>CM039678.1:174327083-175650061 GCA_022496015.1 Hordeum marinum
ATGACCCAGCCCCGATGTACGCCCGACCCTGTTATATGTCGGGCAGGGACGGATTTTTCGACCCACCCGCCACCCACTTCATAACCACCGTTGAAGACTTAACCGACGTGCTGGACTATGCCTCCGAGGAGGCAAAATACATGGATGAAGAGGACCGTGCTCCCACCCCCGTCAACACCGGGAGTTGGACCGCCACTTCCACATATGACGTCTACATGGTGGATACTCCTACCACTAATGGGGAGAACACGCCTCCCAGCGACGGCGACAAATCGGGCGATGCGCCATCAAGGCGCCGGAAATCGCATAAGCAGTCCAAGAGCAAAAAGGGAAGAAGAGCTATCATCAGCAATGGGGATGATAATACCCCCGCCGATCATGGCAATCCCGATATCCCTGAGCACCCATTGGAGGGTCCAGATGGGCCTGAGGACCAAAACAATACCGACAACACCAACGACCCTGAAGGCGACACCTTCCCCCCTTGAGGAGGAAGGGAACCGGAAGCCGATGACATGTACATTCCCGACAACCTCGAAGATCAGGAAGAAATCAGGCAGCGGCTCATATCAACGGCTCATAGCCTAAAGGCCAAAGAATGGCAACTTAAACCCGAATAGGCCGACCTCAATGATCGATCGACGAAATTCCTCTTAGCTGAGGAAGTATACGACACTGGTCTATCTAACCAGCCCAAAAGCTACCCTAGGCGAAGGCTGCTGCCACAATTCGACGATGAGCTCACTAACACTCCATCTCCGCGTCATATCCCATATGACAAGCCAGACTGCCCTCCTCGCGGGCGTGACAGAGCGGCCACTAACACCGGTTATGAACCGGCGATGCCCTGAAGATGGGGTAAGGAGCCACTCGAACCCGATTACAGGTTCGACCCGTGCGATGATCTAGATTATAGAGCAGGCCATACAAGATCCATCTACGGATCCAGAGATTACTCACCAGATAGACAGGGAGAGTATAGACCATGGTTCAACCAAAACCACAGAGTCCGGGAACAAAACCGGGCCCATATAGACGTCGAATACCGGTGTGACATAGCACGGGTTAGAGGCGCCGCTTGAGGGAGTCCTGCATTAGGGGGTCCTTGGATAGCTGACATGTGGTGTACGGGCCGGACTGTAGGAGCCACTTGCTGAACACTGGATGATCTGAAGGCCCAGCTACTAGGATGGAAGCTTCGAGGAGCACGGCTTGCGCTCCACGTTTGATGTAGTAAATAGGCATGTTTATCTCTTCGGCACGTAACCGACCATGTGTAAACCCTAGGCCTCCTCGGCATCTATATAAGCCGGAGGGTTTTAGGGTATAGGGAGCACAACTCATCTAGGGTTAGACATACGATCTCGAGGTAGATCAACTCTGTAACCTCTTACACCATCAATACAATCAAGCAGGACGTAGGGTATTACCTCCATAGGAGGGCCCGAACCTGGGTAAACTCGTGTCCCCTTCGTCTCTTGTTACCGTCGATCCTAGTCTCATAGTTCGGGACCCCCTACCCGAGATCCGCCGATTTTGACACCGACATTGGTGCTTTCATTGAGAGTTCCTCTGTGAGCGAGATGGGATCGACACCTCGCCTTTTCATCAACGAAGAGGTCTGCAACCTAGACGTTTTTGTCCCCGGGCAGATCTTCGCCTTCAGTAGCGTTGTGCTGCATGTTGGTTTCACCGGCCATCTAGGTCGCGTTGAGAGCCTCACCCCCAATCAGGAAGTTAGATTTGGAAATCTAGAGTTTTCTGTCGACTCTCGAGGCGACTTGTCACTAATCGGGCTCACGGCTTCGCCCGTAGCCCCTGAGGACTCCGAGGCCTTAACCTTGAGCCCCTCCGTCGGACACGCCAATGGGGTCACCCATGACGGCAGTCCGATCTCTAACCCCGGCCTGGCCATCAAGCCGTATGACCGGACATGTGTTCCTACCGAACACTCCCTATGGGTGGGCTTCATGGGGGTTGACTCCACGAGTTCTGAATAGCTGGATCCAATCGGGCCCTCAGCGGTCGACGAGGCCCTGGAGCATTTCTCATCGTTGAAAATCGCCGACGATCCAGCCCCGATCTATGTCCGGCCCGGTTACAGTTCGGGCAGGGACGGTTTTTCGACCCACCCACCACCCACTTGATAGCCACCTTTGAAGACTTAACCGACGTGCTAGACTATGCCTCCGAGGAGGCAGAATACATGGATGAAGAGGACTGTGCTCCCACCCCCGTTAACACCGGGAGTTGGACCGCCACTTCTACGTACGACGTTTACATGGTGGATACTCCTACCACTAACGGCGACAACACGCCTCACAACAATGGTGACAAATCGGGCGACGCGCCATCAAGGCGCCAGAAATCGCGTACATGGTCCAAAAGCAAAAAGGGAAGCCAAACTATTATCAGCAGCAGGGATGGTAACACCCCTCCCAATCATGATCATCCCGATATGCCCCGAGCACCCATTCGAGGGTCCGGACGAACCCGCGGACCAAAACAACCCCGATACCGTCAAGGACCCCAAAGGTGACGATTACCTCCCCCTCGTCGAGGAGGAAGACCTACTAGAAGCCGATGACTTGTACATCCCTGATAACCTCGAGGATCAAGAAGAAATCAGGCAACGACTCGCAGCCTGAAGGCCAAAGAGTGGCAACTAAAGGCCGAACAGGCTGACCTTACTGACCGATGGATGAAAGTCCTCTCAGCTGAGGAGATATATGGCACCGGTCTGTCAAACCAGCCCAAAAGCTATCCTCGGAGAAGGCTGCTACCACAATTTGACGATGAGATCACTGACACTCCATCTCTGCATCATACCCCATATGACAAGCCGGGCCGCCCTCCTCGTGGGTGTGACAGAGCGGCTAAAGACGCCGGTTATATACCGACGATGCCTCGAAGACAAGGTAAGGAGCCATTCGAGCCCAACGACCGGTTTGACCTGCATGACGACTTAAATCACAAAGCAAGCCGTACGAGATCCATCTACGGATCCAGAGATTACTCGCTAGATAGAAGGGGAGAATATAGACCATGGTTCGACCAAAATCATAGAGGCCGGGATCGCAACCGGTCCCACACAAACGTCGAATACAGGCGGAACATAGCTCATATCAGAGGCGCCGCTCACCCATTGTGCTTCACAGATGAAGTAATGCGGCATCAGTTCCCCAAAGGGTTTAAACCCGTCAATATAGAACAGTATGACAGGACTACTGACCCAACCGTATGGATTGAGAACTTCCTCCTCCATATCCATATGGTACGTGAAGATAATCTCCACGCCATCAAATACCTACCTCTTAAGCTTAAGGGGCCAGCTTGGCACTGGTTAAACAGCCTCCCCGAAAACTCCATATGATGTTGGGAAGACTTGGAAGACGCGTTTCGCTCTAACTTCTAGGGGACCTATGTCCACCCGCCGGACTCTTCCGACCTTAGCAACGTCGTCCAGAAGCCCGACGAGTCTGCCCGACAATTCTGGAATCAGTTCTTGATTAAGAAGAACCAAATCGTCGACTCTCCGGACGCCGAAGCTATTACCTCTTTCTGGCACAATATTCAGGACGAATGGATGGCCCGCCAACTAGGCCAGGACAAACCTCGGACTATGTCCACCCTTACATCCCTCATGACCCACTTTTGTGTGGGCGAAGGTAACTGGCTGGCAAGACGCAACCACAATTCCGAAGACCCTGTGGCACCTGAAGCCTAGGATGGCAACTCAAAGCCGAAGCGCAATAAGAACAAACGCCGGCACAATAGTAACGACACCGATGACACAACAGTCAACGCCGGATTCCGCAACTCTTGACCCGGGCAGTGGAAGAAGCCCCCTAAAGGCAATCGTGATGGACCCACTCAGCTCGAGAAGATCATGGACATGACTTGCCAAATCCATGGAACTTTGGAGAAGCCAGCCAATCACACACACCGCAACTATTGGGTGTTTAAACAGGCCGGCAAGATACAACCCAAAGACTAGGGCAAAAGTTCACACAACGAGGACGGAGATAAGCCTTGGGGTCCAATGGGCGGTGGTTAGAAGAAATTCCCTCCCGAAGTCAAAACGGTCAATATGATATACGCCACCCACATACCTAAGAAAGAGAGGAAGCGGGACCTTTTGGGAGGTCTATGTTGTGGAGCCCATAGCTCCGAGGTATAACCCCTGGTCAGCATATCCGATCACCTTTTACTGGCGCGACCATCCGACCATATCCGTCATGGGGGCTCGGCTGCCCTCGTCCTAGATCCCATTATAGATGGGTATCACCTCACCAAAGTCCTAATGGACGAAGGAAGTAGCCTCAATCTGATTCACTCAGACACGGTGAAAAAGATGGGTATAGATCCGTCACGGATCAAAACCAGCAGCACTACCTTCAAAGGGGTGATCCCAGTTGTTGAGGCCCGATGTACGGGCTCCGTAACCTTGGAGGTTGTGTTTGGCTCGCCCAGTAACTTCCGCAGCGAGGACTTGATCTTCGACATCGTGCCCTTCCGCAGCGGCTATCATGCGCTGCTCGTCCGGACAATGTTTGCTCGGTTCAATGCAGTCCCCGCATTACGCATACCTCAAGCTCAAGATGTCGGGCCCCAAGGGGGTCATTGTTGTAAATGGCAATACTGAGTGGTCCCTCCGAATAGAGGAACATGCATTGGCACTGGTGGCCGAATTCAGCTACAAAGACGACCGACAAGAAGGCACCAAAGGCCAGGAAGCGAGTTCGGATTCAGACCGAACACTCCGACCCTCAATAGGGACTCGGCCCCCACCGCACAACCTCAGGACCGGCAGTATGTGCCGCGGATGCACAACTTTGCACTTAAGATTCCATGGGTAGCGGTGGGGAACTTACTATAGGTGTTTGGTTGTTCCGAACTGTTACCATCAACACGTCTTCGGACAAACTGCAGGCGCTCCTAGAAGAGCCTGCCCATGGCGTAAAGCTCACCTTTAACACAGCGGCTTTTCAAGATTTTGTTCGCAAAGTCCGCCCGCACCAACACCCATCAAGGTACATCAAAGCAGGAGTCAACTAGCAACAGGGCATATCAAAGGCGGCTGGTCACCAATTGAAGACCCCTGGTAGAACAGCTCCTGCAGGATTTTATTTCTTATCACATACTTGTAAACAGCTGCTTCGGCAATCCGAGTTATAAGAGTTGTTGAGGAAATGCAGAATTGCTTGGTGCACGTACGCCTTATTTGTCCTGTTTTAGGCATATACTTTTTCCCTCCCTCTTCTCGTGAACCTGTTCGGTATGACTCAAGGTCACCGATTAATAGACTGGGGGCTCGATTTCAAACACAAACCGCCTTAACCATTGTGTCTTCGTCGTCTTGGCATTCGCTTTATATGCATCATTTCCGAACTATGTCTTTGGTCATTAAGTTGGGTTGCCCAGCTCCTGTGCTTGCCCCTTTATGTTCCGCTCGTTTGGCTAAAAGGGCAAAGGGAGCACCCCTGCGATTGTGCTTCCGGATAGTCCGGTCAAGCAGCTCAGGGGATAAAGCCGAAAACGGACTGTCATAGTATGCGCGACCCGACCTGTGAACCCCAAGTTAGAAGTATTACACTTCAACCTTCGTAAGCAGTTATTCCGTGTTATACGAGGAATTTGCCCTTTGTGCAAACACTATGATGTCAGCTTCGGCCTCGGCTCGTCCGAACATCGCAAAAACCCCGGTGGCAAATCGTACGCTTCCTGCAATACTTTTCGTGCCCCTTCGGTTAAGTGAAAGAAATAAAGCATAATAGTCCGATTGCCTAGTATGTCGCACTAAATCACCTTCGGGTTCCTATAATTGGCATAGACACCCCATGTAATATCTACGTGGGGGCTGAAGCCGACGACTCACATCTTTCAGTATCAAACAACCATACAGGAGTTATAAAGGAAGGCAAAAACAACATAAGTGCGGATACTAATATCATTGACAATTATAAACAAGTCATCAGACATATTACAATCTCATTCAAATATTTTTTTCTCCTGAACACTACGACGCTATCACCCGTGCACTCTCCATTACTCCATCGAAGTAGAGCTTGGGGCGTCGGTGCTCCTTTCCAAGCGATGCTGGATCGGTGGCGACCTTCATCGGATTGAGCCCCGGCCAGTGCACTTTGGCTTTGGCAAGGGCCATCCGGACTCCTTCGATGCAGGAGGAGCGCTTGACAACGTCCAGGCGGGGCGCAACATCAATCACCCGTTGCACCAGGCCGAAGTAGCTGCCGAGGAGTGGCTCGCTGGGCCATAAGCAGATGCAAAGGTCCTTGATGCCCGTCTCTACCATCCAGTGCATCTCCATCAGGTGTTTCAGCTGCTCCACCAGAAGAGGAAGACGCTCGGGGCTCCAAATTGTGCCCAGAAGATCCGAGCTTCGTCTTCCTCTCCCCGCGAGGAAAGAAGCTGATTGGCGTCTGCCACGCTCTTCCGGAGATCGGCAACCGCACTTGAGTATCGCCACACCCGGGTCAGCAATTCGAATTTGCTATTCCCGAATACACACTTTAGGGAGTATGGCTTACCATCAGCTATCTCCTTGGCTTGGCGAACTTGTTCCTCGAAGAACCGTCTATCCACCCGCTCCTGATGGAGATCAGATTTCATGGTGGACAGCTCGGCCGAGAGCGCCTTGTTCTTTTGGTCCAAGGTATCACACGTTTTGCTGGAGTCCTTTCGCTCATCTTGTATCTCCACTACACGAGCCTGGTGTTTATCACTGGTGGCTCGTAGGGTGGAGAGTGCAGTGGTCGCCTCCTTGGCCACCGCCTTTTCCACGACTGCTTCATCTTTGGCACGTTGAAGCTCGGCCTTGATGTTTTCAATCTCTTTCGATGAGGCTGCAGCACGATAAAGACTTGTTTAAAAGGACTGTGCATTGACAAAATTTGGGGAGAATATTAAGATTCGATTCAAACTTACCCTATGCCTCGTCGAACCTCTTGTTGAGGCCTTCCACCTCATCCTTCGAGTGCTTCAGCTCCCAATGTATCTCGTCCAACTCAGCGTCATCTTTGGTCGCCACCGATGACGAGGCCTACACATACAATATATGTAACACATCGGCACTTACTTTTCGAACTATAGAGATGACCCCTAGGAAAGTTTGTCCAACTCACCTAGGGCTCGGGGGATGCCATGTATATAATACGATTAATAAAATCTTAGCAAAAACGATGGGCAACTTACTTCAAAGCCTGCAAGGAGACCTTTGAAGGCCTCCTTCAGTCCGTTATCAACGGATTGGACGCTTTGTAATACCGCACCCATAAGGGTGCGGAGCTCCTCGGGGATGGAGGCGCTTGATAGAGCCTCCCCCATGGCCGACCACTCGTTGGTCGGCGGTGCCGGGGATGATCGGATTTCCCGATCACCCACCAGAGATTGGACCGATGCCTCCGGAGGCACCATGCGCTCCGGAGACGTTCTCGGAGGGGACTGATTGCCCGCCCGTCCAGTTGTAGCGACCCGACTCAAAACGAGTCAAGCCTCTGTGTGTTCTGTGCCATCCCTGGATCAGTATGCTGGCACACACAGTACATCAATGTATGTATCGAAGTGCAATCACATGTGATTAACGTAAAACTGATATATACCTTAAAATCTCAGCGGAAACAGTCTACGGGAGTGGAATCCCAATAACACCAATGGCAGGTTGAGTGCAGACCGTAACCCTAAATCATACTCTTACCCGTTGTAGAACTTATCTGCAACATAAGACGTTGCAGCCGTGTAGGTTAGTACATTGAATGTACCGGCAAGATCACCATAGTAGAACAGAAGATAAAAACTATTCTATATGCAGTAAGGCTTTGTGGCTCTGTGTCTGAGTTTTTGCATAAAAGCTGATTTTATTTTCTTTTCCTACAACAAAGGAATATCAAAAGTTTTCACTACAGAGTTACCTAACTTGACATGGTTCCGCCAACCGATGTCTTAATGCCCACAAGTATCAATGGTTGCCCACAATTAATTATCAGTCCGGTGTTGAGAGTTCAGAGATAGATCCAAGTCTAGAGGCTCAAATTGTCCGTAACCGGGGACACGGCTAATCGATTAGGTTTAACTCTGCAGAGTGTTGTGTACTTTACCCACAAGATTTGTTCCCTCCTTGTAAGTCCTCGCACTACCGTCTGTTTGAGAACAGGACGAACGAAACATGGTCTTTCAGAGTGTTTCCCTGACTACTGTCAGTGCCAATCCAATCCTAACGTCGACTACATCTCTTAGCACTACCCAGCCAGAGTCACAACAAAGATCAACCAAGCCAGAGCCCATAATGACTTGTGGCTACACAGGTAAGCTTCCGGGCATGAAGTATTCATCCGTCTCTTTGAGTCTGGGTGAAGCTTTCCACAAGATGTCATGGCGCTTCTCCATGCATCCCGGCCATCCACTGGTTACTCCAAGGATGCCCATCAATTTCATCCTTCACCCAGTAGTGTGTATTGAAAACTTGTTTCTCGAGTCTTGAAGTCTTGAGGTCTTAAAGATGTAGGACTTGAAGATGCCTTCATGAAGTTGTCGTCTTGACGTGGAGTCCTCCTTCTCACACCACTCACGAACACTCATACCAGACCCCGTCTACTTTAGCATATCATTAAAATAACTAATGTTCCCGGGGATTTAGTAACAAGTGGTGGGTTCCTACCTCATGCATTCCACTTGACTACAAGAATTTTCAATAACACTACTGGAGGGATTTGTTGAATGATATCACTACATGCAATAAAACATAGGTATGAAATAGATGGTCAAAGTGAACTTGCCTGGGCTGTTCATGAAGATAAAAATCGCTCTCAAAAAAATAACTTGATAGAACTATTCGTCACTCTCCGATGAAATCTATATAATCAAAACATTGCATTCATATAAGCAATCATACTAGCAATCAATTCTAACAATCAAAAAGTAACACAAAACCAAAAGCAACAAGGTTGTGATGAAGGAAATACTTAAGACAAAACTCAAAACAACAAAGTTTCATCAACACAACTAAGGTTGGTTTTCTCTACAAGTAAATCCTATTTTCAAAAGTAAAAACACAAAAACAAAGTAAAATATAAAAAAGTATTTTTATAAATATTTTACTAGCAAAAGGATTACTTGTAAAGAACAACTAAGAACTAAGAGAAAAACAACATAAGTTTTTGCCTAACGAACTTAACAACAAGAAAAACAAATGAAATAATAAAATAATATAAAAACAAATTATAAAACAACTAAGTTAACAGAAAGTAAAACTTATAAAACAATTTATAAAAATATTTTCAAATAAGAAGTCAAACTAGCAATGAAATCAACTTGCAAGTTATGTTTGAACTAGAATTGATTCCATGCAAGAGAACTAATAAATAACATAGAAATAAACTTAGTTGAAATATTAGTGCTAACTAACATAAAACAAAGTAAAACTTGTCTACTAATATAAAATAAAAAAAATTAAAAATAATTAGAACAAAAGAAATAGAAATAAACCTAAAAGAACTAAAACAGAATCTGTTTTGTTGAAAATACTAATTTAAAATATTCTAAAAATTCTCAAATTATACCTACTGTTAAATAAAGTCACTAGTGACAAGTAGCAAAAAGAATCAACTTAAAATCTATTTTTAAACTCAAGATATTCAGAAAATAAGATTTGAATCAAATATGTTTGAATTCAAATTTAAATTATTCAACTATGGTCAAACTTTATATCTACAGAAACTAAATAAATTTTTTGACATGATTAAAAAAGAATAAAAATAAAATAATTAAAAACATAAAAGATATAAATAAAACAAAAACAGAACTATTCTGTTTTAAAACAAAAAACAGAAAAAGAAAAATCCTAACTAGCAAACAGGGGGCTACGTGGCATGTTCTGGTTGGTCGTGGTTGTGCGTGCGATAGGTAAAACAACGAACATTCAGAAAGTAAAAAAAATGTTTCGGGTGCTTAAGTTATATAATCTGGATCGTTGGATCCAGATCCAACGGAGTGGAGAGGGGGGGAGGGTGCTTACCGCTGTGGGTGTCGGGCTCCGGCGAGGTCGACGGTGGCCGGCGGCTCGATGGTGCTCGGGGGCAGCGCTTTGGTGGTCGGGGACGGCGTCCAAGTGGTCCATTCGATGGCCGCGGACCTCCGGCATCCGTTGGTGGTGACGGCGAGGCGATGGAGAGTCGGGGGCGAGCTTGGAGGCGGCGGCGGCGCTCGGGTGTCGACGGGGAGGTCGGTCCAATGGCTCTAGAGCTCGGGCGGGTGGGCAGTGATGTGTGGGCGAGGGTGGCAGAGCGGTTGGTGGGCTCAGGAGAGCTTGGGGCGGTCGGAGGTGAGCAGGAGCTTAGCAATGGCGGGGCAGCTCGGCTCTACTCCGGCTAGCAATAGCCGCGAGAGGAGAGGGTCGGGGTCGGGTTTTTAGGGCGGAACGGGTGCGGGCGGGGCAGGGGATTTATAGGTGGCCTCGTGGTTCTCCGAAAGGAAAGGGAGAGGTAGATCGCGGCGGATCCGGTGGTCGTCGGCGTTGGAAAGGAAAGAGTGAGCAAAGGAGGAAGGTGACCACGGCGTGGGCTTGATCGTTCGGGTGGGTCCATGTGATAGAGAGAGAGGAGGAGGAGCGAGAGGATCAGGCGACCGATCGAGAGGAGATTCGGATCTGGCGACGGGGATTTGGGCCGAAAGTTTCCTAGTTGGGCTTCGGGGGTTTCCTAATTTAAAATATTTCCTTTTATAAAATAACAGAGAAGGAAACTATATTTTGGGCAATCAAAACATTTCCAAAAAATAAAGTTTTATATACCAAAATGATCAAAGAAATAAATGCAATAAGATGAACATTTTTCCATGGCCAGAATAAATAGTATTTTTTTTAGAAAATGCCTAAATTGAATTTAATTCCTTTTGCAAATAATTTTCAAATAACCCCATGGATTTTAGGGTTCAATATTTCACAAAATACCCCTGGTTTGGAGGGTCATGTTCCTCTACTCAAGATTTGTCAAGGGTTTGAATTCTTTCCAACTTGAAATTGGAAATCAAATATGAAAGGAACTCCATATCAGAAAATTTCAAATATTTTCAAATTCACTCTTCAAATCTTTTTATATTGAAGAAGTCATGTCATCTTCTCTCACTGATTTGAAATGTAGGAAATTTGAATTCCAAAAGCATATGGAAAGTCATGTCATTCCCTCTCATTCAAAAGTTTTTTTTGAAAGTTTCAATTTTCACTCAATTTCAATCACTCACTCAATCAAACAATCATATCACTCACTCAATCAAACAATCATTCTAATATTTATTATAACATTTTAAGATTTGGGATGTTACACCAGTCTCCTCGGTGTCCGGGTAGGGGATCGTCCCCTGTTCTTCGGTGGTCGAAGCCACAAGGGTATCCTCCGCGCCCCTGATACATCTCCAACATATTTATAATTTTTTCTTGTTCCATGCTGTTATATTACCATTCTTGGATGTTTTACAATCATTTTACTACAACTTTATATTATTTTTGGGACTAACCTATTACCCCAGAGCCCAATGCCAGTTCCCGTTTTTCCGTGTTTTGGGGTTTTACAAAAAAGGAATATCAAACGGAATAAAATTTATGGTGATTTTTTATGGACCAGAAGACACCCACGGAGCTTGGAGATGAAGCCAGAAGATTCCCGAGGAGGCCACAAGCCTCAAGGGCGCGACCACCCCCTGGGCGCGCCCACCAGGCTAGTGGGCCCCTCGGGAGTCCACCGACCTCCCTCTCAGCTCTATAAATCCTCAAATATTCCAAAAAAACCAAAGCAGAATCTAGATCGGGAGTTCCATCACTACAAGTCTCTATAGCCTCGAAAAACCAATCGGGAGCCCGTTCCGGCACCTTGCGGGAGGGGGAAACCATCACCGGAGGCCATCTTCATCATCCTGACACTCTCCATGACGAGGAGGGAGTAGTTCACCCTCGGGGCTAAGGGTATGTACCAGTAGCTATGTGTTTGATATCTCTCTCTCGTGTTCTTGAGATGACATGATCTTGATGTATCGCGAGCTTTATTGATATAGATGAATCATATGGAGTTTTCCCCTCTCTATCTTGTGATGAATTGAGTTTTCCCTTTGAAGTTTTCTTATCAGATTGAATCTTTAAGGATTTGAGAACACTTGATGTATGTATTGCGATGGGATATCTGTGGTGACAATGGGATGTTCTATTGATCTACTTGATTTATGTTTTGGTGATCAACTTGCTGGTTCCGTGACCTTGGGAATCTATGCATAGGGGTTGGCACATGTTTTCGTCTTGACTCTCCGATAGAAACTTTGGGCCCTCTTTAAAGTTCTTTGTGTTGGATTGACTATAATGAATCTGAAATTGTGTGTTGCATATCGTATGATCAAGACCATGGGTACTTGTGGTGACATTGGAGTATCTAGGTGACATTAGGGTTTTGGTTGATGTGTATCTTAAGGTGTTATCTTAGTACGAACTCTAGGGCTGTTCGTGACACTTATAGGGATAGCTCATAAGATTGATTAGAAAAGATAAATTTGAGGTGGTTTCGTACCCTATAATAATTTCTTCGTTTGTTCTCTGCTATTTGTGACTTTGGAGTGAACTCTTTGTCGCACGAGAGGTATTTACATATGATTCAACTATGTTAGTATTGTTGAGAGAACTTGCACTAGTGAAAGTATGAACCCTAGGCCTTGTTTTCAAGCATTGCAATACCGTTTGTGCTCACTTTTGTTACTTGTTACCTTGCTGTTGTTATATTTTCAGATTACAAAAACCTATATCTACGATCCATATTGCACTTGTATCACCATCTCTTCGCCGAACTAGTGCACCTATACAATTTACCGTTGTATTGGGTGTGTTGGGGACACAAGAGACTCTTTGTTATTTGGTTGCAGGGTTGCTTGAGAGAGACCATATTCATCCTACACCTCCCATGGATTGATAAAACTTAGGTCACCCACTTGAGGGGAAATTGCCACTGCCCTACAAAACTCTGCGCTTGGAGGCCCAACACGAGTCTACAAGAAGAAGGTTGTGTAGTAGACATCAAGCTCTTTTTTGACGCCGTTGCCGGGGAGGTGAGTGCTTGAAGGTATATCTCTATATATTGCAATTGAGTCTTTTAGTTTCTTGTTTTTCACTAGTTTTTTATAAAATAAAACTAAAAAAATGGAATTGAGGTTGCCTCATATGCTTCGTCTTTTTAATGTCTTTCGTGAAAATGATGGGAAGGAAAATTGTGCTCAAGTGTTAGAAGAAGAAGTTATTAAAATGTTTGGCACTAAATATTTGAGTGATGAGCATGATTTCAATGTTTTTAGTATGAATTCTCTTAATATTCATGATGCTAATGATATGCAAAGCCACAAGCTTGGGGATGCTATGCTTGATGAATATGATATTGTTAGTTCCCCAAGTTTTGATGAGAAAAACTATTATGATGATGGCATGCCTCCTATATATGATGATTATTGTGATGACATGTATGCTATAAATAGTAATTAAAACCATGAAACTTGTCATCATGATTTTAATATTTAAAGTGGTTATGTCAATCAAGTACCTCATGATAGTTATTTCGTTGAGTTTGCTCCCACTATTATGAATGAGAAGAAAATTGCTTATGTGGAGAGTGACAAATTTTCTATGCTTGTGGATCATGAAAAGAATGATTTATGTGCTGGTTATATTGTGGAATTCCTTCATGATTCTACTGAAAATTATTATGAGGGAGGAACATATGCTTGTAGGAATTGCAATAATATCAAGTTTCCTCTCTATGCATTGAAAGTTTCAAAGTCATGCTTGTTTTTCCTTCCTATGCTGGTTGATTCTTTTTCCCATAAATTGTATGCTTACAAAATCCCTATGCATAGGAAGTGGGTTCGACTTAAATGTGGTTTTCATGAGATTCATGATGCTCTTTTGCATGTTTCAATTATTATTCCTATACGAGCATCATTGAAATCATCGTGCCTAGCTAAAAGGCATTAAAGAAAAGTGCTTGTTGGCAGAAAACCCAACACTTTTACCTTATGTTTTGATGTGTTAACATGATTAATATACTGTAGTAATCATGTTTTTGTCTTTTATTTCAATAAAGTGCCAAGTAAAGCCTTTGGGATAGTGTGGATACTTGCTTGTTTGATTCTGTGCAAAAACAGAAAGTTTTGCGTCCAGTATGTGAATTATCTGATTTTACTGGAGAGTCAAAAAATTCTGAAATTTTTACAAAAACTTTATATGCAAATTCCTTGAGTTTAACTAATTTTTTAGAATTTTTAGAGTTAGGGAAGTTTGGTGATTTTTCAGATCTTTACAGACTGTTCTGTTTTTGATAGATTCTGTTTTGCATGCATAGTTTGCTTGTTTCAAGTGTTCCTATAGCTTATATTGAGTAATATAAATTGTGGGAATGATGTAATAAATTATTTATCATGAGTTGACAACTATGAATCTTGTCTTGACAGTACCTAAGTGAATGATCTATATTTACTACACTAACCCATCTCACGAAGTTCCGTTAAGTTTTGTGTGATTGAAGTTTTCAAGTTTTGGGTGAGACACCGATATGAGGAGAATAAGGAGTGACAAGAACCTAATCTTGGGGATTCCCAAGGAACCCCCAAGGTAATATTAAAGGAAGACTCAAGCGTCTAAGCTTGGGGATGCCCCGGAAGGCATCCCCTCTTTCGTCTTCAACACTATCGGTATATCTTACTTGGAGCTATATTTTTATTCATCACATAATATGTGTTTTGCTTGGAGCATCATTATATTTTGTTATTTTCTGTTAGTTGTTACTTATAATCTTGTTTTTACATAAAAATTTCCAATAATTGCCTTTAGGATGCTTGCATTGCATGTTTTGATAAGTGCTGTGTAAAAACAAAAACTTTGTCTGTAGTGTCTGAATTTTCATATTTTACTGGAACGTGGAAAGTTTCTGAAATTTTTGTAAAGTATTTTCATATAAATTTACTAGCATGTCCTAAATTTTCATAATTTTGTGAGTTACATAAGTACACTGTTTTTATAATTTTTTATAGACTGTTCGGTTTAGACAGATTGCTGTCATAGTTTCGTTATCTACTTATCCTATAGTTTCCATAGCCTATATTGGTAGATATAAATTTTGGAAATGATATTATATAGTACCTAATGTTTGAAAATTATTATGAAACTTGTCTTGGCAGTACATAAAGAATTGATTTATTATTATGTGTACTAACCTATCTCACGAGTTCTTTTTGAGTTTTGTGTGGATGATGTTTTTTAGAATAGGTGAAACCGTGGTATGAGAGGATTGAACAAGATACAAAAGCTCAAGCTTGGGTATGCCCAAGGCACCCCAAGTAAATATTTCAAGATCTATCAAGCATCTAAGCTTGGGGATGCTATGCATCCCACCTCTCTTCATCAACAATTATCGGTTAGCCTATGTTGAGCCTAAATTTTTATTCGTTCACATGATGCGTGCTATTCTTGGAGTGATATTTTTATTTTTCTTTCTGTTTGAATAAATTACTTAATATATGAAAATATTTATTGAGGGAGAGAGAGTCCTCACATAGCTCCTTAATTGTTTAACTACTCATATCCTTTGAGAGTAGCTTGTCATTTTCTCATGTGCTTTACTTAAATTTGTGTGAGCTTGTCGAAAAAACAATGGCAATACATGAAACTAGTCCAAAAGTGATAGATATACAAGGAGAATATAATAAAAACTTTCATGAAGATCATGGGACAAATTAAACTTGATTCTTTGTAATAGTTTTGAAACATGATGATAGTAATATGCGAGTCATGTTAGTGAGTAATTATGCTTAGTAAGAATATTGGTGTTAAGGTTTGTGATTCCCTATGCATGCACGAAAGTCAATAGTTATAAAATGAAGTTACATCCTACTTGTGGTGCATTACTCGGTGTTAGTTATGACGCAATGCTCACTTATGTGATTTTTAATTCCTCGGTTTGGTTGCTTCCCAATCTATTTGCTAGCCTTCATTTGTACTAAGTAGAAATACTACTTATGCATCCAAAATCCTTAAACCAAGTTTTGCCTTATGAGTCCACCAAACCTACCTATATACGGTATTTCCATGCCGTTCCAAGCAAATTTGTATGTGCCATCTCTAAATCTTCAAAATAAATTTTCTCTTTTGTGTGCCCGTACCGCTCATGAAACGGTGGGGAGTATCCAATATTTTTCCATGCTAGGTGTGTTATTCTTAGGATAAGTGTTGATTCACTATCATTCACAAGAAAGTGACTGGTATTCAGGATGCCCAGTCCCATGCTCAAAAATCAAATAAAAATATAATGAAACAAAACTCCCCCCAAGAATGTTGTTGGTATGGACGGTACCTGTGGATTCGGCTCGCCGTGGAGTGTGATTGATTGGTGGAGGGGATTAAAGACTTTACTATTCTGTTTGGGAACCGCCTATAATGTATCTAGCATGGAAAGTATTGTGAGCTACTTCATCGTTTTCGTTTACAGGAAAAGCATGCCACTTAAAATATTTATCTCTCTCAATATAAACCTTGAGCTCTGGCACCTCTACAAATCCCTACTTCCCTCTGCGAAGGGCCTATCTATTTACTTTATGAAATTTTTATTTTTGCTTTGAGTCTCCGTATTCTCTTATAAGCACCAACTAGGAGGCACAATGATCGTACTTGAGCATTGGGCATAGCTAATATTTAAGTGTGTTTCAGGAATGGATCAATGATTGAGCATGATGGGCCAGGGATAACTTTCTTTAATGTTAATATTTTGAAAGACATGGTTGCTTGTTGACCTGCTTGAGTATTGAAGTCATTATGTTGAAACTAGACTATTGCTTTGAATCATTCACAAGTCAAAATGTCCATGCTATAAATAGAAGAAAAGAATATGATGAACATGTTAGGAAGCATTCCACATCAAAAATTCTGTTTTTATCGTTTACCTACTCGAGGACGAGCATGAATTAAGCTTGGGGATGCTGATACGTCTCCAACGTATCTATCATTTTTTGCTTGTTACATGCTGTTATATTATCATTCTTGGATGTTTTACAATCATTTTACTACAACTTTATACTATTTTTGGGACTAACCTAGTAACCTAGAGCCCAGTGCCAGTTCTTGTTTTTTTTCCCGTGTTTTTGGGTTTTACAGAAAAGGAATATCAAATGGAGTCCAAATGGAATAAACATTTATGGTGAGTTTTTATGGACCAGAAGATACCCACGGAGCTTGGAGATGAAGCCAAAAGATTCCCAAGGAGGCCACAAGCCTCAAGGGCGCGGACACCCCCCTAGGCGCGCCCACCAGGCTAGTGGGCCCCTCGGGAGTCCACCGACCTCCCTCTCAGCTCTATAAATCCTCAAATATTCCAAAAAAACCAACGCAGAACCTAGATCGGGAGTTCCATCACCGCAAGTCTCTATAGCCTCGAAAAACCAATCGGGAGCCCGTTCTGGCACCCTGCCGGAGGGGGAAACCATCACCGGAGGCCATCTTCATCATCTCGACGCTCTCCATGACGAGGAGGGAGTAGTTCACCCTCGGGGCTAAGGGTATGTACCAGTGTCTATGTGTTTGATCTCTCTCTCGTGTTCTTAAGATGACACGATCTTGATGTATCGCGAGCTTTATTGATATAGATGAATCATATGGAGTTTCCCCCTCTCTATCTTGTGATGAATTGAGTTTTCCCTTTGAAGTTTTCTTATCAGATTGAATCTTTAAGGATTTGAGAACACTTGATGTATGTATTGTGATGGGATATCTATGGTGACAATGGGATGTTCTATTGATCTACTTGATGTATGTTTTGGTGATCAACTTGCGGGTTCCGTGACCTTGGGAATCTATGCATAGGGGTTGCCACATGTTTTCGTCTTGACTCTCCGGTAGAAACTTTGGGGCACCCTTTGAAGTTATTTGTGTTGGATTGAATATAATGAATCTGAAATTGTGTGTTGCATATCGTCTGATCAAGCCCATGGGTACTTGTGGTGACATTGGAGTATCTAGGTGACATTAGGGTTTTGGTTGATGTGTATCTTAAGGTGTTATCTTAGTACGAACTCTAGGGCCGTTCGTGACACTTATTGGGATAGCTCATAAGATTGATCAGAAAAGATAACTTTGAGGTGGTTTCATACCCTAGAATAATTTCTTTATTTGTTCTCCGCTATTTTTGACTTTGGAGTGAACTCTTTGTCACACGAGAGGTATTTACATATGATTCAACTATGTTAGTATTGTTGAGAGAACTTGCACTAGTGAAAGTATGAACCCTAGGCCTTGTTTTCAAGCATTGCAATACCGTTTGTGCTCACTTTTGTTACTTGTTACCTTGCTGTTTTTATATTTTAAGATTACAAAAACCTATATCTACGATCCATATTGCACTTGTATCACCATCTCTTCGCTGAACTAGTGCACCTATACAATTTACCATTGTATTGGGTGTGTTGGGGACACAAGAGACTCTTTGTTATTTGGTTGCAGGGTTGCTTGAGAGAGACCATCTTCATCCTACGCCTCCCATGGATTGATAAACCTTAGGTCACCCACTTAAGGGAAAATTGCTACTGTCCTACAAAACTCTGTGCTTGGAGGCCCAACACGAGTCTACAAGAAGAAGGCTGTCTAGTAGACATCAGTCCCCTGTGTCCGTCTTCATTGGAGTGTGCTGGGATGACACCTCCACGGCGTCCTTCGTAGCGCCTGGAGTGGGGGGGGGGGCGAGGCGTCCCCGCTTTCTGCTAGCTCGACAGGCGAGGTCTCCCCATCCGATATAACCTCGGTGCCGATGACCCGCGGAGGGCTGTTAGACCAACAGCCCTAGATGGAGGGGGCTTGACCCCGAGGCTCCTTCGTGGAACCTCTTCGGCATCTTCGGACGCGGATCTCGAGTCCAAGATTTCGGATAGGACCATCCGGGCTTGCCGCACCTTCTTAGGGGCAGGAGAAGTTGCCTGCCCCGGGGCGTCTAAAGACGCCGTTCTCTTCTTGGTGCGGGGGGGGGGGGGGGGATCGCCTCCCCCTTGCTCTCGACCTCCTCCTCCTCTTATTCTTATTCCTCTTCGGCCTCCTCTTGATTTAGGAGGCAGGCGTGTTTTCAGAAGCAACATTAGGCTGATCCTCGATGCGAAGACAAGCCTAACATGGTTTCTTCTTCTTCTCCTTCTTCGTGGGAGCCTTGTAGGGCTTCTCCACGAGCATCTTGGCTAGCAGCCCGGTCCTCTTGTCTTCGGGCTGAGGAGCCAGACTGCGGATGTTGATGGCTTTCTTTAGCCATCTCTACATAAATGTATCGGGCACAGGGTTATGGACCTTCTATGTATAAGAGCTAATCAGGCTAGGATGAGTCATACCTCGGAGTCCGGTTTGTCGGTGTTTAGGCCCTTGTCCTCTTCTTCGGCTGGCCAGCTCTTCATTGATTTGAAGAACGCCTTCCATAGCTTCTCCCGCGTAGTGCGGAAGAGTTTCCAAACTATGGGCTCGGCGTCGAGTTTCCGAGCCCACAGGGGAGTGTCTCGGCGCTGGTAGGGGAGGATGCATCTTCGGAACATTACCCGGACTACATCGGCCAGTTTGGTGCCGTTCTCGACCAAGGAGCTAGTCTGGTCACCTCCTTGCTCGGCCCCCAGATGAGACCATTTTCGATCCATGAAGCTAGTCTGGTTGGAGGACCGGATCTGAATGTGGCGGCAGGGTGCAGACCTTGTTCCCGTGGTTTGGTGATGTAGAACCACTCCTTCTGCCACCCCTTGATGGTGTCGATGAGGGTGCCCGCCAGCCAGTCGATGCACGTGATTTGCCAATGACGGCACCACCATAGTCGGCATGCTTACCACCAACACACTTCGGCTTGATGTTGGAAACCTGCAACCAGAGCCCGAAGTGCGGCTCGACGTGTAGGAATGCCTTGCAGAGGAGGATGAAGTCAGAGAGGTGCATGATTGATTTCGGCGGAAGTTCGTGGAAGTCGAGGCCGTAGAAGAACATTAAAACCCTGACGAAGGGGTGGAGAAGAAAGCTCAACCCCCTGATGAAGTGGGGGATGAACACCACCCGCTCGCCTGGCCTGGGGGTGGGGACTACTTGTCCCTTCTCCGCCGCATGATGAGGAATATCGGCAGGGAGGTAGTCGGCCTTCTTAAGGTCGAGGATGTCTTTGTTGCTGACCGTGGAAACCTCCCACTGGCCGTTGGAGCCCGCTATCATTGAGCTCAGAAGCGGGGGTGGAAGAAACCTAGATCTGTGCTCTGGAGGTGCAGGGGAATAGGAGGCCGAGACGTCGAATGGAGAGGGTGAGGGGCCTCTGGGGTTTTCTTTCTCCTTTTATGAGGTGTGTTGATTCGGGCTCCCCTTGCTGCGCCGTGATTCCCTCCACTTCCCAAGATGCACGAGCCATTGTGGGCGTATGATTAACTACATCCCATATAAAACGGGGCACGATCTATGTGTGGATAGATCGTGTGGACGGAACGGCCTCGAACCGCGCATCGAGGGCCTGTGACTAGCCTATTGGTCGTGGTGGGCTCTGACCTTTCGCCAGAAAGGTCGTCAGGAAACATTACCTTTTTCTCGACACTTGGCCTTCAAAAGCCAACTTATCTCACAGAATTCGGACGTGCCACAGTGCGGAAAACTATTTGTCATCGGAGGCTGAACTATGGTTCAGCAGAAGGAACTCACCTCGCAAGCCGAAGACTCTGTTCGTGAAGCAATTGGAGCTGAAGACTCTTGGCGTTGGAGGCAAGTTCGGGGGCTACTGAGGGAGTCCTATATTAGGGGGCCCTTGGATAGCTGACATGTGGTGTACGGATCGGACTGTATGAGCCACTTGCCGAACACTAGATGATTTGGTGGCCCAGCTACCAGGATGGAAGCTTCGAGGAGCATGGCTTGCGCTCCATGTTTGATGTAGTAAATAGGCATGTTTATCTCTTCGACACATAACCGACCATGTGTAAACCCTAGGCCTCCTCGGCATCTATATAAGCCGGAGGGTTTTAGGGTATAGGGAGGACAACTCATCTAGGGTTAGACATACGATCTCGAGGTAGATCAACTCTGTAACCTCTTACACCATCAATACAATCAAGCAGGACGCAGGGTATTACCTCCATAGGAGGGACCGAACCTGGGTAAACTCGTGTCCCCTTCGTCTCTTGTTACCATCGATCCTAGTCTCATAGTTCGGGACCCCCTACCCGAGATCCGCTAGTTTTGACATCGACACCTCTCACCCACCGTGCTTCATAGATAGGGTAATGCAACATCAGTTCCCCAAAGGGTTCAAACCCGTAAATATAGAACAGTATGACGGGACCACTGTCCCAACTGTATGGATCGAGGATTTCCTCCTCCATATCCACATGGCACGAGGAGACGATCTCCATGCCATCAAATACCTACCTCTTAAGCTTAAGGGGACAACTCGACACTGGTTAAATAGCCTCCCCGAAAACTCCGTTGGATGCTGGGAAGACCTGGAGGATGCATTCCATTCTAACTTCTAGGGAACCTATGTCCGCCCTCTGGACTCCTCCGATCTCAGCAATGTCATCCAGAAGCTCGGCGAGTCCACCCGACAATTCTGGAATCGGTTCTTGACTAAAAAGAACCAAATCGTCGACTGTTCGGATGCCGAGGCTATAGCCTCCTTACGGCAAAACATTCGGGATGAATGGCTGGCCTGCTAACTTGGCCAGGATAAACCTCGGACCATGTCCGCCCTCACTACCCTCATGACCCGCTTCTGCACGGGCAAAGACAATTGGCTGGCAAAACGCAGCCATAATGCCGATGACCTCGTGGCACCGGAAGCCCGGGATGGCACCTCTAAATCAAAGCGCAATAAGAATAAGCACCGACACAATAATAGCGATGCTGATGACATGACCGTAAACATAGAATTCCGCAACTCCTTACCGAGACAGCGAAAGAAGCCTCCTAAAGGCAATCACGATGGACCTACCCAACTCGAGAAAATCATGGAGAGGCCTTGCCAAATCCACGGGACTTCGGACAAGCCTCCCAACCACACACACTGCAATTGCTGGGTGTTCAAACATGCCGACAAGATAGCATCCGAAGACCAGGGCAAAAGCTCTCGCAGTGAGGACGAAGATGAACCTCGGGGTCCAATTGGTGGCAGACAGAAGAAGTTCCCTCCCGAAGTCAAAACAATGAATATGATATACGCCACTCATATACCTAAGAAGGAAAGGAAGCGCGCCCTCCGGGAAGTCTACGGTGGAACCCGTAGCCCCGAAGTACAACTCATGGTCGGCATACCCGATCATCTTTGATCGGCATGATCATCTGACCAATATCCATGATGGGGGTTTGGTGGCCCTCGTCCTAGACCCCATTATAGATGGGTATCACCTCACAAAGGTCCTAATGGAAGGAGGAAGTAGCCTTAACCTGATTTACTCAGATACGGTGAAAAAGATGGGCATTGATCCATCAAGGATTAAACCCAGCAGCACTACCTTCAAGGGAGTGATCCCGGGCGTCGAGGCCCGATGCACGGGATCGGTAACTCTAGAGGTTGTGTTCGGCTCACCCGATAACTTTCGTAGCAAAGATTTGATCTTCGACATCGTGCCCCTCCACAACGGCTATCACGCGCTGCTTGGTCGGACTGTGTTCACTCGTTTCAACGTGGTCCCACACTACGCATACCTCAAGCTCAAGATGCCGGGCCCCAAGGGGGTCATTACTGTCAACGGGAACACTGAGTGCTCCCTTAGAACTGAGGAACATGCATTGGCCCTAGTGGCTGAATTCAGCTATAAAGAAGATCGGCAAGTTCCGCCATCCGCCATCAAGGCACATAAGGCTGGGAAGCGAGTTCGGCATCAGACCGAAAACCCAGATTCTCCCTCCTCCCCTCTATAGGGACTTGCGCCCCACCACACAACCTCAGGACTAGCAAAGTATGTGCCAAGGAGGCACAACTTCGCACTTAAGATTCCATGGGTAATGGTGGGGACATTAAGATGGTGTTCGGCTTCCCCGGACTACTACCCTCAATACATCTTCGGACAAGACACATGCGCTCCTAAAAGAGCCTGCCTACGGCATAACGCTCACCCACAATTCAGCGGCCTCTTAAGATTTTGTTAGCAAAATCCGTCTGCCGAACATTAAACATCAATCAAGGTGCATCCAAGAGCAAGAGTCATCTAGCAAGGGGGGCATATCAAGGATGTCAGGTCACCAATTGAAGACCCCTGGTACAACAACTCTTGTATGATTTTAGTTCTTATTTTCTTTCACATACCTGTAAATAGTTGATTTGGCAATCCGAGTTATAAGAGTTGTTGAAAAAATGCAAAATTGGGTGGCGCAAATATGCCTCACATGTCCTGTTTTCGGCGGATACCTTTTCTCTTTTCTCCCTCTTCTCGTGAAACTATTCGGTATGACGTGAGGTAACCGACTAATAGACTGGGCGCTCGATTTCAAACACAAATCGCCTAAACTATCGTGTGTTCGGCATCTTGGCATTTCGCTTTATATGCATTGGTTCCCAACTATGTCTTTGGTCATTAAGTTGGGTTGCCCGGCTCCTGTGCTTGCCCCTTTATGTTCCGCTCGTTCGGCTAAAAGGGCAAAGGGAGCACCCCTGTGGTTGTGCTTCCAGATAGTCCGGTCAAGCATCTTAGGGGAGAAAGCCGAAAACGGACTGTCATAGTGTGCATGATCCGATTTGTGAACCCCAAGTTAGAAGTATAATACTTTAACCCTCGTAAGCGGTCATTCCGTGTTATACGAGGAATTTGCCCTTTGTGCAAATACTATGATGTTGGTTGAGGCCTCGACTCATTCAAACATCGCAAAAACTCCGGTGGCTAATCATATGCTTACCGCAGTCCTTTTCGTGCCCCTTCGGTTAAGTGAAAGAAATAAAGCATAATAGTCCGATTGCCTAGTCTACCGCACTAAACCACCTTCGGGTTCCAATAATTTGGCTAAGGGACACAATGCATTGGCATAGACACCCCATGTAGTATCTACGCGGGGGCTGAAGCCGATGACTCGCATCTTTCAGTATTAAACAACCGTACAGGAGTTATAAAGGAATGCAAAACCATATAAGAGCGGATACTAATATCATTGAAGTTATAACAAGTCTTCAGACATATTACAAGCTCATTCATATTTTTTCCCGCCCAAACACTGCGACACTATGACCCGCGCACTCTCCATCACCCCATCGAAGTAAAGATCGGGGCGTCGGTGCTCCTTTACGGGCGGTGGTGGGTCGGTGGTGACCTTCATCGGACTGAGCCCCGGCTAGTGCACTTTGGCTTTGGCAAGGGCCATCCGACTCCCTCGATACAGGAGGAGTGCTTGACGGTGTTGAGGCGGGGCGTAGCATCAATCAGCCATTGCACCAGGCTGAAGTAGCTACTTGGGAATGGCTCGCCGGGCCATAAGCGGACGCATAGGTGCTTGAGGGCCGGCTCTGCCATCTGGTGTATCTCCAGCAACTGTTTTAGCTGCTCCACCAGAAAAGGAGGACGCTCGGGGGCTCCAAACTGTGCCCAGAATGCCCGAGCTTCGTTTTCCTCTTCCCGCGAGGTGAACAGCTGATTGGCGTACGCCATGCTCTTCTGGAGATCGGCGGATACGCCTGAGGATCGCCACACTTGGGTCAGCAATTCAAACCTGCTAACCCCGAATACGCACTTTAGGGAGTACGACTTACCATCGGCTATCTCCTTGGCTTGGCGAACTTGTTCCTTGAAGAACCACCTGTCCACTCGCTCCTTCTGGAAATCGGCTTTCATGGTGGACAGCTCGGTCGAGATCGCCTTATTATTTTGCTCCAAGGCCTCGCACTTAGTGCTAGCGTCCTTGAGCTCATCTTATATCTCTGCCACACGAACCTGGTGTTTATCACTAGTGGCTCGTAGGGCGGAGAGTGTGATGGCCGCTTCTTTGGCCGCCGCCTTCTCCAGGGCCGCTTCATCTCTGGCATGTTGAAGCTCGGCCTTGAGCTTTTCGATATCTTTCGACGAAGCTGCAACACGATAAAACCTTATATAAAAGTAATCTACACTAACTGTATTCGGGGAAAAGTATTAGGATTTTCGGACTTACCCTGTGCCTCGTCGAACCTCTTGTTGAGGGCTCCCACCTCATCCTCGGAGCGCTTGAGCTTCTGATGTAGCTTTTCTAGCTCGGTGCCGTTTTTGGTCACCATAGATGTTGAAGCCTACATTACACACGTAATACATACATCACATCGGCACTCATTTCCCGAACTATAGGTTTGACCCCTAGGCGAGTTTGTTCACCTCACCTAGGGCTCGGGGGCTGCCATGTATACAATGCGGATAAATAAAATATTTGCAAAATAAACACATCAGGTGACTTACTTGAAAAGCCGTAAGGAGACCCTTGAAGGCCTCCTTCAGTCCGTTGTCAATGGACTGAATGCTCTGCAGTACCGCACCCATAAGGGTGCGGTGATCCTCGGGGATGGAGGTGCTTGACAGAACCTCCTCCATTGGTCAGTGGTATCGGGGATGATCGGATTTCCCGATCACACACCGGGGATTGGACCGGTGCCTCCGGAGGCATAGTGCGCTCCGGAGATGTTTTCGGAGGGGACTGAGCTCTCGCTCGTCCGACCTCTTCGATGTCCGAGTGGGATGTTGCCCCCTAGTCTTCAGTAGTCGAAGCGTGAGCCTCGACCACGGTGCGATCTCCCTCGCCCCTAGTGTCTGCCTCCATAGGAGTAGGCTGGGACGACACCTCCATGGTGTCCATCATGGCCCCTGGAGTGGGGGGATGCGAGACATCCCCGCTCTCCGCCAGTTCGGCGGGCGGGGTCTCCCCGTCCGATATCCCCTCGGTGGGGATAACGCGCAGGGGGATGCAAGGCCAGTAACCTGTTGGGGAATGTTGCATGGGAAACAAAAAATTTCCTATGCACACACAAGATCTATCCATGGTGATGATCATCTACGAGAGGGAGAGTGGATCTACATACCCTTGTAGATCGCTAAGCGGGAAGCGTTAAGAAACACAGTTGGTGTAGTCGAACGTCTTCGCGATCCAAATCATCGAGCGTCCCGCGATCTCATCATGATCCGTCCCGCGATCTAATCACGATCCGTCCCGTGATCTCATCACGATCCGTCCCACGATCCAATCACGAATCGTCTCACAATCTTGATCACGATCCTTCCGATCTAGCACCGAACGGACGAAACCTCCGCGTTTATCACACGTACATCTCGATGACGATCTCTGCCTTCTTGATCCAACAAGAGGGAGCGGAGAGGTAGAAGAGTTCTCCGGCAGTGCGACGGTGTTGCGGTGATGGTGATGGAGCTATTCCAGTAGGGCTTCGCCTAAGCACCGCTGAAAGCCGATCTAGAGGAGAAACTGCGATCTAGAGGAGAAGCAGCACATGGCTATTTTCTATGTGTGAAAACCCCTCAAAACCTCTAGTATATATAGGAGGAGAGAGGGAGGAGGCTGGCGCACAAGGGCCAGCCCTTTTGCCTCTTACGCAAGGAGGAGAGGAGGAATCCTCCTCCAATCCTAGTAGGACTTGGAATCCTCCTTTCCTACTTGGAAACTCTTTCCACCTTGGTTTTTTTTCTTCTCCTTCAACTCCAGCTGCATGGGCCTCTTGTGGGACTTCCACCAGCCCACTAAGGGCTGGTATTCATGCTCCCACAGCCCATGTAGCCTCTTGGGTCGAAATACCCCTCCAGATGGTCCCTCGATACACTACAGATGAGCCCCAAACTTTTCCGGTGACCAAAACAGGACTTCCTATATATCAATATTTACCTCCGGACTATTCCGGAGCTCCTCGTAATGTCCGGGATCACATCCGGGACTCCGAACAACCTTCGGTCACCACCATACATAACTCTATACTACCGAAACGTCACCGAACCTTAAGTGTGCAGACCCTGCTGGTTCGAGAACTATGTAGACATGACCGAGACACCTCTACGGTCAATAACCAATAGCGGGACCTGGATGCCCATATTTATTCCTACATATTCTACGAAGGTCTTTATCGGTTGAACCTCTATGTCAAGGATTCAGTTAATCCCGTATGATGTTCCCTTTGTTCTTCGGTATGTTACTTGCCCAAGATTCGATCGTCAGCATCTCCTTACCTAGTTCAATCTTGTTACCTACAAGTCTCTTTACTCGTTCCATAATACAAGATCTCGTGGCTAAAACATAGTCACATTGCTTGCAAGCCTTATTGTGATGTTGTATTATCGAGTGGGCCCTGAGATACCTCTCCGTCACATGGAGTAACAAATCCCAGTCTTGATCCATGCCAACCCAACAGACACCCTCGAAGATACCTGTAGAGCACCTTTATAGTCACCCAGTTACGTTGCGACGTTTGATACACACAAGGCACTCCTCCGGTGTCAGTGAGTTGCATGATCTCATGGTCATAGGAACATATACTTGACATGCAGAAAACAGTAGAAATAAACTGACACGATGATATGCTACGTTTGTAGTTTCGGTCTTGTCCATCACATCATTCTCCTAATGATGTGATCCCGTTATCAAATGACATCTCATGTGCATGTCTAGGAAACCATGGCCATCTTTGATCAACGAGCTAGTCTACTAGAGGCTTACTAGGGACATGGTGTTGTCTATGTATCCACACATGTATTTGAGTTTTTGATCAATACAATTATATCATGGATAATAAACGATCATCATGAACAAGGAAATATGATAATAACCAATTTATTATTGCCTCTAGGGCAATTTCCAACAGTCTCCTACTTGCACTAGAGTCAATAATCTAGTTCACATCACCATGTGATTTGCATTGTTATGAATCTAACACCTAGTGAGTTCTGGGGCTCGATCATGCTTTGCATGTGAGAGAGGTCTTTTAGTCAACGGGTCTGTGACATTCAGATCCATGTGTACTTTGCAAATCTCTATGTCATACTGTAGACACCGCTACCACACTCCACTTGGAGCTATTCCAAATGGCTGCTCCACTATATGTATCTGGATTGCTACTAAGAGTCATCCGGATTGGTGTTAAAGCTTGCATCAACGTATCTCTTTACGACGAACCCTTTATCACCTCCATAATCGAGAAACATTTCCTTAGTCTTTTAGTCACTAAGGATAATCTTGACCACTGTCTAGTGATCCACTCCTGGATTACTCTTGTACCCCTTGGCAGACTCATGGCAAGGCACACACAGGTGCGGTACACAGCATGACATACTATATAGAGCCTATGGATAAGGCATAGGGGACGACCTTTGTCCTTTCTCTTTCTTCTGCCGTGGTCGAGCTTTGAGTCTCACTCAACTTCACACCTTACAAATCAGGAAAGAACTCTTTCTTTGACTGATCCATTTTGAACTCTTTCAGAATCTTGTCAAGGTATGTATTCATTGAAAGTCTTATCAGACGTCTTGATCTATCTCTATAGATCTTGATGCCCAACAATTAAGTAGCTTTATCCAGGTCTTCCTTTGAAAAACTCTTTTCAAACAACCCTTTATGCTTTTCCAGAAATACTACATCATTTCCGATCAACAACATGTCATCCACATATGCTTATCAGAAACTCTATAGTGCTCCCACTCACTTTATTGTAAATACAAGTTTCTCATAAACTTTGCATAGACTTAAAAACTTTGATCACCTCATCAAAGCGTATATTCCAACTCCGAGATGCTTGCTTCAGTCCATAGAAGGATCACTGAAGCTTGCACACCTTTTAGCATCCTTAGGACTGACAAAACCTTCTGGTTGTATCTCATACAACCTTTCCTTAAGGAAGGAAACGATGTTTTGACATCCATCTGCCAGATTTCATAATTGAAAAATGCAGCAACTGCTAACATAATTCCAATAGACTTTAGCATTGCTACGAGTGAGAAAGTCTCATCGTAGTCAACTGCTTGAACTTGTCGTAAACTTCTTTGCAACAAGTCGAGCTTTATAAATGGCGAATTTACCATCAGCGCCTGTCTTCATCTCAAAGGTCCATTTGTACTCGATGACCTCCCGTCCACCGACCAAGTCTACCAAAGTCTACACTTGGTTTTCATACATGGATCCTTTCTCGGATTTCATGGCCTCTAACCATTTGTTTGAATCCGGGCCCATCATCGCTTCTCCATAGCTCGTAGGTTCATCGTTGTCCAACAACATGACCTCCAAGACAGGGTTGTCATACCACTCAGGAGAAGTACGCATCCTTGTCGACCTACGAGGTTTGATAGTAACTTGATCCGAAGCTTCATGATCATCATCATTAATTTCCTTGTTAACTAACGTAGGCTTCATAGAAACATCTTCCCGCGCTGCACTACTCTCTGGTTGAAACAAAGGTTCAACAACCTCATCAAGTTCTATCTTCCTCCCACTCAATTCTTTCGAGAGAAACTTTTTCTTGAGAAAGGACCCAGTTGTAGCAACAAACACTCTATGCTTGGATCTGAGATAGAAGGTATACCCAACTATTCTTAGGGTATTCTATGAAGATGCATTTGTCCGCTTTGGGTTCGAGCTCATTAGGTGAGAACCTTTTTCACATGAGTGTCGCAGCGCCAAACATTAAGAAATGACAGCTTAGGTTTCTGCCAAACCAAAATTCATATGGTGTCATCTCAACGGATTTTAGATGGTGCCCCTTTTAAAGTGAATGTAGTTGTCTCTAATGCATAACCCCAAAACGATAGTGGAAAATCGATAAGAGACATCATATTTCGTACCATATCCAATAGAGTACGACTACGACGTTCGGACACACCATCACACTATGGTGTTCCAGGTGGCGTGAGTTGTGAAACAACTTTTCACATTGTCTTAAGTTGTACACCAAACTCGTAACTTAGATATTCACCTCCACGATCATACCATAGACATTTTATCTTCTCGTCATGATGATCTCAAACTTCACTCTGAATTTGCTTGAACTTTCCAAACGATTCAGACTTGTGTTTCATTAAGTAAATATACACTATATCTACTCAAATCATCAGTGAAGGTAAGAAAATAACGATATCCACCGCATGCTACAAGACTCATTGGATTGCACACATCAACATGTATGATTTCCAATAAATTACTTGCCCGTTCCATTAAACCGGAAAACGGGGTCCCTAGTCATCTTGCCCATGAGGCATGGTTCGCATGTCTCAACCGATTCAAAATCAAATGAGTCCAAAGATCCATCAGCATGGAGTTTCATCATGCGATTTATACCAATATGACATTTAGCGGCAGTGCCACAAGTATGTGGTATTATCATTACTAACTTTGTATCTTTTGGCATCAATGTTATGAACATGTGTATTACTATGATCAAGATTCAAAAAACCATTCTCACTGGGTGCATGACCATTGAAGGTATTATTCATGTAAACAGAATAACCATTATTCTCTAACTTAAATGAATAACCGTGTTGCAATAAACACGATCTAATCACGTTCATGCTCAACGCAAAACACCAAATAACATTTATTTAGGTTCGTCACTAATCCCGAAGGTAGAGAGAGCGTGCGATGTTGATCACATCAACCTTGGAAACATTTCCAACACACATCATCACCTCACCCTTAGCTAGTTCTCCGTTTATTCCGTAGCTTTTATTTCAAGTTACTAACATTTAGCAACCGAACCGGTATCCAATACCCAGGTGCTACTAGGAGTACTATCAAGGTACACATTAATAACACATACATCAAATATACTTCTGTCGACGTTGCCAACCTTCTTATCTACCAAGTATCTAGGGTTGTTCCGCTTCAGCGACCGTTCTCCTCCTAATAGAAGCACTTAGTCTTGAGTTTGGGTTCAACGTTGGGTTTCTTCATTGGAGCAGCAACTGACTTGCCATCCATGAAGTTTCCCTCCTTGCCCTTGCCCTTCTCGAAACTAGTGGTTTTACTAACCATCAACACTTGACACTCCTTCTTGATTTCTACCTTCGCGGTGTCAAACATCACGAACAGCTCAGGGATCATTATTTCTATCCATGGCATTTTATAGTTCATCACCAAGTTCTAGCAGCTTAGTGATAGTGACTTGGAGAATTATATCAATCACTATCTTATCTGGAAGATCAACTCCCACTCGATTCAAGCGATTGTAGCACCCATACAATCTGAGCACACGCTTGATGATTGAGCTATTCTCCTTCATCTTGCCGACAAAGAATCTTGTTGGAGATCTCATATCTCACAACACGGGCACAAGGCTGAGATCCCATTTTCAGCTCTTAGAAGATCTCATATGTTCCGTCACATTCAAAACATTTTGGAGCCTCAACTCTAAGCCGTAATGCATGACGCACTAAACTATCAAGTAGTCATCCGAACGTGCCTGTCAGATGTTCATAATATCTACAGACGATGCTAGAGGGGTTAGCGCACCGAGCGGTGCATTAAGGACATAAGCCTTTTGTGCAGCAATGAGGACAATACTCACATCACGGACCCAGTCCGCAATATTACTACCATCATCTTTCAACTCTATTTCTCTAGGAACATATAAAAATTCAAGGGTGCTACAGTGCGAGCTAGTAATCTACAACATAATTTGCAAAGACACTACCGACTATGTTCATGACAATGAGTTCAATTAATCATATTACTTAAGAACTCCCACTCAAATTGACATCCCTCCGGTCATTCGAGTGATACATGATCCAAATTCACCAACTGAAGTCCGATCATCACATGAGTTGAGGCGGTTTCAATGGTGAACATCATCATGTTGATCATATCTACTATATGACTCATGTTTGACCTTTCGGTATCTTGTGTTCCAAGGCCATGTCTGTACATGCTAGGCTCATCAAGTTTAACCCAAGTGTTCTGCATGTCAAACATTGGCTTGCACCCGTTGTATGTGAACGTAGAGTCTATCACACCCGATCATCACGTGGTGTCTCAACACGACGAACTTTCGCAACGGTGCACACTCAGGGAGAACACAGTCTATCTTGAAATTAAGTGAGGGATCACCTTATAATGCTTCCGTCATCCTAAGAAAAACAAGATGCATAAAAGGATTAACATCACATGCAAATCATAAGTGACATGATATGGCCATGAACTTGTGCTTTTGTTCTCCATCTTGAAAGCACCGGCATGATCTCCATCGTCACCGGCATGACACCATGATCTCCATCATCTTGATCTCCATCAACGAGTCGTCATCGGGGTTGTCGTGCCCACCATGCTTCTACTACTATTGCTACCATTTAGCAATAAAGTAAAGCATTACACAGCGCTTAATGATTGACATGCAGTTCATACAATAATTAAAGACAACCCTATGGCTCCTGCCGGTTGCCGTAATCATCGACATGCAAGTCGTGATATTCTATACAAAACATGATCATCTCATACATCACATATATCTCATCATGTAATTGGCCATATCACATCACAACATACCCTGCAAAAACAAGTTAGACGTCCTCTAATTGTTGTTGCAAGTTTTACATGGCTGCTATAGGTATCTAGCAAGAAAAATTCTCACCTACGCAAAACCACAACGGTGATACATAAGTTGCTTTTCAACCTTCTCAAGGACCGCCTTTGTCGAATCCGATCTAACTAAAGTAGGAAAAATAGACACCCGCCAGCCATCTTTGTGCAACGAGGTTACACGTCAGTCGATGGAACCGGTCTCTCATAAGCATACGAGTAAGGTTGGTCCGGGCCGCTTCATCCCAAAATACCGCTGAACCAAAACACGACCAAGAGAGGAAGCAATCTAAGCATCAACGCCCACAAACTCTTTGTGTTCTACTCGAGATCTCATCTACACATAGACCTAGCTCATGATGCCACTGTTGGGTAACGTTGCATGGGAAACAAAAAATTTCCAACACACACACAAGATCTATCCATGGTGATGAGCATCTACGAGGGGGAGAGTGGATCTACATACCCTTGTAGATCGCTAAGCGGGAAGCGTTAAGAAACGCGGTTTGTGTAGTCGAACGTCTTCGCGATCCAAATCACCAAGCGTCCCGCGATCTCATCATGATCCGTCCCGAGATCTCATCACGATCCATCCTGTGATCTCATCACAATCCGTCCCGTGATCCAATCACGAATCGTCTCGCAATCTTGATCACGATCCTTCCGATCTAGCGTCGAACGGACGACACCTCCGCGTTCAGCACACGTACAGCTCGATGACGATCTTCCCCTTCTTGATCCAGCAAGAGGGAGCGGAGAGGTAGAAGAGTTCTCCGGCAGCGCGACGGTGTTGCGGTGATGGTGGTGGAGGTATTCCAGCAGGGCTTTGCCTAAGTACCACTGAAAGCCGATCTAGAGGAGAAACTGCGATCTAGAGGAGAAACTGCGATCTAGAGGAGAGGCAACACGTGGCTGTTTTCTATGCGTGAAATCCCCTCAAAACCTCTAGTATATATAGGAGGAGAGAGGGAGGAGGCTGGCGCACAAGGGCCAGCCCTTTTGCCTCTTGCACAAGGAGGAGAGGAGGAATCCTCCTCCAATCCTAGTAGGACTAGGAATCCTCCTTTCCTACTTGGAAACTCTTTCCACCTTGGTTTTTTTCTTCTCCTTCAACTCCAGATGCATGGGCCTCTTGTGGGACATACACCAGCCCACTAAGGGCTGGTATTCATCCTCCCACAGCCCATGTAGCCTCTTGGGTCAAAATACCCCTCCCGATGGTCCCCCGGCACACTCCCGGCACTCCCGGCACACTACCGATGAGCCCAAAACTTTTCCGGTGTCCAAAACAGGACTTCCTATATATCAATCTTTACCTCTGGACCATGACGGAGCTCATCATGACGTCCGGGATATCATCCGGGACTCCTAACAACCTTCGGTCACCACCATACATAACTCTATACTACTAAAACGTCACCGAACCTTAAGTGTGCAGACCCTGCGGGTTTGAGAACTATGTAGACATGACCGAGACACCTCTACGGTCAATAACCAATAGCGGGACCTGGATGCCCATATTTGTTCCTACGTATTCTACGAAGATCATTATCGATTGAACCTCTATGTCAAGGATTCAGTTAATCCCGTATGATGTTCCCTTTGTTCTTCGGTATGTTACTTGCCCGAGATTCGATCGTCAGCATCTCCTTACCTAGTTCAATCTCATTACCGACAAGTCTCTTTACTCATTCCGTAATACAAGATCCCGTGGCTAACACTTAGTCACATTGCTTGCAAGGCTTATTGTGATGTTGTATTACCGAGTGGGCCCTGAGATACCTCTCCGTCACACGGAGTAACAAATCACAGTCTTGATCCATGCCAACCCAACAGACACCCTCGAAGATACCTATGGAGAACCTTTATAGTCACCCAGTTACGTTGTGACGTTTGATACACACAAGGCACTCCTCCGGTGTTAGTGAGTTGCATGATCTCATGGTCATAGGAACACATACTTGACATGCAGAAAACAATAGCAATAAACTGACACGATCATATGGTACGTTTGTAATTTGGGTCTTGTCCATCACATCATTCTCCTAATGATGTGATCCCGTTATCAAATGACATCTCATGTCCATGACTAGGAAACCATGGCCATCTTTGATCAACGAGCTAGTCTACTAGAGGCTTACTAGGGACATGGTGTTGTCTATGTATCCAAACATGTATTTGAGTTTCCGATCGATACAATTATAGCATGGATAATAAACGATCATCATGAACAAGGAAATATGATAATAACCAATTTATTATTGCCTCTAGGGCATATTTCCAACATAACCTGCATGTTAGCAAACTCTAAATCTATTCGTAATGGACGGAAGGGTCTTCGGATCCTAACCTTGCTGGAGGGGGCTTGACCCGTAGGTTCCTTTGTGGGACCTCCTCAAGGTCTTCAGATGCGGATCTCGAGTCCGAGCTATCGTCGGACAGGACCACCCGCGTCTGCCGCACCCTCTTCGGGGCAGGAGAAGCTGCCTGCCCCGGGGCGTCCGAAGACGCCGCTCTTTTCTTGGCGTGGGGGGAGTTGCCTCCCCCTCGCTCTCGACCTCCTCCTCCTCTTCTTCCACATCTTTGGCCTCCTCCTGATTTGAAAAGGCGGGGGTGTCTTCGGATGCAGTGTGAGGTCGATCCCTGATGCGAAGACCAACTTGACCTGGTTTCTTCTTCTTCTCTTTCTTTGTGGGAGCCTCATAATGCTTGACCACGAGCATTTTTGCTAACAGCCCGGTCCTCTCGTCTTCGGGCTGAGGTGCTGGACTGTCGATTTTGATGGCTTCCTTCAGCCACCTCTGCTAAGACACATCGGATAAGAGGTAAGGGGAATTTTCTGCAATAAAGCTGACCAAGCTGGAGTGTACCATACCTCAAAATCAGGCTTGGCGGCGTGTAGACCCTTGTCCTCCTCCTCGGATGGCCAGCTCTTCATTGATTTGACACTACTAGGGAAAACCTTATAGACAGAATCTTACCAATAGCGCGGTTTAAAAAAAGGCGCTACTGCAACTTAGCAGTAGCGCGCTGCAGCAGACCGCGCTACTGCTACCCACAGAGTAGTAGCACGTCAGGAGGAAACATCGCTACTACTACAATTGCCACGACCTTGCCGCCAGACTAGGTATAGCAGTAGCGCATGTCTCCTCAATGCGTACTGCTATGCCGTTTAGCAGTAGTGCTTTACCTCAAAGAGCGCTACTGCTAAAGCCTATCTTCTCCAACTTCTCCAACCGGTCGCCCCTCACTCTCCCCTCTTCACTCCACTCTCACTCTCCCCCGCACCCCCCATCGTCCACCGCCGCCGCCGTTCCCCGACCATCGTCGTCGCCCGCCGTTGTCGATGCTCCTGGTCCTCCTCCATTGAGTTAGTCCCTCCATCCCTCCTCCTCCCTCCTCCCTCCTCCTCCTCTCTCCTTCCTCCCCCACTGCGGCCTCCTCCCCCTCCGCGCACCTCCCTCCTCCTCCGGTCGCCCCCTCCTCCTCTGGCCAAGACCTCCGCAAGCAACCCTCCTCCTCTCTCCTCCCTCCTCCCACCCCTCCTCATTCATCCTCCTCCCTCCTCCCACCTCCCTCCTCCCCTCCTCCTCTATCCTCCCTCCTCCTCCCTCCTCCCACCCCATCCTCCCTCCATCTCTCCTAAACCCTAAACTGTTTTTATTGTTCTTGTATAATGTATTTTTATTGTTTTTAGTAAGTGTTTAATAGAAATAGTCTATTTAGGAAGTGGTTATTAGAACTAGTTTATTTATAGTAAGTGATTAATAGAACTTGTATAATGGTAGCGACCATCATCGACGGTCGAAAAATCGGTGAGGGAGTGTCCACCATATATGAGAGAAGAAGAATGCCGATTGTTGTCGTGGGGGTCGCTTCTCGTTCTTGTCCTTGTGCTACATATTTGTTATGCACTAGGGGAAGGAGGAGTAGCGACCATCATCGACGGTCGAAAAATTGGTGAGGGAGTGTCCACCATATACGTGAGATAAGAGTTCAGGAAGGAAGACTCGACGTCATTGATAATAAGTGCTTAATACAACTACTTTATTTATAGTAAGTGCTTAATAGAACTACTTTATTTAGTAAGTAGTTAATAGAACTAGTTTTTTATATTTAGTAAGTACTTAACATAACTAGTTTATTTAGTTTATTTAGTAAGTAAACATGGTGTGTCGTTGATGTCATTGATGTCAATGATGATGCATTCTGAATATAGAGGATGTCTTGGTGTTCTTGTTTGCAATGTACCTCCGAGTGGCCTATGTTTTGCCGGAATGTTGATTCGTTTCCGTTCCGGCAAATTTCAGGTGCTCGATATATCCCGTTTTAAGCAAAGGTCATGCCGAATTGTTTTCATGAATTTTAGCATGACTTGTGCATTTTTTCTATGTCATTGCTCGTTATATGGAATGGGTTGACTTTAGGTCTGCTAGTGTTTATTAATTTTGTTTTCATAATTAAGCATTTGTTCTCGACGGCGACGATGCCTGGCCCGCATCCTCGTCGTTGACTCGGCGGAGGAGGCCTGCTTGATTATAGGAGCCATGTCCGGGACTGGGCTCCACCGAGCTGGTACTGGGAGGTCTTACCTTCCGGGGCAGGCAACTTGGTGAGGAGGTAGCCCGTCGTCGACCTGGAGGTTATTTGGTGGCGGTCGCACCGGCCACTGTCGGTGTAGAGGGAGCCGGCCCCCACGGAGGTGATACGTCGTCGTGTTAGGGAGGAGGACGAGCACATCCGATGCTATATGGCTGTGTTGGATGCCATGTTCTCCAATACCTGGTAGGTTCTTCAGGGATCTCACCCAAGCTATGATCCTATGATGGTTCCTTCTCTTTGGGTGTCCACCGCCCGTGCCGATACCCGTCATTCACTACGGTTCTAACTATATTATTGATGTTATATGTATGATACTATTCAAAATGTATTAGTGATAATATTCAACGGTGTACGAACGCAAGAGATGATTTAGTTTTGCTTATTGAATGCATGCTAATTTGAATACTAATTTGTTTCTCAACCATATTTGTCTCTCCTCCCCGGTAGTTTGCTGGTAGTTTCCTTCGATCGATTTTAAATGTTTCAACTATGAACATAGGAAATGTCTGACGATGAAAGGTAATTCGTTATGCGTGAATACTGCAAAGACGAGTGCGGCATGTGCGACAAACCTTACCTAGTTGGTGGTAGGCGCTTCAGCATCATGCTGGATGAGACCTTCAAAGTGGATACAGTAAGTCACAACGACAAGTCTTTTTTCGTAATTAAGCATGTCTTCTGCTTCTTTTGCTTCAACTTATAATTTTAGTTTTTAACTATTCTACTAGCGTATCCCGTGCCATGCAAGAATTTCTGTCTTGGATAAGATTGGTTTCAATACTAAGGAAAGTATGGAGGTAAAGAGAGTTCACTTGAGGACCGAGCATGGTTATACTTTTGCCGTAAAATTGTACAATGCAGACACCTACTCCTATTTTGAATGCAAAAATTGGAGAGCACTATGCAAGGCTTATGCATTTGAGCCTAATATGCTTATCACCTTTGATATTCGTCCGGAAGATGAAATTGAAGGTAATATCGACATCTGGGTCGATGTGCAGACGTCTCCAGTTCTATCATTATGTGAGTTTATCAACCATATTTATTAAGTAATTTATATTGTTTATTCAAAATAGTTGACAACTAATTTCTATTGACAACTTATTTCCATTCAAGCAAACATGTCCATCGCTTGGTAGACAACACGTACTACTGTGCCGGGGCTGAACTAAACTGTGAGGAGACAGGTCATTATGTTTCATGGCTTGAGGATCTTGATACTATCAAGACAAGTTATTTTCCTGGACTTCGAGATATTAGTACTCAAAACGTGCGACCACTAGTGTGCGTATTGAACTACGGTCATGTCTATTTAGGAAAGATGGTAAGATTTTTACTATTTGTCCTTAGTGCATCTTTTGCATACATTATTTTTTAAGCTAAACTTCATTGCTAAGTATGTTACTACGATGTTTTTCAACAGGGAATGCCGATGAGTGTTGTGCCTCGTTGGATCGAGCCTAAAGGTCGCGTGACAATGGTTAGCTTACGACCAAGATATCCTACATTGCACATGAGTGTATTCATCATTTCTTGAAGCGAGCAAGTCTTAATAGTCAAAGACTGGAGCAAAATTGTGAAGGATCGCAGAGAAGTACTAGGGGGAAACAATCGGAAGCGCAACCCACAATTAAGGTACAGGTTCACCTGCATTCTCTAATATGATGAAGCAGGAGTGCTACATGTTTTATGCTATTTTACCTGAGAGAGAGCAGCAGGAGTAGGTCCTAGGTATTAAGAACAATTAGTTAGTGTTGATTATATATGACTATGATGATGATGAGAAGTTTTTATTATGTGCTACAATGTGTTAGAGTTGATGGTGATGCTGAGGAGGAGGAGTAGTGATTATGAGTACTATGATGATGAGGAGTTGTTATAACTAGCGACCAAGTTGTTATATGATGTCTCATGGACGAAAATGATGATGATGAGGAGTTGTTAAATGATGTATTATGATGATACTATATGAAAACTTGTATAGTGGCGTATGAATATACGACATAAAAAAAGAAATGCATAATAATAGTAGTAGCACGGGCGGAGAGGTGCGCTGCTAGTAACTACCAGCAGTGCTTTCTAATAAAAGCGCTACTGCTAAGCAGGTATAGCAGTAGCACGGGCTAACGCATGCTACTGCTACACTTTAGCCGTATTGCCGTAGCAGTAGCGCGCTGCCCCGCGCTACTGGTATATCCAAAACCAGCGCTATTGCTAGGCTTTTCCCTAGTAGTGTAAAGAGAGCCTTCCACAACTTCTCCCGCATAGTGCGGAAGAGGTTCTGGACTGTGGGCTCGGCTTCAAGTTCTCGAGCCCACAGGGGAGTGCACCGGTGCTGGCAGGGGAGGATGCGTCTTTGGAGCATCACCTGGATCACATCGGTCAACTTGGTGCCCTCCTCGATCAAGGAGCGGATGTGCTTCTGCAGATCGGTCACCTCCTTGTCCGATCCCTAGGCAAGGCCCTTTTCGAGCCATGAAGCCAGCCTGGTGGGGGGACCGGATCTAAATGTGGCGGCGGGGTGATGGCCTTCTTCTTGTGGTTTGCTGACATAGAACCATTCCTGTTGCCACCCCTTGATGGTGTCGATGAGGGTGCCCGACGGCCATGCAACGCGGGTGAGCTTGCCGTTGACGGCCCCGCCACAATCGACATTCTTGCCGCTAACGCACTTCGGCTTGATGTTGAAAACCTACAGCCAGAGCCCGAAGTGCGGCTCGACACGCAGGAAGGCCTCGCAGACGAGGATGAAGGCCTAGAGGTGCATGATGGAATTCGGAGGGAGATCATGGAAGTCAAGGCTATAGAAGAACATTAATCCCCTGACGAAGGGATGGAGTAGGAAGCTCAACCCCTCGATGAAGTGGGGATGAACACCACCCTCTCGCCTGGCCTGGGGGTGGGGATCACTTGGCCCTCCTCCGCCATGCGATGAGGGATGTCAGCGGGGAGGTAGCCGGCCTTCTTGAGGTCGATGATGTCCTTATTGGTGACCATGGAAGCTTCCCACTGGCCATTTGAGCCTGCCATTGCTGAGCTCGGGAGCGGGGGTGGATAAACCTAGATCTGTGCTTTGGAGGCGCAAGGGAATAGGAGGCAGAGAAGTCAAATGGAGAGTGTGAAAGGCCTTTGGGGTTTTCTTTCTCCTTTTATGATGTCTGCCAATCCGGGCTCCCCTTGCTGCGCCGTGAATCCCTCCACTCCCCGAGACGCGCGAGCCGTTGCATGCGCGTGATTAAGTATATCCCGTATAAAACATGACACGATTGACATGTTGATAGATCGTGTGGATGGAACGGCCTCGAATCACGCATCGAGTGCCTGTAACTGGCCTATCAATCGTGGTGGCTGTGACCTTTCGTTAGAGAGGTCATCAGGAAACATTACCTTTTCCCCCATGATGTTTCGCCTTCAAAGCTAACTTTTCTTACAGAATTTGGACGTGCCACTATATGGAGAACTACTTATCATCGGAGGCCGAACTATGGTTCAGCAGGAAGGAACTCACCTCGCAAGCCGAAGACTCTGTTTGCGAAGCAATTGGAGATGAAGACCCTTGGCGTTGGAGGCAAGTTCGGGGGCTACTGAGGGAGTCCTGGATTAGGGGGTACTCGGAGAGCCGACCTATTGTCTATGAGCCGAACTATATGGGCTACTTGCCAAACAATGGATGATTTGAAGGCCAAGTTCCCCGGATGGAAGCTTTGAGAAGCACAGCTTGCGCTCCACGTTTGATGTAGTAAATAGGCATGTTTATCTCTTCGGCGTGTAACCGACCATGTGTAAACCCTATGCCTCCTCAGCATCTATATAAGCCGGAGGATTTAGGGCATAGAGACAGAACAAATCATCATACGATCTCGAGGTAGATCAACTCTATAACCTCTTACACCATCAATACAACCAAACATGATGTAGGGTATTACCTCCATTGGAGGGCCCGAACCTAGGTAAACTCATGTCCCCTTCGTCTCCTGTTACCGTCGATCCAAGTCTCACAGTTCGGGACCCCCTACCCGAGATCCGCCGGTTTTGACACCGACACCAAGCCCAAAGAGAGGAGGGAGAAGAACGCATGGAAAAGGAGTTCAAGCTAGAAGAAGAACCAATCGCTTAGACGATCCAGTGTGCACGGCCCCTGGCCCCCATGCGCACGAGTCTTCCAGAAAATCTTTGGACACACCTTGCACATGGGCCCCTAGACCCCATGCGCACGAGCCCCGCTATAGCAGTTGAACACCCCATGTGCATGTGCATGTATCCCTGGCCTCCAAGTGTGAAGAACATCACCACCTAGTGTTACACCCTACATCAACTTGGGTCACATCATAGATCGATTCACATATTAGGGCCCCACCATGTCATTTTCTTGCCTATTTTTGTTATTTTTTATCCCAGTTCAAAAATCCCCACCAAAAATAGCCATACCAAACAAATTGCAATTTGTTCTTTATTCCGAGAGTTTGTTTGCTTGGTTCCACTAATTTGTCGTTTGGCAAGTGGATCAGACCCTCCCCTTCATCTCTAACCCCTCCCGATGTGCACCCCCCAAATCCTCCCATCCAATTTTTGTGTTGAAACCATGCAATCGGCATACCTCGTGTGCATGTGACGGTGTCCTGGACTAGGGGGGTACTCACCATGTCGTCTCCCGACCAGTGGGTCGGGCCGAGGACCCCCACGACGATTCACTAATGGGCCACTTCGGGCGGCCCATGATGCATACAAGGGAGATTCCACAAGACTTGATGCACAAGACAAGGACTCCTCTAAACCGTAGGCCTATGGTGCATTATATAAACCGAGGCCAAGCTAGTCGATAGACAATCGGGTATTCATTACAAAAATCTCATGGTAGATACCTGTACTATGTACTATCCCCATAACAATACAATGAAAAGCAGGACGTAGGGTATTATCTCCTTGAGAGAGCCCGAACCTGGGTAAAATCCCATGTCCATGTTACCATCGCTCCAAGACGCCTAGCTTAGGACCCCTACTACGAGATCCGCCGGTTTTGACACTGACACAATGGGTCCACAAACCCTATGCCAAGGGGCCATCATGCGCATGACCCCAAGAGAAATTTTCCACCTTGCTTTTCTTCATTTCCCACACTTTCATACCACCACTAGTCTTCTGCAATACACGACTTCGACAATACCCCAGCATTTCTGCTACAAACCCACATTGACCATTTCTTTGAGATTTTGAGTTACGGTTTCTCTTTCCTATGGTGTTTTTGTAGGATCGAAAGTAGGTCTAGAGGGGGGTGATTAGACTACTTGACCAAATAAAAGTTTTGCATTTTTCCCAATTTTAATTCTTGGCAAGTTTTAGCATTCATAGCATATCAAGTAACACCCTACACATGCATGTCTAAGAGTATAGCAGCATAAATTAAAGACATTGCACATATAAGTAAAGAGAGGATTAGGAATGCAAACACAAGTGATGAGACGATGATTTTTCCCATGGTTCTGATAGGTGGTGCTATCGTATGTCCATGTTCATGGAGTCTTCAACCCACGGAGGGTAACGGTCGCGAGAGTCCACGGAGGGCTCTACCCACGGAGGGTTCCACGAAGAAGCAACCTTGACTATTCCATGCGGTTTCCGTCCATGAAGAACTAGCCTCACTATGGGTAGATCTTCACGAAGTAGGCAATCTCCTTTCCCTTACAAAATTCTTTGTTCACTCCACAACACGAAGTAGGAGGCTCCCAAGCGACACCTAACCAATCTAGGAGGCACCACCCTCCAAAAGGTAATAAGCTCGGTATTGACGATGAACTCCTTGCTCTTGTGCTTCAAGATGATAGACTCCTCAACACACAATCTCTCTCACATAGATTTGGCTTGGTAGAAAAGATGGGATTGGTGGAAAGCAACTTGGGGAGGCTAGAAATCAAGATCCATATGGTTGTAGTGGAAGATCTTGACCTCAACACAAGCGTAGGGGGTTCTCTCTCAGAAAACTGAGTAGGATAGGTATGGAATAGTTCTGAGTGCTTCTCTATCGAGTGGGTGGTGGTGAAGGGGTATATATAGGCATACCCAAAAATCCAACCGTTACACACAAAATGACCAACTCGGTGACACCGATGTGTAAATCTCGGTGGTACCAAAGTGACGAAAAGTGGCAACTTTTGAATCTCGGATGGACTGATATATGAATCTCGGTTCTACCGACCGGGTGACCAATGGTCAGAATTGACAAACTCGGTGATGCCGTTTCGCCATTCTCGGTGGTATCGAGAATGTGAACTTGCACAACAGAACTTTGGCAACTCAACTCGGTGACGCCGATTCAACATTTTCGAACGGACCGAAAACGTGAACTTGCGTTATAGAGTATTGGCAACCCAACTCGATGGCACCGAATGTTGTGTCGGCTATATCGAAGGGATAGGGCTTGGTTGAGTCTGTATAGGGTTTGAAACTCGGTGGCAACGGGATAGTAAAGTTGGTTGCACCGATTTGGTATATTTTGGCTTAGGACAGACTTTGGTGGGAGAGTATGTGGATGTTTTGGTGACTGTCACTTGTGCACGTTTGAGCATATTGTTCACCATCAAAACTTTACCCCCTCTTAATAGTATTGGCTTTCCTATGGACTCAAATTGATTTCTCACAAATGTAAAATGTAGAGTCCTCTTGCTTGAAGCTTGGCCAACCTATTTCCTTGCATATTGAGGTAATTCCACAATCCTTGTGCCATTCCCATGATTGAACTTTTCCTGAAATATACTTGGTGACGATATTAGTTATTAATTACCAAAACCACCAAGGGAGCAAATGTGCTTTGAATCTCCCCCTTTTTGGTAATTGATGACAACATATAGATCAAAGCTTCGACAAAGATATAATCAATGAATATAGTCGTCGCTTTGAGAAGTATGTGATAAGTAAGAGCTCCCCCTAAATTTGTGCATTATTTTAAATTTGCATTTGAATGCAAATGCACAATCGATTAGGTACATGGGTCAGTTCTCACATGTCACATATCACTTGGTGGTGTGCAATAATAATTGGAATGAATAACATAGCACAACACAATGAACCAAAAGATGAATGATCATCACATAAGCATTTAAGATGATAGGAAATAGTGGCATCACACATCAAAGTGTATGATCAAACATCATCGAATGTGTATCACAAGCAAGACAAAAGAGTATCATGGCAACCAAAGGCAATTGTTTTTGAAAAAACAGAAAACACCAAATGCTCTCTCTCTCGAAGCCTAATGATCTATATACACTTATCCCCCTTTGGCAACAAGTTAACAAAAAGTTCAAAGGTATATATCTAAGCGTTCTTGGGCTGATCTCCTCCGGTTGTTGATGAAGGAGTCGAGACCACGACATCGGCAAAGATCTCTGCAGATGTCATGGATGGAGCTGGAGTGGTACTAGAGGAACTGGAGCTGATGGAGCAGGAGCTGTGCTGACAGTAGCAGGAGCTGATGAAGAGGGCCTCGATTCTGGAGCAGGTACTGTGGCTGATCTCATCTGAGTAGTGAACTGGGTGCCTAGCCCAAGAGGTGATCCTTCCTCATCAACATAATCATCATCATCATAAGAGGTAGAAGAGACCCGGGGAATATGCATGGAGTCAACTTCCTTCTGGAGATCTATCACTGTTTTGGACAACTTGTCCACCTTATCTCCAAGCACCTTGATCCTCGTCTCGAAGATCCTCACAAGGCTGTTCTGGTTATCCAGAATCCCTTTGATATCCTTCTGCATGCCTTGGATAGCTGTGATCATAAGATCCATTTGCTCGTTCCTGGATCTAGGGACTTGAGCACTAGCGGCTCGAACAGCTTCTGCCACTGCTTGTGCTGTAGCAGATGTGGGATGATCTTGGTCCATCACCACAACATTATCCTCAAACTCTGGCTGTAGGGGCAGGTGTGGGCGATCAAGAGCAAAAATGTGTTTCTCCAACTGTGAGTTGATAAGCAACTGGATGTAGGGTGCATAACAGGATGAGCGCTTTTGGTCAACAACAACCCTCTTGATTGTCTCAACAATCAGATCCATGACTCTAATCCCGGTGTTCGTATCAAGGTGGAGCAACATATTAATGGAGTAGCCTCGGATCATCTTGTCATCTCCAGACTTGGGTATCAAGGTATGCCTGAGTATAGTGTTCATAGTCCGGAGGCCTACTTGTAGATAATAGATAGATCCTAGCTTGTGTGATTGCACCTTGTCAGCGGGGATAGGAGTATACATGTTTTTCATAGCATTGTGACTAGCCTTGGGTTTAGAGTATACATCCAAATCTCCTTCTTGAGCTTCGGGAACTTCCAATAGAGCAGCCCAATCCTCAATAGTGGATTCATACCTAGCACCTTCAGTCATCCATACAATTCTACCATCTCCATAGAAATGAGCAGTGGAGTAGAATTGCATGATCATCTCGTCATTCCACGCTGTAAGTTCTCTGCCAATGAACTCATCCAGACCAATGCAATGAAAGTTATCTTGGACACTTAGGAAGTAGTTCTCATTGTGTTTGATGAACTTCCAATCAACATACCTCATGTCGCTAACAGTAGGGCTCTTATCAAGCAGAACGGTCTCATAGAAATCCTGTTGCTCTCTTGTGTAGAACCTATAGTCAACAACGGTCTTCCTCCTCTGAGCATAAGGATCTATGGCTCTCCAGGCTCTCAAGCCCGAGTCTTTCCACTTCTTCATGTCCTCAGCTACCAAATGGCTGGCATCATGCACTGGAAGATGTGGTCTGAGCTTCATCAAAGTGGTTAGGTCATCATCATCTTCCACTTTGGAGGCAGTTCCTTTGTTCTTCTATGAAGCTGGAATGTCTCTAGTGGTCCTCTTGGACTTTTGTGCAGCAGCCTTCTTGGGTGCAGGCTTGGTGCTCTTGGAGGTGCCAGACTTTGGCATAGCATCAGCCAACGGTTTCTTGGCCTTTTTCTTGGTAGGGGCTTTATCAACATGTACTTCCTCCTCTTCCTCAGTAGCAGCACCAACAACCTCCTCTAAATGTTTAGACATAGATGTAGGCCTACTAGTCACATGAACTAACCTCTTTCTGGCTCTATTCTCCCTTGCCTTCCTGGGAGGAGACTCAAGGTGAAAAGTCATTGTATCTTCAGCAGGTGCTCTCATAGCTTTCCTTGGGGGATCAACAGAAATAGTTGCTCTGGCAGACTCATGTGCTTTGATTGTTGAAGCAGGAGCATAGACCTTGCTGACAACTCTCCTAGATGAAGTGGCTTTAGTTGCTGACTTCTTGGTAGCTTTATCTTGCTTTTTAGCAAGAATCTCCTCAGGAATGAAATCTGAGTCTTCTTCATCTGAGTTGAGCTTCTTCCTAGTTCTGGTGGCAGCCTCGGGCAACCCATGAGAGCTGGGGGTGCCTGGATCTGAGAAAGAGCTGGCTTCTGGGCTTGTTCTAGAACTCATATCAATTCCCTGCTCTGGCAAATTCTGACTGTCTTCTAAGCCTGACATACTAACCCTGTGAATAGAGAATAGGAGAGCATAAGAAGACGAGTCATCACAAAATGAGGCTGGTTTTTGAAATTTTAGCAATGAATTTTCAAAGTTTTTGCAATCTTTCAAATAGATGTCGGTGCAGCCGAAAGGAAATTTTCGGTGGGTCTGAGACAAACTTACTCTTTAACAGGAACCTGGCAGCCTATTCGGTTCCATCGAGTCAGTTCTCAACCTCATGGAAAAGCATATCGGTGAGACCGATATTTTCGTTTCGGTTCCACCGAGATTTATCGGACGGATGGCAAAACCCTAGAAAATCCATCTAACATGAGATATTTGAGTTTTAAGTGGATGGAAACATGTGCAAAGGGAGCAATGATGATTAACAAGTATCTAATGCGCCAGAATAGGATGGGCAACGCACTAGAGATCGAATTCATACCCTAGCTTGGTGCGGATCCTCTACTACGGCGACGAGGGAGTAGATTTCGTCGGTGACGGAGATTCCCAATGACGGAGGAGCACGAGGAGACAAGGACGACGACCAGGGGTCCTTGGAGAGACAGTTTAGGGTTTTGGAGCGCGACGTATGAGATAGAAATTTCAAAATGTCGGGGTCTAGCTTTATATACCTACCACTGTTGGTGTCACCGATTCTAAGGTTTCGGTGTCACCGAGTGCCTCAACTGTCAGTAGACAGGGACACTCGGTGTAACCGAGAAAATGGAATCGGTGGTACCTAGATTGAAAAACCAGATCAATCCTAGGCATTCGGTGAGACCGAAATTTTGGTGTTGGTTCCACCAAGATGCACTTGGGAGGTTTTAATGGCCAGTCCTTGTCGATACGGAACCTTGAGTGATCCACACATAGAGGGATCAAAAAGAGCTTGTTCAAATTTTGTGATGCAGCATGAATAGAGTATGAGGTGAGAAAGCATAGATAGCTAAAGAAGTGGTCCTAGGCATTCTTGTATATCCAATTGGCAAAAGATAAATCAAAAGGCAACTAGCAACAATTAGATATCCTCAAATGAGAAAATAAATGTAGACCAACATGCTCACACAATAAGATGTCAAATTAAATCATGGAAAACATGCACAAATACTCTAGCATCTAACAAGAACTTGGGCGATGACGAAGTCATCTATATATGAGTATTTGACTTAGGAGCCAAGTAAGAGTACTTTATCATAGGTCATACTCATCGTTTAAGCACAAGTGGGGTTACCACTTTTACATCAAGCATTTAATGTTGTCACATTCTAAGAGATGCTTTGACTCAAGTCTTAGAGTAAAGTTCCCCCTTGATGTGACATCCCCCCATGAGAGGGATAAACTAACCTTGGGTTTTGTCGATGAAGACTTCATGTTGGTGAGGTAGTGGTGGATGCTCAAGGTTGATGAAGATCACCAAGAGTTGGGAGCATCCTTGTTGTTTCCTTACTCTTCTCACCTACATGGGTTAGTCCCAACACACAAGAGATAAATACAAGGATATCTATGGACATGGAGTGCAAAGCATGTGTAATGATGTCCATTGATTTGTTGATCACCTTGTCCCTTGCTTACCTTTGAGGGAATGTGTGACTCCTTGATCTATTGCATAGGGTTGATGTTGATTGCAAAAGATCTTGCCAATAATGAATTTGAGTGAATTTCATTGGCAGAGTCACCCCTCAAGAACTTTCTAGTTCTTCTTTTTAGGAATCCACATCAAGTTGATGGGGATACTTGGTGTTGAAGTAGCACTTGTAGAAGTTGAGCTTGTAGTATCCTTGGGAACCCCACTTCACCAAAGCTTGGTATTGATCTTCATAAGAGTCAAAGTCCTCTTGAAGCTTGTTCTTGCCCTTAAGTTTGGTGTCTTGTGGTGGAATGTCATCTTGAGTGTTTGTCCCCTTGGGAAGAGTATTTTGATACTTATCCTTTTGAGGAACAAACTTGGGCTCGGGATATTGACCTTCTTCCCACTCAACTCCATTAGCGTTGAATTAGCCAAGACCACGATTCTTCCGGTATCCTCTGTGCTTGCATACAATCTCATCAAATTGCTTGTACCCTTCAAGACTCTTGTAGATACCTTTCTCTATAATTCCTTTCAATAAAGCATTTTCTTGCTCAAGTGTAACTTGGCTAAGAGAATCATCATTAGTGGAATCAATAGAACTACTAGGAGCAACATCATTTGGTTTAGCAATTTTATTGTTGCTACTAGATGAAGAACCTTTCTTTCCTTTGTTACTAGTTTGCTTAGATTTGACTTGTGGCATGAATGTAGACAAGAGTAGTATTTTGGCAATATAAGATGAAGTCTTCTTTCGGAGATCGTCATTGAAAGCTTTACGAAATTCATGTTCTTGCTCCAAGTTGAGCTTCTCGAAGCGTAGCTTCTCATGAGTTCTTACAACCTCTCTATGATCTTCAAGAGTAGATTCATGAGCTAACTTAAGAGTGTTGAGTTCTTTAGTTAGTTCTTCTATTTTCATCTTATCACCATCAATTGACTTATCTTGACTAGCATGAGTAATATCAAGTTCATTATGATTAACATCACTAGTTTTATCACATAGCAAGTCATCATCGTAAATCAAATCATCTTCATCACTATCGAAATCAAGATATTCGGGGTGTGATACCTTGGGGCCTTTAGCCATGAAGAAACTTCCACCTCCTTCATTTGGTGAATCAAATATATCATAGGAGTTGGTTGTCACTAGTGCAATTCCGGCAACACCATCATCTTGACTATAGTCGGAGTTGGAGTGATAGCTTCTCTCGGAGTGGTTGTCGGAGTCGGAGCTGGATACCCATTCACCAACATGAGCTTGATGCTTCCTTCTTGAGTAGCTCTTGGTGTGATTGTCCTTCTTCTCCGAGTCTCTACTTCTCCTTGAGGGTCTTCGTTCATAACGATCATCTCTACTCCTTCTCTCTCTTTGAGGTGTTTCATCTCTTGAGCATTGCAGTAGTGACCGGGCTTCCCACAATTGTAGCAATTACGGTCATGACTTGACGAATGCTTCTCTTCATGTCTTGAGTTGGAGCTACGATCTTTGCTTCTATTCTTGTAGAACTTGTTGAATTTATTGACCGTGTTGCTTATCTCTTCATTTGTGACAAGGTTGTCGCTTGAGGTAGTAGGAGCATCACTTGTGGCTTTGTAAGCACCGCTAGACTTGTGATGAAGGTCTTCCTTGTCTTTGAGTGTCATCTCATGAGCAACAATTCTACCAATCACTTCCGTTGATTTGAGATCTTTGTAGTTGGGCATCATTTGGATCAATTTGCACACGGTGTCATATCTCTCATCCAAAGCTCGAAGTATCTTCTTGATGATGAACTTGTCAGTCATTTCTTCGCTTCCTAAGCCGACAATCTCGTTGGTGATGAGAGCTAGCCTAGAGTACATTTCAGCGACTCCTTCACCATCCTTCATCTTGAACTTGTCAAGTTGACCTTAAAGAACATCTAACTTGGATTCTCTCACGGACTCAGTTCCTTCGTGCATATCAACCAAAGTATCCCATATCTCTTTTGCGTGTTCAAGATGGCTGATTTTGTTGAATTCTTCAGGACATAGGCAGTTGAAGAGTATGTCACATGCTTGTGCATTGAGTTGCAACATCTTCAATTCATCCGCAGATGCTTCACAATCCGGTTCCTTTCCATCCGCAAAGAATTCACCTTGCAAGCCAACACGAACAACAACCCAAACGACAGGATTATGACCAAGCAAATGCATTTTCATTTTATGCTTCCAACTAGCAAAATTAGTGCCATCAAAGTACAGACCTCTACGGTGATAATTTCCCTTACTAGATGCCATACTTCTCCTACGTTGTGAAACCAATGCAATGGAGACCAATGCTCTGATACCACTTGTAGGATCAAAAGTAGGTCTAGAGGGGGGGGGTGATTAGACTACTTGACCAAATAAAAGTTTTTCCTTTTCCCAATTTTAATTCTTGGCAAGTTTTAGCATTCATGGCATATCAAGTAACACCCTACACATGCATGTCTAAGAGTATAGAAGCGGAAATTAAAGACATTGCACATATAAGTAAAGAGAGGATTAGGAATGCAAACACAAGTGATGACACGATGATTTTTCCCGTGGTTCCGATAGGTGGTGCTATCGTACGTACACATTCATGGAGTCTTCAACCCACGGAGGGTAACAGTCGCGAGAGTCCACGGAGGGTTCTACCCATGGAGGGTTCCATGAATAAGAAACCTTGACTATTCCATGCGGCTTCCATCCACGAAGGACTAGCCTCACTATGGGTAGATCTTCACGAAGTAGGCGATCTCCTTGCCCTTACAAACTTCTAGGTTCACTCCACAATACGAAGTAGGAGGCTCCCAAGCGACACCTAACCAATCTAGGAAGCACCACCCTCCAAAAGGTAATAGGCTCGGTAATGACGATGAACTCCTTGCTCTTGTGCTTCAAGATGATAGACTCCTCAACACACAATCTCTCTCATAGATTTGGCTTGGTAGAAGAGATGGGATTGGTGGAAAGCAACTTGGGGAGGCTAGAAATCAAGATCCATATGGTTGGAGTGGAAGATCTTGACCTCAACACAAGCGTAGGTGGTTCTCTCTCAGAAAACTGAGTAGGATAGGTATGGAATAGTTCTGAGTGCTTCTCTATCGAGTGGGTGGTGGTGAAGGGGTATATATAGGCATCCCCAAAAATCCAACCAATACACACAAAACGACCAACTCGGTGACACCGATGTGTAAATCTCAGTGGTAACGAAGTGACCAAAAGTGGCAACTTTTGAATCTCGGATGGACCGATATATGAATCTCAGTTCTACCGACCGGGTGACCAATGGTCAGAATTGACAAACTTGGTGACGCTGATTCGCCATTCTCGGTGGTATCGAGAATGTGAACTTGCGGAACAGAACTTTGGCAACTCAACTCGGTGACGCCGATTCAACATTTTCGGACGGACCGAAAACGTGAACTTGCGTTATAGAGTATTGGCAACCCAACTCGGTGGCACCGAATGCTGTGTCAGCTGTACCGAAGGGATAGGGCTTGGCTGAGTCTATCTAGGGTTTGGCACCGGGATAGTAAAGTTGGTTGCATCGATTTTGTATATTTGGCTTAGGATAGACTTTGGTGGGAGAGTATGTGGATGTTTTGGTGATTGTCACTTGTGGACGTTTGAGCATATTGTTCACCATCAAAACTTTACCCCCTCTTAATAGTATTGGCTTTCCTATGGACTCAAAGTGATTTCTCACAAATGTAAAATTTAGAGTCCTCTTGCTTGGAGCTTGGCCAACCTATTTCCTTGCATCTTGGGGTAATTACACAATCCTTGTGCCATTCCCATCATTGAACTTTTCCTGAAATATACTTGGTGAAGATATAAGTTCAATGACTTATATGTTTATATTAATTATCAAAACCACCAAGGGAGCAAATGTGCTTTCAGTTGTAGCTAATTAGGGATGGTTTGACATCAACACCACTGCCACTCATAATTCCTACGGACCCAACAACAACCGCTCATGTCGATCCAATGGGAACCAGGGTACCACGACCTGTCTTCTTGCAACCCAGGAGTGACACCTAGCGAAAGGCCCACTCAAGATCTCTACAGGCGAAGCACCTCGCGAGGTCCCTCCCCACGAGGCGGAACTCTTCAAGTCAAGCGTCTTCATGATCAGGCAGCCTCGCGAGCCCCCCTCCCCTCGCAAGGCAATCCCCTATGAGGCCCTCCACCTGGAGGGGTCGTGCAGCGCAGGCAGTAGGGCTACGCGCCTGGCACGTGGGTGACGTACCATCGTATGCTAGGACAACAGGACTATGTCAGCAACAAAGAGAATTTCTTTCTGGTGATTAAAAGGCAGCGTCTGGTACCTCCTCCAAAGCAGTTTCCCAAAGCTTGCTATTTTGGTGTAGGCGACCAAGGTGACACCAGTCGCTAGGATGAAGGTCATCACAAAACCCACATGTGTGTCATGGACAATGCCTTTGCAGACGAAGATCATCTTTTGTCAGGATAGAGTGAGCACACGCCCCCTTCAAATTGCCGCCATGTGGCTGCCCTTTCCCGCCAATATTTTTGGGGAAGAGGACCAAGGCAAGGATAAGAGGGGCAGTGTTGCCGTTGTATAGAGGGATCTGATCGATCCTTCCGACACCCATTTGATTCACTGGTCCGGTGTCTTCTACCTTGTGACACATATGCCTCTCCAAGAGCAATCCCACCAAGCAAGAATAGGGTTTTACACCGCAAGGTGGCCCGAACCTAGGTAAATTGTGTGTCCATTGTTGTGCCATGTGTGTGTGTGCTCCCGCAAAGCTTCGTTCTCCATAGCCTTAGTCATCGTCGGGGCATGACATAGCTCCACAAAGAATCCCCGAAGTTCAAACTAGGGTTTTGCAGAGCGTACCCTGTCTCAAACACTTCTCCGACATCTGGCGCTCCAGGTAGGGATTTCTTTTGTTGCAGTATCCTTGGACTCGACCTCAACATGGCTGACGTGCGTCAAGCTCGCACCCAGCACATGGCCAACCATGTCCGCATGGAGTCCATCGTCAACAATAACCGTCGTGGGCGTGCACGCACCGCCACCAAGCCGTCAGCGGGGGAGCAACAGGCTTCCTCCGTCCACCCGTCCGCACAGCAGCAGCAGCACCCTATTGGAAATATGCCCTAGAGGCAATAATAAATTATTTATTATGATATTTCCTTGTTCATAATAATCATTTATTATTCATGCTAGAATTTTATTGATCGGAAACTCAGATACATGTGTGGATACATAGACAACACCATGTCCCTAGTATGCCTCTAATAGACTAGCTCGTTGATCAAGATGGTTAAGGTTTCCTAGCCATGGACATGAGATGTCATTTGATAACGGGATCAAATCATTAGGAGAATGATGTGATGGACAAGACCCAAACAATAAATGTAGCATATGATCGTGTCAGTTTATTGCTACAGTTTTCTACATGTCAAGTATATGTTCCTATGACCATCAGATCATGCAACTCACTGACACCAGAGGAGTACCTTGTGTGTATTAAACATCTCAACGTATCTAGGCAACTATAAAGGTGCTCTACAGGTATCTTCGAGGGTGTCTGTTGGGTTGGCATGGATCAAGACTGGGATTTGTTACTCCCTGTGATGGAGAGGTAAATCGGGGCCCACTCGGTAATACAACATCACAACAAACCGTGCAAGAAATGCGACTAAGTGTTAGCCACGGGATCTTATATTACGAAACAAGTAAAGAGACTTTACGGTAACGAGACTGAACTAGGTATGGAGATGCCAACGATCGAATCTTGGGCAAGTAACATACCGAAGAACAAAGGGAACATCATACGGGATTAACTGAATCCTTGAAATAGAGGTTCAACCGATAAAGATCTTCATAGAATATGTAGGAACCAATATGGGCATCCAGGTCCCGCTATTGGTTATTGACCATAGAGGTGTCTCGGTCATGTCTACATAGTTCTCGAACCCGCAGGGTCTGCACGCTTAAGGTTCGGTGACGTTTCGATAATATAGATTTATGTATGGTGGTGACCGAAGGTTGTTCGGAGTCCCAGATGAGATCCCAGACGCCACGAGGAGCTCCGGAATGGTCTGGAGGTAAAGATTGATATATATGAAGCCTTTTTTGGTCACTGGCAAAGTTTCGGGCTCATCGGTAGTGTACCGGGAGTGCCTGAAGGGGTACCGGGGACCATCGGGAGGGGTGTCTCGACCGAAAGGACCTCATGGGCTGTGGTAGGAGTCAAACCAGCCCTTGGTGGGCTGCACTAAGCCCCCACTAAGGCCCATGCGGCTAGGGGTGGGGAAAACCCAAAAGGCGGAGAGGTGGAAAGAGTTTCCAAGTGGAAAGGAGGAATCCTACTCCTAACAGGATTGGAGTAGGACTCCTCCACCTCCAATTTCGACCAAACCTTGAGGGTTTGAGGCTGCCTCCTCCCCTCCCTCCCTCCTATATATACTAGAGGATTTAGAGGGAAGAGCTAACCCTAATTGCCACGTGGTGCCCTCTTCTTCCCTAGATCAGTTTCTCCTCTAGATTAGTTCTGCGGTGCTTAGGCGAAGCCCTGCAGGATTAGTTCACCCACCACCGCCACCACGCCGTTGTGCTGCCGAAGAACTCATCTACCTCTCTGCTCCCTCTTGCTGGATCAAGAAGGCAGACATCACCATCGAGCTGTACGTGTGCTGAACGCGGAGGCGCCGTCCGTTCGGCGCTAGATCGAAAGGACCATGATCATGACCGCGAGACGATTCGTGATTTGATCGCGGGATTGGTTGTGTTGTGATCGTGGGATGGATTGTGATTGGATCACGAGCTGCATCATGGTGGGATCGCTGGACGCTCGGCGATTTGGATCGCGAAGACGTTCGACTACATCAACCGCGTTTCTTAACGCTTCCCGCTTAGCGATCTACAAGGGTATGTAGCTCCACTCTCCCCCTCGCAGATTCTCATCACCGTGGATAGATCTTGCGTGTGCGTAAGAAATTTTTGTTTTCCCATGCAACGTTCCCCAACAGTGGTATCAGAGCTAGGTCTATGTGTAGATGAGGTCTCGAGTAGAACACAAAGGAGTTTGTGGGTGTTGATGCTTAGATTGCTTCCTCCCTTGGTCGTGTTTTGATTCAGCAGTATTGTGGGATGAAGCGGCCCGGACCAACCTTACTCGTACGCTTACGAGAGACCGGTTCCATCGACTGACGTGTAACTTCGTTGCACAAAGATGGTTGGCGGGTGTCTGTTTCTCCTACTTTAGTTGGATCGGATTCGACAAAGGTGGTCCTTGAGAAGGTTGAAAAGCAACTTATGTATCACTGTTGTGGTTTTTGCATAGGTGAGAATTGTTCTTGCTAGATACCCATAGCATCCACGTAAAACATGCAACAACAATTAGAGGTTATCTAACTTGTTTTTGCATGGTATGTTGTGATATGATATGGCCAATTACATGATGAGATATATGTGATGTATGAGATGATCATGTATTGTATAGAATATCACGACTTTAATGCCGATGAGTACGGCAACCGGTAGGAGCCATAGGGTTGTCTTTAATTATTGTATGACCTGCGTGTCAATCATTAAGCGCTATGTAATGCTTTACTTTATCACTAAATGGTAGAAATAGTAGTAGAAGCATGGTGGGCGCGACAACCCCAATGGCGACACGTTGAAGGAGATCAAGATGATGGAGATCATGGTGTCATGCTGGTGATGATGGAGATCATGCCGGTGCTTTATAGATGGAGATCAAAAGCACAAGTTCATGGCCATATCATGTCACTTATGATTTGCATGTGATGTTAATCCTTTTATGCACCTTGTTTTGCTTAGGACGACGGTAGCATTATAAGGTGATCCCTCACTAAAATTTCAAGATAATTTGTGTTCTCCCTGAGTGTGCACCGTTGCGAAAGTTCGTCGTGTCGAGACACCACGTGATGATCGGGTGTGATAGACTCTACGTTCACATACAACAGGAGCAAGCCAGTGTTGCACATTCGGAACACTCGGGTTAAACTTGACGAGCCTAGCAGGTACAGACATGGCCTCGGAACACAAGAGACCAAAAGGTCGAACATGAGTCATATAGTAGTTATGATCAACATGATGATGTTCACCATTGAAACCACATCAACTCACGTGATGATCGGACTTGAGTTGGTGAATTTGGATCATGTATCACTCAAATGACCAGAGGGATGTCAATTTGAGTGGGAGTTCTTAAGTAATATGATTAATTGAACTCATTATCATGAACATAGTAAGTAGTGTCTTTGCAAATTATGTTGTATATTACCAACTCACGCTGTAGCACCCTTGAATTTTTTATATGTTCCTAGAGAAATACAGTTGAAATATGATGGTAGCAATATTGCAGTCTGGGTCCGTGATATGAGGATTGTCCTCATTGCTGCACAGAAGGCTTATGTCCTTAATGCACCGCTCGGTGCGCCACCCCCTCTAGCGTCGTTTGTAGATGTTGTGAATATCTGATAGGCACGTTCCGATGACTACCTGATAGTTTAGTGCATCATGCATTACGGCTTAGAATTGAGGCTCCAAAATGTTTTGAACGTCATGGAACATATGAGATGTTCTAAGAGCTGAAATTGGGATCTCAGGCTCGTGCCCGTGTTGTGAGATACGAGATCTCCAACAAGATTCTTTGCCTGCAAGATGAAGGAGAATAGCTCAATCGTTGAGCGTGTGCTCAGATTGTATGGGTTCTACAATCGCTTGAATCGAGTGGGATTTGATCTTCCAGATAAGATAGTGATTGATATAAGTTCTCCAAGTCACTATCACTAAGCTACTAGAACTTCGTGATGAACTATAATTATGCTAGGGATGGAAATGATGATCCCTGAGCTATTCGTGATGTTTGACACCATGAAGGTAGAGATCAAGAAGGAGCATCAAGTGTTGATGGTTAGTAAAACCACTAGTTTCGAAAAGGGAAAGGGTTAGGAGGGAAACTTCATGGATGGCAAGTCAGTTGCTGCTCCAGTGAAGCAACCCAAAGTTGAACCCAAACCCGAGACTAAGTGCTTCCATTATGAGGAGAGCGGTCGCTGTAGCGGAACAAACCTAGATACCTGGTAGTTAAGAAGGCTGGCAACGTCGACAGAAGTATATTTGATATACATGTTATTGATGTGTACCTTGCTAGTACTCCTAGTAGCACCTGGGTATTGGATATCGATTCGATTGCTAAACGTTAGTAACTCAAAATAAAATCTATGGAATAAACAGAGACTAGCTAGGGGTGAGGTAACGATGTGTGTTGGAAATGTTTCCAAGGTTGATGTGATCAACATCGCACGCTCTCTCTACCTTTGGGATTAGTGACGAAGCTAAATAAATGTTATTTGGTGTTTGCATTGAGCATCAACATGCACTAGTGCAGAACAAGTCTATAGTAGCGGTTCGTAAGGGCCTTTAGTGCCGGTTCTCGAACTGGCACTAAAGGGTGGGGACTAAAGCCTACCCCCCTTTAGTGCCGGTTCAACACGGCCCGACACCAAAGGCCCTCCACGTGGCATCCGCCGGCGCCGTGGGCTGGGGGAACCTTTAGTCCCGGTTGGTAAAACCAACCGGGACTAAAAGTATTTAGTTTTTTTAGTTTTTTCCTTTTAATTCTTTAGGGTTTTATGAATTAATTATGGTTATACGCCTTTATACAAATTTTGATACAGTACCAATTAAGAGGTTGTTATATCATTATGTTCATGATGAATTATTATATCATTGTGAGGAAGAAACATGGATTTTAGTCATCCAAATGAATAAAAAGTGATTAAAATTTGAATTAGTAGGACGACGATCCTACTAATTTAACTTTGGTCACTTTTGATCCATCCACATGAATCTAATTAATCCGCTTTCCTTCCCCCAATGATATAACAAATCATCATGATAATCGTGATTAACATCATCATCTTATTAATATAAAAACTCTTGCATCATATCATCACCAACAAATAGCTAATAATCATCATAGTCATTACCACCAACAAGTTGGTCACTAGTAATAATCACAACTCCTCCTCCTCCTCATCAACTCTAACACATTGTAGCACATAATAACACATTGTACCTAGGACCTAGTCCTCTCTCATAGGACCTACTCTACCCTCTCTTAGGTACAATATCATAAAACAAGATAGGCCCTGACTCTCGATTATGGAGAATGGAGATCATCCTGTCTCCAATTCTTGGCCTACGCACAATGTTGCTTCCAAGTAGCTCTGTACGATTGACCATACATTTTTTCCAATCTTTGATTGTCATGTCTTCATCGGTTTTAGAAATCCGGTATGGAAAGGAGTGATGCGTAGGCTGACCTGGCCATGGTGGCCCTAAGCTCATAACAACAAGACGACCTCTCGGAAACGTCAGATGAGGCACACAATCCTTCGGGATTTTCTGTTGAAAAACATAGTAATAACTTTGTAGTTAGCAATGTAGTTTAGTTTTAGAAAAATTTATGCAAAAGATGCACGGATGTCGTAATAGTAGAAAATCTTACCATGCAATCTCCATGGATGTTATCGTAGTTCACCACGTGCATTAGTGGCACGTATTGACCATAATGTGTAGGAGTGTTATAATAGCTATTGTAATTCTCAAGATGATTAAGAAATGAGGTAAGATGATCTTTCTACTTATAAGTTAATTCTGCTTCATCATTGTAGTAGTAGGTTCTGTCTACCATCTTCCGTACATTTTTTGAAGAATGAAAATAAGCTATCAATGCAAATAAGTTGTCAACTATTTTTAAATAAACAATATATATTACTTAATAAATATGGTTGAGAAACTCACATAATGGTAGAACTAGAGGCGTTTGCACATCGACCCAGATGTCGATATTACCTTCAATTTTATCTTCCGGACGAATATCAAAGGTGATAAGCATATTAGGCTCAAATGCATAAGCGTTGCATAGTGCTCTCCAACTTTTGCATTCAAAATAGAAGTAGGTGTCTGCGTCGTACAATTTTACAGCAAAAGTATAACCATGCTCGGTCCTCAAGTGAACTATCTTTACCTTCATACTTTTTTTAGTATTGAAACCAATCTTATCCAAGACATAATTTCTTGCATGGCAGGGGATACGCTAGTAGAATAGTAAAAAAATTAAAATTATAAGTTGAAGCAAAAGAAGCAGAAGTCATGCTTAATTACGAAAAAAGACTTGTCGTTGTGACTTACTGTATCCACTTCGAAGGTCTCATCCAGCATGATGCTGAAGCGCCTACCTTCAACTAGGAAAGGCTCGTCACACAGGCCGCGCTCGTCTTTGCAGTATCCGCACATAGAGAATTCCCTTTCGTCATCAGACATTTCCTATGTTCATAGTTGAAACATTTAAAATCGATCGAAATAAACTATAAGAAAACTGATCAACACACAGATCACTATTACTCAATAAGCAACATGTTGACTTTAGGTCTGTCGAGTCTTTCCTTCCTAAACTCTCATCTCACGTATATGGTGGGCACTCCTTCTGATATTGCGATCGTCGGTGATGGTGGCTCCTCCATTCGTTCCAGAGTGCATTACACCAAAATATCTAGCACACTGGAACGAAGGAGAAACGACCCCCACAACAACAGTCGGGATTCTTCTTATCTCATATATATATATGATGGACACTCTCCCTCACTGAAAGACACACACGGAGCCGAAACAGACGTAAAGTCAACCCGTTCCATATATCGAGCAATGACATAGAAAAAATGCAACTTTTTGCAAATACTAATTGCTATACATTGGATCAAATGTCAAAATTCATCAAATTTTTTCTATACATATATTGGATCAAAATGTAAAAATTCCTAGGTTATAACTACCCTAATAATATTCCATTCTCAATAAAAAATATAATTAAGCAACATTATATACTTCTAAGCAATATTTTAATAGGTTAGGGACATTATATACTTCCAATTAAGCAAACAAATCTAATTAAGCATATATACTAATTAAACATATATATTAATTAAACACTAATTATAGAAAAACAACATTATATAAAAAAAATCAAAATTCATATGATTAACATATATATATATATATAATTCATCTAACATTTCTATAACTAAAAGTATAAAAAAACTAAAAAAACATTCATCTAAAATTTATATATCTAATTCATCTAACATTTCTATAACTAAAAGTATAAAAAACTAAAAAACAAAAAAAACAGAAAATAAGAAAATGTGTGTGTGTGCGTGTGTGTGTTCATGCATATGTGTGTGTGTGCGGGCTCGATCGATGGGAGAGAGGCCATGGAGGTAGGGTTCACAGCGGGGCGACGGGCGGCGAGGCGAGTCGTCGGCGACGGCGACAACGACGGCGATGACGACGAAGCGCGAGGTCGAGGAGGGGGCGGCGATGGGGGGCAGCGCGTTGTGGGCGGCGACGGCATGGGCGGAGCATCGTGGGCGGCGACGACGTCGGGGAAGGAGGTGCATCGGCGATCTCCTCTGTTCAGTGGTCGAAGAGGCGAAGAAGCAGAGGGAAAATGAATTTTTTGTAACTCCTGCTTATATAGGAGGACCTTTACTTGCGGTTGGTGGCTCCAACCGCGACTAGAGGGGGGGGGGGTCTTTAGTCGCGGTTGGAGCCACCAACCGCGACTAAAGGTGAATTTCACCAGCCGAAGCGGTGGGAAGCGAAAACCTTTAGTCCCGGTTGGTGGTTCCAACCGTGACTGGGTCTTTAGTCACGGTTGGAGCCACAACCGCGACTAAAGACCAGTTCCTGGCACGGCGCACTGCGGTGGAAGTTTAGTCCCACCTCGCCAAGCGAGGGGCAGCCGCACTGGTTTATAAGCCACGCCGCGGCTGCTCACTTGATCTCCTCTCTAAGAAGGCTTATGTGGGCCTATCGAACCTGTGCGGCCCTGTTGGGCCTACCTGGCCTCGCGGGTCTGCATCCTGGCCCAAGTTAGGTTTCTAGTCGTATGCAGGCCGTGGCGGCCTATTTTTTAATTATTTTTCATTTTTGCTTTATTTATTTTCTTTTGTTTCTAAGTTTTTTTGTGCTTTATTGAGAGTTAATGAGTGAATCTTTTTGCGTTAGGTCATAAAAATTATAAAATTTCTGTTAGTGGCTGTAGTTTTCAAATTCGAATAGTTTAAATATGAATTATTGAAATTTGTGTGAATCACTAGTTTGTGAATAATTTTACTTTAAAAATCTGAAAATAGTAAACAACAAGGTAACATATAGTAAATGTACAAAATGCAATTATATCCAATTTGGTAATTCTTAGGTTATTTAAAAAATGAAATGCCTTTGTAACAAGCGAGGTTTCGTCTCAAACCCTGATACTTCGATAGAGATTGTCCATTTTGTACACGAAGTGCATCCAGTTTTTGCCATAACCCTCTTAACTTTTTAGCACATGCTATGTGGGTGAAATGATGATACCATGCCAACTTTCAACCTTTTCAGACTTCATTTGTAGTGCTTATCAATTTCAGGGTCATTTAGCTCAAAACAAATCAGTAAATGCATGGAAAATAGCAAATGAAGTCGGAAAGGGTTGAAAATTAATGGCCTCCCTTCGAATGGTGCATACTGAACGCACAAAAAGTCTGGAGTTGAAATAAGTTAAAAAAATTAAATGCCTTTGTAACAGGCGAGTTTTCGTCTGAAACCCTCATACTTCAAAAGAGATTGTCCATTTTGTACACGAAGTGCATCCAGTTTTTGCCGTAACCCTCTCAACTTTTTAGCACATGCTATGTGGGTGAAATGATGATACCATGCCAAATTTCAACCTTTTCAGAGTTCATTTGTAGTGTTATCAATTTCAGGGTCATTTAGCTCAAAAAAATCACTAAATGGATGGAAAATAGCAAATGAAGTCAGAAAGGGTTGAAAATTGATGGCCTCCCTTCGAATGGTGCATACTGAATGCACAAAAAGTCTGGAGTTGAAATAAGTATAAAAAACGAAATGCCTTTGGAACAGGCAAGTTTTCGTTTAAAACCCTGATACTTTGAAAGAGATTGTCCATTTTGTACACGAAGTGCATTCAATTTTTGCCGTAACCCTCTCAACTTTTTAGCACATGCTATCTGGGTGAAATGATGATACTATGCCAACTTTCAACCTTTTCAGAGTTCATTTGTAGTGGTTATCAATTTCAGGGTCATTTAGCTCAAAAAAAATTCAGTAAATGCATGGAAAATAGCAAATGAAGTCGGAAAGGGTTGAAAATTGATGGCCTCCCTTCGAATGGTGCATACTGAATGCACAAAAAGTGTGGAGTTGAAATAAATTAAAAAATGAAATGCCTTTGTAACAGGCGAGTTTTCGTCTGAAACCCTGATACTTCGAAAGAGATTGTCCATTTTGTACACGAAGTGCATCCAGTTTTTGCCGTAACCCTCTCAACTTTTTAGCACATGCTATATGGGTGAAATGATGATACCATGACAAATTTCAACCTTTTCAGAGTTCATTTGTAGTGCTTATCAATTTCAGGGTCATTTAGCTCAAAAAAATCAGTAAATGCATGAAAAATAGCAAATGAAGTCGGAAAGGGTTGAAAATTGATGGCCTCCATTCGAATGGTGCATACTGAACACACAAAACACATAAGTACACTACTATTACAAAGATTCCCTTCGATTTGTCCGAAGTGGGACTTTCTATATATATATATATAAGTCCGGAAACTAACTAGGGAAGCCGGTCACATCCCAGAGTGGGATCTTTGGGTGTAACACTTTTTCTTCGCGTGTGTCCCTTTGCGTCGTAACCATGGGCAATCTTCATTGTTTAACTTGATGCTCGGGTCAACATTCACTGTGAAGGGAGCAATTTCATGAAATTTTTCATAATCTTCTGACATGTCTGTCTTGTCCTCCACTCCCACGATGTTTCTTTTCCCTGAAAGAACTATGGGGCGCTTTGGCTCATTGCATGATGTATTTGCTTCCTTATCTTTTCTTTTTCTTGGCTTGGTAGGCATGTCCTTCACATAGAAAACCCGTGCCACATCATTGGCTAGGACGAATGGTTCGTCTGCGTACCCAAGATTGTTGAGATCCACTATTGTCATTCCGTACCGTGGGTCTTCCTTTACCCCGCCTCCTGTCAGATTGACCCATTTTCATCTAAACAAAGGGACCTTCAAATCAAGTCCATAGTCAAGTTCCCATATCTCCTCTATGTAACCATAGTATGTGTCCTTTGGCCCATTGTTGTTTGCTGCATCAAAGTGGACACCACTGTTTTGTATGGCGCTCTTTTTATCTTGGGAGATCGTGTAAAATGTATTCCCATTTATCTCGTACCCTTTGAAAGTCAATATAGTCGAAGATGGTAACTTGGACAACAAGTACAGTTCATCTTCAACAGTGTCGTCATGCACGAGACGTGTCTGCAACCCACCAGCAAAAGTCACCGTTTGTTCATGTGTAATCCAGTCGTCAGACTTCTCCGGGGGTTTGGAGTGTAGAATATTCTTGTGTTGCTCGATATACGGAGCCACCAAGGTGGAACTTTGTAGAACTGTGTAGTGTGCTTGCGCCAAAGAATGCCCGTCCCAGCATATTAGTGATTTCTTTCCTAGCATGCCTTTTCCACCCAATCTGCCCTCATGCCGTGATTCAGGAACACTTATCGGCTTAATGTCAGGAATAAAGTCAACACAAAACTCAATGACCTCCTCTGTTTCATGTCCCTTGGAGATGCTTCCTTCTGGCCTAACATGATTATGAACATATTTCTTTAAGACTCCCATGAACCTCTCAAAGGGGAACATATTGTGTAGAAATACAGGACCCAGAATGGCAATCTCCTCGACTAGGTGAACTAGGACATGCGTCATGATATTGAAGAAGGATGGTGGGAACACCAACTTGAAACTAACAAGACATTGCAACAAATCATTCTCTAACCTTGGTTGGATTTTTGGATCGATTACCTTCTGAGAGATTGCATTCAGGAATGGACATAGCTTCACAATGGCTAATCGAACGTTTTTCGGTAGAAGCCCCCTCAATGCAACCGGAAGCAGTTGCGTCATAATCACGTGGCAGTCATGAGACTTTAGGTTCTGGAACTTTTTCTCTGCCATATTTATTATTCCCTTTATATTCAACGAGAAGACAGGCGGGACCTTCATATTGAGAAGGCATTCGAAGAAGATTTCCTTCTCTTCTTGGGTAAGAGCATAGCTGGCATGACCCTGAAACTGCTTTGGATCCATGCCTTATTTTCTGTGCATACGTTGCTGGTCCTCTCGTGCCTCCGGCATATCTTTTTTCTTCCCATACACGCCCAAGAAGCCTAGCAGGTTCACGCAAAGATTCTTCATCACATGCATCACATCGATTGCAGAGCGGACCTTGAGGTCTTTCCAATATGGTAGGTCCCAAAATATAGATTTCTTCTTCCACATGGGTGTGCGTTTGTCAGCGTCATTCGGAACAGATTGTGCACCTGGACCCTTGCCAAAGATTACATTTAAATCCTTGACCATATCAAGTATTTCATCACCCGTATGGTGGCGAGGCTTCTTCCAGTGATCTACCTCACCTTTGAAATGCTTGCCTTTCTTTCTTACGGGATGCCTACTCTGAAGAAATCAACGATGCCCCAGATACACATTCTTCTTACGTTTATCCAAATATATACTGTCGGTATCATCTAAACAGTGCGTGCATGTGTGGTATCCCTTGTTTGTCTGTCCTGAAAGGTTACTGAGAGCAGGCCAATCATTGATGGTTACAAACAGCAACAAATGTAGGTCAAATTCCTCCTGATCTTTCGCATCCCACACAGGTACACCTTTTCCATTCCACAATTGTAAAAGTTCTTCAACCAATGGCCTTAGGTAAACATCAATGTCGTTGCCGGGTTGCTTGGGGCCTTGTATGAGCACTGGCATCATAATGAACTTCCGCTTCATGCACAACCAAGGAGGAAGGTTATTGATACATAGAGTCACATGCCATGTGCTATGATTGCTGTTCTGCTCCCCAAAAGGATTAATGCCATCTTCACTTAAACCAAACCATACGTTCCTTGCATCCTTTGCAAAGTCCTTCCACTTTCTCTCGATTTTTCTCCACTGCGACCCATCAGCGGGCACTCTCAACTTCCCGTCTTTCTTACGGTCTTCGTTGTGCCATCGCATCAATTTGGCATGCTCTTTGTTTTGGAACAAACGTTTCAACCATGGTATTATAGGAGCATACCACATCACCTTGGCAGGAATCTTCTTCCTGGGGCGCTCGCCCTCAACATCACAAGGGTCATCCTGGCCGATCTTATAGCGCAATGCGCAGCATACCGGGCATGCATTCAAATCCTCGTACTCACCGCGCTACAGGATGTAGTCATTAGGGCATGCATGTATCTTCTCGACCTCTAATCCTAGAGGGCAGACAGTGTTCTTTGCTTCGTACATACTCTGTGGCAATTCGTTGTCCTTTGGTAGCTTCTTCTTTAACATTATTAGAACCTTTTGAAATGCCTTGTTAGATACATCATTCTCTGCCTTCCATTGCAGCAATTCCAGTGTGGTACCTAGATTTTTATTGTCATCTTTGCAATTTGGGTACAACCCTTTTTTGTGATCCTCTAACATGCGTTGCAACTTCAGGTTCTCCTTTTCACTTGCGCAGTTTCTCTTTGCATCGGCAATGGCCCGACCAAGATCATCAACAGTCTCATCTGATGCCTCTTCTTTAGCTCCTTCCTGCATTGTCGGCTCATCAGCTTCCTCCCCCATTGTTGTACCATCATATTCATGGAACTCATGGCGAGGATAGCTGTCGTCATCCTCTTCTTCTTCATTCTCTTCCATTAGGACCCCTCTTTCTTCGTGCTTGGTCCAACAGTTATAGCCGGACATGAAACCGGACTCAAACAGGTGGACGTGAATGGTTCTTGAGTTAGAGTAATTTCGATCATTCTTATAGCCAGCAAATGGACAATACATAAAACTATCCGGCCGCTTGTTTGCCTCAACAGCAATCAGAAAAGTATGCATGCCATTAATGAACTGGGGAGAGCATCGGTCCTCATACATCCATTGTCGGCCCATCTTCATTACACAACACCGAAAAGACCAAATTAATACAAATTAATACATAAAGTTCATACACACTTGTTCTCATAAAACAACATACAAACTCTCTAGCTAAAGCATTTAAATGCAACAATAAATGCGATCAACATCGCAACTAAGGTAACAATTGATCCAACAGCATAGTGATACCAAGCCTCACTATCAATGGCATATCCTTTAAATTTTCTAATCTTCAAGCGCATTGCACCCATCTTGATCTTGTGATCATCGACGACATCAGTAACATACAACTCCAGTTTCATCTTCTCTTCTTCAACTCCTTTCAATTTTTCTTTCAAATACTCATTTTCTTTTTCAACTAAATTTAACTTCTTGACAAGAAGATCTATGTTGGTTGGAATCTCCGGTTCACATACCTCCTAGATAAAAACATCTATGTCAACTTGATTGGCATAATTATCATGAACATGAAAGGCAATAAAGAGTTATAAAAGAGAGTATATACCACATCCGCATCATAAACCAGACGAGGGCCGATGGGGACAGATTTCAAAACCATGCCACTATGTATAACAAACAACCATATAGGTAAGAAAACTATACAAGTAACTAACTAAATCTTACAAACATTTTTTAAATAAAAATGATAAGAACAAGAGGCTCACCAAGGTGGTACCGGCGACGGGACGGTGCGGGCGATCGACGGTCGTTAGGACGGGGACGGGAAGGCACTAAGTAAACCACACCTACAAATGCAAAGTAAGAATTTAATTTGAGATCAAATTGCATAAATCAAATAAACTACCACATACAAACTAAAACCCACAAATTACTATATACTTATAGAGCATTGCAAGAGCTAATCTAGCGATGAGAGATGAAAGGACAAAGTTGCTAACCTTTGGGAAAAATGGAGGATGAGCTCGAGGAAGAGAGGAAGAACAGAGAGGAGAGGAAAGGGGAAGAACAGAGGACTCTGCTCGGGCTGGCACCAAAGGGTTTCAATACAGGGGGACCTTTAGTCCCGGTTGGTGGCTCCAACCGCGATTATAGGCTAACCTTTAGTCGCGGTTGGAGGCACCAACCAGGACTGAAGTTTCCTGTGGGGCCCCAGGCTGACGCCAGCCTGCCAACACACCTTTAGTGCTAGTTCGTGGCACGAACCGGGACTAAAGGTCCGTAATGAACCGACACTAATGATCCCTGTCACGAACCGACACTAATGATCATATTAGTCCCGGTTCAAAAGCCAACCGCGACTAATGAGGCGAACAAAAGGTCCATTTTCTACTAGTGATGATTAGATCGTGTTTGTTGCAACACGGTTATTCATTTAAGTGAGATAATAATGGTTATTGTATTTACATGAATAATATCTTCAATGGTCATGCACCCAATAAAAATGGTTTGTTGAATCTTGATCGTAGTAATACACATGTTCATAACATTGATTCAAAAAGATGCAAAGTTAATAATGATAGTACCACATACATGTGGCACTATCGCTAGATGTCATATTGGTATAAATCGCATGAAGAAACTCCATGCTGATGGATCTTTGGACTCATTCGGTTTCGAATCAGTTGAGACATGCGGAGGATGCCTCTTGGGCAAGATGACTAAAGACCCTGTTTTCAGTATGACGGAGCATGCTAGTAACTTATTGGAAATAATACATGTTGATGTATACGATCCAATGAGTGTTGTAGCATGCAGTGGATATCGTTATTTTTCTTACCTTCACTGATGATTTGAGTATATATGAGTATATTTGCTTAATGAAACACAAGTCTAAAATGTTTGAAAAGTTCAAACAAATTTAGAGTGAAGTTTAAGATCATCGTGACAGGAAGATAAAAATGTCTACGATATGATCGTGGAGGTGAATATCTGAGTTACAAGTTTGGCATACAACTTTAGACAATGTGAAAGTTGTTTCACAACTCACGCCACCTAGAACACCATAGTGTGATGGTGTGTCCGAATGTCATAGTCGTGCTTTATTGTATATGGTGCGTACTATGATGTCTCTTATCGTTTTGCCACTATCATTTTGGGGTTATGCATTAGAGACAACTACATTCACTTTAAATAGGGCACCATCTAAATCCATTGAGATGACACCTTATGAATTATTGTTTGATAGACACCTAAGCTGTCATTTCTTAATGTTTGGGGCTGCGACGCTTATGTGAAAAAGGTTTTCACCTAATGAGGTCGAACCCAAAGCGGAAAAATGCATCTTCATAGAATACCCCAAGAACAGTTGGATATACCTTCTATCTCAGATCAGAGTACAAAGTGTTTGTTGCTAAAACTGGGTGCTTTCTTGAGAAAGAGTTTCTCTCAAAAGAATTGAGTGGGAGGAAGATAGAACTTGATGAGGTTGTTGAACCTTTGTTTCAGCCATAGAGTAGCGCAACACAGAAAGATGTTTCTATGGAGCCTACGTCAGTTGAGGAGGAAGTTAATGATGATGGTCATGAAGTTTCGGATCAAGTTACTATCAAACCTCGTAGGTCGACAAGGACGCGTACTACTCCTGAGTGGTACGGCAACCCTGTCTTAGAGGTCATGTTGTTGGACAACGATGAACCTATGAACCATGGAGAAGCGACGATGGGTCCGGATTCCAACAAATTTTTAGAGGCCATGAAATCCGAGAAAGGATCCATGTATGAAAACCAAGTATAGACTTTGGTAGACTTGCTCGTTGGACGGCAGGTCATTGAGTACAAATGGACCTTTAAGATGAAGACATACGCTGATGGCAAATGTCACCATTTATAAAGCTCGACTTGTCGCAAAGAAGTTTCCGCCAAGTTCAAGGAGTTGACTACGATGAGACTTTCTCACTCGTAGCGATGCTAAAGTCTGTTGGAATTGTGTTAGCAGTTGCTGGGTTTTTCAATTATGAAATCTAGCAGATGGATGTCAAAACATCGTTTCCTTCCTTGAGGAAAGGTTGTATGAGATACAACCAGAAGGTTTTGTCAGTCCTAAGGATGCTAAAAGGTGTGCAAGCTTCAGTGATTCTTCTATGGACTGAAGCAAGCATCTCGGAGTTGGAATATACACTTTGATAAGGCGATCAAAGTTTTTGAGTCTATACAAAGTTTATGAGAAACTTGTATTTACTTAAAGTGAGTGGGAGCACTATAGAGTTTCTGATAAGCATATGTGGATGACATATTGTTGATCGGAAATGATGTAGAATTTCTGGAAAACATAAAGGGTTGTTTGAAAAGAGTTTTTCAAAGGAAGACCTGGATAAAGCTACTTAATTGTTGGGCATCGAGATCTATAGAGATAGATCAAGACGTCTGATAAGACTTTCAATGAGTACATACCATGACAAGATTTGAAAGAGTTCAAAATGGATCAGTCAAAGAAAGAGTTGTTTCCTGATTTGTAAGGTGTGAAGTTGAGTGAGACTCAAAGCTCGACCACGGCAGAAGAAAGAGAAAGGACGAATGTTGTCCCCTAAGCCTTAGACATAGGCTCTATATAGTATGCCATGCTGTGTACCGCACTTGTGTGTGCCTTGCCATAAGTCTGTCAAGGGGTACAAGAGTAATCTAAGAGTGGATTACTAGACAACGGTCAAAATTATCCTTAGTAACCAAAGGATGAAGGGGATGTTTCTCGATTATGGAGGTGATAAAGAGTTCGTCATAAAGAGTTACGTTGATGCAAGCTTTTTTAACACCAATCCGGATGACTCTTAGTAACAATCCGGATACGTATAGTGGAGTAGCCATTTGGAATAGCTCCAAGTGGAGCATGGTAGTAGTGTTTACAGTATGACATAGAGATTTGCAAAGTACACACAGATCTGAATGTCTCAGACCCGTTGACTAAAACCACTTTCACATGCAAAGCATGATCGAACCCCAGAAATAATTGGGTGTAAGATTCATAACAAATCACATGGCGATGTGAGCTAGATTATTGATTCTAGTGCAAGTGGGAGACTGTTGGAAATATGCCCTAGAGGCAATAATAAATTAGTTATTATCATATTTCCTTGTTCATAATAATTGTTTATTATCCATGCTAGAATTGTATTGATCGAAAACTCAAATACATGTGTGGATACATAGACAACACCATGTCCCTAGTATGCCTCTAATAGACTAGCTCATTGATCAGAGATGGTTAAGGTTTCCAAGCCATGGACATGAGATGTCATTTGATAACGGGATCACATCATTAGGAGAATGATGTGATGGACAAGACCCAAACTATAAACATAGCATATGATCGTGTCTGTTTATTGCTACAATTTTCTGCATGTCAAGTATCTGTTCCTATGACCATGAGATCATGCAACTCACTAATATTGGAGGAGTACCTTGTGTGTATGAAACGTCGCAACGTAACTTGGCGACTATAAAGGTGCTCTACAGGCATCTCCGAGGGTGTCTGTTGGGTTGGCATGGATCAAGACTGGGATTTGTTACTCCCTGTGACGGAGAGGTAAATCAAGGCCCACTCGGTAATACAACATCACAACAATCCTTGTAAGAAATGTGACTAAGTGTTAGCCACGGGATCTTGCATTATGAAACGAGTAAAGAGACTTGCCAGTAACGAGATTAAACTAGGTATGGAGATGCCAACGATCGAATCTCGGGCAAGTAACATACCGAAGAACAAAGGGAACAACATACGGGATTAACTAAATCCTTGACATAGAGGTTCAACTGATAAAGACCTTCGTAGAATATGTAGGAACCAATATGGGCATCCAGGTCCCGCTATTGGTTATTGACTGTAGAGGTGTCTCGGTCATGTCTACATAGTTCTCAAAACCGCAGGGTCTGAACACTTAAGGTTAGATGACGTTTCAGTAGTATAGAGTTATGTATGGTGGTGACCAAAGGTTTTTCGGAGTCCCGGATGAGATCCCGGACGTCACGAGGAGCTCCGGAATGGTCCGGAGGTAAAGATTGATATACAGGAAGTCCTGTTTTGGTCACCAGAAAAGTTTCGGGCTCATCAGTAGTGTACCGGGGGTGTCGGGAGGGGTATCGGGGACCATCGGGAGGGGTGTCTCGACCCAAAGGACCTCATGGGCTGTGGGAGGAGTCAAACCATCCCCTGGTGGGCTGCACTAAGCCCCCACTAAGGCCCATGCGGCTAGGGGTGGGAAAAACCCCAAAGGTGGAGAGGTGGAAAGAGTTTCCAAGTGGAAAGGAGGAATCCTACTCCTAATAGGATTGGAGTAGGACTTATCCACCTCCATTTTTGACCAAACCTTGAGGGTTTGAGGCTGCCTCCTCCCCTCCCTCCCTCCTATATATGCTAGAGGATTTAGAGGGAAGAGCTAACCCTAATTTCCACGTGCTGCCCTCTTCTTCCCTAGATCAGTTTCTCCTCTAGATTAGTTCTGCGGTGCTTAGGCGAAGCCTTGCAGGGTTAGTTGACCACCACCGCCACCACGCCATTGTGCTGCCGGAGAACTCATCTACCTCTCCGCTCCCTCTTGCTAGATCAAGAAGGTGGAGATCGTCATCGAGCTGTCCGTGTGCTGAACGCGGAGGCGCCGTTCGTTTGGTGCTAGATCGGTAGGATCGTGATCATGACTGCGAGACGATTCGTGATTTGATCGCGGGACGGATCGTGATGTGATCACAGGACGGATTGTGATTGGATCGCAAGATGGATCGTGATAGGATCGGTGGACGCTCGCTGATTTGGATCACGAAGACGTTCGACTACATCAACTGCGTTTCTTAATGCTTCCCGCTTAGCGATCTACAAGGGTATGTAGATCCACTCTCCCCCTCATAGATGCTCATCACCATGGATAGATCTTGCGTATGTGTAGGAAATTTTTTGTTTCCCATGCAACATTCCCCAACACACCCGCCCAAGCACACGGACACTACATCTTCACTCGCTCGCCACGAGCCATCGGCGCCCTAGGCCGTGCTGCTCATGGCGCAAGAGCTACTATGCTATCGCCCAACTCCGGCCATCTACGATGCTTGGCTCGCATGCATCGCCAAGTTCGTCAACATCATTGGGGATGCCCTAGCGCCCTCTTGCCCTCTTCTTTCTCCATCTTTGCATGGCACACAGGGGGGATTTGACGCTCCTCCTCCACCTCCTCTGGGCAGTGACGACGCAGAGCCTCACCTCCGCACAGACTGGAGTAGTCCCACGGTGCTTGCTCCCCCAACCAAGCCGGCACCAGTTGCCACTTTGTCCAGCGCTCGCAACCAGATGCATGTGTGCTCGTCGAAAGGCACCGTGATGGCCAGAACTGCACGATCCAGGACACCGCAACGGTTGGGCATGAGAACCGGGGTGCTCTTGTCGGTAGAGTCACCACCATCTATGGGCGCTGCCTCGCCTTCACCCCCGAGCTGCATCGCGTGGTGTGGCCCTTCAAGTGGAAGGCTGAGCTACCTCCTCACTACGACGACACCCGAACCCCACAAAGTTCTTGCAGCTCTATGCCACGGGCATCCAAACCGCGGTGACGATGACAAGTGCATGGCGAACTGGCTTCCCATGGTGCTCAACGACAACGCACGCTTGTGCATGATTATTGACATGTTTGCTGGGTATCACACACACCTTCTTATTCTAGATCATTTGTCTTCTGCTGGATCAATGAAAATAGTTTATCTGACTGAACTGGATGTCGTACATCACACACATCTATATTTGATTAACCCTTTATGTTATTTGGTTAATCGCAAATAGTTCACGAGGATGATACATCTCCAACATATGTAACTTTTGATTATTCCATGCTACTATATTATCAATCTTGGATGCTTTATATGCAATTTTATACTCCATCCATCCCAAAATAAGTGTCTCAGCTTTGTATTAACTTTAGTATAAAGTTGTACTAAGCTTGAGACACTTATTTTGGGATGGAGGGAGTATCATTTTTGGGAACTAACCCATTAACCCAGTGCCTACTGCAAGTTGTTGTTGTCTGCCTGTTTTTAGTTTTCCAGGAAATCAGTACCAAATTAATTCCAAACAATGTGAAACTTTTTGATGACTTTTTTCTAGACAGAAGAGACCCTGGAAGCTTCAGGAGGAGACCAGATGCGAAGTGAGGAGATGACATGGCAACATGGCTTGATGCCTTGTGGGCCCCTCGTAGCTCCGTCTGACCTAATTCCACCTTCATAATTTTGCTAAAATCATAAAAACTAACAGAGAGCCACCCAAAACATTTTTCCACTACTGCAAGTCTCCGTTTCGATGAGAGCCATTTGAAGACCTTTTCCGGTACTCTGCTAGAAAGGGAATTGATTATGGAGGCCTTCTTCATCAACCTTGCTACCCCCATGATGATGTGTGAATAGTCCACCACACAACTATGGGTTCATAGCTAGTACCTACATGACTTTCTCTCTCTCTCTCTCTGATCTTCACCATGCTCACCGCGATCTTCTTGGTGATCTAGAGGATGTAATCTGCCTTTGCGGTGTGTTTGTTAGGATCCGATGGATTATGGGTTTATGATCAAATTATTGATTGAAAGTAATTGAGTCTTTTATGAATTCTATTATGCATGATTTTTATAGATTCATATTTCTCTTCGATCGGTCGGCTTGGTTTGACCAAGTAGATTGATTTATCTTTAGTGAGAGTGGTGCATTGTAATGGGTTGAATGTTGCGGTGCTCTATATCCTAGTGACAGAAAGGGGCAAGACACATATTTGTATTGTTGCCATTAAGGAGAAAACGAGCGGATCTGAACATATTGTTTGTCTTACTTTGTCTACATCATGTCATCTTGCTTAATGTATTGCTATGTTTGTCATGAACTTAATACCATAGATGCAGAATCGTTTCGGTCGATTGGTGGACTAATAGTAGTAGATGCAGGATCATTTTGGTCTAGTTTATTATGGACGTGATGCATAGATATATGATCATTGCCGTGAATAACATGTCTTAACTGTACGCAATTCTGTCAATTTCCCAACAGTAATTTGTCTACCCACTGTATGCTATGTTCAAGAGAGAATCTTCCAGCGAAAACTATGGCCCTCGGGTCTACTTAAACATAAATACTAAAACCCTAAAAATACCCTGCTACAATTTATTTACTGTTATTTTTATTTTACTTTTATATCATCTATCTCTATCAAGATTTAATCCTTGCAAGTAATGAGTGCAAGGGGCTTGACAACCCTCTGGCCGCGTTGGGTGCAAGTGTTTGGTTTTGTGTGTGTAGGTGTTGTTGAAAGGTGTTTGCTTGGTTCTCCTATTGGTTCGATAACCTTGGTTCTCACCGAAGGAAATACTTATCTCTATTGTGCCGCATCTCCTCTCCTCTTTGAAGAAAATCCCAATGCAGCTCACACGTAGTAGAGGACCAACTTTATGCCATGTATCACACCCATCTGTATTTGATTAGTCGCTTGCTTTATGTTGGCTTATCGCAAACAATTCACCTCCATCAACTGTCTGTCACGTATCGCACACACACACCTATTTTTTGAATCATATTTCATCGATGCTCCATCACACATAGTTTGCGTTATTGGTGACAGAGCTAAAACTATACCATTTGCGATTCATGCTTTGCACATAGTTTGGTCGAAGGGTCTAATATTGATGTGTCGTTTTTGGACCTTCCTGCAGTAGTGCATAATCAACAAATATGCCCCCTTGAGCTCTAGTTTCAAATTTAGACAAACGGGCACCTTTCTTGAGAAAGAAAAATTTACAGTTGGACACTGGACGTACTTGAGGTTGGGCTTGTTGTTGGTAAATATCTCATATGAAGACTTGTTCAAGCCTTTGTGGAGGTAGAGCTGATTGGATGCATGACATGTGGTGTTAATGGCCTCGGCCGAAAAGTTGTATGGAGACTTAAACTCAGCCTATCGAGGGGATAAGCCTAACAATAGTACTAGGGGTACAAATGGAGGGGAGAAGCCTAGCTACGACACAAGTGTTACACTCTGATGTACGAGTTTAGGCCCCACTCGGGAGTGGTAAAGACCCTACGTATCGAGCCCTGAGGCTTAGTGTTTTCTTATGGAGGTATGTGATTACAAAGGGTGTTCAACCCCTACTCTGGTGCCTACGGGTGGCTTATATAGAGTATGTCACCACCGGCCAAGCGCCAGTACAAGGGCATTAATTGTCAGTAACTACAACTATTACCAGAAACTGCCGCTTTAACTGAGGCGTTGCAGGTAATGCCGGTCTTCATGTACTTCATGTAAATTATTAAGTTCCCCGAACGTTGTAGCTTCCGTGCCACCTGAGCTTCTATTTCCCGAGTGATCCACTGACGGAAAGACGTCCAAGTGATTTGAAGGATCCGAGTGGGTCTTCATGTGCATCCGAGTGCCCTCTAGTCCAGGGACTTAGATGACAATGTGGGGGCCCTAATGGACCTTCGGTGTCAGGTCTGTGACCCTACCTCTGGTAGGGGACCTCATCAGTAGCCCCTGAATCGGTTGAGTTTTAAGGAGACGAGTGAACGCCACTCGGAAGTGTTGTTTGTGCCTCGAAGGTACCGGAAAAATGATCCAGATCGCTTCCCACTCGGTCTCGAAACCATGACGGATTCATGATTGATAAACTCCGATTGATCTGACTAACTTGGTTGTTCAACATAGTCTAGCAACGACGGACTAGTCCTCGGGAGAAACCATCCGAATGTTCAGTAAGTTGTCCGAGTGACCTGTAGACCTGCATAAGGCATTCTACGGTATGATGCAAGTCGATAAGAGTCTTGTGAGCGCAGAGCTCGCTCGGACAATGGCATGGTAAAATTTTCGTGCGTTTGAAACCATGGGAGACCCATGTGCATGCACGTAGGAGTGGTTGCCTCACGGTAGTGGGGCAAGTGGGGCACGGTGCCTCAATTTCCATGCCATGATTTCTGCCACGTGTCTCTAAAATGCTGTTTGGGGGATTTGCAGATCTTGCTCCGTTTGTGGATTGATGGCTGAAGATTTGCCTGACCCTTGTATAAAAAGCGGTTGAGTGAGGAGAGAGGGGAATAGATCTCCCTTTCGCCACTCCTCAGTTCCTCCGACACTCCGACGAGCGCCTCTCTCTATGCCTTTGCCGTCGACCCACCACCTGCGTTGTTGGAGATGACGAAGGGCACGATGGTGAAGGACGAGCATGCAAAGAAGGGATCCCGGGGGTTGTCTTCGAGCGCGGGCGCGCCGAAAGGCTGGATCCAGGGCTACTGGTTGGCCCCACGAACCACCACCGCTTGGCTCCAGGACATGGAGAGCCAAGGGCTCTTGGCTATCAGGAGCTGGAGATTGGCTGACATCGAGCCTTCGCCGCGGGGGGCGAGCACGTCCTCGTGACCACACACGTGGAGCAAGGTTTTCACATCCGCCGCATCCTTTTTTCCGTGCGTTCTTGGATTTTTATGGCGCCCAACTCCACCATCTTCCTCCCAACGCTATTTCTTATCTGGCCGTTTTTGTTTTCCTTGGCGAAAACTTCTTGGGATGCAATACCCATTGGGGGTTGTTCACGCATCTTTTTACGCGCCAAGTGCTGACTGTAAAGTCCACTCGGATGGGGGGAAGACAAATGTAGCACAACAGTGCGGGGGTCTAGGAATCCAGCTACATGGGAAGTGTAGTTTTCCACAGATGATGTTTTCGGACTCACTGAAGGGCTGGCAGGATTCTTGGTTTTATTGCCAGGACATCCTAGTCGGTGAGGGTCAGTCGGGCCTTCTAGAATATTCGCAGGCGTGCGTTCGGCCAGTCCCCTCGCTGACTTTGTCTAAGAAGGACAAAATGGATATGGACATCTTGGTGATCGCACCGGTCGCATTGGTGCGGAAGGGGATCAACAGTTTGGACTTGCTGGAGGTTTTTGTTCTAGCGGAGGATCTAGCCACTGCAGGCTAGGGCCCATCCCATGTAGATGTATGCAGGGCCGAGTGACCCCACGCGGACACACCCTGAAGATCTCGACTCACAAGTTGTGGAGGCCAAGCTGAAGGCAATCACCCCTGCTCGAGAAAATTCCTTGGGGGACAAGGTTGGTGCCACCGTTCTCAACCGACAATCCGCCGAATGAGGTAACTTCTGAGTAATTCATGCCCTTGTATTCGAGTGTCATTGGAGTTTACTGCAATTATCTTGATTGATTTGTTTCTTGCTAGGCATGCCTTCACAAAGATGGCGAGTCCGGTGCCGGTTGTTTGTCGACCGCAGGCTAGTTGACGTGGCAAGCAACACGGAGCACAAGAGGGGTCGGAGGACGCCGAGGAGTATGCGAACGATGACGAGGGCCAAGAGGAGGATGAAGACTCAAACGAGGGAGACAAGGCGGAGTCTTCTCCTTCGGAGGAGATCCCGACTGAGACCCTCTCAAAGGCGCGTCAATATGTAGGGCCCGCAGGAACAACACCAAGGGGCGGAGTGTTGCAAAACCATCTAATTCTGCCCTCCCGACCCACAGCTCGAAACATGGACACAGGGAGCTTGCTCCATCGCTTGAGAAGGCTGATAACTAGGCCAAGGTAGCCACATCCAAACCTCGAAAGGTAGCCGTCCTACCCAAGATCAAGGTGGACGTGCCCATGGCCTCGACGTAAGTTCTTCTGCTCTTAGCCGAGTGATCTTATGTTCTTGTTATTTTAGTCGAGTGGCTTGATGTTCCGAATGATTTTGTCACAATGTGGATACTTCAACCGCCTCGCTCGAACCAAAGGCCCCAGAGAAGGACTGGACTAACGCCGATGTTGTGTCTTTGAAAGGTACCTTTCGAATTTTCTTAAGCACCGTCCGCGAGGGCGATGCTTCTTTTGTACCACTAGTTTCTTAATGATCTTTGAATGCTTGTAGAGCCATGTGAGGTGATAGAGATTGACGGAGACTAACAAGTCAACCTGCCGAATCCTCCCGCCGACGCGGACGTCGTGATTCGGGAAGCTTCTCCCTCTAGGGCCTTAGCATCTGCCCAGGGAGCCACTCGGGAAGCTGGGGTCGCACTTGCTACTGGCTCATCGACCCCTTTGTTGGTCCCCCCGATGGCCAACATTTTTACATTGTAACGCGTCCCAGAGGACCAGGTGGGAGCGAGCAAGGAGGCGTTGATCCAACTGGAGCTGATGAGTGGTCGACTAATGGAGGCTACGACGCCAGCAAAGCTTTGCAGAGGAATGTCGGGGTAATTGTTGGGGAACGTTGCATGGGAAACAAAAAATTTCCTACGAATACCCAAGATCTATCTATGGAGATCAATAGCTACGAGAGGGAGAGTGGATCTATGTACCCTTGTAGATCGCTAAGCGGGAAGCGTTAAGAAACGCGGTTGATGTAGTTGAACGTCTTCGCGATCCAAATCGCAATCCATCTTGCGATCCAATCACGATCCGTCCCGATCTAGTGCCAAACGGACGGCACCTCCACGCTCAGTACACGTACAAATCGATGACGGCTCCGCCTTGTTGATCTAGCAAGCAAGGTCGGAGAGGTAGATGAGTTCTCCGGCAGCATGACAACATGGTGGCGGTGGTGGTGGAGCAATCTCAGCAGGGCTTCGCCAAGCGCTGCCGCAGATGCGTTTTGGAGGAGAAATAGATCTTGGGAGAGGGGGAGGGCTGCACCTATGCCCTGGGGTGTGGCTGCCCTCCTTCTCCCCCTCTCTATATAGGAGGAGGTGTAGAGGGTGTTGGGAACGTTGCATGGGAAACAAAAAATTTCTATGAACACCCAAGATCAATCTAGGAGATGAACATCTATGAGAGGAGAGATTGCATCTACATACCCTTGTAGGTCGCTAAGCGGAAACGTTAAGAAACGCGGTTGATGTAGTCAAACGTCTTCGTGATCAAATCACGATCTGTCTCGCGAACTCCCGATCAAGTGCCGGACGGATGGCACATCCGCATTCAACACATGTATAGCTTGATGACGCCTTCGCCTCCTCGATCTAACGAGCGATGGTGAAGTAGTAGCCCGAGTCCTCTGACAGCATGACGGCATGGTGAGGTAGTGGTGGTGAAAACTCGGCACGGCTTCGCCATGCGTTTATGAGAGGAGAAGAACTACAAGGGAGAGGAGGGGCAGCGCTGTAGCACGTTGTGGTGCGGCTACCCTCTCTCTCCCTGTCTATATATAGGGGTAAGGGAGGAGGGGAGGGTACCCTAGGGTTTCCCTTAGGGGCAGGCGGGCAAGGAGGTGTGGCTAGGGTTTGGGTGCCCCCCAAGGCGCCTTGCCTCCCAAGTTAAGGGAGTTGGCGGCCCTATTGGGTGTGGCCCCCTCCTAGCCGAAGAGGGCTATGGTTTTGGTGGCACCCAACCCCCTAGTGGGCTGGTGCGCCCCCTCTCCTTGGCTCATGAGGCCCCCAACACTTGCCAGGGCCCCTCGAAACACCTTTTGGTACTCCGTCGAATCCCCGGTAAGCCTCGAAACACTTTCGGACTCCAAGGCCCTTCATCCCATATATCAATCTTCACCCCCGGACCATTCCGAAGTTCCTCGTCATGTCCGGGATCTTATCCGGGACTCTGAACAACCTTTGGTCACCAACATAATAACTCGACTATACTTATATCATCACCAAACATTAAGTGTGTAGACCCTCCGAGTTCGAGAACTACGTAGAAATGACCGAGACACCTCCACAACCAATAACCAATTGCAGGACCTGGATGTCCATATTGGTTCCTACATATTCTACGAAGATCTTTATCGATCGAACCTCAGTGTCAAGGATTTAGTCAATCCCGTACGTAGTTCCCTTTGTTCATCGGTATGTTACTTGCCCGAGATTCGATTGTAGGTATCTCCATACCTAGTTCAGTCACGTTGCCGGCAAGTCTTTTTACTCGTTCTGTAATACGAGATCCCGTGGGTAACTCCTTAGTCACGTTGCTTGCAAGCTCATTACGATGTTGTATTACCAAGTGGGCCCTGATATACCTCTCTGTCATACGGAGTAACAAATCCCCGTCTTGATCCATGCTAACTCAACACACACCCTTGGAGATACCTGTAGAGCATCTTTATAGTCACCCATTTACATTGCGACATTTGATACACACAAGGTACTCCTCCGATGTTAGTGGGTTGCATGATCTCATGGTCATAGGAACAGATACTTGACATGTAGAAAACGATAGCAATAAACTTGACACGATCATATGCTATGTTCATAGTTTGGGTCTTGTCCATCACATAATTCTCCTAATGATGTGATCCCATTATCAAATGACAACTCATGTCTATGGCCAGGAAACCTTGACCATCTTTGGTCAACGAGCTAGCCCTGTAGAGACTTACTAGGGACACAGTGTTGTCTATGTACCCACACATGTATTTGAGTTTCCAATAAATACAATTATTGCGTGGATAATAAACGATTATCATGAACAAGGAAATATAATAATAACCATTTTATTATTTCCTCTAGGGCATATTTCCAACGGTCTCCCACTTGCACTAGAGTCAGTAATCTAGATCACATCACCTTGTGATTTACATTGTAATGAATCTAAAACCCATACAGTTCGAGTGCTGATCATGTTTCGCTTGTGGAAGAGGCTTAGTTAACGGGTCTACGACATCTAGATCCGTGTGTACTTTGCAAATATTTATGTCCTCCTTGATGTAATCACAGATGGAATTGAAGCGTCACTATATGTGTGTGGTCCTGTTGTGAAACCTTGGTTCCTTGGCCAGAGCGATGGCACCGGTGCTCTCATAGAACAGAGTCATTGGGTCCAGTGCACTGGGCACAACTCCAAGATTCGTCATGAACTGCTTCATCTAGAAACCTTCCTTAGCTGCCTTCGAGGCAGCGATGTACTTCGCTTTGCATGTAGAATCAACTACTATGCTTTGCTTGGAACTGCACTAGCTTACCGCTCCCCCATTGAGAATATATATGTATCCGGTTTTAGACTTAGAGTCATCCAGATCAGTGTCAAAGCTTGCATCGACGTAACCCTTTACGATGAGCTCTTGATCACCACCATAAACGATAAACATTTCCTTAGTCCTTTTCAGGTACTTAAGGATATTCTTGACCACCATCCCGTGTTCCACTCCTGGATCACTTTGAAACCTTCTAGCCATACATGATAGAGGCTATGGCGGAAGCATAGGGTATGACACTCATCTTTTCTCTATCCTCTACAATCACTCGGCATTGAGTCTTACTCAAGTTCACACATTGCAATATAGGCAAGAACCCTTTCTTGGACTGATCCATTTTGAACTTCTTCAAAACTTTATCAAGGTATGTGCTTTGTGAAAGTCCTATTAAGCGTCTCGATCTATCTCTATAGATCTTGATACCTAATATGGAAGCAGCTTATCCTAGGTCCTTTATTGGAAAACTCTTGTTCAAATATTCCTTCACGCTTTCCAAAAATTCTATATTGTTTCCAATCAGTAGTATGTCATCCACATATAATATTAGAAACACTATAGAGCTCCCACTCACTTTCTTGTAAATACAAGCTTCTCCTAAACTTGTATAAACACAAACACTTTGATCACCTCATCAAAGCGAAGATTCCAACTCCGAGACGCTTGCATCAGCCCATAAATTGATCGCTGGAGTTTGCAAACTTTGTCAGCATTCTTTGGATCGACAAAACCTTCTGGTTGCATCATATACACTCTTCCTCAAGGAAACCGTTAAGGAACGCTATTTTGACATCCAGCTGCCAAATTTCATAATCAAAAAATGCAGCTATTGCTAATATGATTCTGACGGACTTAAGCATCACTACGGGTGAGAAAGTCTCATCGTAGTCAATTCCTTGAACTTGTGAAAAATCCTTTGCCACAAGTCGAGCTTTATAGACGGTGGCATTACCGTCTGTGTCCTTCTTCTTAAATGTCCATTTATTCTCAGTGGCCTTTTGCCCTTCGGGTAATACTTCCAAAGTCCACACTTTGTTTTCATACATGGATCCTATCTCAGATTTCATGGCCTCTAACCATTTGTCAGAATTCAGGCGCACTATCGCTTCTCCATAGCTTGGAGGTTCATCGTTGTCCAACAACATGACTGAGGGAGTCCGTGACTAAGGGGTCCTCGGGCCGTCGGCTCATTCCTCGTGGGCCGACATGTTGGGCTGATCCATTGAAGACAGGCTATGAATGATCTCGTATCTAGAAAGGAAGGTTCTGAAGAATGGCGTGGCCTCCAAGTTCCGAAGATAGGATCTACGTGTTTATCCCTTGTAAAAGGTCGGTTGTATGTAACCCTAGGGACCCTTGGTGTCTATATAAACCAAAGTGTCCCCATTCGTAGAGGATAGGTGAACTCATCTAGGGTTTAGCTTAGATGATCTCGAGGTAGATCAACTATGTAATCTCCATACACATCAATACAATCAAGCAGGACATAGGGTTTTACCTCCTCATGAGGGCCCGAACCTGGGTAAACATCGTCTCCTTCGTTCCCTGTTACCCATCAGTATCAGGTTAACAACTTGGGACCCCCTACCTGAGATCTGCCGGTTTTGACACCGACATTGGTGCTTTCATTCAGAGTTCCGTTGTGAGATCAACAGAAAGGTCGATGGCTCGCTTGGTCATCAATGATCAGCTCTGCAGCGTTATGCCTTCGTCCCTCGGTAGGTTTTCACTTCGACAGTATCACGCTACAAGCTGACCCGCCTGGCCATCTAGGCCAGATCGGAAACTTTTCCATTGACCGGGAACCTGGAATTTTCCGCCAATCTGAGTTCCGTCGGGCTCTTGGTCTCGCCGGACGAGTCTAGCAACTCCGAAGCCTTAACTTCAGGTCCCTTGCTCGGCTTCCCCATCGCCCGGGAGCCACGCCTGTGTTCGGATCCGGCCATAGAGCCCGAGCACCCTAATCCGGCTCTCACCGGAAACTCATCCCTCGAGGACACACCAGACGATATTCCAGAAAACCTCCAAGAGACGGACCCGGACAGTCTCTCGACGATAGACAAGACGCTGGACCAGATCTAGTTATTGGTGATCGCGAACGACCGAGGCCCGACACATGTTCAGTACGGGCTAAGGCCGGACCATGAAGAATTTCACCACCCACCCACGACCCACTTGGTAGCCACTGCTGAATACTTAACCGACATGCTAGATTATGCCTCTGATGGAATGGAGGACATGTATGACGAGGTCAACACCCCGGCCCCTATCAACATAGGACGGTGGACTGTCACCTCCTCTTACGACATCTACATGGTGGATACACGTGCCAACAATGACGATATCACCCACGAGAAGAATGGTGATAGATCCGAGGAGCCGTCAAAGCGTCGGAAGCAACACAAGCGGTCCAAGGCAAACAAAGGAAGGGGAGTCACCGTGGGCACCGGAGAAAATGATACACTGGCAGACCCTGAGGACCTCGAAGCCCTAGGGACACCACTTGAAAACATCGAGAAGCCTTGCGACCCCAAGGACCGTGATAACTCCGAGGACGATAACTATCTCCCCCCAATCGATGAGGACGATAGCCTCGAAGACGAAGATTTCAACATCCTGGAGGATTCGCAAGACAAAGAACGCTTTCGGCAACGACTTCTAGCCACCACTCGGAGCCTAAAGGCCAAGCAGCGGCGGTTTCAAGTTGAGTAGGACACCCTCAATGATAGATGGACAGAGTTCCTCGTAGCCGAAGAAGGGTAGGGCGCTGAGTGTCCGGACCAAACCACGAGCTACCCACGTCGACGTTTGCTTCCCCAATTCGAGGACGAGACTCTCGAGTGCACACCTCCTAGGTACACAAAGCATGATCAACTGGATCGCCCCCCTCGAGGAAGAGACAGAGCAGCTAAGGATCCCGAATACATACTGGAGCTGCCCCATAGGAGGGGGACGGATCCAATGCGGTATAGGGATCGGCACGACCTATGCCAGGACCTGAATAATAGAACAAGCCACACTAGATCCATCTATGGATCGAGAGGATACTCCACCACTAGACGGAACAACAAACAACCCTGGTCCAACCACAACAACCGAAAACGATAATGACACCGGGCACCAGAAGCCGAATTTTGGCACAATGTGGCCTAGGTCAGAGGCGCTGCCCACCCACTGTGCTTCACAGATGAGGTCAGACAACACCTGTTCCCCAATATCGAACGGTACAATGGGACTATAGACCCTGCCATGTGGATAGAAGATTTTATCCTACACATAATATGGCCAGAAGAGACAACCTCCACGCGATTAAGTACCTACCGCTAAAGCTAAATGGGCCAGCTAGACTCCATCAGAAGTTGGGAGGAGCTTGAGGATGCCTTCCGGTCTAACTTCTAGGGTACTTATGTCCGACCTCCAGACTCCTCCGACCTGCGCAATGTCGTCCAGAATGAAAGAGAGTCGGCCCGGCAGTTCTGGAACAGGTTTTTACCCAAGAAAAACCATATTGTCGACTGTCCAGATGCCAAGGAAATAACCTCCTTCAGGCATAATATCTGGGACAAATGGCTGGCCCGACAGCTCGGCCAAGACAGACCAAGGACAATGTCCGCCCTTAACGCACTCATGACCCGCTTTTGCGCGGGCGAATACAACTGGCTAGCCCGTCGTAGCCATAATCCCGAAGATCTGGGCACCTCAGAAGCGCGGGATGGAAACGGTAAGCCATGCTCAATAAAAACAAGCGCCTCCATAGCAATGGGGATGCAGATGATACGGCTGTAAATGCCAGATTCCATAGCTCGAAGCCCGGCCAACCAAGGAAGCCCTCTAAAGGGAACAAGGATGGGCCTACTACACTAGACAAAATAATGGAGAGACCCTACCAGATCCATGGCACCTCGGACAAACCTGCCACACACACCAGCCGTCAATGTTGGGTGTTTCGACAGGCTGGCAAGTGAGCAGTTGAGGAACAGGGCAAGGGACCATGCAGTGATGATGATGAGGAGCCCCACGGTCCTAACAATGGAGAGAAAAAGAAATTCCCTCCAGAGGTAAAAACTTTGAACATGATATATGTCACACACATACCGAAGAAGGGAAGGAAACGTGAACTTCGGGAGGTCTACGCCATAGAGCCTGTAGCCCCGAAGTTCAACCCATGGTTGATTTGCCCGATCACCTTTGATAGGAGGGACCACCAGACTAGTATTCGTCATGGAGGCTCGGCGGCCCTCGTCTTGGATCCCATCATCAAGGGATACCACCTCACCAGAGTTCTCATGGACAGAGGAAGTAGCCTTAATCTGATCCACTTAGATATAGTGAAAAGATGGGCATAGATCCGTCCAGAATTAAAACCAGTAACACTACCTTCAAGAGAGTTATTCCAGGCATTGAAGCCCGCTGCTCTGGCACTCTAACACTCGAGGTTGTGTTTGGATGTCCTGATATCTTCGGCAGCGAAGACTTGATCTTTGACATTGTACCGTTCCGCAGCGGTTACGACATGCTACTCGGTCGCACAACGTTCGCTCGCTTCAATGTCGTCCCCCACTACGCCTATCTGAAGCTCAAGATGCCTGGACCCAAAGGGGTTATCACTGTCAACAGCAATACAGAGCGCTCCCTCCAGATAGAGCATACCGCGGCCCTAGCGGCCGAATGGCAATACGACAACGAATCCCTAGGATCCCAAACTGCCTCCAAGACGCGACAGGCGGGCAAGCGAGCTCGAGCCCAATCGGACTTGCCACCTCCACCTCCTGATCAGGGAAAATAGGGACACGCTCCCCACAACATGGCCTGGCTACCCATCAGGTATGTCCCTTGAAGACACAATTTCGCTCTTAAAATATCATGGGAAGTTATGGGAATCTATTTTCGAGGACTAGATATCCGGCTTAATCGAACTATGGTTCGATTGCTTCTTCGGCCAGAGGCGAGATACCATCAAGGATCTACAAAATGTTAGGCCAACACAACCTATGGCGGCTTCTCTCGACCCCCTCAAGGTCCGTCCACCAAGCAGCAACCACCCTCAAGAGGTTCCACAACTCCCCGCTCGAGGGCAAGAACGCGCATCTGGGCTCAAGGAGGATGTCAAGCCACCCATCAAGGGCCCTGAATAAAAATGCTACCCTATAAAAGATTGCTTTTCGTTTTTTTGCAAGGACTAATAACAGGTAATAGCCATCTCGGCAGCGTGAATCATAAGATTATGACATATGCCTCAATTTTCTACTTGTTTTCCGCATATATACACACCATATAGAGCTTCCAATTACAGGATAGGTGTGATCCGCTGATAGACCGCAGGTTGGGGTATAACTCAAATACCCCAAGCATGACCTCGTCACCATGTCTTACCCATTCGACGTCTCGGATAACACACTATATGCATCGGTTTCGAATTATATCTTGGGTCAATAGTTGGCTTACCTCGCTCCTGTGCTTGCCCCTTTATGTTCTGCTAGTTCGGCTAAAGGGGCGATAGGGAGAACCACTGCGATTGTATCCCCAGCTGGCCTGGCGAATACCTCAGTGGAGTAAGCCGAAAACTGATTGTCATAATAATAGAGAACCGGTCTGCGATCCGAGCTAAAGTGTCAAAGTAAGAATCGATGGAGTTTCTCCCGTGTCATACGAAGGGTTTGTACCTTTCCAAACCATGTGGTACTAGTCTCAAGCTTCGGCAAAACAGACTACCACAAAACATTGGGGGCTGGTCACCAGTCCCCGCATTCGAGCTCCTAAGGCTAAGTGAAAGCACTAAAGAAAATAGTCTGATTGCCTAGTTTCCCCCTTTACCGCTTACGGGTACCGATATATCGGTTAAGGACCCAGCACGGAGGCCGAAACACCCCACATAGTATCTACATGGGGGCTGAAGCCGACGACTCGCAACTATCAGATTAAACTGGCCACGCATGAGTCAAAACAATACATAACATGATATATTCGGACAAGCATAATAAAACATAATTGTCTTCGAGGTATAATGATAACACCCTCACTCATACATTACGTTTTTCGGGCACTGGGTATCCATAGACCGAGCACCCACTAATGCGGCACGGAAGTATAGCTCGGGGAATTTGTGCTCCTTCCTAGGAGGCGGGGGCATGGTAGCCATCTCAATTGGCTTGATCCATGAAAATTGTATCATGGTCCGCGCAAAGGCCATCCATGCTCCCTTGATGCAAGCCGAACCTCCATAGCCTCAATATGCAGCACGGCTTCACGAAGCTTCTGCAACAGGCAAAGTAGCTGCTCGGCAGCTGCTCCGTAGGCCACAACTTGATGCACAGGTCCTGAAAGGCCGGCTCCACCACCCCGTGCAGCTACATCAGTTGCTTTATTTGGTAGCTGAGGAGGGGATGTGCCTCAGGAGTTTCAAACTATGCCTAGAACAGTCTCTCCTCCACATTGTAGGAGATATGCCCTAGAGGCAATATTAAATGTTATTGATTATCTCCCTGTTCATAATTAGGTTTATGTTCCATGCTATAACTGCTATGGTTCTTGAGTCTACAATAACCACGAAGCTTGAATGAAGACTCATATGCACGTGTGGAATAATAAACGGTAAATTGTATTCCTAGTTTGGCCTCTAAGACTGGCTCAAGTATTGCATGATGATCCTATTTTCCTGATCATGGGCATGGCTATGCCGACAATTTTGAGGGCACAATGTTAGAAGAACATTTGTGTTGAATAGACCCGAATTGATGTTATGCTATGAGATACATTCGTCATAAGTTAATGGTAAATAGCACAGAGAAGTTAATGTTTGCATAATTCCTTAGACCATGAGAGTATCAAGTTTCTTCATGCTTGCTTCATGAACTTTGGGGTTTGTTAAACGTCATCCGTAAATGGGTGGCTATTACGGCAACTTACGTGTTCATGGAAAAGTATGTCAAGTAACTTGATAGCTCAAGATTGGGATTTGCTCCTCCAACGATGGAGAGATATCTGTGGGCCCTCTCAGTGTTATGGTATCCATCATCGTCTGGTCAGACACTTTGTGATTTGATCACGGGGATGCCGGAACACGGGAACGAGAAAAGAGAACAATACCGGTAATGAGGTAACTGGCATAGTGGACAAGTTGTTGATCCACGGGGATGCCAACATGTCTCACCTCGGGTATTTGTAACATATCATGAAGCAACAGGAATAGCACACGAAAACTGGAGGTTCACTCGAATATTCATTCATGTGGGTTTAGGGGTCAATATGGGTGTCCACGGCTCCGATGTTGATCATTGATCGGAAGGGGTTCCGGGTCATGTCTATGCTTCATCGAACCTATAGGGTCACACACTTAAGATTCATCTATCTACTGAATACTAGACAGGGAGTCTGAGAGAAAATCACTGAAAAAGTTTCGGACACCGGAAAAGTTTCGGACAATGGAAAAGTTCCGCAGAGAGAACGACGGAACAGTTTCGGTAAAACTGAAAAATTGTTTCAGGGGATACCATTAAGTCAAATTGGTTTTGGCACATGCCTAATAATTCTTGGAGGGCGCGAGAATCATTCCGGAAACTTCTGGGAATTTTCCGGAAGAAAAACGGGAAATGTTCCGAAGCTGCTGGAACTGCTTCAGATGCTTTTCACAGATGAAAATCACTAATCCAGAATTTTTCCGGATCGCATTGAAAATTATTTTAGTGGGTGCTGGAAATGTTCTAGGCCCACATAAATATTTTCAGTTCGAACGGACGCTGAAAAATGTCGTCATGAATAGTGAAAGTGCTTTTTGGATTACTTTATTGGAAACACTATTGCAAATAGTGGAAACACTATTTTTGAATAGTGGAAACACTATTTGTGTATAGTGGAAATACTATTAGGGGATGATGCAGGCATGGTGATGCAGGCATAGTGATGCAGGCATGGTGATGGAGGCAACACTATTTGGAGGCTTTCCCTTTATGCCCTTGTGGTGTGCTCACCTCATGGGCATTTTGGTAATTCCAAGTCCCATCCTACCCCTTAGTTTTCCTATAAATAGAGGTGAGTGGGCTGTCCACAAACTCACTCCTTCTCACATACAAGTGCCTTTGCAATGATCTGGCTTCTTCTCTCCCTCCCAGCAAAATAGTTTCGTAGGGCCGAAAGGATGTCTGGGTTCCGGCAGGAACTAGTTCATGACGGCGAAGCCCTACCGGATAGATGACACCATATGTGTGCAACTCTATAGAGAAATCGTAGTTTCGGTCTTAGTTTGAGAGTGCCTCCCAAAGGGCTGTCTGTGTGACCGTCTGAGTTTCGAAGGTCCTCCCGAAGGGCTGTCCGAGTGACAGTCCAAGTTTTGGAGGTCCTCCCGAAGGGCTGTCCGCGACACCGTCTGGGGGACTGTCTGACCGCCTCCTGGAGGGCTGTCCGAGGGGCAGATGAGGGTATACATCGTCACGGTTGGGAGGTTGTAAATCCTAGCTGCGGGGATCTGGACCGCCGATCGTCATCGACTCTATTTCCATTGCGTTATGAGTCGGTAACGAAATGATAAAACCTTGTATGCAGTCTTCATAGTGGTCCTGGGCTGGTGCGTAGGTCGATTTTTTTTGTTTTCTGCTGCGTTACCCAACACACATCCCCATCCCGGACCGCATAGTGCTTCACCGCGTCCTCCGCACTCCTCGAAAGATCCGTAAAGGCGCCTGGGGAACGCCACAACCGTGTAAGAAAGGCGAACCTGTTTCCACCAAAGGCACATTGCAGTAAGTATGGCTTACCATCCGCAATTGGCTTGACTTGGCGAATCTTTTCTTCAAAGAACCGCCTATCAACGCGCTCCGATTTAAGGTCGGAGGTAAGCGCAGTCAGCTGGGTTGCCTGCTCTTTGACCTGCTGCTCTAGAGCCTCACACTTAGCACTGACATCCTGGAGCTCCCGTTGGACCTCGGCTACTCGAGCCTCATGCCTGCCGCTCTACAACCTCGGCGAGTTTAGCTTGGCGGCTGCCTTATCAGCTGCCGCCTTTTGATCGGCAGCCTCCTGTTTGGCCCTCATGAGCTTGGCCTTGAGGTCTTCAACCTCCGTGCTTGAAGCTGAGGGCATAACGAGACGCAAGATCAGGACCCAAATTCAGGATAACCCACATTGATGAGAAAAGCCATACAGTAGGCAACTATAGCTAAAATCGACCTTGTACTTTGTCGAACCGTTTGTTCAAACGGTCCAATTCTTCATCGAAGCTCTGAAGCTTCCGATTTAGTTCAGCCAGTTCAAGGGCATTGGATGCCATGGTCGAGGACGAGGTCTGCACAAAAAAACCTAGCCATAAGTTGGTGGTCGGGTTATTCGATGACGAACTATATGCATACGTTTCTAGGACCACCGGGCAAGTTTTTCAAACTCACCCGTGGCTCGGGGGCCACTACTAGAATCAGGTGCTTTGCTGTCTTGTTGGTGTAGTGAACAGTGGGGTGTTCGCTACCCCTGGACACGCAACGACAAGTCACAGCCACCGGGCAGGAAGGGCATGACAGAGAAGAAACCCGCTCATAAGACATATCCAGGACCCAGGCTTCCGACAAGGATTACTTGCCGGGAACACGTCTGCGCATCACCGGCAAGCTCAAGGTTGGCAAGATCAAGATATGGTTTCCGCGAAGCAAGCTTTCCTGGGGAAGACCTCTAGGCAGGTCACAAAGGAGACCCGATGTTGGACTCGTGACAAGATGCTTGTCAGGGGACAGCTAAATACAAGTACAGGAATGTCAAGAAAGCATTCAAGCCAACAACCAGGACCGAAGAACGAAGGCTGGGACCCCGACAAGATCTTGCCGGGATGTCCTATTGAGCCCCGACAAGAAGTGCACCCGGCAAGGCCTCGCCATCCTGCCAACGCAGAGGCCAGGTGTCATCCCACCTGGGTACGTGTCGAGACGCCACGGATGGAGGAGGCTAAGCGGTGCTGATGAGACAAGCTCCTGTCTTGTCCCGTAGAAGGTCAGGGATGCCTAACAAAGAATTAAATGCACTTGTCCTACACCATCAGTGTTAGGTATGATAACACTGTAGCACTTTACACCTCATGTATGCGTTGTATGCCACTGTTGGTGACCCCTTTGAGAGTATAAAAGGAGGCCCAAGGCACAACTACGAGGGGAGGATCTTCTCTGGCCGATTCTGCATGAGTAGCAATTGTGTACTATAGCACTCCTAGAACCTGAGCTAGAACTCATCCAATACAATCAAGAAGGAGTAGGGTTTTACGCATCTTTGTGGCTTGAACCTGGGTAAAATCCCACGCGTTAGTCATCAGATCTACTCTCTGTGTGAGCCTTCTTCCCTGCCGAATCGTAACGAGGTCCTTCCGATCCCAGAGGTGTCACTTCCCCGACATCTTTGGCATGGAAAGTTGGGGGAGGAGATTGCGCAGACCTGATCTAGCGATCAGCGCGACAGTTTCTTCATCATCTTCATCGCCATGGCGCCCAAGAAGAAATGGGGGCGGCTAGAATTCTTTGTGAAAGCTAAGTCCTAAAACTTCAATAGATTTTTGCTATTTAGTTTTATCCTTGATGGTTCATTTTGTACAACCTGTGTGCGAGGGAGCGCTCCTAAAATACTCTACGCTCCTGGTTATTCTGGGTCTGCTCAGCAACACAGATGCAGCTGTAGGTGTTTCTAGAGTGTCAAGCTCCCAAAGAGGCGTCATTCTCGATAGGCTGCTAGACAAGACCTGATCCTAAGCGCCATCGACCGGAACATGCGCATTCAAGGAGTATTCCAACAAGCATAGGGATTCATTGTACAAAAATGCAATCGCTCAAGGAGAGGGCTAGATAAATTTTATCTTTAGATTCCTGCATGAACGCGCATGCTGAGGAGCCTTCCCGGGGCTAGTCACGGTTCTAATCACTTCGAGTCCGCTCGGTGATGTGAACAACTGCACAAAAGCTGGGAGGGTAAAACTTTTCGGGAGGCGACGTTCCCGGCAAGCTGCGAAGGACCTGATCCTCAAGCGCTGCCGGCTAGAGCGTGCGGGCCAGAAAGTTTTCTGCCAAGCATGGGTAGTCTTGATTGATTTTTCGTCCTTGTACATCAATCTGCACGTGAGAGGACCTTGTCATGGTTAGCCCGCGCTCTAGTTTTGCCTCAAGTCCGCTCGGCAAACTAAGCAGCTGCGTTCTGGCCCAACAAGTCACCTTGCCGGTGGCGGCATTTCCAGCAGGCTGCTAAGGACCTGTTCCTCAAAGCGCTCGCGACAAGTGTGCGCACCGGCAAGGTTTCTAAACAGCATAGGATATGATGTATATGCAAGGACGGAATTAATCAAGAGGGAAGCAAACATTCATTTAGCATAATCAAACATATGTCGCATCCAAAAAGATTGGACTAACTAAGACAAATTGTTTCTTTATATGTGCCATTACAGAAACAAGTATGCGAAAAATACTTCAGTCCTGACGGTTGCTTTATTCTCAGTAGCACAGGACAGCCGGGAAAGCCAAGGACACCATGCTGGAGGCTGACTAGATGGCAGTGTGGCATTCACAGTAGGCGGCAGCAATAACAGAGTTGAGCATATGAATCGAGCACCGCACCAGTAGTACCCTTTTTGGGGAAGGCTTGGGGGCTGGTTCTTCATCGCACGGTATAGCACTCCCTTTCGGGCAAATGACTCCTACTATCGTCCTGCTCTGTTTGCCCACACTACCGGCAAGCCCAAGGCCTGGCAAACCACAAACTCTCTTGCAACGTCATCAATGTGCAGTTAAAAAGTCATGAGTCGTGGTTATTTCTCACCCCGCGTGTACCGGTGTGAGTTTTTGGGCCTAGCCCAGACAAACACTATGCACGCTTGTCCGGCCCAGGCCTGGGGGCTCCTGTCGGTGCAGTGAAAAGGGGGGTGTTCGCTACCTCTGGACACGCACCGGCAAGTCGCAGCTTCCGGGCGGAAAGGGCATGGCAGAGAAGAAACCCGCTCATAGGACATATCTAGGATCCAGGCTTCCAGCAAGGATTACTTGCCAGGAATAGGTCTACCTATCACCGGCAAGCTCAAGGCCGGCAAGATCAAGATATGGTTTTTGGGAAGCAAGCTTTCCTACGGAAGACCTCCAGGCAGGTCACCAAGAAGACTCAATGTTGGACTCCCGGTAAGATGCTTGTTAGGGGACAGCTGAATACAAGTACAGGAATGTCAAGAAAGCATTCAAGCCAACAATCAGGACCAAAGACCGAAGGCTGGGACCCCGGCAAGATCTTGCTGGGATGGCCTACGGAGCCCCGACAAGAAGTGCACCCGGCAAGGCCTCGCCATCCTGCCAGCGCAGAGGCCAGGTGTCATCCCACCTGGGTACGTGTCGAGATGCCCGGGATGGAGGAGGCTAAGCGGTGCTGATGAGACGGGCTCCTACCCGTCCCGTAGAAGGTCAAGGACGCTTGACGAAGCATTAAATGCTCTTGTCCTACACCGTCAGTGTTAGGTACGGTAGCACTGTAGCACTTTACACCTCATGTATGCGTTGTACGCCACTGTTAGTGACCCCTTTGAGAGTACAAAAGGAGGCCCAAGGCACAACTACGGGGGGAGGATCTTCTCTGGCTGATTCTGCATGAGTAGCAGCTGTGTACTATAGCGCTCCCAGAACCTGAGCTAGAACTCATCCAATACAACCAAGCAGGAGTAGGGTTTTACGCATCTTTGTGGCCCGAACCTGGGTAAAATCCCACGTGTTAGTCATCAGATCTGCTCTCTGTGCGAGCCTTCTTCCCTGTCGAATCGTAAAGGGATCCTCCTGATCCCATAGGTGGTGTTTCCCCAACATGTCTGCCATGGCAGAAGGCAAAGGGCAGGTCCACTGATGGCAAAGCCTTTGCCATCCGCCAACGGATGGCCACATTTTTGGCACTGTGAACTCCGGTAAAGGGGTGCTTTGCCGTCTGCCTGGGCTCAGCGGACGGCAAAGACTTTTTGCTGTTAGCCTACAGACGGCAAAGCGGCTGGACGGCCTATCATTGGAGTTAGCCCTATTAGTTGCTAATGGTAGCCTTCATCGTCTGCCACTGACGGCCATGCCACAGGGCCATTTGTCGTCTGCCCCCTGACGGCCACGCCACATGGCCCGTTATCGTCTGCCCTCGGACGGCCACGCCACACGGCCCTTTGTCGTCTGCCCCCGGACGACAAAGAGACCAAATGGCCCCAGTCCTGCTGCTCCCAGGTTGTACAGGGGACTGCCACGTGCCACCTTTGTCGTCGGTGGCAGACGACAAAGAGGCTTTACCGACAGCTGCAGACGGCAAAGAGGTAGTATTGCCCCTATTTTTTCTGTTTTTTATTATATCCAACAATTTTCACAGGAAAAATATGATATATATATATATATTTCACAATAGCCATATTCTTGCCATACTGATAATCATCCAACAAACATACCAAATTAAAAGTATCAAATGTCACATTGTTCACCATATTACAATAGTAGAAAGTTTCACATATGTAGCAAGTTTCACATTGTTGACCGATACAAAATCAAGTAACCCAAGCAAAAGCACTCCAAGAACCACAAGCACTCCATGAGTGCAAGCTTCCATGAAGTGTCTCTAATAAGCAAAATGTGAAATAATAAAGTTAGAGGAAGAAGACTAGAAGAAGAAGAAGAAGAAGAAGAAGAAGAAGTGTTTTCTTCTCTCTCTCTTTCTCCTCTTGTTTTTCTTCTTCTTATTTCTTATTTGTGTCATTCGGGAAAAATTGGAAGAAGGATAGGTCTTTCGAGGTTTTCCTTAGGAAAACTATCATGCCTCATGGTGTGTATGGTGTGTCGGTGTCAAAACCGACGGATCCCGGGTAGGGGGTCCCGAGCTGTGAGACTAGGATCGATGGTATCGGGGGACGAAGGAGACAATGTTTACCCAGGTTCGGGCCCTCCTATGGAGATAAAACCCTACGTCCTGCTTGATTATATTGATGGTATGAAGGTTACATAGTTGATCTACCTCGAGATCGAATAGTTAAACCCTAGACGAGTTTTTCTCTGCCCTGTAGCCTAAAACTTTCCGGCTTATATAGACGCCGAGGGTACCTAGAGTTTACACATAGTTGGTTGCACATCGAAGGGAAAAACATGCCTATCTACTATCTCAAACTTGGAGGACACCCCACGACTCCTAAAGCTTCCTCCCTGGTGACAGGGCCTTCAATCAATCCAATGCTCAGCAAGTGGCCCATACAGTCCGGCCCAAGTGAAACAGGTCGGCCACCCGAGGACCCCTTAAACCAGGACTCCCTTAGTAGCCCCCCAACTGGCCTCCAAATCCAAGGGTCTCAGCTCCAGCTATTTCATACAATCAGAGTCTTCGGCTTGCAAGCCGAGTTCTTCTTCCCAGTTAATGATAGGCTGAGATTAGTTCGGTCTTCGATGACACGTAGTTTTCCCGATCACAAGACCATACGAACACCATGAATCGCTTAGCCCCAAAGGCCAAATGTTAGGTGCAAACATCGTTTCTTGACGACCTTTCTGACAAAAGGTCACGGCCCACCACGACCACTAAACCAGTTGCAAAAACTCGATTAATGGTTCGAGGCCTTTTTTCATCAGCATGATCAATAATGCATAGATCGTGCTCCGTTTCACACGGGATATGATTAATCATATCAAGTTTCCTTGTGCGGGTATAACAGCATGCATGTCTTGGGAAGTGGAGGAATTCGCGGCGAAAAAAGGGAGGCTAACCGGCGACAAGCCCCATAAAAGGGAAAAAAACCCAAGGCCTAGCCATGCTTCCCATTTGCATCTCCTACTTCCCCAATCTCCTAAGCCTCTAGATCCCGGATCTAGTTCTTCCTAGACTTCCCTCTAAGCTCAGCCATGGCGGGTTCCAGTTGAAATGGCAAGTGGGAGGCCTCCATGTTCACCGACCATGGTATCCGGGACCTGAAGGAGACCGGTTACCTCCCCGCCAACGTCTTCCACCATGCCGCCGAGCCCAAATAGGTGGTTCCCACTCCCAGGCCGGCCAAGAGGGTGGTGTTCGTCCACCACTTCATCCAGGGATTGAGCTTCCTGCTCCACCCCTTTGTGAGGGGCCTCATGTTCTTCTACGGACTAGACTTCCACGACCTCCTGCCGAACTCCTTCATGCACATATAGACCTTCATCATTGTCCGCGAGGCCTTCTTGCGGATCAAACCGCACTTCGGCATGTGGCTCAAGGTCTTTAACATCAAGCCGAAGACCGTCGCGAGCCAGCATGCAGATTGCAGAGGAGCGGTCATCAGCAAGCTCCCCCATGTTGGATGGTAGTTCAGAACCTTGATTGACACCATCAAGATCTGGCAAAAGGAGTGGTTTTATATCACTGAGCCAAGGGAAGAAGGTCAGCTTGCTCCGGCCGAGTTCAGATCCGCCCCCACAAGATTGACCTCCTAGATCTGAAAGGGCCTTGACTGGGGGTCAGATGTGGAGGTAGACAAGCTGCAGAAGTGCATCGCCTCGATGATCAAGGCCGAGATCGAGCTGGTTAACATGGTCCAGGTCATGCTTCGACGCCACATCCTTCCCTATCAGCATCGGGCCTCCCCCATGTGGGCTTATCAGCTTGACGATGAGACTACCGTTTGTCAGCTCTTCCGCACCACTCCGGAGAAACTATGGAAAGCGTTGTTCAAGGCTCAGAAGACCTGGCCAGCCGAGGAGGAGGATCGGGGCCTGAATGCCAATAACCCTCCTACCCAGGTATAACATAATTTCAATTGACCGGCTCCGTTTTCTGACAGAAAATCTAAACACCTTTCCCCTCATCTTTGCAGAAATGGTTGAGCAAAGCCACGGGCATCAACTTCCCGACACCACAACCCGAAGACCCCAGGTCAAAGCTGTTGTCAGAGATGCTCGTCGCGGCACCTTACAAAGCGCCAAAAAAGAAAGAGAAGAAGAAAGGTTGAGGAGGTCTCCACATAAAGGACCAACCAGACGCTGTGACAGAGGAAACCCATGCCTCCTCTAACCATGAGGAGGAGCATGAGGATGATGAGGGGGAAGATTCACCCCCTCATAAGAAAGAGGGCGGCGTCACCGGACGCGGCAGAAAACGTACCTCCTCCTTCCCCGACGAGTGCGCGTCGGCCATAGTTGATCCTGGCTGACGATAACTCGGACTCTAGTGCTGAGTCCGAGGACTTTGAGAGGGTTCCTCAACGGAACCCAAGGGTCAAGCCCCTAGCTCGGAGTGAAGAATCCGAAGAATGCCTGAGATATTTATGCCCGGTTTTTAATGTTATTAATGTGTGACCACCTTTTGACCCACAACCCACCATGCGTCCTCCCCACCGATCAAGTTTCGGACGGGGAGACTCCACCCGCCGAGCTGGTGGAGAGTGGGACTGTGTTCCATACCACACCTCCGGGCGCCATGAAGGATGTCGTAGAAGTGTCATCCCACCAGGCTCCTTTGGAGCCAAACAGAGGCGGCGGGGGTGACGATGTAACGGCCGAGGTTAATGCCTCGGCCGCCAAAGATCGGGAGGAGGAGCCCCTCCCGGCCACCGAGGAGACCGAACGAAGGGATGTCCAGTCCCCTCTAAGGTCATCTTCGGAGCGCACAACGCCTCCGGAGCCATTGGTTCAACCCCCGGTTGGAGATCGGGCTAACCGATCACCACTAGTGCCACCGATGACTATGTGTCCGGTCATGGAGGAGGCTCTATCAGGCGCCTCCATTTTCGAAGATCACCGCATCCTTATGGGTACGGTTTTGCAAAGCATTCAATCCGTTGATAGCGGACTGAAGGAGGCCTTCAACGGTCTCCTGTTGGACTTCTAGGTGACCATGTAATGTTCTTTTCTTGAAATATTATTTTATTAAGTTTGTGCTTATCGTTATATATAGCAGCCCCCAAGACTTTGGTGAGTTTGGAAAAAACTCACCTAGGGGTCAAGTACAAACAAGCGACCAAACAATGTACGAGATGTTATTCGTCCGTATAATGTTCTAACAGCCCTTAAGAGGATCGAACATAGGGTCATGTTTTTTGAAAGTTCGGAGGTTTCAGCCCATGTAAACTGATAGGGATTTGTTGTTTGTAGGCTTCGTCATCGGTGGCTGCTGCTAATGTCGCCGAGCTAGTCGAGCTAAAGTGGAAGCTCAAGAGCTCCGAAGATGATCTTGACGCTCTGAATAAGAGGTTTGACGAGGCGCAAGGTAAGCCGGATTATAATATCCGGATTTGCCATCATGAGTGATTCATGCTACCGAATTAATATACTTACATGTTTATTGCTTTCACAGCCTCGGTGAAGGAAATGGAGAAGCTCAAGGCCGAGCTACAAAAGGTGAAGCAAGAGGCCGCGGACGAGAAGGTAGTGACCGAACAAGTGGTTACGGCACTCTCCGCCTTAAAAGCTACTAGTGCCAAGCATGAGGCTCGGGTGGAGGAGGTTCATCAGGAGCTCAAGGATGCCAGCCTGAAGAGTGAGGACCTTGAGAAGAAGAGCAAGGAGCGAGCCACCGAGCTATCCACTCTGAAATCCAATCTAAAAAAGGAGCGGGTGGATAGGCGATTCTTTGAATAAGAGGTCTGCCAAGTCAAGGCTATCACGGATGGTAAGCCATATTTACTTTAGTGTGCCTTTGGTGATAGCAGGTTCGCACAGCTCACCCAAGTGTGTTGTTACTCAGGCGACTGCTCGTACCTCCAGAAGAGTATAGCGGACGCGAACCAGTTCTATGCTTCGTGAGAACAAGGGGATGAGGCTCGACTCTTTTGGGCGCAATTTGAAGCTTCTGAGCGCTCTCCTCTACTCATTGAGCAGATGAAGCAGCTGATGGAGCTGCACCGGATGGCGGAGCCGGCCCTGAAGGATCTCTGTATTCGGCTATGGCCCGACGAGCCATTGCCGGACAGTTACTTCGGCCTGGTGCAGAAGCTGAGCGATGCCTCGCTTCAAATTGACGCGTTAAGGCATTCTTCCTGCATCGAGGGAGCTTGGATGGCCTTTGAAAGGGCTAAGGTGCACTGTCCAGGGCTTGATCCGACGAAGATAGTGAGGTTTACTACGCAACCTTCTTCTTGTAGACTCATGTTGGGCCTCCAAGCATAGAGTTTTGTAGGACAACAGCAAATTTCCCTCAAGTGGATGACCTAAGGTTTATCAATCCATGGGAGGTGCAGGATGAAGATGGTCTCTCTCAAACAACCCTGCAACCAAGAGTCTGTTGTGTCCCCAACACACCCAATACAATGGAAAATTGTATATGTGCACTAGTTCGGCGAAGAGATGGTGATACAGGTGCAATTTGGATGTTAGATATAGGCTTTTGTAATCTGAAAATATAAAAACAGCAAGGTAGCAAGTAACAAAAGTGAGCAAAAACGGTATTGTAGTGCTTAGAAACAAGGCCTAGGGTTCAAACTTTCACTAGTGCAAGTTCTCTCAACAATATTAACATAGTTGAATCATATGTAAATCCATCACGTGCGACAAAGAGTTCACTCCAAAGTCACAAATAGCAGAAAACTAACGAAGAAATTATTGTAGGGTATGAAACCACCTCAAAGTTATCTTTTCCGATCACTCTTATGAGCTATCCCTATAAGTGTCACGAACAACCCTAGTGTTCGTACTAAAATAACACCTTAAGATACACATCAACCAAAACCCTAATGTCACCTAGATACCCCAATGTCACCTCGAGTACCCGTGGGTTTGATTATATGATATGCATCACATAGTTTCAAATTCATCATGTTCAATCCAACACAAAGAACTTCAAAGAGTGCCCCAAAGTTTCTACTGGAAAGTCAAGACGAAAACATGGGCCAACCCCTATGCATAGATTCCCAAGGTCAAGGAACCCGCAAATTTGTCACCAAAACATACATCAAGTGTATCAATAGAACATCCCATTGTCACCACAAATATCCCATTGCAAGACATACATAAAGTGTTCTCAAATCCTTAAAGACTCAATCCGATAAGTAAACTTCAAAGGGAAAACTCAATTCATCACAACTAGATAGAGAGGGGAAACACTCCATATGATTCATCTATATTAATAAAGCTCGCGGTACATCAAGATCGTGCCATCCCAAGAACAAGAGAGAGAGAGATCAAATACATAGCTACTGGTACATACCCTTAGCCCCAAGGGTGAACTACTCCCTCCTCATCATGGAGACCGCCGGGATGATGAAGATGGCTTCTAGTGATGGTTTCCCGCTCCGGCAGGGTGCTGGAACGTGCCCCCGATTGGTTTTTTGTGGCTTTTGGAGGCTTGCGGCGGTGGAACTCCCGATCTAGGTTTCTTTCCGGTTTTTTTGTATTTATAAGAGTTTGTGGCGGCGGAAACAAGTCCAGGGGGTCCACGAGAAAGTCACAAGCCAGGGGGCGCGCCCAAGGGGGTGGGCGCCATCCTGTGGCTTGTGGCTTCCTCGGCCTTCCTCTTCGATGACTCTTCGCTCTAGTATTTTTATATTTTCCAAAAATATTCTCCGTAAATTTTCATCTCATTCCGAGAACCTGTATTTCTGCACAAAAATAACTCCACGGTAGTTCTGCTAAAAACAGCGTCAGTCCGGGTTAGTTATAATAAAATCATACCAAAATCATATAGAATTATTGTAAAGATGGCATGAATACTTCATAAATTATAAATACATTGGGGACGTATCATATAGACACCACTCCTTCGCCCCCTGGAAAGGAGCATAGGTGCCTTGAGCGATACTTCTCCGTAGTGATGGAGGGTGCTCGGGCGATAGAGGCTCTGTGTTCAAAAGATAACTTTTATGAGTAAGACCTTTTAACCTTTTATGGTTATGATGCATGGTTTATCTTGTCTTTTATGTTTTGCATTTGCTATAACTCCTATGTGGCCATTTAAAATGAAAGTTGCGAGTCATCGGCCTCAACCCCCATGTAGATACTAGGCGAGGTGTCTCTGCCTCCACACTGTGACCCTTAGCCGAGCTATTGGTACCCTGAGGCCGTAGTGTGAGGGAGACAAGGCAACTAGACCATAATGCTTTATTGATTTCACTTAGCTGTACGAGCGCAAAAAGGAATGCGTGGGGGCTGATGACTAGCCCCTAGTGGTTTGTGATGTGCGTATGAACTGTGGCTAAATCCAATATCACATGGTTTGTACGAGTACGAAACACGTCGTCTAACACGGAATAACTTCTAACAAAGTTTTTAGTGTAACACTTATGCTCGGATTCACAGATTGGTTCTCGCATAGTATGATAGTCAGTTTTCGGCTTTCTCCCCTGAGGCGCTTGACCAGGCTAGCTGGAAGTACAATCGCAGAGGTTCTCCCTTTTCCCTTTAGCCGAATGAGCGGAATGTAATAGGGCAAGCACTGGAGCCGGGAAATGCAACTATTGACCCAAGACATAATTCGGAACCGATGCATATAAAGCGAAATCCAAGAAGCCGAACACACTATCGCTTGTGCCGGAGAGATGCGTAAGGCGATATTTAAAACTCAAGCCCTCGTTCTATTAGCCGGCATGCATCTTGATGTGTACCGAACAGTTTCGCAAGAGGTGTATATGAGAGAAGAAACAGAGTATATATAAAAAAAACAAAGTGACCATCCATAATGGTCTTCTGTTTACTCAATAACTCTTATAGCTCAAATTGCCGAAGCCACTGTTTACAGGTACTTTGAAGATGAAATATAAAATTTACAGGAGGGGTTGTACCAGGGGTCTTCGATGGGTGGCCTGATGTCCTCGATGTGCCATGTCGCTTGTCTGCTCCTATGCCTGCTAGGGAGTTGTATTCCTTGATGGGTGGTGCTGTCGGTGAGCAAACCTTGGAAAGAAGATCTTGAGAAGTCGCCAAAGCATGGATAATTTTTATGCCTCGACAGGTCCTTGATGGTACCTGTGGTAAGTCCGAGGACATGTAATGGCAGTAGTTCGGTCCAGCCGAGCACTTACCACTTGATAGTTGTTCCCCACCGTCGCCCATGGAATCTTGAGTGCAAAGTTGTGCCTCCTTGGCACATGCTTTGCTAGCCTTAGGACTGTGCACTGGCGATCGTGTCCCTATTTTTTGGGGGTTGAAGGCTCTGGGAGTTCGGTCTGAAGCCGATCTCCCTTGTCCACCTTGCGTGCCTTTATGACAGATTTCGGCGTTTGCCGGTCATCGTTGTAGTGGAACTCGGCCACTAGGGCCAATGCATGTTCCTCAGTTCGGAGGGAGCGCTCTATGTTGCCGTTTACAGTAATGACCCCCTTGGGCCCCGTCATTTTGAGCTTGAGTTATGCATAGTGTGGGACGACGTTAAAGTGGGCGAATGCCATACATCCTAGTAGGGCGTGATAACCACTGCGGAAAGGTACAATGCCAAAGATCAAGTCCTCACTCTAGAAGTTATCAAGAGAACAAACACTACTTCCAGGCTTCCAGAGCCTGTGCACTGGGCTTCGATGCCACGGATCACTCCTTTAAAGGTAGTGTTGTTGGGTTTGATCCTTGACGGATCTATACCCATCTTTTTCACCGTGTGTGAGTAAATCAGATTAAGGCTACTTCCTCTGTCTATTTGGACTCTAGTGAGGTGATACCCATCTATGATGGGGTCTAGGACGAGGGCGGCTGAACCTCCATGAAGAATACTGGTCGGGTGGTCGCGTCGATCGAAGGTGATCGGGTACGCCGACCACAGGTTATACTTTGGGGCCACTGGCTCTATGGCGTAGACCTCTCGAAGGGCGCGCTTCCTCTCCTTTTTGGGTATGTGAGTGGCGTATATCATGTTCATAGTTTTTACCTCTAGAGGGAATTGCTTTTGACCACCATTGTTAGGACCCCGGGGTTCTTTGGCATCTTCGCTGCGCGGGCCCTAGCCTTGCTCCTCGGCAGCGAGTTTGTCGGCCTGTTTGAACACCTAGTAGTTACGGTTGGGGTGGCTAGTAGGCTTGTCTAGCATGCCATGTATCTAGCAAGGACTCTCCATGATTTTATCCAGCGGGGTAGGTCCGTCATGAATACCTTTTGAAGGATTCTTCCGCTGCCCGCATTGGGGGTTGCGGAAATCGGCGTTGACGGCTATGTCATCGGCATCATTATTGATGTGTCAGCGCTTATTGTTGTTGCATTTTGGTTTCCCGTTTCCGTCCCGAGCTTCGGAGGTTCTGGGGTCTACAGAATTGTGGCTCCGTCTTGCTAGCCAGTTATCCTCGCCCGCGCAAAAGTGGATCATGAGTGATGTAAGGGCAGACATTGTCCTAGGTTTATCCTGGCCGAGCTGGCGAGCCAGCCATTGCTACCTATTGAGTTTGCGTTGGTTTTCCCTTGAAGAGGAATGGGTGATGCAGTGAAGTAGATAAGTATTTCCCTCAGTTGTTGAGAACCAAGGTATCATTCCAGTAGGAGGAACAAGCAAGTCACCAATGGATGCACCTACACAAACAATCAAACTCTTGCACCCAACGCTATAAAGGGCTTGTCAATCCCTTCACGGTTATTTGCAAGCATTAGATCTAATAGAGATAGATGTAAACGAGTATGGAAAGTGAAAAGTAAATAAATTGCAACAAGGTATTTTTGGTTTATAGATCTGAAAATATATTATGGAAAGTAGATCCGGGGGCCATAGATTTCACTAGAGGCTTCTCTCTTGAAGGCAAATATCATGGTGGGTAAACAAATTAGTGTCAAGAAATTGATAGAAAAGTGAATAATCATGTAGTTATACAAGGCAATGATCATGCATATAGGCATCACGTCCGTGTCAAGTAGACCGAAATGATTCTGCATCTACTACTATTACTCCACACATCGACTGACTCCTACCTGCATCTAGAGAATTAAGTTCATGAAGAACAGAGTAACGCATTAACAAAGATGACATGATATAGAGGGATAAACTCAAGCAATATGATGAAAACCCCATCTTGTTACCGTTGATGGCAACAACACAATACGTGCCTCGCTACCCCTACTATGTCACTCGGTGAGGACACTGCAAGATTGAACCCAAAACCAAGCACTTCTCCCATTGCAAGAATTACCAATCTAGTTGGCCAAACCAAACCAATAACTCGAAGAGACTTGCAAGGATATGAAATCATGCAAATAAGAATTCAGAGGAGATTCAAATAAGATCATGGATAATTTAAACAGAAACTCACAATTCATCGGATCTTGACAAACACACCAAAAAAGAAGATTACATCAGATAGATCTCCATGAAGATCATGAAGAACATGGTATTGAAGATTAAAGAGAGAGAAGAAGCCATCTAGCTACTAGCTATGGACCCGTAGGTCTGTGGTGGACTACTACGCATCATCGGAGGGGCAATGGAGTTGATGTAGATGCCCTCCGTGATTGATTCCCCCTCCAGTAGATTAACGGACAAGGCCCCAAGATTGGATCTCTCAGGAACAGAAGCTTCTGGCAGTGGAGAAGTATTTGCGTGGCTCTTTTCGATGTTGGGGGAATATTTGGGTATTTATAGGCAGAGTTAGGGTTAGGAGACCTAGTCGGATTAGGACTCCTTCCTTATATTAGCCTTTTCCCACCTTTTCCACTTTGGATTTGCTTGCCAGCCACATGGGACCTATGTGGGACTTTGGCCAGCCCACTAAGGGCTGCTATTCATCCTCCCACAGACCATGTAGACTCTTGGGTCGAAATACCCCTCCCGATGGTCCATCGATACCCTCTTGGCACTCCCGGTACACTACCGATGAGCCTGAAACTTTTCTGGCGACCAAAACAGGACTTCCTATATATCAATCTTTAGCTCCAAACCATTCTGGAGCTCCTCATGACGTCCGGGATCTCATCCGGGAATCTAGACAACCTTCGGTCACCACCATGCATAACTCTATACTACCAAAACGTCACCAAACCTTAAGTGTGCAGACCCTGCGGGTTCAAGAACTATGTAGACATGACGGAGACACCTCTACAGTCAATAACCAATAGCAGGACCTGGATGCCCATATTGGTTCCTACATATTCTATGAAGATCTTTATCGGTCGAACCTCTATGTCAAGGATTCAGTTAATCCCGTATACTGTTCCCTTTGTTCTTCGGTATGTTACTTGCCCGAGATTCGATCATCGGCATCTCCATACCTAGTTCAACCTTGTTACTGTCAAGTCTCTTTACTCGTTCCGTAATACAAGATCCCATGGCTAACAGTTAGTCACATTACTTGCAAGGCTTATTGTGATGTTGTATTACCGAGTGGGCCCTGAGATACCTCTCCGTCACACAGAGTAACAAATCCCAGTCTTGATCCATGCCAACCCAACAGACACCCTCGGAGATACATGTAGAGCACCTTTATAGTCACCCAGTTACGTTGCGACGTTTGATACACACAAGGTAATCCTTAGGTGTCAATGAGTTGCATGATCTCATGGTCATAGGAACAAATACTTGACATGCAAAAAACAGTAGCAATAAACTGACACAATCATATGCTATGTTTGTAGTTTGGGTCTTGTCCATCACATCATTCTCCTAATGATGTGATCCCGTTATCAAATGACATCTCATGTCCATGACTAGGAAATCATAGCCATCTTAGATCAACGAGCTAGTCTATTAGAGGCATACTAGGGACATGGTGTTGTCTATGTATCCACACATGTATCTGAGTTTCCGATCAATACAATTATAGCATGGATAATAAACGATCATCATGAACAAGGAAATATGATAATAACCAATTTATTATTGCCTCTAGGGCATATTTCCAACAAGAACATAGGTGCGTTGGAAGTTAATCGGAATGCATCCTCTAGATCCTCCTAGCACCTGATGGAATTTTCAGGGAGGTTATTTAACCAGTGCCAAGCTGGCCCTTTAAGCTTTAGGGGTAGATACTTGATGGCATGGAGATCATCTCCTCGTGCCATGTGGATGTGGAGGAGGAAATCCTCGATCCATACGGTTGGGTTAGTTGTCCCATCTTATTGTTCTATGTTCATGGGTTTGAACCTCTCCAGGAACTGATGTTGCATTACCTCGTCCGTGAAGCACTGTGGGTGGGCAGTGCCTTTGACCCGAGTTATGTCATGCTGGTAATCGGTGTTTGTTCTGCCTGGTTTCTTTCCTGACCTCTATTGGTGTTGTCGAACCAAGGCCGGTACCCCTCCCGTCTATCGGGTGGGTACCCTCTGGATCCATAGATGGATCTCGTATGACCTGCTCTATAGTCCAGGTCGTGTCGCAGGTTAAACCTGTCATCGGGCTCTATTGGCTCCTTTCCCCGTCATCGGGGTATCATTGGCCTATAACCGGTGTCGCCAGCCGTCCTGTCTTGTCCTCGAGGAGGGCGGTCTGGCTTGTCGTATGGAGTATATTTGGGAGACAGTGTATCAATAAGCTCATCATCGAATTGTGGCAGCAGCCTTCGGTGTGGATAGCTTTTGGGTTGGTCCAATAGAACGATATTGTATCCTTCCTGAGCTGATGGGACCTTTGTCCATCTGTCGTTGAGGTTATCTCGTTCGGACTTAAGATGTCGTTCTTTTGCTTTCAGGCTTCGGGCGGTAGCTAGGAGCTGTTGCCGGAACTCTTCTTGGTATTCGAGGTTATCGGGGATGGCGAGGTCATCAGATTCCGGGCCGTCCTCCTCTTTAGGGGGGAGGTAGTTGTCATCCTCGGAATCATTTGGGTCGTCGAGATCGCGCTGATCCTCTTGCCTCTCATGTTCCTCTAGCGGATGCTCGAGGATATTGGTATTGCCGAGGTCTTCCGGGGTATCATCTTCCCTGGTGCTGGGAGTAGCTTCCCTTCCCTTTTTTCCTTTTAACCGTTTGCGCGGCTCCCGGCACCTTGACGACGCTTTACCCGATCTATCCCCATTGTTCTTGGGTGTGTGATCGTCTCCATTGGCTGGCATCTCCACCATGTAGACGTCATAGGTGGAGGTGGTAGCCCATGGCCTAGTATTGATAGGAGTCGGAGCGCAATCTTCCTCATCCATGTCTTCTGCCTCCTCGGAGGAGTAGTCCAACATGTCGGTTAAGTCCTCGACAGTGGCTAACAAGTGGGTGGTGGGTGGGATGAAAATTCTTCTTGACCCGCCCTGAGACCGATCTGGGCACGGATCGGGGTTGGGTCATTGGTAATTTTCATCGACTTGATCCGATCTAGGGCCTCATTAAGTGTCGAGAGATCAATCGGGTCAACCTGGTCAGAGCTTTCGAAGTTAACTTCCGATGCGTTCGCGTGTGGGAAGTGTTCGGTAGGAACGGGTATCCGGACGTCTGGTGCTATGGATGGATTCAAACTAAAAGTACCAATGTCGGTGTCAAAACCAGTGGATCTTGGGTAGGGGGTCCCGAGCTATGAGACTAGGATCGATGGTAACAGGGGACGAAGGAGACTTTGTTTACCGCACTCCCTCACAATTATATGGTGGTGTATGTTGGTGGACACAACCTAAGACTAATATTTCGATCCTAGGTGATGGTCTTTTCCCCTTCCCCTCTCCTACAATATACTAAGGTACATATCAGGAGAAGGAGAATAAGAAACAACTCCGCGACAACGGTCGAGATTCCTCCATCAAGAAGGGAAATGAAACTCTCACAAGGAGCTCTGACAGACCGAAAGTATGTAATTTTGTCTAAGTGCTAAGTTTGTCTTTCTTTGAGAAAATGAGCCAAGTAAGTGGAATATTAGGGCTTACTGTCCTCGTCATCACGGAGGTGAAGCACCGGGGTTGCTCGAGATGGTTTCACCTGGAGAAGGCTGCCCTGGAGAAGGGTCGTGCGATGCGTTTCGGGAGATATTCTGCACCAAACATGATTTGCAATATCTCATTAGCATGATGACACTGAAAAGATCATTGCATTCAAATTAAACTCATCGTTCCAACCGTGGTAATAACTGGCATCGGTGGAGGGATCTGGCCGGTCTTCTCGCACATAGATTGCACATTTGGTTTTCACAAGTCAATGATGTTAGTTATTAATGAAACGAATAATAAATGCAAGATTTTACAAATATGAAGAAGAAACTTACCACCAAGAGCTCGTAGATGGCCCGGTGAGATGCGTCGTTCTGTGCCATCTCCTCCTCCAACAACCTAGCCGTCCTCTCCTCCATCTCCTTCTGCTTTGCCGCCATAAGCCTATATGTTGCCTCTCTCTCTCTTTCTGAATAGCAGCCTGCAACACAACTCCTCGTTAGCATTGTAATCATCTTTGTTCACACACACAACGTAATGATGATAGATATCTGAGTCCGTATAACTAACCTCAATGGCGAGCTCGACTGGCCATGGACGAGGCCTTATCTCAGGATAGGAGCTTGTTTGGCCCGCCTTGATCTGCGGGAGAGTGCTAGGACAATGTATAAGGCAGTCTCCAATGGCCATCGAGCCATGGGACCTCCTGCTGCCAGCTATCATCACCAGCTCTGGATCAATAGGATGCTGCCTCAGGTTAAAGTCCTCCCCATTTAACGCCTTCCCCACATCTTTGTAGTTCATGAGCTTGTGGTGGAAGGAGATGTTGGTGAAGTTCTCGGGATGATCGAGGTCAGACTCAGAGAATGCCTTGACCTTCTTGTATGAGGCAATATGGGCCATTGCATAGAGGTCGTACACCTCTGGCACTGATGTGTTATTGTGATGCGCCTAAAAGAGAGAGAGATAGAGAGGAACAAAGTATTAGTAAAGGGGTCAAGCTAGAATCAAGAATGAATTGCATGAATCGTGAAGCAAACCACATACCCAGTTCTGACCAAACTGATTTAAGTTGGCGCTCCCTTGATGGTGTGGCACACCAACCATTTTGGCACACCGGTCCTTGGCATTGTTGTGGATGGCTAGCCATTGATCTTAGCACCACCCATTCACCAACGCCTCCCAACAATCCATCTTATCTGCACACCAACTCGGGGGCACCTAAGTTAATAAAGAGATATTTGAGCGCTACGCGTACGAATCAAATGAAGAAAACTAAGTGCAAGGCCTTAACAATACGTAATTACCTTCATGTAATGCTCCTTCTCCATCTTCTTTCCACGTCACGTCGACTTCTCCTTCCTAATATGCCGCGAGGCGTAGTAGTCTTGAACAACCTACACCCGAGCCTCGTGTCATAAGTTTTACAATAGGCGCCTGCATTGGTTATATATAACCTTTGCCGCGAACTCCTCATACCCTCCTCACACTTGTAGAAGGTCTGCAATCAAACGAGACAACACTTATTAGTACAATAACTAGCTATTGTTGATTTTTGATTGTGTAAAGGAGAAATTACCCAAAACTATCTGATCACCATGTTCGCCCTCGTGTGGCACAAAACATCATCGATCCTCTCCTTCGATGGGGTCGGTGCAGCCAAGTAGTGCTCCCAAGTCATTCCTAACTGTCGAACCCAACCCTCCCTGGGCAACATGACAAACCCTGGGAAGTTTTGCCTGATAAGGACACCAAGGATGCTGTTGGGCCTACGGGCATCCTTGGGGTGATCCCAACCCCTGCAGTATGACAAAGCCAACACATTATATATTTGAAAAAACATGAAGGCAAAAGGTTAAAAAAGAGTACACGCACTTACCTGTCCCCATCAGGCTTAATTGACCACCTCTGCTCGCGGGTCGCCAGCACGGGTGAGAGTCGTGTACTACCACTTTGGTAGACGATGCCCCCCTCAACCACCTCCTCATCGCTATCAGAAAAACAATCCCCACCACCATCAGCATGGACACTAGGCTCCTCTGGCCAGGTATCCCATGGGTTCCGCTGGGATGTGGCCTCACCCCTCCTCTATTCCGGAGTCTCGTGGGACGAAGCCTCTGGGACAGGAGTCTCGTAGGTCGAAGGCTCGTCGACCCAAGGCTCATGGATCAGAGTACGCGTAGCCTCCTCCTCATATGGGTCCACCCTAGTAGTCATGTTCTCGGGTGAATCAGCTGGGGGTGGCGGCGAGGAAGGCGTAGCAGCCATCCTACCTCTCCCGCGGCCTCCTCTCCCACGTGTACCTCTACTACTTCTCTTCTTCCCCCAACCTCCTCTCACGGTGGTCGACAAAGAAGCAGGCACCGATGTATGGAGACTAGAGAGCAACACTCTCCATAGAGACTTGGCAGGAATGGACGTACCCATCCTACCACCCTCCAATGAAGAAGGAGCCGCGGAGTGTTCTCGACCCTTTCCCACCATCTTTCAACAACTGCCATGACAAAAAGCAAATGAGATTAGTACAACATGAAATTGAATACCGACATGAATAATAAAATGTATATAATTTAAGTGTATCATAATATACCTAACATGAACTATATATATGTATATATATATGTATGTATGTATGTATGTATAGAATAAAAGTTGATTACCTGACATGAATTATTAATAATAATGATCGTCTATATATTCTCTGGGATCAATAAATGTATCATCATCATCACTATCATCAATAAATGCATGATCATCATCACTATCGGGAACAACGTGTGGAAGGCCTCCTTTATATAATCGGTCAAGCATTGACATGTCATTCGCAGCAGTAACCTCTTCTTGTTCCGGCTTTTCCTGTTCCGACTCAAGGGTTAAGTCGGATTCACCACCGCTGTCTACTTCAATGTTCGGGGTTGAAGTATAGCGGTTCTTGAATATTTTTCTTGGAAAGACGTGTTTCTTTGAAGATTTCTCCTTCATATGAGTCTGGGTTAGTGTGAGGTTCATAATCCTCTTCATTGAGGGGAGGTGGTCTAAAATGTGGCGACACATCATGAACGACATCCCAACCTTTCAGATTTGGATTAGTTTGACAGGCCCACTGACGAGGATATGTACCTAGGGTAGGGTCCTAGGCCTGAACTATATACCCTACCTAAGGACACTGCATTGGAAATCTTAAGGACCACAAGAAAGATTCCGACTGGATTCTCTATGGCGGTCAAATCACTCGACAGTCAATCCATTCGGTGGCTCCTTCTTCCACTCGACGGTCAGCTGTCACTCGGAAGACCTCGTTTCCAGTCGATGCCAGAAGACTAGAAGCTGTCCCTGGGAGGCCAACAGGCAGGCATTAGGCCAGTCTCATTAATAGCAATTATGTTGTACGTTACTAGTAACACTAGTCATTATACCCACGATCGGACCCTTGGATGCCTCACAATTATGAGGGGCAGCAAACTCTATATAAGCCACCCCTCCTCTCTGCCACAGGGTTCACAACCTTAGTAACACTCATTCTTCACACGTCAAAGCTCCAGAGCACTAAGACGTAGGGCTGTTACCTCCACGAGAGGGGCCTAAACTCATACATCCATGTGTACATCCTCGCCGTAGCTAGGAATCTACCCTCTCCTTTCGTACCCCTACCTTCTACTGCCAGACTCGTTCTGATGACAGTTGGCGCCCACCTTGCAGCAGGCGTCTAAGCGACTTCCGGTGAGGTTGCATTTTTCTCCCTTCGTCATGTCTTCCGGCGGTGTTTTCGCCTTGGGCCACGAGATCCGTTTCGGAGCGCTCACCTTCATCACCGACGATTCGACATGGCTCCAAGAAGCGCCTCTTGACGTCGAGGCGCTCCCAGTTCGTGGGGCTATGCATTTCCGTTCGAGTTCCTATGGCGTGCTTCTGTGGCAGCCGTCGAGTCCGTACTCATCGGCTTTCCCTGCTATTCGTCATTGCAAGTGATCCGGTCGCTCACGACTCTAGCGCTGGGTCAGGCATGCAGTGGTCCGCCAAGTTTCATCCCCGTAGATTGCTGCGATCGAGCCCGACGAGTCCCTTCATGACGTGTTCGAGTCTGATTCCGATCAGTCGGAGATTCCCTCCAAGTGCGAGAGCTGCGATCCTGCAGCAGAAGTTCTTATGGCTGTCTCTCATCAGAGTCCACCGCCGGGCTTCGGCCGCGCGAAGTGGGAAGCTGGCAGACCGTCGAGTGAATAGCCGCGCCGCAATGGGGAGGTCCTTCATACACCCATCATTGGTGCGGCCGCCGAGGCCTAGGCCTTGGAGGCCACACGCATACGGCTTGAAGAGCTCAAGAGAGAACTCGACGAGCGTGCTCGCCAGCGCCCACCAGTTTCCAGTCGACGTCAACGGCAGCTATTTCCGACTGGGTCGCATAACAATGTTGAGGTATACCATACTCCTGTGTTAAACGTTGCAACTGCAGCTAGGATAGTAGATTCCATCAGCCATCACGGTCATTGGCTGGCAGAGGATTGTATCAGATTAGGGCATTGCTGGATGCAACGCAGTGTGAGAATTCTATTGTTTCATAGTCGCGCAATAGGATTCACAGTGATTCACCAAAGGAAGAGACTGTTCAGTGATAGCCCTGGATCACCCTTGCGCCGAAGGGGCAGAGGTTTTCGTGAAGATCGGTTCAGAGACCAGTTTCACCATGATGACCATCGTCGAGTGCCCACACCTCCATAGGGTGGTCCGCATGTGCCCTAACACCAGGACAAAAGGCGCTCGTTCGGTGATGAGAGGAACACAGGGTTTGATGCTCGGGATCTCCTCAGTCAGAGGCTGATCGACAAAGGCAGAGCCCACAGAGATGGGTATGATAGAGATTTTCCGAGTGGCAGCACAGCTGTTATTTCTGGCCCTGAGTGCTTTAGCAGGGCCATATGTTCTATGGAGATTCCCCCCAACTTTAGGTTGGCGGCCGGGATCGGAAAGCTTGCTGGTGAGTCAAAGCCAGAGACATGGTTGGACGACTACCAAGTGGCCATTCAGATTGGTGGTGGCAATGATAACATCGCAATGAAACATTTGTCCTTGATGTTGGATGGTTCGGCTCGTGCATGGCTGAATCGCTTGGCTCCATCTAGCATACACTACTGGGAGGATCTCGCCCGAGTGTTCATAAGAATGTTCGAAGCCACATGTAAGCGTCCTGCCAGGCTGATTGACTTGCAGCATTGTGTTCAGAAGCCCAATGAGACCTTGAGGAATTACATTCAGCGCTGGTCCACTCTGCATCATACAGTGGAAAATGTTTCCGAACATCAGGTTGTTTGTGCTTTCATGGATGGAGTGAAATACAGAGAGCTCTATTTGAAGTTTGGTCGAACAGGTGACATCTCACTGAGTAAAATGATGGAAATTGCCACTCGATATGCCAACGGTGAAGAAGAAGACCGCCTCCACGGCAACAAAGGAAAGGCAGTCGACAACGATGCTAGTGGTAATTCCAGTCGGAAGCAGAAGCGGAAGGCTGATGGCCCTGTCCAGGCAGAGGCAGCCTCTCTGGCGGCTCAAGAAAAGAAAAAGGGGAAGTTGAAGGGACAATTTAACCCCAACAAAGGAAAGAACCAGTCAGGGACTGATGTGTTGGATCAACCGTGTGCAATCCACACGAGGAAAGACGAAGAAGGCAACTTGATATTGCCCAAGCATACCACTCGGCAGTGTCGACTGCTGATTCAGCAGTTCAAAGAAGCTCTGTCGAGTGAGAAAACTCCTGAGAAGGATGATGAAGACAAAGAAACGTTTCCTGATGTCACCGCTACACTGATGATTTTTGCTGATGTTGAAAGCAAGAGTCGAATGAAGGTCATCAACAGGGAGGTCAACATGGCTGTACCTACAACCCCCACCTACCTCAAGTGGTCTCACACAGCCATCACATTTGATCAGTCGGATCATCCCGCTCATGTGGTCACTCCCGGTCGACAGGCCTTGGTAGTCGATCCGGTTGTGGGAGGCACTCGACTCTGTAAGGTCCTCATGGACGATGGCAGCGGCCTGAACATCCTATACGTAGATACCCTTAAAGGGATGGGCATTCTGATGTCCCAACTCAGTGAGAGCAACATGCAATTTCACGGAGTTATCCTAGGGAAGAAGGCCAAGTCACTCGGTCAGATAGCATTGGATGTGATATTCGGAGCATATAAAATTTTCAAAAGGAAAAGTTGATGTTTGAAGTCGTGGATTTCCAGAGTGCGTATCATACCATACTGGGTCGACCAGCTTCTGCATGCTTCATGGCCCGTCCATGTTATGCGTATCTCAAACTGAAGATGCCTGGCCCCAAGGGTGTGATCACAGTCACTAGCAATCGACAAAGGGCAGAAGAGTGCCTCCAACATGGCTCCAAAATTGTCGATCATCAGATGGCTATGGTCGAGCTAGAAGAGTACAAGAAGAGCGCTGACCCTGCTGATTTGCTGCGCGCTAAGAATCCTGCTTCTGAGTCAGCATTTCAGTCGACAGGGGAAGTGAAGAAAGTACACATTCACCCGACAGATTCAACTGCTGCGCCGAGCAATATATCGTCAACACTCGACAACAAATAGGAAGCTGAGCTCATCCAGTTCCTCCATGAGAACTAGGACATCTTCGCATGGAAGCCTGCTGACATGCCGGGGGTTCCTAGGGAGCTGGCTGAGCACCGATTGAGAGTTGACCCGAAGGCCAAGCCTGCCAAGGAGCATTTGCATCGATCCATAGCAGAGAAGCATAAAGCAATCGGCGAAGAGGTGGCTCGTCTCTTGCAAGCCAAGTTCATTCAAAAGATTTACCACTCCGAGTGGCTCTCGAATGTTGTCATGGTTGCCAAGGACAAGTCACTACGCTTGTGTATCGACTTCAAGAATATCAATCAAGCCTACCCGAAAGATCAATTTCTGCTCCCCCTCATAGATCAGATTGTTGACTCGACTTCGGGATGTGAGCGTTTGTCGTTTCTGGATGCTTACTCCGGTTACCATCAGCTCCATCTGTTTGGCCCGGATGAAATAAAAACAGCCTTCATAACCCCATTCGGGTGTTTTTGCTACATCACCATGCCATTCGTTTGCAAAATGTCGGTGCTACTTTCACGCGCATGATTCAGAAGTGTTTACTCGACCAGATCCCTTGGAATGTCAAGCCGTACATGGAAGATATAGTTGTCAAGTCTCTCAAAGGTTCCGACCTGTTGGCTGACTTGGCCGAAACTTTTGCCAATCTGAGGAGGTATGATATGAAGCTGAATCTGGCTAAGTGTACTTTCAGCGTCCCTGGCGGCAAGTTACTCGGTTTTCTCATTTCCAAAGGAGGGATCGATGTCAACCCTAAGAAAATCAGTGCCATTACCCGAATGAAGACTCCCAGGCGTGTGCACGATGTTCAGAAGTTCACAGGTTGCTTGGCGGCATTGAGTCGATTCATTTCTCGTCTCGGTGAGAAGGCATTGCCTTTGTACCGACTGATGAAGAAGTCGGACACGTTCGAGTGGACTCCAGAGGCCAAAGCAGCATTTGTCGATCTCAAAGCCATGCTCTCCACCCAGCCGGTGCTTGCTGCTCCTCGTAGCAAAGAGCCCTTGCTCCTGTACATCGCGGCCACTAATCAGGTCGTCAGTATAGTGCTAATTGTCGTGCGGGAAGAGGAGGGCAAGGCTGACAAAGTCCAACATCTAGTCTACTAAGTTTGTGAAGTATTGACTCCCTCGAAGCAAAGATATCCACAATACCAGAAGCTAGTTTATGGTATTTACCTGTTAGCAAAGAAGGTGGCACACTATTTTTAGGACCACTCAATTTCACTCATCAGTGATACTCTGTTGTCCGAGATTCTCAACAATAGGGACGTGACTGGTCGAGTGGCTAAGTGGGCAATCGAGCTCCTATACTTTGACATTAAGTTTGAAGCCAGGAAAGCAATCAAGTCTCAAGCACTTGCAGATGTTATGACCGAGTGGATTGAATAGCAACAGCCAATCCAGGTTCACTCAGCACACTAGACCATGTTCTTTGATGGCTCTAAAATGTTGAATGGGTCCAGCGTAGGCATTGTCTTTGTATCTCCAAAAGGTGACAAACTCAGTTATGTCTTGCAGATCTACTTCGATTCCTCCAACAATGAAGCAGAATATGAAGCACTTTTATATGGGTTGCGCATGGCTATCTCACTCGGCGTCAAGCGCCTAATGGTTTATGGCGACTCGGATTTGGTGGTCAATCATGTGATGAAAGAGTGGGACGTTCGAAACCCCGCTATGACTGGATACTACAGTGCTGTTAGAAAGCTTGAGAATAAATTCAAAGGTCTGGAACTTCATCATGTTCCACGAGTGAAGAATCAAGCGGCTAATGAGCTGGCAAAGATTGGATCCACTCGACGGCCTGTTCCCAGCAATGTGTTCTTAGAACATCTCCACACTCCTTTGGTACAGGAAGATCCTTTGACTGAAGAGCCCCCGCAAGCTAGGATCTCCACCGATCCGACTGAAGTCGACGTTCCCGCAGTAATTGATTTAGTCATGGAGGTTCTGGTCGTCATTCCTGACTAGACAGTGCCCTATATTGCATATATCCTTAGACAAGAACTCCCCGAAGACGAGACTGAAGCACGACAGATCGTGTGCAGGTCGAAAGCTTTTACTGTGCTCGGAGATCAACTGTTTAGAGAAAGCGTGACCGGCATGATGCATCGATTTATTTCTCCTGAAGAAGTTCGAATGATCCAAGATGAAATCCACTCGGGAACTTGTGGCCATCATGCATCCTCACGAACAATCATTGCTAAAGCCTACCGAGCAGGTTTCTTCTGGCCACGTGCCAATGAGATGGCCAAGGACATTGTCAATCACTGTGAAGGATGAAAGTTCTATGCAAACTTATCTCACAAGCTTGCATCTGCTCTGAAGACAATCCCCCTTGCCTGGTCGTTTGCTGTCTGGGGTCTAGACATGGTTGGTCCCTTGGAAAAGCCGGATTCACTCATTTGATCGTTGTAGTCGACAAATTTACAAAGTGGATTGAGGCCAAGCTGATAAAGAAATTGAACTCTCGTACGACGGTCACATTCATGAGGGAAATAATCTTCCGGTATGGGGTTCCCCACAACATCATCACGCATAATGGCACCAACTTCGACTCAGAAGAATTCAGACACTTCTGCACTTCCCAGGGCACTCGGGTGGATTATGCTTCTGTTGCACACCCTCAAACCAATGGTCAAGTCGAGCGAGCCAATGGCCTCATCCTGCGAGGTCTCAAGCCCCATCTCATGCGCGACCTGGAATAAGCTGCCGGAGCCTGGGTGTCGGAGTTGCCATCTGTTTTATGGGGCTTAAGAACAACACCTAATCGATCAACTGGACGAACTCCCTTTTTCCTGGTCTATGGATCCGAAGCTGTCCTACCGAGTGATTTGTTTCATAACTCCCCTCGAGTGGACCTTTACTCCGAAGCTGAAGCTAAACAAGCAAGACAGGATGGCGTAGACCTCCTGGAAGAAGAGCGAGAGATGGCCTTGATCCGGACTGCAACTTATCAGCAAGATCTACGACGCTTCCATGCGAAAAATGTTAAGAGTCGGTCGTTTCATGTGGGAGATTTGGTGCTCTGAGTGGATCAACAGTGGCCCCACAAGCTTGCTCCTGCGTGGGAGGGTCCCTTTGTCGTCACCAAGGTGTTGAACAATGGAGCTTATCACATGTACAACTTCAAGAAGCAGACTGATGAGCTTTTCTATACTTAAGAAAAGAGTGCTTTTGATGTAATAAAAGTATTTCAGATCATGTCATATATACAAGTTTGACTTCTGCAGTCTTTTCGTCAATTCCGATCAAGTAATTTCTCACTTGGGACTACTCCGAGTGTTGAGCAATCCTCACACTTGGGGGCTTAGCTGCGAACATGCTTTCGCCTAAGTTAAAAACCCTGCCGAGTGGATAGCAGTCCATTCACTCGACACCTTAGCTGCGAACCAGTCTTTGCCTAAGTTCAAAACTACTCTGAGTGTTGAGCAATCCTCACACTCGGGGGCTTAGACACGAACATGCTTTCGCCTAAGTTAAAAACCCTGCCGTGTGGATAGCAGTCCATTCACCAACGACTTAGCTGCAAACCAGTCTTCGCCTATGTTCTAAACTACTCCGAGTATTGAGCAATCCTCACACTCGGGGGCTTAGCTGTGAACCAGTCTTCGCCTAAGTTCAAGACGACTCTGAGTATTGAGCAATCCTCACACTTGGGGGCTTAGCCGCAAACATGCTTTCGCCTAAGTTAGAAACCCTGCCTAGTGGATAGCATCCATTCATTCGATAGCTTAGCTGCGAACCAGTCTTCGCCTAAGTTCAAAATTATTCTGAGTGTTGAGCAATCCTCACACTCAGGGGCTTAGCTGCGAGCCATTCTTTGCCTAAGTTCAAAATTACTCCGAGTGTTGAGCATCCCTCACTCTCGTTGGCTTAGCTGCAAACCAGTCTTCGCCTAAGTTCAAAACTACTCCAAGTATAGAGCAATCCTCACACTCGGGGGCTTAGCTGCAAACCAGCTGTCGCCTAAAGACAAAAATGAATTCTGAGTGGTTTACTATCTGCTCACTCGGAAATTTAGATGCGAACCATTTTTCGGTCAAGATCAAAACTTCTCCGAGTATTGAGAAATCCTCGCACTCAGGGGCTTAGCAGCGAACCAGCTTTCGCCTAAGTCAAAAACAAATTTAGTCAAACAAACAATTGAAAGCCAAATACAGATAAATTCAAAGGTTTCATCGCGGATTAATGTTTCGCGCACAAGCAAACATGCTCAGGCTTAAGGCTTGAATGAAGTTTTAAGGCTGATACATTTCCACTCGGCATACCAACGCAAATAAAGTTTTCCCATGAAATCAAGTTTTTCAAACACCCGACGGGCTTGCTGGCTCGACGAATGTGTCCAAGTCGATCCCATCTGCAATCCTCGTGGCTGCATCAATGAAGGTATCCATGAAATCTTCAAACTGAAGCTTCTTCGTATTCATTACTTGGAGCTCCTTCAACTTGTCCTCCCTTGCTTCCTTGCAATGGACTCTTACGAGGAAGAGCGCCATGTCGGCTCCGCAGCGGGCGGCTGACTTCTTCCAAGCCTGCACTCGACTGGGAAGATCATTAAGGCATGCCATTATGGATGTAAGATCAAGCTGAAGGGCGTCTTTGGGCCAGAGTTCTTTGTCGATCTTCTCCATCACAACTTTCAGTCGGAGGATGTATGCTTGAACATCGTGGAGTCTGACCTTGGGTCGGAACATGTTCATCACCAACAGGTGACTTGGTGGGATCCAGATTGGACTCGATTTCTTTGGTTTCCTTTTCAAAGTCTTGACAAAATTCTGTTGGGAAGAAGGAATGGGGAGAGATTTAATGAAATACAGTGGAGAAGGATTTTATGAAGTTCAGTCGACAATAATGGTTATCGTCGAGCATGATGTACATCTTTGTCGCGAACTCCCCCAAGTGTTTGTCTAAGCCATTGCTCATGTTGGTCAGCTGCTCGGTCTTCTGGATGAAATCCACCCATTCCAGCTTCACCTTGGAGTTTTCCCCCTCCATCTTCTTGGCGGCAGCCAGTTTCTGCTCAGCAGCTTCAGTCTTCTCCCTCGCCACCCGTTCGGCTTGTCTTTGTCCTCTAGTGCCTTCTTCATGGTATCTAAAGAAATAGCATTGTTGAGTCACGCTTGGAGTTGACGATTTACATCGCGTACATATGTTCGAGCGAAAGCACTCGGTTCAAAGCATGGAAAGTGAGGATAAGAATGCATTGGGTCGATAGAAGTTACCTCCCAGAGTTTTCAGTTTAGTCCGCACACACTCCAAACTGCTATTGGAGACCTCCAAGTCCACTCACAGCTGGATCCTTTCCTCCTCGAGGTCCTTGTATTGCGTGCGAAGTTCGCAAGCTCTCTGAAATCAACAAAGAAAAAATCCAGTCGATAGGAAACACCTCCACTCCCGAGTGCAGAAGGTCAAAAACAGTCGACTGGTTGGCGGACCGCGCCCCACCCCACTCCCCTGAAATAGCGTCGTATCATGGTTGATGAAAATATTATCCATGAAACCTGCGTTCAGGAGAGCAAGAATTCAAGCAAAAAGTCCACCCGACATGTCGAGTGGCACGCGTACTTCGAGTACTGTAAACAACGTTGTGTTCAAGATGATCTCTATCAGACCCCCGCTAGTGCAAGCACTCGATGGCGGTCTCAGGGACTACACCCAGTGGGTGCACTCAGAGTGCCCCCACTTGACCTGTTAACACTTGATCTGTTGAGTGACCCGGCCCCCACTCCGCGTCTTTGAAGTAGCATCATATCATGGTTGATAAAATGATGTCCATAAAACCTACAAGGTAGCTTCGGTGTGGGACGGCTAAGGCAAAAAATTCCACTCGACATGTCAAGTGGTAAGCGTACTTCGCGTACGACCAAAAGTCCTGAGTTCAAGTTCTTAAGACTACTGCTCATTGTCTACGATCAATAGTAGCCTCGGGGACTACACCCAGTGGGTGCACTTAGCGTGCCCCCGTTGATTCCTAAAACACTCGACAAGGTTCGCCCTGTCCAAGCATACGACGGTCTCTGTCAGACCCCCGCCAGTGCAATCCCTTGACGACGGTCTTGAGGAGTACACCCAATGGGTGCACTCAGCATGCCCCCACTAGATCTGCTACTCTCGATCTGTCGAGTGGCAGAAAATAATAAAAACATGTGCAAGCATATGAATATCGTCTCTTCTAAGACCCCTGCCAGTGCAAGCACTCGACAGTGGTCTCGGGGCTACACCCAGTGGGTGCACTTAGCGTGCCCCCACTATCATCTATCAATCGATCTATCGAGTGACCCGCCACCCCACTCCACACCTTTGAAGTAGCGTCATATCATGGTTGATGAAATGATATCCATGAAACCTAAAAGGAAGCTTCAGAGTGGTGCGTCCAGGGCAAAAAGTCCACTCGACATGTCGATGGCAAATGTATTCCGCATATGACGAACTCTAAGACCCCTGCCAGTGCAAGCACTCGACAACGGTCTCGGGGACTACACCTAGTGGGTGCACTCAGCGTGCCCCCACTGGACCGAAATCTACTCGATTACGACCTGATTTATTCAAGTGGAGAACCTACAAATATCATACAAGTGGAAAACACCCAGTAGGTGTACAATCAAAGAAGATAGGAATTCAGTCGGAAATACACTTACAATCGAACTTACTCAGACATTGGTGTGAAGCACTGTGTTGGCATCGTAAGCCAACTTGCTAGCCTTGTACGCCTCCTTGGTGCGCAACATCATCTGTTCCGCCTGGATCATGGCCTCCTTTGCGGCTCCGGTCTGGGCTTCCTGAACACGGTGCAGAGGAAAGGCAGTCACTGGCGGGATCGACGTTGCGGCTGGGACAGTTGAGGTAACCCGAGGCGGTCCGGTTGGAGTTGATGTCACGATGGTTCTGACCCGTGTCGAGTCGCTTTTCCCCTGGGAAGATCCAGCGGTCGACTGCTGAAGCGTCTGTGCCGTCGGAGTTCTTCGGGCGCGTAAGCGCGGGGCGCCTAAGATCTCACCTTCACCCCCGTGTACCCCGAAGTTGTTCTTCATCATCTTCCAGTTGAATGATTTTTGCAAATACCAATCGGCAATGTTGACTCTTGCAATTGACAAATTTCATTCGAGAAACAGAGCCGAGTAAGGATTTGTTTACCTCTCTAGGAAGTGGCCGCATCAGCAGTATCGACATCCATTTGCTCCTCTCCATCCCGTGGAGGCGATGTCATTGAGGTAGCTGTACTGGTAAATCAAATTGCACTCAGTCAAACAAGAATTCGAAGTCACAATCGACAGCGAAAGATGAAAGCAAACACTTACATTGAGATGATAGGCACAACCATCTTCATGTGGGGTAGAGCTTTGGGAGGTTTTCCTGTGTTGGGCTTGGGCTATTTCGCTGATGGCTCACTCGACTCGACGGTCGAGGGTCGGTCCCGCTTTGGGTTCCTTTCACTCGGCGTCGGGGCCTTGTCCGCAGCAGTGGCAGGGTCCTGACGAGACTTGGAGCGATGTTCACTGCGTGGTGGAGAGTCAACTTCTTCCTCGTTCTTGCCCAAGTCCTTAGACTCCTCTTCACTGTCATAAACACAGTCGATGAACATGCTGCCACCCTCGCTTTCCCCACCGTCTTCAGGCTGACTCCCGTTGGGTACAGGCGAGTGCATGTGTGTCCAGTCTTGCATGATTCAAATAGTGAAGTCAGTCAACAGATCAATCAATCACTCGACAGAATAGTACGACAGTCGACAAGATAAAATTTACCAGATTCTTTGGCAGATTCGCAACAGAGTATGGTTGGATCCTCTTGGCACCCAGGGGGTTGTCACAAGCTCCGGTGATACTGCAAAGCCACTGCTCAATAGTTTTTGTGAAACCTCCTCTGGGTGTGTCCTGGTCGTGTCCTCAAGACCGGCATAATGCCACATAGTGTGGTCCCTTGCTTGGAGAGGCTGGATCCGTCGACTGAGGAATGTCTCCAAGAGATCCATACCAGTGACTCCACCACGGATAAGGGCCCCTACAATATCCACCAGGATCACAACCTGGACTTTCTCCCCCTCCAACACCTTCAAAGATTTGGGAACGATTGGATGATCTAGCGTGAAGGGAGAAAGGCCTGTCGACATATTAGGAGAAGCTACATCCTTCCAATAAAACCAGGTCGACTGCCAACCTCTAACCGATTCAAGAAAAGTCATGGAAGGAAGAGAACTACGAGCTCTCTTCTGGATTCCTAAACCTCCAAACAGCTAGACTACATGAGTATTTCCATCCTCAAGATGGGCCTTTTTCACCGTCTAAGATCTGACGGTGAAAATGTGCTTGAACAGTCCCAGTGGGGAGAGCAACCCAAGAAACACTCGCACAGAGTGATGAAGACATCCAAGTAGGAAATTGCATTCGGAGGAAAGTGATGGAGCTGAGCTCCGAAGAAGTTCAAGAATCCTCTAAAGAATGGATGGGGAGGCATGGAGAAACATCTTTTGATGTGGGTGAGGAGAAGAATCCGCTCCCCCTCACGCGGCTCCGGCTCTCGCTCCCCCTCCGACAGCCACGAAGCACCGTCCGCCATGAGCCCATCAACGAAAAGGTTCTTGACATCCGTGGTGGTGACTATCGATGGGAGAAAGTCCCACTGGATCCACCTTACCGGCACGATGAACCGGGCGGTCGAGGGCTTTGTGGCCTTGCCCTTCGTGGCCCCCTCTTGGTGCGCTCCAGTTTCTCCATTGCCCCCTTCGTCATCGCGGTGGCGGAGCTTGTCAGAGTAGAGCAGAGTGAGGCATTGGGGACAGGAGAGGCGGAGGAAGAGAGGAGATTTGGGGGAAAGCACCATGCGAACCGCGGTGCTTTGGGATTTATACCCCGCCGAGTGCCTCACTGACGTGTGGGCTCACGAGATCCTCGCATATCCCTACCGCAGATGGTGTCCAATACATGGTGAAATGAGCGGTGCACAAATTGAGGTGTCGTGCTCTCACTTGCCCCGATTGTGGCATCATCATCGCGGACGCGCACGCTTCCCAAATTTTCGTATCCCGCAAGATCCGGGCCTGACAGGGCGACCCGTCACATCCAAAGATTCCTTCAGGTCACTCGGAATTAAATTGGCATTGAACATTCACTCGGACACCTTCAAGACAGAATCGATCCGGGTGAATAACGAAAAGTTCAGTCGACGCAAGTTTCGTTGAAGCCCCGAAATCATTCGAAAGATTTGGTGTCCTGCTCTGAACTGGCATCGACACCCTCCTTCACCACTCGAACCCTGATCCATTCTGGGGCTAATGACGAGGATATGTACCTAGGGTAGGGTCCTAGGCCCGAACTATATACCCTACATAAGGACACTGCATTGGAAAGCTTAAGGACCACAAGAAAAATTCCGACTGGATTCTCTATGGCGCTCAAGTCACTTGACAGTCAATCCATTCGGTGGCTCCTTCTTCCACTCGACGGTTACCAGTCACTCGGAAGACCTCGTTTCCAGTCGACGCAAGAATACCAGAAGCTGTCCCTAGGAGGCCAATATGCAGGCGTTAGGCCAGTCGTCATTAATAACAACTATGTTGTATGTTACCAGTAACGCTAGTCTTTATACCCATGATCGGACCCTTGGATGCCTCGCAATTGTGTGGGGCAGCGAACTCTATATAAGCCGCCCCTCCCCTCGGGCACAAGGGTTCACAACCTTTGTAACACTCATTCTCCACACGACAAAGCTCCAGAGCACTGAGATGTAGGGCTGTTACCTCCACGAGAGGGGCCTAAACTCCTACATCCGTGCACACATCCTCGTCGTATCTAGGACTCTGCCCTCTCCTTTCGTACCCCTAGCTTCTACTATCAGGCTCGTTCCCACGACACCCACGGTAGATAGAAAACTTGGGTCGCCTGTTGAGCTGTAATATAGACATGAGGAACATCTAAATGGGTGCTTTGTTTGATTTTGACTAGCCCTGTATGTTCATGAGTCCTTCTAGTCTCCTTCGGCTGGAACCAATAACATTTGAATACTACGACGTTCGGTGGGTTTTCACCATAGAATACAAGTTCATAAATTGCTTCAACTCTTCCATAATACTCGGTACCTCCTTCGCCGATAGCAGAGACACAACAATTTGTAGTCTTTAGGTCGGGCATAAATAGCTCTTTCCAAAAGGTACGAAAGCGATACCCATTGATGTCGTATTTGTCAAATGAACGGACCATATAGTCAAAACCATTAGCAACTTGTCTCAACTCAGCATCCATAGATTCTGAATTAGCATACAAGTTTAATACGAAAGGATTGTTGCATTATCCGCAAATTAGACGAAGAAATGAAATGGTCCATTAATGGTAATTACCGTTTGTTGGAACTAATAGATGAAACCGGGATAGGCGCCTCCATGCTTAGCCAGAAGCTCATACTCTTCGACGGAATCCTTTTGGATGACCGCTCCATCCGAGAATTTGGCGACGTATCGACTATATTAAATATCGGGAATAAGAGAAGTTCAAAGGAATTACAAGTTGCAAAACAATAATGTACCGAGAACTTACTCGATGTACGGTCGCACTTCTGTTAGGTTGAAGATATACAACAAAATGATCTGCCATTCATCAACGTCCAACGCTTTTGTTTTCGAAGCACCGGATGGTGCGAGCTTCCCTTTGAATAGGCTGAGGATGGATCAACTTTCTTTAGGGCCGCCATGATTGTACCGAGGCTTCGGATTATGCAAATGACGATTTTTGGCTTCGTAGCGTGTTGTCACGAAGTTTGCCACTTCCTCCGTAATGAATGCCTTGGACATCGATGCTTCAATTCTACGGTTGTTTTTACATTTTGCTCGAAGCATCTTTTGCATCCTCTCAGTTGCAAAGCACCAACGATTTTGCACGCCTCCCCAATCTTGCCTCAGTCGGGAGATGCAAAATCAAATGCTACATTGGATTAAAGAAGCCCGGTGGAAAGTTCTTCTCTAACTTGCAGATCAACTCTAATGCTAACTCTTCCATTTCATCTAGCATGCTAGGTGATAGTTCTTTTGCACAAAGAGAACGGAAGAAATAGCTCACCTCTGCCCGTACTAGCCATCCATCCTCAGGGATAAAGCCCCGCAGCATCATCGGCATTGCCCGCTCTAGCCATATGTGCTAATCATGACTCTTGAGACCAAATATTTCTAGTTTGTCAAGACTCGCTCCCATCATTAGATTCGCTGCATAACCATCAGGGAACATCAACTGCATTTTCACCCACAAGATCATTTCCCTCATAGATGGCCTTCCAAGATTGAACCATGCCTTTGGCTATGTCTAGTTCTGCTTTCCTTTCAGTTGTCGCATGTTTTTTAATGGTCTATCACATAGAGCCTCCTAATCGATTCTATCCTTAGGATTATCCTTTGACTTCCCCTCTGTGCCAAACAATGTACCAAAAATGGCCTCGGAGATATTCTTTTCAGTGTGCATCACATCGATGTTGTGTGGACAAAGGAGGTCTTTGAAGTAAGGCAGATCCCATAAGCATGACTTGTGAGTCCAAGCGTGTTTCATATTATACCCATTGAAATACCCTAGACTCTGTGGATCCGGCTCGAGAGCATTTAACTGATCCAAGATCTGTTGGCCTGTCAATGCAGGTGGTGCTCAGTTTTTGACAACTCTACCTTTGATAAAATTATTCTTGTCTTTTCTGAACTTATGGTGAGGATCCAAGAACTGTCTATGCATGTCGAAGTAAGAAAACTTGTGACCCGCCTGCAGCCAACGGAACAGAAGAGCTACCTTGCATGTGGGGCACGGGAACATTCCATGCACACACCAGCCAATGAATAGGGCATACGCCAGCAAGTCATGCGTTAAGTACATGTACCACACATGCATTTCAAAGTTTTGTTGTTAGCGTCGTCGTATGTTTTAATCCCATTATCCCAAGCTTCTTGCAATTCATCCTTAAGCGGCTGCATGTACACATTCATATTCTTCCCCGGATAGTTGGGCGCTAGAATTATCAACGTCAGGAAAATGTTCTTTCTTTTCATAATCTCTCTGGGGGGAGATTGAGTGGAATGACAAATACAGGCCAACAACTGTATTAGGTTGCCGTCATACAAAACCCATTGAACTCATCCATGCTGATGGCGACTCGAGGACGCCTTGGATCTGCTGCTTTATCCTTATGTAATGCATCGAAGTACTTCCACGCAAAAGCGTCTGAAGTGTGTACCAACATCTGTTTCCCATCTACACCTAGTTCGGTTCTTTTGCCCAATTTGTGCCATGTCATTGATACCTCTACAACGTATCTATACGTTTTGATTCTTCCATGCTATTATATCATCTGTTTTGGATGTTTTATATGCATTAATATGCTATTTTATATTATTTTTGGGACTAACCTATTAATCTAGATCCTAGTGCCACTTTCTGTTTTTTCTTTGTTTTTGAGTATTGCAGATAAGGGATATTAAATGGGGTCCACACGGAATAAAATCTTCGCGATAATTTTTCTTGGACCAGAAGACATCTACCAGACTTGGAGAGGAAGGCTGGAGACCTGCCAGGAGGTCACAAGCCACCCTGTCGCGGCCAGGGGGCGCGCCCCCGGCTTGGGGCTCCCAGCAGATCTCCTACCCCTATTCTTCGGCCTATAAATTCCCAAATATTCCCCCAATACCAAAAAGAGCCACGAAAATGCCTTTCGGCCGCCGCAACCTTCTGTTCCCATGAGATCCAATCTTGGAGCCTTTTCCGTTAATCTGCCAAAGGGGGATTCATTCACGGAGGGCATCTACATCAACTACATTGCCCCTCCAAAGATGCGTGAGTAGTTCACCACAAACCTCCGGGTCCATAGCTAGTAGCTACATGGCTTCTTATCCCTCTTTGTGCTTCAATACCATGTTCTTCATGATATTCATAGAGATCTATCTGATGTAATACTCTTTTGTGGTGTGTTTGTCGAGATCCGATGAATTGTGGGTGTATGATCAGCTTATCTATGAATATTATTTGGTTCTTCTCTGAATTCTAATATGCATGATTTCATATCTTTGTAAATCTGTTCGAGTTATTGGTTTGGTTTGCCCAACTAGATTGGTAATTCTTGCAATGGGAGAAGTGCTTAGTTTTGGTTCAATCTTGTTGTGTCCTCACCCAGTGACATAGTAGGGGTAGCAAGGCACGTATTGTATTGTTGCCATAAAGGAGTAATAGTAGTAGATGTAGAATCGTTTCTGTCTACTTGACACGGACATGATGCCTATATGCATAATCATTGCCTTGGATGTCGTCATAATTGTTCGCTTTTCTATCAATTGCTCGACAGTAATTTGTTCACCCACCGTATTATTTTCCTACAAGAGAGAAGCCTCTAGTGAAACCTATGGCCCCCGGGTCTACTTTCCATATTATATTTTCAGATCTATAAACCAAAAATACCTTGCTCAAATTTATTTACTTTATAATTTCCGCAACCTTTTACATCTATATCTATCAGATCTCATCCTTGTGAATAACTGTGAAGGGATTGACAACCCCTTTATAGCATTGGCTGCAAGAGTTTGATTGTTTGTGTAGGTGCATCCATTGGTGACTTGCTTGTTCCTCCTACTTGATTGATACCTTGGTTCTCATCAACTGAGGGAAATACTTATCTAGTTTGCTAGATCACCCTTTCCTCTTCAAGGGAAAACCAATGCAAGCTCAAGAGGTAGCAAGAAGGATTTCTGGCGCCGTTGCCGGGGAGGATACATAGCAAGTCAAGACAAGAACTCTCCTGTCAACTTGCCAATTTCTGGCTTCATTGCTGGGGAGATCTACATCAAGCCTACCATGTACCCAACACAAACTCATCTCTTGCATTTAAATTATTTCCCATTTGCCTCTCATTTTCCTCTCCCCCACTTCTAAAACAATTTTCAAAAGATACCAAAAAGATCCGCCCTTTTATTCACCCTTCTTTCATTCCCCTTTTGTTTGCTTGTGTGCTTGATTGCTTGCTTTGTAATGATGTCTGATAATACCAAACTGTGTGACTATTCCAATACTAATATAATGATTTTATTAGTACTCCGATTGCTCCCGCCACTAGTGTGGAATCTTATGAAATTAATGCTGCTTTGCTTAATCTTGTTATGAAAGAACAATTTTCTGGCGTCCTAGGGAAGATGTCGCATCCCATCTAAATACTTTCATTGAGTTGTGTGACATGCAAAAGGAGAAAGATGTGGATAATGATATTGTTAAATTGAAGCTATTTCCGTTCTCACTACGAGATCGTGCTAAAACTTGGTTTTCATCTTTGCCTAAAAATAGTATTGATTCATGGAATAAGTGTAAAGATGCTTTTATTTCCATGTACTTTCCACCCAATAAGATTATCTCCCTTAGGAATGATATAATGAGTTTTAAGAAACTTGATCATGAGCATGTTGCACAATGTTGGGAGAGGATGAAATTAATAATTAGAAATTGCCGCGCACACGGTTTGAGTTTATGGATGATTGTACAATTTTTTATGCGGGATTGCATTTTGGACCTAGGAATCTGTTAGATTCAGCCGCGGGTGGTACTTCTACGAAAAACACATTAGGATAAGCTACCAAACTCTTACATAATAGTATGAAAAATTACTCTCAATGGTGTACCGAAAGATCTCCTACTTGTAAAAAGGTGCATGCTATTGAAGAAATAAATACTTTGAGTGCAAAGATGGATGAATTGATGAAATTGTTTGCTAGTAAGAGTGCTCCTATTGATACTAATGATATGCCTTTGTCCACTTTGACTGGAAATAATAACGAATCTATGGATGTGAATTTTTTTGGTAGGAACAATTTTGGAAATAATGCGTATAGAGGTAATTTCAACCGTAGGTTGTTTCCTAGTAATTCCTTTAATAATTATGGTAATTACTTCAAAAATTCTGATGGAAATAATAATAAAATGCCCTCTACTCTTGAGAACAATATTAAAGAATTTATTAATTCTCAAAAGGTTTTCAATGCTTCGATTGACGAAAAATTGCTCAAGATTGATGATTTGGCTAGGAACGTTGATAGAATTTTGCTTGAGATTAATTCTTTGAAAATTAGATCTACTTCACCAAAGCATGATATTAGTGAGTCGTTAAAATCTACGAGAATTTCTATTGATGAGTGTAAGGAAAGAACCGCTAGAATACGTGCTAAGCGTGAATGGCTTGAAAAAGTGTGTTCTCTCGTGATAATAATGTTGAAGATCTTAAAGTGATTCATGTGACTCCTATTGAATCTTTGTTTTCCAATATAAATTTTGATAAATACAGGACTGGATATAAGTAAACTTTAGTTAAAAGTCATCCCAATGATTTGGAGTTTAGAGATCTTAATGCTAAGATTAATAAAAGTGGGATTGAAGAGGTCAAAACTTTAAATAGCAATGAACCCACTCTTTTGGATTTCAAGGACTTTGATTATGATAGCTGTTCTTTGATTGATTGCATTTCCTTGTTGCAATCCATGTTGAATTCTCCGCATGCTTCTAATCAAAATAAGGCTTTTACTGAACATATCGTTGCTGCTATGATGAAATCTTTTGAAGAAAAACTTGAGTTGGTAGTTTTTATACCTAGAAAGATTCATGATGAGTGGGAACCTACTATAAATATGAAAATTAAATATTATGAGTGCCATGCCTTGTGTGACTTGGGTGCTAGCGTTTCCACGATTCCGAAAACTTTATGTGATGTGCTAGGTTTCCATGATCTTGATGATTGCTCTTTAAATTTGCATCTTGCGGATTCCACTATTAAGAAACCTATGGGAAGGATTAATGATGTTATTATTGTTGCAAATAGTAATTATGTGCTTGTAGATTTTGTTGTTCTCGATATAGATTGCAATCCTACATGTCCTATTATTCTTGGTAGACCTTTCCTTAGAATGATTGGTGCAATTATTGATATGAAAGAAGGAATCAATAGATTCCAATTTCCGTTAAGGAAAGGAATGGAACACTTTCCTAGAAAGAAAATAAAATTGCCTTATGAATCTATTATGAGAGCTAATTTTGGATTGCATACCAAATATAAGCATACCTAGATCTATTGCGTTATGCCTCGCTAGGGGCGTTAAACAATAGCGCTTGTTAGGAGGCAACCCAATTTTATTTTTTATGTTCAGTTTTTTGCTTCTCTTTTTGAGTGTTTCACACATTATTACCTCTTTAGTTATTGGTTTTTGGTTTTTTAATTAGTGTTTGAGCCAAGTAAGACCTTTGGGGTGGTTTATGGTGATTGTTTATTTGATCTTGCCGAAAAACAGAAATTTTTACACAAGATTTATATACAAGTTTCCCACGTTTTACTAATTTTTCTTAATATTTTTAGTTACAGAAGTATGCGAAGTTTCCAGATTGCTACAGACTGTTCTGTTTTTGACAGATTCTATTTTCTTTGTGTTGTTTACCTATTTTGATGTACCTATGGATCGTATCGAGGGTATGAACCATGGAGAAGTTAGAATAGATTATATATTATACCAATATAAATAAAGAATGAGTTCACAACAGTACCTAAACTGGTGATTTATCTTTCTTATACTAACGGATCTCATGAGTTTTCTGTTGAGTCTTGTGTTGTGAAATCTTCAAGTTTTGGGTAAAGATTTGATGGACTACGGAATAAGGAGTAGCAAGAGCCTAAGCTTGGGGATGACCAAGGCACCCCAAGCCATATTAAAGGATGACAAAGATCCTAATCTTGGGGATGCCCTGGAAGGCATCCCGTCTTTCGTCTTCAATCCATCGGTAAATTTACTTGAGGCTATATTTTTATTCACCACACGATATGTGTTTTGCTTGGAGTGTCTTGTATGATATGAGTCTTTGCTTTTTAGTTTGCCACAATCATCCTTGCTGCACACATATTTTGAGAGCGTCATGCATGAATCGTGAATTTATTAGAATACTCTATTTGCTTCACTTATTTCTTTTGAGATAGGCAATTTTGCTCTAGTGTTTCACTTATACCTTTCAGAGCATGGTGGAGTTTTGTTTTATAGAAATAATTGAACTCTCGTACCTCCCTTATATTGTTTTGAGAGTCCTTCAAAATCATGGTAATTTGTTTAGGTTATGATTTTTTTCCTAATATAATAGGCATCCAAGAGGGATATAATAAAAACTTCCATATTAAGTGCATTGAATATTATGAGAAGTTTGATTCCTTGCATAAAGTTTTGAGATATAAAGATGTTAATATTAAGAATCATGTTAGGAAGTAATTGTGAATTGGTAAAAATACTTGTGTAAAGGTTTGTGATTCCCATAGCATGCACGTATGGTGAACCGTTATGTAAGGAAGTCGGAGCATGATTTGTTTATTGACTGTTAGCCTTTGTGTGAGGGTCGGGAGCGCGTGATGTTTTCATGGCTTGTCCGTTTTTTTATGGCTTGTCCGTTTTTCTGTCATTTGCTATGCTAGATCATTGCATATACCGGTACACCACCGGAGGCATTCATATAGAGTCATATTTTGTTCTAGATATCAAGTTGTAATTCTTGAGTTGTAAGTAAATAAAAGTGTGATGGCCATCATTATTATGACATTGTCCCATGTGAGGAAAGGATGATGGAAGCTATGATTCCCTCACAAGTTGGGATGATACTCTGAACTTTATGAAAAATAAAAGAGGCCAGCGAAGCCCAAATAAAAAAAGGCCTTAGATGCCCACCAAAAAAAGTTGAGAGATAGAGAGAAGGGATAATGCTACTATCTTTTTTACCACACTTGTGTTTCAAAGTAGCACCATGCTCTTCATGATAGAGAGTCTCCTATTTTGTCACTTTCATATACTAGTGGGAATTTTTCATTATATAACTTGGCTTGTATATTCCAATGATGGGCTTCCTCAAATTGCCCTAGGTCTTCATGAGCAAGCAAGTTGGATGTACACCCACTTAGTTTCCTTTTGAGCTTTCATACACTTATAGCTCTAGTGCATCCATTGCATGGCAATCTCTACTCACTCACATTGATATCTATTAATGGGAATCTCCATAGCCCGTCGATATGCCTAATTGATGTGAGATTATCTTCTCCTTTTTCTTCACAACCTCCACCATATTATATTCCACCTATAATGCTATATCCATGGCTCATGCTCATGTATTGCGTGAGAGTTGAAAAAGTTTGAGAACATAAAAGGTGTGAAACAATTACTTGACTTGTCATCAGGGTTGTGCATGTAAATACTTTGTGTGTGGAAGATGGAGTGTTGGAGATATGACCCGCCGAAGAGGCTCTGGGTCATGTTGTTGGCTCGTGAGCCGGCCCAAAGATGAGCCATAAGACTAGTGGCCCAAGAAGATAGGCGGCTCACGGTGTGGGCCATACGATGGCTTGGACAGAGAAGACCCAGGCGTGCAAGCCGACTCACAGACAACTTAGACTAGAAGATAGAGAGAGACTCGGTTAGCAATTGTAACGACCCGGATGTCCTGACCTCTTATATAAAGGCAGACCCGGGGCGATTTAGAAGGAGGCAATCAAGAACTAGGTCAAGCTTTTAGCTCCTTGTAATCGATACGCAAGCAATACAAACACAAGCAGGATGTAGGCTATTACCTCGTTTCGAGGGACCGAACCTAGGTAAATCCCTATCTTTCGTCCCGACTAACCCCTTTGAGTCCACCCAATTAGCAATGGCCTCGAACCTAAGTCCGTTCACCCGGACATCTGCCGTGATAAAACCATGACAGTTGGTGCCCACCTTGGGGCTAGCGCTTGGTGGTGTTGAGTTCTCAAAGGGCTCTCTCCCAGGGCTCGAAGTATACGTGGTTGGAAGGATGAGCAAAAGTTGCCGCGGCCGGCTCTACATTGACGATGCTGACTGGGGGCTTGATGCTGGTTCTATGGAGTATGGATTACGGGTTCCGTTCGGCGAGATCCAGGTTTTCATTGGAAAGGTTGATGGATGTACACTCGGGCCGGACGTCTGCACCAACATCGTCGAGCCGGCTCGGCGTCTCCAATCTATGCGTGTTATGCAGCCTGCTCGTGCCCGTCTGGGTCAAAAGCACGTTCTCGTGGGCTTCACTCAAGGCATGGACCTAGAAGCGTCCGGGCCACAGGATACTCTCGTTTGCTCGGAAGATGAGTCCTCTAGTGGGGAGACAGAATAGGTATATCAGCTCAGCAACGGTGGCCTTGGGGGCTACTACAACAACTATTCTGAGGAAGGCATTGAGACGGATGCTCTGAGCCCCCGGTTCACACGGCGGTGTTCATGGCAGGATCTGCTTCAGCCGCCGGTGACACGGCTGCGGGAGCCACCGCAGCGGGTGATAGCCCGCCGCCGCCGGCTCGGGTTCTAGTGGAATTGATGGACGAACTCACAGCTCTCATGGCCACAAAGGTAACACCGGATAATCAAGCAGCCAGGAATATAGAGGTGGCACGGATCAAGGGCCGGATGGCAGAAGAACGACAAAGGATGGCCGAGCTGAAAGCCTAGATGGAGGAAGAAGCGGAGTGTGTCAAGGCAGACGCTTTCCGACTGGAGCTGGAGCAGAGGTCGGCCGCCGCGGTGCACCAGAGGAAGGCATCAATCCCGTCTACCAGAATTTTACGAAGCGAGGAACCTTTCTAACACCCCTGGTGCGGGGCGGGTTACGGGCGCACCGGAGAGCCGCCAGATGGAGCGCCGGCGACTCATCCACCCCAGCATAACCAAATCTCACCTAGGGCTTTTCCAACACTGGCGGGTCATTACTCTAACCCGGTTGAGAACATGGTGGCAGAGGCCGCCCGGCTTGAGACGATTCCCATCCTAGATGAGGCACCCTTTGCGGAGGATGTGCGGAACGCCATTGGATATTACAGACGGCCATGGCCCAGCAAGAGAAGTATGCTGACAGCCGGAGCCGGGTTCACTCCACCCCCCGCCCCAGTCGAAGTTTCAGCCAGCGTTACGAGTCGTCGGCGTGTTCCAGCAGTCACCCATGCCGCGGACCACCGGAGGACAATAGGGCGGCTCTAGATGCACAAGCCCTCATGGACCAGGCGGGAGACAGGCGAGAGGCGGAGATAGCGGCAGCCCGACTAGAGCCGATGCTTTCCGTGTCAATGGGAGTTGTTAGTACCAGAGCCGTAGGGGTGCCATGTTTAACTCCGTCTCTGAGGAGTGAACGGCTACCGAAAGACTTTAAGGGGCCTCGAAAGGTTCCGAATTACACAACTGATCTACCCCCGGAGGCGTGGATTGAAAGTTATGAACTGGCCATGGAGATGCTGGATGTTCGTGAGGCATTATGCGCAAAATACTTCATCATGATGCTTGAGGGTCCAGCCCGTACATGGATGAAAGGTCTGCCGCCTAACACGATAAGCTCATGGGCGGAGCTGAGAGCGAAGTTTATTAGGAATTTCCAGGGACCTGTAAGAAGCCTATGCCTATTATCGCTGTGGACCACTGTGTTCAACAGGAGAATGAGTCGGCCCATCATCGGGTCCGGCGGGTATCGACCATTATTCACTCTTCAAAGCAGATCACAGCGGCTCAAGCGGTGCTTATCTTAGAGAAGAACTGTCATTTTGTTCCATTGAAGCAGAAGCTCGGCCGGCTCAAGCTCACGTGTCAGGATATGGGAGAGCTCATGACGGCCTTGACGAAGTATGCCGACTCAGATAACACCAAGGATCCGGGCTTGGATGATGATAAAGCCAATGAAGGGAAGAAAAACAATCAAGGAAAAGTTTTTGTGAACAATGGGAATCAGAATAAGCGGAAGAACGCTGATAGCGGATCCGAGTTAGTTGCAAATACCAACACAGGACAGAATCATCCCAAGGGGGTGGAAAATTCAGGCCAAGGAACAGAGGCCCTTTTAATTTAGAGGAGGCACTTAGGAAGCCTTGTTCGGAGCACATCACGCCTGACAAGCTGGCGTTGCATGCGTGGGGTGATTGCTTTATCATGCAGAGATTCAAAAACCAGCATTCCCAACCGCGTAATAACCAGGGCAGTGGCCCGCCTGGCGGCTCAGGGCACGGCGGGTCAGGGGCTGGATTCGGCGCCGGCGGTTCAGGAAACGGGCATCCGGGTCAGAATAACCAAGGGGGGCACCAACAGCATCTTGGCAACAACGGCAATAACAACAATCAGCAGAAACGCAACCAGTTCGGGTTTTAGAGTAACCCGAAGCAGGTTAGTTCTGGACAGTATCACATATTCACGACCGGTCACAATAAACGAGACGAGAAGTTGCGGAGGCGAGCGGTTAATGCAGTTGCTCCGGCTCTCCCGCGATATTTGTCGTGGTCTGAATATGACATAATGTGGAGTCGGGAGGACCACTCGCCGCGGGTAGATGACCCGGGCCGGCTGGCCCTAGTTGTGGCCCCTCAGGTGAATTGCTATATGGTGAATAAAGTGCTTATGGACGGAGGTAGCAGCATCAACATCCTTTACTATGACACTTTCCGGTGGATGAAGTTGCTTGACAAGGATCTTAAACCTTCTTCCACCATCTTTCATGGTGTGGTCCCGGGTAAATCAGCATACCCGGTGGGCCGGATTTCATTGGAAGTAGCTTTTGGCGATGAGCATAATTACAGGGTGGAGTCCTTATGGTTCGAAGTGGTCAAAAACAAAAGTCCCTATAATGCGCTATTTGGAAGGTTGGCTTATGCCAAATTTATAGCTAGGCCTTGCTATGTTTATTTGCAACTCAAAATGCCCGGCTTAAATGGCACAATTACCGTTCACGGTAACAGGAAAACGGCTCTCGAGTGTGAGGAAGGAGATGCGGCTTATGCAAAGTCTAGTTGTGCTTAGGAGGAGCTGAAATTTTACAAAGAGAACGTTGATCCGGAGGATATGACCCCGCTAAAGAAGCCTACGACAGAAGTTGAGCCGCCACTTAAGTTTTCAACGGATGATACCAAGGCGGTAGATTTCAATCCGGGCGACTCATTCAAACATTTCTTCATTGGGGCTCACATGGATCCCAAATAGGAAAGCGCGCTCATCGAATTCATCCGTGAGAATTGGGACATCTTCGCATGGAAACCTTCTGGCATGCCGGGTGTATCGAGAGAGTTCGCTGAGCACAATCTTAATGTGGATCCAAAGTTTAAACCGGTCAAACAGTTTCTGTGATGGTTCAACGAAGAGAGATGTAAATCTCTTGGGGAGGAAGTCGCCCGGCTCTTGGCCGCAGGCTTTATAGTGGAAGTTTTTCACCCGGAGTGGTTGTCTGACCCGGTGCTAGTGCTGGAAAAGAACGGCACGTGGCGAATGTGTATAGATTACACAGAATTTAACAAGGCTTGCCCGACTGACCCTTTTGCACTCCCTCGTATCGATCAATCATTGATGCAATAGCCGGATGTGAAAGTTTATGCTTCCTGGATGCATACTCAGGATATCATTAGATTAAGATGGCAACGAAAGATCAGGAGAAGACAGTGTTTATTACACCCTTTGGGGCGTTCTGCTACGTCTCCATGCCTTTCGGGCTCAAGAGTGCCCAGGCGACTTACCAACGTTGTGTGCAGAATTGCCTCCATAGTCAGATTGGCCGAAATGTTCATGCTTACGTAGACGACATCGTGGTTAAGTCCAGAAAGAAGGAAACTCTTTTAGAGGATTTGAAAGAAACCTTTGACAATCTCCGGGTCTACAAGATGATGCTTAACCCGACGAAGTGTGTCTTTGGTGTTCCAGCAGGAAAGCTTTTGGGTTTCTTGGTTTCTCAGCGGGGCATCGAGGCTAACCCAGATAAGATTAAGGCTATCACTTCTTTGGGGGAGTCGACATGCATTAATGACGTTCAGCGCCTTGCAGGACGGATTGTTGCGTTGAGCCGCTTCATAAGCCGGCTTGAGGAGAAAGCTATTCCCTTATACCAGATGATGAAGAAGACACACAAGTTTAAATGGAGCGCAGCAGCGGCCGAAGCACTTGAAGCTCTTAAAAAGCAGTTGACTGAGCCGCCTGTGTTAGCTGCTCCGGTTGAGAAAGAGCCTTTGCTCCTTTATGTTGCGGCTAACAATAGAGCGGTCAGTGTAGCAATTGTGGTTGAGCGCGAGGAGGCAGGGAAGGAGTATCCTGTGCAAAGGCCGGTTTATTACATTAGTGAAGTTCTGGCAGAGTCTAAGCAGAGGTATTCACATTGGCAGAAGTTAGTATACGGAGTTTTCATGGCCAATCGCAAATTAAAACATTACTTTTTGGGGCACCAAATAACAGTGGTCAGTTCTGCCCCGTTGGGGGATATCATTCAAAATAGAGAGGCTACAGGGAGGATTGCCAAGTGGGCCTTAGAGCTAAGTCCTCTTGGCATCAAGTATGTTCCTTGTACAACAATTAAGTCTCAAGCTTTGGTGGATTTCATAAATTATTGGACTGAATGTCAAGCCCCAGAAGAGAAGCCGGATAACACGTATTGGACTATACACTTTGATGGATCCAAGCAGCTAGAAGGGTCCGGGGCAGGAGTTGTTCTCACCTCCCCCAAGGGTGACAAGTTTTGTTGTGTGCTCTGGTTAATGTTCCCTTGTACTAATAATGCAGATGAGTATGAAGCACTGCTCCATGGTCTCAGAGTCGCTAAAGAAATGAATTTAAGCCGGGTCAGGTGTTTAGGCGACTCAGATCTGGTGGCTCAGCAAGTTTCAGGTACTTGGGACTCCAAGGATCCGCGGATGGCGTCTTATCGACAGGCAGTTGATATCATTGCCGGTCACTTCAAGGGGTACCAGGTGGATCACATTGATCGTCGCAGGAATGAGGCGGCTGATGCCTTGTCACGGTTAGGTTCTCAACGAAAGCCGGTACCACTTAATGTTTTTTTGGATGTATTGCATCATCCGACTATCAAGATACCTTCTGAGGAGGATCTGGCTATTCCTGACCCGGAGGCGGAACTGGTGGCGGCTTTGCATGCTACCCCAGACTGGACTATTCCTTCTTTGGCATATCTGACACGCGGCGAGTTACCTCAAGAGGAGGATCTGGCCAGGAAGATCACTCGGCATTCTAAGTCCATGACGATTGTCAATGGTGAGTTACATAAGTGTAGTGTGACGGGTGTCTTTCAGTGCTGTGTCTCACCAGAGGAGGGCCGGAAAATATTGAGTGAAATTCATGCTGGCGACTATCGACATCACGCCGGGTCAAAATCTTTGGTGGCTAAAGCTTTTCGACATGAGTTTTTGTGGTTGACGGCTCACAAGGATGCAGAAGACTTAGTCTGTAAGTGTGACGGCTGTCAGAAGTTCGGTCGGCGTGCTCACGTTCTGGCTCAAGAGTTGAGGATGATACCAATCACTTGGCCAGTTGCGGTCTGGGGGCTCGATATGGTAGGACCTTTCAAGCGATCCAAGGATAAGAAAACGCACCTTTTGGTGGCGGTTGATAAATTTACGAAGTGGGTAGAGGCAGAGTCGGTCGGTAAATGTGACGCAACTACGGCGGTTCAATTTGTTAAGAAGCTGATTTATTGCTTTGGTTACCCACACAGTATTATTATAGACAATGGAACAAATTTATCCAAAGGAGCTATGAAAACATTCTGTGAGATGGAGCATATCCGGCTTGATGTTTCAGCCGTGGCACATCCACAGTCTAATGGTCAGGCAGAGCGGGCCAATCAGGAAATTTTAAGAGGTGTCAAGCCACGGCTCATGGTTCCTTTGAAATGGACACCCGGATGTTGGGTTGAGGAGTTTCCTTCCATCTTAGGGAGCATCATAACTACACCTAATAGATCTACAGGTTTCACACCTTTCTTCATGGTGTACGGTGCTGAGGCGGTTCTACCCAGTGACATCCGGCACGACTCACCAAGGGTGGCGGCTTATGTTGAGATGGACAATGAGTTAGCCCACCAAGATGCGTTGGACGCCTTGGATGAAGCATGAGAGTTAGCAGCAGCCAGGTCGGCAATTTATCAACAAGACCTGCGACGCTATCATAGCCGCAGGGTAAAGACCCGGACGTTTCAGGAAGGTGACCTGGTGCTTCGGTTGATTCAAGACCAGTCTGGAATGCATAAGTTATCTCCACCATGGAAGGGGCCTTTTGTGATCAGCAGGAACCTTAACAATGGGTCATACTACCTCATTGGTGTCAGAGATGAGTCGGAAACCGCGGGTCAAGAGACGTTGCGGCCATGGAATATCGCACATCTGCGACCATACTTTACTTAGCAGGGGTTGAAAGCCGCTATCATTGTATATATCATGCTTACATGAGTAAAAGCTAGCATCCCCGCACAAGACTGGGGCCTCTGCTCTTATGTATACCTTTGTACATTCAAGATGAAATTTTTTCCACATCCAAAACTTGAAGTAAAGTGGTTTCCTTGCCGTGAAAATGGCTGATCCGGCTTTATGCCTTGCGCCGTAGCAGGGAGGCTTCTTACCTTCGGGTATAGCTTACATCTCCCCTGCACAATCGATTTTTATGCTGGTGCAAGGAGGCTTCTTGCCTTCGGGTATAGCTTACTTCTCCCTTGCCCAGCCGGTGATATGCCCAATTAAGCACTGTTGCAAAGAGGCTTCTTGCCTTCGGGTATAGCTTACTTCTCCTTTGCACAGCCAGCTACTATTAAACTGTTGCAAGGAGGCTTCTTGCCTCCGGGTATAGCTTAGTTCTCCCTTGCACAATTGGCTTTATGCCTAGTTTGGTTACATTAAGCGTTGTTGTTGATGGAGGCTTCTTACCTTTGGTATAGCTTATAGGACCCTAAGACAACAGCGTGTACACCAAATTCTAGTTGCTTATCAACTGCGGCCATCGAAGGGGCGTCTTACTGACGGGTATCGCTTATCTCACCCTAATGGCCGGCTTTATGCCACTTCCGGTTACTTATTAACCGCGGTTGTCGAAGGGGGCTTCTTATCGATGGGTTTGCTTATCTCACCCTAACAACCAGCGTTTACGCCAAAATTTAGTTGCTTATCAACTATAGCTGTTGAAAGAGGCTTCCTCCCTTCGGGTATAGCTTACTTCTCCTTCCAAACAGCCGGCTTTATGCCGTCTCCGGCTAATTATTAGCCACGACTGTCGATGGAGGCTTCTTGCCTTGGGGTATAGCATATATCTCCCATCGTCAGCCGGCGTTCACTGTACTTTTACCAGTCAATCTCGCCTAGAGACCCTGAGCCGGTTCAAGTAATTGACGGCCAATCTCGCTTAGACACCCTGAGCCGGTTCAAATAATTGACGGCCAATCTCGACAGAGACCGTGAACAGGTATAAGTTTAACCGTTCGAAATCCACGCAGAAGAGCCGTCATATGAATTTTTTGAGGAAAGAAAGATCATCATCACGTATTGTATCATGCCGGCTTATCAAGCCGGGTCAGAGCAAGGCAATTATAAGTCCCAGGTTGCTGCAGGCAGAACTACCCGGCACTTGGGGGCTACACAGCCGCAATTCTCCTCAAAAGTTCCGGCTCGTCAATAGCCACAGTTGTCGATAGAGACTTCTTAACATCAGGTATAGCTTACATTATCCTAACAGACAACCGGCTCCTTAATGACTTCGTCCGACAAGAGCCGGAGCCATGTTGCTCCGGTCGACAAAATTTAAGGTTTCGAAGAGAATATCCGGCTCTAATATTCTGAAGCAAGGAATGGCATATTCAAAGACAGACACCCCTCATCAGAAAATCTCAAGGTATATACCTAAAGAACCGGCAACACATTAAAACACAAAGAGAAGGAAAGTACACACAGAGAGGTGCAAATATATACAATCACCAAGTGGCAGAGTCATGTTTACTCTATTACAAAAAATTACTCTCGGAGGGAGCAAAAGCATTGTCAACCGCCCATGGCGGGTCATTACATAAGTCTGTGCTCAGAAAGTTTAAAAGAATAAAATTCAGTTATTGGCCGGCTCATCCTGCTCTGGGTGTTCTGCTGGCTTTATCTGGAGATTGCCCAAGTCCCAATTACAGTCCACCAGAGCAGCAAAAGACCCTTCAAGGAACGGAGACGCGTCAAGATCACAAGGAAAGAGATCCTTACTGCGGGCGGGTGTCAGATCTTTCCACTCGTAGAGAGGCCCGTGGATTCTCTTCTCCTCTGCGTCATAAGACGCCTGATAGGTGCTCAAGTTAGCTTCATCCGCCAGAATAGAGGCCAGATAGCGCGACTCTTTGACACACCGGGTGTAATATTCTTTAGTGAATTCTGAGCCGTCATCTCTTTTAGACGGGTAACCATCCATCATTTCAGCCAGTGTTAGCTCGGGGGCGAAGGCCAGAGCCCGGCTCAGTCCAGCAACGGATCCTAGGCAGAAGGCGGACTTCTTGAGCTCTTATATCTGCTTGGGCATGGTAGAGAAGAGTTCCAAGACCACTTTCAGAGCAGTGGGGATCTTCTCCTTGTATTGCACGCTCTTGATCGTGAATATGGTGCCGCAGTATAACTGTTCCGCAAAAGTATAAATGGCCTTCAGTGGCAGAAGGCTATCAGAAGCCAACTGCCGGCTCCTGGGACCTGGATAAGTCGGATAAAGTTAATGAGTCGCCAGTTTTTTTCACTAGCAATGTTAAATAGTACAAAGTAAACAAGAAAACTTACCAAATAGGATGGCTGACATCTTCGTGATGTGCTGTTTCAGACCTTGAAGTTCCTCCGCCACAGCTGTAAGCCGCTGCTCAGCGTCGTCCGCCCGTTTGGTTAGAGTGGCCTTTTCAGATTCAGCTGTCTTTTTTAAAGAGGTAAGCTCAACAGTAACATTGGCCAGCTCCTCAAAGAGAAGCCGACACTTTTCGTTAGCAATGCTTCGGGCTTCTTCCTGAGCCGCCAGGTTGGCCCTCAGATCCGTCAACTGAGACCCGGCTTCATTCAAAGCTTCCTATAAGTACATCAAAATACAGTGTTAAAAGCAAATACAAGTCTCAAACAGATTGCAAGCAATATATTTGACACTTGGGGGCTAATGTATATTTGATCTTTCAAGTATGCAATTCTGGTTCGTCTCCTTCGAAGCTAATCCGGAACTTGGGGGCTACACTATGGCTCTTCAATGTACTAATAATGGAAGCACCGACTCAACTCAATCAAAGTTTGAGCTGGCCCTTGGGGGCTACGATTAGATCTTCAAGTTGTCTACATTATAGGCCCAGCTCAAATATAATCTGAGACGGCCCTTGGGGGCTACGATTGGCGGTTCACTTTATTTACAGTACAAAGCTAAGCAATTTTAAGGGAATTTGACATGACAATATCTACAGAGGTCACAGAAAGACCCGACTCAATGATTCAATACGTTAAGCCGGCTCTTGGGGGCTAAGTAAAGATAAAGTAAGAAGGAAGAGCACCTCATATTTTGTCTTCATGGAAGAGATCAACCGAAGTTCCAAATCCCGGCTGGTGATAACCCGGTTTATGTACCCGACGTGTAGCTCTTCAACGGTCATCTTCTCGCATGAAGAGTCGAAGTTCAGCTTCTTCGAGGCTTCAGCCGGCTCTGTATGTTTGGTCAACACATGAGCCGGATGCGTTTGATGACCAGACCCGGTGATAACAACATCCGGAGTGTCAGGGGTCTTGGCGGGAGTCGCCGTCTTGGAAGGAGCCCTTGGAGGGCTCTCCATGATGACATCTTAAGCGGCTGACTCCGTGGAGGCAGCCGGCGGGTTTTCTTCTAGTTGAGTCTCCTCCAGTTGTTCGGTCTCTGGTTCTTCGATAACTGGGCGGAGGAGGGCTTGTTGGCCTTGCGACGTTTAGCTTGAGCACTGCAAAAAAGAAGAATCAGCAGTTGAAGGTATTGCTATCATAGTAACAGCCGGATATCCAGATATCATAGTAAGGGATGCTTATAGCGGATTAATCTTGGGTGGTGGTATGATTGACTCCGAAGAGTCGCCGGAGGAAGGAGATTTCTACAAAAAATAAAATAGAAAGGTGAAGAGAGTATCAAGTTTACAAAGGAAAGACAAAGGAAAAGAATAGGTTTAAACCTTGGCGGGGCGTTTCTTTGGAGCCGGAGAGTTTGGTAACCCGGACATGAGCTCAGTAGAGCCGGTGGTTCGAGTCTGTCAACACTCAATTTGCTATTTCTTTTTAAGAGAAAATCGGGAGCCAGATAAGCAAGAGGGTGAGAAAGAGGAACTTTTTTGATAACCCGTCGCAGCTTTCGGGGGACGAAACATTGTGAGCCGGAGGAAAAGTAATTTACCTCAGGAGCATTAGCACGGCTGGTTTCCACTTCATCCTGCGAGTAAAGTAAGTGTTAATAAAACAGGAAGGTAAAATATCAAGCAAGACAGTTGAAACTTTACCTCTGAGCTGGATGATGGTGGCGGGTCAAGCAAATTATCTTGCGGGGCATATTTTTTAGCCTTCTTAGTTGGGACCTTCTTCCTGGATTTCTTCGGAGGGGCAATATATTCCCTCTTCCAAAAGTTTGAGTCGGCCTATAAGAATGACCCGGAGAGTGAATACCAAATCAACAAAGTGCAAACAACGTCTAAGAGACAAATGGGAAGAGATTAAACTTACATCGGGAGCCGGATTCTTGGCACTAAAAGGTGCCAGGCCAATTTCGCTACATGATCCGGAAGCTTCATGGACAAGGCTCCAGATGGCGAGGGTAATGTCATTCTCCGTCAATGAGGATCGGCTGAAGCATAATGAGCTATCATACTTGCCTTTATATTCGCACATGAGTCGGCTCCGATGGCTCAAAGGAATAATCCGCCACGAAATCCAGCAGCGGATCAGGTCCAGCCCGATTAAGCCGTTGGCCATGAGAGCCTTGATTTTGGCATGGGCCAGCTCATATCTTGCGCGTTCTGAAGCTGATAGCCGGCCAGGAAGCTCTGATGTTGTTGTGAGCCGAGAAGGACGATAACCCAGCAAAGGACGCTCGTTCTCAGGAGAGGTGTCCTTGCAATAGAACCAGGTCTTGTTCCAGTCCTAGGGGTGACTCGACATCTGCATAGCTGGAAAGATGATATCTCTACGCCGTTGGATGGATATGCCTCCAAGTTCTAGGCTCGGGCCGGCTTTCACTTTAGTTTGCCGGTTAGCATAAAAGAACTCCCGAAAGAAACCCACAAATGGCTTGATTTGAAGGTAAGCTTCATAGAGCACTTGGAAATTGCATATGTTTGAGACGAAATTGGGGGCCAAGTCTTGCGGGTGAAGCTTATAACAGTGAAGGACGTCCCGAAAGAATTTTGAGCCGGGAGGCACAAACCCTCGTTCAATTTGGTCAGAAAAAACCACCACTTCACCTTCTTGAGGTTTGGGCCGCGTCTCATCACCCGGGACCAGCCAGCTAATGACTTCCTTGGGAGGAAGAGTACCGGCGTGAACAAAATCCGACAAAAAGTCCTCCGTGATGCACGACCCGACCCAGTTGCATGAGTTGGACGCACGAGACATCTTGGCAGCTTAAGTGTTGTGCAAGATAAAAGGCGCGATGAGTCGAAGAGCAAGCAAATATTTTTGACGGCTTAAAAGTTTAAGGGCTCTACGGATAAAGAGGAAGACCCGGTTGATAAGAGCCGGAGAGGCTTGGCAACTCAACAGAGAAAGGGAAGATCGAAAAATCAGCTAAGTCCTAAAAACAGATTCCGCAAGATATTACTATATCTACGGATCTACAAAAGCAGAGAAAATAGATTTTATTCTGACCTAGCAACGAACAGCGGGGGAAAAAGAAATGGATTGGAGCCGTCGTGGCCCGTGCATTACGCGCGACCGGCCCGCGTGTGGCAGCGGTGCAAGAGCGCATTCTAAAGGGGTCAGCAGCATCGAGATACACTTGCGATGGCGGTGCCGGAGCCCAAACGGCAGCGATGGAGCTCCGGTGAAAACCCTACTACGGCAGCGGCAATCTAAGGAGCAGGAAAACTTACCGAAGATGGCGCGGCAGAGGTGTACGGATCTCTGGTACGTTCAGGGTGATGCAGCGGCCAAGGTTGGGGACGATGTGCGGACGGCGTCGAAGCAAAGCTCGAAAGCGCTGGGGCGGCGACAGGAAGAAGACGAAGAAGTAGAGGCACGAGTGGGAGAATGGGAAACTCCGACCCGCATGGGTCATATTTAAAAGGGGGTTAAGGAAGGTGCGGAAATCCAGGCGATGACACCGTTTGGCCAAGGCGGACACCTCGATTTTCGGAAAGCAGTCAATGAAAGATTTGGTGATACGTCAGCAGATCTCATGACGTCACGCCGGGTCATTTCTGGGCGACTCGCCAAAAGTGGAAGAGAAGGATGAAGTGAGCAAGCTCAATTCAACCTGGGGCCTAATGTTGGAGATATGACCCGCCGAAGAGGCTCCGGGTCATGTTGTTGGCTCGTGAGCCGTCCCAAAGATGAGCCGTAAGACTAGTGGCCCAAGAAGATAGGCGGCTCATGGTGTGGGCCGTACGACGGCCCGGACAGAGAAGACCCGGGCGTGCAAGCCGACTCACAGACAGCTTAGACAAGAAGATAGAGAGAGACTCGGTTAGCAATTGTAACGACCCGGATGTCCTGACCTCTTATATAAAGGCAGACCCGGGGCGATTTACAAGGAGGCAATCGAGAACTAGGTCAAGCTTTTAGCTCCCTGTAATCGATACGCAAGCAATACAAACACAAGCAGGACGTAGGCTATTACCTCGATTCGAGGGGCCGAACCTGGGTAAATCCGTGTCTTTCATCCCGACTAACCCCTTTGAGTCCACCCCACTAGCAATGGCCTCGAACCTAAGTCCGTTCACCCGGACATCTGCCGTGATAAAACCACGACATGGAGCATAGCCAGACTATATGATATTTTAGGGATAACTTTCTTTTGTCATTATATTTTGAAGAGATACAATTGCTTTGTTAGTATGCTTGAAATATTTTTTTTATGTCAACATTAAGCTTTTGTTTTGAGTGTTATGGATCTGAAAATTCATGCCACAACAAAGAATATTACATGGATAAATATGTTAGGTAGCAATCCACATCAAAAATTCTGTTTTTATCATTTACCTACTCGAGGACGAGCAGGAATTAGGCTTGGGGTGCTTGATACGTCTCCAAGGTATCTATAATTTTTGATTGTTTCATGCTATTATATTATGTCTTTTGGATGTTTTATATGCATTAATATGATGTTTTATATTATTTTTGGGACTAACCTATTAATCTAGAGCCTAGTACCAGTTTCTTTTTTTCCTTGTTTTTGAGAATTGCAGATAAGGAATATTAAATGGAGTCCAAATGGAATAAAATCTTTGCGATGATTTTTTTTGGACCGGAAGACATCTACTAGACTTGGAGATGAAGACTGGAGACCTGCGAGGAGGTCACCAGCCACCCTAGCGTGGCCAGGGGGGTCCCCCTGGCTTGTGCCCCCCAGCAGGTCTCCTAACCCTATTCTTCAGCCTATAAATTCCCAAAAAGCCCCCCAATACCAAAAAGGGCCATGAAAATACTTTTCCGCCGCCGCAGCCTTCTATTCTGTGAGATCAAATCTTGGAGCCTTTTTTGGTAATCTGCCGGAGGGGGATTCGATCACGGAGGGCATCTATATCAACTCCATTGCCCCTCTGATGATGCGTGAGTAGTTCACCACAGACCTTCGGATCCATAGCTAGTATCTAGATGGCTTCTTATCTCTCTTTGTGCTTCAATACCATGTTCTTCATGATCTTCATGGAGATCTATCCGATGTAATACTCTTTTGCGGTGTGTTTGTCAAGATCTGATGAATTGTGGGTTTATGATCAGCTTATCTATGAATATTATTTGGTTCTTCTCTGAATTCTTATATGCATGATTTCACATCTTTGTAAGTCTCTTAGAGTTACTGGTTTGGTTTGGCGAACTAGATTCGTAATTTTTGCAATGGGAGAAGTACTTAGTTTTGGGTTCAATCTTGTTGTGTCCTCACACAATGACATAGTAGGGGTAGCGAGGCACGTGTTTTATTGTTGCCATCAAGGATAAAAAGATGGGGTTTTCATCATATTGCTTGATTTTATCCCTCTACATCATGTCATCTTACCTAATGTGTTACTCTATTCTTCAGGAACTTAATACTCTAGATGCAGGCAGGAGTCGGTCGATGTGTGGAGTAATAGTAGTAGATGCAGAATCGTTTCGGTCTACTTGACACGGACGTGATGCCTATATGCATAATCATTGCCTTGGATATCGTCATAATTATTCACTTTTGTATGAATTGATCGACAGTAATTTGTTCACCCACCGTATTATTTTCCTACAAGAGAGGAGACTCTAGTGAAAACTATGGCCCACGGGTCTACTTTCCATATTATATTTTCAGATCTTTAAACCAAAAATACTGTGCTGAAATTTATTTACTTTTTACTTTCCGCAAACTTTTAGATCTATCTCTATCAAATCTCATCCTTGCAAATAACCGTGAAGGGATTGACAACTGCTTTATAGCGTTGAGTGCAAGAGTTTGATTGTTTGTGTAGGTGCATCCATTGGTGACTTGCTTGTTCCTCCTACTGGATTGATACCTTGGTTCTCATCAACTATGGGAAATAATTATCTACTTCGCTGCATCACCCTTTCCTCTTCAAGGGAAACCCAACACAAGCTCAAGTGGTAGCAGTCATTCGTCTGGCCGTCTCTTCGACCATGAAAAGACGTTGAAGTCTTGGTACGATTGGCATATAGCGAAGAACTTTAACAGGGTTTTTTGTCTGAATCTTCTCACCCATACTATTGTCTATGACAACATACCTGGAAGACATGCAATTGGGACAATAGTTCAAGTCCGCATACTGAAGCCTAAATAAGGCACATCCATTCTCAGAGGGATCTATCTTGTCATAGGGCATCTTAAGTACACGGAGGATTTTGTCCGACTGGTACTAGTTTGCAAGCAGTATATGGCCTTTGTGTGGGAAGCGTCCAAATATTGCCATCATCACGTCGCAACATTCTCTGCCCAGGTTGTATTGAGCCTTCAAAGCCATTACTTGCGTGATGGCATCCAACTAACAAAGCTCAGTGTGCTTGTGGAGAGGACATTTCGAAGACTCCAACATTTCATAGAATACCTTTGCAGATTCCTCCATCTCATCGTCCGAATCCCGAGAATCATCAAAGTCTTGCACCATGTCTTCGATCCCGGTACCATGCTCGTCGGTGCGACGATGAACCCCCTCAGCTCTGGCACGTTGGGCAAACTCACCATGAAAAATCCACACCGTATAATTACACGTAAAACCCCACTTCTACAGGTGTGGGTTTAGGGTTTAGTTTAACCATTTCATCCTCTATCTGCTTTTTATAGTTGTCGCATAGGGGACAGGGCACCATGTTTTTTCCTAGCCATTTGCAAATGTGGCTCTCACAAACCCCTTGGTATTTGTTAACCATTCTTTGGTCATGTCTTTCTAACTGGTGTGACCGGTGTACATCCACACACGATCACTCATCTTGCCTAGCTACTAGACACACAATATGTATATATATATATATAAGTTAGCATATATATTCATCACTTAATCAAGTTTTTCAGTTTTATTACGTCCATTCAACTTACACGCTAATAGGTAAAGATAGCTCCTAATCCCACCCAAGTATGTGTAGATTGGGCTCGTTTTCCCATGCTCTGCTCCGAATCTGATGCAAAATTCTTCATCACCTCCCCGCTGTTCTCCTGACACACGTCTCGGCAATAAACAGAGAGGATGTGTACCCGGAGAACAAAGGGAGGCACTAAAAAAATTATGCATCGGATCTGGAGTAGAGCATATGGGAAAACAAACCCAATCTACACATACTCAGGCTATCAACGGATAACGCTGGACAATTCAAGAGGCTGGCGGTTATAAATATGCAAAGACATGCATATTTATAGATGCGACCCTAGAGGATTTTTTTCAAAACTATGACGTATTTTTTATCAAATTTGGAAACTATATGGCCGAACGCAAAAAATTCAGAAATGTGACCCCGTCGGCCACTGGCTGGCCAAAGAGTGGCCCGTCAGCCTCTAGCTGGACGAAGATAGGCCCGTCGGCCTACGGTGGGCCGAAAAGGGAACCGTCGGACTCCAGGAGGCCGAAGATAGGCCCATCGGCTCGCGGGTGACCAGAGAGCCCTTATCGGCCTCTAGGCGGCCAAAGAGCCCTGGTCGGCCTCTAGACGACCGAAGTGTCCCTGCATAAGGCCGAGCCGCTCCTTTCTTCCTCCTCTGGTCGCTAGCTCCTCCTCTCTCCTTCGTTTCTCTGGTGCTGCCACCCCCGCGCCGATCTTTTCCCTCGTCCACCCATTTCCCTATTCAACCCATAGAAACAATAGATCATAGCATTCTCCGTAGGCCTACAGTATTTTTTTGCTACGGGGTAGTTTTTTGTGCGTGAGGAGGAGCCATGATGGGGTGGAGGAGGTGTGGCTGGTGAGGAAGTTGTGGGGTGGAGAGGAAGAAGAAGGGGACACAACACACGTGTCGAAGGTATACCAATGTCGTCACAAATTTTCTATGAGCACGAGCTGTTTATTTAGTGTACATAGTCATTTTAGCGGATAGTTAGTGTAGCCGGTAATAATTTAGTGTACATGTCAACTTTCAACTCGGTTGTGGATTCAGTTCTTATTGGTCACCGTTTCTTTGCAGGTAATGGCTTGCCCCTTTTGTCGAGCTCTAGGTGGCCCTTTTTCTTCCTTTGATTCTTGTGCGTCTGTGTTCACTGTGGTGCAAGATCGTCGCTGTTCAAGCTGTGTTGTCAGATCCTATATCTTGTTTATCTGATTGTGGCATATGGTTGATGTTGTTTTCGTTGGAATGTATTCTAATGCCTTTGTTTATATGATTATGATGTTTTCTTCCATTCTTTTTGTAGTATGTTCGGTGCATTGTTAGATCACATCTTGCTCGGTACATTGAGGAGTGCAGAGCTTTAGCTATTTGGAGGGGTAATACAGATATTGATCTTGCTCTTCACAATAGTGAGGGTAACTTATATGGTGTTTTGTTTAGACATGGTCGGGTGAGCAGTAAATTCCATGGTCTTTCCTTGGAGGAACTTGTGAATGATTACGGTCTCCGTCATCGTGAGATTATGACTGTTAGGCTTGAGCACTATGGAACTATGATTGGTGTTGATTTTCATTGGAATGGTGTTATGTTGTTCCCTTTACCCTGTGTTGGTAAGTTTTTTTTGAGTGATTTTAAGTTTTGTTTCAGCTTATACGTTTTGTTGTTCTGCTCAATTTGTGAAATTAGTTTTTTGTAGCTCTTGAGGATCTGATTGAAACTCAGAGGGAACTTGTTGACAGTTGTTTTTATAGTCGTGGTGTCAGTCTGGATTATCAGCAAATGTATTTCATGTCATGACAGCTCTTTGATGACAACTACATATTATGTACTCCTTTTGTTCATAGGATTTATTCCATGAATGTTATTTCTCAACATATGGTGAGCTTTGTTTTTGGATACTGTTTATTTATTTGTTCTTTGCTCTAGTATACAGTTTTATATTTTTAAGCTAAACATCATATAACTTGATGTTTTTTGTCAGGTTATTCCGAGCATTGTTGTGAGGAGTTTGAAGGATTTTTTGTCAATTCCTAGGACTGGTTCTTTAACTCTTGAAATTACTTTGGATTCTGAAGATGATGATATATCTATGAGCATTCATTGTTCATATTTTATTGGCTTGGGTGGTAGAATGGTGTTCAGGAAGGAAGGTTTTCATAATTTTCTTCGGGCATCGTCTATTGAAGTAAACAATTTGGTGCTCATAACCTTCAAAGAGCGTGATCAGGAGCTTGCTGTTGTTTTCAGCCCTCTGCTACAGTGATCTTACTTATAGACTATGAAGTACAACATGTATTTGGTCACAGTGATTGTTAGGTATCCTGTTGATTGGGCAGCATTGGGAAACTTTGTACTGAATTTGTTGTACTGAATTTATGATTAGACATGGAACCGGGTGTTGGTGTTATTTTTTGTACTGAAGTTTTTTCCAACTCTATTGTGACTCCCCCAATTTCGATCATACGCTAAACATACATGCAATGTGTACGACCAAGACTAGGGACTCACTAATCAATATCACAACACAACTCTACACACAAATTAAAGTCATATAGCTTCATATTACCAGCCAGGGGCCTCGAGGGCTAGAATTCAAAGCTCGACAAGCACGAGTTAGCAGAAGAAAAAAAAATCTGCGTACAAACATAAGTTAGACAAGTTTTGTCTTAAGAGGGCTAGCACAAACATAAGCAGCATATCAAAAGAGGCGAGGCCTCCTACCTGGGAACCTCCTAACTACTCCTGAGCGTCGGCACTCTCCATGTTGTCGTAGGCTCCAGCGGTGGTGTAGTAGTCGTCTCCGGCGTACTCCATCTCCTGGGCTCCATCGTCTGAACACAGAATCGTATCGAGGGGGGAAGAGAAAGCAAAGCAGCGGTGAGTACTCATCCAAAGTACTCGCAAGACTGACATCAGAACTATGCTAAGTATGCATCATTATCAAGGGGTGGAGTTATATCTGGGCTGACTGTAGAAAGCAAGAATAGGGGAAGGCCTAGTCCTATCGAAGACTAGCATCTTCAGCATCTTGCAGCAATAGAAGAGAGTAGAGTGGTAACTTACATATAGCAATATTATTGTAGCAATTTTATTAAGTAACCACGCCCAGAGATTCTTCCTCGACTCCCTGCGAGGAAGCAATCCTGGAGCCAACATCCATTTCAAATTAAATTCACAATTATAGTTGTATAAGGTCAAGGTACAACTCCATGTCGTCCTGTTACCGTGGACACGGCTATTCGAATAGATAATTTCTTCCCTGCAGGGGTGCACAACATATTCCCCAACACACTTGAATCACCTCCGACCGGACACACTTTTTGGGTCATGTCCGGTCTCGGGATATCAAAATGTCATCGCCCCACCTAGACTCAACGAAGAGGCCAGCCCGCCGGTCTAAATCCTAAGCGCGTAGGTTTGTGGGCCCACTTGCCCTCGCACTGCTGCACGATGCGAAGGCGGCCGAGGTCAGTCCTAGCACCCCTTATAACAAGTGCGGTGTCGTTGTAGACCACTCGACTGCACGCCGCTCCATTGCTGACGTTCGAAGAGCTTCGGTTGATACAAGGACGCTGAGTACTCATAACTTCTCCCACGTGAAGGTTAGTACGTATTAAGGCCAACGACCTAACTCAGATCAAGTACCCAAGCCATTAGAATTTTATTAATGCGGGGCAAGCGCGACCCATAAAGTGTGGTCCCGTCGCCCCGTCTCAAGGATCTGCGGCAAGGGCCTCTCCTGCCCGTCTATGCCTCATCATCATCAAACCGTGGGTACCCTCAGAGCTGACCCATCACCAACATGTTTTTGTGACTAGGTCATAGTAACTGTGTGTATGAAACATCAAGACGGGAACTAAGGAATCACCCTCAATGTTCCCCGCTCGATGTAACTGTTAAGGTGGACTTTAGAGGAATCACGCTCGAGGGTCCCACACTTGAGGGGTTGCACGACAGAGACATCATTGGGAATGGTGAAGGAGGAATCACCCTCGATAACCACGATCAACTAGCTACACTATAGGGCTAGCACCGTGAGTACTTCATGAGGTGTCACCCTCGGTACTCGATAGTAGCACTGCAGAGTCATACAACTAAGGGGGAGTGCGGTGATGTGAGGGACCTGGCTTGTCAGTTGATTGAACGAGTCTTCGAGTCGTCGAGTCGTCGGGTCGTCGAAGAAGACGCAGGGGCAATTGGGACTAAGGGGGTCACTGGGGATTCACAAACCAACCTATACTAAGCAGTTGGTATGATTGCAGGTATAGTAGCAGTTCACCAAAAACATGCTATGCATCAAGATAGGAGCTAACTAATACAATAAAAAATTTAATGCAAGAATAAGAGGGGGGTTGCTCAAGGGGGGTTGCTTGCCTTGCTGCTCTGTGGCAAATGCCTGATCGTCAATGGCGTAGTCGTACTCGGCAGCAGCTTCAGTCTCGGGGTCTACCAGTAAGAAGAGGGGGGAGAAACAATAAATATAGAGCAAACAGATGCATCATGATGCATGACATGGCCATATGCAGAGCTAGGTATGCACTAATGTAGTAGTACACGTCGCGGACGGGTCGGGAGAATATCTGTTGATATTTCCCGATTCTCGGGCTACTACCGAACAGATGATCCTAATGATAAAGGTCCCAGTTCATCATGCTAGGAGTATATGACAGATGAGCGGACATCATATTCGCATTCGTGGGATTTTTCTGAGCAACTTTCATAAATAAATTTTTCGATTTGAGCTACGGTTTAAAACATATGATTTTCTAAAGCTTTAGACATTTTCTGGAATTTATTTTATTTATTTAAATCAACATTATCCAGAACAGTGTAGGGTGACATCAGCATGATGTAATGGTGACGTCAGCAATCAACACGACGGTCGACCCGGTCGAACCTAACCGGTGGGCCCCACCTATCATAGACTCTGAGCTTAACATCGTTTAAATCAAACTAACTAACTTAATTTAAGAGGTAGCCCCCCCCATGTCGATGACCAATTAGTCTAAACTAATTATCAGAATTAATTTAAACTAATTTGATTAATTAAATCGGGGTAGGGCCCACATGTCGGTGGCTGGGAGTGCCCAGTCAGCAGTTGACTTGGTCAACCCAGTCAATTGGGGCCCACGGGGCCCGCTGGCAGCGACCCAGGGGTTGGCCCCAGACCAGCCACGTCGGCGGTGGCTGGCGGTTCGACGCTGGCGACAGAAAATGCGGTGACGTGGCTCGGCCACTGGTCGGAAAACGCCAACAAGGGCACATTTTGCGCGAGGAGACCCGCGTTTGAACGCGGGACTCATGCGCTTCCACTCCGGCGAGCGGGCTAAGCAGAGGTGGGCCAGAACGGCGCCGACGACGAGCAAAGGCGGCGGCGTTGTTCGGGCTCCTACGGGGACGGCACTACGGCAACCTAGCGAGCAAACAGAAAGGGCAGGGGGCTCTACGAGACGCGGAGAGACGAATGGCGGCGAGCTCATGACCAAAAGGCCACCGGAAGCTCGCCGACGTCGAGGTCGAGCGGAGCCGAGCGTCGGGCATAGAGGGAAAGGGGGCTACGGGGCTGGAGCTATCACGACAAGGAGAGGGGAAGAGTCAGGGGCTCACAACGGTCCTGCAGAGGGGTTTAGCAGGCTCGAGGGAGTCTTGACGATGCCAGAATCGTCGAGGCAAACGTCGGTGGCCCGAGGAGGAAGAAGATGCGGGGACTGTTGGGGAACGTTGCATGAGAAACAAAAAATTTCCTACGCACAGGCAAATCTATCCATGGTGATGAGCATCTACGAGAGGGAGAGTGGATCTATGTACCCTTGTAGATCGCTAAGCGGGAAGCGTTAAGAAACGTGGTTGGTGTAGTCGAACGTCTTCGCGATCCAAATAACCGTGCGTCCCGCGATCCAATCATCATCCGTCCCACGATAGAATCACGATACGTCCCATGAACTTGATCACGATCCGTCCCACGAACTTGATCACGATCCGTCCCACGAACATGATCACGATCGTTCCGATCTAGCGCCGAATGGACGGCACCTCCGCGTTCAGCACGCGTACGGCTTGATGACGATCTTCGCCGTCTTGATCCAGCAAGAGGGAGCGGGGAGGTAGAAGAGTTCTTCGGCAGCCTAACGGCGCTCCAGCAATGGTGGTGGAGCAATTCTGGCAGGGCTTCGCCTAAGCACTGCAAAAATCCGATCTAGACGAGAAACTATGCACTGGAGGAACGGGTGGCACGTGGCTGAAAATTCTGTGCCAAAACCCTAAATCCTCTAGTATATATAAGAGGGAGGTAGGAGAGGCCTTGGCGCAAGGGCCAAGGCCCTCTTGCTTTGGCCGAAGGGGGAGGGGAGGAGGATTCCTCCTCCAATCCTAGTACATCCCACTAAGGGCTGGTATTCACTTTCCCACAGCCCATGAAGCCTCTTGGGTCGAAATACCCCTCCCGATGGTCTCCCGATACACTACCGGCACTCCTGGTACACTACCGATGAGCCCAAAACTTTTCCGGCGACCAAAATAGGAGTTCTTATATATCAATCTTTACCTCCGAACCATTTCGGAGCTCCTCGTGACGTCTAGGATCTCATCCGAGACTCCGAACAACCTTCGGTCACCACCATACATAACTCTATACTACCGAAACGTCACCTAACCTTAAGTGTGCGGGTTCGAGAACTATGTAGACACGACCGAGACACCTCTATGGTTAATAACCAATAATGGGACCTGGATGCCCATATTGGTTCCTACATATTCTATGAAGATCTTTATCGGTTGAACCTCTATGTCAAGGATTCAATTAATCCCGTATGATGTTCCCTTTGTTCTTCGGTATGTTACTTGCTCGAGATTCAATCGTCGGTATCTACATACCTAGTTCCACCTCGTTACCGGAAAGTCTCTTTACTCATTCCGTAATACAAGATCCCATGACTAACACTTAGTCACATTTCTTGCAAGGCTCATTGTGATGTTGCATTACCGAGTGGGCCCTGAGATACCTCTCCGTCACGCGGAGTAACAAATCCCAGTCTTGATCCATGCCAACTCAACAGACACCCTCGGAGATACCTGTAGAGCACCTTTATAGTCACCCAGTTACGTTGCGACGTTTGATACACACAAGGCACTCCTCCGATGTCCGTGAGTTGCATGATCTCATGGTCATAGGAACATATACTTGATATGCAGAAAACAGTAGCAATAAACTGACACGATCATATGCTACGTTTGTAGTTTGGGTCTTGGCCATCACATCATTCTCCTAATGATGTGATCCCGTTATCAAATGACATCACATATCCATGCCTAGGAAACCTTGACCATCTCTGATCAACGAGCTAGTTAACTAGAGGCATACTAGGGACAAAGTGTTGTCTATTTACCCACACATGTAATGTGTTTCCAATCAATACAATTATAGCATGGATAATAAACGATTATCATGAACAAGGAAATATAATAATAAACACTTTATTTATTGCCTCTAGGGAATATTTCCAACAGTCTCCCACTTGCACTAGAGTCAATAATCTAGTTCACATCACTATGTGATTTACATTGTAATGAATCGAACACCCATGCAGTTCTGGTGTTGATCATGTTTAGCCCTTGGAAGAGGTTTAGTCAATGGGCATGAAACATTCAGATCCGTGTGTACTTTGCAAATATTTATGTCCTTCTCCTCGATGTAATCGCGGATGGAGTTGAAACGTTGCTTTATGTGTCTGGCCCTCTTGTGAAACCTTGGTTCCTTGGCCAAAGCAATGGCACCATTTTTGTCATAGAACATGTTCATTGGATTCAGTGCACGGGGCACTACTCCAAGATCTGTCATGAACTACTTCATCCAGACACCATCCTTTGCCGTATCTAAAGCTTCATGATCATCATCATTAATTTCCTCTTCTACCGTCGTAGGTTCCACAGAAACATTTTTCTGCACTGCGCTACTTTCTGGTTGAAGTAGAGGTTCAATAAACTCATCAAGCTCTATTTTCCTCCCACTCAATTCTTTCGAGAGAAACTCTTTCTCAAGAAATGTTCCATTCTTAGCGACAAACACTTTGCCTTCGGATCTGAGATAGAAGGTATACCTGACTGTCTCTTTCGGGTATCCTATGAAGACGCATTTCTCCACTTTGGGTTCCAGCTTTTCAGGTTGAAGCTTTTTGACATAAGCATCACATCCCCAAACTTTAAGAAACGACAACTTTGGCCTCTTGCCAAACCACAGTTCATATGGTGTCGTCTCAAAGGATTTCGATGGTGCCCTATTTAAAGTGAATGTAGTTGTCTCTAATGTATAACCCCAAAACGATAGTGGCAAATCAGCAAGAGACATCATAGAACGCAACATATCTAATAAGGTTCGATTACGACGTTCGGACACACCATTACGTTGTGGTGTTCCGGGCGGTGTCAACTGTGAAACAATTCCACATTGTCTTAAGTGACTGCCAAACTCATAACTCAAATATTCACCTCCTCGATCAGATCGCAGGAATTTAATCTTATTGTTACGATGATTCTCAACTTCACTCTGAAATTGCTTGAACTTTTCAAACGTTTCAGACTTGTGTTTCATTAAGTAAATATACCCATATCTACTTAAGTCATCAGTGAAGCTGAGAAAATAACGATATCCACCACGCGCTGTAACATTCATTGAACCGCACACATCAGTATGTATGATTTCCAATAAGTCACTCGCCCGTTCCATTGTTCCAGAGAATGTCGTTTTAGTCATATTGCCCATGAGGCCGTGTTCACATGTGTCAAGTGATTCAAAATCAAGTGACTCTAAAAGTCCATCAGCATGGAGCTTCCTCATGCGTTTTACACCAATATGACCTAAACGGCAGTGCCACAAGAAAGTGGTACTATCATTATCAACTCTACATCTTTTGGCATCAATGTTATGAACATGTGTGTCATCACTATCAAGATTCAATATGAATAAACCCCTCACATTGGGTGCATGACCATAAAAGATATTACTCATATAAACAGAACAACCTTTATTCTCTGATTTAAATGAGTAACTGTCTCGCAATAAACAAGATCCAGATATAATTTTCATGCTTAACGCATGCACTAAATAACAATTATTCAGGTTCATCACTAATCCCGATGGTAATAGAAGAGAGAGCGTGCCGACAGCGATCACATCAACCTTGGAACCATTTCCCACGCGCATCGTCACTTCATCCTTTGCCAGCCTTTGTTTATTCCGTAGTTCCTGTTTTGAGTTGCAAATGTCAGCAACCGAACCGGTATCAAATACCCAGGCACTACTAGGAGAGCTAGTAAGGTACACATTAATAACATGTATATCATATATACCTTGTTTGTCGTTGGCCGCCTTCTTGTCAGCTGGGTACTTGGGGCAGTTCCGCTTCCAGTGACCAGTTCCCTTGCAATGAAAGCACTCAGTTTCTGGCTTGGGTCCATGCTTGGGCTTCTTTACAGGAGTAGAAACTGCTTTGCCATCCTTCTTGATTTTACCCTTCTTTCCCTTGCCTTTGACCTTGCCATTTTTCTTGAAACTAGTGGTTTTATTGACCATCAACACTTGATGTTCTTTCTAGATTTCAGACTCAGCGACTTTTAGCATCGCAAACAGCTCGGCGACTGACTTGTTCATCCCGTGCATGTTATAGTTCATCACAAAGCTCTTGTAACTAGGTGGCAGTGATTGAAGAACTCTATCAGTGATCGCCTCTGGCGGAAGGGAAATTCCCAACTCTGCTAGACGAGTCGAATACCCAGACATTCTGAGTATATGTTCACTGATAGACCCGTTCTCCTCCATCTTGCAAGCATAGAACTTATCGGAGGTCTCATACCTCTCGATCCGGGCATTCTTTTGAAAGATAAACTTCAACTCCTAGAACATCTCATATGCTCCATGACGTTCAAAACGTCTTTGAAGTCCCGGTTCTAAGCCATACAATATAGCACACTGAACTATTGAGTAATCTCCAGTATGTGCCTCCCAAGCGTTGTTAACGTCTTTGGAGGTCATGTCTTCTAGTTGTTCACCAAGCGGTGCATCAAGGACATATGATTTCTGGGAAGCCGTGAGGATAATCCTTAGATTACGGGCCCAGTCAACAAAGTTACTTCCATCATCTTTCAACTTAGGTTTCTCTAGGAACGCATTAAAATTCAGGGGTGCTACTGCTCGAGCCATTGTTTTACAACATAAATATGCAAAGTTTACTTAGACTATTGTTCAAGATAATGAGTTTAGTTAATCAAATTACTAAAGCTCCCATGCAAATTGACATCCCTCAGGTCATCTGAGTGACACATGATCCAAATCCACCAACTGAAGTCCGATCATCACGTGAGTTGAGGTGGCTTCAATGGTGAACATCATTATGTTGATCATATCTACTATATGACTCATGTTCGACCTTTCGGTCTCTTGTGTTCCGAGGCCATGTCTGTACATGCTATGCTCGTCAAGTTTAACCCGAGTGTTCTCCACGTGCAACACTGTCTTGCACCCGTTGTATGTGAATGTAGAGTCTATCACACCTGATCATCACGTGGTGTCTCAACACGACGAACTTTCGCAACGGTGCACACTCGGGGAGAACACAATTTATCTTGAAATTAAGTGAGGGATCACCTTATAATGCTACCGTTGTCCTAAGCAAAACAAGGTGCATAAAAAGGATTAACATCACATGCAAATCAAAAGTGACATGATATGGCCATGAACTTGTGCTTTTGATCTCCATCTTGAAAGCACATGCATGATCTCCATCGTCACCGGCAAGACACCATGATCTCCATCATCTTGATCTCCATCAACGTGTCTCCATCGGGGTTGTCGTGCCCAACATGCTTCTACTACTATTGCTACCATTTAGCGATAAAGTAAAGCATTACGTAGCGCTTAATGATTGACACGCATGTCATACAATAATTAAAGGCAACCCTATGGCTCCTGCCGGTTGCCGTACTCAACGACATGCAAGTCGTGATAATCTATACATCACATGATCATCTCATACATCACATATATCACATCATGTAATTGGCCATATCACATCACAACATACCCTGCAAAAACAAGTTAGACGTCCTCTAATTGTTGTTGCATGTTTTACGTGGTTGCTATGGGTATCTAGCAAGAACAATTCTCATCTACGCAAAAAACCACAACGGTGATACACTAGTTGCTTTTCAACCTTCTCAAGGACCGCCTTTGTGGAATCCGATCCAACTAAAGTGAGAGAAACTGGCACCCGCTAGCCATCTATGTAACAAGTTGCGGTTGAGGGAACCATTCTCTCGTAAGCATACGAGTAATGTTGGTCCGGGCCGCTTCATCTCACAATACCGCTGAACCAAAACACGACCAAGGGAGGAAGCAATCTAAGCATCAACGCCCACAAACTCTTTGTGTTCTACTCGAGATCTCATCTACACATAGACCTAGCTCATGATGCCACTTTTAGGGAATGTTGCATGGAAAAAAAAATTCCTACGCACACGCAAATCTATCCATGGTGATGAGGATCTATGAGAGGGAGAGTGGATCTACGTACCCTTGTAGATCGCTAAGCGGGAAGCGTTAAGAAACGCGGTTGGTGTAGTCGAACGTCTTCGCGATCCAAATCGCCGTGCGTCCCGCCATCCAATCACGCTCCTTCCCATGATCCAATCACGATCCGTCCCGTGAACTTGAGCATGATCCATCCCACGAACTTGATCACGATCCGTCCCACGAACTTGATCATGATCCTTCCGATCTAGCGCTGAACGGACGGCACCTCCATGTTCAGCACACGTATGGCTTGATTACGATCTCCGCCGTCTTGATCCAGCAAGAGGGAGCGGATAGGTAGAAGAGTTGTCCGGAAGCCTGACGGCGCTCCGGCGATGGTGGTGGAGGAATTCCGGCATGTCTTCGCCTAAGTACTGCAGAAATCCGATCTAGAGGAGAAACTATGCATTGGAGGAACGGGTGGCACGTGGCTGAAAATTCTGTGCCAAAACCCTAAATCCTCTAGTATATATAAGAGGGAGGGAGGAGAGGCCTTGGCTCAAGGGCCAAGGCCCTCCTGCTTCTGCTGAAGGGGGAGGGGAGGAGGATTCCTCCTCCAATCCTAGTAGGACTAGGATTCCTCCCCTTTTTGCCTTTTTCCCACTTTTCCTATTGGGTTTTCCTTCCCTATCCGCATGGGCCTTGTGGGGAAGTCCCACCATACCACTAAGGGATGGTATTCACTTTCCCACAGACCATGAAGCCTCTTGGGTCGAAATACCCCTCCCGATGGTCTCCCGGTACACTACCGGCACTCTCGGTACACTATCGATGAGCCCGAAACTTTGCCAGCGACCAAAATAGGACTTATTATATATCAATCTTTACCTCCAGACCATTACAGAGCTCCTCGTTATGTCCGAGATCTCATCCGGGACTCCAAAAAACCTTCGGTCACCACCATACATAACTCTATACTACCGAAATGTCACCGAACCTTAAGTGTGCAGACCCTGTGGGTTCGAGAACTATGTAGACACGACCGAGACACCTCTACGGTCAATAACCAATAACGGGACCTGGATGCCCATATTGGTTCCCACATATTCTATGGAGATCTTTATCAGTTGAACCCCTATGTCAAGGATTCAGTTAATCCCATATGATGTTCCCTTTGTTCTTCAGTATGTTACTTGCCCGAGATTCGATCGTCGGTATCTTCATACCTAGTTCAACCTCGTTATCGACAAGTCTCTTTACTCGTTCCGTAATACAAGATCCCGTGACTAACACTTAGTCACATTGCTTGCAAGGCTCATTGTGATGTTGTATTACCAAGTGGGCCCTGAGATACCTCTTTGTCGCACGGAGTAACAAATCCCAGTCTTGATCCATGCCAACTCAACAGACACCCTCGGAGATACCTGTAGAGCACCTTTATAGTCACCCAGTTACGTTGCGACGTTTGATACACACAAGGCACTCCTCCGATGTTCGTGAGTTGCATGATCTCATGGTCATAGGAACATATACTTGACATGCAGAAAACAGTAGTAATAAACTGACACGATCATATGCTAAGTTTGTAGTTTGGGTCTTGTCCATCACATCATTCTCCTAATGATGTGATCCCATTATCAAATTACATCACATGTCAATGGCTAGGAAACCTTGACCATCTTTGATCAACGAGCTAGTTCACTAGAGGCATACTAGGGACAAAGTGTTGTCTGTTTACCCACACATGTAATGTGTTTCCAATCAATACAATTATGGCATGGATGATGAACGATTATCATGAACAAGGAAATATAATAATAAACACTTTATTTATTGCCTCTAGGGCATATTTCCAACAGGGACGGTGATGTAGGAGCTCCGGGCTCGATCGTGCTGTCGGGGTGGATGCGCCGGTCGACGGCGGAGCTGGGGACATGTCGGCGAGGCCTATGGGGCTCAGCGGCCGCGGCTAGCTGGCGGCCATGGCGATGGCGGCGCTCGGATGCGGGTGAGGAAGGAGAGCGGCGACGCGAGAAGAGAGCAAGGGGGATCTGGGGGCTAGGGTGTGCTAGAGGGGGCACGGGGCGCCCTTATACCCAATGGGCCGGCGCCCGGTGGCGCACGCGTGCCTCGGTCGCCCCACTATAGCGAGGTGGGAGACGACCGAGGGCGCCACTAGGCTGGCCTGGGCCAGCCACCTTGGCTTAAGGCCTAGGACATAGGGAGGGGGGGTTCCTTTTTCCTTTCTTTTTTTCTATTTTAAGTCTTTCTGTTACTTATTTAATTTAGGGTTAGATTACTTTAGTAAGATATGGCACTTGGCCTAATATTTGATTTGCAATTTTAGCTATTGACACAAAAATGTTTGGGGAGCCTTTGGATTGATTTTGTATTTTCAAAAATAAAAAGGGCATTTAATTAATTGTTTTGGGCTCTGCTAAAATAGTTTTGAGGTGCAAAACCTCATGATAAAATTTTGGTTCCATTTTTAGAATAGCTTAGGGAATTATTGCAACCTAAGCATGATTTTTAAATTGAAGTTTGCAAAACTTTTAAACCCACCTTTCAAAATGAATAGGAATTGCAAAGGAATTCAATTGAGCTTTGATTCCAAAAGTGACTACACATGGATTAGCAAAAGCATTAGCATAATCTTGGCCATCACTGTAGCTTAATTACAATGATCACTGTAGCCAAAATCGAGGGTGTCACGTCTATAATGAATTTATTCCTGCACAACCATTCCCCCTCTTTTACATGCCAACTTTGTACTTTCCCGCAACCATTTCCCGACATTCTATTTCGTCATTTTCTTTTCCCGCCCTATTATCGCACCATTTTCTTTCCCGCCCTTCTTTCTCGCCATTTTCTTTCCCGCCATTCTCTCCCACCATTTTCTTTCCTGCATTTCTCTCTCGCCATTCTTTCCTGCCATTTTCTTTCCCGCCCTTCTTTCCCGCCATTTTCTATCCTGCCATTCATTCCCACCATCTTATCTTCTGAACCTCTATAACCCCCTCCAAAGTAAGGTGGGTGAGCAGGCAAGTGTAGTTTCATGTAGATGTCCGATTATCCTTTTGATCGTAGTTTTCACTCTGGTATGTCCGATCGTCTTCTCCATCTAGCCGGCAATTTCATGATCAATGAAAGAGTAGTTCCATGGGTGGAACTCATCAGTAGTGACACCATAATGAATGAGTTGTCTCACTCATTATCTAGGAGTGGGTGGCCTCCCAAGACTTTTTAGGAGATACGGAAAGAAATTCTCAGGTTGCATGGAAAATGGCAGAAGCAACTGCATAAAGGTGAATCATACCTCAGGCTTGCTATAAATAATTCAGATTTATGGTCAGCAGGCGGTGAGGACGAATCCAACCTCTTCATGTCGAGCACGAAGGTCAAGACTACCGCATCGTCGAAGGGCAAGAGCTCTACATCGACGAAGGGCAAGAGATCTATATCGACGGAGGACGAAGACGACCTCTTCATGCCGAGCACCAAGGTCAAGACTACCGCATCGTCGAAGGTCAAGAGTTGTACATCGACAAAGGGCAAGAGATCTGCATCAACGGAGGACGAAGACGACCTCTCCATGCCGAGCACCACGGTCAAGAGTACTGCATCATCGAAGGGCAAGAGTTCTGCATCGACGAAGGGCAGGAGCTCTGCATCGACAAAGGGAAAGAGCTCTGCATGGTCGGAGGAGGACGATGATGCCTTCATGTAGTTTTTTCGCTATCATTTCTAATTTCAGTTGTATTGTTTAATTCAGCTGTATTTTATATTGTATTTGTGTATTGTCTTGTTTTTTTGGCATTATGTTTCATGTGAAGCGCGGTGTTGGATGCATTTAGTTTGGGACGGCGACATAAGTAGATAGTAGATAGTAATTTGTCCCATACATAAAATAGACATAAGTCTCATACATAATTAGATAGTGATGTCTCATACATATATAACCATATCACTATTGGGGATGGAGACGAACTTGGTCTTCCTGGGACGAGGACCAAAAGGCAATAAGCTCTCAGGCAGTGGACAAGTCTCACGATAACCACGACCATAGACCACCTCCTCTGTCAGTGTCTGTGTCTCCTGCGTCCATGGTGGTGGTGGAGTGTGAAGAACTATCTGCGAGAACTGATAGGTGTTTGCATCTCAGTCATCGTCATCGCTGTCGCCATCTAAGAACAAACCAACACCACTAAGCATCGGTGACTGGATTGATTGCATGAACAATTGTGACTGGCTGCCGACTACGGTAAAGTAAAACATGTAAAATTGATTTGCAAACCTACAATGTTTAAAAGAATGTACAAAGTAGTGTTACCTAGATCCATATGATTATGCCAGGAAGAGCTCCCGGGTTGTGAAGGACGTGACTGCTGGTAGAAATAGCTCCCTGGTTGTGAAGGGGGTGTCTGCTGCCAAGAAGAGCTCCCTGGTTGTGAAGGAGGTGTCTACTGCCATGAAGAGCTCCCTGGTTGTGAACGGTGCATAGAGAGTCGTGGTTCTGAACACTGCACAGAGGGTCGTGGTTCCCAACGGTGCACAGAGGGTCGCGGTTTTGAATGCTGCAGAGAGGGGCGTGGCGGACGATGTGCTGGACGAGGGTTAGCAACATCAGAAGATCGTCTACATGTAACAGCTGCGTAAATCCCGCGTAGCTTCTATTGAAGATCCCTCAACCATGAGACGTTCTCTCGCGGTGGGATATTATTTCCCCTCTCAAAGCGTTGCATTAAGCAGAAACCTCCTATAGCACCTCGCATGTCAATTCACCCTGTACACGGAGAGTTAACCAATTTGATCATCGTTGTATGGCAGACAACACGAATAGTTAACCAATTGTATATGTTCAGGTTAACTAATAGAGAACCATATCACGTACTGCGTGGTGTCTGGTACCCACAACAGAGGCAGTTCGGAACAGATCGCTGCTGAGAGGGGCTTCAATCTGATGAGGAACCGATGATGGAACCAAGCAGATCCTCGTGCTATGTCGTAACGCGGCAGATACAACCCAAACTTGTCCTAGTCAAAGGGCCGAACTTCATCCCAAATATTTGTCGGCGCAGTAGTCCATTAGTCGACGTAAGGGCTAATGCCGCGAAGCCACGAATCCAGGGACTTGTTTCCTCCTGCACGACTGTACCTGAGATTGAAATGCGTGTTACATGATTAGTTATATTGTGAACGCATACATGAGAACTAAAATAGTATTACTTACTTGTGTGCGTGATCTGGTAAGTGTGGAATAACAGGAACGTCAGGCTCTTGGCATAGACCGAATTGTCTCATCACCCTATGAAGAGCCATCTCCTCAACCGTCACGTTGAACATAGTAAGTCATTATACCGACACATACCTATCAACCCATAAATGATGTATCATCCAGTTATACTTTGGGGTGTGAGTGATCAACACGTCTAAGTTCTTGCCCGCTTCCATAAGTGTGGATCGGTGCCCTCTATCGATATTACCATGAAGCAATGGATACGAAACCATATCTTCAATTAAAACATAGTCCAGAAATATTACAAATTTAAAAATAGTCCAGACATATTACAAATTATAACATAGTCCACACATATTACAGAATAAAACATAGTTCAAAATATTACACATTAAAACATAGTCTGACACATTATATAGCTTGTGAGTTATTTCTTCCTCGTCCGCCCCTTTGGCCCGGACTGCCACGACCACCACGACTGCCATGACCACGCCCGCCTCTTGCTACTGTTGTCGCAGTCGTCGATGTGGAAGCACTCGTCGATGTGGAAGTACCATGTTTGTTCAGGTCGGGACAATATTTCATCCTATGCCCGTAAGCCGCGCATAGAAAACATTGTCTGGTTGCTCCACCAGCTTCAGATTGGTCAATATCGCTTCAGATGCGCTTTACCTTATGTCTGCCCCTACTTGTTCTCTGAAGTTCTGGATCCGATATGTATACTCTCTCCCTACCGTTTACCTTGTTGAAATTACCGACGACTCTAAACCCTGTCATCTCAAATGTCCAGACATTGAGTACTGCATCTCTTAAATAGTATGGGGACACGAAGGAGATAGCGTCAAACTCAATATGGCCAGAGACAGCCAACACATGTGAGCAAGGCAGGTGCAACAACTTCGGTTTGTTGCATGTACACTCACAAGTTGGATAAAATTCCGTTCCAATTTTTACCTCGTGCGTCTTCACCTCATTTGTAGAACCAAAACAATTAGTAGGAAGTTGAACCTCATACCTCCTTTCCTGATTACCTATGAGTTAGACAGTGTGCTTCTTTGCTTTCTCTATCTTCTGAGCCATGTACTCCATGACACGGCTACAATAAGTTGTGTTCTGATTATCTGCAATATGCTTCTTTGCTAACTCTTGCCTTTCTCTAAAATATCTCAAAGTGCCATGGAATACATCCTCCAGAATAGCTATGAGTGGCAATGCTCTATTCCCTCTGAGTACAAAGTTATACACCTCTACAAGATTGGTTGTCATGTGGCCATACCTAGCTCCATGGGTGTCATGCAGCAAAGACCAATTCACTGGAGGCTCTTTCTCTATCCACTCAGGAAAATTCTTTATTGCCATGCCCTTCTTTCTCTGAGTATTAGGAGGGTCAATTGCTGGCAAGTAACAAAGACCTACTGGCTCCTCTAGCTCCACGATGAGTGCTGCTAATTTAACCTGGTATTTTCCATTTTCTTCCTTGCATGGACCTGCTTCTTAGTAAACTCATCTAGTTTTGACCAAATAAATTCTTATTTGCACTGCTCGTTCTGCTTGCATAGTTTTTTGAACAAGTTTATCAACCATTTGTTCTTGAACTGTAAGAAAAAATTAGCCCCAAGATGGTGCATGCACCACCGGCTCTGCAAGTCCTTCCAAGGTGTTGGTTCGTTAGCTATTGGATTCCTTAATGTCTTCACGACCTTCAATATACTAGCATGTTTTTCATTAATGACACACACGTTTGGTCGGTCCTTCATGATCGCAATTTTAACTTGCCAGAAGAACCATACCCAGCTCGGAAAGTTCTCACCCTCCACAAATGCCACTGCTAGTGGGATGATTTGTTTGTTCCCCTCCACACCAATAGTAGTCAGGATTTGCCCTTTGTACTGACCAGTCAGGAATGTACCATCTACAAACATCATAGGAGGACAATGCCGGAAAGCTTCGATGCACCTAGCGAAAGAGAAGAATACTCGTTTCAACACCTTGAAATCTGGTATAATCTCCAACCTTGTGTGTTGTATGTTAACATAAGTGCCGGGATTCCTGCCCTTCAGTATGTCAAGGAGATGGACAACATTATCATATGAGTCAAAGAACGTCCCAAACCTTTCCTCCATAGCCTTCTGCTTAGCCCTCCAAGCCTTCCCATATGGAATGTCATAATTCCATATGACCTTCACTGCTGTCTGGATGTGTTTTGCTTCCATATCTTTCTTCTCCACTATCTCAGTATACATGAGTTGCGCAATGAGAGTTGAAGTCAGGTTTGGATGACGAACCAACAGGCTTTTCCTCACACAATTATGTGGGACCACATTGGTGACAACCCACTAGATGTTATACATCGGCACGTGCCTGTGTACCTTTGCAGGACAACCTATTTCAATACACTTCATGGTATAGTTTGTTGGACTCGATATGTGTGTGCAAAAAACCCTCTGTCTAGACATAGCCCACTTTATCACCGCATACTTCAATTTTTTCTTTGTGTCAAACATAGCCCCTATCTGGACTTGGTTCAAATTATATTTCCATGGAGTCTCATGGCCATCGTTGACAGTAAGGCCGGTGGATATGTCCTGATCCCATGCAGAAGGAATCGGTACCTCCACTTCATCCTCGGAATTTTCAGAATCCAGATCCTCGGCAAATCCATCCTCGTCCTCTTCCTCCATCACCCTCTGCATTTCATCGCCTTCCTCATCCCCACCAGCAACACCAGAACCAGCTAATATTATCGACTGAATACTCTACCCAGTATCATGACCACAAACATTGTGTGGCACGTAGTCTGACTCTTTCTTGGCTTGGCTAGCATCCACATCCGGTGGGTGTGACCCGGATAAATAATTCTCATTAGCCACTTGACTACCCTGGCCTGGTTCATACCCCACGTGGAGTTGTACGGGATTCTCCTCCTTCGCCACTGGTTGCACTAGGGCATATGGGTGGATTCTTCGGTCTTGGCAACGACTTAATAGGGTCACCCAATGCTGGCTCCTAATATCGGCATCAACTCCCACTTGACATTTTTACAGGATTTGGTCCACAATGCTTGAATATTGACGGAACATACTTCAGGATCTAGCCCAAAACTAGTAGTCAACCAGTACTTCAACTGTCTAATATCTAGTCTGTCCGGGTCTGAAAGTGTCATGACAGCATTTTTAAACTCGCTAAGATCAACCCCCAACTCATTATATCAAACATTACCAGGGCCGTAGTAAACAGTCAAATTTACTGATTCAGACATTTTCTCCTGTCAGACATTGCCGCCTTCTTATTAATCGCAATGAACAAAATTATTACCGGCTACACTAACTATGTGCTAAAATGATTATGTACACTAAATAAAATGTAAAAATCATGCTCATAGAAAATTTGTGACGACATGTGTATACCTTCGACGCATGTGTCTCCTTGTTCTTCCTCTCCACCCCACCACCTCCTCACTAGCCACACCTCCTCCACCCCATCATGGCTCCTCCTCACACACAAAAAACTACCCCATAGCAAAAAAAGACCGTAGGGGTCGGTGGAGAAAGCTACAATCTACTGTTTCTGTGGGTAGGATAGGAAAATGGGTGGACGAGGGAAGAGATCAGCGTGGGGGTGGAAACTTAATAGAGAAATGAGAGAGAGAGAGCGAGAGAGGAGGCAGCGATCAGAGGAGGAAGAAAGGAGATGCTCGCTCAGGCTTATCGAGGGGCTCTTTGGCCGCCTGGAGGCCGATGGGCACTCTTCGACCGCCCGCAAACTGAAGGGCCTCTCTTTGGCCGCCCGCAAGCTGATGGGTCTGTAGGATCGAAAGTAGTGCTAGAGGGGGGGTGATTAGACTACTTGACCAAATAAAATCTACTTTTTCCCAATTTTAATTCTTGGCAGATTTTAGCATTCATAGTATGTCAAGTACACCCTACACATGCATGTCTAAGAGTATAGTAGCGGAAATTAAAGACAAGCATGTAAGTAAAGAGAGGGTAGGAAGATCAAACGCAATTGGTGACACGATGATTTTTCCCGTGGTTTTGATAGGTGGTGCTATCGTACATCCATGTTCATGGAGTCTTCAACCCACGGAGGGTAACAGTCACGAGAGTCCATGGAGGGCTCTACCCATGGAGGGTTCCACGAAGAAGCAACCTTGACTATACCATGACGGCCTACGTCGATGAAGGACTAGCCTTACTCGAGGTAGATCTTCACAAAATAGGCGATCTCCTTGCCCTTAAAAACTTCTTGGTTCACTCCACAACATGAAGTAGGAGGCTCCCAAGCGACACCTAACCAATCTAGGAGGCACCACCCTCCAAAAGGTAATAGGCTCGGTAATGTGATGAACTCCTTGCTCTTGTGCTTCAAGATGATAGACTCCTCAACTGATACGTCTCAAACGTATCTACAATTTTTGCTTGTTCCATGTTGTTAAATTATTATTCTTGGATGCTTTACAATCATTTTACTACAACTTTATATTATTTTCGGGACTAACCTATTAACCTAGAGCCCAGTGCCAGTTCCTGTTTTTTCGTGTTTTTGGATTTTACAGAAAAGGAATATCAAACGGAGTCCAAACGGAATGAAAATTTGAGGTGACTTTTTATGGACCAGAAGAGACCTACAGAGCATCGGAGTTGGGCCAGAAGACCCACGAGGCAGTCAGAAGCCTTAGGGGCGCGACCACCCCACCTGGTTGCGCCCTGCAGGCTTGTGACTCCCTCGTGGCCCATCCTGACATATTTCCACCGCCATAATTTCCTATAAATACCAAAAAAACCAACGCAAAACCTAGATCAGGAGTTCCGCCACCTCAAGCCTCTGCAGCCACAAAAAACCAATCTGGAGCCCGTTCCAACACCCTGCCGGAGGGGGAAATCATCACCGAAGGCCATCTTCATCATCCCGGCGGTCTCCATGACGAGGAGGGAGTAGTTCACCCTCGGGGCTGAGGGTATGTATCAGTAGCTATGTGTTTGATCTCTCTCTCTCTCGAGTTCTTGAGCTAACAAGATCTTGATGTATCGCGAGCTTTATTGATATAGATGAATCATATGGAGTTTTTCCCTCTCTATCTTGTGATGAATTGAGTTTTCCCGTTGAAGTTTTCTTATTAGATTGAATATTTAAGGATTTGAGAACACTTGATGTATGTCTTGTGATGGGACTGTGGTGACAATGGGATGTTCTATTGATCTACTTCATGTATGTTTTGGTGATCAACTTGTGGGTTCCGTGACCTTGGGAATCTATGCATAGGGGTCGGCACATGTTTTCATCTTGACTCTCCGGTAGGAACTTTGCGGCACTCTTTGAAGTTCGTTGTGTTGGATTGAATAGATGAGTCGGAAATTATGTGATGCATATCGTATAATCAAACCCATGGGTACGCGAGGTGGCATTGGGGTATCTAGGTGACATTAGGGTTTTGGTTGATGCGTATCTTAAGGTGTTATCTTACTACGAACTCTAGGGCTGTTCGTGACACTTATAGGGATAGCTCATAAGATTGATCAGAAAATATAACTTTGAGGTGGTTTGTACCCTACAATAATTTCTTTGTTTGTTCTCTGCTATTAGTGACTTTGGAGTGAACTCTTTGTCGCACGAGAGGTATTTACATATGATTCAACTATGTTAGTATTGTTGAGAGAAATTGCACTAGTGAAAGTATGAACCCTAGGCCTTGTTTTCAAGCATTGCAATACCATCTGTGCTCACTTTTGTTACTTGTTACCTTGCTGTTTTTATATTTTCAGATTACAAAAAGCTATATCTACCATCCATATTGCACTTGTATCACCATATCTTCGCCGAACTAGTGCACCTATACAATGTACCATTGTATTGGGTGTGTTGGGGACACAAGAGACTCTTTGTTATTTCGTTGCAGGGTTTCTTGAGAGAGACCATCTTTATCCTACACCTCTCACAGATTGATAATCCTTAGGTCATCCACTTGAGGGAAAATTGCTACTGTCCTACAAAACTCTATGCTTGGAGGCCCAACACGAGTCTACAAGAAGAAGGTTGTGTAGTAGACATCAAGCTCTTTTGTGGCGTCGTTGCCAGGGAGGTGAGTGCTTTAAGGTATATCTTTAGATCTTGCAACCAAATCTTTTAGTTTCTTGTTTTTCACTAGTTTGGTTTTATAAAAGAAAACTACAAAAAAATGTAATTGAGGTTGCCTCATATGCTTCATCTTTTTAATATCTTTCGTGAAAATGATGGAAAGGAAAATTGTGCTCAAGTGTTAGAAGAAAAAGTTATTAAAATGTTTGGCACTAAATATTTGAGTGATGAGCATGATGGTGATATTGTTAGTATGAATTCTGTGAAAATCATGATGCTAATTATATGCAAAGCCACAAGCTTGGGGATGCTATGTTTGATGAAGATGATATTTTCAGCCCCCCAAGTTTTGATGAGCAAAACTATTATGATTATGACATGCCTCCTATCTATGATGATTATTGTGATGACACGTATGCTATAAATAGGAATGAAAACCATGAAAATTGTCATCATGATTTTAATATTCAAAGTGGTTATGTCAATGAAGTATCTCATGATAGTTATTTTGTGGAGTTTGCTCCCACTATTATGAATGCGAAGAAAATTGGTTATGTGGAGACTGACAAATTTTCTATGCTTGTAGATCATGAAAATAATTCTTTCGGTGCTGGTTATATTGTGTAATTCCTTCATGATGCTACTGAAAATTATTATGAGGGAGGGACATGTGCTTGTAGGAATTGCAATAATATCAAGTTTCCTCTCTATGTGTTCAAAGTGTTGAAGATATGCTTGTTTTGCTTTCCTATGAAAGTTGATTCTTGTTCCCATGATTTGTTTGCTCACAAAATCCCTATGCATAGGAAGTGGGTGAGACTTAAATGTGCTTGTCATGAGATTCATGATGCTCTTTTGTAGGTTTCAATTATTATTCCTATACGAGCATCATTGAAATCATCATTCCTAGCTAAAAGGCATTAAAGAAAAGTGCTTGTTGGGAGACAACCCAACACTTTTACCTTCTGTTTTCATGTTTTAACATTATTAAGCTACTGTAGTAATCATGTCTTGTGTCTTTTATTTCAATTAAGTGCCAAGTAAAGCCTTTGGGATAGTGTGGATACTTGCTTGTTTGATTCTGTGCAAAAACAAAAAGTTTTGCATCCAGTATATGAATTATATGATTTTCATGGAGCGTCAAAAAATTCTGAAATTTGTACAAAAACTTTATGTGCTAATTCCTCAAGTTTTCATTACATTTCAGAATTTTTAGAGTCAGGGAAGTTTGGTGATCATTCAGATCTTTACAGATTGTTCTGTTTTTGGCAGATTATGTTTTGCATGCATAGTTTACTTGTTTCAACTGTTCCTATAGCTTATATTGAGTAATATAAATTGTGGGAATGATGTAATACAGTAGGTATCATGTGGGAACAAATATGAATCTTGTCTTGACAGTGCCAAAGTGAATGATCTTTGTTTATTATACTAACCCATCTCATGAAGTTCCGTTAAGTTTTGTGTGATTGAAGTTTTCATGTTTTGGGTGAGACACTGATATGAGAAGAATAAGGAGTGACAAGAACCTTATATTGGGTATGACCAAGGCACCCCCAAAGTAATATCGAAGGAAGACTCAAGCACGTAAGCTTAGGGATGCCCCGGAAGGCATCCCCTCTTTCGTCTTCAACACTATCGGTGTATCTTACTTGGAGCTATATTTTTATTCATCACACAATATGTGCTTTGCTTGGGTCATCATTGTATTTTGTTATTTTCTGTTAGGTGTTATTTATAATCTAGTTTTTCAATAAAAAGTTCTAAGAATTGCCTTTAGGATGCTTGCATTGCATGTTTTGATGAGTGCTGTGTAAAAACAGAAACTTTGGCTGTAGTGTTTCAGTTTTCATATTTTACTGGAACATGGAAAGTTTCTGAAATGTTTACACAGTACGGTCATATAAATTTTACAGAATTTTCTAAATTTTCATAATTTTTTGAGTTCCAGAAGTAGACTGTTTTCATAAATTGCTATAGACTGTTCTGTTTGGGCAGATTGTTGTCATAGCTTTGTTATCTACCTATCCTATAATTTCCATAGCCTATATTGGTAGATATAAATTGTGGAAATGATAGTATACAGTACCTAATGTTTTAAAATTATTATGAAACTTGTCTTGGCAGTACATAAAGAGTTGATTTATTTTTATGTGTACTAACCTATCTCACGAGTTCTTTTTGAATTTTGCGTGGATGAAGTTTTTAAGAATAAGTGAAACCATGGTATGAGAGGATTGAACGAGATACAAAAGCTCAAGCCTAGGGATAACCAAGGCACCCCAAGTAAATGTTTCAAGAACTCTCAAGCATCTAAGCTTGGGGATGCTACGCATCCCACCTCTCTTCATCAACAATTATCGCTTAGCCTATGTTGAGCCTAAATTTTTATTCACATGATGCGTGCTATTGTTGGAGTGCTATTTTTCTTTTGCTTGCTGTTTGAATAAATTACTTAAGATCTGAAAATATATATTGAGGGAGAGAGAGTCCTCACATAGCTCCTTAACTGTTTGACTACTCATATCCTTTGAGAGTAGCTTGTCACTTGCTCATGTGCTTTACTTAAATTTGTTTGAGCTTGTCGAAAAACAATGGAAATGCATGAAACTAGTCCCAAAGTGATAGATATCTAAGGAAGATATAATAAAAACTTTCATGAAGATCATTGTACAAATTAAACTCGGATCTTTGTAATAGTTTTGAAACATGATGATAGTAATATGTGAGTCATGTTAGTGAGTAATTATGCTTAGTAAGAATATTGGTGTTAAGGTTTGTGATTCCGTATGCATGCACGAAAGTCAATAGTTATGCAATGAAGTTACATCCTATTTGTGGTGCATTATTCGGTGTTAGTTATGATGCAATGCTCACTTATGTGATCTTTCATTCGTCGGTTTGGTTGCTTCCCAATCTATTTGCTAGCCTTCTTTTGTACTAAGTAGAAATACTACTTGTGCATCCAAAATCCTTAAACCAAGTTTTGCCTTATGAGTCCACTATATCTACCTATATGAGGTATTTCCACGCTGTTCCAAACAAATTTGTATGTGCCATCTCTAAATCTTCAAAATAAATTTTCTCTTTGTGTGCCTATACCACTCATGAAACTGTGGGGAGTATCCAATATTTTTCCATGCTAGGTGTGTTATTCTCACGATATGTGTTGATTCACTATCATTCACGAGAAAGTGGCTGGTAATAGGGATTCCCAGCCCCAAAATCAAAGAAAGGAAAATGCAAATAATTAAGAAAAACTCCCCCAGGAATGTTGTTGGTATGGACGGTACCCTTGGATTCGGCTCGCCGTGGAGTGTCATTGATTGGTGGAGGGGGAGTAAAGACTTGACTATTCTGTTTGGGAACTGCCTATAATGTATCTAGCATGGAAAGTATTGTGATCTACTTCCTCGTTCGTTGACACGAAAAGCATGCCACTCAAAAAAAAATTCTCTCTCAATATAAACCTTGAGCTTTGGCACCTCTACAAATCCGTACTCCCCTCTACAAAGGGCATATCTATTTACTTTATGCAATTTTTATTTTTGCTTTGAGTCTCCATGCTCTTGTGCTTCAAGATGATAGACTCCTCAACTCATACGTCTCCAACGTATCTATAATTTTTGCTTGTTCCATGTTGTTATATTATCATTCTTGGATATTTTACCATCATTTTACAACAACTTTATAATATTTTCGGGACTCACCTATTAACCTAGAGCCCAGTGCCAGTTCCTGTTTTTTCCGTGTTTTGCGGTTTTATAGAAAAGGAATATCAAACGGAGTCCAAACGGAATGAAAATTTATGGTGATTTTCTATGGACCAGAAGAGACCCACGAAGAATCGGAGTTGGGCCAGAAGACCCACGAGGCAGTCACAAGCCTTAGGGGCACAACCACCCCTTGGTCACGCCCTGTAGGCTTGTGACTCCCTCGTGGCTCATGCTGACTTATTTCCACTGCCATAATTTCCTACAAATACCAAAAATCCCAATGCAAAACCTAGACCGAAAGTTCTGCCGCTGCAAGCCTCTGTAGCCACGGAAAACCAATCGGGAGCCCGTTCCGGCACCCTGCCGGAGGGGGAAATCATCACCGGAGGCCATCTTCATCGTCCCAGCGGTCTCCATGATGAGGAGGGAGTAGTTCACCCTCGGGGCTGAGGGTATGTACCAATAGCTATGTGTTTGATCTCTCTCTCTCTCTCGTGTTCTTGAGATGACACGATCTTGATGTATCACGAGCTTTATTTATATAGATGAATCATATGGAGTTTTCCCCACTCTATCTTGTGATGAATTGAGTTTTGCCTTTGAAGTTTTCTTATCAGATTAAATCTTCAAGGATTTGAGAACACTTGATGTATGTCTTGCGATGGGATATCTATGGCGACAATGGGATGTTCTATTTATCTACTTGATGTATGTTTTGGTGATCAACTTGCAGGTTCCATGACCTTGGTTATCTCACTACTAGGAAAAGGGCGATAGATAATATAGACACTAATGGCGCACCAGTCATGTGGTGCGCCACTACTATATAGCAGTGGTGCACCATGTTCTGGTGCGGCATTAGTGTGATGGGTACTAATGGCGCACCACACACTCGGTGCGCCACTACTAACAAACTTTTTTTTGTTATTTTTCCAAAAGTACTAATGGCGCACCAGGGCAGAGTGCGCCATTAGTAGTTTAACTAGTAATGGTGCACCACTAACCGAGTGCGCCACTACTATATTTTTTTTTGTTGCAAAACTACTAATGGAGCACCTCCAACTGGTGCGCCATTAGTAACCAGGGTTACTAATGGCACATTTGTAGGTGGTGCGCCATTAGTAACCTGGGACCAGCTAGATATTTTGGACAGCCACCTACCACACTCACTTTCCCCACTTTCATTCTCTCCACCTCCTCCTCCAAGCTTGTCTCGGGTGCCTCCTCCTCCTCACCTCATTTGCATCATAGATTCACACAAATTAAGTGGTTAAATTACCTTTTTTTGATAGGTAAGTAAGGGGAAAGCTTTGATGTTGTAGATCTACTTTTTTCTCCCTCCAACAACGTGCACATGCACTTTTTATGGCCTAGCTAGATCTACGTATGTTTGTGGTGTTGCATATGTTTGTGGTGTTGCATATATGTTTGTGTTTGCAGGTACCGGTATTTGAAATGCAATAGTTGCCAATATTTTGCCGGAATGTTGATTCATTTCCGTTTTGGCGAGAATTTCGCACTATGCATTCTTTTTGGTCCTATTTTTAGGCAAAGTCATGCCAAAAATTTTCTTGGTTCTAAAATATCGTTTTGCTCTACCCCGCAGGCAACCATGGTCCGCAAGATGACCGAGGGCATAGTGAATAGGTTTTTGAGCTCCGCGAAGGTCGAGATGCTTCAAAATAACGAGACGGAGATAAGATGTCCGTGTCGAAGATGCAAGCTGAGGAGCCTTATGGACCCGGATTCCGTACAGGTGCGGGACCACCTGCTCTTGCGTGGTTTCATGGATGGCTATCGGTGGCAAGGTGATGAAGATGATTATGAAGTCGTCCATGTGGGGCGGGCAAGAAATGAGGAAGGGCATGAGCAAGACAACCGCGGCGAGGGCGGGCGAGAAGATGAAGAATCTCCAGGACATGATCACGAAGTAGATGTAGTACACGGTCATCATGTAGAAGATGCCGGACATGATGGTGAGGAAGATGCCGGAGAAAATGAAGGGCATGATCATGAAGATGAAGATGTCGGAGTAGACGACGATGGACCATCGATGGGCTGGGTGCAGGACCCTCATATTCAAGAGCTGCTTCTCAAGCAGACGGATAATGAAAGAGTTGCCGCCCGAGAGAAAGCCAAGCTGGATCAACTGGAGATAGACGCGGTTATTCCATTGTATGAAGGATGCAGGCCCGAGGATACCCGCCTGAAAGTAACGCTCATGGCTCTGGAGATGAAGGTAAAAAACAAAATGACCGACGCATGCTTCGACGAGAACATGTCATTCTGGCACGAACGTCTTCCCAAGGGGAACAAGTGCCCGACCAGTTTCGAGGAGGACAAGAAAATCTTGTGTCCTCTGGATTTACCGCACGTGAAATACCATGTGTGCATGAACAATTGCATCATTTATCGGGACGAGCACGTGGAGTCTACCATATGTCCGGTGTGCGGCGTCACTCGATACAAGAAGAGGAAGAAAGCTCCTTGAAAAGTGGTGTGGTACTTTCCGATCACTCCTCGTTTGCAGCGGTATTTCACGGACCCTAAGGTAGCAAAGCCCCTGCGTTGGCACGTGGATAGGGAGGAGAAGAAGCGAGAAGATGACGCAAATGATCCGGAGATAAATAAAAAGACAAGATGCTGAGTCACCCTAAGGATGCGAGCCAGTGGCAAGCATTGAACTTCGAACACCCAGAATTTGGGAACGATCCAAGGAACAGCATGCTGGGCGCGAGCACCGATGGAGTCAATCCGTTTGGCAGCCAGAGACCACACATAGCACCTGGCCTACGTTTGTGTGGATGTACAACCTTCCCCCTGGTTGTGCATGAAGAGGAAGTACATTCACATGAGTATGCTAATTGAAGGTCCGAAACAACCAGGGAATGACATCAATCTATATCTGGGGCTGCTGAAAGAGGAGCTAGACACACTATGGAAAACGCCAGCCAATACGTGGGACACCATAGAGAAAGAATATTTCCCTATGAGAGCCGCATTGCTCACGACGGTGCACGACTATCTCGCTTACGGATATGTCGCGGGGCAGGTGGTCCACAGATTTTCTGGATGCGTCAGCTGCATGGATGACACAACGTATCGCCAGCTAGATAGAGATCCCGGGTCTTCGAAAACCGTGTTCATGGGACATCGAAGGTGGCTTCGTGACGATGACTCATGGAGAAAACGCAAGGATCTATTCAATGGTGAAACCGAACCCCGAAGACGCCCGCGTACGAGGAGCAGCGAGGAAATAGACAAGCTGTTGAAAAATTGGAAAGAGTACCCACAACCGAGAAAGGCGCCAGAGCCGAGAAAGAAGCGAAAGGCGCCAGAGCCGCTGCTGAAGGTATGGAAAACGAGGTCTGTTTTCTGGGACTTGCCGTACTGGAAGATCCTCTGTGTGCCTCACAGCCTTGATGTCATGCATATCACGAAGAACGTGTGCGAGAGTCTGCATGGTACCCTGCTCAACATGCCAGAGAGGACCAAAGATGGGCCGAAAGCAAGGGCAGACTTGAAATCAATGGGCATCAGGGAGGAGCTTCACGCTAATGATGATGATGATGATGATGATGATGATGATGATGATGATGATGATGATGATGATGATGATGATGAGGTGAAGCAGGTCACGGAAAGTCGTCGCAAAGGCAAAGAGGCCAAGAAGACCGGAAATGACTTCCCTCCTGCGTGCTTCACTCTAAGTCAGGAAGAGATCGATCAGTTTTTCACCTGCCTCGTAGGAGTAAAACTTCCTTACGGTTACGCGGGGAAGATAAGCAGATACCTAGACTCAGCGAAGCAGAAGTTCAGCGGGATGAAGTCTCACGACTGTCACGTGCTGATGACGCAGATACTTCCAGTTGCAATCCATGGGATCATGGACGCGCACGTCCGTGAAACGCTATTTGGCCTATGCAACTTTTTTGACGTCATCTCTCGGAAGTCGGTTGGTGTGAGGCAACTCAGAAGGCTATAGGAAGATATCGTGGTGATACTATGCGAGCTTGAGATGTAGTTCCCGCCTACATTCTTCGACGTTATGGTCCATCTGCTGGTCCATATCATGGAGGATATCATCCAACTCGGACCGACGTTCCTGCACAACATGATGCCGTCCGAAAGGATGAATGGTGTCATCAAAGGATACGTTCGCAACATGTCACGTCCAGAGGGAAGCATAGCCAGGGGCTTTCTGACCGAAGAGTGCATCTCCTACTGCACGAATTATCTAGGCATCGAGAACCCCGTTGGTCTGCCCGTCAACAGGCACCTCGGCAGGCTCGCTGGATGGGGTCACCGTGAGGGTCGCCGCGAAATGCATGTCGACTTCGAGGGTCGACTTGCCGACTTTGAAAGAGCAAACCTAGTCGCGCTACAACACATAGACGTGGTTGATCCTTGGGTGATAGAGCACAAAACCTTTATTGAGAAGAGGTACAATGACCGAGGCCAACAGAGGACGGATGGAGATATAATCAAAGAGCACAACTCATGTTTCACGCGTTGGTTCAAGAAGAAGCTTCTATCGTACCCTTTACATGAGGATTCTTCCGCGGAAGAAAAACTCATATTCGCCTTGTCACAGGGCGCCGAGCACAACCTGATGACGTATGAGGCGTACGATATCAACGGCTACACATTCTACACCGAGGGACAGGACATGAAGAGCGATGGTTATCAGAACTCAGGGGTAACGATGGAATCCTACACCGGTAACGACAAGGACAGATACTATGGAAGGATCAAGGAGATCTGGGAGCTGAGCTACGCTGGAGAGAAGGTCCCGATGTTCTGTGTTAGATGGGCCAAGAGCGTCCTAAAAGAAGACCGGTATTTCACCACCATGGTTATACCCGAAGCCAAATCTAAGACCGCGGGCGCAAACGCCACCGCGAAAAATGAGCCATGGGTACTGGCTTCCCAAGTGGACCAATGCTTCTTCATTACCGACCCGCCAAAGCCCAGTCGTGTTGTTCTGAGGAGAGGCAAAAGGAAGATCATCGGAATGGATGGAGTCACCAATGAGCAAGACTTCGACAAGTACGGCGACCCAAAGATGGAACATGACGACGACGATGAAGTACTAGCATACACCACAAGAAGAAGCAGGACCACCCTACCTAAAGGACGTCCGTTCAAAACAAGAACTCCATTTGTGAAAAATAAGGGCAAGAAGATTGTGAACAGATAGCCTTCATTTCTTGATTGTATTCATAAATGTTTTCATATTCATAAATGTTTTACCAATTCACAAATGAATGTTTTACCCGCGTTTTCTCCCAGATCTCATTGGAACCTACTGCCTTGTGGGCCCCACGACTGACTGCCCCCTCCAAGCATCCATGACCATGACCATGACACACTGGGAATGGCTATGTGGACACACCATCTCACACAAGCACTGCATTCCCCATTGCTATACAGAAAAAAGATTACTAATGGCGCACCTCTCTGGGATGCGCCATAGCTATAAAAAAAGAATACTAATGGCGCACCTCTCTAGGATGCACCATAGCTATACAAAAAAAAGATTACTAATGGCGCACCTCCTGGCGATGCGCCATTGCTATACAAAAAAAATATTACTAATGGCGCACCTCTCTTGGGTGCGCCATTGCTAACCCTTGCCCCCACTAAAATCCCCAGTCCCCTTTCTATCTTCCCGCCCACTGCCCCGACTCTCACCCGCCCACTGCCCCGACCCGTACTGCGCCACCATCGCCCCCGCGCCCCCGCGCCTCCGTCGCCGCCCCCGCAGCAGCAGCGACCACCACCAGCGCCGGCGCTTGGCTCCGCTCCAACGTACGTATACCCCCCTCGCCTCCTTCAAGCAGTGGCAGCCAGTGTCGGCGACACGCCCGTCAATCCTCTCCCGCGCTCCGGCCCCCACGTCGCGAGTGGCAGCGTCCTCCGCGTGAGCGCAACCGCCAGCGGCAGATCCCTCTCCGGGTCTCCTCCCTCCGCCGTCGCCGTCCCCCTCCGTCCGGCAAGGTTAACCCCTCCCAATTTACCCTCGGTCTTTCAAATGTGAAAAATGAGTGTATTTGAATCTGGCAACTGAATGAACAGGAACATAGTGAGCCCAATGTGAAAAACGCCCTTTTAACCCCACACGATTCTGAATCCAACCAATCAGGAAGAAGCACACGGATCGCATGTTTCTTTCAAGCGCTTGTGAGTCGTTGGATCACGCTTGTGAGTCCTTGGATTAGGGTTGTGTTTCCCTATCGCGCAACCGGTACTAAAGAGGCACACGACCCTATTTCTTCGCGTGTTTCCCTATAGTATTATTAAAACTAAAATTATATAAGATTTATGCAACTAAACTTATCATAGTATTTTCTGTTCAAAACATTAAAAGCAAAAATGTGGAAACAAAATAAATTAAATAAAGCAAAAAAGAAAACAAAAAAATAAACAAAAAATAGAAAAAAAGTATTTTCTGTTCAAAACATTAAAAGCAAAAAAGTCGAAACAAAATAAAATAAAGCAAAAAATGCCACCTACAGGGCCATCACGGCCTGAATACGACTAGAAACCCAACAATGCGCCAGGATTCAGGCCCGCAGAAGGCCCAGTAGGCCCACGGGCAAAGAGTGACACAATAGGCCTGGAAGCCTGCTGTTGAGAGGAGCTCGAGAGGGTTGGCGCAACAACGCTTATAAACTGCTCTCGCGCTCCCTCGACTAGCGAGGTGGGACTAAACATCCCACCGCACCGCGGCGCAAGGCCTTTGGTTCCGGTTGGTAGCACCAACCGGAACGAAAGGGTGGCATTGGTACCGGTTCGTAGCACCAACCGGGACCAATGCCCCCTTTAGTTCTGGTTGGTGGCACCAACCGGAACCAAAGGTCTCTGTTTCCCGCTGTTTGGGCTGCTGAAAAGAGACCTTTGGTCCCGGTTGGTGGCACCAACCAAAATGAAAGGGGGGAATTGGTCCCGGTTGGTGCTACGAACCGGGACCAATGCTCTGGGTATATAAGTGACACTTAGGAATTTTCAGTCATCATCTCGCCATTAGCCCCCGACGACGCCGGAGATGACACCGACGCCATCAGGCTGCCCGACCGCCATGCCGTCGCCGCCCTCTGCCCCGTCGACGCCCTCTGCCCCGACCTCGCCGTCGCCACCCTTTGCCTCGACCTCGCCGTCGCCGCCCTCTGCCCCGACCTCGCCGTCGCCACCCTCTGCCCTGACCTCGCCGTCGCCGCCCTCTGCCTCGCTATGAGCCCCTCCCCCCATTCCCCTCTCTTCTTCCCCGCCTCTCCGCGCTCCTCCCCGCGCTCCCCATCGCCATCTCAGTTGTGGTTGTGCTCCGGCTGCCGCCCGAGCTCGACGCCGGCAAGGCTATGGGGAGCGCGGCGGCGGCGCCGGCCAAGCCCGATGCTGGGTCGGCAACTATAGGGTGTGGATCGCCGATGGGTCGAGAGGTTGCCTTGTGTCAAAGTATTGATGAAATCCCCATGGCTTCATCATTAGCCGGAAGTAACCGAGGCATGATGGTATTTTTAGTGCATTTGCTATCAGTTTAGTTTGCTGTCCCGAAATATATGTTCCTGGGTACAGTATTTTGATATGGGAGATTAGGCCCTCTTAGAGGTGGTATTAAAATAAAATTACAACATGAAAATGTTAGAGGCTGTTCTATAGATACTTAAAACACATATCACTTGTCAGGTTTCGTTCGGTATATGAAATCCTATGAAATTATCAAAGTGGGTTGTACTATGTTGGACAGAATTTTATGTTTGGACTTGGGTGAACGTAACCAGACTTATACTCTCATATTTTGTCATAGTTGATGGTGTGAGGACTTAAAACTATGTTGGACAAAATTTTATGTTTGCTGGGTTTTGTCTCCGACCATCGTGTCGTGATGATTTTGCAGGTACCCCGAGAGGCCCTTGAGTTTGCCGGAATGTCGATTAACTTCCATTCCAGCAAATTCGGGTACTCCATATGTCCTATTTTCAGCAAAGGTCATGTTGAAATTTTCCGTGAATTTTAGCATGACTTTGCTAAAAATAGGTCATATGGGGTACTTGCGACTCATGCACGGGACAGGGTATCTTAGTACTTAATTAAGTAGGATCAACTTAGAATTCTCCTTCCCTTTTCTTGATAGGGTATATTATTAGAAGATACCCAGATATATCAGTCAACCTAGGGTGCCTCGGCATCGATAAACCCTAAATGATGAAAACTTAACTTAGCATTTAGGGTGCCCCAGCGTCGACAAACCCTAAATTATGAAACCTTGGCTTTTAGGGTGCCTCGGTGTCGATAAAAACCTAAATGATGAAAGCTTAGGCTTTTAGGGTGCCTCGGCGTCGACAAACCCTAAATGATAAAAGCTTAGCTTTTAGGATGCCTCGGTGTCGACAAACCCTTAATGATGAGACCATGATCTTGTTCCTTGACAATAACCAACTTTTTGACCAAACTTTTTTCCTATTTAGAGCAAAACATGGCCCAAAACGACGAGGCCGGCGGTTTGGGCAAGGCATTCTAGGAGCTATCCCAGCAGATGGAGGAAGAACCTCACCCCTATGAGGACGCCGCGGAAGACACCGATCCCGACTACACAACCCCTACTGGCGTCGGGGATGACACCACTGATGGTGCCGCCGAGGATGCCACCATTGATGATGGCAGCGCACACACAGATGACAGCCAACCGAAGAGGCAACGGAAGGACCGGCGCCCGAACGTGCTCGGCACCGTCAAGGAGGAATTTACTGAAGTGTCCTCCGAGGGGCATCCAACGGCGCCCAAAGAATTAGTCAAGGGGTACTCGGTTCAGCTTGGATGCATTCTCCGGAGCATCGTCTCAATCAACACGGAGAACCTAAGGCATCCTGACCGAGGGAATTTGCGCAGCCTCCTCCTCACGAAGTTGCACGAACGATACAAGTTCCCCGGTGACGTCGCAAACACATGCCTCTCAGGGAATAAAGTGAACAATGCCACCCTCACGAAGATGAGCACGGCCCTGTCTACTTGGAGAAGCGCGATGAAGAAAATGATTGACAAAGGTGATAGTTATGATAAGATCAAGGCGAAAAATCCTTCGATCGGCGAAGATGACTACAAGGAGTTCAAGATCAAGTGCGAGAGCAGCGCAACCCTCGAATCAAGTCAATGGGGGAAAGATATGCGGGAGTTGAACTTAGGGGTCCACCAACTCGGTCCCGGCGGTTACAGAGTGGAGGAACCTATATGGGACAAGGAGGACGCGGAGTGTGCCGAGCAAGGCCTACCGCCCCGCTTCGAGAAATACCATGACAAGCAGACCAGGAACTATGTCAGGGCCCGGTACAAGGTGGACCCAGTAACAAAGGAGCTTAGCACGGATGCGAAGACCAAGGCGCTTGAGCGTGTTCTGGTAAGGAATACACCCCCGCGTAATTAGCTCCATATGGTTGCATTCTAATTAATGAAGCCAAATTTCTAAATGGTTCACATTCCTTCCGCAGGAGACTGAAAGCAGTAGCGCGGGGTCGTCTCAGAGCTCCCCTTGGGACAACACTTTAAATAGGGCGTTGAACATAATGAAAAAGAAGGATAAGTTCAGTAAGCCGTCGTCAGCTGGTCGTGTGGCTGGCAAAGGCTTGCCCGCAAAATGGTTGTCATACTACAACGTTGGTGGGCGAAAGGAGAGAAAGACCAGCTCGGAAAGCCAGTCGCGCGAGGTTCAAGAACTCAAGGCACAAGTGGCACCGATTCCCGACATAGTCTCAGAGCAACTGCGAGACCAACTGGGAGCGACGATCACCGCCATTATACCTACCTTGGTTGAGGGGCTGCGGGGGTGGATTGCGAGCGGCCAACAGGAGCCGCCCCCGGTTCCCAGCTTCACGGCCAGCAACTCGCACAACGCGCAGGCGGCGCTATTGGTGTCTCCGGCGGAGGCGGTATTGGTGTCTCCGGCGCCGGCACAGGTATTGGAGCTTAATGCACCTGGGTGTATGCTGGCCGGCACCTCGGCAGCAAGCGGCCCCTCCGTCAGTTGCACGCCCGCCGTTGGCGGTGCCTCGACATTAGCCGAGCTCGACGCCATCACGGTAACTAAGCCTCTCGACCGATGACTTCATCTCCTTGCCTTTGACTAGGCATCCCTGACGCCCTACATGTTTTCGCAGGGCGCCGCCGACGTTCCATGCACTCTTCTGCACTTCATGGGAGGCGAGTTGATCAATGTTGCCAAGGGCAGAATCGTTCAACCGGGAAACCCCATGTTCCACGGTAATCCGATGCCACCCACCGTGTATAGGGTTGAACTGGTTCGGGTGCTTCCAGGCTGCGACGACTTGTTACCTCCGATTTGACCCGCTGGGGCCGATGAAGATGATGTGATGACGCTTAGCGCCTACGTAAGCTAGCCCCTGCTTTGGCCAAAGAGCCAGATTCGTTTGGGGGCGGGGGACACGACCCCAAAGACAACACCACCACTCGTGCCGGTGCCAAGCCATGGAAAGACCGCCGCAACGCTACCGGACATGCCGGACATGCATATGGCACAGGATCCGTACGACGACGACGATGACGGTACATTTACCAACGTCGATAAGTACTTTGCCGAACATGGGTACGATGACGAATTCTTCGGGCCTCCTTCTCAAGAACCCAACCCTGCAAAAGACGACCGCGATCTAGCTGGTACCGCGGAGAAACCCAATTGCAACAGGCATCGTCTGGCGTTCAGTTCTCAGGAGACGCCTCCAGCTGCCACCTTCACCGAGCCTCAGATAGCCGAGGTGCGAAATATTATCAGCCCCAACACACTCAAGAAGGCGGTCTATGAGCAGAACTCGATCCCATTACAGCAGAAGAAGGGACGAAAAAGAAAGAATAACAAGGGCGATGCGAGCCAGCCGGCACCGAGTACGATCCGTGCTCAGGACGGGCCACCTTCACCTAAGGATATCTCAAGAAGGGTGCATGTGGCGGGTAGGCCAATGCTACCAACTAATCTGCTCAATGCTGCAACCGGTGCTATGTGGAGTCTGCATGACAGTGTTCTTTCTTTGGAGAAGCGGTGTCTCTCCGAGAATGATGTGGCATACCCAGTTTTCGTGGCCAAGGTGCCAGAGGGCAAGGGCTTTGTGGATAGCGCCATCGGGGGTACGATCATCCTATGGTTTGATGACATCTTCGCTATGTTTAACCTTCATCCGCTGCACTACACCTTCGTTCGTCTATTTTCGCTGAGTATGGAGATGCGGATCATTAGAGACAAGACCCTGGAGATCATGATAGTCGACCCTTTCTACATGCGTGCCAAGATCTTGGGCAGCGCTGGGGACCGGCAAGTCGCGAGTTCAAACCTCGAAGGCGTCATTCTGGCAAACCCAGATAAGGATAACTTCCTCGTGCCTTACTTTCTTGAGTAAGTCATCCCCTCACCGCCCCGTAACATATGATTTCTTAGATTACGATCGTTCTTTTTTTTCTAACATTCCGTGGTTTGTGCTGTGACACACATTGCACACTCATCCTCTTAAGCCCGAAATATTCCATGGCCACGTATTTCGACTCGGACCGTCAGTCGAAGAAAGACTACACAAAAATCAAGAAAGTTCTTGATGATGTTCTCCCCGGCAATGCCAGATCTGGAGGCACCTTCAGCAGGACAATTCGTAGGTACGACAAGCACGTGTTCACCCACAATACGACGTTCCCCTACGTCAAGCAGCCGCCTGGCAGTCAGAAGGATGCCTACTACGCCCTCCATCACATGCGAGCAATCGTACGGGACCAGCACCACCTTCTGCTACCAAATAATCTCAAAGATTGGGCCACACGCTTGTCGGCAATCCAGTACGCGAACATCAGACAAGAATTCTATCGCATCCAGTCAGAGTTTGCGGAAATCATCCATCAAGATGTCCTTCGTACCTCGGGGCAGTTCTACCTTAGATATCAACCGTCCAACAGTGAGATAGAAACAACGCTACAAATGCAGGCTGACAACGCCCGCGATTTCATGACCATCACTAAAGACGGCGGCTTCATCCACGCTCCGGTCCCTGAGTCGAGTCGAAAGTAGTGATGCTATGTAGTTCTGAAATGTCGATTGGCTCATGTTGTAATATTAAACTTTAATGAACTTGTATGTCTCTTTGGTTTGGACAGTCGTTCAACATATATGTAATCGATGCTATTTATTAGTAGGACCATGAATTGTGCTATTAATGTGTTGCTTTTCTCTCCCGATCCTTTTGTTGCATACTTATATATTGCTTATGTATTGTCTGTGAATTGCTACTAACGTTTTGTTTGGCTAGTGCATAGAGATGTCGTCGTATGTCGTGTACAAGGGCAAGGTTCCCGGAGTCTACGACGACTGGGAGGAGTGTCGGAGACAGGTTCACCGTTTCAGCGGTAACAGTTACAAAGGGTACACCACTAGGGCGGAGGCGGAAGCTAGATACGCGTGCTATCTAGCAGGAGGGAGGAGGGAGCGTTGGAGGAACCGGATGAATACCAGTTTCATCATGATGATGCTCATCGTGATGACCGCAACTCTCTTCTATGTGATGGTAGTTTAGATGATCGATATCGACTTGTAATGTGAAGACAAACTCGCTACTCGCGGTGTCAAGACTTGTAATGTTCTAACGTTGTTCGGTATTTTAAATTCGAAGACTAATATGATGAATTGTATTCGGAGACTAATCTTCTATTGTATTCGATAAATCTGATGTTTATATGTTGTGCTCTCTATATTCTATGCAGTAATACGTTTTGTAACATGTGCAAATATCAGAAAAGAAAAAAAATAGCTAATATTCATACTAGTGGGGGACCACTCAGCACATTAGTGGTGCACTGCAAAAAGCACACTAGTGGCACATCCTCCATTAGTGCGCCATTAGTAAGCCAGAGCACATGGGTAAATATGGCCCCTGGGAGGCATACTAATGGCGCACCATGAGCTATATTAATGGCGCACTGCATGGTGCGCCATTAGTATACCAGATACTAATGGCGCACCTGTGGTGCGCCATTAGTAAAAAATTCTAATGGCGTGATGCTAGTGGCGCACCTGTAGTGCGACATTAGTAGCCAAAACAGGTGCGCCACTAGCAGGCCTTTTCCTAGTAGTGTCTATGCATAGGGGTTGGCACATGTTTTCGTCTTGACTCTCCGGTAGGAACTTTGGGGCACTCTTTAAAGTTTGTTGTGTTGGATTGAATAGACGAGTCTGAAATTATGAGATGCATATCGTATAATCAAACTCACGGGTACCCGAGGTGACATTGGAGTATCTAGGTGACATTAGGGTTTTGGTTGATGTGTATCTTAAGGTGTTATCTTAGTATGAACTCTAGGGCTTTTCATGACACTTATAGGGATAGCTCATAAGATTGCTTCGAAAAGATAACTTTGAGGTGGTTTCGTACCCTACACTAATTTCTTCGTTTTTTCTCCGCTATTTGTGACTTTGGAGTGAACTCTTTGTCGCAAGAGAGGTATTTACATATGATTAAACTATGTTAGTATTGTTGAGAGAGATTGCGCTAGTGAAAGTACGAAACTTAGGCCTTGTTTTCAAGCATTGCAATACCTCTGTGCTCACTTTTGTTACTTGTTACCTTGCTATTTTTATATTTTCAGATTACAAAAAAACTACATCTACCATCCATATTGCACTTGTATCACCATCTCTTCACCGAACTAGTGCACCTATACAATTTACCATTGTATTGGGTGTGTTGGGGACATAGGAGACTCTTTGTTATTTGGTTGCAGGGTTGCTTGAGAGAGACCATCTTCATCCTACACCTCTCACGGATTGATAAACTCTAGGTCATCCACTTGAGGGAAAATTGCTACTGTCCAACAAAACTCTGCACCTGGAGGCCCAACACGAGTCTACAAGAAGAAGGTTCTGTAGTAGACATCATCAACACACAATCACTCTCTCATAGATTTGGCTTGGTAGAAGATATTGATTGGGTGGAAAGCAAGTTGGGGAGGCTAGAAATCAAGATCCATCTGTTTGGAGTGGAAGATCTTGACCTCAACACAAGGGTAGGTGGTTCTCTCTCAGAAAATCAGTAGGTATGAGTGGGGAATAGTTCTGAGTGCTTCCCTCCCGAGTGAGTGGTGGTGGGCGGGTATATATAGGCATCTCCAAAAATCCAACCGTTATACCTAAAGTGACCAACTCGGTGACACCGATGTGTTAATCTCGGTGGTACCAAGTTGCTCCAAAGGTAGCAACTTTTGAATCTCGGTGAGACCGATATAGGAAAGTCGGTTCCACTGAAATGGTGGCCAATGGTCAGAATGACAAAACTCGGTGACACGGAAGTAACAACTCGGCATTTCCGAGTTTGTGCAGTAGACACTAGTAGGTTTGCTACCCCAACTCGGTTGCACCGATCCAGAATCGGTTGTACCGAATTTCTAGTGTTTGGCTGAGTCTATCAAGGGTTTGGAATTGGTGGCACCGAGTGTGGATGTTGGTTGCACTGATTTTGAATATTTGGCTTTGGACAAACTTTTGTGGAAGAGCTTGTTGGTGTATGAGGTGACTATCACTTGTGCATGTATGAGCATTTTCTTCACCAACAAAACTTTACCCCCTTTTAATAGTATTGGCTTTCCTATGGACTCAAAGTGATTTCTCACAAATGTAAAATGTAGAGTCCTTTTCCTGAAGCTTGGCCAATGCTATTCCTTGCATCTTGGGGTATTCCACAATCCTTTTGCCAACCCATCATTGAACTTTTCCTGAAACATACTTAGTGGAAACATTAGTTCAATGACATATATGTTGTTATTAATTACCAAAACCACCGAGGGAGAAAATGTGCTTTCAATCTCCCTCTTTTTGGTAATTGATGACAACATATAGATCAAAGCTTCGACATATGATATAATCAATGAATATAATCATCGCTTTGAGAAGTATGTGAAAAGCAAGAGCTCCCCCTAAATTTGTGCATTATTTTGAATTTGCGTTTGAATGCCAATGCACAATTGATTAGGTACATGGGGAACTTCTTTCATGTAACATACAACTTGGTGGTGTGCGAGTGTAATAAGAGTTAACAACATAGCACACCACAACAAGCAAAGTGAGTGATCATCAAATAATCATCAAATGATAGGAAATAGTAGTAACACACATAATAGCGTATGATCACGCACAAACTAAAAAGTATCTGACATCAAACCAAACGAACCAAATGTTTTGTAAAACCAGCAAATAAAAACAGACGCTTTCTCACTCGAAGCCTAAGATCTATATACAACTTCTCCCCCTTTGGCAACAAGTTACCAAGAAGTTCAAAGAGATATAGCTAATCGTTCTGCGGCTGATCTCCTCCGGTAGTCGATGTTGGAGTCAAGAGAACTGCGTCGGCGAAGGCTTCTGCTGAAGTCCTGGGTGGTGCTGGAGAGGATACTAGAGGCACTGGAGCTGAAGATACTATGGGTGGTGCAGAAAATTAAGGCCTCGTCTCTAGAGCTGGTACTGTATGAGTCCTGGCCTTAGTTGTGAATTGGGCAGTCGTCCTGACAGGTGCACTATCCTCCTCCTCATTAGAAGAGTCAGAATCTGAAGAGGTGTGATGGATTGGGGCTTCATTAACTTCCTTCTTGAGCTCATTGACTATCTTAGTCAGCCCATCAACCTTGTCATTAGGAGTTTTCACTCTATCATCAATGATGTTTGCAAGGCTCTCCTGAGTATCCGTGATGGTCTTGATGTCCTTCTTCATCTCCATGACAGTAGCAATCAAAAGATCCATCTGCTCATTCCTAGATCTAGGAACTTGAGCACTAGTGGCTCTAGCTGCCTCTGCCTCTGCCTGAGTTGTAGCTGATGTGCGATGGTCTGGGTTAATCACCACAACATTGTCCTCGAGATCTGGCTTAAGTGGCAAGTGGGGTCCATCCATAGCAAAGATGTGCTTCTCAAGATTGGCATTGATGAGCATCTGGATGTAGGGTGCGTAGCAGCATGAGCGCTTCTGATCAGCAGCAGCCCTCTTCACAGTCTCTACAATCAAATCCATCACATGTATCCTGGTGTGTCTATCAAGATGCATCAGCATGTTGATAGAATGACCACAAATCATCTTCTCATCTCTAGACTTGGGCATCAGTGTATACCTCAAGATAGTGTTCATGGTTCGAAGACCTGCCTGGAGGTAGTAGACTGATCCTAGCTTATGTGTATGCACATAGTCAGCAGGGATGGGAGTGTACATGTCCTTCATACCATTATGATTCACCTTGGACTCTAAGTACACATACAAATCTCCATCCTGAACCTCTGGGAATCCTAAGATGGTAGCCCACTCATCAAAAGTTGATTCATATCTCGCTCCTTCAATCAACCACACTATCCGGCCATCTCCATAGAAGTGAGCAGTGGAATAGAATTGCATGATCATTTCATCTTTCCATGCAGTGAAATCTCTTCCAACAAACTCATCCAAGCCAATGTAGTGGAAGTTGTCTTGCACACTTGGGAAGTAATCTTCATTCTCCTTGATATATTTCCAGTCAACATATCTCATGTCACTGACTGTGGGGCTCTTGTCTAGCAAAACTGTCTCATAGAAGTCTTGCTGCTCTTTGGTATAGAACATGTAGTCATCAACAGTCTTTCTCCTCTGTGCATATGGATCAATAGCTCTCCATGCCCTCAACCCCGAATCCTTCCTCTTCTTAATATCTTCAGCTACTTGGCGGCTGGCATCATGAACTGGAAGGTGAGGTCTGAGCTTCATCAGAACAGTCATAACATCATCATCATCATCTGCTTCTCTGAAACTAGACTTCTTGTTCTTCTCAGCAGTAGGTATATCCTTGGTAGTCCTCTTGGACCTCTGTGTAGCAGCTGGCTTGCTCTTGGATAGAGCCTGCTTTGGCATAGCATCAGCCAAAAGCTTCTTAGCCTTCTTCTTGGGAGGAGCCTTGGTAGCTGGCTCTTCATCCTCTTCAACTTCACTATTTGTGCAAGAGGGTGTCCTTCTCATGGTAGACAATCTACCAGTGACATGCACAATGGTTTTCCTCGCCCTCTTCTTCTCTCCTCACTTCTTGGGCATAGCTCTCTTGGGAGGCTCAATGGTCATGGTAGCCCTAGCACTCACAGGTGCTTTGACAGTTTCTGCAGGAGCATAAATTTTGCTGACCACCTTCCTAGATGAGGTGGCCTCATTGGCAGACTTCCTAGCATCCTTCTCTTACTTCTTAGCAAGAATCTCTTCTAGGACAAAATCAAAATCTTCTTCTTCTGAGTGGAGTTTCTTCCTTGTTCTAGTTGCAGCTTTAGGCAACCCATGAGAACTAGGAGTGCCTGGATCTGTGAAAGAACTGGACTTAGGACTCTTGCCTGAACTCATCTCAACACTCAGCTCTAGCAAATTCCGACTGTCTGAACCTGACATGCTGACCCTATGAATAGAGTATAGAAGAGTAGAATAGGATAAGTCATCACAAAATGCAGATGTTTTTGAAAGTTTGAACAAAAGATTTTCCAAGTTTTGCATTTTGTCCAATGTATTTTGATACACCCGAGGCAGAAGTTTCGATCACACCGAGATGGACACCTACCTTTCCAGGAACTTGGCAGCATTTTCGGTCGAACTGAAAATGAGAACTCGGTTCCACCAAGGTGTTCTTAGTGTGACAGAAACTAAAATCGGTGACACCGATTTCTCCACATCGGTTCTATCGAGATACAAGTGGCAGACGGCAAAAACCTAAAAATCGATCATTCTCTACTCTACGGTATTTTCCTTGTGGATGGAAAGATTTCAAACGTGGCTTATAGATAAAATCAATCTCATTGCGCAATAATTGGATGGGGAGCGCAAGAAAAAGTCGAATCCATACCCTAGCTTGGGGACGGAACCGCTCGGCGGTGACGGCGGCGAAGATACCTATCGACGGTGAGGATTCCAGTGGAGGAGGAGCGTGGGAGGACAAGGGCGATAACCAGGGGGTCCTTCTATGGTAACTTAGGGTTTGGGGCGTGACGATTGAAGATTGAAATTCCAAACCGTTGGGACTACAGCTTATATACCCTTCACTGTCGGTGACACCGATTTGATATTTTCGGTGTCACCGAGTTTCACAACTGTCAGCTGATAGGGAAACTCGGTGTAACCGAGAATATGAAATCGGTCTTACCGAGATAAGAAAACCATACCAACCCTAGGCATTCGGTGAGACCAAAAATTTTGGGTTGGTTCCATCGAGATGCACTTGGGAGGTTTTAATGGTCAGTCCTTGACGATACGGAACTCTGAGTGCTCCTCACACAGAGAGATCGAAAAGTACTTGCTCAAATTTTGCGATGCAACATGAATAGAGAATGAGGTGAGAAAGCATAGATAGCTAAAGGAGTGGTCCTAGTCATTCTTGTATATCCAATTGGCAAATAAAAATGAAAAACCAACTAGCAACAATTGGATATCCTCGAATGAGTAAATAAATGCAGACCAACATGCTCACACTATAATATGTCAAATGAAATTATGGCAAACATGCACAAACATAATAGCATATAACAAGCACTTTGGCGATGACGGAGTCATCTATATATGAGTGTATTGACTTAGGATCCAAGTTAGAATACTTGATCATAGGTCATACTCATCGTTTAAGCACAAGTGGGGTTACCAATTTTACATATAGCATTTAATGTTGTGAGATACTAAGAGATGCTTTAACTCAAGTCTTAGAGTAAATCTCCCCCTTGATGTGACATCCCCCCATAGGAGGGACAAACTAACCTTGGGATTTGTCGAAGAAGACTTCATGTTGGTGAGGTAGTGGTGAATGCTCAAAGTTGATGAAGATCACCAAGTGTTGGGAGCATCCTTGTTGTTTCATTACTATTCTCACCTACATGGGTTAGTCCCAACACACAAGAGACAAATACAAGGATATCTATGGACATGGAGTGCAAAGCATATGTGATGATGTCCATTGATTTGTTGATTACCTTGTCCCTTGCTTACCTTTGAGGGAATGTGTGACTCCTTGAACCATTGCATAAACTTGATGTGGATTGCAAATAGTTCTGACCAATAATGAATGTGAGTGAATTTCATTGGCGGAGTCACCCCTCAAGAACTTCTCTAGTTCTTCTTCTTGGGGACCTACATCAAGTTGATGGGGATCCTTGGTGTTGAAGTAGCACTTGTAGAAGTTGAGCTTGTAGTAGCCTTGGGAACCCACTTCACCAAAGCTTGGGATTCATCCTCATAAGAGTCAATGTCCTTTTGAAGCTTGTCCTTGTCCTTGAGCTTGGTGTCTTGTGGTGGAAGGTCATCTTGAGATTTTATTCCCTTGGGGATAGTATTTTCATACTTCTCCTTTTGAGGAACAAACTTGGGATTGGGGTATTGACTTTCTTCCCATTCAACTCCATTAGCTTTTAAGTAGCCAACACCACGATTCTTCCGGTATCCTCCATGCTTGCGTACAATCTCCTCAAACTGTTTGCACCCTTCAAGACTCTTGTAGATACCTTTCTCTATAATCCCCTTCAAGTGTTCATTTTCTTGCTCAAGTCTAACTTGGCTAAGAGAAGAGTTAGTGGGATCAAGAGAACTACTAGAAGAAATATAATTGGATTTATCATTTTTATTGCTACTAATTGAGGACCTTTCTTTCCTTTGTTACTAGCTTGCTTTGACTTAACTTGAGGCATGAATCTAGATAAGAGAAGTCGCTTGGCTAGATAAGAGGAAGGCTTCTTTCTAAGATCGTCATTGATAGCTTTAAGGAACTCATGCTCTTGTTCTAAATTGAGCTTCTCGAAGTGTAGCTTCTCATGTTTTCTTACAAGCTCTCTATGATATTCTAGAGTTGACTCATGAGCTAACTTAAGAGTTTTTAGTTCTTGAGTTAGTCGTTCTATTTCCAAATTATCATCATCACATGACTTATCTACACTAGAGTGAGTACTAGCAAGTTTATTTTGACTACCATTACTAAATTTGTCAAATAGCAAGTCATCTTCAATTAACAAGTCATATTCATCACTATTGAAATAAAGATACTCGGGGTGTCATACCTTGGGGCCTTCATCCATGAAGAAACGTCCACTCCATTCATTTGGTGAATCAAATATGTCGTAGGAGTCGGTTGTCACTATTGCAAGACCGGCAACACCTTCATCTTGACTATAGACGGAGTTGGAGTGATAGCTTCTCTCGGAGTGGTTGTCGGATTCGGAGACGGAAACCCATTCACCAACATGAGCTTGATGTTTCCTTCTTGAGTAGCTCTTGGTGTGCTTGTCCTTCTTCTCCGAGTCCCTACTTCTCCTTGAGGGTCTTCGTTCATAACGATCATATCTACTCCTTCCCTCTCTTCGAGGTGACTCATTTCTTGAGCCTCTTATTCTTGGTGACTCTTCTTTCCTCTTGTAAGGAGTTGTGAACTCATTGGAGTAGTGTCCGGGCTTCCCACAATTGTAGCAGTTTCCGTCACGACTTGACGAATGCTTCTCTTCATATCTTGAGTTGGATCTTCGATCTTTGCTTTTATTGTTGTATAACTTGTTGAATTTCTTAACCATGAGGCTTATATCTTCATTTGTAACAAGGTTGTCTCTATAGGTAGCGGGAGCATAACTTGTGGCTTTGTTAGCACCGCTAGACTTGTGCTGAAGCCCTTCCTTGTCTTTGAGTGTCATCTCATGAGCAACAATTCTTCCAATCACTTCCGTTGGCTTGATATCTTTGTAGTTGGGCATCATTTGTATCAATGTGGAAACGGTTTCATAATGATCATCCAAAGCTCGAAGTATCTTCTTGATGATGAATTTTTCAGTCATTTCTTCGCTTCCTAAGCCGGCAATCTCATTTGTGGTGCGAGCTATCCTAGAGTACATCTCAGCGACTCCTTCACCATCCTTCGTCTTGAACTTGTCAAGTTGACTTTGAAGAACATCCAACTTGGATTCTCTCACAGATTATGCCTTCATGCATATCGATCAAGGTATCCCAAATCTTTTTTGCATTCTCAAGACAGCTGATTTTGTTGAATTCTTCGGGGCATAGGCAGTTGAAGAGAATGTCACATGCTTGAGCATTGAGTTGCAACATCTTCAATTCATCCGTAGTAGCTTTGCGATCGGGTTCCCTTCCTTCTGCAAAGAATTCACCTTGCATGCAAACACGAACAACAGCCCAAATGGCGGGGTTATGACCAAGCAAATGCATTTTCATATTGTGCTTCCAACTAGCAAAATTTGTGCCATCAAAGTATGGACCTCTACGGTGATAATTTCCCTCACTAGACGCCATACTCTCCTAGATTGTGAGACCAATGCAATGGAGACCAAAGCTTTGATACCACTTGTAGGATCAAAAGTAGTGCTAGAGGGGGGGGGTGATTAGACTACTTGACCAAATAAAATCTACTTTTTCCCCAATTTTAATTCTTGGCAGATTTTAGTATTCATAGTATGTTAAGTACACCCTACACATGCATGCATTCTAAGAGTATAGCAACGGAAATTAAAGACAAGCATGTAAGTAAAGAGATGGTATGAATATCAAACGCAATTGGTGACACGATGATTTTTCCCACGGTTCCGATAGGTGGTGCTATCGTACATCCACGTTCATGGAGTCTTTAGCCCATGGAGGGTAACGATCACGAGAGTCTACAGAGGGCTCTACCCACGGAGGGTTCCACGAAGAAGCAACCTTGACTATACCATGACGGCCTACGTCCACGGAGGACTAGCCTTACTCAGGGTAGATCTTCACGAAGTAGGCAGTCTCCTTGCCCTTAAAAACTTCATGGTTCATTCCACAAGGTGAAGTAGGAGGCTCCCAAGCGACACCTAACCAATCTAGGAGGCACCACCCTCCAAAAGGTAATAGGCTCGGTAATGTGATGAACTCCTTGCTCTTGTGCTGATGATAGACTCCTCAACACACAATCACTCTCTCATAGATTTGGCTTGGTAGAAGAGATTGATTGGGTGGAAAGCAAGTTGGGAAGGCTAGAAATTAAGATCCATATGGTTGGAGTGGAAGATCATGACCTCAACACAAGGGTAGGTGGTTCTCTCTCAAAAAATCAGTAGGTATGAGTGGAGAACAGTTCTGAATGCTTCCATCTCGACTGAGTGGTGGTGGAGGGGTACATATAGGCATCTCCAAAAATCCCACTGTTACACCTAAAGTGACCAACTCGGTGACACCAATGTGTTAATCTCGATGGTATCGAGTTGCTCCAAAGGTATCAACTTTTGAATCTCGGTGAGACCGATATAGGAAACTCGGTTGCACCAAAATGGTGGCCAATGGTCAGAATGACGAAACTTGGTGACACCAAAGCAACAACTCAGAATTTCCGAATTTGTGCAATAGACAGCAGCAGGTTTGCCACCCCAACTCGGTTGGACCGATCCAGAATCGGTTGTACCAAATTTCTAGGGTTTGGCTGAGTTTGTGTAGGGTTTGGAATCGGTGGCACCCAGTGTGGATGTTGGTTGCACTGATTTTGAATATTTGGCTTTGGACAGACTTTTGTGGAAGAGCTTGTGGGTGTATGTGGTGACTATGAGTTGTGCACGTATGAGCATTTTGTTCACCAACAAAACTTTACCCCCTTTTAATACTATTGGCTTTCCGATGGACTCAAAGTGATTTCTCACAAATGTAAAATGTAGAGTCCTTTGCTTGAAGCTTGGCCAATGCTATTCCTTGCATCTTGGGGTATTTGACAATCCTTTTGCCAACTCATCATTGAACTTTTCCTGAAACATACTTAGTGGAAACATTAGTTCAATGACATATATGTTGTTATTAATTACCTAAACCATCGAGGGAGAAACTGTGCTTTCAGGGTCCCTTTTTGGCCCGCCACAGGTCGACGGGCCTATCTTCGGCCAACCGTAGGCTGACGGGCTCCTCTTCGTCCCACTAGCGGCTGACGGGGTCACATTTCTGAATTTTTTGCCTTCGGTCCTATAGTTTTTGAATTTGCTATAAAATACGTCATAGTTTTGAAAAAAATCCGAATGGGAGATGCATTAGTTATGAGACTTGACTTGAAAATATAATTAAGTGACGACGACGTGACAACCAGAATAGAGCAAATAGGGGAGGGTCCGGGAGGAGATGACAGTAGTGCTCACCACAAGATCGTGCGTGGGCGTAGTCGCATGGGGAGGCCGTCAAACACCGGACCCTTCAAGTGACAAAAAACTGCAGATTTAGATCCGCACGATCAATACGAATATTCAATCCCGATAGAAAAATCTCTCTATGTATGACTACTTTTCCACTTCCATTTTCATCTTTGTCTCCTCTATTTCTTCTTCTTCTCCTCTTCTTCCTTTTCTTCTCTTCTTCTTCTTCTTCTTCTTCTTCTTCTTCTTGTTTTCTTCTCCTCTTTTTCTTCTACTTTCTCCTCTTCTTCTGTCTTTTCCTTTTCATCTCCTCCTCCTCCTCCTCCTCCTCTTCTTCTTCTTCTTCTTCTTCTTGTTCTTTTCTTCTTTTCCTTTGTCCTTTTTCCTTCTTCTTTTACTTCGTCTTTTCTTCTTTTTTTGTCTAATTTTCTTCTTCTTCTAATTACTAATCTAATTTTCTCCTTCTTCTAATTACTATTCTAATTTTCTTCTTGTAACTAACCTAACTAATATAACTAACAATAGCTAGCTAATTACTAATCGAAAAGATGAAAAAAGCAGAAAAATGCGGGATCGCCGGTGGCCGGGTGAAAGATGGGGGAATGGAGATGGTAGAGAGAGGTCACCAGAGGGGACGCCCGGGCGGTGGGGGCGTCAGGGGTGCCAAGGCGGTGGGGCGGTGGTGCGCCAGGGCACCGGGGTGGCGGGGAGGCCGGTGGGTGGGGGCAGCGGGGTGGCCAGTGGGTGGGGGTGGCGACCGGTGGGCGTCGGGGAGAGGGAGGGTGGGAGGGAGCTGAGGGAGGTGGGCGGCGAGGCGGCAGTCACTTGGCATTGGGGAGAGGGAGGGAGGGAGAGGGAGGGAGCTGAGGGAGGGATAGGAAGAGAGAGAGGTGGGGACGACCGTTACTAGGGCATGCCCTTTGTCATCTGCCAGCAGATGGCAAGAAGGTTTGCCGTCTACTGGTAGACGACAAAGAACTAACCTAACCATGTCAAGGGCCCAGTTGGCCCAACTGGCCCTTTCCCATCTTCCAGCTAATGGCAAACTTTCTTTCCCATCTGTGGGCACACAACAAAGAACTGGCCTACGGCAAATTCATTCTTTGCCATTAGGACGTCCTTTGCCATCTACTTTTTGCCAGCAGACAACAATGGCCTCCTTTGCCGTCCGTTCATGACAACAAAGAACTGGCCCATGGCAAAATCCCTGATTCCAGTGGTGGTCTACTATACCCATAAGGAATTCATGACAGTCTAAACAAAATTCATCATTATGAACAAGAGCATGGCTTACCTTGAAGCTCGCCAGTAAACCATTGAAGGTTTCCTTCAGTCCGCTGTCCATAACGGTGCGACAATCTTTGGCAATGGAGGAGTTAGACACTGCCTCCTACATCATGGTCGGCCACCTGGCCACAGTCTGCTCGGTCATGGGTGGCACCAACGGTGGCACTCCTCCTCCTCCTCTTTGGGGAGGCAGTGTCAATGACGTGGGAGGCGCCGAAGCCTCTGGAGTCAACTGCGAAGGAAGCTCGGGCGACTTACGGCCCCTCCTTATCCGCGAGGAGGATTTCGACCTCCTAGACCTGGGCGGCTGAGGCATAATCCTCAAACAACACATCTCTAGTGGCTGAGGTGTGCGCCTAGGCCATCACCATCTCACCCACTGCGTTCGACACAAGGGGGGTCCGACGGGACATTACCTCTGTTGTTTCACCTATAGCCAGAGGGGGCATGGTGCAGGATGCTGTCCCACTCTATGCCAACTCGGCCGATGGAGACTCCTCTGAGACCTGATCAGCCAGGAGGTCTCTCGCGGGACTATATCATGAAAGCAATCAAACGATTCAGTCCCACAAAACGAATGTGGATAACCCAGGTGGTATCTAGATTCTATACCTTTGAGATAGGGGCTTGACCCTTGGGTTCCTTCGGGGAACCCTCTCGAAAGCTCGAGAATCCTCGTCGGAATCCGGGCTATCGTTCTCCAGGATCACCTAGGCCTTGCATACCCTCTTTGGGGCCAGGTGTCACGCCCAAGATGCGTGCCTATCCATTTTAAGGCGCGAGGGGCCTCGCAAGGGATAGATGCGCATCTTGCCGTTAGCAAGAACAGTATCATCACAACATACAGTACTGAAAGAGATGAGTATACAAGATTGGCTTACACTCGCCACATTCTAGCTTACAATGTCACTCAAATTCATATCATCAAGTTGAACACAGGGTCCGACTACAGATGAAATCAAATGATAAAATAGTTGCAAATGATACTATCGAGCAATCCCAAAGATCACGACCAGGTCCTATACTCATCCGGATACGTCACGTACATCATGTCTCTTTCCTCATCATATTCCCACTTGAGCTGGGTAAGATCATCCTGCACGAACTCATCTAAACCTGCACCTGGAGTGTTGTAGTAAACTGTGAGCCAGAGAGGACTCAGCTATCATGTGCCCGGGTACCGAGACTATTCAAGCTTAAAGGTTGGGATGTGGTAGTGTTTAGTTTGCAGCAGCACTAAGCATTTATGGTGTCTACCTTACGCAACATGAAAATAAATATGAGTGACCTATGATGAACGATCGAATCTAGTTTGATCTCTAAGAGATCATGAACACTTACTTACGTCAATCATAACCCCACCGTGTTCTCTCTTGGATCATTTTCACGAGTAGAGACGATCACAGTTACTCACACAGTTGGTGCATTTTAATTAGAGTTTACTTCAAGTTAACTATAACCGAGAGTTAAACAAATATCCACGTTGCCACATAACCACGGGCACGGCTTTCCGAAAGATTTAACCCTGCAGGGGTTCTCCAACTAATCCATCGCAAATTAACCACACTCCGTGGGAATAGCCTCGACTGCGGATCTCGTGGTCACCATAGGTAATTCCAAAGGAATTCCAACACCTCGAGAAAACCCGAAGAAAGTCAGACTCCACACGCAAGACATTCGGTAAAGGTAAAACAAATCCAGCAAGACCTCGCGATGTGTCAACGAACTCGATAAGAGCCGCGTATCTCGTTCTCAGGACACGACGGATGAGCGATGGTTACCACTCCAATCACCGAGTTGCCCCGGGCGGCATTTATAAGCTGCTCTTGGTTGGACCAACACTCATGCGGAGCACTGGCCCGGGGGTTGATTAAATTATCCACGGGTTTGCAAGACCCTATGCAATTTTTTAAGTTATTAAGCAAATGTAGTACCAATGTTGGGTCTTGGGAGACAAGTTTTAATCTCAACCGAATAAACAAGGGGGTTCCCATAACAAGCGCAAATTATGGAAAACATAACACCGGTAACAAGGAACTAATGGCGGTAACAGCGGAATAAATCACTTAGCAAAAGGACAAGCCTTCCACCAATACCAAGATATATATGTGCATTGAATTAAATAACAGATAATATTGTGATATCCAATCCATATTATCACATGGAACAACCTGCACCTGCAACTAAAATGCTATAAGAGGGGCTCAGCAGCGGTATCTTAGCCAATCAACGGTTTGCTAGGATGTGGATGTTAGAGGCTGTCATGGCAACATGGGGGCTGATATCAAGTGGTCGGTAGCGCAATCGTAATGATAAGAGCGACAAACTAGCAAGCAAAAATAGTATCGGGATCCGGGTATGATCATCTTGCGTGTTGGTTCTTCAGCGGAACAAGTAGCGGGAACCTCGTAGTGGTACTCTCCTGGGTACTCATACTCAGTATCAACACTCACGTCTACCCAAGATAAACAACAACCATAAACATCCAACCAAGGTGCAATGCACAACCAAGATGATGCATGATTATTTTATGAAGAAATAAACATGGCAATCCAAAACTAGTCATGTTTCATATGCAAAGTTTGTATATTAGTGAATCTGGACAAAACCTCATGTTAAGTTATTTAGACATGCATGATCATGGAAAATATGTATGCATCATGCAAAATCGATAGGAATGCATATAAAGAACGCAAGAAACGGAGTTATGGTTCTCACGATACGCTCACGACAAGGTACGGAGGCAAAATCACAAGACCACCAAGCCATAGGCTAATTCTTGACATTCCAAGGTAGCCACTGGATAGGTGATGAAAAACCAATCACAATAGCCTCAAGAATCGATCAATTCCATTGAGCATAGTTCCCACAAGTCACAAAACAATAAAACCCACAATCTGCCACAAAACAACAACATATCAACTTCTACAGCTCACCACTTGAGCTACAGGAACCCTACAGCCACAAACAAGATATGGACAGAATCTACTCAACACACACATCAACTTATCCAACTACACAATTAGCAAAGGAGGCTCACATCAATAATCATGAAGCAATCAAGTTCACATGATGAAATAGTTTTCTGGAATCTGAGATTATAAAGTAGCAAGTTGACAGCAGTAGTTAAATATGCTAGAGAGCTCCTATTGGCACGAAAATTAACAGGATGGTAGAAGGCAATATCTACTACAAATAACTAACACTGAGCATGAGCAAAAATCCAACACATCACAAGCTACCATCCAGTCTACATGGCATAAAAATAACAGAAGATCCCCAGACTTGGTCATTTCTAGCATGCTGAAACAGAAACATAAAGTAGGCAACTTAGCAGCTTGTTTGCCGCTTATATGGGTGATTCTGATGTTAAACAAAAATACTAGGGCATAATAGATATGAAACACTAGCACTTACATGTTGACACATATCCCAAAGCAAGCATGGATTAAATCATGCAAAAATGACAAAAGGACATCCTAGCTAAAATGACAGATTTATGAACTTGATCAAAAGTGAAATCTGAGAGTTCCAATGAGTTCATTGGCTCTTTCTACCACAAGACCATGGGTCATACTCATATGTTCATGTAAAACATCAAGGCACAAACAAGATATCAAAACTATCACCTATTCTTCAAAGTCAAGACTTACTCTACTAGGGATGCACATTAATGGACATAAGCATATTGTCAACTTAGCTCATAATGGCAATGAGCTAGCAAACCCTACATGGCATGCTTATCTACCACAAGGGCAAAACAAGTGGGATACCACTAGTCACCCTCACACACACTCACCTACACACACCACTACAAGCACAAACACACATGCTCTACACATGCCCAAGGCATATGAGCACAAATGCCACTAAGAACATACCACCCATGAAGGGGGGTTGTTCACCCACACACACACTCCCATGCACCATATGCATATGCACTCTCTATACTACTCACACACATGTGTATGTATGCTTAGCATACACACACTCACAACTCTCATGCACATACACCACATATGTGCAACCTGCCACACACGCACTCAAAAACACACAAACAACACATACATCACTGCACTTGCATTGAGCAAACCACACACACCCAAACACATGCATATATACACTTATGTATATACACATACACACTCTCATACATATGTGCAGACACACATACACTAACTACACATGCACATAACCCTCTCACACTCACACTCACATGTGTGTGTTTGCACTAAGCACACACACACCACATATGTAGCAAAGAGAAAACAAAAGAAAACAAAAGGAAAAGAAAAAAATCAAAAGGGGGAAGGGGTCGGGCTCGAACCTGAGACCTCCTGGTCACCACACACTACACCAACCACTTTGCTATGCTGCGTAACGACAACAGAGGAGGGGCGCTACGACTCTAGTACTACACACACACACTCCGGAACCTAACAAAACTGACAAACAACACAATGCGGCGACAGGCAACGGCGGCGACAAACTGCGGCGATTCTATGACGAATCTGGCTACGCAAACTGCACCTACGCACAACGGTTCATCCACGGCTCCATTCCCCTGCTCACCTTGTGGAGAGGAGGAAGGAGGCGAGCGGCAGGTGCTCGTCTTGCTACCGGCGGCGACAGATGCGGAGGCGACCACCTAACAAGCTACGCGCAGAGGAAAGGGATACGGGCACCGGCAGCTCAACTTGGGGGAAAGGAGACGACGAGCCGGTCACGATGGAGTCGACGAAGGGGAAGAAAATGGACGGAGATGATGCAAGGGAAGAAGTTGGCGGTGCAGGGCTTCCAGCGATGACGAGGCCGTCACTGCAGGGCTCCTCCGGGGCCCCTAGCAATGGGAATGGAACGCCGAGACAACCCTCGAGCTCCACGCCATCACCACCAAGGACGCCGCCCACCGGAGACGCGGCGACGACGATCGGCGGACGCGTTTGAACTATCTGAACCTCTCAGAAGCTTACTTGGTAGGGGGAAAGAAGAGAGGAGGCAGGGAGATGGAGGGGAAGAAGAAAGCTGCGGCAGCAGCTGGGAGAAGCGGAACCCTAGGCGAGGGGCACGCACACCGAGGGGAGCCTAAATAGGCTGGAGCTGACGGCGACGGCGACGGAAAGGCGACGACGGACGCGGCCTCTCCTCTCTGAACCTGATGGAGAAGGGGACGGGAGCAAGTAGCCGTTTTCCCGAGCGGGCTGGGCCGCGGGGAAAGGCCCATGCTGCTCTCTCTCTCATTTAAACAAAACAGAAGAGGGTTTTCTTGTTTTAAAATAAACAACCTACTTAAAAAAACCACAGAAATAATGAAGAGGATTTTTGGGCAAACAAAATATTGTTGTAAACCAAATAATATGCACTATTTATTAAAAATGTTAAGTTGATTTTTAGGCCAAGTAAATTTAATACTTTAAATAAAATAACACCTCCTATTATTTAAAAGCCACAAAAGCAAAAAGGCTCAGATTAACAAAAGAACCACACTCACACAGTCAAAACATATTAGGCTAGCACTTGAACTTTTTAAATAATTTATATAGCAACTTAAATCTGATTATAAAAACAACATGGGAAAAAAGGCATTAGGTTGGGTTTTGAATGAAAGAAGAGAGGGAAGGAAGGGGGTTGCACACAAGACTCCAACCACACTCAAGCACCAACACAAAACAAGACCCACTCACAACCACCACATCATACAACAACACATGAATACAAGTAAGGCATGAAGAATGCTATGATGGATGAAATGATGCATGAATGCAAACAACACATGGATGGCAAGTAGCAAAACATATCATAAGCTCATGACACAAGGTTCATACATGGGGTTACATGCCACAAAAGGAAGGGACAACACTTGGGCTGTCACAACTCTCCCACACTACAAGAGGATCTCGACCCGAGATCTAGGAACGAAAGAATTCTGGAAATTCGAAACGGAGAAGGTCCTCGCATTCCCAAGTAGCTTCTTTGTCGGAATGATGAGACCACTTCACCTTGTGGAACTAGATAGACTTGTTGCGAGTCTTACGCTCAGTTTCTTCAAGAATAGCAACTAGATGCTCACGATAGGAGAGATCTTCTTGGAGATCGATGACTTGGAGGTCAATGGTTCGCTCAGGAGTCTGGAAGCATTTCCGGAGCTGAGAAACGTGGAAGACATTGTGCACGTTCATGAAGTTTGGAGGAAGCTCTAGTTGATATGCAAGACCACCTATCTTGCCAACAAATTTGAAAGGACCAACAAAACGAGGAGCTAGCTTCCCTTTAATTCCAAACCACTAAGTGCCCTTCATGGGAGAGACTCTGAGATAGGCTAGATCATCCACTTGGAAAGAAACATCCCGATGTTTGTTATTGTAATAACTCTCCTGTCGGGACTGAGCTGCTTTGAGGTTCTCACGAATGACATGGCACATTTCTTATGCTTCAGTGATCATGTCATTGCCCAATATGTGACGCTCACTGGTTTCAGACCAGTTAAGCAGGGTACGACACTTTCTGCCATAGAGAATCTCGAGAGGGGCCTTGCCTGAACTAGATTGGAAGCTATTATTGTATGAGAATTCAGCATATGGAAGGCAGTCTTCCCACTTCATGCTGAACGAAATCACACAGTCTCTAAGCATATCTTCAAGGATCTGGTTGACTCTCTCAACTTGGCCACTTGTCTGTGGATGGAACACAGTGCTGAAATGGCTCTTGGTGCCCATAGCAGTCTAGAAGGACTCCCAAAACTTGGAAGTGAAGAGGCTTCCATGGTCAGAAGACATGAGCTAAGGAATACCATGCAAAGACACTATCCTTGACGTATACAACTCTGCAAGCTGAGCTGCCGAGATAGATTCTTTGACTGGCAGGAAATGAGCAACTTTTGACAGCTTGTCGATAACCACAAAGATTGGATTGTTGCCTCTCTTGGACTTCAGAAACCCAGTAACAAAATCCATCTCCACATGATCGAATTTCCACTCTGGGATAGGCAAAGGCTACAGAAGACCTACTGGACGTTGATGCTCCGCCTTCACTCTGCGGCAAACATCACACTCATTCACGAACTGTGCAATTTCACGTTTCATGCGGGTCCACCAGAAGGTTTGCTTGAGATCCTGATACATCTTTGAACTGCCTGGATGAATGGATAGAAGAGAATTATGTGCTTCGTCCATGATAACTTTTCTGAGATCACCTTTTGGAACCACAAGACGGTCCTCAAAGAACAAGGTATCTTTGTCATCAGCTCGAAAGCACTTATACTTAGGAATGCTCTTGGCCACACCTTTCTTCACTTTCTTCACCATAGCATCAAGAAGCCGCGCTTGGCGAAACTAATCTTTCAGAGTCAGACAGACTTGGAGATTTACAAGAAATCCTCGCAGAATCATTTGAAGGTTGAGCTTGCGGAAGGCTTCACAAATCTCGGGTTGAAGAGGCTTCAAGATGATACTATTGCAGTACGCCTTACGGCTGAGCGCGTCTGCAATGACATTTGCTTTCCCAAGAGTATACTCAATGCTTGGATTGAAGTCCTCAAGCATTTCCACCCAACGAGACTGCCGAAGATTGAGATTGGGTTGAGTGAAAATGTACTTGAAGCTCTTGTGATCGGTGTACACCTCAACTGGCCTACCCAACAACAAATGCCGCCAAGTCATTAAAGCATGCACAACTACCGCCAACTCAAGATCATGAGTGGGGTAGTTCTTCTTGGCCGGCTTCAACTGACGCGAGGTATAAGCAACAATCTTCTTGTCTTGCATGAGAACACCACCAAGACCTTGGAGAGAAGCATCATAGAAAACTTGGAATGGCTTTGACTGCTCAGGAGGAACAAGGACAGGAGCTGAAGGCAGTCTCTGCTTGAGCGTATTGAACGCTACATCACACTCAGGAGACCAAACATACTTGACACTCTTCTGGAGGAGATTGGACAGAGGCATGGCAATTTGACAGAAGTTCTCCATGAACCTTTTGCAATAACTAGCAAGCCCGAGGAAACTCCGAAGCTGCTTCACATTCTGAGGAGGTTCCCACTTCAAGATTGCCTCAACTTTCTCGGGGTGCACTTTAATTCCCTCAGCAGAGATGACATGCCCAAGGTACACCACTTCATTGAGCCAAAACTCACACTTGGAAAACTTGGCATAGAACAGATGCTCTCTTAACTTGTCAAGCACAAGGTGGAGATGCTCTGCATGCTCTTCTTCTGTCTCCGAGAACACAAGGATATCATCGAGAAAGACCAAGACAAACTCATTCTTGAAAGGAGAGAAAATGAGATTCATCATTCTTGAAAAGGTTGGAGGAGCATTCACAAGACCAAACGACATGACGGTGTACTCATAAGAGCCAAAACTCGTCCTCAAAGCGGTCTTAGGAATGTCTTCTTCGCGAATTCGAATCTGATGATAACCCATGTGAAGATCAAGCTTCGAGAAAACCTTGGCACCTTTCAGTTGTTCAAATAACTCATTGATGTTAGGGAGTGGGTATTTGTTTCTGATTGACTTCTTGTTTAATGGCCGGTAGTCAACACAAAGACGATCCGTGCCATCTTTCTTCTTGACAAACAAAACTCCACAACCCCACGGAGAAGAGCTTGGTCTGATCAGACCCAGACATTCTTTCTCATCTAGATGCTTCTTCAACTCTTTCAGCTCTTCGGGGCCAAGTTTATACGGGCGCTTATAGACCGGTTCAGTTCTGGGCTCGAGATCAATCACGAACTCGACTGTCCGGTGTGGAGGCATTCCTGGCAATTCTTCTAGAAAGACATCTTCATACTGCCAAACCACCTGAATTTTAGAAATCGCCGAGATTTCACCCCTCTCATTGAGAGCAAAGAGACGAATTGTATCATCGCGAGCCACAAAAATAATCACGTCTTCTGAAGGATGAGTCAGCTTGACTTCTTTTGCTTTGCAATCAATATGAGCCTTATTCATAGCCAGGAAGTCCATGCCCAGAATGAGATCAATATCAGAATTACTGAGAACAATTGGAGAAGCCAGAAAAGAATAATTGTCCATCTTGATAGAAGCATCCTGAACAATCATATGCAAACTCATGCGCATCCCCGGAGAAACCACACGAAAAGGACTAGCTAAATGCTCCACTGAAAACTCATGCATGGCGACAAAAGGCTTGGAAATGAATAAATGCGATGCACCACAATCAAACAAAACTTTTGCAGGAAAATCATTAACTGAGAGATTACCCATAATCACATCATTGGACTGCTCTACTTCAGCTGCATTCACCATATTCACTCTGACTGACTTGGGATTATGCTTCACCATAGCCTAGAGGTTTGATAGGAGGAGGAGGCGGAAGACGCCGCTGGTTTCACTTGTTTGCATAGTGACCCTTCTGGCCACACTTGTGACAAGTCACCTCAGAAAGCGGACCAACATTGCCTGGAGGAGGAACAAGAACAGCCTTGGACGCCTGGGGTCTCTGCTGGAATCCTGGGTTGGGTCGGTGAGAAGAACCACGACCACCAAACTGCTTCTGCTGTTGAGGAGGACGAAACGGAAGAGGATTTGGCGCCCAATACTTCTGCTGCCTTGAAACCATCAGAGAGCCAGAAGAAGAATATGAATCCGTTGAACGCTTCTTGGAGTTCTCCAACTTGAGCTGAGCTGCTTCAACCTTCAAAGCCATGTTGTAGAACTGATCAAACTCACGAGGCTCTTGAAGAATTGGGCTTGTCATAAGCTCATCCTTGAGACCTCCTCTGAACTGATAGATCATAGCCTTGTCATCTGGAATATCTTGCTTGGCATAACGGGCTAAATTCTGGAACTCAACGTTGTACTGGTAGACAGACTTGCTTCCCTGCTTCAGGTGCCTGAACTTCTCACGCATCTCCTTGACAAAGCTTGTTGGAATATAATGAGCCCTGAAGTCACGACGGAAATCGTCCAAAGTAACAACACGATCGCCCCTAGAATCCTTGTACTACTGCTACCAATCAGCTTCTTGACCCTTGAGCTGGAACGATGCAAATCTGACAAAGTCCTCTGGCCTGACATTGCTGCACTCAAAATGGTTACTCATATCACGAAGCCAATCATCAACATCAATAGGCTGCTCACAACAGGTGAAAGTCTTGGGCTGGTTGGCAAGGAACTGATTGAGTGTCGCAAATTGAAGTCGATTCTAAAAATTCCTTTGATAACCTTGCTGACCTTGCTCCCTTTCTTGCAACAGTCTGAGCAACATCTGAGTGTTCGCTTTGGTTGCGGCCATCACAGCTTGCCAAGCTTCTGGAGGAGGAGGCGGAGGAGGCGGTGGCGGGGGTGGTGGTGGAACATCAGTCTGCTCCTCACCACGACCTAGATTGTTGTGAGTTGGTGGAGCCATCCTAAAGATGGACAAAACGCGTCAGCACCTCATTGATAAGATGAAACAAAGCTGAATCAGATGCTTGAAAGAAATTGAACAATTGACAACACAACCTTCCTACTGAAAAATTAGTAAGAATGCTTCTTCGATTTATGATAACATCATTGGAAATTAGAAGCCACTTGCAATAACACAAAAGTATTGAACAAAGCGCTTAGACCAAATGTACATGCCCATATACATCTGAAGAAGATGATCCTAGATGACTACAAGATTTCCCACCTATGCACTTCCAAAACCTTTCTGGTTATGCAATCCAGTGTGGGGGATACAAGGAGGAAATATCTCACACAACTAGCAATCCTACACCCCAACTTTATCCATCCTTCAACACATAACCAGAGGCTTTCGCAAACTCATCTAATCTCAAATCCTCGAACTCACAACGATACTAAACCATGGTGGTACCCCGGACGCCTCCCCAGTACCGGGTGACTCTGACCTTATCTCACCACGATAAGTATTGAAGTAATTTCGAACACTCTCCGTCCTGAAATATCAAGGAAGCTGAATGATAACAATGTGCCAACAATCCCTAGAGCTCGACTCCCCGGAAGAAATCAAGTCAGACAGGAGGCACCAAGACAAAACCCTGTCACATCGGCATCATATAGACTCCAAAATACCCGTGTGATCCTAAAAAAATTTTGAGCGAGAAGAGGAGTAGAAACAAAATTCCTAAGTCGGATACCTCACCAGAGCATAGAAGAGGAGTAAAAAGAATCCTACTCTCCGATATAACTAGACTCAAAATAGTTTTTACTAGACACGACTCGGCCAAGTTCGAACAAGCAAAGGCTCCTATGGTCGTATGGCTCTAAATACCAAATTTTCACGCCCAAGATGCGCGCCTATCCATTTTAAGGTGCAAGGGATAGATGCGCATCTTGCCGTTAGCAAGAATAGTATCATCACAACATACAGTACTGAAAGTGATGAGTATACAAGATTGGCTTACACTCGCCACATGCTAGCTTACAATGTCACTCAAATTCATATCATCAAGTTGAACACAAGGTCCGACTACGGACGAAATCAAATGATAAAACAATTACAAACTGCACGAACATCCTCTACTCATCCGGATACGTCACGTACATCCTGCCTCTTTCCTCATCCGGATACGTCACGTACATCCTGCCTCTTTCCTCTACTCATCCGGATACGTCATGTACATACTACCAATTTCCTCATCGTACTCCCACTGGAGCTGGGTAAGATCATCCTGCTCGAACTCATCTGAACATGCACCTGGAGTGTTGTAGTAAACTTTGAGCCACAAAGGACTCAGCTATCATGTGCCCGGGTACCGAGACTATTCAAGCTTAAAGGTAGGGATGTGGTAGTGTTTAGTTTGCAGTAGCACTAAGCATTTATGGTGGCTAACTTACGCAACATGAAAATAAATATGAGTGGCCTATGATGAACGATCGAATCTAGTTTGATCTCTAAGAGATCTTGAACACTTACTTACGTCAATCATAACCCCATCGTGTTCTCTCTCGGATCGTGTTCACGAGCAGAGACGATCACGGTTACTCACACAATTGGTGCATTTTAATTAGAGTTTACTTCAAGTTAACTATAACCGGGAGTTAAACAAATATCCAAGTTGCCACATAACCGTGGGCACGGCTTTCCGAAAGATTAAACCCTGCAGGGGTGCTCCAACTAATCCATCACAAATTAGCCACACTCCGCGGGAATAGCCTCGATTGCAGATCTCGCGGTCATCATAGGTAATTCCAAAGGAATTCCAACGCTTCGAAAAAACCCGAAGAAAGTCAGACTCCACACGCAAGACATTCGGTAAAGGTAAAACAAATCCAGCAAGACCTCCCGACGTGTCGACGAACCCGATAAGAGCCACGTATCTCGTTCTCAGGACACGACGGATGAGTGATGGTTACCACGCCAATCACCGAGTTACCCCGGGCAGCGTTAATAAGCTGCTCTGGGTTGGACCAACACTCATGCGGAGCACTGGCCCGGGGTTGATTAAATTATCCACGGGTTTGCAAGACCCGATGCAAAAAAAATTAAGTTATTAAGCAAATGTAGTACCAATGTTGGGTCTTGCCAGACAAGTTTTAATCTCAACCGAATAAACTAGGGGGTTCCCAAAACAACCCCGAGCATGTTAACAAGGAACTAATGGCGGTAACAGTGGAACAAATCACTTAGCAAAAGGCCAAGCCTTCCATCAATACCAAGATATATATGTGCATTCCATTAAATAACAGATAATATTGTGATATCCAATCCATGTTATCACATGGAACAACCTGCACCTACAACTAAAATGCTATAAGACGGGCAGAGCTGCGGTATCTTGGCCAATCAATGGTTTGCTAGGATGTGGAGGATAGAGGCTGTCATGGCAACATGGGGGCTGATATCAAGTGGTATGTAGTGCAATCGTAACGATAAGAGTGAGAAACTAGCAAGCAAAAATAGTATCGGGATCCGGGTACGATCATCTTGCCTGTTGGTTCTTCAGCGGAACAAGTAGCGGGAACCTCGTAGTGGTACTCTCCTGGGTCCTCGTACTCAGTATCAACACTCGCGTCTACCCAAGAGAAATAGCAACAGTAAACATCCAACCAAGTTTCAATGCACAACCAAGATGATGCATGATTCATTTATGAAGAATTAAACATGGCAATCCAAAACTAGTCATGTTTCACATGCAAAGTTTGTATATTACTGAATCTGGACATAACCTCATGTTAAGTTATTTAGACATTAATTATCACGGCAAATATGGATGCATCATGCAAAATCGATAGAAATGCATATAAAGAACGCAAGAAACGGAGTTACGGTTCTCACGATACGCTCACGACAAGGTACGGAGGCAAAATCACAAGACCACCAAGCCATAGGCTAATTCTTCGCATTCCAAGGTACCCACTGGATTGGTTATGAAAAACCAAACACAATAGCCTCAAGAATCAATCTATTCCATGGATCATACCTCCCACAAGTCACAAAACAATAAAACCCACAATCTGCCACAAAACAGCAACATAGCAAGTTATACAGCTCACCACTTGAGCTACAAGAACCCTAAAGCCACAAACAAGATATATACAGAATCTATTCAACACACACATCAACTTATCCAACTACACAATTAGCAAAGGAGGCTCACATCAATAAGCTTGAAGCAATCAAGTTGACATGATGAAATAGTTTTCTGGAATCTGAGATTATAAAGTAGCAAGTTGACAGCAGTAGTTAAATATGCTAGAGAGCTCCTATTGGCATGAAAATTAACAGGATGGTATAAGGCAATATCTACTACAAATAACTAACACTGATCATGAGCAAAAATCCAACATATCACAAGCTACCATCCACTCTACATGGCATAAAAATAACAGCAGATCCCGAGACTTAGTCATTTCTAGCATGCCGAAACAAAAACATCAAGTAGGCAACTTAGCAGCTTGTTTCCCACTTATATGGGTGATTCTCATGTTAAACAAAAATACTAGGGCATTAATAGATATGAAACACTAGCACTTACATGTTGACACATATCCCAAAGCAAGCATGGATTAAATCATGCAAAAATGACAAAAGGACATCCCAGCTAAAATGACAGATTTATGAACTTGATCAAAAGTGAAATCTGAGGGTTCCAATGAGTTCGTTGGCTCTTTCTACCCCAAGACCATGGGTCATACTCATATGTTCATGTAAAACATCAAGGCACAAACAAGATATCAAAACTATCACCTATTCTTCAAAGTCAAGACTTACTCTACTAGGGATGCACATTAATGGACATAAGCATATTGTCAACTTAGCTTAGAATGGCAATGAGCTAGCAAACCCTACATGACATGCTTATCTACCACAAGGCAAAACAATTGGGATACCACTAGTCGCCCTCACACACACTCACCTACACACACCACTACAAGCACCCACGCACATGCTCTACACATGTCCAAGGCATATGAGCACAAATGCCACTAAGAATATACCACCCATGAAGGGGGGGTGTTCACTCACACACACACTCACATGCACCATATGCATATGCACTCTCTATACTACTCACACACATGTGTATGTATGCTTAGCATACACACACACTCACAACTCTCATGCACATACACCACATATGTGCAACCTGCCACACACGCACTCAAAAACACACAAACACCACATACATCACTGCACTTGCATACAGCAAACCACACATACGCAAACACATGCATATATACACCTATGTATATACACATACACACTCTCATACATATGTGCAGACACACATACACTAACTACACATGCACATAACCCTCTCACACTCACACTCACATGTGTGTGTTTGCACTAAGCACACACACACCACATATGTAGCAAAGAGAAAACAAAAGAAAACAAAAGGAAAAGAAAAAATCAAAAGGGGGAAGGGGCCGGGTTCGAACCTGAGACCTCCTGGTCACCACACACTACACCAACCACTCTACTATGCTACATAACGACAAAAGAGGAGGGGCGCTACGGCTCTAGTACTACACACGCACTCCGGAACCTGGCAAAACTGACAAACAACACAACGTGGCGACAGGCAACGGCGGCGACAAACTCCGGCGATTCTACGATGAATCTGGCTACGCAAACTGCTCCTACGCACAATGGTTCATCCACGGCTCCATTCCCCTCCTCACCTTGCGGAGAGGAGGAAGGAGGCGAGCGGTAGCTCCTCTTCTTGCTACCGGCGGCGACAGACGCGACGACGACCACCTAATGAGCTACGCACGGAGGAAACGGATATGAGGACCGGCAGCTCACCTTGGGGGAAAGGAGACGATGAGCCGGTCACGATGGAGTCGACGGAGGGGAAGAAGATGGCCGGAGACGATGCAGGGGAAGAAGACGGCAGCGCAGGGCTTCCGGCGACGACGAGGCCATCACTGTAGGGCTCCTCCGGGGCCCCTAGCGGTGGTAACGGAACTCCGAGACAACCCCCGAGCTCCACGCCATCAGCACCAAGGACGCCGCCCACCGGAGACACGGCGACGACGGCGATGACGATCGGCGGACGCGACTGAACTATCTGAACCTCTCACAAGCTTACCTGGCAGGGGGAAATAAGGGAGGAGGCGGAGACATGGAGGGGAAGAAGAGAGCTGCGGTGGCGGCTGGCAGAAGCGGAACCCTAGGCGAGGGGGCACACACGCCGAGGGGAGGCTAAATAGGCTGGAGCTGATGGTGACGGTGACGGAAAGGCAACGACGGATGCGGCCTCTCCTCTCTGAACATGACGGAGAAGGGGACGAGAGCAGGTAGCCGTTTTCCCGAGCGGGATGGGCCGTGGGGAAAAGGCCCATGCTGCTCTCTCTCTCACTTAAACAAAACAAAAGAGGGTTTTCTTGTTTTAAAATAAACAACCTACTTAGAAAAAACCCACAGAAATAATTAAGAGGATTTTTGGGCAAACAAAATATTTTTGTAAACCAAAAAATATGCACTATTTAATAAAAATGTTAAGTTGATTTTTAGGCCAAGTAAATTTAATACTTTAAAGAAAATAACAGCTCCTGTTATTTAAAAGCCACAAAAGCAAAAAGGCTCAGATTAACAAAAGAACCACACTCACACAGTCAAAACATATTAGGCTAGCACTTGAACTTTTTAAATAATTTATATAGTAACTTAAATTGGATTATAAAAACAACATGGGAAAAAAGGCATTAGGTTGGGTTTGGAATGAAATAAGAGAGGGAAGGAAGAGGGTTGCACATAAGACTCCAACCACACTCAAGCACCAACACAAAACAAGACCCACTCACAACCACCACATCATACAACAACACATGAATACAAGTAAGGCATGAAGAATGCTATGATGGATGAAATGATGCATGAATGGAAACAACACATGGATGGCAAGTAGCAAAACATCATTAGCTCATGACACAAGGTTCATACATGGGGTTACATGCCACAAAAGGAAGGGACATCACTTGGGGTATCACACCAGGGGAGGAAGATCCTCCTCGGTGTCCTTGGGCGTGGCCATCTTCTTTGTCTAGGGAGAGTTGATCTCTCCCCCATCTTCCTCGTGCTCCTCCTCGTGTGCGGAGGAGGCTTGGGTCTCTCCAGACTTGGTATCCGTAGGACCCCTAGGGAGGAGGGCCTCGCAGGCCTCCTTCCTCTACGTTTTCTCCTTCTTTTCTGGCGGCGCGTACGACACCACAACCAGCATCATCGTCAGCAAGGGCGACCTGGGGTCTTCGGGTAAGGGGTTGGGCCGTCGATTTGCACGGCCTTCTCCAGCCAGCCCTGCAAGGACAAAGAGAGGAAGGGTTAAATCCTTGCTAAGGATTACAGTTTGGAATGTCATGAGAAATCCTATCATACCTTCAAGGGCGGAGTGTCGGTGTCCAAGTCGGTGTCTTCTTCTTCAGCCAGCCATTCCTTCTGGGGTTTGAAGAGTACTTTCCACAACTTGTCGTGAGTTGTGCGAACGAATTTGCACACGGTGACCGGGTCCCCGAGCCTATAGGCCCACGTCAGGGTTTCCTAGCGCTGGCAGGGTAGGACGCGGAGGCGGAGCATGACCTGGACCACGTTGGTCAGCTCGATGTTGGCCTCCACCATCTGGGTGATGTGCCTGTGCAGCGCCTTCACCTCCTAGGCGGACCCCCATTCAAGGCCTTTCTTGATCCACAAGGTTAGCCTCGCGGGTGGCCCGGATGTAAATTCAGCTGGCGCCAACCAACCCTCGTCCCGTGGTTCGGTGATGTAGAACCACTCCTTTTGCCATGCCTTCACGGTGTTAATGAAGGTGTCGTCTAGCCACCTGACCCACAAGAGCTTGCATATTACAGCCCCGTCGCAGTCAACATATTGACCGCTGACCATCTTTGGCTTTAGATTGAAGACCTTAAGCCATAGGATGAAGTGCGGATGGACTCGCAGGAAGGCCTCACAAACGATGATGAAGGCCAAGATGTGCATGAAATAGTTTGGGGGAGGTCATGGAAGTCTAAGCTATAGAAGAACATCAGCCCCTGATGAAGGGGTGAAGAGGGAAACCCAATCCTCGGAGGAAATGGGGGATGAACACTACTCTCTCGCCCGTCCTCGGTGTTGGCACCACTTAGCCCTCTTTAAGAGGGCGATGGGGGATGTTGGGCGAGAGGTAACCGACGACCTTGAGCTCCCGGATGTCCTTGTCGGTGACAAATGAGGCATCCAACTTGCCTTGCGAGCCCGAGCCGGCCATGGGGAAGCTCGGGAAAGGTGGTTTGGGAGGAAAAGGAAGAAATGGATCTAGGCGCTTGGGGCTGGGAGCGAGAGGAAGTCGAATTTGGAGGCGTAGCGAGACCTTGGGGGTTTTCTCCCTTTTATGGGGGGCCGTAACACCAAGGTTCCTCTTTTACTGCCGCGAGTTATGGCACTTCCCTAAGCAATCGTGTCGTTATACGCGCATGGGGTTACCCATATCATTACTCGTGCCCCACGAAATGCGCAGCACGATCTCGTATTAATGGGGCGTGTTGCTTGAAAAGCGCCCTCGAGTCGCGACTCGAGTTTTCACAATTGGATCTTGTGACTTTTCGTCAGAGAGATTGTCAGGTAGGGTTAGTATTCACACCCCGGCATTTGGCCTTCAGGATAAACAAATCATGTTCCAGAAGACAGAACATCGTCAAGGGCTGAGTTGGAATCTGCTGAAAGTAGAAGGAACTCACCTTTCAAGATGAATACCATGGACGCATGAAGCTGTCGTTTTATATATTCCTCGATGTTGAAGGGGGCTAATAAGGGAGTCCGAGACTAAGGGGTCGTCGGGTCATTGGCTCATTCCTCGTGGGCCGACATGTTGGGCTGATCCATTGAAGACCGGGCTATGAATGATCTCGTATCCATAAAGGAAGTTTCTGTAGAATGGCGTGGCCTCCAAGTTCTGCGGATAGGATCTGCATATTTATCCCTTGTAAAAGGTAGGTTGTGTGTAACCCCAGGGACCCTCGGTGTCTATATAAACAGAAGGGTCCCCATTTGTAGAGGATAGGTGAACTCATCTAGGGTTTAGCTTAGACCATCTCGAGGTAGATCAACTCCGTAATATCCATACACATCAATACAATAAAGCAGGACGTGTGGTTTTACCTCCTCACAAGGGCCCGAACCTGGCTAAACACCGTCTCCTTCATTCCTTGTTACACATCGATCTAAGATTCACAGCTCGGGACCCCCTACCCGAGATCTGCCGGTTTTGACACAGACAATAACCTCTAAGACAGGGTTACCATACCACTCAGGAGCAGTACGTGTCCTTGTCGACCTACGAAGTTCAACAGTAACTTGATCCGAAGCTTCATGATCACCATGATTAGCATCCTCTTCAACTGATGTAGGCTCCACAGAAACATCTTTGTGCACCGCGCCACACTCTAGTAGAAGTAAAGGTTCAACAACCTCATCAAGTTCTATCTTCCTCCCACTCAATTCTTTCGAGAGAAATTCTTTCTCGAGAAATGACCCGTTTTTAGCGACAAACACTTTGCCTTCGGATCTGAGATAGAATGTATATCCAACTGTTTCTTTTGGGTATCCTATGAAGACGCATTTCTCCGCTTTGGGTTCGAGTTTTTCTGGATGAAGCCTTTTGACATAAGCATCGCATCCCCAAACTTTAAGAAACGACAACTTTGGTTTCTTTCCAAACCACAGTTCATATGACGTGGTCTCAAAGGATTCGGATGGTGCCCTATTTAAAGTGAATGTAGGTGTCTCTAATGCATATCCCAAAATGATAGTGGCAAATCGGCAAGAGACATCATAGAACGCACCATACCCAATAAACATTGATTACGACGTTCGGACACAACATTAGCTGTGGTGTTCCAGGTGACGTCAACTGTGAAACAATTCCAAATTGTCTTAAGTGATTGACAAACTCATAACTTAGATATTCTCCTCCTCGATCAGATCATAGGAATTTAATCTTCTTGTTATGATGATTCTCAACTTCACTCTGAAATTGCTTGAACTTTTCAAGCGTTTCAGACTTGTGTTTCATTAAGAAAATATAACCACATCTACATAAGTCATTGGTGAAGGTGAGAAAGTAAAGATATCCACTGCGCGCCTCAATGCTCATCGGACCACACAAATCAGTATGTATGATTTCCAATAAGTCACTTGCCCGTTCCATTGTTCTAGAGAACTAGGTCTTAGTCGTCTTGCCTTGAGGCATGGTTCACATGTGTCAAGTGATTCAAAATCAAGTGACTCCAAAAGTCCATCAGCATGGAGCTTCTTCATGCGTTTTACACCAATATGACCTAAGCGGTAGTGCCACAAGAAAATGGTACTATCATTATCAACTCTACACCAATATGAACATGTGTGTCGACATTATCGAGATTCAATAAGAATAAACCCCTCACATTGGGTGCATGACCATAAAAGATATTACCCATATAAATAGACAACCATTATTCTCTAATTTAAATGAGTAACCGTCTCGCATTAAACAAGATCCAGATATAATGTTCATGCTCAACGCAGACATTAAATAACAATACAGGTTCATCACTAATCCCGATGGTAATCAAAGAGCGAGTGTGCCCACGGTGATCACATCAACCTTGGAACCATTTCCCACGCGCATCGTCTCTTCGTCCTTCGCCAACCTCCGACTATTTTGTAGTTCCTGCTTTGAGTTGCAAATGTGAGAAACCAAACTGGTATCAAATACCCAGGCACGACAACGAGAGTTGCTAAGGTACACACCAATAACATGTATATCATATACACCTTCTTTGGCGTTGGCCGCCTTCTTGTCGGCCAAATAATCGGGGCAATTCTGCTTCCAGTGGTCACTTCCCTTGCAATGAAAGCACTCAGTTTTTGGCTTGGGGCCAGCGTTGGGTTTCTTCACGGGAGGAGCAACTGCTTTGCCACTCTTCTTAGAGTTACCCTTCTTGCCCTTGCCATTCTTCTTGAAACTAGTAGTTTTATTGGTCATCAACACTTGAGGATCCTTCTGGATTTCTGACCCATTGACTGTTAGCATCGCAGACAGCTCGGCGACTGATTTGTTCATCCCTTGCATGTTATAGTTTAACACAAAGCTTTTGTAGCTAGGTGGTAGTGATTGAAGAACTCTATTAGTGATCGCCTCTGGCGGGTGAGGGAGTCCTGGATTAGGGGGTCCTTAGATAGCCGACCTGTTGTTATGGGCCGGACTATGAGAGCTATTTACCGAACACCGAAGGATTTGAAGGCCTAGTCTCGAAGATGGAAGTTTCCAGAAGCACGGCTTGCGCTCCAAGTCTGATGTATTAGTTAGGCATGTTTATCTTTTCGGCATGTAACCAACCATGTGTAAACCCTAGGCCTCCTCGACATCTATATAAGCCGAAGGGTTTTAGGGTATAGAAACAAAACAAAATCATCTAGGGTTAGACTTATGATCTCGAGGTAGATCAACTTTGCAACCCCTTACACCATCAATACAATCAAGAAGGACGTAGGGTATTACCTCCATTGGAGAGCCCGACCCTAGGTAAACACGCGTCCCCTTCGTCTCCTGTAACCATCGATACTAGTCTCACAGTTCGGGACCCCCTACCCGAGATCCACCGGTTTTGACACCGACATTAGTGCTTTCATTGAGAGTTCCTCTATGAGCGAGATGGAATCAATGCCTCACTTTTTCATCAACGAAGAGGTCCGCGGCATGGACGTTTCATCCCCGGATAGATCTTCGCCTTTGGTAGCGTTGTGTTGCATGCTGATTCCAATGGCCACTTAGGCCACGTCGAGAACTTCGCCCCTGATCAAGAGGTCAGATTTGGAAACCTAGAGTTCTTCATCGACCCCCGGGGCGACTTGTCACTAATCGGGCTCGCATCTTCGTCTGTAGCCCCCAAGGACTCTAAGGCTTTAACCTCGAGCCCCTTCTTCGGACATGCCAATGGGGTCACCCAGGGTGCCAAACCGATCTCATATTCCGGTCTGACTATTGCGCCAGGTGACCGGGCACATGTTCTCTTCGAACACTCCCCATGTCCGGACGCCATGGAGGTAAACTCCACGAACTCCGAACAGCTGGATCCAATCGGGCCCTCAGCGTTCTGCGAGGCCCTATTGCGATTTTTGTCGATGAAGGTCGCTGACGATCCAGCCCTGATCTATGCTCGGCTCGGTTACAGTGAGGGCAGGGACGGATTTTCTGACCCACACACCACCCACTTGATAGACACCGTCGAAGATTTAACCAACGTATTAGACTATGCCTCCGAGGAGGTAGAATATATTGATGAGGAGGACTGTGAGTCCACCCCCGTTAACACCGGGAGTTGGACCGCCACTTCCACATACGACGTCTACATGGTGGATACTTCTGTCACCAATGGGGATAACACGCCTCCCAGCGACGGCGATAAATTGGGCGATGCACCATCACGGCGCCGAAAGTCGCATAAGCGGTCCAAAAGCAAAAAGGGAAGAAAAGCTATTATCAGCAATGGGGAGGGCAATACCACCGTCGATCATGGCAATCCCGATATCCCTGAGCACCCGTTGGAGGGTCCAGATGGGACAGAGGACAAAAATAATACCAATAATGCCAACGAACCTAGAGGCAACGATTATCTTCCCCCCGTTGAGGAGGAGGGCACACCGGAAGCCGATGACCTGTACATTCCCAATAACCTCGAAGATCGGGAAGAAATCAGGTAGTGGCTCATAGCAACGGCCCGCATCCTAAAGACCAAAGAATGGCAACTTAAATCTGAACAAGCTGACCTCAATAATCGATAGACGAAAGTCCTCTCAGCCGAGGAAGTATACGACACTGGTCTGTCAAATCAGACCAAAAGCTATCCTCAGAGAAGGCCACTGCCGCAATTTGACGACAAACTCACTGATACGCCGTCCCCGGACCACACTCCATATGAAAAACCCGGACGCCCCCCTCACGGGCGGGACAGGACGGCTGGCAACAACGGTTATATACCAGCAATGCCCCGGAGACAGGGAAAGGAGCCATTAGAGCACAACGACATGTTCGTCCTGTGAGCTAACCTGGATCACAGAGCAGGCCGCACAAGGTCCATTTATGGATCCTGAGAGTACTCCCCCGATAGATGAGGTGAGTACAGGCCATGGTTTGACCAAAATAACAGAGTCCGGGAATGCAACGGGCCCCATACAGACGCCGAATATAGGCATGACATAGCATGGGTCAGGGGCCCAGAGTATATCTCTCCTGATCGATGGGGCAAATCCCATCTTGCTCGATCATGTCTGGTAGCATGGGTCTGGACAAGCCTGAAAATTACCTTTGTAACTACCCAGTCATGGAGTAGCGTTTGGTCGGCCCAAAGCAAGTCTGTCACCACCCTGAGTACATGCGCCAGCTCAGGTCTTAGGATATAGAACGTATGTTGTACTAGAGACTCACATATGACCTATCGCTGCGCCTCATAGTTGGGTTTGTCCAACTCAGACCTTATCTCGACTCGGATCCGACTATGTCGAATCCGACCAGACCTTTCTGAGTCAATATTATCCTGCTAGCATCCAATGCTACATGGTTAGTGAGACCGAACCATCCACCGTGTCATATGCTAGTATGATTAGTTGTGCGTCCACACAACCCTTTGGACTAGGGACCATTTAGGACAATCATCATACAATGCATAGTCTCACAAACAAGTCACATACTTGTTAATACACATCAATGATAATTTCCAAGGACTATCTTTATTCATAAACACATAAAAAATATCATCATACATGATTGCCTCTAGGGCATATCTCCAACAGTCTCCCACTTGCACTAGAGTCAATCAAATAGACACTGAATGTTCATAGCTCTAACGTGCCCCTCATGCTTGGGTTGTGGAAAGCGGCTTACTCAACATATCTGCAACATTTGCATCCGTGTGAATCTTGCATAAATTAGTGTCACCTTTCTCTACGAGCGTTCGTATTAGGTGATATTTTTGGTCTATGTGCTTGGTCTTGTGGTGTTGTCTTGGCTCCTTGACCTATGCGATGGCACCTGAATTATCACAATAAAGGACAATGCTTTTGACCAGCTCGGGAACACACCAACATCTTCCAGGAACTTCTGAATCCAAACACCTTCCTTTGCGGCTTCACAAGCCGCAATGTATTCGGCCTCTGTTGTGGAGTCGGCCACCGTATCTTGCTTGGAACTCGACCAGCTCACTACTCCTCCATTCATGACATACACGAATACAGTTTGCGATCGACAATCATCCCTGTTGGTTTGGGAACTAGCATCAGCGTAACCCTTTATGTAGAGCTCTTCCTCACCTTCATAAACTAGGAACATCTCTTTAGTCCTTTTCAGGTACTTCAAGATAGTTTTCACCGCTGCCTAGTGACTCTCAGCTGGGTCGGCCTAGTATCTGCTTGTTAAGCTTATTACATAGGCAACATCAGGCCGTGTACATAGCATGGCATACATGATGGATCCAATTGCTGAGGCATATGAAATCTTGCTCATCCGGTTTCGCTCATCAGAAGTCGTAGGACTCTGAGTCTTGCTTAGCCTTATACCACGTGAGACGGGCAAGAACCCTTTCTTGGCCTCACTCATGTTGAACCTCTTCAACACTTTATCTATGTATGTGCTCTGGCTTAAGCCGATCAACCTCCTCGGTCTATCTCTATAGATCTTGATGCCTAAAATGTACACTGCCTCTCCAAGGTCTTTCATCGAAAACTTGCCATTCAATGATTCCTTGACTGATTTCAGCATCAAAACATCATTTCTGATCAGCAGTATGTCATCCACATACAAGATCAAAAATACTACCGAGCTCCCACTAGACTTCTTGTATAAAAAATAGTCCTCTTCGTTCTTGATGAAACCAAGGTCAACGATGACTTCATCAAAATAAATGTTCCAACTCCGAGCTGCTTGCCTCAATCCATAAATTGATCTCTTAAGCTTGCATATTTTACCAGCGTTAGTTGGATCGACAAAACCTTCGGGCTGTATCATGTATACATCCTCTTTTAAATTTCTATGAAGGAAAGCCGTTTTGACATCCATCTGCCATATCTCATAATCGAAATATGCAGCTATAGCTAGTATGATCCTCACCGACTTTGGCATTGCTATCGGTGAGTAGGCCTTGTCGTAGTCAATTTCTTGATCTTGTCCATAACCTTTAGCGACAAGCCGAGCATTGTGGATGTGAACATTTACATCCACATCGGTTTTCTTCTTAAAGACCCATTTGCAGCCAATGGCAACTACGCCAGGTGGAAGATCAACCAAGTCACAGACTTGATTCTCATCGATGGACTTTAACTCGGATCTCATGGCCTCTAGCCATGCCCCGAATCTAGGCTCACCATTGCTTCCGCATACGTGGCCGGCTCATCACTTTCCAGCAACAAAACTTCACGCACTCTGTGCAATATTTCCGACTTCCGTGGCTCCCGTGCCGACTCCACTACGGGTTCCTTGATCAACTCTAGTTTGATCTCATCACTAGCCGAGTCGTCCCCGAGTGGCTCTCGAATTTCTTCGAGTCGCACTGTTCTCTCACTAGCCTCTCGATTGAGAAACTCTTTCTCTAGGAAAACCCCATTCCGAGCAACAAACACTTTGTTCTCTTCTCGGTTGTAGAAGTTGTATCCCAAGGTTTCCCTCGGATATCCCACGAATATGCATTTATATGACTTGGATGTAAACTTGTCCAACATGAGTCGCTTGACAAATGCTTCACAACCCCAAATCTTTAGAAAAGACAAACTAGGAGTCTTCCTAGTCCACATATCATGTGGTGTCTTGTCAACGGATTTTGATGGTACCCTATTAAGTGGGAAAGCTGTAGTTTCTAGAGCGTATCCTCAGAACGACAAGGGTAAATCCGATTTTCTCATCATCGACCGGACCATGTCCAACAAGGTTCGATTCCTCTGTTTTGACACACTATTTCTTTGCGGTGTACCCATAGGTGTGAGTGAGGTACTATACCTCGGCTTTTCAGGTGATTATCAAACTCCTGGCTCATGTAATCACCTCCACGATCTGATCGTAGAAGTTTTACCGTCTTGCCGAGCTAATTTCCAACCTCATTCTGAAACTCTTTGCACTTTTCAAAAGTTTCTGACTTGTGCCTCATCAAATATATATATATATCCATATCTACTCAAGTCATTGGTAAAAGTCGCGAAGTACTGATAGCCACCTCTGTCCGTTGTGCTCATTGGACCACACACATCACTGTGTATAAGTTCCAACAGCTCGGACGCCCTCTCATAACTCTTTGCAAAAGGAGACTTAGTCATCTTGCCTAGAAAGCATGATTCACAAGTCTCGAACGACCCGAAGTCGGACAAAGTTAGGAGTCCATCATCATGGAGCTTCTTCATGCGTTTCAGACTAATGTGTCCAAGCCGGCAATGCCAGAAGTATGTCGGATTTATCTCGTTAGGCTTATGCCTCTTGACATTCACGTTAGTTTGTAGATTTAAAATAAATATCTCATCTACTATGGGTGCATAGCCATGGAACATTCCATTCAAATAAAATGAACAACCATTGTCTTTTATATTGAATTCATAACCTTGACTCATCAAGCATCACGCAGAAATAATGTTCCGACTAAGTGCGGGAATGTAATAACAATTATTGAATTCCAAAATAAATCCAGAAGGAAGCTTGAGCTGCATCATGCCGACCTCCAACACAGCAACTCTTGCTTTGTTGCCGACCCTGATGTCAATCTCCCCTTGTGCCACACACCTAGTTCTTACCAGCTCCTGCATCGAGTTGCAAATATGAACAACCGATCCGGTATCAAATACCCAAGAGCGACTAGGTATGTCAGCAAGGTAAATGTCTATAACATATGTAACAAGTGTACCTTTCCCTGAAGAAGCATCTCCGGCCTTCTTGCCGTGCTTAGCAAGCCACTTGCTACAGTTCCTCTTCCAGTGACCAGGTTCCTTGCAGTGAAAGCAAATGGTCTTTGAGTTCGGTCCGGACTTTGGCTCAACGGCGGAGACAGCCTTCACCATGCCCTTTTACTTACCCTTTTTCTTGGACCAACTCTTCTTGAACTTAGCCAAGTTCTGCACCATCAACACTTGATGCGTGCCTTTCTAAATATCTTGCTCTACCACCTTGAGCATCCCATGCAATTCAGTGAGTTTCTTATCTATGCCATGCGTATGATAGTTTGAGATGAACGTCCCATAGCTAGGTGGAAGAGAACGCAAAATTGCATTTGTGGACAGCTCGTCCCCAAGTGGGAAGCCTAACCGATCCAAAGCTTGCACGTACCCGATCATCTTCATCACATGCGGGCTCAATGGATCACCCTTGTTCAGCTTACAATCCGTCAAGGACTACCAGACATTGAACCCTTCGATCCTAGCCTGTACCTAAAACATGCTCTTCAAACTCTCAATTGTATCGAAAGCCTGAATGTTTTCAAAATGTTGTTGCAAATCAGGCTCCATACAAGGCAGCATGAGGCAACTGATCTCGCTTGATTCATCAACGAGTTTCTGGTGGGTATTCTTGGTTGTGGCATTAGCATTCTCGGTAGGTTCTTGTGGAAGTGGATCCTCTAGAACATGTTCCTTTTTATCGTGCTTGAGAATAATTCTCAGATTTCTATACCAGGTGGTAAAGTTTGTTCCATTCAGTTTATCCTTTTCCAGAATTAATTTCAATGCAAAGTTGGGTTGAGCAGGTGGTGCCATTGATCTACAACAGAAAATATGCAATCACTAAGCAATGTGTTTATGTAGAGTAATTCAAGCCTTAAACAGAACTACTCCCACTAAAGTCGGCATCCCTCCGCAAACTCTCAATGATTCAGGACCAGTCTAGCGCGAGCGACTTGTGAGATTTAACATCACTGCTAGACAACTCGCCTATTAGGTAAGCAACTCCTTGCTAATCATATCTCTATATGACTCCTGACGGTTGGGTAGGTATCTCATACCCCGGCTCCCAACCTTCTCTGCCACAAGGCCCAAAACCAATTTGATAGCCTTGTCAAGTTAACCCGATGCAGTGCATGTCCGTGTTCGACACGAACCCTCCATTTCAATGACACCTAGTAGCACCTCAATTTTTTGAGCCCACCACTAGACATACTTGACATGCGAAGGTGCAACATCCGGAATGGCAATATACTTGATATTAATGAGGATCTTTATAACATGCATAGAAACAAGAAGCAATATCAATCACATATAAACATAAATATTGAAATAGTATGGCTCCTTCATTGGCGTCCTTCCATGACCGGCTCCTACTTCGATGACCAAGGCGGAACTCCATCTTGTCCGTCATGCCAGGACGCCAATACCTCGAACTTGATCTCCATCCTCCAACTACTACAACTAGTAATGAATTTACAGAGAATCACAAGTCGACACGCAGGTCGTTATACAATATAATGGCAGGACTTTGGCTCCTGCCGGCTGACAATCATGACACACAGGTCATGTTAAATTACACACATGCATCACATACATATGAGCCATACTATTCACATCAAAACTATAAAACAAACTTATGCATATAATCGCATCTACCGGTTTGTGTGATCGTGTACGAAATACAAGGCACTACGCACACGGCGGTCCCGCTAGCCGGTTCGAAGGAGCAGCGCCCCTCGCGGGTGCAGGCAGCGCCCGACATTTTCGGAAATCATAGATTGCATTTGCACTCCGATCACGCCGAATTTTCTTATCTGACCGATCTCATCGATCATCGCGAACCCGATTCGGTTTTATGATTCACGGTTAACCCCAATGGCGGATACCGACCGGTAGGGGTAGGTTGTGTCACGACCTCATCGATTTTGATTGACAGAAAACATAGCCTCAACGATCCCGATGTGCAGTTGATCTCATCAACCGTGCACATAGCCAATCTCATGAACGACGACGGATCTCACCCGCCGCTTCCGGATATCAAATATGCATCCGATCTGAATCCAAATCCTATAATAGAGGCTCTGATACCACTGTTGGGTTCTGTCGTAGGTGCATCGCATGCAAATTAAAAATTTCCTACGCGCACAACATCCAAGAACATGCTACGGAGATGGATCACAGATTGTTACCACTAGACGCGCAGTGTCATGCAGCGGAAGTAAAGTTGGGGCACCGCGTTCGTGTGGTCCATTTCCTCCTCGTACGATCTCCCTCGAACAGTTGTTCCAATCTCCCTCGAATAGCCGATCGTCAGATCCCACGTACAGGTTCGCCGGAGCGGCGCAAGTGCACCATCTCTAACGGTATCCACGCGTGCAGGAGGAGCACCCGTGCGGCGGCTGCTAGGTCCGATCACACGGTCGCCGGCGGCGAGTGGAGGTGGCTAGTTTCAACTCATGCAAAGCCCTAATGATGGTGCCGAAGCGATCAAACGGATGGGTGTGCCACACCTCCACTATATAGAGGCATCCGTCGTGGGCTCAACTCTTGGGGGTCGCACGGATCCTAAAGCCCACATGTTCCTTCCCTTAAGCGCGCGACCCTTTAGGTTCTCATCCACTTGGTCGCGAGTCAGATGACATCCGACTTGACCGGTCGATAGCAGCCTCTAGCAAGACGTACCGACTCCAAGTGTCCGATGAAGCTGGTTAGGGGAACCTGTACTTCACACTTTTGTTCCCTTTGCCACACGATATATATGTTGTCGTGCACAAGGCGATATGGTCATCCCTGTTGTAGCACGACCTCTTTCTTGTTCCGGTGAATCCGATCAACATTCGGATTATCTCATAATCCTCATCACATGGCCATGCTTATCCACTGGTGGCTCGTAAGGCAGAGAGGGTGGTGGTCGCTTCTTTGGCCGCCGCCTTCTCCACGGCCGCTTCATGTTTGGCACGTTAAAGCTCAGCCTTGAGATTTTCAGTCTCTTTCGACGAAGCTGCAACACGATAAAACCTTATATAAAAGGAATCTGCATTGACAGTACTCGGGGAAAAGTATTCAGATTTTTGGAGTTACCCTGTACCGCATTGAACCTCTTGTTGAGGACTTCCACCTCATCCTCGGAGTGCTTAAGCTTCCGATGTAGCTCGTCCATCACGGCACTATTTTTGGTTGCCGCGGATGACGAAGTCTACATTACACACGCAATGCATACATCACATCGGCACTCACTTCCCAAACTTTAGATATGACCCCTAGACGATTTGTTCACCTCACCCAGGGCTTGGGGCCTGCCATGTATACAATACAACTAAATAAAAACCTTAGCAAAAATATTGGTCGACTTACTTGAAAGCCCGCAAGCAGACCTTTGAAGGCCTTCTTCACCCATAAGGGTGTGGCGATCCTCAGGGATGGAGGGACTTGTTACAGCCTCCTCCATGGCTGACCACCTGTTGGTCGGCGGCGCTGGGGATGATCGAATTTCCCGATCCCCCGACGGGGATTGTACCGGTGCCTTCGGAGGCATAGTGTGCTCCGGAGATGTCCTAGGAGGCGACCAATTGCCCATCCGGATGGCCTCCTCAGTTTCCGGGCGGGGCATTGTTCCCTGGTCCTCGGTGGCTAAAGTGTTAGCCTTGGCCACGGTGCTTTCTCCCTCGCCCCCTGTGTCTGCCTCCATTGGAGTAGGCTGGAACGACACCTCCACGATGTCCTTCATGGTGCCTGGAGTGGTGGGATGTGAGGCATCCCCGCTCTCCATCAGTTCAACCGGCGGGGTCACCCCATCTGATACCATCTCGGCAGGGATAACGCGTGGGGGGCTGTCAGACCAATAACCTGCGTGTTAGCAAACTCTGAATGAACTTGTGATAGGTAGGAGGGTCTTCGGATCCTAACCTGGATGGGGGCTTGACCCTTAGGCTCCTTCGTAGAACCTCCTCGGGGTCTTCGGACATGGAGCTCGAGTCCGAGCTGTCGTCGGACAAGACCACCTGCGTCTATCGTGCCCTCCTTGGGGCAGGAGAAGCTACCTGCCCCGTGGCATCCGAACATGCCTCTCTTTTCTTGGCATGGAGGGGGGGTTGCCTTCCCCCTCGCTCTTGACCTTCTCCTCCTCTTCTTCCTCCTCTTCGGCCTCCTCCTGATTTGAGGAGGCGGGGTTGTCTTCGGATGCAGCATCAGGTCGGTCCTTGATGCGAAGGCCAGCTTGACCTGGTTTCTGCTTCTTCTCTGTCTTCGTGGGTGCCTCGTAAGTCTTCTCCACGAGAATCTTTACTAATAGCCCAGTCCTCTCGTCTTCGGGTTGAGGAGCCTCACTATGGATTTTGATGGCTTTCTTTAGCCATCTCTGTTCGAACAGATCGGATAAAAGGTTATCAGAATTGTCTGCATAATAAAGCCGACCAAGATGGGGTTAATCGTACCTCGGAATCGGGCTTGGCAGCGTGCAGACCCTTGTCCCCCTCCTCGGATGGCCAGCTCTTCATTGACTTGAAGAGCATCATCCACAACTTCTCCCGCGTAGTGCAGAAGAGGTTCTGGACTGTGGGCTCGGCTTCGATTTCTCGAGCCCACAAGGGAGTATCCCGACGCTGGCAGGGGAGGATGCATCTTCGGAGCATCATCTGGACCACATCGGCTAGCTGGATGCTTTCCTTGACTAGGGAGCGGAGGTGCTTCTACAGATCGGTCACCTCCTTGCGTGATCCCCAGACTAGGCCTTTTTCGGGCCATGAAGCCACTCTGGTGGGGGGACCAGATCTGAATGCGACAATGGGGAGCTGGCCCTCTTCTTGTGGTTCGGTGACATAGAACCATTCCTTTTGCCATCCCTTGATTATGTCGATGAAGGTGCCCGACAGCCACCCGACGCGAGCAAGCTTGTCGATGACTGCCTCGTCGCAGTCCGTGTGCTTGCCACCGACGCACTTGGGTTTGATGTTGAAGACCTGCAGCCAGAGCCCGATGTGTGGCTCGACACACAGGAAGGCCTCGCAGACGAGGATGAACATCGAGATGTGCATGATGGAGTTGTTGGCTTCTGCCGTAGGTGCATCGCATGCAAATTAAAATTTTCCTATGTGTAGAACATCCAAGAACATGCTACGGAGATGGATCACAAACTGTTACCACTAGACGCACAGTGCCGTGCAGCGGAACTAGAGTTGGGGCATCGCGTTCGTGTGGTCCACCTCCTCCTCGTCCGATCTCCCTCGAACAGCCGTTCCGATCTCCCTCGAACAACTAGTCGCCGGATCCCACGTACAGGTTCGCCAGAGCAGCACAAGTGCACCGCCTCTAATAGTATCCGCACGTGCAGGAGGAACACATGTGCAGCAAACTGCTAGGTCCGATCACACGGTCGGCGGTGGCGAGTGGAGGTGGCTAGTTGCAACTCATGCAAATCCCTAGTGACGGCGCCGAAGGGATCAACCGGATGGGTGTGCTGCACCTCCACTATATATAGGCATCTGGCATGGGGTCAACTCTTGGGCCTCGCACGGATCCTAAAGCCCACGTGTTCCTTCCCTTAAGCGCGCGACCCTTTAGATTCTCGTCCACTTGGTCGCGAGTCAGATGACATCCGACTTGACCGGTCGGTAGCGGCCTCTAGCAAGACGTGCCGACTCCAAGTGACCGATGAAGCTGGTTAGGCAAACCTGTACTTCACACTTCTGTTCCCTGTGCCACACGATATATATGTTGTCGTGCACAAGGCGATATGGTCAGCCCTGTTGTAGCACAACCTCTTTCTCGTTCTGGTGAATCTGACCAACATTCGGATTATCTCATAATCCTCATCGCATGGCCATGCTTTTCCAGGTCGAATCACCCGAGGGGCCCAGAGTATATCTCTCCTAATCGGAGGGGCAAATCCCATCTTGCTTGACCATGTATCGCAGCATGGGTCTGGACAAGCCTGAAAACTACCTTTGTAACTACCCAGTCATGGAGTAGCGTTCGGTCGGCCCGAAGCAAGTCTATCACCATCCCGAGTACATGCGCCAGCTCAGGTCTTAGTACATAGAACATATGTTGTACTGGAGACTCAAAGATGACCTATCACTGCGTCTCATAGTTGGGTTGTCCAACTCAGACCTTATCTCAACTCGGATCCGACTGTGCCGAATCCGACCAGTCCTTTCTGAGTCCATATTATCCGACTATCATCCAATGCTACATGGTCAGTGAGACCGAACCATCCACCATGTCATATGCTAGCTTGATTAGTTGTGCATGCGCACAACCCTTTGGACTAGGGACCATTTAGGACAATCGTCATACAATGCATAGTCTCACAAACAAGTCACATACTTGTTAATACACATCAATGATAATGTCCAAGTACTATCTTTATTCATAAACACATAGGAAATATCATCATACATGATTGTCTCTAGGGCATATCTCCAACAGGAGTTCGGCGGGAGGTCATGGAAGTCGAGGACGTAGAAGAACATTAACCCCCTGACAAAGGGGTGGAGTGGGAAGCTCAGCCCTTGATGAAGTGGGGATGAACACCACCCTCTCGCCTAGCCTGGGGATGGGGATCACTTGGCCCTCCTCTGCTGCACGGTGAGGGATGTTGGCGGGGAGGTAATCGGCCTTCTTGAGGTCGAGTATGTCCTTGTTGCTGACCATGGAGTCTTCCCACTGGCCATTGGACCCCGCCATTACTGATCTTGGAGGTGGGGTTGGAGAAACCTAGATCTGTGCTTTGAAGGCGCAAGAGAACGGAAGGCGGAGAAGTCAAATGGAGAGCGTCAAAGGGCCTTTGGGGTTTTCCTTCTCTTTTTATAAGGCCTATCAATTTAGACTCCCCTTGCTGTGTCGTGAATCCCTCCACTACTCGAGACGTGCGAGACATTGTGCACGCGTGGTTAAGTATATCCCATATAAAACGGGACACGATCAGTGTATTGATAGATCGTGATGATTGAAATAGCCTCGAACCACGAATCGAGTCTAGGCAAATGGCCTAGCGGTCATGGTGGGCCATAAACTTTCGTCAGAAAGGTTGTCAGAGGGCCATTGTGTACCCCTTCACATTTGGCCTTCAAAGCCAATTAATCTACAGTATTCGGACGTGCCACTATGCGGGAGACTACTTGTCATCGGAGGCCGAACTATGGTTCAGAAGGAAGGAACTCACCTCGCAAGCCCAAGACTTTGTCCGCTAAGCAATCGAAGCTGGAGACCCTTAGCATTCGAGTCAAGTTTGGGGGTTACTGAGGGAGTCCTGGATTAGGGGGTCCACGGATAGCCGACCTGTTGTTATGGGCTGGACTATGAGAGCTATGTACCGAACACCAAAGGATTTGAAGGCCCAGTCTCTAAGATGGATGTTTCAAGAAGCACGGCTTGCGCTCCAAGTCTGATGTATTAGTTAGGGATGTTTATCTTTTTGGCATGTAACCGACCATGTGTAAACCCTAGGCCTCCTCGGCATCTATATAAGCCGAAGTCTTTCAGGGTATAGGAACAGAACAACTCATCTAGGGTTAGACTTACAATCTGGAGGTAGATCAACTTTGTAACCCCTTACACCATCAATACAATCCAGCAGGATGTAGGGTATTACCTCCATTGGAGGGCCCAAACCAGGGTAAACTCGCATTCCCTTCGTCTCCTGTTACCATCGATCCTAGTCTCACACTTTGGGACCCCCTCCTCGAGATCTGCTCGGCGACTGATCTGTTCATCCCTTGCATGTTATAGTTCAACACAAAGCTTTTGTAGCTAGGTGGTAGTGATTGAAGAACTCTTTAAGTGATCGACTCTAGTGGGAGCATAACTCCTAACTCAACCAGACGGTCGGAATACACAAATATTTGGAGTATGTGCTCACCGACAGACCCGTTCTCCTCCATCTTGCAAGCATAGAACTTATCGGAGATCCCATACCTCTTGATCCAGGCATTCTTTTCAAAAATAAACTTCAACTCCTAGAACAACTCATATTCTCCATAACGTTCAAAACGTCTTTGAAGTCCCGGTTCCAAGCCATACAACATATCACATTGAACTATTGAGTAGTCATTAGAACGTACCTGTCAGGCGTTCACAACGTCCACAGACGCCACTGGAGGGGGTGGCACAACCAGTGATGCATCAATGACATAAGCTTTTTGCAAAGCTGTGGGGATAATCCTCAGATTGTGGGCCCAGTCTACAAAGTTACTTCCATCATCTTTCTGCTTGGATTTCTCTAGGAACGCATTGAAATTCAGGGGAGCTACTGCGTGAGCCATTGATCTACAACATAAGTGTGCAAAGACAACTTAGACTATTGTTCAAGATAATGAGTTTAGTTAATCATATTAATTAAAACTCCCACTCAAATTGACATCCCTTTGGTCATCCGAGTGCTACATGATCCAAATTCACTAACCCAAGTCCGATCATCAGGGGAGATGAGGTGGTTTCAATGGTGAACATCTCCATGTTGATCATATCTACTATATGACTCATGTTAGACCTTTTGATCTCTTGTGTTCTGAGGCCATGTATGTACATGCTAGGCTCATCGAGTTAAACCTGAGTGTTCCGCATGTGCAAAACTAGCTTACACCCATTGTATGTGAATGTGGAGTCTATCACACCCGATCATCGCGTGGTGCTTCGGAACGACGAACTTCCGTAATGGTGCACACTCGGGGAGAACACAATTTTATCTTGAAATTTTAGTGAGGGGTCACCTTATAACTATACTATCGTCCTAAGCAAAATAAGATGCAGAAAAGGATTAACATCACATGCAAATCATAAGTGACATGATATAGCCATGAACTTGTGCTTTTGATCTCCATCTTGAAAGCACCGGCATGATCTCCATCGTCACCTGCATGACACCATGATCTCCATCATCGTGTTGCCATCAGGGTTGCCAACCATGCTTCTAATACTATTGCTAACATTTAGCAATAAAGTAAAGCATTACAAAGTGCTTAATGATTGACACACAGGTCATACAATAATTAAAGACAATCCTATGGCTCCTGCTGGTTGTCGTATGCATCGACATGCAAGTCGATATTAACTATTACAAAACATGATCATCTCATACATGAAATATATTATATCATGTCTTTGGCCATATCATATCCCAACATACCCTGCAAAAACAAGCTAGACGTCCTCTAATTTGTTGTTGCATTTTTACGTGGCTACTATGGGTATGTAGCAAGAACGATTCTTCCCTTTTCAAAACCATAAGGTGATATACAAGTTGCTATTTAACCTTGCACAAGGACCGCCTTCATCGAATCCGATTCAACTAAGGTGGGAGAGACAGACACACGCCAGCCATCGTATGCAACAAAGTCACATGTTAGTCGATGGAACCGGTCTCATGTACATGGATATGTAAGGTTGGTCCGGGCCGCTTCATCCCAAAATACCGCTGAATCAAGAAAGTACTAAGGAAGGGAGCAATCTGAATATCAATGCCCACAAACTCCTTTTTGTTCTACTCGTGATGTCATCTACGCAAAGACCTAGCTCATGATGCCACTGTTGGGAACGTGGCATGGGAAACAAACTTTCCTATGAACACCCAAGATCAATCTAGGAGATGAACATCTATGAGAGGAGAGATTGCATCTACATACCCTTGTAGATCGCTAAGCAGAAGCGTTAAGAAACACAGTTAATGTAGTTAGACGTCTTCGTGATCCAATCACGATCCGTCTCGCAAACTCCCGGTAAAGTGCTGACCGAAAGGCACCTCCGCGTTCAACACACGTATAGCTTGATGATGCCTTCACCTCCTCGATCCAGAGAGCGATGGTGAAGTAGTATCCCGAGTCCTCCGGCAGCAGGACGGCATGGTGAGGTGGTGGTGGTGAAAACTTAGCATGGTGAGGTGGTGGTGGTAAAGTAGTAGCTTGATCTGAAGTTTCATGATTATCATCATTTGGTTCCTCTTCACTTGGTGTAGGCATCGTAGAAACATCTTTTTGCGTCATGCTACTATCCAACTGAAGTGATGGTTCAACAACCTCATCAAGTTCTACTTTCCTCCCATTCAATTCTTTCAAGAGAAACTCATTCTTGAGAAAGGACCCATTTTTAGCAACAAACACTTTGCCCTCGGATCTGAGATAGAAGGTATACCCAACTGTTTCCTTAGGGTATCCTATGAAGATGCAGTTTTCCGCTTTGGGTTCAAGCTTATCAGACATAAGTGTCGCATTCCCAAACTCGAAGAAATGACAGCTTAGGTTTCTGCAAAACCATAATTCATACGGTGTCATCTCATCAGATTTAGATGGTTCCCTATTTAAAGTGAATGTAGTTGTCTCTAATGCATAACCCCAAAATGATAGTGGCAAAACGATAAGAGACATCATAGTATGCACCATACCCAATAGAGCACGACTACGACATTCGGACACACCATCACACCATGGTGTTCCAGGCGGCGTGAGTTATGAAACAATTTCCACATTGTCTTAAATGTATACGAAACTTGTAATTCAAATATTCACCTCCATGGTCACATCATAGATATTTTATCATCTTGTCACGATGATCTTCAACTTCACTCTGAAATTGCTTGAACTTTTCAAACATTTCAGACTTGTGTTTCATTAATTAAATATACACATATATACTCAAATCATCGGTGAACGTAAGAAAATAACGATATCCATCGCACGCTTCAACACTCATTGGACCACATACATCAACATGTAATATTTCAAATAAGTCACTTGCCTGCTCCATCAAATTGAAAAGAGGGTCATAGTCATCTTGCCCATGAGGCATGGTACGCATGTCTCAACCGATTCGAAATCAAGTGAGTCCAAAGAACCATCAACATGGAGATTCTTCATGAGCTTTACACAAATATGATCTTAGCGGCAGTGCCGCAAGTATGTGGTACTATCATTATTAACTTAGCATCTTTTGGCATCAATATTATGAAAATGTGTATCACTAGGATCAAGATTCAATAAACCATTCACATTGGGTGCATGACCATTGAAGGTATTATTCACGTAAACAGCATAACCATTATTCTCAAACCTCAATGAATAACCGTATTGCAATAAACACGATCTAATCATGTTCATGCTCAAGACAAACACCAAATAACGTTTATTTAGGTTCAACACTAATCCGGAAGGTAGAGGGAGCGTGCGATGGTGATCACATCAACCTTGGAAAAACTTCCAACACACATCGTCCCCTCGCCCTTAGCTAGTCTCAATTTATTCTGTAGCTTTTATTTTGAGTTACTATAATTAGCAACTAAACCAGTATCTAATAACCAAGTTCTACTAGGAGTACACATCAATAGCACGTATATCAAATAAACTTCGGTTGATGTTGCCAGCCTTCTTATCTACCAAGTATCTAGGACAGTTCCGCTTCAGTGACCGTTCTCCTCATAATACAAGCACTTAGTCTCGGGTTTGGGTTCCACCTTGGGGTTCTTCACTAGAGCAGCAACTGGCTTGCCATTCATGAAGTTTCCCTTCTTGCCCTTGCCCTTCTCGAAACTAGTGGTTTTACTAACCATCAATACTTGATGCTCCTTCTTGATTTCTACCTTCACGGTGTCAAACATCGCGAATAGCTCAGGGATCATCTTTTCCATACCTGGCATGTTTATAGTTCATCACGAAGCTCTAGTAGCTTTGTGGCAGTGACTTGGAGAACCATATCAATCACTATCTTATCTGGAAGATCAACTCCCACTTGATTCAAGCGATTGTAGCACCCAGACAATTTGAGCACACGCTCACCGATTGAGCTATTCTCCTTCATCTTGCAGTCAAAGAATCTTGTTGGATGTCTCATACCTCTTAACATGGGCACAAGCCTGAAATCCCAATTTCAGCTCTTGGAACATCTCATATGCTCAGTGGTGTTCAAAACGTCTTTGGAGCCTCAATTCTAAGCCGTAAAGCATGACACAATGAACTATCAAGTAGTCATCAAAAATGTTCATGCATGATGTTCTTAACACCCATAGACGATGCTTGAGGGGGTGGCGCACCGAGCGGTGCATCAAGGACATAAACCTTCCGTGCAGCAATGAGGACAATCCTCAGTTTATGGACCCAATCCACATAATTTCTACTACCATCTTTCAACTTGGTTTTTCTCTAGGAACGTATCAAAATATAGGGGGGCTATAGCATGGGCTATTGATCTACAACATAATTTGCAAAGACAAATTAGACTATGTTCATGATAATGAGTTCAATTAATCATATTACTTAAGAACTCCCACTCAAATCAACATCCCTCGGGTTGTCTAAGTGTGACATGATCCAAATCCACCAACCCAAGTCCGAATCATGTGAGATGGGGTGGTTTCAATGGTAAACATCTCCATGTTGATCATATCTACTATATGACTCATGTTCGACCTTTCGGTTTACTGTGTTCTGAGGCCATGTACGTACATGCTAGGCTCGTCAAGTTTAACCCAAGTGTTCTGCATGTGCAAAACTGGCTTGCACCCATTGTGTTGGGGATATAACCCCGTGTGAGACCCGCCCAGGAGGTTCCGGGTCACACCTAGTGGCTCATAGGCCAGCCCAAGGATGGGCCTTGAAGACTCAAGCCCAAGACATTTTGGTGGCTTGCCAGGATGAGCTAAAGATGAGGCCTAGATGGAGAAGGTATGAGGACCCGAGCGGATAAGCCACCCGGAGACAGCTAGCTCAGGAAGGCAAGACAATGTAGAGATAGACTCGGACACGTTGTGAGAGTCGGTTACGACTTGTATGACCCGTGGTCTTGACCTCCTATATAAAGGCGAGGCCCGAGGCGACTTAGACAGAAACTAACTAGTCGAGACCTAGGTCAAGAAATCCGCTCCATTGTAATCGATACCCAAGCAATACAAGCACAAGCAAGACATAGGCTTTTACCTCTACTTGAGGGACCGAACCTGGGTAAACCCGTGTCCTTCATCCTGATCAACCCCTTTGAGTCCATCACCTTAGCGATGGCCCCGAATTTAAGTCCTCGTACATCTGCCATGACAAAACCACAACAATTGGCGCCTACCATGGGGATAGTGCTCGGTGGTGTTGAGTTCTCAAAGGGCTCTCTCCCATGGTTCGAGGGATACGTGTTCGAAATGATAAGCAAGAGTTGTCACGGCCGACTCTACATCGACGATGCCGGCTAGGGCCCTGAAGCCGACTCTGTCGAATACGGATTCCGGGTTCCCTTCGGCGGATTCCACATCTTCATCGGCAAGGTTGACGGATCTACACCCGGGCCGGACGTCTGCACCAACATCGTCGAGACGGCTCGGCGCACGAAACCCGCCCAACACGTGCGACCCGCTTGTGCTAACCCAGGATGGAAGCATGTCTTCGTGGGCTTCACTCAAGGTATGGATCTTGAGGTATCTATGTCGCAGGAGACTCTCGTCTATTCGGAGGACGGGTCTTTGAGAGGACAGGCGGAATCAATCTACCAGCTCCACAACGGCGGGCTCGGGGGCTACGACGAGCTTTACCCTAAGTCGGAGCGTTCTGAGCCGGACGATCACGGGCTGCCAATTCATGCGGCCGTATTCATGGTGGGGTCAGCATCGGGCATGAGCAGCACAGCCGCCGGAGCAATAGACACGGGGGCTGACCCGCCGCCGCCGGCTCAGGTTCTTCTCGATCTGATGAACGAGCTTGCAACCCTGATGGCCACTAAAGTCACACCAGATAATCAAGCCACCCGGAACTTGGAGATCACAAGACTTAAGGACCAGATGGCAGAAGTCCAACAGGGGATTGCCGAGTTAAAGGCTTAGATGGATGCGGAGGCAGAGCGCCTTAAGACAGATGCTTTCCGCCTTGAGCTAGAGCAGCAGTCAGCAGCTGCGGTGCGGCGGATGAGACATCAGTCTTGCTTACCAGAATAGTATGAGGCTAGGAATCTCATTAACACGCCAGGAACAGGACGGACAGGGGACACGCCCGGAAGTCAGCCGGCGGCTCGACAACTGCTTAACCCACCCCGACGAAACCAGGCCTCACTAGTGGCTTTTCCAACGCTGGCGGGTCATTATTCCAACCCGGCAGAGAAAATGGTGGCAGAAGCAACCCGGCTTGAAACGACCCCTATTCCTGATGAGGCGCCCTTTGCAGAAGAGGTGCGGAACGCCATCGGATACCTTCAAACGGTGATGGCCCAACAAGAGAAATATGCCTACAGTCGGAGCCGCATCCATTCATCCCCCTCCCCAGCCACAACTTTAGCCGGCGCTATGAGTCGTCGGTGGTTTCTAGCAGCGATCGGCATCGGGGCCCTCTAGGGGATGATCAGGCGGCTCTAGATGCACACGCGCTTGTAGACCTGGTGAGAGGGCAGCGAGAGGCGGCGGCTCTGGCAGCGGCGGCTCACCAAGAGTTTGCGCCTTCTGTCTCAGTTGGAGCAGGAGTGACTACTCGGGCCATGGGCATGCCATGTTTGGTGCCGGCTCTGCGAAACGAGCGGCTGCCGAAGGATTTCAAAGGCCTTCACAAGGTCCCGAATTACACCGTCGACTTACCTCTAGAGGCTTGGATCAAAAACTATGAGTTGGCTATGGAGATGTTGGATGTCAATGATGCGGTATGTGCCAAATATTTTATCATGATGCTGGAAGGGCCGGCTCGAACATGGTTGAAGGGTTTGCCACCCAACACCATCAACTCTTGGGCCGAGTTAAAGGAGAAGTTCATCAAAAAAATTCAAGGAACGTGATCTGGCAGCGGCTCGTTTCAAGAAGGCGACTTAGTGCTGCAATTGATTCAAGATCAGACATATGCACACAAGTTATCCCCTCCATGGGAAGGACCCTTTGTGGTTAGTAAATCTCAACAATCGGTCATATTACCTCATTGACATCCGAGATGGATCAAATACCTCGGGGCAGGAGACCCGCCGGCTAGCGCATCTACGGCCTTATTATACCTAAGTTGTTGAGACTCGACATTGTCCACTATCATTGTACATATCATATTTATATATGAATAAAGTTGGCATCTCTACAAGTCGAGGCCTCTGCCGTTTGGCATATCTCAATCTATGCAAAAAAGATTCAACATGATCGTCCAGGGGGCTTCCCACCCACCGGGTGTAGCTTATCAAACCCTATCGGTCGGCTTTCAAGCCAAATAGTTGACTCCATCAACATGATTGTCGAGGGGGCTTCCCACCCACCGGGTGTAGCTTATCAAACCCTATCGGTCGGCTTTCAAGCCAAATAGTTGACTCCGTCAACATGATCGTCCAGGGGGCTTCCCACCCATCGGGTGTAGCTTAACAAACCCTATCGGTCGGCTCTTAAGAAAAACAGTTGATTCCATCAACAAAGGTCACTTGGGAGCTTCCCACCCATCGGGTGTAGCTTACACACCCTCTTAATCGGCTCTTAATCCAAACAGGGTTAAACCTGCCTATAAGCTGATGCTACTCTGCTAGGTGACCCGCCGAACTATTACCAGTTAATCTCGCCTAGATACCCTGAGCCGGCTCAAAGAAATTGACGGCCAATCTCCATAGAGACCCTGTACTGGTTAAGGTTAAAATGGCGGTTCTTGTCACGAGAGGGCCGGCTTACGGAAAGCAAGGATAAACTCTCCCATCTGCTGCCGACTCTCCACTATGTAGCATGTTCGTACTCTTAGACAGTTAATCCTTAAGGACACTGTACTATTTAAGGTTAAAACGACAGATTTATGTCACGTGAGAGGCAGTTTGTGGGCTATAAAGGTGCTCATGCCCTGTCGTGTCTCTCCTGGGACATCACACTTCCTTTCAGTTAATCTCACTTAGAGACCCTAGCCGGCTCAAAGAAATTGACGGCCAATCTCCAGAGAGACCCTATACTACTAAGGAGTTTTAAGTGGCGAGTCAACCCAGTAGAACCGGCACATGAGCTATTATGAAAAACAAGTTAGGAAAGATACAACATCTTTGGGTTACGTTGTTGTAAGCCGCCCTCCTAACAATGTGAAGATACATTTATTCTTGCAGGTTGATTAAACTGCCAAGAGTCGGCAAAACATCCAATGTGAAAGTGCAAGAAAGATGTCACATATTAAGCCGGACAATTTAATGTGTGCACAATGGCACAGTTCAGGCAAAAGGCAAAGTTTACTACAAGCTTATTACAGAAGCTCTTTGTAGATCTCAAAAAGTGATTCAAAGTTTTTACACCACTCATGGCGGGTCACAGAGCCGGCTTATCCACGACGTTACCAAATCCATCAGCTTGCTCACAGGCTACCCTGCTCCGAGTCTTTGACCTCCATGATTTGAAGATTGTCCACATCCCAGTTCGAGTGGGTTAAAGCTGCAAAGTGTCCCTCTTCAAAGAGGGGGGACGGGTCAAGATCAGAAGCAAAGAGGTGCTTACTATGGGCAGGCATCAAGTCCTTGGCTTCAAAGAGGGGGCCGTGGATTCTCTTCTGATCGACATCATAAGCCGCCTGATATGTTGCCAAATTCACATCATCTGCTAACACGAAGGCGAGAACTCTGGACGCTTTCATGCACCTTGCATAGTGAGCATCTGTGAAGTCTAATCCATCATCCTTCTTGGATGGAAACCCGTCCATCATATCCTCAGGAGTCAACTCTGGAGCGAACGCCAATGCCCGGCTTATGGCTGCGATGGCTCCCTATCGGGCGGCTGATTTCTTAAGCTCTTGGATCTGTTTCGGCAGGGTAGACAATAGTTCTATGACCCCCTTCATAGTTGAGGGGATGTTATCCTTATAGATCACAACCTTGATCATGCTGAGAGCTCCACAATACAGCTGCTCCGTCAAAGTGTAAATAGCTTTCAGAGGCAGCAAGCTGTCAGAAGCAAGTTGACGGCTCCTTGGACCTGCATAAGACGGAATCTTGGTCATAAGTCACCAGTATAAAGTATTCATGCAAAAGGTTGGGTTAACTATTTTTATACTTACCAAATATGGCGGTTGACATCTTCCTGATATGGCGCTTCAAGGATTGCAGCTCATCTGATACGATCACGAGCTGATGATCAGCATCGTCTGCTCGTTTAGCCAGGGCGGCTTGTTCCGTCTCAGTCGATTCTTTGAAGGCATCAAATTCAGCTTTAATCTTTGTCGTTTCTTCGGCAAGGATCCAACACTTCTCATCGGCTTCGCTTCGGGCAGCCTATTGAGTGGACAAATTGCTTCTTAAACCAGATAGTTCAGAGCCGGCCTCACTAAAAGCTTCCTGTGAAATATTGCAAGCAAAATGAGGATTAAGTCATTGTAATGATATATTATAAGTTGATGAAGATTAAGACAATGTCATGAAAGTCTCAAGAAGATTGCAAGCAATATGTTTGACACTTGGGGGCTAATGTCTATTTGCTCTCCAAGACTACCATGTAGCTCTCGTTCATCTTCGTCAAGATTGAGCCGGCCCTTGGGGGCTACATATGGATCTTCAAGCTATCTATATTGAAGTTCCGACTCAACTTTATCAAAGATTGAGCCGGCCCTTGGGGGGATACATATGGTTTTGTAGACTATCTATATTGAAGATCCGACTCAACTTCATCAAAATTGAGCCGTCCCTTGGGGGCTACATTTCATTCTAAAGGTTATCTACATTGGAAGCTCCGACTCAATTTCATAAAAATTGAGCCAGCCCTTGGGGGCTAAGGATGACTCTTTGAGCTATTTCTACTTCTAAAACAAGACTTGAAGACTCGGCTTATCATTACCTAAATACTATGCCGACCCTTGGGGGCTAAGTAAAGGTAGAAGGTAACAGAGTGAGTACCTCATATTTCTTCTTCATTAAGGTAACGAGTTTGAGTTCCATGTCCTGACTGATGGAGAGGCGGTTTAAATAGTTGGCGTGCAGCTCTTCAGCTATTAGCTTCTCCAGCATGGAGGATTCAAAGTCCATCTTCTCTGAAGCCTTGGTCTTCTCAGTATGTTTTGTCAAAACACGAGCCGGAGGAGTTTGAAAGCCGGTGCCAGTAACAAAGATGTCCGGGGTAGTTGACTCCTCAGCAGCCTTTGAAGGGCTTGGTGGTTTGGAATTGGTCTTCTAAGGACTCTCAGGAATGGTCTCATGAGCAGTCGGCTGAGCAGAAGGACGAGCTTCTTCAGGCGCCTCCGTAGAAGCCGCAGAGGGGTCAGTATGTGGCACAGGCGAATCTGGCTTGGCAGGCTCTGGTTCTGGAGCCTTAGGGCCAGGTGAGGACTTGCTATTTTTCCTTTGTTTGGCTTGAGCCCTAAAAACACAGAAGGTTATAATCCAAAGTTTGTAGCCAATGAAGGCTCGGATGTAAAGCCTGAAAAGCACATCCAATGGGTTAATCTTAGGAGGCGGAAGATCCATCGCGGTAGAGTCTCCAGATGAAGGGGGAGATTCTTAGAAAGTAGTTCAAACAATATAAGGCAGTTTCAAATTGCAAAGGCAAGATTGATAAAATAAAGTCAAGATTGAGTAGACACCTCAACCGGACGCTTCTTCTGAGCCAGAGAGTGAGATAACCCGTCCATGAGGTTAGTAGAGCCGGCGCTCCGGGTCTAGCGTTGGGAGATAGGTTGTTGATTTTTCAAAAGAAAGTTGGTGTCTAAGTAAGCAAGAGGATGAGAAAGTGGGATTTTTTGGATGACCCGCCGTATCTTCTGAGGTACAAGATATTCTGAGTCAGACGAAACATAAGTTACCTCAAGAACGTTGACGTGGCTTGTCTCTGTATCGTCCTGTGAATAGTTATTGTCAATAAGGTGCATAAAGAGACAACCAAGAGAATCAAGTTCTACCTCTGAGTCGTCAGATTCCGGCTGTTCTTCCGGCTGTTCTTGGGGAGTAGTTTTCTTCTTCCGGCTGGCGGTTTTCTTTTTTGACTTCTTCAGAAGAGGAACGTACTTCTTTTTCTAGAAGACGGAATTGGCCTAAAAGTATAAGCGGCAAAATTTTAAAATATTGCTAACTATAGCTAATTCAGAGATAAGGATACCAGAGTTGCCCTGATGTCTGGGGCCGGGTTCACGACACAGAAAGGTGCTAACCCAATGACACCGCAAGCTTCTGAAGACTCATGGACAAGGCTCTTGATGGCAGCCATGATGTTATCCTCTGATAATGTTGCCGAGTTAAAGCAGAGGGGGTCGTTAGATTGGCCCGTGTTTTCATACATGAGGCGGCTTCGCCGACTCAGGGGCATGACCCTCCAAGATATCCAGCAACGGGTTAAATCTAGGCCCATCAGTCCATTTGCCATAAGAGATTTTATCTTCGCGTGAGCCGGAGCGTACTTCGCCCACTCAGAGGCTGATACCCGGCGAGGGAGCTCAGTTGTTGCCTTGAGCCGAGATTGACGATAACCCGGCAGGGGATGCTCTCCTTTAGGGGAGGTGTCTTTAAAGTAAAACCAAGTCTTATTCCAATCTTTAGGATGGCTTGGCAACTGAAGGGCCGGTAAGGTTGTGTCCCGTCGTGTCTGAATGGAAATCCCGCCAAGCTCTAAATTTGGACCAACTTTTACCTCCATCTGGCGGTTTGCATAAAAGAACTCATGGAATAGACCAACGGACGGATCTTCTTGCAAGTAGACTTCACTGAGTATTTGGAAGTTGCACATGTTGTAGACGGAGTTGGGACCGAGGTCTTGAGGGTGCAGTTTAAAGAGGTGAAGAATGTCTAGGAAGAATTTTGAGCCGGGTGGGCTAAACCCGCGCGCGAGATGATCCGTAAACACAACTACTTCACCCTCCTTAGGGAGGGGCTTTAGCTCATTGCTTGCAACCCGCCATTGGATGACATTTTTGGCTAGAAGGGTCCCCGCGTCTACAAAATCTGTCAGGTACTCTTCTGTAACAACAGAGCCGACACAATTGCATGAATTGGATGCACGAGACATAGCGGCGGTTCAAAACTGCGCAAAGTAACAAATGTGTGGTGAGTTAGGAGATGTCAGACGACTAAAGTGAGGCTAAAAAGTTTAACGGTTCTATAAAGTTAAGCCGCCAAGAGCTGTTTGGCGTGAGCCAGAATTCTGCAGGCGGGTCAAATTTACGAGAAGACGAGGCAAATTTGGCTAAGTGTGGAAAACAGATTTCACAGTTTATCTATGCGATTGCGGATCTACAAAGCAAAGAAAAATGGTTTTATTTGAAACCTAGCGACGAACCGTCGCACCAGTGAAAGTTTGAGGATGGCAAACAGAGCAATTATGGATCTGTGTGGTGCTGCTATCAACTTCCTACGGTCTACCGCAATGGGGAAAAGGATATCATCGTGTTCTATGAACTATGCATTAGCTGACATTGGGAAGAAGCTCGTGTTCTAGGCGATGGAGGAACTCCGTGAAAACCCTACCAAAGACTATGGATCTAGGGGAGGAGAAAAACTCAGTGGAGATGGCGCAGCTGACGCGGGCAGAGATCTAGTACGAACAGGTTGATGCAGCGGCCTGGGTGACAACGGCGTGGAGGTATCACCGGAGCAAGGTGCGCTGGAGCGGCGGCGTCGGAGGGAGTCATAACAAGAGCGAGTGGGGAAGGAAACAAATGACCCCCTTCGCGGTCCTATTTAATAGGTCAAAAGTGCAAACTAGCGTGAGAATCCAGGAGCGAAGATTAATTGGCCAAGACGGACGCCTCAATTCAAGGGCTATCAGTTTAATAGAGAAAAGATCCATTGCGGTTGTCAATGAATCTTTTTGACATATCCAATATGATGTCACGGTGGGTCATTTTTATTTTTTAGGTGGTGATAAGTGAGACTCGCCGCCAAGTAAGAAGGAGGCTGAAATGAGCAAGCTCAAATCAACCTGGGGCTTAATGTTGGGGATATAACCCCATGATGAGACCCGCCCATGAGGTTCCGGGTCACACCTGGCGGCAATAGACCAGCCCAAGGATGGGCCTTAAAGACTCAAGCCCAAGACATTTTGGTGGCTTGGCAGGATGGGCTAAAGATGAGGCCCAAACGGAGAAGGTATGAAGACCCGGGCAGATAAGCTGCCCGGAGACAGCTAGCTCAGGAAGGCAAGACAATGTAGAGATAGACTAGGACACGTTGTAAGAGTCGGTTTGTGGCAGCCCAAGTGTTGTCCCTACATTATTTGGCATGTAACCCCATGTATGAACCTTGTGTCATGAGCTTATGAGATGTATGATTGCTCCTCGTCATTCATGTGTTGTTTGCATTCATGCATCATATCATCCATCATACCATTCATTTTGCATGCTTGCTATTCTCATGTGTCTTGCTATGATGTGTGGTGGTGAGTGTGTTTGTTATGTGGTGTGTGAGGTGTTGTGTGTGGTTGAAGTCATGTGTGCACTCGTCTTCTTCTTCCCCTCTCTTTTCTCTTCAACATCACCTTCTATCTTCCCCCTTTCTTCTTATTGATTTTTTAATGAGCAGAATTAATAGCCTTATTAAAATGTTTTAAAATGTTCAAGAGGTGGCCCCATATGTTTTATGAATTGTGGGCATGATTGGTTGGATGCTTGAGCCTTGTTTGTATTTGTGATTTTAATAAAAACAGGAGCTACATTTTTTTATAATGTTAAAATTACTTGCTCTTTATTTCAACTTAACATTTTTATTAAATAGGGCTCTTTATTTCCTTTATCAAAATATTTTGCTTTTCTCCAAAACCCTTTTCTTTTACCCTGGGAATTTATTTATTTTTGTGGCTAGAGTTTTTATTTAGAAAACCCCTTTTGTTTTTCTTTCTATTTTGTTTGCAAGTGAGAGAGAGAGATAGTGGGCCGCGGCCCAGCCCAGGTGAGCAGGACGGAGACCTGCCCCGTCTCCCTCCTCCGTCAGGCATCGCGCAAGTGAGCAGAGAACGGAGTGCGAGCGCTGTCGCCGTTGCCGTTTGGTGCTCACGGACGTCAAGGCGATCTCCTCCTATTTAACCTGGACATCCATTCCCCCCTAAGGTTTCTTCCTTCTCCATCGCTGCCTCTGCTCTTCCCTTTCTTCGTCCTCCTTCCTCTCCCTCTTGCTTCTTCTTCTTCTCGGATTTAGAGAGGTGAGGGGTTCAGAGAGTGCAGAGGCGCTGGTGCTCGCCGCCGTCGTCGCCTCCGGTGGTGCCCGCTGTCATCAAGATGGCATGCACGTCCCCGGTGCCGTCCGCGTCCCATCCAGAGCGCTAGGGGGGTGAGAGCACTTCCCCGCGGCGCCGCTCCGCCATCCCCGTCGTCCGCAAGGGTGCGGCATGCTGTGGGCGCCTCCTTCCTCTTCTTCTCGCCATCCGGCCATGTCCCCGCATCGCCGAGCTTCCCCTGGTGAGCAGCCAATCCCCGCTGTCCCCTCTCCTTGCCGTAGCTCGCAGCCTCGTCGTCGTAGTGCTCGTCGCCGCCGTTAGAAAGTATCGAGCTTGACCTCGCCTCCGATCCCCCTCCTCGCAAGATGAGACGAGGGATGGGTTCCCCGTAGATCCCCGTTTTGATTCTGCCCGTTCACGCCGTCGGAGACCCCTCGTAGTGGCCGGCATCGTCGTCGTTGTTCCGTGTCACCGGCGCCCCGCCTTTCTTCAGTTTTGTCAGAAACTGTGCTCGTGCGTGTGTATTTGTTATGTCGTGACCTCCCTTTGTTAACGTCCGAGCAGCGTAGCAGAGTGGTAGGACGGGGGAAGTTGACCCTGGCGATTGTGGGTTCGAGCCCAGCTCCCCCCTTTTCCTTTTGCTGTTTTTTTTTGTTTTCTTTTCTTTTGTTATAAGCTGCTATGTGTGTGGTTGTAGGCAGGTTGCATGTGTAGGTTTGTATGTGTTGAGAGTGTGTGTGCATATCCTTGTGGTACAAGCAAGATTGTGGTGTGTGTGTGTGCTTAGTGCATACACACACATGTGAGTGTGAGTGTGAGTTGGCCATGTGCATGTGTAGTTAGTGTGTGTGGGTTTGCACATGTGTATGAGAGTGTGTATGTGTATATGCCTAAGTGTATATATGCATGTGGTTGTTGAGTGTGTGTGTGAATAGTTATATGCATATGCTTGTGCATATATGCCTTGTGCATATGTGAGTGCATATGTGTGTGGATGCACACCCACACTCATGAGCTTGTGTGTGTGCTAGTTTAGTAGATGTGTGTGTGCTTTTTACTTTGAGCTTGAGTAGAATCCACGTGTAGGAGTTGTCTCTTAAGTGCATTTGAGCATACGTCTTCCTCTAGTTGGTTTCATCCTTGCATATTGATGTATGCCATGCTATCATGTTCCTAAGATGCTATTTATCCATTTCCATAAAGTATCATTAGGGTACATGACATTTGGGGGCCATTTTCATTAATGTGCATAAGTGACATAAGTCACCTCCCCTTTTATGCTCGATTTTTCGACCCCCTCTATCCCACACTTTCTCCAAGCATGTATATGAGTATAAGTAATGATTTTGGGGTAGAATCAACCCAGGAATGAGGATTTGAAGTCAGATTTCACTTTTGAGCAACTTCATAAACTTGTCATTTTAGCTGAGATGGCATTTTGTCATTTTGCATGATTTAGTCCATGCTTCCTTTGGGAGTTGTGTCAACTAGGAAGTGCTAGTGTTTTGCATCTATTATACCATGGTATTTTTGTTTTACATGATAATCACCGATATAAGTGGGAACCATGCTGTTAAGTTGCCTACTTGATGTTTCTGCTTCATCATGCTCAAAACTGCAAAGTCTAAGAATCTCCTGTTATTTTTATGCCATGTAGAGTGGATGGTATGTTGTAATGTGTTGTGAATTTGAGCTTGCTCAGTGTTAGTTATTTGTAGTGGATATTTCCTTCTACCATCTTGTTAATTTTCATGCGAACAGGAGCTCTCTAGCATATTTAACTCCTGCTGTCAACTTGCTACTTTATGTTCTCAAATTCCAGAAAACTGGAATTTTCACAAAGTCCAAGAAAGCTGTTTCATCATGTCAACTTGATTGCTTCATGCTTATTGTTGTGTGCCTCCTTTGCTGTTTGCATAGTTGGATGAGTTTATGTGTGTGTTGAGTAGATTCTGTCAATCTCTTATTTGTGGCAGTAGGGTTCCTGTATCTCAAGTTGTGATCTGTAGAAGTTGCTATGTTGTTGCTTAGTGGCAGATTTGGTGTTTTGTTGTTTTGTGACTTATGGGAGCTATGCTCCATGGAATTGATTAATTCTTGAGGCTATTGTGATTGATTTCTCATCGTCTATCCATTGGATGCCTTGGAATGCCAAAAATTAGCCCATGGCTTGGTGGTCTTGTGATTTTGCCTCTGTACCTTGTCGTGAGCGTATCGTGAGAACCGTAACTCCGTTTCTTGCGATCTTTATATGCATTTCTATAGATTTTGCATGCTGCATCCATATTTTCCATGCTCATGCATTTATAAATAACTTAACATGAGGTTATGTCCAGATTCATTAATAAACAACTTTGCACGTGAAACATGACTAGTTTTGGATTGCCATGTTAGAATTCTTCATAAATGAATCATGCATCATTTTGATTGTGCATTGCACCTAGGTTGGATGTTTATTGTTGCTTTTTCTCTTGGGTAGACATGAGTGTTGATAGTGAGTATGAGTACCCAGGACAGAACCACTACGAGGATCCCGCTACTTGTTTCACTGAAGAACCAACAGGCAAGATGATCGTACCCGGATCCCGATACTATTTTTGCTTGCTAGTTTCTCGCTCTTATCATTACAATTGCGCTACCTACCACCTGAATATCAGCCTCCCATATTGCCGTGACAGCCTCTAACCTTCACATCCTAGCAAACCTATGATTGGCTAAGTTACCGCTGCTCAGCCCCTCTTATAGCGTTCTTAGTTGCAGGTGCAGGTTGTTCCATGTGATAACATGGATTTGTATATCACAATATTTTCTTTTATTTAATTTAACGCACATATATATCTTGGTATTGGTGGAAGGCTTGGACTTTTGCTAAGTGATTTGTTTCGCTATTACTGCCAATAGTTCCTTGTTACCGGTGTTATGTTTTCTATATTTTCGCTCCTAACATGCTCGGGGTTGTTATGGGACCCCCTTGTTCATTCGGTTGAGATTAAAACTTGTCTGTCAAGACCCAACATTGGTACTACATTTTCTTAACAATTTAAGAAAATTGCATAGGGTCTTGCAAACCCGTGGATAATTTAATCAACCCCGGGCCAGTGCTCCTCATGAGTGTTGGTCCAAACTAGAGCCATGTGCGGGCCAACCCGGGGCAACTCGGGAGATTTCTATCAGGCCACCGTACGCTGTGCTTATCCATCGTGTCCTGAGAATGAGATACGCGGCTCTTATCGGGTTCGTCGACACGTCGGGAGGTCTTGCTGGATTTGTTTTACCTTTATTGAGTGTCTTGCGTGTGGAGTCTGACTTTCTTCAGATTTACTTGAGGTGTTGTAATTCCTTTGGAATTACCTATGATGATCGCGAGATCCGCGGTCGAGGCATTCCCACGAACTATGGTTAATTTGGTAATGGATTAGTTGGAGCGCCCCTGTAGGGTTAAATCTTTCGGAAAGCCGGGCCCGCGGTTATGTGGCAACTTGGATATTTGTTTAACACCCGGTTATAGTAAACTTGAAGTAAACTCTAACTAAAATACACCAACTGTGTGAGTAACCATGATCGTCTCTTCTCGTGAACATGATCCGAGAGAGAACACGGTGGGGTTATGATTGACTTAAGTAGGTGTTCAGGATCTCATAGAGATTATACTAGATTCGATCGTTCTTCGTAGGCCACTCATGTTTATTTCATGTTGCGTAAGCTAGCCACCATACATGCTTAGTGCTGCTGCAAACTAAACACTTACCCCATCCCAACCTTTAAGCTTGAATAGTCTCGGTACCACGGCACATGATAGCTGAGTCCTCCGTGGCTCACAGTTTATTACAACACTCCAGGTACAGGTTCAGATGAGTACGTGCAGGATGATCTTACCTAGCTCTAGTGGGAGTACAATGAGGAAAGAGGCAGGATGTACGTGACCTATTCGGATGAGTAGAGGACCTGGTCATGATCTTTGGGGCAGCAAGATAGTTTCATTTGCATCTGTTTTATCGTTTCATTTCGTCCGTAGTTGGACCCTGTTTTCATCTTGATGACTTGGACTCTGAGTGGAATTGTAATTTAGCATGTGGAGAGTGTAAGCCAACTTGTATACTCATCTCTTCTGTAATGTATGATGCAATGTTACTATACTTGCTAATGGCAATATGCGCCTCTATCCCCTGCGAGGCCCTCGTGTCTTAAAATGGATAGGCGCGCATCTTGGGCATGACAAGTTGGTATTCACAGCCATACAACCATAGGAGCCTTTGCTTTTTCGAACTTGGTCGAGTCGTGTCTAGTAAAAACTATTTTGAGTCTAGTTATATCGGAGAGTAGGATTCTTTTTACTCCTCTTCTATGCTCTGGTGAGGTTTCCGACATAGGAATTTTGTTTCTACTCCTCCTCTCGCTCAAAAAAAATTTTAGGATCATGCGGGTATGTTGGAGTCTATATGATGCCGATGTGACAGGGTTCTATCTTGGTGCCTCCTGTCTGACTTGATTTCTTCCGGGGAGTCGAGCTCTAGGGAATGTTGCCACATCGTTATCATTCAGCTTCCTTGATATCTCAGGACGGAGAATGTTCGAAATTACTTCAATACTTATCGTGGTGAGATAAGGTCGGAGTCACCCAGTACTGGGGAGGCATCCGGGGTACCACCATGGTTTAGTATCATTGTGAGTTAGAGGATTCAAGATTAGACGAGTTTGCGGAGTTTCTTGAATTATGGTGTGGAAGGTTGCAGATGCAGTTGCAGCTGATTACCTAGGGTAGGTTCTTGAGTCCGCAACCCGAATCACATAAACATGAAAGTTTTTGGAAGTTCATAAGTGGGAAATCTTCTAGTCATCTAGGATCATCTTCTCTAGATGTATTGGGCATGTACATTTGTTCTGAGCGCTTAGCTCAATACTTTTGTGTTATTGCAAGTGGCTTCTAATTTTTGATGATGTTATCATAATCGAAGAAGCATTCTTACTAATTTTTCAGTAGGAAGGCTATGTTGTTATTTGTTCAATTTCTTTCAAGCATTTGATTCAGCTTATGATTCATCTTATCAATGAGGTGCTGATGCGTTTTGTCCATCTTCACGATGGCTCCACCAACTCGCAACAATCCGGGTCGTGGTGAGGAGCAGACTGATGTTCCACCACCACCTCTGCCACCGCCTCGTCTGCCTCCTCCTCCAGAAGTTTGGCAAGCTCTGATCGCCACAACCAATGCGAACACTCAGATGTTGCTCAGACTGTTGCAAGAAAGGGAGCAGGGTCAGCAAGGTTTTCAAGGCAACTTTCAGAATCAGCTTCAGTTTGCGACACTCAATCAGTTCCTTGCCAACCAGCCCAAGACTTTCACCTGTTGTGAGCAGCCACTTCATGTTGATGATTGGCTTCATGATATGAGTAAGCATTTTGAGTGAAGCAATGTCAGGCCAGAGGACTTTGTCAGATTTTCTTCGTTCCAGCTCATTGGTCAAGCAGCTGATTGGTGGCAGCAGTACAAGGATTCCAGGGGCAATCGTGTTGTTACTTGGGACGATTTCCGTCGTGACTTCAGGGCTCATTACATTCCGACAAGCTTTGTCGAGGAGATGTGCGAGAAGTTCAGGCACCTGAAGCAGGGAAGCAAGTCTGTCTATCAGTACAACGTCGAATTCCAGAATCTAGCCCATTATGCCAAGCAAGATGTTCCAGATGACAAAGCTATGATCTATCAGTTCAGAGGTGGTCTCAAGGATGAGCTTCTGCCAGGCCTAGTTCTTCAAGAACCTTGTGAGTTTGATCAGTTCTACAACATGGCTTTGAAGATTAAAGCAGCTCAGCTCAAGTTGGAGGACTCTAAGAAGCGTTTAAGGGATTCATATTCTTCTTCTTCTGGCTCTCAGATGGTTCCAAAGCAGCAAAAGTATTGGGTGCCTAATCGTCCTCTGTTTCGTCCTTGACAGCAGCAGAAGCAGCTCGGTGGTCGTGGTTCTTCCCACCCAACCAACCCAGGATTCCAGCAGAGACCCCAGGCGTCCAAGGATGTTATTGTTCCTCCTCCAGGAAATGTTCGTTCGCTTTCTAAGGTGACTTGTCACAAGTGTGGTCAGAAGGGCCACTATGCAAACAAGTGCAACTAGCGGCGTCTTCCGCCTCCTCCTCCTGTCAAGCCTCCAGGCAATGCTATGGTGAAGCATAATCCCAAGTCTGCAAGAGTGAATATGGTGAATGCAGCAAAGGCAGAGGATTCTTCTCATGTGATCATTGGTAATCTCTCAGTTAATTCTTTTCTAGCAAAAGTTTTGTTTGATACTGGTGCATCGCATTGTTTCATGTCCCGTTCATTCTTTGCAATGCATGAGTTTGCTTGTCAAGATCTCCTTAGACCTGTGTCAATGGTGTCCCTGGGAAGTTAATGAATTATAATTGCATGGTGCCGGACGTTTCTATCAAGATGGGAAATTATTCTTTTCTGGCTTCTCCAATTGTTCTCGGGAATTCTGATATTGATCTCATTCTAGGCATGGATTTCCTGGCTATGAATAAGGCTCATATTGATTGCAAAGCAAAAGAAGTCAAGCTGACTCATCCTTCAGAAGATGTGATTATTTTCGCAGCTCGCGATGACACAATCCATCTCTTTGCTCTTAATGAGAAGGGTGAAATCTCGACGATTTCTCAAATTTTGGTGGTTTGTGAGTATGAAGATGTCTTTCTAGAAGAATTGCCAGGAATGCCTCCACACCGGCCAGTTGAGTTCGTGATTGATCTCGAGCCTAGAACTGAACCGGTCTGCAAGCGCCCGTATAAACTTGGCCCCGAAGAGCTGAAAGAGTTGAAGAAGCAGCTAGATGAGCAAGAACGTCTGGGTCTGATCAGACCAAGTTCATCTCCATGGGGTTGTGGTGTTTTGTTTGTCAAGAAGAAAGATGGCCCGGATCGTCTTTGTGTTGACTACCGTCCATTGAACAACAAGAGAATCAAAAACAAGTACCCACTTCCCAACATCAATGAGTTGTTTGAGCAACTGAAAGGTGCCAAGGTTTTCTCGAAGCTTGATCTTCGCATGGGTTATCATCAGATTCGCATTCGCGAAGAAGACATTCCTAAGACCGCTTTGAGGACGAGTTTTGGCTCTTATGAGTACACCGTCATGTCGTTTGGTCTTGCTAATGCTCCTCCAACCTTCTCAAGAATGATGAATTTCATTTTCTCTCCTTTCAAGAATGAATTCGTCTTGGTCTATCTGGATGATATCCTTGTGTTCTCGGAGACAGAAGAAGATCATGCAGAGCATCTCCGCCTTGTGCTTGACAAGTTAAGAGAGCATCGGTTCTATGCCAAGTTTTCCAAGTGTGAGTTTTGGCTCAATGAGGTGGTGTACCTTGGGCATGTCATCTCTGCCGAGGGAATTAAAGTGCACCCTCAGAAAGTTGAGGCAATCTTGAAGTGGGAACCTCCTCAAAATGTGAAGCAGCTTCGGAGCTTCCTTAGGCTTGCTAGTTATTGCAGAAGATTCGTGGAGAACTTCTCTCAAATTGCTAAGCCTCTGTCCAATCTCCTCCAGAAGAGTGTCAAGTTGTTTGGTCTCCTGACTGTGATGTGGCGTTCAATATGCTCAAGCAGAGACTGACTTCAGCTCCAGTCCTTGTTCCTCCTGAGCAGTCCAAGCCTTTCCAAGTTTACTGTGATGCTTCTCTCCAAGGTCTTGGTGGTGTTCTCATGCAAGACAAGAAGATTGTTGCTTATACCTCGCGTCAGTTGAAGCCTGCCGAGAAGAACTACCCCACTCATGATCTTGAGTTGGCGGCAGTTGTGCATGCTCTAATGACTTGGAGGCATTTGTTGTTGGGTAGACCAGTTGATGTGTACATCGACCACAAGAGCTTGAAGTACATTTTCACTCAACCCAATCTCAATCTTCGGCAATCTCGTTGGGTGGAAATGCTTGAAGACTTCAATCCAAGCATTGAGTATACTCCTAGGAAAGCAAATGTCATTGCAGACGCGCTCAGCCGGAAGGCATACTGCAATAGTCTCATTCTGAAGCCTCTTCAGCCCGAGCTTTGTGAAGCTTTCCGCAAGCTCAACCTTCAAATGATTCCGCAGGGATTCCTTGCCAATCTTCAAGTCTCTCCGACTCTGGAAGATCGGGTTTGCCAAGCGCAACTTCTTGATGCTATGGTGAAGAAAGTGAAGAAAGGTGTGGCCAAGAGCATTTCGAAGTATAAGTTCTTTCGTATTGATGACAAAGATACCTTGTTCTTTGAGGACCGTCTTGTGGTTCCAAAAGGTGATCTCAGAAAGGTTATCATGGACAAAGCACATAATTCTCTTCTATCCATTCATCCAGGCAGTTCAAAGATGTATCAGGATCTCAAGCAAACCTTCTGGTGGACTCGCATGAAATGTGAAATTGCTCAGTTCGTGAACGAGTGTGATGTTTGTCGGGAAGTGAAGGCGGAGCATCAATGTCCAGCAGGTCTTTTGCAGCCTTTGCCTATCCCAGAGTGGAAATTCGATCATGTTGAGATGGATTTCGTTACTAGGTTTCCCAAGTCCAAGAGAGGCAATGATGCCAACTTTGTGGTTATCGACAAGCTGTCAAAAGTTGCTCATTTCCTGCCAGTCAAAGAATCTATCTCGGTAGCTCAGCTTGCAGAGTTGTATATGTCAAGGATAGTGTCTTTGCATGGAATTCCTCAGCTCATATCTTTTGACCATGGAAGTCTCTTTACTTCCAAGATTTGGGAGTCCTTCCAGACTGCTATGGGTACCAAGATCCGTTTCAGCACTGCGTTCCATTCGCAGACAAGTGGTCAAGTTGAGAGAGTCAATCAGATCCTTGAAGATATGCTCAAAGCCTGTGTGATTTCGTTCGGCATGAAGTGGGAAGACTGCCTTCCATATGCTGAATTCTCATACAACAATAGCTTCCAAGTTAGCTTAGGCAAGGCCCCTTTTGAGATTCTCTACAATAGAAAGTGTCGTACCCCGCTTAACTGGTCTAAAACCGGTGAGTGTCCGATTTTGGGAAATGACATGATCACTGAAGCAGAAGAAATGTGCCATGTAATTCATGAGAACCTCAAAGCAGCTCAGTCCTGACAGAAGAGTTATTACGATAACAAACATCGGGATGTTTCTTTCCAAGTGGGTGATCTAGTCTATCTCAGAGTCTCTCCCATGAAGGGCACTCAGCAGTTTGGGATTAAAGGGATGCTAGCTCCTCGTTTTGTTGGTCGTTTTTAAGTTGTTGGCAAGAGAGGTGGTCTTGCATATCAACTAGAGCTTCCTCCAAATTTCGCGAACGTGCATGATGTCTTCCATGTTTCTCAGCTCCGGAGATGTTTCAAGACTCCTGAGCGAACCATTCACCTCCAAGACATCGATCTCCAAGAAGATCTCTCTTATCGTGAGCATCCAGTTGCAATTCTTGAAGAAACTGAGCGTAAGACTGGCAATAAGTCTATCAAGTTCCTCAAGGTGAAGTGGTCTCATCATTCCGACAAAGAAGCTACTTGGGAACGCGAGAACCTTCTCCGTTCTGAATTTCCACACTTCTTTCGTTCCTAGATCTCGGGTCGAGATCCTCTTGTAGTGTGGGAGAGTTGTGGCAGCCCAAGTGTTCTCCCTACCTTATTTGGCATGTAACCCCATGTATGAACCTTGTGTCATGAGCTTATGAGATGTATGATTGCTCCTTGTCATTCATGTGTTGTTTGCATTCATGCATCATATCATCCATCATACCATTCATTTTGCATGCTTGCTATTCTCATGTGTCTTGCTCTTATGTGTGGTGGTGAGTGTGTTTGTTATGTGGTGTGTGAGGTGTAGTGTGTGGTTGAAGTCATGTGTGCACTCCTCTTCTTCCCCTCTCTTTTCTCTTCAACATCACCTTCCATCTTCCCCCTTTCGTCTTATTAATTTTTTTATGAGCAGAATTAATTGCCTTATTAAAATGTTTTAAAATGTTCAAGAGGTGGCCCCATATGTTTTATGAATTGTGGGCATGATTGGTTGGATGCTTGAGCCTTATTTGTATTTGTGATTAAAAAAAACAGGAGCTACATTTTCTTATAATATTAAAATTACTTGCTCTTTATTTCAACTTAACATTTTTATTAAATAGGGATCTTTATTTCCTTTAACAAAATATTTTGCTTTTCTCCAAAACCCTTTTCTTTTACCCTGGGGATTTTTTTTCTGTGGCTGGAGTTTTTATTTAGAAAACCCCTTTTGTTTTTCTTTCTGTTTTGTTTGCAAGTGAGAGAGAGAAAGATAGTGGGCCGCAGCCCAGCCCAGGTGAGCAGAACGGAGACATGCCCTGTCTCCCTCCTCCATCGGGCATCGCGTCGGTGAGCAGGGAGCAGAGTGCGAGGGTTGTCGCTGTCGTCGTTAGGTGCTCATGGACGTCGAGGCGATCCCCTCCTATTTAACCTGGACGTCTGTGCCCCCTAGGGTTTCTTCCTTCTCCATCGCCGCCGCCGCTCTTCCCTTTCTTCCTCCTCCTTCCTCTCCCTCTTGCTTCTTCTTCTTCTCGGGTTTAGAGAGGTGAGGGGTTCAGAGAGTGCAGAGGCGCTGGTGCTCGCCACTGTCATCGCCTCCGGTGGTGCCCGTCGTCTTCAAGATGGCGTGTGCGTCCCCGGTGCCATCCGCGTCCCATCCCGAGCGCTAGGGGGTGAGGAGCACCTCCCCGCGGCGCCGCTCCGCCGTCCCCGTCGTCCGCAAGGGTGCGGCGTGCTGGGGGCGCCTCCTTCCTATTCTTCTCGCCATCCAGTCGTGTCCCCGCATCGCCGAGCTTCCCCCGGTGAGCAGCCGATCCCCGCTGTCCCCTCTCCTCGCTGTAGCTCGCAGCATCGTCGTCGTAGTGCTCGTCGCCGCCGTTAGAAAGGATCAAGCTTGAGCTCGCCTCCGATCCCCCTCCTCGTAAGATGAGACGAGGGATCGGTTCCCCATAGATCCCCGTTTCGATTCTGCCCGTTCGCGCCATCAGAGACCCCTCGTAGTGGCCCGTATCTTCGCCGCCTTTCCATGTCGCCGGTGCCTCGCCTTTCTTCAGTTTCGTCAGAAACTCTGCTAGTGCGTGTGTATTTGTTATGCGATGACCTCCCTCTGTTAACGTCCGAGCAGCGTAGCAGAGTGGTAGGACGGGGGAAGTTGACCCTGGCGATTGTGGGTTCGAGCCCAGCTCCCCCCTTTTCCTTTTGCTGTTTTTTTTTGTTTTCTTTTCTTTTGTTATAAGCTGCTATGTGTGTGGTTGTAGGCAGGTTGCATGTGTAGGTTTGTATGTGTTGAGAGTGTGTGTGCATATCCTTGTGGTACAAGCAAGATTGTGGTGTGTGTGTGTGCTTAGTGCATACACACACATGTGAGTGTGAGTGTGAGTTGGCCATGTGCATGTGTAGTTAGTGTGTGTGGGTTTGCACATGTGTATGAGAGTGTGTATGTGTATATGCCTAAGTGTATATATGCATGTGGTTGTTGAGTGTGTGTGTGAATAGTTATATGCATATGCTTGTGCATATATGCCTTGTGCATATGTGAGTGCATATGTGTGTGGATGCACACCCACACTCATGAGCTTGTGTGTGTGTGCTAGTTTAGTAGATGTGTGTGTGCTTTTTACTTTGAGCTTGAGTAGAATCCACGTGTAGGAGTTGTCTCTTAAGTGCATTTGAGCATACGTCTTCCTCTAGTTGGTTTCATCCTTGCATATTGATGTATGCCATGCTATCATGTTCCTAAGATGTTATTTATCCATTTCCATTTTTTGACCCCCTCTATCCCACACTTTCTCCAAGCATGTATATGAGTATAAGTAATGCTTTTGGGGTAGAATCAACCCAGGAATGCGGATGTGAAGTTAGATTTCACTTTTGAGCAAGTTCATAAACCTGTCATTTTACTTGAGATGGCATTTTGTCATTTTTGCATGATTTAGTCCATGCTTGCTTTGGGAGTTGTGTCAACTAGGAAGTGCTAGTTTTTTGCATCTATTATACCATGGTATTTTTGTTTTACATGATAATCACCCATATAAGTGGGAACCATGCTGATAAGTTGCCTACTTGATGTTTCTGCTTCATCATGCTCAAAACTGCAAAGTCTGAGAATCTGCTGTTATTTTTATGCCATGTAGAGTGGATGGTATGTTGTAATGTGTTGTGAATTTGAGCTTGCACAGTGTTAGTTATTTGTAGTAGATATTGCCTTATACCATACTGTTAATTTTCATGCCAATAGGAGCTCTCTAGTATATTTAACTCCTGCTGTCAACTTGCTACTTTATGTTCTCAGATTACAGAAAACTGGAATTTTCACCAAGTCCCAGAAAACTGTTTCATCATGTCAACTTGATTGCTTCATGCTTATTGATGTGTGCCTCCTTTTCTGTGTGAATAGTTGGATGAGTTTATGTGTGTGTTGAGTAGATTCTGTCAATCTCTTGTTTGTGGCGGTAGGGTTCCTGTATCTCAAGTTGTGATCGGTAGAAATTGCCATGTTGCTGTTTACTGGCAGATTTGGTGTTTTGTTGTTTTGTGACTTGTAGGAGCTATGCTCCATGGAATTGATTAATTCTTGAGGCTATTGTGATTGATTTTTCATCACCTATCCAGTGGCTTCCTTGGAATGCCAAGAATTATCCCATGGCTTGGTGGTCTTATGATTTTGCCTCCATACCTTGTCGTGACCATATCGTGAGAACCGTAACTCCGTTTCTTGCGATCTTTATATGCATTTGTATCGATTTTGCATGCAGAATCCATATTTGACATGATCATGCATGTCGAAATAACTTAACATGAGGTTCTGTCCAGATTCATTAATAAACAACTTTGCACGTGAAACATGACCAGTTTTGGATTGCCAAGTTAGAATTCTTCATAAGTGAATCATTTATCATTTTGATTGTGCATTGCACCTTGGTTGGATGTTTATTTTTTCTGTTTATCTTGGGTAGATGCGAGTGTTGATTCTGAGTACAAGGACGTAGGAGAGTACCACTACGAGGATCCCGCTACTTGTTTCACTGAAGAACCAACAGGCAAGATGATCGTACCCGGATCCCGATACTATTTTTGCTTGCTAGTTTCTCTCTCTTATCGTTACAATTGTGCTACCTACCACCTGAATATCAGCCTCCCATATTGCCATGACAGCCTCTAAACTCCACAGGTTGCAGGTGCAGGTTACCGCTGCTCAGCCCCTCTTATAGCGTTCTTAGTTGCAGGTGCAGGTTGTTCCATGTGATAACATGGATTTGTATATCACAATATTTTCTGTTATTTAATTTAACACACATATATATCTTGTGATTGGTGGAAGGCTTGGCCTTTTGCTAAGTGATTTGTTCCGCTATTACCGCCATTAGTTCCTAGTTACCGGTGTTATGTTTTCCATATTTTGCGCTCCTAACATGCTCGGGGTTGTTATGGGGACTCCCTTGTTCATTCGGTTGAGATTAAAACTTGTCTGGCAAGACCCAACATTGGTACTACATTTGCTTAGCAACTTAATAAAATTGCATAGGGTCTTGCAAACCCGTGGATAATTTAATCAACCCCGGGTCAGTGCTCCTCATCAGTCTTGGTCCAAACTAGAGCCGTGTGCGGGGCCAACCCGGGGCAACTCGGGAGATTTCTATCAGTCCACCGTACGCTGTGCTTATCTATCGTGTCCTGAGAATGAGATATGCAGATCTTATCAGGTTTGTTTTACCTTTATCGAGTGTCTTGCGTGTGGAGTCTGACTTTCTTCGGGTTTACTCGCGGTGTTGGAATTCCTTTGGAATTACCTATGATGATCGCGAGATCCGCGGTCGAGACATTCCCATGGAGTGTGGTTAATTTGGTAATGGATTAGTTGGAGCACCCCTGCAGGGTTAAATCTTTCGGAAAGCCGTGCCCGCGGTTATGTGGCAACTTGGATATTTGTTTAACACCCGGTTATAGTAAACTTGAATTAAACTCTAACTAAAATACACCAACTGTGTGAGTAACCGTGATCGTCTCTGCTCGTGAGCATGATCCGAGAGAGAACATGGTGTGGTTATGATTGACGTAAGTAGGTGTTCAGGATCTCATAGAGATTATACTAGATTCGATCATTCTTCGTAGGCCACTCATGTTTATTTCATGTTGCGTAAGCTAGCCACCATACATGCTTAGTGCTGCTGCAAACTAAACACTTACCCCATCCCAACCTTTAAGCTTGAATAGTCTCGATACCCGAGCACATGATAGTTGAGTCCTCTGTGCCTCACAGTTTATTACAATACTCCAGGTACATGTTCATATGAGTACGTGCAGGATGATCTTACCCAGTTCCAGTGGGAGTACGATGAGGAAAGAGGCAGGATGTACGTGACGTATCCGGATGAGTAGAGGACCTGGTCATGATCTTTGGGGCAGCGAGATAGTTTCATTTGCATCTGTTTTATCGTTTGATTTCATCTGTAGTCGGACCCTGTTTTCATCTTGATGACTTGGACTCTGAGTGGAATTGTAATTTAGCATGTGGTGAGTGTAAGCCAACTTGGATACTCATCTCTTCTGTAACGTATGATGCAATGTTACTATACTTGCTAACGGCAAGATGCGCCTCTATCCCTTGCGAGGCCCTCGTGTCTTAAAATGGATAGGCGCGCATCTTGGGCGTGACACGATTACAACTTGTATGAACCATGGTCTTGAACTCCTATATAAAGGCGAGACCCAGGGCGACTTAGATAGAAACTAACTAGTCGAGAGCTAGGTCCAGCAATCCGCTCCCTTGTAATCAATACCCAAGCAATACAAGCACAAGTAGGACATAGGCTTTTACCTCTACTTGAGGGGTTGAACCTAGGTAAACCCGTGTCGTTCGTCCCGATCAACCCCTTTGAGTCCATCACCTTAGCGATGGCCTCGAATTTGAGTCCTCGGACATCTGCCGTGACAAAACCACGACACATTGTATGTGAACGTAGAGTCTATCACACTCGATCATCACGTGGTGCTTCGAACCAACGATCCTTCGCAATGGTGCACTCTTGGGGATAATACAATTTTATCTTAAAATTTTAGTGAGAGATCATCTTATAATGCTACTGTCGTCCACCAAAATAAGATGCATAAAAGGATTAACATCGCATGCAAATCATATAAGTGACATGATATGTCCATCATCATCTTGTGCTTTTGATCTCCATCTCCAAAGCACAGGCATGATCTCCATCGTCATCGGCATGACACCATGATCTCCATCATCATGATCTCCATCATCGTGTCGTCACATGGTTGTCGCGCCAACTATTGCATCTACAATTATTGCTAGCACATAGCGATCAAGTAAAAGCAATTACATGGCGTTTAGTGATTGACACGTAGGTCATACAATAAATCAAAGACAACCCTATGGCTCCTGCCAGTTGCTTTACTCATTGACATGCAAGTCGTGGTAACTATTACAAAATATGATCATCTCATACATCAACATATATCAAATCATGTCTTGGCCACATCACATCACAACATGCCCTTCAAAAACAAGTTAGATGTCCTCTACTTTGTTGTTGTAAGTTTTATGTGGCTGCCATGGGCAACTAGTAAGAACCATTCTTACCTGCGCAAAGCCACAAAGGTAATTTTTAAGTTGCCTTTTAACCTTCTACAAGGACCACCACGGTCGAATCTGATTCAACTAAAGTGGGAGAGACAAACACCCGCCAGCCACCTTTATGCAACAAGTTGCATTTCAGTCGATGGAACCGGTCTATCGTACATGGATGAGTAAGGTTGGTCCAAGACTCTTCATCCCACAATACCACGAATCAAAATAAGACTAAGTAGGTAAGCAATCTGAACATCAACACCCACAACCTCTTTTGTGTTCTACACATGCATGTTATCTACGCATAGACCTAGCTCATGATGCCACTGTTGGGGAACTTTGCATGGGAAACAAAAAAAATCCTACGAACACCCAAGATCTATCTATGGAGATCAACAGCTACAAGAGGGAGAGTGGATCTACATACCCTTGTAGATTGCTAAGAGGGAAGCGTTAAGAAATGTGGTTGATGTAGTCGAACGTCTTCGCGATCCAAATCGCAATCCGTCCCGTGATCCAATCACGATCCGTCCCGATCTAGCACTAAACGGACGGCAGCACCATGTTCAACACACATAAAGCTGGCTGAAGTCTCTGCCTTCTTGATCCAGCAAGCAAGGGCGGAGAGGTAGATGGGTTCTCCGGCAGCGTGACGACGTGGTGGTGGAGCAATCTCAGCAGGGCTTGGCCAAGCGCTGTCGGAAACGTGTTTTGTAGGAGAAACATATCTAGGAAGAGAGGCAGGGTTGCACCTATGCCTTGGGGTGTGTCTTCCCTCCCTCTCCCTCTCACTATATAGGAGTAGGGGGTAGATGGGGCACAGACCTAGCCCTTCCTCCAAGGAAGGGGCGGTGGCCAGGAGGGAGGAGTCCTCCCTCCCTAAGGTACCTCCTAGGTGCCTTCCCCTTTAGGGTTTCCTACCCCCTAGCTGCATGGGCCCTTGGGGCTGTCCCAACAAGGCTTGGATGCCCCCTTACAGACCATGCATGTCCTAGGGACTGGAGGGACCCTTCCAGACACCTCCGGAACCCAGCGGAAGCTTCCTGATACAATACCGGAAAAACCCAAAACTTTTCTGGTAGACAAAATATGACTTCCCATATGTAAATCTTTACCTCCACAACATTGCGGAGGTCCTCGTGATATCCGGGATCTCATATGGGAATCCGAACAACCTTCGGTCACCAACATATATAACTCAACAATACTATATCGTCACCAAACATTAAGTGTGTAGACCTTGCGGGTTCGAGAATCATGCAGACATGACCGAGACACCTCTCCGGTCAATAACCAATAGCGGGACTGGATGCCCATATTGGTTCCTACATATTCCACAAATATCTTCATCGGTCCAACCATGATGCCAAAGATTCAATCAATCTCGTATGTAGTTCCCTTTGTCCATCGATATCTTACTTGCCCGAGATTCGATCGTCGATATCTCCATGCCTAGTTCAATCTCGTTACCAGCAAGTCTCTTTACTTGTTCCGTAATACAACATCCCGTGACTAACTCCTTAGTCACACTGCTTGCAAGCTTCTTGGGATGTTGTATTACCGAGTGGGCTTAGAGATACCTCTCCATCATACGAAGTGACAAATCCCAGTCTCGATCCACGCCAACCCAACAGAAACCATCAGAGATACTTGTAGATCACCTTTATTTTCACCCAGTTACGTTGTGACATTTCATATGCACAAGGCATTCCTCCGGTGTTAGGGAGTTGCATGATCCCATGGTCGTATGAATAGATACTTGACATGGATAAAGCAGTAGCAATAAACTGACACAATCAACTGCTATGCTTATGGTTGGGTCTTGTCCATCATATCATTCTCCTAATGATGTGATCCCATTGCCAGATGACAACTCATATCTATGGTTAAAAAACCTTGAGCATCTCTCATCAACAAGCTAGTCTAGTAGAGGCTTACTTGGGACACTTTGTTTTCTATGTATCCACACATGTATTTGAGTTTCCAATCAATACAATTATAACATGGATAATAAGAGATTATCATGAACAAGGAAATATGATAATAACTAATTTATTATTGCATCTAGGGCATATTTCCAACAGTAAGTATGTCATGCCCAAGACGCGATCCTATCCTTATTTCGGCACGAGGTCCTCGACAGGGATAGAAGCGCATCTCGTCGTGTTGCAAGAATGGATATCATTACAAGTAAATGTATAGAAGAGATGAGTATATGGAATTTTCTTACACTCGCCATAAGCTACATAAAGATCACATCAATACATCAACGTATTAAAACATCATACAGAAGAGCAGGGTCCGACTACGGATGAAATCAAATGATAAAATGACATCCATCCTTGCTATCCTAGGTTGCCTCCTGGAACTCATCCTAGATCGATGATGAACAAGAAAAACTCTAAATCAAAACAAGCATCGCACTCACGTCAAATCATCGCATTACCTATACCTCCAACTGTTGTTGTAGTAATCTGTGAGCCATGGGGACTCAACAATCTCATTTCCAAAGGTATCAAGACTAGAAAAGCTTAATGGGTGAGGTAGGGTTAAGTGGTGAGGCTGCAGCAAGTGACTAAGCATTTATTTGAGTGGCTAACTTACGAATACAGGAAGTAAAGTATGATGGTCTACGCATAACAGACGTGAACTAGTAATGATCATTAACTGATCCTGAACACCTACTTACGTCAAACATAACCCCATCGTGTTCTCTCTCGGATAAGGAGTCAAGAGTAGAGACAGTCACGGTTACACACACAGTTGTTGTATTTTATTAGAGTATACTTCAAGTTTACTATGACCGGGTGTTAAACAAAGTTTCCAAGGTTGCCACATAACCGCGGGCACGGCTTTCCAAAAGACTTAACCCTGCACGGGTGCTCCAACTCGTCCATCACAAATTAACCACACGCCACGGGAATAACCTCGACCATGGATCTCGTGATCATCCTAGGCAATTCCAAAGGAAATTCGACACCTCAAGATAGCCCGAAGAAGATCAGAGTTCCTCACGCAAGACATTCGAGAAAGGTAAAACAAGTCCAGCAAGGCCTCCCGACGTGTCGACGATCCCGATAGGAGCCGCGTATCTCATTCTCAGGACATGGTGGATAAGCTAGTGTACGATGGCCTGATAGAAATCACCCAAGTTTCCCTGGAGTGGCCAGCACAGTGCTCTAGTTTGGATTAACACTCATGAGGAGCACTGGCACAGGGGGTTGATTAATCCATGGGGTCCGGAAAGTCCCTATGCAATTTGATTAGTTATTAGCCAAATGTAGTACCAATGTTGGGCCTTGCTAGACAGGCTTTATCCTAAAACCAAAATCAAGGGGGTCCCCATAACAACCCCGAGCATGTTAGGAGCGCTCAATTATGGAACATAACACCGGTTCACAAGTAACTAGGGCGGCAAGAGTGGAACAAAACACCGAGCAAAAGGCCAAGCCTTCCACCCTTTACCAAGTATATAAGTGTATTAAATTAAATAGCAATAATATTGTGATAACAAAAGAATGCCCATGTTTTCACATGGAAGCAATTGCACCTGCAGTTAGAAATGCTATAAAAAGGGCTGAGCAAGCGGTAACATAGCCAAACAAAGGTTTGTTGGGATGTGAAGGGGTTAGAGGCTTATCATGGCAATGTTGGGAGGGTTGTCAAACAAGTGGTAGGTAGCGTGACATCACAATAAAAGCGGGACAACTAGCATAGCAATGATTGTATTGGTATCCAGGGAAATGTGTCATCTTGCCTGAGATTCCGCTTGGAAGAAGAACGAGTCCATGAAGAAGACGATCCAACGTAGTCGAAAGAATCCTCACACTCCGAACTCTTTCGAAACTCTATCGAGAAGGAACAATGCTAAAACAATAATCAACACATGAGAAACACCGCAACATAAGCATGACATGATGCATAATCAAATATGATGCATATTATGCATGACATGACAAAGCACAACAATCAACTTCTACACATTAAGTGAAGCTCAATATGCAACGAGTCGCATATTGACAAAACTCCATATTTGAATTACTTAGTTCACTCCCGTTTAGGTACACATCAATGTTAAATGTTGGTAAACCTGGTAAGACGTGAAGCATAAGTAAACTATCTGTCTAGGCATCTTAAATGAGGTCGGAAAGAACTTATAGTATTTCCGAAACGGCCCCATATGTTAATTTTGAAATTGGTTCGGATCTGAACTAACCATATATTATATTTGTTAAACAATAGAATAAAGTATACCATGCCATTCTACATGTTATTCTGGTCGATTTACATATATGGAACATCTCAAATAGAGCTACGGTTCAACCACAACAACACATATAAGGTTAAGTGCAAATCTGTCCAAAACAGCAACATGTCATATTGTAACCCACAAATCAACAAGCTACAGCCACCTAAAATTCACAACAAGGGCATGGTGGTGAATCCTACATGATGCTCAACAATTAGTATATTCACATGAAGTTAATTAGAAGCATGGATCAATAGGAAATGAGCTTGCAAGATGGCTACTTGGTAACAGTTTCAGACAGTGAAAATAGCAGTTTTGTTAGTGCAGTTTTTATCACGAAGGCATATTGACAGCAGTAAAACTACATGTTATAGAGCATATACTGACACGAAACTTATCAACATGCTATAGGATGTTATGAGCTACAAATAACTCCATTACACCAACGACAACAGGGTTCTAGATCACTAGCAAATCACATGGCAACATGGCAAGATAATAACAGCTCTAGACTTAGTGAAATGTAGCTATCTCCCAAAACTACAGTATTTCCTAGGCATGTTGACATGGCAATAACATTAGCATAGCAATCATTTATAGGCATGGCAATGACTCTAACAGAAACTAGACATGACACACTTCAAAACATAACATTGGTGAAATTACATAGGATGCATGGTTTGCTTAATATGATGCTCGCAAAATGGAACTCTTCATTAACAGATTTTAGTTTTAACACGATGGCTACTTGAGAGCAAGAGATAAACATGATGATGAACTTCTACATGGCAACTAGAGGCATGTCATCAAAGTAGACATATCCTAGAGCAATACTCATGAAGAGACCATATGCAAAAGACCTACGGTTGAGATGCAATCATCCACACAACATCGGATAAAATATCAGATTTTGCAAATATGACGGGATGCACTTTTGCAACCGATATTTGGACCTCTTGATTATTCCTAAAATGCATGCAAATGATGCTAATAGGTAGGGCACAAAAAGTAGATCAGTTTACATATAACTTTTGTTACCAACCAATGAACGGATGCCAAGATATGGATGCAACAAGAAGATACTATGCTGAAAACAAAGGCGATCTCCCAGACTTAAGAAAAATACCAACTCAGCAAACAGGATGAAGGGGTATTGGGGAATCTAGGCGCGATTGGATGGAGGGACACCACAGTGCTGGGCGTCAGCTCGACGAGGACATCCTGATCCGTGTCGGGCCGTAGGGCCCACGCGGGCCAACGGGCGGGTGGCGAGCAGCTCGCCCCTGTCGTCCTCCTTGTTCCCAAGCACAGGGAGATAGCGACAGCGGCTTCGCCGGTGATCGGCGGCTAGGAGGCGACGACTGGGCTCAACAACGCCGGGAACAGATAGATCCAGAGGCGGGGTGACCGGATCCGGTGGCGGCGCGACGAACGGCAACATCCAGGGCGGTGGCGGCCATGGCGGCTCCTGCGCAAGGAGAGAGAGAGGGGGTGAGGTGCCGAGGGAGAGAGGAAGGAAGAGAGGAGGGCATCGCGGGGGCTGACCTGGCCTGGCGACGCGGCGACGACCTCCGGCGGTGGTCCGGCGAGGCTGCGAGCCCCCGATGCGGGAGGAGCTATGGGCGCGGGGAGCTCAGGGCTCTGGATAGTGGCTAGCTGGCGGCAAGGCTTGCGCGGGCCGATGCGGGCTCATCCGGGCTCGAGCGGGCCTGCTGCAAGCTTCGCAGGGCCAGGCGCGGTGGGGAGCCGGTTGGCGCGATGTGGCGTCTCCCCGTTGGTTGCAGAGCGGTGGCTGGCGGCTGGATGGCGGCGGCGACGATCTAGAGCTGCCAAATGGCGGTGATGGGTTTGGCCAGCGTGGAAAACTATGGGAGTGGCGACTGGCTGTGTGGGAGGAGGTTAGGGTAGGTTTAGGGCTAGGTTTTGCTTAGGGATGTCCAAAAATGAACTAGAGGGGTTCTATATATAGCAAGGGGGCTAGGGTTAGGGGTTTTTCGTCCATTTTTGGACCGTTCAATCTCGATCGGACATCCGAAAGCGTAGGGGGGCTATCTAGGTGGGCTAGTGGGATGTGTAGGAGGCCTTGGGCTTAGATGAGAGGGAAGTGGTGTGCCCCGGCGATGGAGTTTTGTCTAACCGAAAACCTCCAATAATTTGACCGGCTAGTGCTTCTATATATTTAACCACTGGGGTACCAAACGACCTCTGACCACAACAAAATTTGGCAGGTGGCCTAACTACAATAAAACAAGACCGCATGCCAAGTTTCGACCCAATCCGAGAATATTTTTCGCGCGCTTTAAAAACGGGTTTTTTAACGATGACGCGGGCGCGTGCGTGTGTGGTTGGTCTTGAAACGGGCAACGGCAAGAACGGAGAGAACCGGCGACTACGAATGGATGCAATTTTTCGAAAACAAGTGCTGATGCTATGCAGATGATGCCAATGATGCAATGATGAATGCGGCAACCAGACGAAAAACAAGACGAGAATGGAAATAAAAGGGGAATCTCTAGAGCATCGGTCCCGGCCTGTTACAACTCTCCTCCACTACACGAGGATTTCGTCCCGAGATCTAGAATGAGAAGGGGAAGAGAAAGAGCAAGAGGTAAAACTTATTTGCTTCTTTGACAAACGAGTGAAACCAAATGAACTTGAAGGATTGCCAGAGATGAAGAATAACATGAGGAACAAGCAAGAATTCAAAAGAAATTTCGGCAACACTTCAATAGGATAGAGAGGAAAAATTGATATGATGGAAAGAAATTGAAAGAGAGGCACCAAACTTCGGTTGGATTAGAATCAACACTTCATAAGATGGAAGGATCATGAAAAGATTTCACAGCATTCCGGTTAATGGACAAGCAAGGGAAGAGCATGATCTTGACAAAGCAAGATGATAGATTGAAGAGAGCAACATCACAACGCCTCCGTAACAAGAGAATAGAAAATAGATTGATGGAAGAAAAAGAACGTAGAATAAAATAACAACTTCTACCACCATTGAACTTGAGAAGCATAGGGTGAACGGAGTTGATGGAGAATCAACAATGAAAAGATTTAGTTTGTTGTGGACTTCTGAAACACATCTCAAAATTATGAGGTGACCACTGGCCACAATGGGAAACAATTGATTGCTTGAGGGCAACAATATATGCAAAGCTTCTTTCACCAAGAGGTGGAGGAGAAAACTTGGATCATTTAAGACACCATGATAGCAACAATCCTTAGGAAATGCTTTAGGTGAAAACCAACCCAAGATAACTCTGAGAAGACATGATGGGTTTACTTATCGCCTTCTTGAGAATTTTCCTTCGAGACTCCTCGTAATCAAGAATTTAATAACACCATCCCAAAAGATAATGGAGAAGGAATTAAATTTAGACACCAAAGATAAAGAAGACTTGAGCACCTCCAACAAGAATCTTGAAGAACAATTCGAGAAGAATTACATCCTTAACAAACCACCATGAGGAACCTCTGGAAATGAGAGGATGATAGAAAAGAATTGAAGGTTGAAAAGAAGAAGATTGGGGCCTTCCAATGATTTAGATGAAACTTGGCGACAAGATACTTGCGAAAACTAGGAACTCCGGAAAAGAAACAATGATCACTTGGGATAAGGAAGGACGAAGGATTGAGATCACCTTGACCAACAATAATAAGAATTATGTTATGCTTATCCTTCATCAAGTTAAATTGATGATAAGCAACGGATTTTGCACACCACTTATTCTTCTTGCAAGGAATTGAAGAGAGAGATAGATCACAAACTTGAAGAAGTCTTGAACAAGAACACCGGTAAGAATTGAAATGAATGAGGATACTACGAATGAATGGAATTACATGAGAATGAAGAGATCACGATCCACCTAATGGAAAACTTCACAAGGCACCAAAATAATTGAGATACGAACGAAGGGACAACAATTGAGAATGAAAGCTGAAAGCTGAGAACGAAGAAATCTTCTGAAATGATGGCCTTTGGAGGATCGAGAAATGAAAATAATATGAAATGCACCGGATAGATATGAAAGGGATTACTCATGGTCAAAAACAATTTAAGAGGATAGTGGGAACCTGAAACCACGAATCTTCAAGAGAATGAGCAAAGATTAAGAGAAACTCTCCTTCGGTCTTCAATAATGAGAATAATGACAAGAATCAACACCATGAATTATTGAGACACTCTGGAATAATCAAGACAGAAAGGTTGAGCCAATGATGAAAATGATTTGAAGCGATCTAGAAGAGGAATATGACTGATGAAAATCATTCTTACATCATATTGAAACGAACTTGAGGACCTCTCCGGAAAGAATAGAAGAGCCAGGTAAGATCCCGGGGAAAACACCTGTGGGTTATGGGCCGACTCACAAGAAACCACCATTGAGACAACTGCTTAGAAAGAGATATTGCACCGAAAAAAATTGAGATCTTGATGAGGCGAGACCCTCGACATAATTGAATAAAACAATAAGAATTTCCTACATAAAAAAGCATTGACGAACGAAAGAATATGACGAAGCTCGAAATCTTGAATTGAATCCACGGAACAAGAATAACAACAGGAACAAAGAATATGAGGATAGATCTTGAAATTGAAACTCCTCAGAATATCCACAAGGGATCACCGGAAACAAAACAGAAGAAGAGATAGCGGAAGCATTACATGAATAGAAAATACACTTGGATGAGAATTTAACGCTGAAGAAAAAGGGCGGGAGGGTGGGGAAAAACAAAGACAACTTAGGATGGATGAACTGAACTCCGGGAAAGAAACATGAGGATTGAGCTTGTAAATATTGGGGATGATTGAATATCTTGAAGAGAAGCACACCGGATTTAGAGAATTGATAAGACAACTTGATTGGGAAAAAGAATTATCATTCTCACAGAAATATGAAATCACTACTTGACATCGAAGCACCACGAATTACCATCTACAAAACAAAACAAAGGATGGGGCTTACGAAACAAGCAAAAACAAATTCATGACAGAGATTCCGCTCGATATTTTGGTGGTAAGGTTTGCACAGGCTCGATCGTACATTGGATTGTCATATTGAAATGACGCTCGAATATGCTCCCTAGGGATAGCGAACTACAAGGCTTGACGAAGCATATAAGATGACATATATTGAGACTATCCTCTGTGAGAAAGACCGTGAACAAACGAATCCACTAGATGTCGAACCCCAACCTCACATCATGATCTATTGGAAGATAGCCTAGGTAACTACTTGAATTACCACCTAAGCACTCCCGAAACTTTCTTGGTTATGCAATCAGGTGTTGGGGATACAGGGAGGCAAAATATCTCACACAACTAACAAACCCTACACTCCAACTATATCCATCCGTCAACACATAAGCAGAGGCTTCGGAACTCCATCTATCTCGAACAATCGAAACCACAATGATACCAAACATGGCAGTGCCACGATAAGTATTGAAGCAATTTTCAACATTCTTTGTCCTGGGATACTAAGGAAACTGAACGATAATGATGTGTCAAGAATCCCTTGGAGCTCTACTCCTCGATAACAGGAGGCACCAAGTACAGAACTCCGTCACATCGGCATCACATAGATTCCAAAATATCCACATAACCCTAAAAAAAATTTGAGCAAGAAGAGGATAGAATCAAATTCCTAAGTCGTAATTCCTCACCAGAGCATAGAAGAGGAGTAAAAGGAATCCAACTCTCCGATATAACTAGACTCAAAATAGTTTTCTTACTAGACTCAACTCGGCCAAGTTCGATCAATCAAGGGGGCTCCTAGGTCGGTACAGGCTTTGATACCAACTTGTCACGCCCAAGATGTGATCCTATTCTTATTTCGGCACGAGATCCTCGACGGGGATAGAAGCGCATCTCGTCGTGTTGCAAGAATGAATATCATTACAAGTACCTATACAGAAGAGATGAGTATATGGAATTGTCTTACACTAACCACAATATACATCAAGATCACATCAATACATAAACATATTCAAACATCATACAGAAGAGCAGGGTCCGACTACGGACGAAATAAAATGATAAAATAACATCAATCCTTTCTATCCTAGGCTGCCGCCTGGAACCCATCCTAGATTGATGAAGATGAAGAAGAACTCCAAATCAAAACTAGCATCGCGCTCACGTCAAATCATCGCATTACCTATACCTGCAACTGTTGTTGTAGTAATCTGTGAGCCATGGGGACCCAACAATCTCATTTCCAAGGGTATCAAGACTAGCAAAGCTTAATGGGTGAGGTAGGATTAAGTGGTGAGGCTGCAGCAAGTGACTAAGCATTTTTTTGAGTGGCTAACTTACGAATACAAAAAGTAAAGTATGATGGTCTATGCATAATAGACGTGAACTAGTAATGATCATTAACTGATCCTGAACACCTACTTACGTCAAACATAACCCCATCATGTTCTCTCTCGGATAAGGAGTCACGAGTAGAGATAGTCACAGTTACGCACACAGTTGTTGTATTTTATTAGAGTATACTTCAAGTTTACTATGACCGGGTGTTAAACAAAGTTTCCAAGTTTGCCACATAACCGTGGGCATGGCTTTCCGAAAGATTTAACCCTGCAGGGGTGCTCCAACTCGTCCATCACAAATTAACCACACGCCACGGGAATAACCTAGACCACGAATCTCGTGATCATCCTAGGCAATTCCAAAGGAAATTCGACACCTCGAGATAGCCCGAAGAAGATCAGATTTCCTCATGCAAAACATTCGAGAAAGGTAAAACAAGTCCAGCATGGCCTCCCGATGTGTCGACGATCCCGATAGGAGCCTCGTATCTCGTTCTCAGGACACGGCGGGTAAGCTAGTGTGCAGTGGCCTGATAGAAATCACCCAAGTTGCCCTGGGGGCTCGCACGGTGCTCTAGTTTGGACCAACACTCATGAGGAGCATTGGACCGGGGGTTGTTTAATCCACGGGGACCGGAAAGTCCCTATGCAATTTGATTAGTTGTTAGGCAAATGTAGTACCAATGTTGGGCCTGGCCAGACAGGCTTTATCCTAAAACAAAAATCAAGGGGGTCTCCATAACAACTTCGAGCATGTGAGGAGCGCTCAATTATGGAACATAACACTGGTTCACAAGTAACTAGGGCGGCAAGAGTGGAACAAAACACCGAGCAAAAGGCCAAGCGTTCCACCCTTTACCAAGTGTATAAGTGCATTAAATTAAATAGCAATAATTTTGTGATAACAAAAGAATGTCCATGTTGTCACATGGAAGCAGTTGCACCCGCAGCTAGAAATGCTATAAGAAGGTCTGAGCAAGCGGTAACATAGCCAAACAAAGGTTTGTTGGGATGTGAAGGGGTTAGAGGCTTATCATGGCAATGTTGGGAGGCTTGTCAAACAAGTGGTAGGTAGCTTGACATAATGATAAAAGCGGGAGAACTAGCATAGGAATGATAGTACTGGTATCCAGGGAAATGTGTCATCTTGCCTGGGATCCTACTTGGAAGAAGAACGAGTCCATGAAGAAGACGATCCAACGTAGTCGAACGAATCCTCACACTCCGAATGCTTTCGGAACTCTATCGAGAAGGGACAATCCGAAAACAACAATCAACACATGAAAAACACCACAACATATGCATGACATGATGCACAATCAAATATGATGCATATTATGCATGACATGACAAAGCATAACAATCAACTCCTACACATTAAGTGAAGCTCAATATGCAACAAGTCACATATTGATGAAACTCCATATTTGAATTACTTAGTTCACTCCCGTTTAGGTACACATCAGTGTTAAATATTGGCAAACATGGCAAGAGGTAAAGCATAAGTAAACTATCTGTCTAGGCATCTTAAATGAGGTCGGAAAGAACTTATAACATTTCCGAAACGACCCCATATGTTAACTTCGAAATTGGTCCAGATCTGAACTAAGCATATTTTATATATTGGTTAAACAATAGAATAAAGTATACCATGCCATTCTACACGTCATTCTAGTCGATTTATATGTATGGAACATCTCAAATGGAGCTACGGTCTAGAAGATATGACAATCACAAGTTTGTATGCCATGAATGCAAAATGCATGGAAATGACAACCATGAACGTTTCAAATCATGAACCCAGCAAGATATTATGATGCTACATGAAATTCCAAGCAAGTTCATATATGGCATGTCCAAAACGGAGCTACGGTTCAACCACAACAACACATACAAGGTTAAGTGCAAATCTGTCCAAAACAGCAACATGGCATATTGCAACCCACAAATCAACAAGCTACAGTCACCTAAAAATCACAACAAGGCATAATGGTGAACCCTACATGATGCTAAAAAATTAATCTATTCACATGAAGTTTATTAGAAGCATGGATCAATAGGAAATGAGCTCACAAGATGGCTACTTGGTAACAGTTTCAAACTTTGTGAAAATAGCAGTTTTGGTAGTGTAGTTTTTATCACGAAGGCATATTGACAGCAGTAAGACTACATGGTATAGGGCATATATTGACACGAAACTTATCAACATGCTAGAGGACGTTATGAGCTACAAATAACTCCATTACACCAACCACAACGGGGTTCTAGATCACTAGCAAATCACATGGCAACATGGCAAGATAATAACAGCTCCAGACTTAGTGAAATCTATCTATCTCCCAAAACTGCAGGATTTCCTAGTAAGGTTGACATGGCAATAACATTAGCATAGCAATCATTTATAGGCATGAAATTACTCTAACAGAAACTAGACATGACACACTTCAAAACATAAGATTGGCGAAATTACATAGGATGCATGGTTTGCTTAATATGATGCTCGCAAAACGGCACTCTTCATTAACAGATTTCAATTTTAACGCGATGGCTACTTGAGAGAAAGAAATAAACATGTTGATGAACTTCTACATGGCAACCATAGGCACGGCATCAAAGTAGACATATCCTAGTGCAATACTAATGAAGACACCATATGCAAAAAACTTACGGTTGAGATGCAATCATCCACACAACATCGGATAAAATATCAGATTTCGCAACTATGATGGGATACAATTTTGCAACCGATATTTGGACCTCTAGATGATTCCTAAAATTCATGCAAATGATGCTAACAGGTAGGGCACGAAAAGTAGATCATTTTACATATAACTTTTGTTACCAACCGATGAACGGATGCCAAGATATGGATGCAACAAGATGATACTATGCTGAAACGAAGGCGATCTCCCGATTTAAGAAAAATACCAACTCAACAAATGGGGTGAAGTGGTACTGGGGAATCTCGGCGCTCTTGGATGGAGGGACACCGCGGTGCAGGGCGTCGGCTGGATGAGGTCGTCCTGGTGCGGGTCGGGCTGCGGGGCGCACGCGGGTCAACGGGCGGGTGGCAAGCAGCTCGCCCCCGTTGTCATCCTTGTGCCCGAGCATAGGGACACAACGGTGGCGGCTTCGCTGGCGATGGGCGGCTAGGAGGTGACGGTTGGGCTCAATAACGCCAGGATCGGATAGATCCAGAGGCGGGGCGACCGGATCCGGTGGCGGCACAACGAACGGCAACATGGGGGTGGCGGCGGCCATGGCGCTCCTGCACAGGGAGAGAGGGGTGGGTGAGGTGCCTGGGGGAGAGAGGAAGGAAGAGAGAGGGCACCGCGGGGGCTGACCTGGCCTGGCGACGCGGTGGTGACCTCCGACGACCGGCCGGTGATGGTCCGGCGAGGCTGCGGGGCCCCGATGCAAGAGGAGCTGCGGGCGCAGGGAGCTCAGGGCTCTGGACAGCGGCTAGCTAGCGGCGGGGCTTGTGCGGGCTGATGCGGGCTCAGTTGGGCTCGAGCGGGCCTGCTGCGGGCTCCATAGGGCCAGGCATAGTGGGGAGCCGGTTGGGGTGACGTGGCGGCTCCCCATTGGCTGCGGAGCGGGGGCTGGCAGCTGGATAGCACCAGCGACAATCTGGAGCCGCCAAGTGGCAGCGGTGGATTTGGCCGATGCGGAAAACAATGGGAGCGGCGGCTGGCTGCGTGGGAGGAGGTTAGGGTTGGTTTAGGGCTAGGTTTTGCTTAGGGATGTCCAAAAATGAACTAGAGGCGGTCTATATATAGCAAGGGGCTAGGGTTAGGGGGGTTTCGTCCATTTTCGGACTGTTCGATCTCGATCGGACGTCTGAAAGCGGAGGGGGGGCTAGCTAGGTGGGCTAGTCGGCTGTGTAGGAGGCCTTGGGCTGAGATGAGAGGGAAGTGGTGCGCCCCGACGATGGAGTTTTGTCTAACCGAAAACGTCTGATAATTTGATCAGCTAGTGCCGCTATATATTTAACCGCTGGGGTACCAAACGACCTCTGGCCGCAACAAAATTTGGCTTGCATCCTACCTACAATAAAACAAGACCACACGCCAAGTTTCCACCCAATCCGAGAATATTTTTCGTGCTGCTTAAAAATTGTTTTTTAACGATGCCGCGGGCGCGTGCGTGTGTGGTTGGTCTCGAAACGGGCAACGGCAAGAACGGAGAGAACCGGCGACTACGAACGGATGCAAGTTTTCGAAAATGAGCGCCGATGCTATGCAGATGATTCCAATCATGCAATGATGAATGCGACAACCAGAAGAAACACAAGACTAGAATGGAAATAAACGGGGAATTTCTGGAGCGTCGGTCCCGGGCTGTTACAAACTACTCTAGTAAGTATTACTTTCAGTCGGTAACTTTTTCTTGAGTTACTTTTCAGTCGGAAATTTTTTCCTTGAGTTACTTGGATTCCAATTGGGTTTGCGTCTGTGGCACGCCCACTAGGTGGGTGTTCTTAGGTTCTAGTGGGGGCGCGTTGAGTGCGCCCACTGATTCTTAGGTTCTTAGGTTCTATCGTCAACTCAAGCAGTCGGCGGTAGTCTCATGATCCTAATGGACCATGATTAGAACTTAGAGAAGTAGCCGTAATGGTACTTGTCTAAGAGGATGAGGTGATGGTCCATGGACCAGAGCCTCTCGACTTGACAGTCGGGGTGTAGAACCCGTTGTTGAGTTTGTGGAATCACCTTTTAGCTGACTGAGTAGAATATGTTGCTGATTTTGTAGAAGTAACTGTAATGGTACTTGTCGAAGAGGATGAGGTGATGGTCCATGGACCAGAGCCTCTCGACGTTGACAGTCAGGGTGTAGAACCTCTTGCCGAGTTTGTGGAAGTACCTCAGACCGATTGACCTTTCAACGGGGGCGCGCTAAGCGTACTGATACGTCTCCAAGGTATCTACTTTTGCAAACACTTTTTTCTCTCGTTTTGGACTCTAATTTGCGTGATTTGAATTAAACTAACCCGGACTAACGATGTTTTCAGCAGAACTACCTTGTTGTTAGTTTTGTGGAGAAATAAAAGTTCTCGGAATTGGACGAAACTTTTTGTGAATTATTTTTCAAATATATAATGAATTATGGCACAAAGAACTGTGAGAGGGAGGCTGCCAGTGGGCCACAAGCCAACATGGCGCCCCTCCAGGGTCGCGCCATGATGGCTTGTGGGGCCCACGTGACTCCTCCGACCCTAATTCCAGTCCTATAAAATCACATCTTTGGAGAAAAATCAGAGAGAAGTTTTCATCATGTTTCACAAGACAGAGTAGCCGCCACCTCGTGTTCTTCCTCGGGAGGGCTGATCTGGAGCCTATTTTGGGATCCGGAGAGGGGAAATCATCATCGTCGTCATCACCAATCCTTCTTCATCAACACCAACATGATGCTCATCATCAAGAGTGAGTGATTTCTTTGTAGGCTTGCTGGACGGTGGTGGGATTGGATGAGATTGATCATGTAATCGAGTTAAGTTTGATAAGGTTGGATCCCTAGTATCCACTATCTTTTGAGATTGATGTTGCTATGACTTTGCTATGCTTAGTGCTTGTCACTAGGACCCGAGTGCCATGATTTCAGATCTGAACATTTTATGTTTTCACGAATATAAGATTGATTTGGATCCTATCTTGCAAGTTGTATGCACCAATTATGTGTCTTGATTCGCATACCCCAAGGTGACAATAATTGGGATTCTTTCCGGTGATTGTCGTAGTTTGAGGAGTTCATGTATTCACCATGTGTTAATGCCTTGTTCTGATTATCTACTAAAAGGAGGCCTTAATATCTCTTAGTTTCCAATAGGACCCCGCTGCCGCGAGAGGGCAGGACAAAGATGTCATGCAAGTTCTGATCGCAAGCCCGCATGACTATATATGAAATACATGCATTATATTGATAAACTGGAGCTAGTTCTGTGTCGCCCTAGTGTGTAACTGTTACATGATTGATGTCATCTAAATCATTATCCATCACCGATCCACGTGCCTATGCTTTACATATACTCAATCTTGCTAAGTTACTATTGCTACTGTTACTGTCACACTTGCTACTCAATTGCTGATGTTACTACTGTTACCAAAATTGCTACTGCAGTATTATTGCTACTCCTACTATTTGTTGTGCTATTAAACTTTTGCTGCACAGAGATATCCTAAGTGTGATTGGATTGACAACTCAACTGTCAAGGCCAATAAATATTCTTTGGCTCCCCTTGTGTCGAATCAATAAATTAGCGTGAAATACTACCCATGAAGAATGTCGCAATCGCCTATACTTGTGGGTTATCAAGACCTTTTTCTAGCGCCATTGCCGGTGAGCGTAGCTTTACTTATTGAGTTAACTTGAGGATATCAAATTGCTACTATGAATAATCTGAAACATAATTGAACTAAGATCGTCCCCTCTCGCACGAGAGGAGGTAAGGAACTGCCATCTAGGTCTGCTTTTGATTCACCTACTGTTCTAAATCTGCTTGTTACACCAGCACCATTTCATCGTCCCCATATGTCACATGAACCTGATGATGCTACTTATGAAGTTAATGATAATACAACTACTCCATTTGATGAAACTGAAACTGTGCCACTTAGTGAATTACTTGATTCTCATATTGCTAGAGCGAGCGAACTTGAAAATGCCGAATCCAATGAAGACTTTGAATCAACTGTTACACCTTGCTCACCTAATAGATATGAATTGCCTTATGTACCTGAAGGTTATGTTATGGATGGTGAGATAGCTAGGGACTATATTGTTTGTACAATATGGTTGATCTAACGAAATTACTATGCAAACTAGAAGAAAAATCTATGATGGAGAAAATGAAATATGATTCTAAATTTGCTACTTCTCCTACATTTGTCACTGATAAGGACTATGAATTCTTTGTAGACCCTGAATTGATTCCTATAGTAGAGTTTGATCGTTTCCATGGTTATGAAAATGAAACGGTTGTCTAACACCTTATGAAACTGAATGATATTGCTACTTTGTTTACCAATGATGAAAATATACGCTACTATTATATCCTTAAGTTTTTTTCCTTTCTCGCCAAGGAATGGTTTCTTTCTTTGGCTCCTGGTTGTATGCGTAGTACCCAGGATATGCTTTATTACTTTTCTGAAAAATATTTTCCTGCTCATAAGAAACAAGCTTCCTTACACGAAATGTTTAACTTTGTGCAAATTGAAGAAGAGAATCTCCCTCAAGTTTGAGTGAGGCTTCTCCAGTTACTTACATCTTTGCATGATTGTCCTCTAAGACAAATGAAATTCTTGATATCTTTTACAATTGTAGCGACCCGACTCAAAATGAGTCAAGCCTCTGTGTGTTCTGTGCCATCCCTGGATCAGTATGCTGGCACACACAGTACATCAATTTATATATCAAAGTGCAATCACATGTAATTAACGTAAAACTGATATATACCTTAAAATCTCAACGGAAACAGTCAACGGGAGTGGAGTCCCAATAAACACCAATGGCAGGTTGAGTGTAGACCGTTACCCTGAATCGTACTCTTACTCGTCGAAGAAGAGTATCTGCAACATGAGACGTTGCAACCGTGTAGGTCAGTACATTGAATGTACCGGCAAGATCACCATAGCAGAACAAAAGATCCAAGTCTAGAACCTCAAATTGTCCGTAACCGGGGACACGGCTAATCGATTAGGTTTAACTCTGCACAGTGTTGTGTACCTTACCCACAAGATTCGTTCCCTCCTTGTAAGTCCTCGCACTACCTGGTGTTTGAGAACAGGACGAACGAAACATGGTCTTTCAGAGTGTTTCCCTGACTACTGTCAGTGCCCATCCATACCTAACATCGACTACATCTCGTAGCACTGCCCAGCCAGAGTCACAACAAGATCAACCAAGCCAGAGCCCATTATGACTTGTGGCTACACAGGTAAGCTTCCGGGCATGAAGTATTCATCCGTCTCTTTGAGTCTGGGTGAAGCTTTCCGCAAGATGTCATGCCGCTTCTCCATGCATCCCGGCCATCCACTTGGTACTCTAGGGATGCCCAATCAACCATCCTTCACCCAGTAGTGTGTATTGAAAAACTTGTTTCTCGAGTCTCGAAGTCTTGAGGTCTTAAAGATACAGGACTTGAAGATGCCTTCATGAAGTTGTCGTCTTGACGTGGAGTCGTCCTTCTCACACCACTCACGAACACTCGTACCAAACCCCGTCTACTTTAGAATAGCATACAAATAACTAATGTTCCCGGGGCTTTAGTAACAAGTGGTGGGTTCCTACCTCATTCATTCTACTTGACTACAAGAATTTTCAATAACACTACTGGAGGGATTTGTTGAATGATATCACTAAATGCAATAAAACATAGGTATGAAATGGATGGTCAAAGTGAACTTGCATGTACTGTTGATGAAGAAATAATACCGCTCTCAGAATAACTTGATAGACTAATCGTCACTCTCCGTTGAAAAATCTATATAGTTCAAACATTGCCTTCATATAAGCAATCATACTAGCAATCAATTCCAACAATCAAAAAGTAACACAAAACTATAAGCAACAAGGTTGTGATGAAGGAAATACTTAAGAGAAAACTCAAAACAACAAAACTTTCATCAACACAACTAAGGTTGGTTTTCTCTACAAGTAAATCCTATTTTCAAAAGTAAAACACAAAACCAAGTAAATATAACAAAATTATTTTAGCAAAAAGAATTTCTTTTCAAAATCAACTAAGAACTACGATAAATAACTCACCAAAAACTAAGTTTTCTAACTAATAATCTTAACAACAAATAAAATAATAAAATAAGAGAAAACAAAACAACTGGGGTAACAGAAAGTAAAACTTATAACACAATTTAAAATAAAAATATATTTTCAAATAAGAATTCTAACTAGAAATGAAATCAATTTGCAAGTTATTATTAAACTAGAATTGATTTCATGCTATCAAAATAATAAATAACCTAAAAATAAATTTGGTTTAAGTACTACTGCTAACTAACAGAAAACAAAGTAAAATTTATCAACTAATATAAAAGAAAATAAATCAAAACAATTTAAAACAAAAGAAATATAAAAAATCCTAAAAAGAACTAAAACAGAATCTGTTTTGTTAAAAATACTAAATTAAATTATTCTAAAAATTCTCAAAATATACCTAGTGTTAAATAAAGTCACTAGGACAAGTAGCAAAAAGAATCAACTCAAAATAAATTTTTAAACTCAAGATATTCAGAAAATAAGATTTGAATCAAATCTGTTTGAATTCAATTTTCAGTTATTCAAATAGGGTCAAACTTGATATCCACATAAACTAGATAAAATTTGTGACAAGATGCAAAAAGAATCAAATTAAAACAATTAAAAATATAAAAGTTATAAAGAAAACAAAAACAGAACTATTTTGTTTCAGAAAATAAAACAGAAAATAAAATCCTAATCTAACGAAAAGGGGTGCTACGTGGCGCTTTCTAATTGGCTACGGGGTGTGCGCGTTTGAGCTAAACTGGCGGACGGCCGGAACTTAAAGAAAACGATTCGGTTAACATAATAAAAGTATAACCTGAATGGTTTATTATACTAAACCGAAGGGGTATGCTAGATCTAATCGGGGCCGTTCAATGAGATCGGACGGAGGGGAGAGCTCCAGTGACTTACAGAGGAGGAGGGGAGCTCCGGCGATGCTTCGACGACATCCGAGGTGGCGAGGTTAATGGGGACATCGCTCTGGTGGTCCTCCGGCAATGGCGACGGCACCAGGCGATGCGGACGAGCGCGACGAGGCTTTTGATGGTCGTCGAGGAGCTCGGGGATGACGGTGGCGACGACGGTGAGGTCGAAGGCAGCGGCGACGCTCGGGTGTCGATGGGGAAAGGGGCTGCGGTGGGTGCGGGGCTCGGGCGAGGGCACTGGGAGGTGCACGCGAGGGTGGTGGAGCGGATGGTGTGCTCGGGTAGCGAGGGGAGTGGCTAGGGCGAGCACGGGGTCGGCAATGGCGCGGCGGCCGTGGGTAACTCCGGCGAGTAATAGCCGCGAGAGGAGAGGGTCTGGGTTGGGGTTTTAGGGTAGAACAGGTCGAGGAGGGGCTGGGGTTTTATAGGCAGCCTCGTGGTCGTCCGAAAGGAAAGGGGAGAGGGAGATCCGGTCGGTGATCTCGCCGGCGAGAGAGAAAGGAAAGGGGAGAGGGAAAGGAAGGTGGTGACCGAGACGGGATTTGATTAGGCAGTGGGGTCCACGCGTCAGAGAGTGGGAGAGAAAGGAAAGAGGAGCGGGCGGCCGATCCGGAGGGATACGGATCTGGCTAATAAAGACGTGGGCCGATACTTTCGTAATGGGCTCGGTACATTTCCTTTTAAAGGGATTTGTTTCCTTTTATTTAAAAATAGAGAAGGAAACTACATTTTGGGCAATCAAAACTTTTCCAGAAAATAAAGTTTTATATACCAAAATGATCACGGAAATAAATGCAATAAGATGGACATTTTTCCACGGCCAAAATAAATACTTTCAAAAAAATAATTTCAGAAAATGCCTAAATGGCTTTTAATTCTTTTTGCAAATAATTTTCAAATAACCCCGTGGGTTTTATGGTTCAAATAATTCACAAAATAACCCCTGGTGTGGAGTGCCATATTACTCCTCTCAAGTTTTGTCAAGGGTTTCGAATTCTTTCAAACTTCAAATTGGAAATTTCAAATATGAAAGGAACTCCATATGAAGAAATTTTCAAATAGATTTCAAATTCACTTTTCAAATCCTTTTATATTGAAGAAGTCATGTCATCTTCTCTCACTGATTTGAAATGTAGGAATTTGAATTCAAAAAGCATATGGGAAAGTCATGTCATTCCCTCTCATTCAAAAGTTTTCAAAAAGTTTCAAATTTTCACTAAATTTCAATCACTCAATCAAACAATCAATCAATCTAATATTTATTATAACATTCCAAAATTTGGGATGTTACAAACCTACCACACTTAAAATGAATCTCGTCCTCGAGATTTGAAAGGGCTAGAAAGAAAAGGTTAGTGGTTTGGGGTCTTGTAACAAATCTATTGTCCTGGAAGGGTGGGGTCTACCACACTTAAAGTGAGAGTTACTGGTCCTTCAAAATCATGGCAGTCCTCTGGGTCCATATGTCTCTCCACATACTTTACGATAGCTCCTTCGGTGATGCTCTTCCATTTAATCATAATCTCGGGTTCTCATAACAAAATGTATTTCCTCCGATACGTGGTCTTCTTACCTGACAGGTCTCGCGTTCATTCTAAGTAACCTATCGATGATCTCATGGTGCTCTACCATTAGAGGTTCCTGAAGTGAAATGGGTCTTGATATCATTCCTCACCGTAAAATTCCTACGTGTGACAGCAACTGCCATGTACAAGGGGTTTTCATCATACCATTCTAAGGCTTAAACAAAAGGCTTCAAAGAGCGTCGTCTCTTTACTATGGGTAAGTCACTCAGATTTTCCATTCCGAATAGCAAGAGAAATGATAAGAGTAAGTCGTCATGGTGACCAATCCATGCCGCACTAAAATCATTACCTTGTATAAGGTTTAGTGAATCTCGTAGTCTAGCACTTGGGCTTCCTCACAAGCATTGCAGAAATTCCTCTTGTTAACGAATGAAGTTCGGATAAATCCATTGATTCTGCAAGCTAAACAAAAGATCTAGCGTTCCTTCACAACTCTCAGGTTGTCGTATACTCCTAAGAAAACGTTTGCTGATCCAATCACACCTTCTTGCTTCAAGATCATGGGGTAACCTTCATGAAACCATGAGATCCATCCTTGATACATGCTCTATTCCTTGAATATGTTTTTCCTTTCCATTGTTCTGTTTACCAATAACAGTCTTGGTTCATCATATTCAAAATCCAAGGTATAATATTGCAGGTGTTGTCATCCACATAGTTGGGTATGTTTCCACATTCTCTTCACTTGTATTCACTTATCCAAACTCCTTAACAAGAAGGGTACTTTCTTCATTCATTGGTCCTTGTGGTTATTACCACACTTAAAATGAAATGCACACAAGCCTATATAGACCATATTTTCTCATATCCTCGAAAATGGTCAGAGATCTTTGTTCATAGAGTAACAGCTCATGTAATTCAACATAGGAAAATCATGACACCATAAATTCCATTGACTCATGAATTTATTACAACTCTGTGACTTCCGTTACATAATAATCTCATGAAAACAAGATTGCTTCATGATACAGTTATTGCCATCTTAACTACTCCATTCTAGCTTTCTTCTCGTATTTAGTCCTTTGTCACATCCTCAATCACTTCTTAAAACTCCTAAAAGTACTTTATTACAAATGTTGCCATCCACATATTTTGGCATGGTCCGGCATCACTCCCAACTTTATTCATTTATCCCTCCTTGGAGATATTTTAGTACCACTGGAACTTTGCAATGTGTTCCTTGAAATCATCCATATTTTGCTTGATCAGGGTGGACATGAGCTTCATCTCCATCTGAGTATGACGGAGTCTTGCTTCAAGTATTTCTCCAATCCGATGTATGGCTTCCATGGCCGCATCACGAACAGCGTCAAAGAAGGTTGCTCGTGGTACACGAGATACATAAAAGTATTGTCCCATAGTCTTTGGGCAAACTCCTTTCACACGGTGGAGGTGTACCTCCACATACTAGAGTTACACTCCATTTTCCATGAATGGGTAGCCCTTGTAGACTGCATCTCCTTGAAGATGGATGTGCTTCATCATATCCTTCAGGATCCTTGGGTAATCATGATCACTAGTCAGGGTCATGGCCGTCTCCGTGCCCTTGAGGAAAGACTCATAAAGGGTGGTCATCTGTAGGTGTCAGAAAAGGTACTCAGAATAACATATGTTTCTTCTTGTGTAAGCATTCCTTATCATCCAAACCAAGCTTCTATTCCATTTACCATATTCTATTATATCCTTGTACTTTAGCAAAATCCCATTTTATGCATCCACAACTCATTTTCATCCATGTTTTGAATCCATACTTCTACCTCCAGATGGGTCATTGGTCCAGAGAGTTCAAGTCCAGCTTCATTCACCATCTATTGGGTTTAAGGTTTTGGGGATGAGATGGATAAGAGAGAGAGACAGAGAGAAGGGATACAAACAACTCAAAGACACAAAACATCAAACTCAAGTCCACACATTCATAAAAGTTCAATCAAACTATAGTATCGCCACCCACATAAGGTTGGTATGGTCGATCACTCAAATCATAAAAACGTTTATCCTTATTCTCTCATGGTGGAGCTACTACTAAGCTAGCCTATATCATGTCTTCGTCTTCAGTGCGCTTCTTCTGGTCATGCTTGATATTCTCCAGTTCTTCCACCAGATTTTCCCTATTGATGCTGAGTTTTTGATGTCGTCCCTATAGCTCCAGGAGTTGGTTCTTGAGCTTCTAAATTTCAACGTCTCTAGCATGAGCCATGGCCTGACTATTATTCAAGTCTTGATGAAGCTTCTAAATCTTGGGATCATGTTTCTTCAGATTGACTACCTTCAGCTTCTCGTTCTTGAGGCTCTCACGAAGTGCTTCGTTCTCAAATAACTCTGAGAAAAGGTCCATTTGTAGGTTCTTAATGTAGCGCTCCAGTTCTTGATTGTACACAAGTACGGGTGAAAACTACATATTTTATTCGTTGGTGAGGTCGATGAGTGATCCATCAGGCTTCTGCCATCCAAGCCTGCCAAAGTAGTGGTTGCACAACTCAGCACAATGACGATAGCTCAAACGTGCAATGGCATCATGGACAACAGTGTTCATGACCATCTCACATTCATGGCTCAATGTGCCATAGTTGATGTCTTCAGTCTTGCGGTCTTCTTCACGTCCAAAAACTTTAGTTTTGATGCCCCAGAATCCAGACTTCCTCTTAGTCACCTTGATCTCAGGTATCAGCAGCTTCACCATCTGCACTAGCTCCATGAGGAATGAGCCTCCGAGAACATCTTTGTAGTCCTCTCTTTTGTTTAGGGTGTAGTTCTCCATATATAGTTTGAAACAGAGGGGGTTCAGTAAAAGGATTTAGAAGTTACGAGAGTAGTGAAACAAAAGTTGTTCCTATCAAGGTCTTCCTATTTCTAATCCATTTCCTAGGGTCACGTCCTATAGTCAACATGTGCTCTGATACCATTTCTGTAGCGACCCGACTCAAAACGAGTCAAGCCTCTGTGTGTTCTGTGTCATCCCTAGATCAGTATGCTGGCACACATAGTACATCAATGTATATATCAAAATGCAATCACATGTAATTAACGTAAAACTGATATATACCTTAAAATCTCAGCGGAAACAGTCAACGGGAGTGGAGTCCCAATAAACACCAATGGCAGGTTGAGTGTAGATCGTAACCCTGAATCGTACTCTTACTCGTCGAAGAAGAGTATTTGCAACATGAGATGTTGCAACCGTGTAGGTCAGTACATTGAATGTACCGGCAAGATCACCATAGCAGAACAAAAGATAAAAACTATTCTATATGCAGTAAGGCTTTGTGGCTTTCAGTCTGAGTTTTTACATAAAAGCTGATTTTATTTACTTTTCCTACAACAAAGGAATATCAGGAATTTGCACCACAAAGTTACCTAATATGACATGGTTCTGCCAACCGATGTCTAAATGCCCACAAGTATCATAAGGGTCCCACAATTAATTATCAGTCCAGTGTTGAGAGTTCAGAGATAGATCCAAGTCTAGAAGCTCAAATTATCCGTAACCGGGGACACGACTAATCGATTAGGTTTAACTTTGCAGAGTGTTGTGTACTTTACCCACAAGATTCGTTCCCTCCTTGTCAGTCCTCGCACTGCCTGGTGTTTGAGAACAGGACGAACGAAACATGGTCTTTTAGAGTGTTTCCCTGACTACTATCAGTGCCCATCCATTCCTAACGTCGACTACATCTCATAGCACTGCCCAGCCAGAGTCACAACAAAGATCAACCAAGCCAGAGCCCATAATGACTTGTGGCTACACAGGTAAGCTTCCGGGCATGAAGTATTCATCCGTATCTTTGAGTCTAGGTGAAGCTTTCCGCAAGATGTCATGGCGCTTCTCCATGCATCCCGGCCATCCACTTGGTACTCTAGGGATGCCCAATCAACCATCCTTCACCCAGTAGTGTGTATTGAAAAACTTGTTTCTCGAGTCTCGAAGTCTTGAGGTCTTGAAGATGCAGGACTTGAAGATTCCTTCATGAAGTTGTCGTCTTGACGTAGAGTCCTCCTTCTCACACCACTCACGAACACTCATACCAAACCCCGTCTACTTTAGCATAGCATACAAATAACTAACGTTCCCGGGGCTTTAGTAACAAGTGGTGGGTTCCTACCTCATGCATTCTATTTGACTACAAGAATTTTCAATAACACTGCTGGAGGGATTTGTTGAATGATATCACTACATGCAATAAAACATAGGTATGAAATGGATGGTCAAAGTGAACTTGCCTGTACTGTTGATGAAGAAATAATACCACTCTCGGAAATAACTTGATAGACAAATCGTCACTCTCCGATGAAAAATCTATATAATTCAAACATTGCATTCATATAAGCAATCATACTAGCAATCAATTCTAACAATCAAAAAGTAACACAAAACTAAAAGCAACAAGGTTGTGATGAAGGAAATACTTAAGACAAAACTCAAAACAACAAAACTTTCATCAACACAACTAAGGTTGGTTTTCTCTACAAGTAAATCCTATTTTCAAAAGTAAAACACGAAACCTCGTGCGGGTCGAAGCTTTTCATCCTCCCGCTCATGCCTCTTCTTCTTCCTGTCGCCGCCGCTCTAGTGTTCTCATCGTCCGGCGCCGTCTTCGCAGCTACACCGACCGGGCCGCTGCATCACCCTGATTCGGACCCGAAACCTTTCCATCGCCGCCGCGACATCTCCAGTGAGTTCTTCTTCTTCTTAGATCACCCACCACCATAGTAGGGTTTTCACCTTGGGCTCCGCCGCCGCCGCTCGGGATCCGGCACCGCCACCACGAGTATATCTCGACGTTGTTGGCACCTATAGATTGCACTCTCGCCTCGCCGCCGCGCGCGGGCCGGCCGCGCGTAATGCACGGACCGCGATGGCTCCGGTCCATTTTCTTTTCTTTCGCTGTTCATCGCTAGGTCAGGATTAAAATCCTTTTTCTCCGCTTTTGTAGATCCATAGCCATGGTAGTAGTTTGTGGAATCTGTTTTTTAGGACTTAGCCGATTCTCAATCTTCCTTTCCTCTGTTGAGTCGCTAAGTTTCTCCGGCTCTAATCAACCGGGTCTTTCCACATTATCCGTAGAACCCTTAAACCTGTAATCCGTCATAAATATTTGCTTGCACTTGACTCATCACGCCCTTTACCTTGCACAGTATTTCAGCCACCAATATGTCTCGTGCGTCCAACTCATGCAACTGGGTTGGTTCTTGCATTGTGGAGGAGTACTTAGCAGGTTATGTTGAAGCGGGTACTCTCCCTCCCAAAGAGGTCCTCAATTGGCGGGTTCCGGGTATAGAGACCTAGCCTTCTCCCCAAAAAGGAGAGATAGTAGTCTTCACTGATCACATCGAGCGAGGGTTCGTGCCGCCCGGCTCTAAGTTTTTCCGGGATGTCCTTCATTTTTACAAGCTGCATCCTCAAGACTTGGCACCCAATTCCATCTCAAACATATGCAACTTCCAAGTTCTCTGCGAAGCTTATCTGCAAACTAAGCTGTCTGTGGGGTTCTTTCGAGAGTTCTTCTATGCCAACCACCAAACTGAAATGAAAGGTGGTCCGAGTCTGGAGCTGGGTGGCATTTCTGTTCAACGCCACTGAGACATCATCTTTCCTTCCACTCCAATGCCAAGTAACCCAAAGGATTGGAATAAGACGTGGTTCTACTGCCAAGAGACCTCTCCTGAGAAAGAGCACTCATTGGCGAGTTACCGCCCCTCCCGGCTTAGGACAGACACAGAGCTTCCCGGACGGCTCTCAGCCTCGGAGAGTGCCAGATACGAGCCGTTCCACGCCAAGATCAAAGCGCTCCTAGACAACGGTTTAATAGGATTGGATTTGATCCGTTGCTGGATTTCCTGGCGGATCATGCCTTTAAGCCGCAGAGGTCGGCTTATGTGTGAGTATGAGGGCAAATGTGACAGCTCGTTGTACTTCAGCGAGTCAACACTAACAGAGGATGATATTACCACTACCATCTGGAGCCTTGTCCACGAAGCCTCCGGCTCATGGAGTGCCATCGGCCTGGCGCCTTTCTGTGTCAATAATCTGGCTCCCGATGTAAGTTAATCTCTTCCCATCCATCTCTTAGATGTTGCTTGTACTTTGTTCATTTGTTATTCATTCTCCGGGTCATTCCTATAGGCCGACTTAGACTTCTGGAAGAAGGAATATGTTGCCCCTCCAAAGAAATCCAGGAAGAAGGTCGCGACCAAGAGGGCTGAAAAAGATGCCCCGCAAGAGAATTTGTTTGACCCGCCACCATCATCCAGCTCAGAGGTAATACTTTAATTGCTTTGTTTGATCTTTTACCTTCCTGCTTTATTAATGCTTGTTTTACTCGCAGGATGAAGTGGAAACCAGCCACACCAATGCTCTTGAGGTAAATTATGTTTCTTCCGGCTTAGAATGTTTCGTCCCCCGAAAGCCGCAGCGGGTTATCAGAAAAGTTCCTCTTTCTCACCCTCTTGCTTACCTGGCTCCCGATTTTCTTTTGAAAAAGCAACAGCAGGCCGAGCATCGACAGACTCGAAGCACCGGCTCTACTGAGCTCGTGCCCGGTTTACCAAATTCTCCGGCTCCAAAGAAACGCCCCGCAGAGGTTTATGTCTCTACTTTTCCTTTGACTTTCCTTTGTAAACTTCACACTTTCTCATCTTTCTATTTTATTATTTTTAGAAATCCCCTTCCTCCGGCGACTCTTCGGCGTCAGTCCTACCACCGCCCAAGATCAATCCGTTGTAAGCATTCCTTACTATGATATCCGGACATCCGGCTCTTAATATGATAACAACGTCTTTGACTGCTGATCCTTCTATTTTGCAGTGGTCAAGCCAAGCGTCGCAAGACCAACAAGCCCCCCTTGGCCCTGTTATCCAGGAGCCGGAGCTCGAACAACCGGAGGAGGCTGAAGCAGAAGAAAATCCACCAGATGCATCCACAGAACCGGTTGCTGTCGATGTCATCATGGAGAGCCCTCCAAGGGCTCCTTCAAAACCGGCGACTCCTGCCAGGACCCCTGCAACTCTAGATGTTGTTATCACCGGGTCTGGTCATCAAACTCCTCTGGCTCATGTGCTGACCAAGCATACAGAGCCGGCCGAGGCCTCGAAGAAGTTGAACTTTGACTCTTCGTACTAAAAGATGACAGCCGAGGAGCTCCACGCCGGGTATATAAACCGGGTTACCACCAGCCGGGATCTGGAACTTTGGCTGGTCTCTTTAATAAAGACAAAATACGAGGTACTCTTCTTGTTGCCATACCCTTGCTTAGCCCCCAAGGGCCGGTTCAATGTACTCAATCGTTGAACCGGGTCTTTGTTTAACTTTCTGTTAGAAAAAATTCATAGCCATTGTCCCCTAGAGTCGGCTTGATTTGCCAAAATTGAGTCGGATCTTCCTTTAGATGACTTAAACTGCCAGTCATAACCCCCAAGGGCCGGCTCAAGCTTGATGAAGTTGAGTCGGATTTTCTATTAGAAGTAAATTGAAGAGCCATAGTGTAGCCCCCAAGGGCCGACTCAAAACTTAACAAAGTTTGAGTCAGGGCTTCCATTTAAAGTAAATTGAAGAGCCATAGTGTAGCCCCCAAGTTCTGGTTTAACTTTGAAGAAGATGAGCCGGAACTGTGCTGCATGCTAAAAGATCAAATATACATTAGCCCCCAAGTGTCAAATATATTGCTTGCAATCTGTTTGAGACTTGCATAAATTTGCTTTTAACACTCGTCCTGTATTTTGGCGACTTATCCTGTACTTTGATGTATTACAGGAAGCTTTAAATGAAGCCGACTCTCAATTGTCTGATATGAAGGCAAACCTAGTGGCTTAACAAGAGGCTCACAGCGTCTCTGACGAAAAGTGCCAGCTGCTGTCTGAAGAGTTGGTCCATATTAAGGCGGAGCTTGCTTCTCTAAAGGAATCTACTGAGTTGGAGAAAGCTGCATTGACCAAGCGAGCGGATGATGCCGACCAGCGGCTGATAGCCGTGGCGGATGAGCTTCAAGGCCTAAATCGTCATATAACCAAGATGGCAGCCGCTCTCTTTGGTAATGTAACATCCCAAACTTTGGAATGTTATAATAAATATAGAATGATTGTTTGTTTGCTTGAATGATTGAAAGTGAGTGAAATTTGAAACTTTTTGAAACTTTTGAAAGTTTATTGAGAGGGAATGAAATAACTTTCCCAAAACTTTCAATCTGCATTTTGATCACCAGGAATTCAAATTCATTTCGTCACAAAACCCTAGAGTGAAGATGACATGACTTCTTCCATTTAAAGAAATGAAAAGGGATTTGAAAATGACTTGAATTTCCATTTTGAAAATATTTCAAATTCAGAAAACTTTACGCAACTCAATGATTTTCATGAGAGAGGATAATATGACTTCCTCAAATTTTAAGAAATATGAGTTGGAAGTTTAAAAGAAGGAATTGAAAGAGCTTCTGAAAACCTCTGGATTATTTTGAAAATCCATTTCATATTGGTCCCTATCCAAAATTTTCAAAGAATTCAAAACCCTGACAAAAAATTGAGAGGAGTAACATGACACTCCAAGACAGGGGGTAATTTTTGAAGTTTTTGAATCATCAAACCCAAAAAGTTATTTGAAAAATATTTGCAAAAGTAAATAAAGCCAATTAAGGCATTTTCTGAAAAATGGTTTTCTTAAAAGTATTCAAATGCCAGAATAAAAATGTCCATTAAATGGCATTTATTATTCTGTTAATTTTGATATAAAACTTGACTATATTTGGAATTTATTCGAATGCATTGATCAAGTTTTATGGCTCTGGTAAAATTATTAAAGGAAAAACGGTAACCGTTTCCGGTATTAAACGGCCGGCCCACAACCTTTAAAGCCGAATTCATTTCATAACGGTCGCCTGCTGACTACGTCTCCCTCTTTCTCTCTCTGACCAGCGGGACCCACGCGCCCGACCGAAACCGTCGCTCGGTCGCCTTCCTCCTCCCACGCGCCCGACGCCGTCGCCGGACCCCCTCGCCGCGGACCCCCTCCCTCCTTACTCCCCCGACCCATCTGAGCTCCTATAAATACCCTCCGCTCCCCTCTTACCATTCCCCCTCGTTGCCCCCAACCCCGACGTCTCTCCTCGCCGGAATCGCTCGCCGGAGCTTTCGGTCGCCGCCGCGCCTCTCCCCTCCTAGCGCCCGTCTCCGACCTCCCCGACCTCTCCCGAGCGCACCATCGAGTTCCTCTCGCCCGTGCGCACCACCCCATCCCCTGCCCGAGCCCAGAGACCCCAGACCCGCCTCACCGTCACCCTCGCCGGAGTTCCACCACCATCCCGAAGTTTCCACGAGCTCGTGCCGTTCGCTCCTGTCGTCCCCGAGCTCATCTGACGCTACCATCGTCATCGCCACGCTCGCCTCCGTCGACTGGACCCTTTCCCCGACGCCGAAGACCACCGGAGCGCCGCCCACATCAACCTCGACGCCTCTGCCGTCGCCGGAACCCTCGCCGGAACTGGCAACCACCACGGGGAGCTCCACCACCCCCTCAACCGTCGGATCCAGATGAACGGCCACGATTAGAAATTTCATTTCGCGAATCGTTTTCCCCTAGCAATCGGTCGTCCGCCCGTAACACACCGCGCGCGCACCCCTTTGACCAATCAGAAGATGCCATGTCACCCCCTGTCCGTTAGTTATAGGATTTTTATTTTCTGTTTTGTTATAAAAACAAAATAGTCCTGATTTTGTTTTTAGTATATCTTTTATGTTTCTAAGTGTTTTTAATTGATTCTTTTTGCATTAGGTCACAATTTTTATATAGTTTCTGTAGATACCAAATTTGACCATGTTTGAACATTTAAATTTGAATTTAAACAGATTTGATTTAAATTTTGTTTTCTGAATATCTTGAGTTCTAAAATGACTTTTGGATTGATTCTTTTTCCTACTTGTCTCTAGTGATCATAGCTATCATTTGGTAGAGTTTGAATTTTTTTATAATAATTTTAAATAGTATTTTCAAACCAAACAGAATCTGTTTAGTTTCATATTAGTTTATTTACCTTGTTTTATTTTTTGAAAATCTGAATATGATTTATATTAAGTTTCAGATTTCATTTAGTTTTGTTGTTCCAAACCTTAGTAATTTACTTGCTGTTAACAAAAGTTAATTTGTTTAGTTATAAATTTTGTTGTAGGGATCTATACCCTCTTTCAAATAGGTATAGTTGTTTTAAAAGCAAATTTGTTAGTAACAATTCTTTTAACTAAAATTTTAAGTATTAGATTCTGTTTTCAAATAAAGTTTTTACTAATTATTTTCTGGAAATAAATGTTTTAAACAAAAATAGTTTAGTTTTACTCTATTATTATAGGAAACCATATTTTTCTTCATTAGGTAATGTTTTATAAAACAATTTAGTTTTTCATAGAAATTATTTTCACAAAGTTTTAGATGACTTAATTCTGTTTTATAATAAAGATTTTATTTAATTACTTTCTGTTAACTAAGTTGTTTCATAATTTGTTTTCTCATAGTTTATGGTTGTGCTTGTAGTTAAGTTCATTAGGCAAACACTTATGTTGTTTAGAATATTGTTTGCATAGTTTTACTTGTTCTTCAAAAGTAACTCATTTTGCTAACAAAATATTTACTAAAATCCTTTTATTATATTTTACTTTGTTTTGGGTTTTGTGTTACTTTTGAATTTGTTGGAGTTTTGTGTTTCAACTTTGTCTTAAGTATTTCTTTCATCAACCTTGTTGATTTTGTTTCTTGTGTTACCTTGTGATTGTTAGAATTGATTGCTAGTATGATTGCTTATAAGTATGCAATGCTTGATTATAGATTTCATCGGAGAGTGACGTATAGTCTATCAAGTTATTTCTGAGAGCGATATCTTATCTTCATCAATAGTACAGGCAAGTTCACCTTGACCATCTATTTCATACCTATGTTTTTATTGCATGTAGTGACATCATTCAGCACATCCCTTCCGTAGTGTTATTGAAATTCTTGTAGTTGAGTAGAATGCATGAGGTAGGAACCCACCACTGGTTACTAAAGCCCCGGGAACGCTAGTTAGTGCCATGCTATGCTAAAGTAGACGGGGTCTGGTATGAGTGTTCGTGAGTGGTGTGAAGAAGGACTCCACGTCAAAACGACGACTTCATGAAGACATCTTCAAGTCCTGCATTTTCAAGACCTCAAGACTTCAAGACTCGAGAAGACAAGTTTTCAATACATACTACTGGGTGAGGGATGGTTGATTGGGCATCCCTGGAGAAACCAGTGGATGGCCGGGATGCATGGAGAAGCGCCATGACATCTTGCGGAAAGCCTCACCCAGACTCAAAGAGAAGGATGAATACTTCATGCCCGGAAGCTTACCTGTGTAGCCACAAGTCATTATGGGCTCTGGCTTGGTTGATCATTGTTGTGACTCTGCTGGGCAGTGCTACGAGATGTAGTCGACGTTAGGATTGGGATGGGCACTGTCGGACAATCAGGGAAGCATTCTGAAAGACCATGTTTCTTTCATCCTGTTCTCAAACACCAGGCAGTGCGAGGACTTACCAGGAGGGAAAGAATCTTGTGGGTAAAGTACACAAAACTCTGCAGAGTATTTTAAACCTAATCGATTAGCCGTGTCCCCGGTTACGGACAATTTGAGCCTCTGGACATGGATCTATCTCAGAACTCTCAACACTGGACTGATAACTTAATTGTGGGCAACTTAAGATACTTGTGGGTATTGAGACATTGGTTGGCGGAACCATGTCATGATAGGTAATTCCATAGTGAAATTCCTGATATTCCTTTTGTTGTAGGAAAATAAAATCAGCTTTTACGCAAAAACTTAGACACAGAGCCACAAAGCCTTTGCATATAGAATAGTCTTTATTCTTCTGTTCTACTATGGTGATCTAGCCGGTACATTCAATGTACTGACCTACACGGCTGCAACGTCTTATGTTGCAGATACTCTTCTACGACGGGTAAGAGTACGATTCAGGGTTATGGTCCGCACTCAACTTGCCATTGGTGTTATTGGGACTCCACTCCCGTTGACTGTATCCGCTGCTATTTTAAGGTATATATCAGTTTTACGTTATTTACATGTGATTGCACTTTGATATATACATTGATGTACTGTGTGTGCCAGCATACTGATCTAGGGATGGCACAGAACACACAGAGGCTTGACTCGTTTTGAGTCGGGTCGCTACAGAAATGGTATCAGAGCACATGTTGACTGTAGGACGTGACCCTAGAAACTGGAAAGCCCTAGGATAGGAAATCTCTAAAACTTTATTTTCAAAAAGATTCTGTACCTCTTTTCTTCTCTGATTTTTACCAAATAGTCCCTCTTACCTCAACTAGTTAGATTATACCCTTTTCCCTTTTGACCACATGGAGGATCAACTGAAGCCACTCCAAGAAGGACGAGATATCTGACAACTGATGCTCAACTCAGACCCAGAGGTATTCCATTATGGAAGGAGCTACAAAAGATTGAAGACTATGAAGACCTGAAGAAATGGAAGACCATGAAGAATTTTTCCAAGATGTTATGACCCTAGAAGACCAAACCCTTGTTGTATACTTACGTTAGATACGATGAATTGTGCGCTGTCATTTGTGTGTAAGTTTTATTTTCGACAGCCACAACAAAAATCTATTTTTAAAACCATTGTTTGTATTGTGTGTATCCCCTCCTTTCTCTCTCTTACCCATCTCATCCCAAAACCTTGAACCCAATAGATGACGAATGAAGCTGGACTTGTGTATTCTGGATCGACGACTCGGCTAGAGACAGAAGAATGGATCAGAACATGGAGGATCACCTAAGGAGTAACCATGTTGCAAGGAACGAGATGGTCCTGTATGCTCTTCGGTACTTTGCAGAAGGTGCTGCACATTGGTGGAAGATGCATGAAGATATCCATGATACGCAAGCACCAATCACTTGGGAAGAATTCAAGATGATTTTGCAAAAGTCTCATGTTGTTACCAACACCCAGAAGCCCCGTCGCAAAGTTGTAAAGAAGATTTGTGCCTGCAAGATATGTGGAGAGATAGGACACATCCAGGAAGAACACAAGGATGGATGCCCTCATTGTGAAGGAAATCACCCTGCAGAGGAATGCCCAACTGGGCAAGTGACATGTTTCTTGTGTGAAGGAACTACCCATTACCCTGCTCAATGCCAAGTGTACCCCAAGGTACAAGAAGTCATCAAACAGCAGAAGGAAGCCATGAAGGAAGCCTTCAGAGGAGAATTTGGAGAACTTGTGATGAAGGAAGATATTGAAGACCCTGATGGACAAGGCCTAACTAGATTTTACTCCAATACCTGCTATTCATGTGGAGAAGAAGGACATTTCTCACAGGACTGTACGAAGGAAAGAAAAGAGTATCTAGGAAACTTCCCGACAGAAGAAGTGGAGTTTGATCCACAGGAAATTGAAAGTTTGATCAGAACAAAGAAGCCCGGGAAGAGAAATCGGAGACATCCTCAGAACAACCCAATTTCTGCGAAGAAAGATCTGAGTCAGATCATGTGTTTTAGGTGTAAGAATTTAGGCCACTATGCCGATAAGTGTCAAAGAAAGGAACCAGAACTCCCAAGAGCAAAAACCAACATCAAGAAGCCTCGAGACTTGATAGGAATCATCTGTTTTCATTGCAAGGAAGTAGGACATTATGCTAACGATTGTCCCCAGAAGAAGAAAGCTAGAATGGAGAATTTCAAGGATGCACCTCACAAATTTTCAGTGGTACTAGAATATTTCCAAGGGGAGATGAATGAATAAGTCGAGAGTTGATGCTAGACCATACCAAACTATGTGGATGGCAGCTTTTGTAATAAAGTACTTTCTAGGAGTTTTAAGTAGTGATTGAGGATGTAATCAAGGATTGAATATGAGAAGAATGGGATAGTTCTGAACATGGACATACCTATATCATGAAGCACTTTTGATTTCATGAGCTTATCTTGTAACGGAAGTCTCAGAATTTGTAATAAATTCATGAGTCAATGGAATTTATGGTGTCATGATTTACCTTATTTTGCATTTCATGAGTTGTTAATCTATGACCCAAGGTCTCCGACCATTTTCGAGGATATGAGAAAATATGGTCTATGCATACATGAGTGCATTTCATTTTAAGTGTGGTAGTGACCACAGGCACCTCCCGGTTAAGTAATTTGGATCAGTGAATACGGATGAAGAGAATGTGGAATCACCGCAAACTATCCGGATAATAACCTTTGAGACAAAGTGCTTTCGAAGTTGGAATATTGAAAAAAGGAATGATTGTGATGAAACCATACCCAGGGTTAAACAGACCAGTGGAAAGAAAAATGAATTCTGCAGAGTGGAATCTAAACAAAAATAAGTCTGTGATTTGTTACCTCAAGGGTATAATGGAGTGAACTGAAGGTAATGCTGGAATATGGATCGATAGTCACCCCACGGGTGAGATGAAGTTGTTCAAGTATTCAAGTGAATCCACAAGTCACTGACTTCAGGATTGATAAGGATCAAGCCCCACCTTGGTGAAGGAAGAAACTTGGAAGAAGCTACGACTGACTATCAAACGTTTTTCTTAGGAGTTTACGATAACCTGAGAGTTGTGAAGAAACGATAGATGTTTTTGCTTAGCTTGCAGAATCAATGGATTTATCCGAATTTTGTTCGTTGACAAGAGAAATTTCTGCAATGCTTGTGAGGGAGCCCAAGTGCTAGAATACGAGATTACTAAACCTTATACAAGGTAATGATTTCAGTGCGACATGGCTTGGCCACCATGACGACTTACTCTTATCATTCTCTTGCTATTCGGAATGGTAAATCTGAGTGACTTACCCATAGTAAAGAGACGACGTTCTTTGAAAGCTTTTGTTGAAGCCTTAGAATGCTATGATGTAAACCCCTTGTATACGGCAGTTGCTGTCACCCGTAGGAATTTTACGGTGAGGAATAAAGCCAAGACCCATTTCACTGCAGGATAACCACTAATGGTAGACCACCATGAGATCTTCGATAAGTTATTTAGAATGATCACGAGACTTGTCAGCTAAGAAGACCCAGTATTTGAGGAAGTACACCTTGTTGTGAGGACACAAGATTTTGATATAACGGAAGAGCATCACCGAAGAAGCTATCGTGTAGAATGTGATCAGGCAAATGCACCCACAGGACTGCCAAGATTTGATGGACCAGTAACTCTCATTTCAAGTGTGGTAGACCCACATTTTCAGGTCAATGGAGTTTTGTTGGAAGACCCCTCACCTTCTTGGTCAATGGATTTGTTAGAAGACCCCCAAACCCTAACCTTTTCTTTCTAGCCTTTCGAATCTCGAGGACGAGATTCATTTTAAGTGTGGTAGATTTGTAACATCCCAAACTTTGGAATGTTATAATAAATATAGAATGATTGTTTGTTTGCTTGAATGATTGAAAGTGAGTGAAATTTGAAACTTTTTGAAACTTTTGAAAGTTTATTGAGAGGGAATGAAATGACTTTCCCAAAACTTTCAATCTGCATTTTGATCACCAGGAATTCAAATTCATTTCGTCACAAAACCCTAGAGTGAAGATGACATGACTTCTTCCATTTAAAGAAATGAAAAGGGATTTGAAAATGATTTGAATTTCCATTTTGAAAATATTTCAAATTCAGAAAACTTTATGCAACTCAATGATTTTCATGAGAGAGGATAATATGACTTCCTCAAATTTTAAGAAATATGAGTTGGAAGTTTAAAAGAAGGAATTGAAAGAGCTTTTGAAAACCTCTGGATTATTTTGAAAATCCATTTCATATTGGTCCCTATCCAAAATTTTCAAAGAATTCAAAACCCCGACAAAAAATTGAGAGGAGTAACATGACACTCCAAGACAGGGGGTAATTTTTGAAGTTTTTGAATCATCAAACCCAAAAAGTTATTTGAAAAATATTTGCAAAAGTAAATAAAGCCAATTAAGGCATTTTCTGAAAAATGGTTTTTTTAAAAGTATTCAAATGCCAGAATAAAAATGTCCATTAAATGAAGTTTATTATTCTGTTAATTTTGATATAAAATTTGACTATATTTGGAATTTATTCCAAGGGCTCCTTCAAAACCGGCGACTCCTGCCAGGACCCCTATAACTCTAGATGTTGTTATCACCGGGTCTGGTCATCAAACTCCTCTGGCTCATGTGCTGACCAAGCATACAGAGCCGGCCGAGGCCTCGAAGAAGCTGAACTTTGACTCTTCGTATGAAAAGATGACAGCCGAGGAGCTCCACGCCGGGTATATAAACCGGGTTACCACCAGCCGGGATCTGGAACTTTGGTTGGTCTCTTTAATGAAGACAAAATACGAGGTACTCTTCTTGTTGCCATACCCTTGCTTAGCCCCCAAGGGCCGGTTCAATGTACTCAATCGTTGAACCGGGTCTTTGTTTAACTTTCTGTTAGAAAAAATTCATAGCCATTGTCCCCTGGAGTCGGCTTGATTTGCCAAAATTGAGTCGGATCTTCCTTTAGATGACTTAAACTGCCAGTCATAACCCCCAAGGGCCGGCTCAAGCTTGATGAAGTTGAGTCGGATTTTCTATTAGAAGTAAATTGAAGAGCCATAGTGTAGCCCCCAAGGGCCGACTCAAAACTTAACAAAGTTTGAGTCAGGGCTTCCATTTAAAGTAAATTGAAGAGCCATAGTGTAGCCCCCAAGTTCTGGTTTAACTTTGAAGAAGATGAGTCGGAACTGTGCTGCATGCTAAAAGATCAAATATACATTAGCCCCCAAGTGTCAAATATATTGCTTGCAATCTGTTTGAGACTTGCATAAATTTGCTTTTAACACTCGTCCTGTATTTTGGCGACTTATCCTGTACTTTGATGTATTACAGGAAGCTTTAAATGAAGCCGACTCTCAATTGTCTGATATGAAGGCAAACCTAGTGGCTCAACAAGAGGCTCGCAGCGTCTCTGACGAAAAGTGCCAGCTGCTGTCTGAAGAGTTGGTCCATATTAAGGCGGAGCTTGCTTCTCTAAAGGAATCTACTGAGTTGGAGAAAGCTGCATTGACCAAGCGAGCGGATGAGCTTCAAGGCCTAAAGCGTCATATAACCAAGATGGCAGCCGCTCTCTTTGGTAAGTTCTTACTCACTTCATGTTTCCAGCATGTCTCATTTATCTGTTGGATGGCGACTCATCTTGCTTTGTTTGACCTATACAGGCCCCAGAAGCCGGCAATTGGTTTTAGATAGCCTTTTACTCCTCAAGGCTATTTACACCTTTGCAGAACAGCTTTATTGCGGCGCAATTTTCACGATTAAGACGGTTCAATACAAGGAGAAGATCCCCACCGCTCTGAAAGGTGTCTTGGAACTCTTCTCCACAATGCCCAAGCAAATAGAGGAGCTGAAGAAGTCCGCCTTCCGCCAAGGAGTCGTCGCTGGATTGAGCCGGGCTCTGGCCTTTGCCCCCGAGCTAACGCCGGCCGAAATGATGGATGGTTACCCGTCCAAAAAACATGACGGCTCAGAGTTCACCGAAGAAGATTACATCCGGTGTGTCAAAGAGTCGTGTTATCTGGCCTCTGTGCTGGCGGATGAAGCTGACTTGAACACCTATCAGGCAGCTTACGATGCAGAGGAGAAGAGGATCCGCAGGCATCTCTACGAGTGGAAGGATCTGACACCCGCCCACAGTAAGGACCTCTTCCCTTGTGAGCTTGATGCGTCCCCTTTCCTTGAAGGGTCTTTCGCTGCTCTGGCTGGCTGTAATTGGGAATTGGGAAATCTCTAGATAAAGCCAGCGGAAGAACCAGAGCGGGACGAGCCTGCCAATAACTGAAATTTGTTCTTTTAATCTTTCTGAGCATAGACTCATGTAATGATCCTTCGTGAGTGGTTGAAACTTGGCAATGTCTTTTGCTCCTTCTGAGAGTAGTTTTTGTAATAGAGTAAGGATGACCTTGTCGTTGCTGGCTGTATATATTTTCATCTCTCTGTTTCAACTTTATGTATTGCCGGCTCTCCATTGATTGTTCGCTCCTATGCATAAATATACCTTGAGCTTTTCTGATGAGGGGTGTTTGTCTTTGAAGATGTCATTCCTTCTCCAGAAGATTAGAGCCGGATAATATCTTTGACAACTTGAATTTTGTCAACCGGAGCATCATGGCTCTGGCTCTTTCGGATGAATCCATTAAGGAGCCGGTGGTCTTAGGATAATGTAAGCTATACCTGATGGTAAGAAGCCTCTATCGACAACTGCGGCTATTGATGAGCCGGAAGCGGCCTAAAGCCGGCTGCATGAAGGGTAATGTAAGCTATACCTGACGGTAAGAAGCCTCCTTTTAACAGCAAATGTTGTATGCGTGAACATCGGCTGTCAATGGGAGATGTAAGCTATACCCCAAGGCAAGAAGCCTCCATCGACAGCCGCGGCTGATAACTAGCCTGAGACGGCATAAAGCCGGCTGTTGAAAGGAGATGTAAGCTATACCCGAAGGCAAGAAGCCTCTTTCAACAGATACAGTTGATAAGCAACTGAGTTTTGGCATAAACGTCAGTTGTTAGGGTGAGATAAGCGAACCCGTCGATAAGAATCCCCCTTCGACAACCGTGGTTAATAAGTAACCGGAAGTGGCATAAAGCCGGCAATTGAAAGGAGATGTAAGCTATACCCGAAGGCAAGAAGCCTCTTTCAACAGCTATAGTTGATAAGCAACTGAGTTTTGGCGTAAACGCCGGTTCTTAGGGTGAGATAAGCAAACCCGTCGGTAAGAAGCCCCCTTCGACAACCGTGGTTAATAAGTAACCGGAAGTGGCATAAGGCAGGCCATTAGGGTGAGATAAGCGAACCCGTCGGTAAGAAGCCCCCTTCGATGGCCGCAGTTCATAAACAACTGGAATTTGGTGTACACGCTGTTGTCTTAGGGTAATGTAAGTTATACCAAAGGTAAGAAGCCTCCATCAACAACAGCGCTAAATGTAACCAAACTAGGCATAAAGCCAACTGTGCAAGGGAGATGTAAGCTATACCCGAAGGCAAGAAGCCTCCTTGTAACAGTTTACTAATAGCTGACTATGCAAAGGAGATGTAAGCTATACCTGGAGGCAAGAAGCCTCTTTGCAACAGTGCTTAATTGGGCATAATCTCGGCTGTGCAAGGAGATGTGAGCTATACCCGAAGGCAAGAAGCCTCATTGCAACAGTTTAATAATAGCTGACTGTGCAAAGGAGATGTAAGCTATACCCGAAGGCAAGAAGCCTCTTTGCAACAGTGCTTAATTGGTCATAACGCCGGATGATAGATTAGCCGCTTCGGCGGCGAACAAAGCACTTCAACTGAAATTTTTGAGCCGGAATTTTTTTTATCTTGATTGCACAAAGACATACATAAGAGCAGAGGCCCCAGTCTTTGCGGGGATGCTAGCTTTACTCATGTAAACATGATATATACAATGATAGCGGCTTTTCGACGCCTGCTAAGTAAAGTATGGTCGTAGATGTGCGATATTCCATGGCCGCAACGTCTCTTGACCCGTGGTTTCCGACTCATCTCGGATATCAATGAGGTAATATGACCCATTGTTAAGGTTTCTGCTGATCACAAAAAGCCCCTCCCATTATGGAGATAACTTATGCATTCCAGATTGGCCTTGAATCAGCCGGAGCACCAGGTCACCTTCCTGGAACGTCCGGGTCTTTACCCAGCGGCTATGATAGCGTCGCAGGTCTTGTTGATAAATTGCCAACCTGCCTGCTGCTAACTCTCGTGCTTCATCCAAGGCATCCAATGCATCTTGGCGTGCTACCTCATTGTCCATCTCAACATAAGCCGCCACCCTTGGTGAGTCGTGTCGGATATCGCTGGATAGAACCGCCTCAGCACCATACACCATGAAGAAAGGCGTGAAACCTGTAGATCTGTTAGGGTAGTTCTGATTCTCCATAAGACGGAAGGCAACTCCTCAACCCAACATCCGGGTGTCCGCTTCAAAGGAACCATGAGCCGTGGTTTGACTCCTCTTAAAATTTCCTGATTGGCTCGCTTCGCCTGACCATTAGACTGTGGATGTGCCACGACTGAAACATCAAGCCGGATATGCTCCTTCTCACAGAACACTTTCATAGCTCCTTTGGATAGATTTGTTCCATTGTCCGTAATGATACTGTGCGGGTAACCAAACCAATAGATCAACTTCTTAATAAATTGAACCGTTGTAGCCGCGTCGCATTTGCTGACCGGCTCTGCCTCTATCCACTTAGTAAATTTATCAACCGCCACCAGAAGCTGTGTTTTCTTATCCTTGGATCTCTTGAAAGGTCCTACCATATCAAGCCCCCAGACTGCAAATGGCCAAGTGATTGGTATCATCCTCAACTCTTGATCCGGAACGTGAGCACGCCGGCCAAACTTCTAATAGTCGTCAACTTACGGACTAAGTCTTCTGCATCCTTGTGAGCCATCAACCAGAAAAACCCATGTAGAAAAGACTTGGCCACCAAAGATTTTGACCCGTCATGATGTCCACAGTCGCCAGCATGAATTTCACTCAAGATCTTCCGGCCCTCCTCTGGTGAGACGCAGCACTGAAAGACACCCGTCACACTACACTTATGTAACTCACCATTGATAATCGTCATAGACTTAGAATGCCGGGTGATCTTCCTGGCCAGATCCTCCTCCTGAGGCAACTCGCCGTGTGTTAGATATGCCAAATAAGGAATAGTCTAGTCTGGGATAGCATGCAGAGCCGCCACCAATTCCGCCTCCGGGTCAGGAATAGCCAGATCCTCCTCAGAGGGTATCTTGATAGTCGGACGATGCAACACATCCAGAAAAACATTAGGTGGTACCGGCTTTCGTTGAGAACCTAACCGTGATAAGGCATCAGCCGCCTCATTCCTTCGACGGTCAATATGATCCACCTGGTACCCCTTGATGTGACCGGCAATGATATCAACCGCCTGTCGATAAGCCGCCATCCGTGGATCCTTGGAATCCCAAGTACCTGAAACTTGCTGAGCCACAAGATCTGAGTCGCCTAAACATCTGACCCGGCTTAAGTTCATCTCTTTAGCGACTCTAAGACCATGGAGCAGTGCCTCATACTCAGTTGCATTATTAGTACAAGGAAACATTAACTGGAGCACATAACAAAACTTATCACCCTTGGGGGAGGTGAGAACAACCCCTGCACCGGATCCCTCTAGCTGTTTGGACCCGTCAAAGTGTATAGTCCAATATGTGTTATCCGGCTTCTCTTCGGGAGCTTGACATTCTGTCCAATCATTTATGAAATCCACCAAAGCTTGAGACTTTATTGTTGTACGAGACCCAGCTCTAAGGCCCACTTGGCAATCCTCCCTGTGGCTTCTCTATTCTGAATGATATCTCCCAACGGGGCAGAACTGACTACGGTTATCTGGTGCCCCCAAAAGTAGTGTTTTAACTTGCGGTTAGCCATGAAAACCTTGTATACCAGCTTCTACCAATGCGGATACCTCTGCTTAGACTCTGTTAAAACTTCATTGATGTAATAAACCGGCCTTTGCACGGGATAGTCCTTCCCTGCCTCCTTGCGCTCAACCACAAGTGCTACACTGACCGCTCTGTTGCTAGCCGCCACATAAAGGAGTAACGGCTCTTTCTCAGCCGGAGCGGCTAACACTGGCAGCTCAGTTAACTATTTTTTAAGAGCTTCAAGTGCTTCAGCCGCTGCCTTGCTCCACTTAAACTTGTCTGTCTTCTTCATCATCTGGTATAAGGGAATGGCCTTCTCCCCAAGCCGGCTTATGAACCGGCTCAACGCAGCAATCCGTCCTGCAAGGCGCTGAACATCATTAATGCACGTCGGCTCCCCTAAAGAAGTGATAGCCTTAATTTTATCTGGGTTAGCCTCGATGCCCCGCTCAGAGACCAAGAAACCCAAAAGCTTTCCTGCTGGAACACCAAAAACACACTTCGTCGGGTTAAGCATCATCTTGTAGACCGGAGATTGTCAAAAGTTTCCTTCAGATCCTCTAGGAGAGTTTCTTTCTTTCTGGATTTAACCACGATGTCGTCTACGTAAGCATGAACATTTCGGCCAATCTGACTATGAAGGCAGTTCTACACACATCGTTGGTAAGTCGCCTGGGCACTCTTGAGCCCGAAAGGCATGGAGACGTAGCAGAACGCCCCAAAGGGTTGTAATAAACGCCGTCTTCTCCTGATCTTTTATTGCCATCTTGATCTGATGATAACCTGAATATGCATCCAGGAAGCATAAACTTTCACACCCGGCTGTAGCATCAATAATCTGATCGATATGAGGGAGTGCAAAAGGGTCAATCGGGCAAGCCTTGTTAAGGTCCGTGTAATCTATATACATACGCCAGGTGTCGTTCTTTTTTAGCACTAGCACCGGGTTAGACAACCACTCCGGGTGAAAAACTTCCACTATAAAGCCTGCAGCCAAGAGACGGACAACTTCCTCCCCAATAGCTTTACATCTCTCTTCATTGAACCATCATAGAAACTGTTTAATCGGTTTATACTTTGGATCCACATTAAGGTTGTGCTCAACGAACTCTCTTGGTACACCCGGCATGTCAGAAGGCTTCCATGCAAAGATGTCCCGATTCTCACGGATGAATTCGATGAGCGCGTTTTCCTATTTGGGATCCATGTGAGCCCCAATGATGAACTGCTTGGATGAGTCGCCCGGATTGAAATCTACTGCCTTGGTATCATCCGCTGAAAACTTCAGTGGCGGCTCAACTTCCATAGTAGGCTTCTTCAGCAGGGTCATATCCTCCGGGTCAACGTTCTTCTTGTAGAACTTCAGCTCCTCCTGGGCACAACTAGACTCTGCATACACCGCATCTCCTTCCTCACACTCAAGAGCCATTTTTCGATTACCGTGAACGGTAATTGTACCATTTAAGCTGGGCATTTTGAGTTGTAAATAAACATAGCAAGGCCTAGCCATAAATTTGGCATAAGCCGGCCTCCCAAACGGTGCATTATAGGGACTTTTGATTTTAACCACCTCAAACCACAAGGACTCCACTCTGTAATTATACTCATCGCCAAAAGCCACTTCCAAAGAAATCCGGCCCACCGGCTATGCTGACTTACCCGGGACCACACCATGAAAGACGGTGGAGGAAGGTGTAAGGTCTTTGTCAAGCAACTTCATCCGCCGGAAGGTGTCATAATAAAGGATGTTGATACTACTTCCTCCGTCCATGAGCACCTTGTTCACCATATAGCCATTCACCTGAGGGGCCACAACTAAAGCCAGCCGGCCCGGATCATCTACCGTGGCGGGTGATCCTCCTGGCTCCACATTATGTCATACTCAGACCATGGTAAGTACCGTGGGAGAGCCGGAGCAACTCCATTAACCGCTCGCCTCCGCAACTTCTCGTCTCGTTTACTATGACCGGTCGTGAACACGTGATACTGTCCAGAACTAAGCTGCTTCGGGTTACTCTGAAACCCGGATTGATTGCGCTGCTGTTGACTGTTGTTATTGTTGTTGTTGCCAGGATGCTACTGGTGCCCCCCTTGGTTATTCTGACCCGGATGCCCGGCTCCTCAACTGCCAGCGCCGAATCCAGCCCCTGATCCGCCGTGCCCTGAGCCACCAGGCGGGCCACCGCCCTGGTTATTGCGTGGTTGGGGATGCTGGTTTTTGAATCTCTGCATGATAAAGCAATCCCCCCACGCATGTAACGTCGGCCTATCAGGCGTGCCGTGCTCCGGACAAGGCTTCTTGAGCACTTCTTCTAAATTGAACGGACTTCTGTTCCTATGGCGAAACAACCTAAATCTTCCGTTCCCCTTGGGATGGTTCTGTTATGTATTGGTGTTCACCACTAGCTCTGACCCGCCATTAGCGTTCTTCTGTTTATTCTGATTCCCATTGTTCACAAAGCCTTTGCCTTGATTGTTCTTCTTCCCTTGATTGGCTTTCTCATCATCTGAGCCCGGATCCTTGGTGTTATCTGAGTCGGCATACTTTGTCAGGGCCGTCATGAGCTCTCCCATATCCTGACACGTGCGCTTGAGCCGGCCGAGCTTCTGTTTCAGTGGAACAAAATGACAGTTCTTTTCCATAATAAGCACCGCTTGAGCCGCTGTGATCTGCTCTGAAGAGTGAATAATGGTCGACACCCGCCGGACCCAATGGTGGGCCGACTCATTCTCCTATTGAACACAATGGTCCAAGTCTACAATGGTCATAGGCTGCTTACAGGTCCCCTGAAAATTCTTAATAAACTTCGCTCTCAGCTCCGCCCATGAACTTATCGTGTTAGGCGGCAGACCTTTCAACCATGTGTGAGCCGGACCCTCAAGCATCATGATGAAATATTTTGCACATATCGCCTCACTGATGTCTAGCATCTCCATGGCCAGCTCATAACTCTCAACCCACGCCTCAGGGGGTAGATCAGCTGTGTAATTCGGAACTTTTCGAGGCCCCTTAAAATCTTTCGGTAGTCATTCACTTCTCAGAGCCGGAGTTAAACATGGCACCCCTACGGCTCTGGGACTAACTACTCCCATTGAGACGGAAAGCGCCGGCTCTGGACGGGTTGCCGCAATCTCCGCCTCTTGCCTGTTCCTCGCCCGGTCCGCGAGGGCTTATGCATCTAGAGCCGCCTGCTCGTCCTCCGGTGGTCCCCGATGTGGATGACTGCTGGAACACGCCGGCGACTCGTAGCGTCGGCTGAAACTTTGACTGGGGAGGGGGTAGAGTGAACCCGGCTCCGGCTGTGAGCATATCTCTCTTGCTGGGCCATGGTCGTCTGTAAATATCCAATGGCGTTTCTCACATCCTCCGCAAAGGGTGCTTCATCTGGGATGGGAATCGTCTCAAGCCGGGTGGCCGCCGCCACCATGTTCTCGTCCGGGTTAGAGTAATGACCCATCGGTGTCGGAAAAGCAATAGGTGAGGTTTGGTTATGCTGGGGTGGATGAGTTACCGGGCATTCCATCGGGCGGCTTTCTGGCGCGCCCGTAACCCGCCCCGCACCAGGGGTATTAAACCGGCTCCTTGCTTCGTAACGTTCTGGCAGACGGGATTGATGCCTCCTCTGGTGCACCGCAGCTGTTGACCTTTGTTCCAGCTCTAGATGGAAAGCATCTGCCTTGATACGCTCCGCTTCTTCCTCCATCCGGGTCTTCAGCTCAGCCATCCTTTGTCGTTCCTCTGCCATCCGGCCCTTGATCCGTGCCACCTCTAGATTCCGGGCTGCTTGATTCTCCGGTGTTACTTCCATGGCCATGAGAGCTGTAAGCTTGTCCATCAATTCCACTAGAACCTGAGCCGGCGACGGCGGGCTATCACCCGCTGCGGCGGCTCCCGTAGCTGTGTCACCGGAGGCTGGAGCCGATCCCGTCATGAACGCCGCCGCATAAACCAGGGGTCTCGGAGCATCCGACTCAAAGTCCTCTACCTTAGAATAGGGATCGTAGTAGCCCCCAAGGCCACCGTTACTGAGCCGATACACTGGCTCTGTCTCCCCATTAGAGGACTCATCTTCCGAGCAAACAAGAGTTACCTGTGACCTGGACGCTTCCAGGTCCATACCTTGAGTGAAGCCCACAAGAATGTGCTTTTGACCTGGATGGGCACGGGCAGGACGCACACCACTTGCATATTGGAGACGCCGAGCCGGCTCGATGATGTTGGTGCTGATGTTTGGCCTGGGTGTCGATCCATCAACATTTCCAATGAAAACCTGGATCCCACCAAATAGAATCCGAAATCCATACTCCATAGAATCAGCATCAAGCCCCCAGCGGCGTCGTCGATGTAGAGCCGGTCGTGGTGACTCTTGCTCATCCTTCCAACCACGTATCCCTCGAGCCCTGGGAGAGAGCCCTTTGAGAACTCAACACCACCAACCGCTAGCCCCACGGTGGGCGCCAACTGTTGTGGATTTATCATGGCAGATGTTCGGGTGAATGGACTTGGATTCGAGGCCATCGCTAACGGGGTGGACTCAAAGGGGTTAACCGGGACGAAAGACACGGATTTACCCAGGTTCGGCCCCTCAAGTCAAGGTAATAGACTATGTCCTACTTGTGTTTGTATTACTTGTGTATCGATTACAAGGAGCTAGAACCTTGACCTAGTTCTCGATAACCTGTCCTCTAAGTCGCCCCAGGTCTGCCTTTATATAGGAGGCCAGGACCACCGGGTCGTTACAATTGTTTAACCAAGTCTTACTATATGTCCGAGTCTCTCTCTATCTTATTATCCAAGCTGTCTTTGAGATGGCTTACACGCCCGGGTCTTCTCCGTCCGGGCCGTTGTATGGCCCAAACCTTGAGCCGCCTATCTTCCTGGGCCACCAGTCTTACGGCTCACCCTTGGGCTGGCTCACGAGCCAACAACATGAACTAGAGCCTCCAGGGCGGGTCATATTGCGGGGTTACATCCCCAAAAATAACAAAATTATTTTAGCAAAAAGAATTTCTTTATAAAATCAACTAAGAACTATGATAAATAACTCACTAAACACTAAGTTTTCTAACTAATAATCTTAACAACAAATAAAATAATAAAATAAGATAAAAGAAAACAACTGAGGTAACCGAAAGTAAAACTTATAACACAATTTACAATAAAAAAATATTTTCAAATAACAATTCTAACTAGAAATGAAATCAATTCGCAAGTTATTATTAAACTAGAATTGATTTCATGCTATCAAAATAATAAATAACCTAAAAATATATTTGGTTGAAGTACTACTACTAACTAACAGAAAAAAAAGTAAAATTTATCAACTAATATAAAAGAAAATAAATCAAAACAATTTAAAAGAAAAGAAATATAAAAAATCTTAAAAAGAACTAAAACAGAATCTGTTTTGTTAAAAATACTAAATTAAATTATTCCAAAAATTCTCAAATTATACCTACTGTTAAATAAAGTCACTAGTGACAAGTAGCAAAAAGAATCAACTCAAAATAAATTTTTAAACTCAAGATATTCAGAAAATAAGATTTCAATCAAATCTGTCTGAATTCAATTTTAAATTACTCAAATAGGGTCAAACTTGATATCTACAGAAACTAGATAAATTTTTTGACAATATGCAAAAAGAATGAAATTTAAACAATTAAAAACATAAAAGTTATAAAGAAAACAAAAACAGAAGAAAATCCTAATCTAGCGAACAGGGGTGCTACGTGGCACTTTCTCATTGGCTACGGGGTGTGCGCGTTTGAGCTAAACTGGCGGACGGCCCGAACTTAAAGAAAATGATTCGGTTAACATAATAAAAGTAAAAACCGAACGGTTTATTATACTAAACCGAAGGGGTATGCTAGATCTAATCGGGGCCGTTCAACGAGATCGGACGGAGGGGAGAGCTCCGGTGACTTACAAAGGAGGAGGGGAGCTCCCGTGGGTGTGGGGCTCGGGCGAGGGCACTGGGAGGTGCGTGCGAGGGTGGTGGAGCGGATGGTGTTCTCGGGTAGCGAGGGGAGTGGCTAGGGCGAGCACGGGGTCGGCTATGGCGCGGTGGCCGTGGGTAACTCCGACGAGTAATAGCCGCGAGAGGAGAGGGTCGGGGTCGGAGTTTTAGGGCAGAACGGGTCGAGGAGGGGCTGGGGTTTTATAGGCGGCCTCGTGGTCGTTCGAAAGGAAAGGGGAGAGGGAGATCCGGTCGGTGATCTCGCCGGCGAGAGAAAGGAAAGGGGAGAGGGAAAGGAAGGTGGTGACTGCGACGGGATTTGGTCGGGCAGTGGGGTCCACGCGTTAGAGAGAGGGAGAGAAACGAAAGAGGAGCAGGCGGCCGATCTGGAGGGATTCGGATCTGGCGAATAAAGACGTGGGCCGATTCTTTCCTGATGGGCTCGGTACATTTCCTATTAAAGGGATTTGTTTCCTTTTATTTAAAAATAGAGAAGGAAACTATATTTTGGGCAATCAAAACTTTACCGAAAAATAAAGTTTTATATACCAAAATGATCATGGAAATAAATGCGATAATATGGACATTTTTCCACGGCCAAAATAAATACTTTAAAAAATAATTTTTCAGAAAATGCCTAAATGCCTTTTAATTCTTTTTGCAAATAATTTTCAAATAACCCCCTGGGTTTTATGGTTCAAATAATTCACAAAATAACCCCTAGTTTGGAGTGCCATATTACTCCTCTCAAGTTTTGTCAAGGGTTTTGAATTCTTTCAAACTTCAAATTGGAAATTCAAATATGAAAGGAACTCCATATCAGGAAATTTTCAAATAGTTTTCAAATTCACTTTTCAAATCCTTTTATATTGAAGAAGTCATGTCATCTTCTCTCAATGATTTGAAATGTAGGAATTTGAATTCCAAAAGTATATGGGAAAGTCATGTCATTCCCTCTCATTCAAAAGTTTTCAAAAAGTTTCAAATTTTCACTAAATTTCAATCACTCAATCAAACAAACAATCATTCTAATATTTATTATAACATTCCAAAATTTTGGATGTTACAATAATGGACTAACAAATGCTTCTAGGTGCTTCCTAGATAGTTGTGTCGGCTGTGTTTTCAAGGAAATAACTGTTGGACAAGCTGAAGAACTATTGAATAACTTGTTGCAAAATGCCGATGATTGGACACTCCTTCAATCACCGCCGGAACCTATTCAATATAAGAGAGGTATTCTATTCCTAAGTCCCGAAGATATGCAAGAAGCAAAAATAGCTATGAGAGAGAAAGGTATTAAAATTGAAGATGTTAAGAAATTACCTCCTATTGAAGAATACATGAACTTGACACCCCGACACAAGTAGTAGGGGTAAATTATGTCCGTTCCTGTAATGAAAGTGATATACTTTATACTAAGACTCCTGGTTAATGCATGGATGAATTTGATAATTATGTAGTTAAGTAAGAGCACTTCAACAACTTTGTTAAGGATCAATTGAGAAGTAATACTGTGTTGATAGACCACTTAAGTGACTTGATGTTTAGAATTTCTAATGATGTGAAAGGTAGATCAAGTAGATCCACTTAAGTGACTTGATGTTTAGAATTTCTAACGATGTGAAAGCTAGATCAAGTAGATCCACTTAAGTGACTTGATGTTTAGAATTTCTAATGATTGGACACTCCTTCTATGATTCACACCCAACTAGATCAAGTAGCCAAGTCATAAAATGATTTTCTTGTTGAAATAAATAATAACATGAATGATCATGTTGCTAGAGTAGTGACTAGAGGAGGTAGAATGACTCAAGAACCTCTTTATCCTGAAGGTCACCCTAAAAGAATTGAACAAGATTCTAAGAGAATTAATGAAGATGCACCTAGTTCATCTAAGAAGAAAAAGAAAAAGAAAGATGATAGGATTTTGCATGCCTCTAGTGAACCTGCTGATAAACATAATGATATTTCTATTTCTGATGCTGATGCACAATATGGTAGTGAACATACACCTAGTGTTAATGAAAATGACAACAATGATGATGTTCACGTAGATGCTCAACCAGATAATAATAAAGAAAATGACAATAATGTGGAAATTGAACTGCTGTAAATCTTGATAACCCACAACCTAAAAATAAGCGCTATGATAAGAGGGACTTTGTTGCTAGAAAACATGGAAGGGAAAGAGAACCATGGGTTTAAAAACCCATGTCATTCCCTCGTAAGTCTACTAAAAGTAAGGACTATGAAGATTTTGAATGCTTTGCTTAAATGATTAGACTCGTCTTCTTTTGCACTCGTTTGACTGATATATTGAAAATGCCTCCATATGCTAAGTATATGAAGAATATTATCACTAAAAAAATAAAATTACTTGAAACTAAAATTGTTACTAAGCTTGCTAATTATTCCTTTGATGGTGGAGTGCCTAACAAGTTAGGAGATCTGGGTATACCCACAATACCTTGCTCTATTAATAGAAACTATGTTAAAACTGCTTTATGTGATTTAGGAGCTAGTGTTAGTGTTATGACTTTATCCCTTTATAAAATACTTGAGTTGAATAAGCTTACACCTACTATGATATCTTTGCAAATGGCTGATAAGTCCACTGCTTTACCTATTGGAATTTGCGAGGACGTTCCTATTGTGGTTGCAAATGTTAATATCGTAATAGACGTTGTTATTCTTGATATGCCCGAGGACGACAATATGTCGATCATCCTTGGTAGACCCTTTATAAATACTACAGGGGTTGTTATTGATTGTACCAAAAGCAAGGTCACTTTCCATGTCAATGGCAAGCAACATATTGTGCATTTTCCTAAGAAGCAAACTTTGGTTAATAATATTAATGTCATTGAGCCTTGTGCCACATTATCATTGGAGATTTTAAAATCCCTCTACCTATAGACAAGAAGAGATATTGAAATCTTATTGTTGGGGGAGATGCAAATCCCCATTGAGGTAACTTAGTGTTATACGAAAATTCTTCGGTTTCATGCCAATCAGAAACGGTTGTTAATAAGACTTGGTCAACCTTATTAGTGGATACTTTTTTAAAGGCATGTGATTGATGAATTCAGTATTCACAACTCTATGTATCACAAGTCCATTCTCTGATATTCTTAGCTAATAAAAATAAATTAGTTTGATTTTCCCGTTTTCTGTTTTTCTCGTCCAATGAAAACTGACCCAAAAAATAAAAAGTCTCAGATTGCTACAAAATTTTAGCATTAATTTTTCTGGAATATATATGAATTTTTGGCATAAAAATTACACCAGGGAGATGCACCTATGGGCCACAACCCAACAGGACACACCCCCTGGTTGTGCCACGATGGCTTGTGGGGCGCACAGGCCCCCCTTCCTTATCCCTTCGGCTCCTCATCTCCTACCTCAGGAAAAAAATTCTCTAGCTCTCTCTCTCTCTCCCTCCCTCTCTCTCTCTCTCTCGTGTTCTTCCACCAGAAACTGAAATTTTCGATCTCTTTGCCCGGAACTCCGTTTCCAAAACTGTTTGGAGGAATTGTTGCTTGGTATGTGACTCTACCATTCCTCAAATTAGTTTTTGCTTTAGTGTTTTATATTTTGCATATTTTTTGCACTTGGTGCCATAGAAAATGAGCTTGCATGCTGATTTTTTTAGTTCTAAGTAGTATAAATGCTTGATGTGGCCTTTAGGTACTTATATGAGTAGTTGCTATTGATCTTGCAAAGTTTTATTGACATAAATTTGTGGGTAAATATTTTTAGAAATTTTTGCTTAGGAAAATGAATTTCTTAAGGAAATGTTCTTCAAGCCATAGCCCCGAGGGAGTTGTTGTGAGAACTCAGGATCGCGACATCAACATTGTTTGCAACACAGAGGTTAGGCCTTGTGAATGGACACATACACCCTTCATGAACGAAGAGGGTTTCTATGAAGAATTCACGCAATTCGTTGCAAATGTCGGGCTGGCCAACTTCCTCACCGATGAGTGTGACCAACACTATCTCCTTACTAATTCCTTTGTGCAAACCTTTCACTTCATAAATACGACTGGTGCTCTCACAGTATGCTTTGATGTTTATGCCACAAACTATGATCTGTCTCTACATGAATTTTGTGAAATATGCTTGGTTCCCTCTGATGGGGGAATGTGTGAGCCTAAACCCAAGGAGTTTGAGGGCTTCCTCCTCACCTTAAATATGGGGAAAACTAGGGGCGTATCAAACGTGAGAGCCATTAGTTTGCAATTTCCGTCTTTGCACTATTTTTCTTTGTTTATAGGAGAATGCATAACTGCTATGGAGCAGGGTGGTGGTCTAAGTGCCCCTACCCTGGTTATTCTGTGTCGCGCACTTTATGGTGATAATACTTGCAACTTAGGACCTATTGTCACACGCTGCATACATCTTATGCCACGCGCTTGGCAAAGCATTTTAATGTTGCTATACGCCCACTAATTATTGGTTGCCCAAGGTTTATCTTGATCATCGGTCTATGTTAGAACACCACTTCCTCGATATTCTTGAGCCCCCACAACACATTCGTTATAACTTAGTATACATCAAGGATACTCGCGATATTATTGTGTTGCCTACACCCTCTTAGTTTAACTTTCATGACAGGCACGAGTACACCATAGGGCCAGAAGACATAATTGTGTACCGGAACGAGTTGGTTGCTATGGAGGCTAAGGCCCGGGCATGGGATGATCAGGTGCCCCAGCAGCAATACTTTTCGGACCTGATGGCTATTATTAGTGGTGATCACCAAGCTAGGCAAACGCCTAAGCTTGGCGGGTACATATTTCTCACCGACATTACATTCATTTTCACATGCTTCATATAAATTGTCGGTGTTCATCCTCTTTCATTGTATATCCAGGTTAGCTTTATTGTTGATCTAACAAAGAGTCAATATTACCTTGTCTTCTCCCTTGTCTAAAGTTGCCCTGCAGATTCCAACTTAGTCCATGGCATTCTTGCACTATTATTATTATCACATCATTCGCTCGTGCAAGTGAAAGGCAATAATGGCGATATTTGATGAAGTGATCGTGTCCAAGGAAGCTAGTATGAACTCTTCTTGTTTTCCATTTTTGTAAATATGTTTCTTGTTCGATCTTGATACAGTATATCATGAGTAAACATGTTCATGATGACAATTAGAGATTATAGTTTCTCATTGTAACACCCCCATGACGCCTGGCGGGATCTAGACTAGCCCCACAGACCAACAATAGTCTTTCCTGTGCAGTTTGTCCTCACTCGTGCGCACCCGGGACCAACTTCCCGATCGGTCACCCATCCTAGAATTGCTCCAAGCAAAGCATGCTTAATTTTGGAGTTCTTTTTGAGTGGGCTCTACGAAAAGAAGGAATTTCTTGTTGATATGAGTAGTTTATCATTCCTATTAAGACATCCCCCCACTCAAAGGAACTGACGTCCTCGTCAGCCCATCAGGAATGTTCACTCTTGGGAAGCGTATGCACGTCCTGTCTGGCACATGTGCCATGTCGTGTGCCACATGCCATGTGCCACATGCCTGTGCACCTAACCCATGCATGCACGTGTGACCGCAAGGATCGACTTTGATACCAATTGAAACACCCTGTTACACCTAGTGGGGTCTAGACTAACCCCACAGACCAACAATAGTCTTCCCTGTGCACTTTGTCCTCACTCATGCACACCCGGGACCAACTTCTCGGTTGGTCACCCAACCTAGAATGGCTCCAAGCCAAGCACGCTTAACATCGGAGTTCTTTTTGAGTGGGCTCCTGGAAAAGAAGGAATTCCTTGTTGATATGAGTAGTCTATCGTTCCTATTAAGCCAGGCTCTCACACTCATGCCATGCTTAAATATCTAGGAGTGGATAATGATTTGTTTTGTGTGTCAACATGCATTAAAATGGTTATGATGTGGTATGGTAGTATGGTATTTCCCTCTGAGTAATTCGAGCGGCTTAACTTGGCCCATGTGCAAACATGTAGTTGATTCAAAACCAATGCAACCTTCATAATGTTTAAATTCAGAGTGTTCATATACTAATCATGCTAATTTCCAATGTTAATTATTCGCACTGCGTGATTATGACCATTTTCCCTCTCTAGCTGGTTCCTTCTCAGTCTATTGCTAGCCTTCGCCGGTACTAAGCAAAAATGTTGCTTGTGCATCCAAACTCCTTAAACCTAGTTATTCCACATGAGTCCACGATACCCACCTATATACGGTCTTACCCTGTCGTTCCAAGTAAATTTGCATGTGCCACCTCTAATATTCAAATAAACATATGTTTTGTGCACTCGTCCCGCTCATGGAGCGACGAGGCAATTGGTATCTTTCATGTTAACTGAGTTATTCTCAGGATGGTCGTTTATTCGCCGTCATTGCATGAGAAAGGTTGGCAAAAGGGATGCCCAGTCCTGCAAAATCAAAATTGATTAAACAAAACTCCTTGGGACAGTTGTATGTTGGCAGGAACCCGTGGATTCGGTCAGCCATGGTTTGTGAATGGATGGTGGATAGGAGTAAACTTTACATTCTGTTTGGGAACCACCAATAATGAGTTAAGCATGGAAGATATTGAAAACCTTTCTTGTAACATTGACAAGAAAAATGCACCACCCCAAAACTATATTTCCAATCCTATTTTAAACTCTGAGCTCATGCACCTCTGCAAATCAATGCTTCCCTCTGTGAAGGGCTTATCTACTTAGCTTTATGTTGTGTCATCATCCTCTTACTAAAAGCACCTGACCGGAGAGCACTATTGTCATTCTTATGCATTGAGTCTAATTAATGTTGGATGTTAGCATGAATGGATCTTTTCTACCCTCGATTATAATGTTTAATTTGAACCTTAGAGGTGCTCTACGTTTATGTTTTGTAGTCTCAGAAAGGGCTACCATTTTACCATATTATATCATGATTTTTTTGAAAAATTGTTGGCACGTGAGATACTTTATTATTGCTTGCTAGTTGGCTATGTATTGCCATGAGTAAATGTGATGTTTAATTGTTATCATGGGTGTGGTTATTTGTGATTTATGCTGAAAACTTGAACACTAGCTAAGCATGTGTATAATGACGAGAACAAAGGAGTTTCTAAAAGTTATCTTTGTCAATTTCAGTTTATCAACTGAATTTCTTGAGGACAAGAAATGAGTTAAGGTTGGGGGAGTTGATACGTCTCTAATGTAACTACTTTTCCAAACACTTCTGCTCTGGTTTTGGACTCTAATTTGCATGATTTGAATAAAACTAACCCGGACTGACGTTGTTTTCAACAGAACTACCTTGGTGTTATTTTTGTGCAAAAATAGAAGTTCTCGGAATTGGACAAAACTGTTTGTGAATTTTTTTTAGAATATATAATGAATTATGGAGCGAAGAACTACCGAAGGAAGGCTGTCAGTGGGCCACAAGCCAACATGGGGCCTCCCTAGGTCACTCTATGATGGCTTGTTAGGCCCACGTGGATCCTCCGACACTAGTTCCACGTTCCAGTAAAATATAAAAATTCAAACACAATAGCAAAAGTTTCTGGTTTTTACATAGAAAATATCAAACATGTAACTCAAGCATCCTAAGAGGCAATTCTTGAAACTTTTTATTGAAAAACAAGATAATAAATATCATAGAACATAGAACAACAAATTATGATGACGCTCCAAGCAAAACACATATCATGTGACGAATAAAAATATAGATCCAAGTAAAATGTATCGATAATGTTGGAGACGAAAGAGGGGATGCCTTCGCTTAGACGCTTGAGTATCCCTTTTATATCACCTTGGTGTTGCCTTGGTAATCCCCAAGCTTAGGTCCATGTTGTTCCTTGTTCACCTCATATCGGTATCTCACCCAAAACTTGAAAACTTCAATCACACAAAACTTAACGGAACTTTGTGAGATAGGTTAGTATAGTAAATATAGATCATACACTTAGGTACTGTCAAGACAAGACTTATAATTGTTCTCAAGTAATAACTACTGTATTCTATCAGTCCCATAATTCATATCACCAAATATAAGCTATGGAAATAATTGAGAACAACAAACTATGCATGCAAAACAGAATCTGTCAAAAACAGAACAATCTGTAAAGATCGAAATGATCGCCATACTTTCCTGACTGTAAAAATTCTGAAAATATAGAACAAAGCATAGAATTTGCATAGAAATTTTGTGTAAAAAGTACATAATTTTTTGATGCTCCAGTAAAATTATATAATTCATATACTGGACGCAAAACTTTCCATTTTTTCACAGAATCAAACAAACAAGTTTCCACACTATCCCAAAGGCTTTTCTTGGCACTTCATTGAAATAAAAGATACAAAGCATTATTAATACATTAGCTTAATCACGTGAACACATAAAAATAGAAAGTAAAAGTGTTGGGTTGTCTCCCAACAAGGGATTTTCTTTAATGCCTTTTAGCTAGGCATGATGATTTCAATGATGCTCGTATAGGAATAATAATTGTAGCAACCCGACCTGAAAGGTCGATTCTCCGGTGTTTCTATACCATCCCAAGATCATGCTGGTACGCACACGGTACATCAATGTATATATCAAAGGGAAATCACATAGCATAAATTAATCGAAATCTCATATCGAGTCCTTTATTACAATAATGATTACAATAAAGTGGCTGAAGGCCAACTCATGAGATAAACTAAACCATAAACTTGCGGAAGCATTGAAGGTAGATGAGTCCATCTGACTCCAAGGGCATCTCACCGAGCATAGAGCGTATCCTCACTCCTGGTCGGAAAAGTACTCTGCAACATGATATGTTGCAGTCGTATAGGTCAGCATATTGAATATGCTGACAAAGTCACAAGAGAGGGGGAGAAGTAATCATCTAGTCTATATGCAATTATGGCAGGTGGAGTAGTAAGTTTTTGCATAAAGCCAAAAAAATTCCTACAACAAGAGAGGGCAAAGGCATAATTACTACAATGTTGGTTGATTAATGAGATGGTTCCACCAACCAATACTCATACCCAAGTTGTCATTAATAACCCACATCAATATAATTAATTGTGTTGAGAGTTCCAGATAGTTTCAGTTCCTTTGGCTCAAATTGTCCATGACCGTGGACACGGCTAATCGATTAGGTTTGGGTACTCTACAGAGTTTTGCACACGTTCCACACAAGATTTGGTCGCCTCCGTTTGATTTCTCGCACTTCAGGGTGTTTGAGAAATGGATGACCAAAACATGGTCTTCTAAAGGGTTTCCCTGCGACTCTATCGGTGCCCATCCTTTCTTACCGTTCTACTACATCTCGTAGCACCGCCTGTTTAGGGTCACCACGATATCCAACCAAGCCAGAGCCAATAATTACTTGTGGCTGTGTAGGTAAGCCTTGGGTCTTGAAGCATCCATCCATCTCTCTGTGCCTGGGTGGACCTTTCCGCATGAATACTGGCACATCTCCAGCATCATCTAGGCTAACCATTGGTTTCTCCAGGGCGCCGTTCAACCATCATCCACCCAGAGGTAAGTTGAAAACTTGAAGTCCTGAAGACTTTATCATCATGTAGGTCTTGAAATTATTAACTCTCTCAACTCTCATGAATCACACAACCAACCCCGTCTACTAATAGCATAGCAAAATGTAAAACAATGTTTTCCCGGGGCCAATGTGTCAAAGGGTTGAGGGGTACCTACCACATGATACTACAACAAGTAACCAAGTTTCCAATTTACCTACTTTGCAGGCAATTGGGGTGATGGAAGAACTAATGCAATAAAACATAGGTATACATGGTCAAAGTGACTTGCCTTGCTGACGATCCTCGTACTCGAGTGACTCTAGATAACAAGCTTCACACTTCGGATGATCTAACGAATCAAACAAGAGCACACCATAAGCATAAACACAAAACAATTCATACAATTCAGCAAGGTTAAACAAATAATACTGAAATGATTCAATAGTATCAATCAAGAGAAAGAGATAAAATAATTTTGACTCAAAAAAAATTTTGTGTCAAAAACTTCAACTACTACTACTTTAAGACAAACTACCAAGCAATAGCTAGTAGAAATAGGATTATTAAATAAAATCAATTTTTTTGTAAACAGAATCAAATTCACTAAAACTTTTGTGTAAAGAAACACTACTAAAATGAAAATAACTAGAATGTTACTATAACTTTGGAATAGGAAACAAAAACAATAATATAATTAACACTAATATTATTATCATCATATTACTTAAAAGAATAGATTTACTAAAATTATTTATTAGAAATCTAACTAAATCATCTAACTAGTTTGTGAAAGTAAAACTATATTGTTTTATAAAACTATACCTAATGAAAAAGATATAAAGATTCCTATAACAACATGGTATAAAACTAAACAATCATTTTCAATATTAGCAAGTAATGTCACCTAAATGTTTGAAACAACAGAAACTAATGAAAACTATTAACAAAGTTAAGCTAATTCAGGTTCAAACCAAATTAAAATTAAGATAACTAAACTACAATAAGAACTAAACAGATTCTATTTATGTTAAAAACAGTAAATAAATTTATTCAAAAATTACTCAAATCATGTAGAATGATAGGTTTAACTAATACCAAACAGTGGCAAAAAGATTCACTCAAAAATATATATTTTTAAACTATAGTTATACAGATTTTAGTAATTTTGAACAAATTTCATTAGGTACAAAATTTAAAGCTCAAATTTGAAATCTAATCATACTGATATAAACTACATTAAATATGTGAACTAATGCAAAAAGAATCAACTAAAAACACTAAATAGTTTAAAAGATATGATAAAAACAAGATTTGAAAACATTCTGTTTTCTAAAACAGAATCAGAAAAAGAAAAAAATGAAACTCATCGGACAGGGTGACGTGGCGGGTCGTGGCGGGTCGTGGTTGGGGAGATTCAGGAGTGGGCAGAGCTCCGGCGAGCTCGTTCGGCAGCATTTTGGCGAGGTAGAGTGGGGCTCACGGTGGAATGAGGAGCGGAGGGTCGGGGCTACTTATAGGGCCGGAGCGGTGGTCGGGGAAAGAAAGAGGAGGGAAATCCGGGAGAGGGATCTCCGGCGACGGCGGCGCGCGCGCGAGGAGGAAGGCGACTGCGGCGTCTTCGGGATCGGATGGTGGAGCCAGGGTGTCAGAGAGAGAGAGGGTGGCGTCAGCGCGTCGGTCGGTCGGCTCAGAGCAGTTTCGGGAAATAACTGCTGTGGGCTGGCCCGTTTAGAATTAAAATATTTCCTTTTTTAATAACCAGAGCAGTAAAACTCATTTAAAAGTATTCAAAACATTTCCAAATATAGGAAATATATATATATCAAAATGATCAGGAGAATTAATGCTATTCAATGAACATTTTTCCTCTGTCATTTGAATACTTTGAAAAAATAATTATTTTCAGAAATTGCCTATTTGGTTTTAAAACCATTTGCAAATATTTTTCAAAAGACCCCCTGGTTCTTATTGTTCAAATATATCACCAAGATGACCCTGGTGTGGAGTGTCATGTTACTCCCCTCTTTTCTTTGAACTTTTCCACAAGTTTTCAAATAGGTGAAACAAGAAAAGGGGAAAGATGAAAGTGCATTTCAGAAATTCAAAAGAAACACTTCAACTTATATTCATTCAAACAATAAGATGATGATGCATAGATATATTTCATAACATTCCAAAAATGAAATTTTGGGATGTTACAATAATTGAAAAATGCAAGAGAACATCATGAATCAAATGACAAGCACATTTAACTCTAACCCACTTCCTATGCATAAGGATTTTGTGAGCGAACAATTCATAGGAACAAGAATCAACTTGTATAGGAAGGCAAAAGAAGCACAACTTCAAAAATTTGAACACATAGAGAGGAAACTTGCTATTATTGCAATTCCTACAAGCATAAGTTCCTCCCTCATAATAATTTTCAGTAGCATCTTGAAGGAATTAAACAATATAACTATCAAATACAGCATTCTTTTCATGATCTACAAGCATAGAAAAATTATTACTCTCCACATAAGCAAATTTCTTCTCATTCATAATAGTGGGAACATCAAATGAAACTCGAATACTATAAATTGTTTTCACATCAAAAGAGTAATGTTCAGTAAAAGGATATTCTAAATTATGACAATAATTCTCACTACTTTTTATAACATAAGTATCATCACAATAATGATCATAAGTAGCAACTTTGTTCTCATCATAGTCAAGTGAAACCTCTTCCGAAATAGTGGAATCATTACTAAATAAAGTCATGACCTCTCCAAATCCAGTTTTATAATTATAATAAAATTAAACACCGTCCCAAATAGTGGGATAATAATTATCTAAAGTTTTGACTCTTCCAAGCCCACTTTCATATATATCACAATGATAATAAATAAGAGGCATGCAATCATCATAACAAATTTGATCATTCAAAGTAGGGGAACTAAAAAGATCATCTTCATTAAGCATAGCATCCACAAGCTTGGGACAAACATTAATTGGAGCCAATAAATTCTCAAACATGTCATTCTCATCAAACATAGCATCCCCAAGCTTGTGGCATGGCATGTCATAAGCATAATCACTCTCATCATTAATAGAATGAATAGCACCAATAGTATAACAATTATTATCTTCATAATTTAACAAGTTGGTGCCAAAAACATTTTCAAGATTATAAGAAGCATTATATTCCCAATCATAGTCATCAAAACAATCAATAGGCATAACCAAATCATCATCAAGTGTATCATCTTCCAGAATTATTTTTGATTCATCCTTGTGAAGCACAACAATAATAGTAGCAACATCATTTGGGAGAGATACCCTTTTACCTCTACTCTTTCTTCTTCTCTTCTTCTTCACCACATCGTGCGTGGGTTTAATTAATTTTTTTGAGCTTCTTATTGATGAGATTGCTTGAATAGGGAGCTCCTCCTCGTCACCTATTACATCACGAGAGACAATAGGAGGGAAAGTGGAAATATTTACCCTTTCATTAGTATTAATTTTATATTCTATTGGTTTTCCCATCTTTCTATAGTTGGCAATATAAGCATTTTCATTGCAATTTACCATGCAAAACATATAGATACTTTTTAGATTAGTATAAATGCCATCCGTGAGAAGGAAAACTTCAAACTAACTACTTTTATGTGTCAATTATTCACTCCCAAAAAATAGAGAAAGCTCATTATAAAGTTCAAGGGTGATCAAATCATTACAATATTTGTCCATGATTTGATCATGAAAAAGTTTGCATTGGAAATTAAGATGACCAACTTTATTGCAAAGTTCACAAGTAATAGGACAATGTGAACATAATTTTGTAGCAAATTCATCTATCACTTTGAGCAAAAAATTGGTTACCATGTTTATGCTTCTTACAAAATCTATCCTCCATACAAGGCACATCTTCACAAATTTTATGGACTCCACAAAAATTGACGTGCTTATAAGAAACATTTTTATCATGACTAGTGCAATCATCATTAGTATTTTGGATGTTCATAGAATTCATACTAACAACATTGCAATCATGCTCTTCATTCAAGGAATTCTCATCAAGTATTTTCATAATTCTTCCTCTACCAATTGAGCACAATTTTTTAATCCTTATTTTCACGAAAGACATTATAAAGACGAAACAAATGATGCAACCCAAACTACATTTTTTGTAGTTTTCTTTTATAAACCAAACTAGTGAAAAAAAATAAACTAAAAGATTTGATTGCAAGATCTAAGGATATACCTTCAAGCACTCACCTCCCCAGCAATGGCGCTAGAAAAGAGCTTGATGCCTACTTCACAACTTTATTCTTGTAGACTTGTGTTGGGCCTCCAAGCGCGGAGTTTTGTAGGACAGTAGCAATTTTCCCTCAAGTAGATGACCTATGGTTTATCAATCCATGGGAGGTGTAGGATGAAGATAGTCTCTCTCAAACAACCCTCCAATCAAATACAAGAAAGCTCTTGTGTCCCTAACACACCCAATACAATGGAAAATTCAATAGGTGCACTAGTTCGGCGAAGAGATGGTGATACAAGTGTAGTAATGATAGTAGATATTGATTTCTGTAATAATAAAAATAAAAAATAGCAATGTACCAAGTAACAAAAGTGATCACAAATGGTATTGCAATGCTTAAAAACAAGGCCTAGGGTTCGTACTTTCGCTAGTGCAATATCTCAACAATGTTAATATAATTGGATCGCATAACCATCCCTCAACATGCAACGAAGAATCACTCCAAAGTTCTTATCTAGCGGAGAACATACGAAGAAATTGTTTGTAGGGTACGAAACCACCTTGAAGTTATCCTTTTCAATCGATATGTCCAAGAGTTCATACTAAAATAACCAAGTTATTCTTTCCGATCGATCTATCCAAGAGTTCGTACTAAAATAACCAAGTTAACCTTACCGAACGATCTATCTAAGAGTTCGTACTAGAGTAACAACATATGATATGCATCAACAAACTCTAACGTCACCTAGATACTCCAATATCACCACAAGTATCCATGAGTTGATTATACGAAACACATCAAACAATTTCAGATTCATAATACTTAATCCAACACAAAGAACCTCAAAGAGTTCCCCAAGATTTCTATCCGAGAACATGGTATGAAAACGTGCAATCAACCCCTATGCATAGATCCCCAAGGTCATTGGAATCCGCAAGTTGACGCCATAACATATATCAAGTGAATCACTTTAATACCCCAATGACACTACGGGTATCCTCATGCAAGGCATATATCAAGTGCTCTCAAATACATAAAAGTATTTAGTCTAGTAATATCAAAATCTCCAAGGTAAAAATTTAATTCATCACAACTAGACAAAGAGGGGAAAACATCATGTGATCCAACTATATTAACAAACACCGTGATACATCAAGATCGTGCCATCTCAAGAACACGAGAGAGAGAGAGAGAGAGATTGAACACATAGCTACTGGTACAAACCATCAGCTCTGAGGGTGGACTACTCCCTCCTCATCATGGCCTCTGCCGATATGATGAAGATGGCCACCGGAGATGATCTACCCTATCCAATCGGGTACTGGAACGCCTCTAGATTGGTTTTTCGTCGATACAAAGAGTTGCAGCGGCGGAACGAGGAGCCTAGGGTTATTTCTGATGGTTTCCGTATTTATAGGATTTTTGTGCGTCAGTTTCATGCGAAGATGGGCCACGAGGAGAGAAGGACCCATCAGAGCACACCGGAGGGGCCTAGCGTGCCCTGGTGGGTTGTGCCCACCTCATGGGTCTTCTTGTCCTCCAACAAAGCTTCTAGTGCCTCTTTTGTTCCAAAAAAAATTCAAAAAGTTTCGTTGCATTTGGAGAACTTTTATTTCCGCACAAAAAAGAACGCCACGGCAGTTCTTCTGAAAACAGCATCAGTCCGGGTTAGTTCTAAATAAATCATATAAAGTGCATCAAAACCATATAAAAGTATTGTAAACATAGGTGAATATGGCATGAATACTTCATAAATTATAGATACGTCGGAGATGTATCAAGCGCACACTCGGATGTATGCGTGTTCTATACGGTTCCCACAAGATTCGATTCGCCTCCCTATCCGACTAAAATTACTTTACCAGATGTTCGTAGTGAAAATCTCCAACTTGCTAAGAGACTCCGGGCTTCATTTCTTTAGACACCATGAAGGAGGCCCTCGAGAAGAAGGACAAGGAATTGGTGTCTAGCTGGAAGGAAGCTAAGAAGGAGACCAAAGCTGCCGAGGACAAGCTAAAGTCATTCGAGAAGCGGGAGGAGGAGAAGAAAAACTTGAAGCTAGCTACCAAGAAATCTAAGGACGAAGCTTCCAAGTGGTAATCCAAGCTGAATCAACTCACGTCCAAAAGGCTTGAACTTGAGAAGTTCATCAAAGATATCGACAAGATATGAATTAGAAGCTTAAGGGTGAGTACACAATCTGATTGCCTTTCACGCTGCTTTGCTTTTTAACTTGTCCTTGATTGCTTTTCCTCTTCTTCTCACGCCCAGAGTTCTGTGTCGATGCCGAGGATGAGATGGAGAGGATCGAGAAGGAATTGGATCCCACTCTGGGAATCCTCAAAGACAGTTCATCCCTCGCCCTCCTCCAATTGGAGGATTGCATCGGGGAAGTGGTCGTCTTCGTCAACCGTCTCTGCACCACCGTCCAAGACGTTGAACGAGAAGTCGCCCTCGGATAGGATTTCTCGAAGGACTTGGATGTCCTTATCGACCGACTAAAGGACGTACCGCACCAAGTGCAAGCTTGGAAGAAGTCTGCGGACCGAGGTGGAGCTGACATCGTTGTTTCACTAGTCCGCGTCCATTGCATGGGTGTGGACAAAGAAAAAATAAAGTCTCTCAAGATAGTCGACAAGAAGAATGCCAAGATCTAGGACTATATGGAGACATTCGTGGAGGCATCCACTCGGATTGCAGATGGCATCGACCTCGACACCTTCACTAACACAGCAAGCCCTTCAACCGCCGTGTGAATCTCGGATAAAAAACTATAAATTTCATTTCCCTCGGGATTTTGAGTGGTTAATGTAACCGTAAACTTTTAATGAGCTGGCCCCTTCTATTATCTACACTTTTATTTTGCGTAAGAGGCAATTCGTCGCCTTGCTTCATTCATCTCTTTGCTTCTCTTGCTTTGTTTGGACTTAGACGTAACCATGTTGGCTGATAAGTCTCCAACGTATCTATAATTTTTGATGATGTCATGTTATTATATTATCTTTTTTGGATGTTTTATATGCATTAATATGCTATTTTATGTTATTTTTGGGACTAACCTATTAATCTCGAGCCTAGTGCCAGTTTTTGTTTTTCCTGGTTTTTGAGTTTTGTAGATATGGAATATTAAACGGAGTCCAAACGGAATAAAACCTTCAGGATGATTTTTTGGAAGGAAACAAATCCACCAGGCTTGGAGTGCACGCCAGGGCACTTGCCAGAAGGTGGCAAGCCCTGCAAGCGTGGCCACCCCCCTGGCCGCATCGAGGAGGCTTGCTGTCTCCTCGCAGGTCTCCTAACCCTATTATTTGTGCTATGAATACCCAAATATTCCCCCAACACCAGAATGAGCCACGCAAATCCTTTTCTTCCGCCAGAAGCCTCCGTTCCCGAGAGATGCAATCTTGGAGCCTTTTCCGGTAATCTGGCGGATGGGGATCCGATCACGGAGGGCATCTACATCAACTCCATTGCCCCTTCGATGATGCGTGAGTAGTCCACCATAGACCTACGGGTCCATTGCTAGTATCTAGATGGCTTCTTCTCTCTCTTTGATCTTCAATACCATGTTCTTCATGATCTTCATTGAGATCTATCCGATGTAATACTCTTTTACGGTGTGTTTGTCAAGATCTGATGAATTGTGAGTTTATGTTAAGATTATCCATGAATCTTATTTCAATCTCCTCACAATTCTTATATGCATGATTTCATATCTTTGCAAGTCTCTTCAAGTTATTGATTTGGTTTGGTCAACTAGATTAGTAATTCTTGCAATGGGAGAAGTGCTTAGTTTTGGGTTCAATATTGTGGTGTCCTCGCCTAGTGACAAAGTAGGGGTAGCAAGGCACGTATTGTACTGTTGCCATCAAGGGTAAAAAGATGGGGTTTTCATCATATTGCTTGAGTTTATCCCTCTACATCATGTCATCTTACTTAATGCGTTACTCTGTTCTTCATCAACTTAATACTCTAGATCCAGGCAGGAGTCAGTCGATGTGTGGAGTAATAGTAGTAGATGCAGAATCATTTCGGTCTACTTGACACGGTCTTGATGCCTATATGCATGATCATTGCCTTGATATCTACATGATTATTCTCTTTTCTATCAATTGCTTGACAGTAATTTGTTTACCCACCATGATATTTTCCTTCAAGGGAGAAGCCTCTAGTGAAACTTATGGCCCCTGGGTCTACTTTCCATAATATATTTGTAGATCTATCAACCAAAAATACCAAAAATACCTTGCTGCAATTTATTTATCTTTTACTTGTTTACATCTATCTCTATCAGATCTAATCCTTGCAAATAACCGTGAAGGGATTGACAACCCCTTTATAGTGTTGGGTGCAAGAGTTGGATTGTTTGTGTAGGTGCATCCATTGGTGACTTGCTTGTTGCTCCTACTGTATTGATACCTTGGTTCTCATCAACTGAGGGAAATACTTATCTACTTTGCTGCATCACCCTTTCCTCTTCAAGGGAAAACCAACGCAAGCTCAAGAGGTAGCAAGAAGGATTTCTGGCGTCGTTGCCGAGGAGGATACATAGCAAGTCAAGACAAGTTCTCTCCCGTCAACTTGCCAATTTCTGGTTTCATTGACGGGGAGATATACATCAAGCCTACCAAGTACCCAACACAAACTTATCTCTTGCATTTACATTACTTGCAATTTGCCTCTCATTTTCCTCTCCCCCACTTCTAAAACGATTTTCAGAAAAAAGCAAAATGATTTTCCGTTTTATTCGCCCTCTTTCCCGTCTGCCTTTTTGTTTGGTTGCTATCTTTGCTTGTGTTGCCATGAGCCTTCTATTTGCTTGCATCTTCGCTTGCTAAAAATCTATTGATATGGATCCTCATCCACTTGCTAATCTTTTCAAAAGACCAAATTATGATGAACCAATTGCTAGTGAGTTGAGTGAACTCGATTGGCTCTATGAAGTTTTGTTCGAAAATCCTGAATCTGAAAATTTTGATGAAGTGTTGAACGAAGAAATTTATAAGCTAATTAATTATATTTCCTTGAATTAAAATCATGATTGCCATGTTGTTAGTATGAATTCTCTGAATATCCATGATGCTAATGATATGGAAAACCACAAGCTTGTTGATTCTATGCTTGATGAAGATGATATTTTTTGTTCCTCAAGTTTTGGTGATGACACGTATGCTATAATTGATCATGAAAAGAATTATTTTTTTGATAGTTATATTGTGAGATTACTTCATGATGCTACTGAAAATTACTATGAGGGAGGAACATATGCTTGTAGGAATAGCATTAATATCAATTTTCCTCTCTATGTGTTCAAAGTTTTGAAGTTATGCTTGTTTTGCCTTCCTATGCTAGTTGATTCGTGTTCCCATAAATTATTTTCTCACAAAATCCCTATGCATAGGAAGTGGGTTAGACTTAAATGTTATTTTCATGAGATTCATGATGCTTTCTTGCATATTTCAATTTCTACTTTTTATGTGAGCATCATTGAAATCATTATGCCTAGCTAGGGGCGTTAAACAATAGCGCTTGTTGGGAGGCAACCAATTATATTTTTATGTGCTCTTTTTTCTTATGTTTTTGAGTGTTTCCCACATTATTACTTCTGTAGTAATTGTGTTTTGGTGTTTTAATTAGTGTTTAATCCAAGTAAAACTTTTGGGCTGATCTATGGTGGTTGTTGATTTGATCTTGCTGACAAACAGAAACTTTTGATTTGATCTTGCTGACAAACAAAAACTTTTGTGCTTAGTCCAGGAATTTTCTAAATTTTTCAGAGACTCTAATGAGTCTGGCATTTTTACGCAAGATTTATATGTAAATTTCCCAGGTTTTACTCATTTTTCAGAATTTTTTGAGTTACATAAGTATACGAAGTTTTCAGATTCCTACAGACTTTTTTGTTTTTGACAGATTTTGTTTTCTTTGAGTTGTTTACCTACTTTGATGAATCTATGGGTTGTATCATGGGGTATGAACCATGGAAAATTTAGAATACAGTAGGTATTACACCAATATAAATAAAGAATCAGTTCACAACAATACCTAAAGTGGTCATTTATTTTCTTATACTAACGGATCTCACAAGTTTTCTGTTGAGTTTTGTGTGCTGAAGTTTTCAAGTTTTGGGTAAGGATTTGATGGACTATGGAATAAAGGGTGGAAAAATCCTAAGCTTGGGGATTTCCAAGTCATATTCAAGGATGCCAAAGAGCCTAAGCTTGGGGATGCCCTGGAAGGCATCCCCTCTTTCGTCTTCAATCCATCGGTAAATTTACTTGAGGCTATATTTTTATTCAGCACATGATATGTGTTTTGCTTGGAGCGTCTTGTATGATATGAGTCTTTGCTTTTTAGTTTGCCACAATCATCCTTGCTACAAACATCTTTTGAGAGAGACATGCGTTAATCGTGAGTTCATTAGAATACTCTATGTGTTTCACTTATATCTTTTGAGATAGGAAATTTTGCTTTATATGCTTCACTTATATTTTTTTAGAGCACGGTGGTATTTGCGTTTTATAGAAATAATTGAACTCTCATCCTTCACTTATATTATTTTGAGATTCTTTAAACAACATGGTAATTGGTCTAGGTTATTGATGTCTACTACACAACCTTCTTCTTGTAGACTCGTGTTGGGCCTCCAAGCGCAGAGTTTTGTAGGACAATGGCAATTTTCCCTCAAGTGGATGACCTAAGGTTTGTCAATCTATGGGAGGTGTAGGATGAACAAGGTCTCTCTCAAACAACCCTTCAATCAAATAGCAAAGAGTCTCTTGTGTCCCTAACACACCCAATACAATGGTAAATTGTATAGGTGCACTAGTTCAGCGAAGAGATGGTGATACAAGTGCAATATGGATGATAGATATAGGTTTTTGTAATATGAAAATATAAAGACAGCAAGGTAAATAATGATAAAAGTGAGCACAATCGATATTGAAATGCTTGAAAACAAGGCCTAGGGTTCATACTTTCACTAGTGCAATCTCTCTCAACAATACTAACATAGTTGAATCATATGTAGATACCTCTCGTGTGAAAAAGAGTTAACTCCAAAGTCACAAAGCAGAGAACAAACAAAGAAATTTATTGTAGGGTACGAAACCACCTCGAAGTTATCTTTTCTGATCAATATTATGAGCTATCCCTATAAGTGCCACGAACATCCCTAGACTTCGTACTAAGATAACACCTTAAGATACACATCAACCAAAACCCTAATGTCACCTAGATACTCCAATGTCACCACAAGTACCCATGGGCTTGATCATACAATATGCATCACATAATTTCAGATTCATCATGTTCAATCAAACACAAAGAACTTCAAAGAGTGCCCCAAAGTTTCTACCGAAAAGTCAAGACAAAAATGTGTGTCAACCCCTATGCATAGATTCCCAAGGTCACGGAACCCGCAAGTTGATCACCAAAACATACATCAAGTGTATCAATAGAACATCCCATTGTCACCATAGATATCCCATCGCAAGACATACATCAAGTGTTATCAAATCCTTAAAGACTCAATCCTATAAGTAAACTTCAAAGGGAAAACTCAATTCATCACAACTAGATAGAGAGGGGAAACACTCCATATGATTCAATCTATATCAATAAAGCTCGCGGTACATCAAGATCATGCCACCTCAAGAACATGAGAGAGAGAGAGAGATCAAACACATAGCTAGTAGTACATACCCTCAGCCCCGAGGGTGAACTACTCCCTCCTCGTCATGGAGACCGCCAGGATGATGAAGATGGCCTCCGGTGATGATTTCTCCCTCTGGTAGGGTGACGGAACGGGCTCCCGATTGGTTTTTCATGGCTACAGAGGCTTTCGGCGGCGGAACTCCCAATCTAGGTTCTCCGTTGGGGTTTCTGGAATATTTGATGATTTATAGAGCCGAGAGGGAGCTCGGTGGACTCCCGAGGGGCCCACAAGCCTGGTGGCCGTGGCCAGGAGGTGGCCGCGCCCCTAGGGCTTGTGGACTCCTCGGGGGTCTTCTGGCCCAACTCTGATGCTCCGTAGGTCTCTTCCTGTCCAGAAAAAATCATATCAAAGGTTTTATTCCTTTTGGACTCCGTTTGATATTCCTTTTCTGTAAAACCCAAAAACAAGGAAAAACAAAAATTGGCACTGGGCTCTAGGTTAATAGGTTAGTCCCAAAAATAATATAAAGTTGTAGTAAAATGATTGTAAAACATCCAAGAATGATAATATAACAACATGGAACAAGCAAAAATTATAGATACGTTGGAGACGTATCAGTTATGAATTTAGTCCTAATATGATAGGCATCCAAGAGGGATATAATAAAAACTTCCATATTAAGTGCATTGAGTATTTTTGAGAAGTTTGATTCCTTGCATAAAGTTTTGAGATGTAAAGATGGTAATGTTAAGAGTAATGTTAGGAAGTGATTGTGATTTGGTAAAAATACTTGTGTAAAGGTTTGTGATTCTCGTAGCATGCACGTATGGTGAACCGTTATGTAAGGAAGTCAGATCATGACTTGTTTATAATTTTCGGCCTTTGTGTGAGGGTCGGGAGCGCGCGATGGTTAACTCCTACCAACCTCTCCCCCAGGAGCATGTGTATAATACTTTGCTTCGATGACTAATAGAATTTTGCAATAAGTATGTGAGTTCTTTATGACTAATGTTGAGTCCATGGATTATACACACTCTCACCCTTCCACCTTTGCTAGCCTCTCTAGTACCGCGCAACTTTCGTCGGTACAACAAATATACCTTCCTCAAAACAGCCACCATATACCTTCCTCAAAACAGCCACCATATACCTTCCTCAAAACAGCCACCATATATAATTCCTCAAAACAGCCAACATACCTACCTATTATGTCATTTCCATAGCCATTCCGAGATATATTGCCATGCAACTCCCACCGTTTCCTTTTATCATGACATGCACCACCACTTTCACATTTCATATAGAGTCATATTTTGTTCTAGGTATTCAGTTGTAATTTTCTTTTGAGTTATAAGTAAATAAAAGTGTGATGATTATCATTATTAGAGCATGTCCCATGTGAGGAAAGGATGATGGAAGCTATGATTCCCTCACAAGTGGGGATGAGATTCCATACTTTATGAAAAACATAAAAGAGGCCAGCGAAGCCCAAATAAAAAAATGATGAATAAAAGAGGCCTTAGATGCCCACCAAAAAATGACAGAAAAGAGAGAAGGGACATTGCTACTATCTTTTTCCATACTTGTGCTTCAAAGTAGCACCATGATCTTCATTGTAGAGAGTCTCCTATTTTGTCACTTTGATATACTAGTGGGAATTTTTCATTATATAACTTGGTTTGTATATTCCAATAATGGCATTCCTCAAATTGCCCTATGTCTTCATGAGCAAGCAAGTTGGATGCAAGCCCACTTAGTTTCCTGATACGGGCAAGCCTATGTGGATCGATCTTTCACGAATTGGAGGGGGGAAACCTCAAGAACAAGAAGAACGCTAAAGGCAAACACGATTACACATCCACTAGATTCAGAATAACACACGAGGAACGAGATCCCCAAGTCAAACAACGATACAAGTAGCGGTACTAGATCTCCGACTCCGAAGGAGGGGCCTTAAATCCACGAGGGATCTTCCCTATAGAGGGGCCTTGGCATCACTTGGATATTCTCCACAAGGAGGTCAACTCCTCAAGAGAGGGCAAGTAATGGAGCTAAGCTCTAGTGCAAATCTTAGCTAACCCTAGAAATGAGGATGGGACAGAGTATATATAGTGCTAGCCATGAAAGGGTAAGTGAGAGGGACATACATGGGCCTCGGGCCCGTCCATGCGCGCAGGTAGGCCGGTTGTACCAGTGGTTTGACCTATTGTACCGGTCTAAGCGGAACAACCGGGGTGGCACCGGTCTTGAACCGCATCAAAACAGAAACTTGTCCGCGGTTGGAGCGGTTGTAGGCGGTGGTGGACCGGTTGTACCGGGGGAGCGGTGGTTGTCCGATGGTGGACCGGTTGTACCCCTAATTCTTAGGCTGTTGTGAATCCTTCTCCTTACTCTTGGGGTCCATCTTGCTTCCTTCCTCCTTCTTGGCACCTAAGCACACAAAGTGTCTCTGCTTGAGGTAGCATCCACGTTCCAAGAGCATCAAAGGGAGAATCATAAAGGAGGGATGTCACCTCGTTTGTAATGGCACGTGCACGGGCTCTTGTCATGGGGCCTTTCGTAGCTTGAGGAGTTGGTGATGGGTCCATGGTGGTGTTCACGGGATGCTCCGCATCATCTCCCCCCCCCCTTGCGAGGGATCCGACCTTGGATCAAGATCTTCATCACCATGGAAAGGGGAGAGGTCCGCAGCGTTGAAGGTGTCACTCACGTTTTATTGTCATGCGGAATGTCGATCTTGTAGGCATTGTTGTTGTGTGCTCCAAAACCTTGAATGGGCCGTCGGCACGTGGTAGTAGCTTGGACTTGCACTCGTTGGGAAAGTGTTCCTTCCTGAGATGTAGCCACACAAGGTCACCGGGTTCGAACACCATGGGATGTTTGTTGGTGTTGCACTTGGCGATTATATGTTCCACTTGGCGCTCGATGGTGTTCCTTGTATCTTGATGCATTTTCTTGATGTAGCTTGCCCTTGAAGTTGCATCCATGTTGACATGTTCTTGTAGTGGAAGTGGAAGAATATCCAATGGGCATAATGGGTTGAAGTCGTAGACCACCTCGAAGGGAGACTTGTTGGTGGTGAAGTGTCGTGCGTGATTGTAGGATTACTCGGCGATGGGGAGCCAATCTTCCCATTCCTTGATGTTCTTCTTGATCAATATGTGGAGTAGAGTTCCAAGTGTCCGATTCATCATCTCCGTTTGGCCATCGATTTGTGGATGGTAGGTTGAAGAGAAGAGTAACTTGATGCCGAGCTTGGCGCAAAGGGTCTTCCAAAAGTAGCTCAGGAACTTGACGTCACGATCCGAGACAATGGTCTTTGGTACTCCGTGTAGGCGTAAGATTTCCCTACAAAATAGATTGGCAATATTTGAAGCGTCATCAATCTTGTGACAAGGAATGAAACGAGCCATTTTGGAAAAACGATCCACAACAACAAAGATGGAATCATGGCCATTTTTTGTTCATGGCAATCCAAGCACAAATTCCATGCTAATATCCTCCCAAGGGTGGAACGGAATTGGAAGAGGCTTGTAAAGACCATGGGATTGAGCTTTTGACTTAGCTTTGTGGCATGTAGAGCATCGGTTGGTGAAGCGGGAAACATCACGAAGCATATTTGGCCTATATAACTTGTCGGAGAGTGTGGCATATGTCTTGTCGCGTCCAAAGTGACCCATTAGTCCTCCACCGTGAGCCTCTTGCAAAAGCAACAAACGAAGAGAAGACTTGGGAATGCAAAGTTTGTTAGCATGCATAAGATATCCATCTTTCATGTAGTAGTTATCCCAACAAGTTTTCACTTTGCAATTGGCATAAGGAGTAGCAAAAGAATCATCATGCTCATACAAGTCTTGTATATGCTCAAAGCCAACAACATTCAATTCAAGTTGAGTAACGAGCATGCATTTGCGAGAAAGAGCATCTGCCACAACATTTTCTTTACCCTTAATGTAAGGGCATATTTCTCCCTAAGTGGTTTTGGTGATTGATGACAATGCTTATGTGGACTAATCGTGTGCATTGAGCATTTCAGATATCTCATATCTAGGCATAAGACGATTCGGTGCCCCTCGGAGTTTATCGAAGATGGTTGTTCTCTATGTTTCCTTTCGATGGATTTGAGTCGTAGGAAAGTCATACTATTAGGAGGGGGTCCGCTTCGGAAAGGTTTGGGTGGAATCAACACATACACATCTGTTCTATTGCACCACCTTTCCTTCACTTCAATGGAGCTCCACTCGTCCTTCTTGAATATGCAAAGTGATGGCTGCGGTGCAAGTTTTAGTGGCTAGCGGTAGGCCTGCTCAACAGAGCGGAAGTATCGCAAGTGCCAGCGGTAGTACCGCTATCCCTGGCCCTGGTACGTGCGTCTGCAGTAGTAGGTGTGGATGTAATTTTTTACATCCGCCCTCATGCAGTAGTACCGTGGTTGGTTTCCGGTACTACCATGCCGGACTTTTTTGCCGCTCCGATCTCAGCGGAGGTAGGCACGGAAGTAATTTTTTACTTCCGTGCATCTCCTGTGCCAGTCGTTACCGACCATGCGGTAGTACCGTATGGGCGCACGGTAGTACCGCCCTGGCGATTATACCGCTTGTTTCCTAGTGCAATCAGCCTATGCCTGGTCACTACCGTGCTAGCGGTAGTATCGCACCCTGCTGCGGTAGTATCGCGGACCCTTGCGGTAGTATCGTGGCATTGTGCGGTAATACAGCAAAACACAGGCTGAGAATAGGGATAACAATTGGATCCTTCTCCCCACTATATAAAGGGGGTCTTCTTCCCCAAGAAGACCACCTCTTCCCTCCCTAAGCTCCATTGATGTTCAAAGCTCCATTTTAGCCCGATCTCTCTCCCTACCCGATCAAACTTGTTGATTTTCTAGGGATTGGTTGAGAAGGCCCTGATCTGCACTTCCACCAAGAGAAATTTGATTCCCCCCACTAATCCCTTGCGGATCTTGTTACTCTTGGGTGTTTGAGCACCCTAGACAGTTGAGGTCACCTCGGAGCCACATTTCATTGTGGTGAAGCTTCGTGGTGTCGTTGGGAGCCTCCAATTAAGTTGCGGAGATAGCCCCAACATTGTTTGTAAAGGCTCGGTCATCGCCTTCAAGGGCACCAATAGTGGAATCACGGCATCTCGCATTGTGTGAGGGCGTGAGGAGAATACGGTGGCCCCGGTGGCTTCTTGGCGAGCATTGTGCCTCCACACCGCTCTAACGGATACGTACTTCCTCTCAAGGGAAGGAACTCCGGTAACACATCCTCGTCTCCACCGGCTCCACTTTTGGTTATCTCTTACCTCTACTTATTGCAAGCTATTATTGTGTTGTGTCCCTTTCTTGCTTGTGTGATTGTTGTGATTAGCATCATATAGATTGCTCACCTAGTTGCACATCTAGCCAACCTATTTGTTGCTAAGCCTAAATTGTTAAAGAAAAGTTAAAAAAGTGTTAGTTTCCTATTCCCCCCCCCTCTAGTCAACCATATCGATCCTTTCAATTGGTATCAGAGCTATGTCTCTTTATTAAGGGTTTCACCACCCGAAGAGTATGGCTGGCGAAGGGGAGCACGTGGGAAAACTTCCTGAGGCCATGGGAGTGAACACGGTCTCTCACAAGGATTTGAATGAGGCTATGTCCTCTCTCAAATCTTCCATGACAACCGAGGTTAAATCCATGTTCAAAGAATTCCTTGATTCTCTTAAACTTTCCACCGATGCGGTGCAAGTGGTTAATCCCACTAACTCAACATTGGATGTCAACTCCGGTAAGGAGGGGGCTAGTGCTGACAAGGATAATCATTCTAAAGGAATTAATGGGTCGGGGAGCTTTGCCTTAGTTCCTCCTCCCGTGGTCTATGGAGGACCGATGCATACACCTCATATAGTTAATCATGATCCTCCTCCTAAACTTGTTAAGAATGATTTTGCTAACTGGGTTGTCAGTATCAAGTCTCATTTAGATCACAGATCAACTCATCTCATGAGAGTCATTGAAGAAGGATACTACCCTCATGATCCATGCAACCTCACTCCAAGAGAACAAGCGGATAAACAGCTAAATTCTTCTGCCTTGTTCATACTCCAAGCTGATGTTCCCTCTGAAGATTGACCTCACCTGCATCCCTTCACTGTTGCTAAAGAGTGTTGGGAACACATTGTATCCATGTACAAGGGCAGATCAAGCATTCAACGGTCAAACTATGAAGTTTTCTTGGATTAGTCAGAGGAGTTTGTAATGATACAGGATGAGGAGCCACGCGAGCTCTATAGAAGGGTGACTGCTCTCGCCGTTTCCCTCAAAGATCATGGGAGAAAGGATGTGGATGATACTTGGATCAAGCGTAAGTTTTTGAAGTCCATCGTGCCCTACAACAAGGCCATGTCCGCCATCATCCATCAAAGACCGAACTTTCACACCTTGTCTTCCAATGATGTGTTGGATGAATTCATTGCAATGAACATCTTGAACACGATAGCTGACAATGCTCTCGCTCGCGTGCAATGGTTAAAGAAGTCATCTCCCAACCTTTCTTCGAAGGCCCAGGTCAGTCAAGAGGAAGAAGAAGAAGAAGAAGAAGAACAGGGTTGCCCCAAGGAAACCAAATATGCATATCATGAGCATATGGCTCTTGTGTCCAGGAAATTTTGGGGCAACAAGAGAAACACAAGGCCCAACTTCTCCAAGAACAACTCAAACGGGTCAAAGGGCAAGCAACGTGTGAGGACATGCTACAACTGTGGAAATGTTAGTCAGTTTGTGGTGGATTGCCCATATGAGAAGAGGTAAGACAATGGTGGCAAGCTCATTTGCAAAGATAAGCCCAAGTCCTTCCCCAAAAAGACCAACTTCACCAAGAAGGCTCCTCACAAGGTATTGGTGGCTCAAGAAGAGTATGCCTGAGATGATGATGTTGATGATGATGACACAAGCGGTGAAGGAATGGCAATGGCATCTATGACAATTACTTCCTCTACCCCAACAAAGGTGTCACTCTTCGACGCCCCCAATGAGAACCACGCCGCTAGATGCCTCATGGCTAAAGGTATCACCAAGGTAACCTCCAATGCCAAACCTCAAACATTAAGACTTCTATTTATTCCACTCCATCTTTGTTAGATATTGTGTATGAACATGAGGAGGCGAAAGAGGATAAAAATGAGTTTGACAAATTCTTGTGTAAACTCAAGGGAGAATCCAAGAGCACTTCGTTGCTCTCTTGGAATAACTTGGTGAGGCCAATGACACTATTGATTCTCAAGAAGAATATCTTGAGGAGTTGAGAGGCCATAGTCGTGATTATGCCGACGAGATAACGGATCTATCTATTGCTCTTTAGGAAGAGCGAGGTCTTCGTATGACTCTTGAGGAGTCACAAAATGATGACCTTGCTAAATTATGTAAAGATTATGATCATGCTATTGTTCTTAACCGTGTGCTCAAGTCCAAAAAGGTTGCACTTGGGCTTGGTCATGATCGACTCAAGGTTCAGCTTGATACACTTGACAATGCTCACAAGGCATTGAAGTATGCTCATGCCTCTCTTAAGGAGTCGCATGATCAACTCCAAGTAAAACTCACTAAGGAAATTGCCACGTGTCCTCCTTTTGTTCTAATTGATAATGCTTCTGTTACTAACCCGTATTGTGAGCATGCACATCTTGTGGAGGAAAATGCTAAGCTAAAAGAGCAGCTTGAAAAGAGTTTGGTGACGTGCATCCAAGGTGAGAAGACTCTCAATGACCTTTTGAGTAATCAAAAGGAAATTGTTGCAAAAGAAGGGGTTGGGTTTGCACCCAAAAACAAGAAGAAGAAGTAGGTGAAAACCAAGGCAGTTCCACCACTCAAGGAAACTTTTGTAAGAGCAGGAGATGGTCCTCATGAGAAGAAGAAAGTCAAAGTCATGGTTGATAATTCCAAGAAGGGAAAGACCACTCACTCCAACAAGACCGGCGACTTTAACCCCTCTTATGTTTTATAACGTGCTAGTGATAGGCATGTTTATGCCAAATATGTTGGTTCTTCTTACGAGTACATTGAATGGTGTATTTGGGTTCCTAAGACCCTTGTTGATAACATGAAAGTACCCATTAAAGAATGGGTACCTAAAACCAAACATTGATCTCTTGTAGGGGTTTTCTTCCAATGGAGTGTCATGGTTGCTCGATAGTGGAGCGACAAATCATATGACCGGAAGCAAGGACTTGGTGGTGGACGTTCATCCTGACCCATCCATGGCCACCCAAGTCTCATTTGGTGATTATGCAAGTTCAAAGGTATTGGGTCTTGGCAAGGTGATAATCTCTCCGGAACTCTCCATAGAGAATGTTATGCTTGTTGAGACCCTTGCATACAATTTAATTTTTGTTCATCAACTTGCACTCATGGGTTTTAGTACCTTCTTTGGGATTGACTCCATGGCCCTTTTGTGGAGAAAGACTCTTAAAGTAGCTTTTGTTGGGCATGTCGAGAACGGTCTCCATGTGGTTAACTTCTCGGAGTGACCCACTAAGACCGTGACTTGCCTAATGGCTAAAGTTGATGTGGAATGGCTCTGGCATCGCCGGCTATCCCATGTCAATATGGGATCTTTGCAAAGTATCCTCAAAGGGGATCACGTCCTGGGACTAAGAAATGTGAGTTTTGCCAAAGATCGTGCTTGCAGTGCTTGTATTGAAGGAAAGCTACATGAGACTGCTCATCGCCCCACGACTACCATTTACTTGAAGAGGCCCTTGGAGCTCCTCCACATGGATCTATTTGGTACTCCATCCTTTGATAGCCTTGGGGGAAGAAAGTATTGTTTGGTAATCATGGATGACTACTCAAGATACACTTGGGTATATTTCTTCAAGAGGAAGAGTGAAACTCAACAAACTGTCATCAACTTTGCAAATGAATCTCAACGACAACATGATGCAAATATTTTGATGATAATAAGTGACAATGGCACCAAGTTCAAGAACTACACCTTGAATGAGTTCCTTAGTGATGAGGGGATCAAGCATCAATACTCTGCACCTTATACACCTCAACAAAATGGTGTTGCCGAGAGAAAGAACCGGACGTTGATGGATGCGACAAGAACCATGATGGAGGAATTCAAATCTCCGTACAATTTCTAGGCCGAAGCCATCAACATAGCTTGCCATGCATCCAATCGGCTCTATCTCCGAAAAGGCTTGAACAAGACTCCTTATGAAATTCTTAGCGGTAACAAGCCCAATCTCAAGTACTTCAGGGCGTTCGGGTGTAAGTATTTCATTCTCAAAAAGGGTGTTCATTTGTCTAAATTCGAACTTAGAGCTCAAGAGGCATATTTGTTGGTTATGCTACAAACTCTCGTGCTTACCGTGTCCTCAATAAGTCCAACGGACTCATTGAGGAGACGTGTAATGTAGAGTTTGATGAAAATAATGGCTCCCAAGTGGAGCAAAGTGGTCTTTGTGATGTAGGTGATGAAATTCCTCCCCAAGCCATAATAAGAATGGGTGTGGGACACTTCCTACCCATTGAGGAACCCCTTGTGGCCGAAGAAGAAGGACAATGTTCCACTCACGTGGAACCATCACCGACACAAGACCCACACGCTTCCGAAGAACAAAATGAAGGTCCTCTTACACATGGACAAGATCAAGGGCAAGATCAATCTATTGATGATGGTGTCTCACCAAGTGATGCCCAAGATCAAGTCCACATCCCCGAGCAAGCTCAAGATCAAGATCTTCTTCAAGATCAAGAGCAATCTCACGAAGGCGCTCAAGATCATCAAGAAGATGCTCCTCAGAATGTTGTCCCTCAACTTTCCATGGAGGAAATCCTAGAGAGACGAGCCGCCAAGAATGTTGACAAGCTTGTAAAACAACAACATTTGTTGCAAAACGTCTACAGCAGCTTGAAACAAGGGGTAACCACTCATAAACAATTAACAAACTTTTGTGAACATCACGCATTTGTTTCTTGTATTGATCCCCTCAAGGTACAACATGCGCTTGAGAACATGGAGTGGGTTGAAGCCATGCACGCTGAACTCAACAACTTCGAGCGCAACCAAGTGTGGCGATTGGTGCCAAGACCAAAGGAGAACCACAATGTCATTGGAACTAAATGGATCTTCAAAAACAAGCAAGATGTGAACGGTGTCGTCATTCGTAACAAGGCAAGATTGGTGGCACAAGGCTACTCCCAAGTCGAGGGTATCGACTACGATGAAACCTTTGCTCCTGTTGCTCGCCTTGAATCTATTCGCATGTTGCTTGGATATGCTTCTCATCATAACTTTAAATTATATCAAATGGATGTTAAAAGTGCATTTCTTAATGGTCCTCTTAAGGACTTGGTATATGTCAAGAAACCCCCGGGGTTCAAGGATGCCAAGTTCCCCAATCATGTATATGTTCTTGATAAGGCTCTCTATGGCCTTAAACAAGCCCCACGTGCATGGTATGAGCACCTTACCGAGATGTTGCAAGACCGTGGGTTTGAAATTGGGAAAATCGACCCCACTCTTTTCACAAAGAGGGTCAACGGGAACTTGTTCATATGCCAACTATATGTTGATGATATTATATTTGGTTCTCCTAACAAAGCTTTCAATGAAGAGTTTGCCACTCTGATGACAAATAAGTTTGAGATGTTTCTGATGGGAGAGTTGAAGTTCTTCCTTGGATTCGAAGTCAAGCAACAAAGTCAAGGTACCTTCATCAATCAAGCTAAATACACTCAACACATGCTCAAGAGGTTAAAGATGGATGAGCTCAATCCTCCCAAGGCCAACACTCCTATGCAACTCAAATGCCATCTTGACTGTGATCCCAATGGTAAAGTTCTGGATCAAAAGGTATATCGCTCCATGATTGGATCCTTTCTTTATCTTTGTGCATCTAGATCGGATATCATGTTGAGTGTGGGAATTTGTGCACGATTTCAATACGCACCTAAGGAGATTCACCAAGTGGTTGTCAAGCGAATCTTTCGATATTTGGCTTGTACCCCAAACTTTGGCTTATGGTATCCCAAGGGTGCTTCTTTTGATCTCATTGGATATACTGACTCGGATTGGGTGAGAGACCGTGTGGATAGGAAGTCCGCTTCCGGAGGCTGCCAATTTCTTGGTCGGTCTTTGGTAAGTTGGTATTCAAAGAAACAAAATTGTGTTTCTCTCTCGTCCATCGAGGCCGAGTATGTTGCTGCTGCCAGTTGTTGTGCTCAGATTCTTTGGATGAGGCAAACTTTAAAGAATTATGGTGTCATTTGTGACAAAGTGCCTCTTTACTATCACAATCAAACTGCCATTGAGATCTCCAACAACCCGGTTCAACATGGCAAGACGAAGCACATTGAGATTCATCATCACTTTCTCCAGGATCACATCAAGCATGGAGATATCAATCTTATCCATCTCAACACTAATGAGAAACTTGCAGACATTTTTACGAAGCCACTGGATGAAGCAAGAATTCGCGAGTTAAGGCATGAGCTAAATATCAATGATTCGAGCAATGTGGATTGACTTAGTGCACACCTCACCACACTCATCATTATGTCTTGTCTAGGTGTAGGCATGGATTTAGGGGGAGTCTAGTTCTCTCAATGAACCATCCCTCCCCTTATTATGCATAAACTAATAACAGTCTTTCACATCCGCCATTTTTCTGATGGTTATTGTGCTTCAAAGACGAGTCTTGGTCATGGGCCCAAGGATAATTCTTCACGGTGCCATACCAACTGACTCAAACATAGGTGGCTCTAGAGCCACCTCCCTCTCTTAATTTAGAGGTAGTGGTTTATTTTTTGGTCCTCATTTCTCCTTTCTAATCTGTTGGCCCATGTTCTTGGTTTGATTTGCACCTTTCTGTGTTGTTTCATATGCATCCTTGCTGCTTGTAGCCCATTGACTTATCTTCGTGTCTTGGTGTCTTTCTTATTTCCTTCGTTGTTGTGCATAAAGTTTTTGTTTTGCTTTTCTCTCTATAAACCAGCACTTTGTCGGCATCACGGTACTACCGTGGTAATACATGGTACTACCGCTGGAGTTGGACTGCCCCTATGCTCGCACAGGAGCGTCCCCGGCACAGTACTACCGCATCAAGCACGGAAGTAAAAAATTACTTCCACTGCCGGAGAGGTACTACCTCTTCTTGCATGGAAGTAAAAAACATTACTTCCACTCGACGAGCAGTACTACCGCAATGACCTGCGGTACTACCGTGCCTTTGGTTTCACGTGGGGGTTAAGAGCCAGCAAGGGGAGTTCAAACTCCCCCATACCCATTCATCTCTTCCCCTCAAGTCTCTCTCTCCTCCCCACAACCGGTGCCCGAAGACCTTGCCGGATCTCCGTCTCCGGGCACTCTCCTCTCATTCAAACGGGTGGGATCATTCCTCACCTCGTCCTCTTGCCATGGACCCTGGTATTTCCCCGAGTTCTCCTCTCTTTGCCTCTCTATTTTTTCATCTAGGCTTAAGGGGGGAATATGAGTTGGTCTTCTGATATTTGGCCAAATCTGTGCATGAGGGGATGTTTTGAGAGTGTGTGTGCGGTATAAGTGCTAATTGGTAGGATACAACGTGATAGCTTTTGATCCATGGTAGTACCGATCTGATTTTTAGATTCGTTGTTCATGTGAAATCTGCCCCGTGCGGTAATACCGCACTTGGTGCGGTACTACCGTTCGTCACGCGGATGTAAAAAATTTCTTCCACTCCTTCCCCGATACTACAGCCTACAACAGTACTACTGCGTCCGGAGTGGTAGTAAAATTTTACTTCCGCATGACCCTTTGGTACTACTGCTTGATCTCCATCTACCTTGCTTTGTCCTATCCATTCTCACTTCTATATGGTTCTCTTGTTTGCTTTGGTCTTTGCAATTACTCCTTGCTGTTCGTCTCTTGTGTTTGCGTTGTGTGTCATAGGTGGTGGCTCCAGTTCCACTCCAAGGCGCTCAAATCCCTCTCGCGACACAAGTTCAAAGCGTCTACACAATCTAGATGCTCCTGAGGGGTCCAATGCCCCGCAACGCAGGTTCAAGAGAACCGCATCCAAGTTCAAGGAGCCAGTTGACAATTGGGAAGATATGTCTCAAGCAGAGTTTCAGTCTTGCCAGATGATCGTCCCTTATATCAAACCTCGGGAACAGTTCAAGGGCAATGACTTGTTCTGGGCAAGAAGAATCTCTATGTTCCTGTCCAGTGGATTGGCATGGTTCATCTGAGGACGAACCAGGCATATTTTGGCGAGCCTCTGAATATGGTGGAACAGTTGGCTATCGAGAACATCATCACGTTCCAGCTTGACTTTGATCCTGAGATTGTGGATCGGTTCTTTGCTTCCATCCACTTCCACTCAGATCTAAAGCGGACCATGGCGTGGATGACCAATGGATAGAGGATGATTGCTGACTGTAAGGAGTTCATGGATCTGTTGCACATTCGTGATGAGGGGCTTGATGAGCCCGTTGATGTGCGCCCGCACACCAACCCACAACCTGAACGCAAGGAGAAGCTTATCCGCTTCTATGTTGAGAAGTCTTTGCCCTCTGGTGAGAAAACCTTTGTCCTCAACCCGTTCCTTGATGTCATGCACCAGATCTTTCGCAACACTCTATTTCCTCACATAGGAGACAAGGACAAGGTGCATTCTTATCTTGTGGATATGCTACTTCTCTGTGAAAAAGGGCAGCTTCAGACTCTTGACCCTCTTGATGTTTCTCACGTTATGTGGATGGAGCTTCGGACTGTTGTGTTCCATCATAAGGTCCCCATTTATGGACCCTACTTGTTCCTCTTGATTTGAACAGCATGGGAGAAGAACTTTCCAGGCGAAGACCTTGATGCTCCCAACTGGATCCGTCATGAGCCCATTCAGCTGCGTCAGAAGGACAAGTGGGCTAGCACTACCACTAGGACTAGGCCTGTTGCTGCTCATATGGATGTTGATGACGATAAGATTGCAAAGGAGGAAGATGACAGTTCTGAGATGTATGAGCCACTGATACGTCTCCAACGTATCTATAATTTTTGATTGTTCCATGCTATTATATTATCTGTTTTGGATATTTTATATGCATTAATATGCTATTTTATATTATTTTGGGGACTAACCTATTAATCTAGAGCCCAGTGCTAGTTTCTTTTTTTCCTTGTTTTTGAGTTTCGAAGAGAAGGAATATTAAACGGAGTCCAAACGGAATAAAACCTCCGGAAAGATTTTTTCTGGAAAATATGGAAGCCACGACACTTGAGAACCAAGGTAGGAGAGCTGCCACGGGGCCACAAGCCCTAGGCCTGCAGCTAGGGGGGCACCCATGCTGGGCAGGCTTGAGGGCCCCTGGCAGATCCCCTAACCCTAATCTTCATCCTATAAATTCCCAAATATTCCATCATTATCGAGGAGATCCACGAAAACACTTTTCTGCCGCTAGAAGCTTCTGTTCCCGAGAGATCAAATCTTGGAACCTTTTCCGGTAATCTACCGGAGGGGGGTTTGATCATGGAGGGCATCTACATCAACTCCATTGCATCTCCGATGATGCGTGAGTAGTTCACCACAAACCTACGGGTCCATAGCTAGTAGCTAGATGGCTACTTCTCTCTCTTTTCTTCTCAATACCATGTTCTTCATAATCTTCATGGAGATCTATCTGATGTAATACTCTTTTGTGGTGTGTTTGTTGAGATCCTATGAATTGTGGGTTTATGTTCAGATTATCCATGAATATTATTTGAGTCTTTTCTGAATTCTTATTTGCATGATTTAATATCTTTGCAACTCTCTTCGAATTATTGGTTTGGTTTGGCCAACTAGATTGGTAGTTCTTGCAATAGGAGAAGTGCTTAGTTTTGGGTTCAATCTTGCGGTGTCCTCACCCAGTGACTGTAGGGATAGTGAGGCATCAAGGGTTGGGGTTTTCATCACATTGCTTGAGTTTATCCCTCTACATCATGTAATCTTACTTAATGCGTTACTCGGTTCTTCTTGAACTTAATACTCTAGATGTAGGCAGGAGTCGGTCGATGTGTGGAGTAATAGTAGTAGATGCAGAATCGTTTCGATCTACTTTTCACGGAGGACGTGATTCCTATATGCATAATCATTACCTTGGATATCTTCATAATTATTAGCTTTTCTATCAATTGCTTGACAGTAATTTGTTCACCCACCGTAGTATTTGCCATCATGAGACAAACCATCTAGTGAAACCTATGGCCCTCGGGTCTATTTTCCATATTATACTTTCAGATCTAAAACCAAAAATACCAAAAATACTTGCTGCCCTATTTTTCCTTTTAGTTTTACTTTCCATTCAAGCATCATGTAATATCTATCTCTATTAGATCTCATCCTTGCAGGTAACCGTGAAGGGATTGACAACCCCTTTATAGCGTTGGGTGCAAGAGTTTGATTCTTTGTGTAGGTACATCTATTGCTGACTCGCTTGTATCTCCTACTGGATTGATAACCTTGGTTCTCAAAAACAGAGGGAAATACTTATATACTTTGCTGCATCAAACTGTTACTCTTCACGGGAAACTAACACATGCTCGAGAGGTAGCAAGAAGGATTTCTGGCGCCGTTGCCCGGGAGATACATAACGAGTCAAGGATACCAAGTACCCATCACAAACTCATCTCTTGCATTTACTTTATTTTCCATTTTCCTCTCATTTTCCTCTCCCCCACTTCTAAAATGATTTTCAGAAAATACCAAAAAGATTTGCCTTTTTATTCGCCCTTCTTTTGCTTGTGTGCTTGATTGTTTGCTTTGTCACGATGACTCAAGAGAATACCAAGTTATGTGACTTTTTCAATACTAATAATAATGATTTTATTAGTACTACGATTGCTCCTGCCACTAGTGCGGAATCTTATGAAATTAATATTGCTTTGCTCCATCTTGTTATGAAAGAACAATCTTCTAGCCTTGCTAATGAAGATGCCGCATCCCATCTAAATACTTTCGTTTAGTTGTGTGATATGCAAAAGAAGAAAGATGTGGATAATGATATTGTTAAATTGAAGCTATTTCCATTCTCATTACGAGATCGTGCTAAAACTGGTTTTCATCTTTGCCTAAACATAGTATTGATTCATGGAATAAGTGTAAAGATGCTTTTATTTCCAAGTACTTTCCGCCCGCTAAGATCATCTCCCTTAGGAAAGACATAATGAATTTTAAGCAACTTGATCATGAACATGTTGCACAATCTTGGGAGAGGATGAAACTTATAATTAGGAATTTCCTCGCGCATGGTTTGAGTTTATGGATGTTTATACAAATTTTCTATGCTGGATTGAATTTTGCTTCTAGGAATCTTTTGGATTCCGCTGTGGGTGGTACTTTTATGGAAATCACATTAGGAGAAGCTACTAAACTCCAGGATAATATTATGGCAAATTACTCTCAATGGCACACTGAAAGATCTCCTACTAGTAAAAAAGTGCATGCTATTGAAGAGATTAATACTTTGAGTGAAAGCGTGGATGAATTGATGAAATTGTTTGCTAGTAAGAGTGCTCCTATTGATCCTAATGATATGCCTTTGTATTCTTTAATTGGAAATAATAATGAATCTATGAATGTGAATTTTGTTGGTAGGAACAATTTTGGTAATAGTGCATATAGAGGTAATTTCAACGCTAGGCCGTTTCCTAGTAATTCCTCTAATAATTATGGTAATTTCTACAACAATTCCTATGTAAATTATAATAAGATTCCCTCTGATCTTGAGAGTATTATTAAATAATTCATTAGTACTCAAAAAGGTTTCAATGCTATGATTAAAGAAAAAGTGCTTAAGATCGATGATTTGGCTAGGAACGTTGATAGAATTTCTCTTGAGATTGATTCTTTCAAAATTATATCTATTAAACCCAAGCATGATATTAATCAGTCTTTAAAATCTATGAGAATTTCTATTGATGAGTGTAAGGAAAGAACCGCTAGAGTCTGTGCTAAGCGTGAATGGCTTGAAAAAGTGTGTTCTCGTGATAATAGTGATGAAGATCTTATAGTCATTGGTGTAACTCCTATTGAATCTTTGTTTTCCAATGTTAATCTTGATAATGATGGGACTGTAGATTAGTCAGCTTTAGTTAAAATGTGTCCCAATGATTCGGAATTTTTAGATCTTGATGCCAAGATTGATAAAAATGGGATTGAAGAGGTCAAAACTTTAAATAGCAATGAACCCACTCTTTTGGATTTCAAATACTTTAATAATGGTAGATTCTCTTTGATTGATTGTATTTCCTTGTTGCAATCCATGTTGAATTCTCCTCATGCTTATAATCAAAACAAGGCTTTTACTAAACATATTGTTGATGCTATGATGGAAGCTTTGGAAGAAAAACTTGAGTTGGAAGTTTCTATACCTAGAAAGATTTATGATGAGTTGGAACCTACTATTAAGATTAAGATTAAATATTATTAATTCCTTGCTTTGTGTGATTTGGGTGCTAGCGTTTCCACGATTCCAAAAACTTTATGTGATGTGCTAGGTTTCCGTGAATTTGATGATTGTTCCTTAAATTTGTATCTTGCGGATTCCACTATAAAGAAACCTATGGTAAGAATTAATGATGTTCTTATTGTTGCAAATATGAATTATGTGCCCTTAGATTTTATTGTTCTTGATATAGATTGCAATCCTACATGTCCTATTATTCTTGGTCGGCCTTTCCTTAGAACGATTGGTGCAATTATTGATATGAAGGAAGGGAATATTAGATTACAATTTCCATTAAGGAAGGGTATGGAACACTTTTATATAAATAAAATAAAATTACCTTATGAATATATCATGAGAGCTACTTATGGATTGCATACCAAAGATGACAATACGTAGATCTATTGCGTTTTGCCTAGCTAGGGGCGTTAAACAATAGAGCTTGTTGGGAGGCAACCCAATTTTATTTTGCTTTCTGATTTTTGCTTATGTTTTGGTGTGTTTGGCACATTATTATTTCTGTAGTAATTGTGTTTTTGTATTTAAATTAGTGTTTGAACCAAGTAAAACCTTTGGGGTGATCTATGGTAGTTGTTGATTTGATCTTGCTGAAAAACAGAAACTTTTGTGCTCAGTCCAGGAATTTTCCAATTTTTTCAAAGTGTCAAATTGATATGAAATTTTTACAAAAGATTTATATACAAATTTCCCTGGTTTTCATAATCTTTCAGAATTTTTAGAGTTATAGAAGTATTCGAAGTTTACAGATTGCTAAAGACTGTCCTGTTTTTTGACAGATTCTGTTTTCTTTATGTTGTTTGCTTATTTTGATGCATCTATGGGTCGTATCGGGGGGTATGAGTCATGGAAAAGTTAGAATACAGTAGGTATTACACAAATACAAATAAATAATGAGTTCACAACAGTACCTAAAGTGGTGATTTATGTTTTTATACTAACGGATCTCATGAGTTTTTTATTGAGTTTTGTGTTGTGAAGTTTTCAAGTTTTGGGTGAAGATTCGATGGACTATGGAATAAAGAATAGCAAGAGCCTAAGATTGGGGATTATCAAGGCACCCCAATTCATATTCAAGGATACAAAAAAATGCTAAGCTTGGGGATGCCCCGGAAGGCATCCCCTCTTTCGTCTTCAATCCATCGGTAAATTTACTTGAGGCTATATTTTTATTCACCACATGATATGTGTTTTGCTTGGAGCGTCTTGTATGATATGAGTCTTTGATTTTTAGTTTTCCACAATCATCCTTTCTGCACACATCTTTAGAGAGATACACACTGAATCGTGAATTTATTAGAATACTCTATGTGCTTCACTTATATCTTTTGAGCTAGGCAATGTTGCTCTAGTGCTTCACTTATATCTTTATAGAGAATGGTGGTGTTATATTTTATAGAAATTATTAAACTATCGTTCCTCACTTATTTTGACTGTTTCTTAAAAACATCATGGTAATTTATTTAGTTTATTAATTTAGTCCTAATATAATGGCATCCAAGAGGGATATAATAAAAACTTTCATATTAAGTGCATTAAAAACTATGAGAAGTATGATTCCTTCCATATAGTTTTGAGATAATAGAGTTGGTAATATGAGATTCATGCTAGTGAGTAGTTGGGAAATGAAGAGATACGTGTGTTAAAGCTTGTGATTCACGCAGCATGCACGTATGGTGAACCGTTATGTAACGAAGTGAGAGCATGACTTGTTTAACGATTGTCAACCTTTGTGTGAGGGTCGGGAGCGCACGATGGTTAACTCCTACCAACCTCTCCCCTAGGAGCATACGTCTAATGCTTTGTTTGATAACTAATATACTTTTGAAATAAGTATGTGAGTTCTTTATGACTAATGTTGAGTCCATGGATTATACGCACTCTCACCCTTCCACCTTTGCTAGCCTCTTTAGTACCGCGCAACTTTCGCTGGTACACCAAACCTTCCTTCCCCAAAACAAACACCATATATTCCTCAAAACAGCCACCATACCTACCTATTATGGCATTTCCATAGCCATTCCGAGATATATTGCCATGCAACTTCCACCATGTAGTTTTTCTATGACTTGCACCATCATTGTCATATTGATTTGCATGATCGTAAGATAGCTAGCATGATGTTTTCATGGCTTCCCCTTTTTTGATGTCATTTGCTATGCTAGATCGTTGCACATCCTGGTATATCACCGGAAGCATTCATATAGAGTCATATTTTGTCATAGGTATCGAGTTGTAATTTTCCTTTCTTTGAGTTATAAGTAAATAAAAGTGTGATGATTTTTCATTATTAGAGCATTGTCCCATGTGAGGAAAGTATGATGGAAGCTATGATTCCCTCACAAGTTCAAATGAGTATCCGGATTAAGCAAAAAATTAAAAGAGGCCAAAGAAGCCCATCCAAAAAAATGAGAGAACGAGAGAAGGGACAATTGCTACTACTTTTTTTCCACACTTGTGCTTCAAAGTAGCACCATGATCTTCATGATAGAGAGTCTCCTATTTTTTTACTTTCATATAACTAGTGGATATTCATTATGCACGACCACTTAGTTTTCTTTTTGAGCTTTCATACACTTATAGCTCTAAATGCATTTGTTGCATTGCAATCCCTACTCACTCACATTGATATCTATTGATGGGCACCTCCATAACCCATTGATACACCTAGTTGACGTGAGACTATGTTCTCCTTTTCCCTTGCACCTCCACCATATTCTATTCCACCCATAATGATATATCCATGGCTTGCGCTCACGTATTGCGTGAGAGTTGAAAAGGTTTGAGAACACCAAAAGTGTGAAACAATTGCTTGACTTGTCATCGGGGTTGTGCATGATTTAGATACTTCGTGTGGGGAAAATGGAGCATAGCCAGACCATATGATTTTGTAGGGATGACTTTCTAAGGCCATGTTATTTCGAAAGGACACGACTACCTTGTTGGTGTGCTCGAAGTATTTCTGTTTTTATGTCAATATTAGACTATTGTTTTGAATCTTACAGATCTGAATATTCATGCCACAATAAAGAATATTACATGGATAAATATGTTAGGTAGCATTCCACATCAAAAATTCTGTTTTTATCATTTACCTACTCGAGGACGAGCAGGAATTAAGCTTGGGAATGTTGTCTCCAACGTATCTATAATTTTTGATTGTTCCATGCTATTATATTATCTGTTTTGGATGTTTTATATGCATTAGTATGCTATTTTATATTATTTTTGTGGCTAACCTATTAATCTAGAGCCTAGTGCCAGTTTCTATTTTTTCCTTGTTTTTGAGTTTCGCACATAAGGAATATTAAACGGAGTCCAAACAGAATAAAACCTCCAGAAAGATTTTCTCTGGAAAATATGGAAGCCACGAGACTTGAGAACCAAGGCAGGAGAGCTTCCACGAGGCCACAAGCCCTAGGCCCGCGGCCAGGGGAGCACCCGTGCCGGGCAGGCTTGTGGGCCCCTGGCAGCTCCCCTAACCCTAATCTTCGTCCTATAAATTCCCAAATATTCCATCATTATCGAGGAGAGCCAAGAAAACACTTTTCCGCCGCCAGAAGCTTCTGTTCCCGAGAGATCCAATCTTGGAGCCTTTTCCGGTAATCTGCCGGAGGGGGATTCGATCACGGAGGGCATCTACAGCAACTCCATTTCCCCTTCGATGATGCGTGAGTAGTTCACCACAGACCTACGGGTCCATAGCTAGTAGCTAGATGGCTTTTTATCTCTCTTTGCTTCTCAATACCATGTTCTTCATGATCTTCATGGAGATCTATCCGATATAATACTCTTTTGCGGTGTGTTTGTTGAGATCTGATGAATTGTGGGTTTATGTTCAGATTATCAATGAATATTATTTGAGTCTTTTCTGAATTCTTATTTGCATGATTTCATATCTTTGCAAGTATCTTCGAATTATTGGTTTGGTTTGGCCAACTAGATTGGTAGTTCTTGCAATAGGAGAAGTGCTTAGTTTTGGGTTCAATCTTGCGGTGTCCTCACCCTGTGACAGTAGGGGTAGCGAGGCATGTATTGTATTGTTGCCATCAAGGGTAAAAATATGGGGGTTTCATCATATTGCTTGAGTTTATCCCTCTACACCATGTCATCTTACTTAATGTGTTACTCCATTCTTCTTGAACTTAATACTCTAGATGCAGGCAGGACTCGGTCGATGTGTTGAGTAATAGTAGTAGATGCAGTATCGTTTCGATCTGCTTGTCACGGACGTGATGCCTATATGCATAATCATTGCCTTGGATATCTTCATAATTATTCGCTTTTCTATCAATTGCTTGACAGTAATTTGTTCACCCAGTAATATTTGCCATCATGAGAGAAGCCATCTAGTGAAACCTATGGCCCACGGGTCTATTTTTCATATTATACTTTCAGATTTAAAAAATACCAAAAAATACTTGCTCCCCTATTTTTACTTTTAGTTTTACTTTCTGTTCAAGGATCCTATTATATCTATCTCTATCAGATCTCATCCTTGAGAGTAACCGTGAAGGGATTGACAACCCCTTTATAGCATTGGGTGCATGAGTTTGATTCTTTGTGCAGGTACATCTATTGGTGACTCGCTTGTATCTCCTACTGGATTGATAACCTTGGTTCTCAAAAACTAAGGTAAATACTTATCTACTTTGCTGCATCAAAATGTTCCTCTTCACGGGAAACCAAGCATGCTCGAGAAGTAGCAGCCACCGTCTACTGAGCCATCTTGGGCCAAGAAACTCACACACAAGATGAAGACCTTGTTCTGCATGCAGGCCAAGGGACAGTATCAGACTCACGTTGCTCAGAAGGAGAGTCATTAGCATGACAAGCGGATTTTGAGGAAGCTTGGCGAGACCATCTTGAGTGGGTCTGAGAAGGACATCAATCCTGAGGCTACTTGGAGGTCTACCAGTGGGTGGATTCTGATAAGGAGTCTCTTCCAGCTGCATCAGAGGAGGATCTTGATGACTGGTCTTTCTGCTTGGGAGCTACCACCTGTGTCTTAGGTGTCCTCTCTGCCTTTTTGGCATCTTGATGCCAAAGGGGAGAGAGTGTAGGATTTGCGAGTGTTCACATTTGTTTTTCATCGTCTCCTTGCTTTCGTTGAACTTCGGTTAATGTTATTTGTGTGTGAGACTAGGAGACTTCTTCTATCATATGGTGTGAGACATATGCTACCACTCTTATCTTATTCTTGTCCAGTATGATTAGTAGCTTGTGAGGTTATCTGTTATGTGCCCTTATCTTCATGCTCACATGCTATGCCTTGTTTCCATGCTTAGTGTTACTCATACTGTTACAAGGATTGCCTTGTTTATAAAATACAGGGGGAGTGTTGATCCTAGTGTGTGTGCTTTGAAGTCCAAAGCATATCTATAGAGTGCACACATCTAGGGGGCATATCTATATTTTATAGATTTTGGGTTTGCATATGCTCATTTTATATCTTTATGTGTGAATCCCATATTGTCATCAATCCACCAAAAAGGGGGAGATTGTAAGGGCATATTTCTCCCAAAGTGGTTTTGGTAATTGATGACAATGCCTATGTGGATTAATCGTGTGCATTGAGCATTTCAAATATCTCATATCTAGGCACAAGACGATTCGGTGCCCCTCGGAGTTTATCGAAGATGTTTCCTTTCGGTGGATTTGAGTCGTAGGAAAGACGTACTACTAAGAGGGGGTCCGCTTCGGAAAGGTTTGGGTGGAATCAACACATACACATCTGTTCTATTGCACCACCTTTCCTTCGCTTCAATGGAGCTCTAGTCGTCCTTCTTGTCTATGCAAAGTGATGGTTGCGGCGCAAGTTTCAGTGGCTAGCGGTAGTACTGCTCAACAGAGCGGTAATACCGCTCGATGGAGCGGTTGTACCGTTGTCCCTGGCCCTGGTACGTGCGTCTGTGGTAGTAGGCGCGGATGTAATTTTTTACATTCGCCCTCGCGTGGTAGTACTATGGTTGGTTTCCGGTACTACCATGCCGAACTTTTTCGCAGCTCCGATCTCAGCGGAGGTAGGCATGGAAGTAATTTTTACTTCCATGCATCTCCTGTGCCAGTCGTTACCGACCATGCAGTAGTACCGTATGGGCGCGCGGTAGTACCACCCCGGCGGTTCTACCGCTCGTTGCCTAGTGCAATCGGCCTACGCCTGGTCACTACCGTGCTAGCGGTAGTACCACACCCCACTACGGTAGTACCGCAGACCCTTGCGGTAGTACCGTGGCATTGTGCGGTAGTACCCCAAAACACGGGCTGAGAATGGGGATAACGGTTGGATCCTTCTCCCCACTATATAAAGGGAGTCTACTTCCCCAAGAAGACCACCTCTTCCCTCCCCAAGGTCCATTGATGCTCAAAGCTCCATTTTAGCCCGATCTCTCTCCCTACCCAATCAAACTTGTTAATTTTCTAGGGATTGGTTGAGAAGGCCCCGATCTACACTTCCACCAAGAGAAATTTGATTCCCCCCACTAATCCCTTGCGGATCTTGTTACTCTTGGGTGTTTGAGCACCCTAGACAGTTGAGGTCACCTCGGAGCCACATTCCAGTGTGGTGAAGCTTCATGGTGTCGTTGGGAGCCTCCAATTAAGCTGTGGAGATAGCCCCAATCTTGTTTGTAAAGGTTCGGTCGCCGCCTTCAAGGGCACCAATATTGGAATCACGGCATCTCGCATTGCGTGAGGGTGTGAGCAGAATACGGTGGCCCTAGTGGCTTCTTGGGGAGCATTGTGCCTCCACACCACTCCAACGGAGACGTACTTCCTCTCAAGGGAAGGAACTCCGGTAACACATCCTCGTCTCCACCGGCTCCACTTTTGGTTATCTCTTACCTTTACTTCTTCCAAGCTATTATTGTGTTCTATACCTTGCTTGCTTGTGTGCTTATTGTGATTAGCATCATATAGGTTGCTCACCTAGTTGCACATCTAGCCAACTTATTTGTTGCTAAGCCTAAATTGCTAAAGAAAAGTTAAAAAAGTGTTAGTTGCCTATTCACCCCCCCCCCTCTAGTCAACCATATCGATCATTTCACTTAATGTATTTGATAATATAAGGAAAAGACTCAATAAATTCACTCCATTTAGCATGGCGTTTGTTCAACTTGGTTTGACCCTTGAGGTACTTTAGAGTTTCATGATCGGTATGAATGACAAATTCATGCGGACGCAAATAATGTTCCAAAGCTTGCAAGACTCTCACTAAAGCATATAATTCCTTGTCATATATAGGATAATTGAGTTGAATGACGGAAAAATTCTCACTAAAGTACACAATTAGGCATTTTTCTTGCATAAGCACGCCTCCTATGCCATTACCACTAGCGTCACAATGCACTTCAAAAGTTCTGTCAAAATTGGGCAAGGCAAGCAAAGGTGCATGAGTAAGCAAATTCTTAAGTTCATGGAAAGAGGTGTCTTGGGTAGGTCCCCAAACAAACGATGCATTTTTCTTGCTTAAAGCATGTAGAGGAGTAGCAATAGTGCTAAAGTCTTTCATGAAGCGACGGTAAAAGCTCGCTAGACCTAAGAAGCTATGCACTTGTTGCAACTTGGTGGGTGTAGGCCAATTTTTAATTGCCTCAATTTTAGACTCATCAACATGGACACCCTTTGAGGAAACCACAAATCGTAGGAAAACAACTTTGTCCACACCAAAAATGCATTTGTCCATGTTAGCATAAAGTTTTTATTTCTTTGCGGAGAGTTTACAAAACGTTTCTAACATGTGTGGCGTGTTGTTCTAGATATTTGCTAAAAACAAGGATGTCATCTAAGTAGACCGCAACACAATACCCAATGTAGGGACGCAACACATGATGCATCATGCGCATGAATGTACCCGGTGCTTCGGATAAACCCATGGGCATCACTAGCCATTCATAGAGACCAAATTTAGTTTTGAAAGCGGTTTTCCACTCATCACCCTCTTGTATGCGAATTTGGTAGTAACCACTTTTCAAGTCTATCTTGGAAAATATAGTGGCACCACTAAGTTCATCTAGCATGTCATCTAAGCATGGGATAGGGTGACGGTAGCGAGTGGTGATAGCATTTATGGGGTGGCAATCGGAACACATGTGCATACTACCATCATGTTTAGGCACTAGGATCACGGGAACCGCACAAGGACTCAAACTCTCGCGAACATGCCCTTTATCTAGGAGTTTTTGGACTTGCCTTTGTATCTCCTTTGTTTCATCGGGGTTGATGTGGTAGGGAGCCTTGTTGGGAAATAGCACACCGGGTATGAGGTCGATGCAGTGTTCGATCCCTCGTTTTGGAGGTAGTCCTGGAGGTAACTCGTCGGGGAACACATCTTGGAATTCCTGCAACAACTGAGATAACACAAGAGGAAGATGTTGTGAAGGGTTACGTCCGGTAACATCGTCCTTGCACACTATCACGTAGTGAGGGACGGTCCATGGGCTCTCACTCACATCCATCAAATCTCTTTTGGTGGCAAATAAAATGGGGTCACTCGTGTCCCTCATCGTGGAGTCACTCAAGTTTGGCTTGTGGCGCTCACTCGCTTTGAGGTGGCTCACTCTCTCACTTTTCTCTCCATGATGGGACGAAGCTTGCTTGTCGGCGATGACTTGACTAGGATACATAGGGCGAAGCACATATTTGGTGCCTTTCATCTTGAAGCTATATTGATTGGTGCGCCCGTTGTTTTTGGCGCCACGGTCGACTTGCCAAGGTCTCCCAAGGAGGAGGTGGCAAACATTCATGGGCACCACATCACATTCCAAGGTGTCTTGGTAAGCGCCGATCTTGAAGGAAACTTGCATGGTGTGGCCGACTTGTACTGTGCCGGAGTCGCTTAGCCATTGGACCTTGTAGGGGCGAGGGTGCTTTTTCTTGGTCAAGTGCAACTTGGAGAAAAGTTCTTCGCTTGCCAAATTATGGAAACTTCCTCCATCGATGATGACCTTGACAGATCTCCCTTGGATACTGGCCTTGGTGTGGAAGATGTGGCAACATTGGTCCTCGTCTTGTTGTTGTTGAAGAGTCAAAACCTTTGTGACAACGAGAGTGGGGCTCGGATCGTTGTCACAAAAGACTTGGGAATCTTCATCTTCATTGACTTGTCGGTGCATGGCCACTTGTTCCAAAGCTTCCATCTCTTCGTCACTCATGGAGTTATAGGATCCATCATCTTGGAGTATCATGGTTAGCCTAGTGGGACATTTTTGCATCTTGTGGACGCGGCCTTGGCATGTGAAACACTTGATGGAGCATGTTTTGACGTCATCCGGTGTTGGTGTAGAGGATGACACTCTTGTTTTTCTTGTATAGGCATTGCATGATGATGAAGACGACTTGTCCTTGAAGCTTGATGTGTCATATTTTGTCATGGAGGTTCTTGTAGGACTCATAGTTGGAGTAGCTTGAGTAGTTGCACCGTAGGTCTTGTAGGAGGTCTTGGAGTACTTGTAGTCTTCTTGAACTTGACGTTCCATCGTGGAGGCTTGATGCACTAGATCGAGCAAGTTGGAGTAGGGTTAGAAATCCGCAATTTTCTTGACTTGGTAATTGAGACCGTTCAAGAATCGTTCCATAGTTTTCTCATCGTCTTCCTTCACATGTGCTTGTATCATGGCCATCTCCATCTCTTGATAGTACTCTTACACCGATTTGGTGCCTTTCTTGAGTAGTTGGATTTCTTGAAGAGATCTCGATTGTAGTGAGTTGGGACGAATCGCGCTCTCATGAGTTGTTTCATTTGTTCCCAATTGTGATGGGAGGTTCACCTCTTTCTCTTCGTCGTGCAATCACTTGTTCCCACCAAATGAGCACGTAATATTGGAACTCGAGGGATGCCATGGCAATCTTCTTGTCTTGTTCATAGTTGTGCAACCGGAATATTTTGTCGACCTTGAGTTCCCAAGAGAGGTAGTCTTTGGGATCGTTGCTTCCGGAGAACTTAGGCATGGTGAACTTGAGCTTGCCAAAGCGATTTTCTTCATTGTTGTTGTGATTGTGGTTTCCTTGGCATGGAGGAGCATAGTTGTCTTGGTGACGTTGGCCTTGCCTTGGCGCGTGAACATCCACATGGTCAACGGGATTTGCTTGAGGTGGCGCATCTTGTCGAGGAGGGGCATTGTTGTCATGTTGGTTGTGCTCTTGCTGTGGGGCGAGCTCATCAATGTGTTGTTCCTCTTGCCTTGGGTGTTGTTGGCGTCGTGGTCGCACCCGTTGTTGGCGTTCTTGGTTCTCCTCTTGACGTGCTTCTTCTTCTTGGCGTTCTCGATGTAGTGCTTCTTGTTCCTCACGAGCTAGATGGTTGCGTTCTTGCACGGCATAGGTTGCATCCCAAAGCACCCGACGTGCCTCTCGTGATTGCTCTTCACGTCCCCGGTCTTCTTCACAACAGTGACGTAGGTGATCTTGCTAGTAGTCGTCGTGTTCTTGTTGGCGACGGTGGTCACGCTCGCGATGTCAACCTTGAGGCTCGTCGTGGAAGGGGTTGCTTGAGTCTTGAGAGAGGCGACGTGCATCACGTTGTTGTGGTCAAGCTCGAGGAGGAGGGATTTCACCGGGGGAATCGTCGGAGGAGTGTCAACTTGTGGTGCGTCGTCGAGTAGATGTAGAAGTGGATGATGTGCGATTCACCACCAAAGCGCGGAGCTCATCCATTTGCGTTGTCATGAAGTCCCGCATCCTCTCCTCGGATTCACGTATGTTGGTGGCGAGGTGCTCGATGTGGTCCGTGATGAAATCATGTGCTTGTCGCATCCCCTTTTGTGCGGTGAAGAATTGTTGTTTGGTGACGTAGTTGTTCGCGTCGTCGCCTTGCTCCTCGTATGCCGGGTTCATCATAGTGTTCCTATCCATGGTACTCAAGTAGATATAAGTGGAAGAATGGGAAAACACAATACCAAATACCGTTCCGAAGCTTGAGATGAGGATCAATCACTCAATGTGAAATCATGGAAATAGTAGAATTGGTACCGAGTTTGCCTTCTCACACCTACAAAGATAATGCTTTTGGAGTAGCTTGGTTAGGATAGTGGCACAAAATTTCAATCAATTCGAGAATATGAGGCAATAAAGTTGAGAGAGATTCACAAGCAAACAAGTAAGACAATGTGAATCAATAGCAATGAGGGAACTTGGGAACACACACGCGAAATGGAAAAGTGGGGTTGTGCAACCAAAAGTGAGCTCAAAATGTGGAGGCCACGGAAAACGCTCGAGTTGCACAACTCTAGAGAGATGGTAGCACGATTTCTCAAATGAGCGTGATACAAACTTGTGCACAACCTATAAGAGACAAAAATGTGACGTCTTCCTATTCCCGACTTGCTATGTATGTGGCACGAGTTACTCACTCAAGTGATCCAAAGTGATGATGTATGATATGCAAATGTTGCAATGCTATTTTTCATTTGACCTTGCTTAAAAGCTTCATTTTTCTTTCCTTTAGCAATGATATTTGGATTGTCACTATGTGGGACATGCACACCAAGATAGCAATTATGTATGCAGGTACTTTGTAACACAAGAGATGATACTAAGATGTATATGCATGCAATGGTAGCTATGTAGAGTATGTATCACCAATGTGCACAAGTAGCATGGGCCGGCAATAGTCAATGGCTAGTCTTGATAGGCAAGTAACGCAAATAGACTAGGGGGTGACAATGCGATGGCAAGGGTATAAGTCAAGGATGTCGTCGCGGTTACCGTCCTTTCTTGCGGTGTAGTGTCAATGAAGAGATGGTTGGCGACGTTGCGGGGCGATGATGAGTGGCGATGTCGGTGAAGAACCACTCCTAATTAGCAAAAACACCTTAGGAAGTGGTGGGGCTCGTGACTCAAGATCTCAAATGCAAATGGGTTGCAGAAGAAAATGGCGAAAGGGTGAATCAACAAAGCTAAAACTGAGAGTTTGCGGTTGTACCGCTTGGGGTAGCCGGTTGTACCGCTCCAGGACTTCCTGGGAATTAGCGGTTGTACCAGTCGCACGGGTGGTTGTACCGCTCCTAGCCAATTACCAGTTGTACCAGTCGCACGGGCGGTTGTACCGCTCCTGGCAAAACTGGACCTTCAAAATCGTGGGAAAAGAAAAATTCGAGCGATCTTGCGGAGGAAATCAGTGATGATGATGGTGCAAAGGTAGATCCAGTTGTCCACAGCTGAAACCATGTATCACAATCAACAAAATCTTTGCAAATCCAACGAATCCAAGAAAATTTGGTATGGCTATTTTTGTGGGATTTTTGAAATTAGGTCAAAAATTGGCTAGAAACGGTTGGGGGGACTCCAAATTCGTGATCAACGTGGCTCATGATACCAATATGATACGAGGCAAGCCCGTGTGGGTCGATCTTTCACGAATTGGAGGGGGAAACCTCAAGAACAAGAATAACACTAAAGGCAAAAATGATTACACATCCACTAGATTCACGATAACACACGAGGAACGAGATCCCCAAGTCAAACAACAATACAAGTAGCGGTACTAGATCTCCCACTCTGGAGGAGGGGCCTTGAATCCACGAGAGATCTTCCCTCTAGAGGGGCCTTGGCATCACTTGGATCTTCTCCACAAGGAGGTCAACTCCTCAAGAGAGGGCAAGTAATGGAGCTAAGCTCTAGTGCAAATCTTATCTAACCCTAGAACTAAGGATGGGATGGAGTATATATAGTGGTAGACACGAAAGGGTAAGTGAGAGGGAGATACATGGGCCTTGGTCCCGTCCATGCGTGCAGGTAGGCCGATTGTACTAGTGGTTTAACCGGTTGTACCGGTCTAACCGGAACAACCAGGGTGGTACCGGTCTTGAACCACATCAAAACAGAAAATTGGCCGCGGTTGGAGTGGTAGTAGGCGGTGGTGGACCGGTTGTACCGGGGGAGCGGTGGTTATCCGGTGGTGGACCGGTTTTACCCCTAATTCCTGAGTTGTTGTGAATCCGTCTCCTTGCTCTTGGGTCCCTCTTGCTTTCTTCCTCCTTCTTGGCACCTAAGCACACAAAGTGTCTCTGCTTGCGATAGCATCCACGTTCCAAGAGCATCAAAGGGAGAATCATAAAGGAGGAATGTCACCTCATTTGTAATGGCACGTGCACGGGCTCTCGTCATGGGGCCTTTCGTAGCTTGAGGAGTTGGTGATGGGTCCATGGTGGTGTTCCAGGGATGCTCCGCATCATTTCCTCTTGATCTTTCATACACTTATAGCTCTAGTGCATCCGTTGCATGGCAATCCCTACTCACTTACATTGATATCTATTGATGGGCATCCCCATAGCCCTTTGATATGCCTAGTTGATGTGAGACTATCTTCTCCTTTTCCTTGACAACCTCCACCATATTCTATTCCACCTATAGTGCTATATCCATGGCTCACGCTTATGTAATGCGTGAGAGTTGAAAAAGTTTGAGAACATAATAAGTGTGAAACAATTGCTTGACTTGTCATTGGGGTTGTGCATGATATAAATACTTTGTGTGGGGAAGATGGAGCATAGCCAAACCATATGATATTATAGGGATAACTTTATTTTGCCATTATATTTTGAAGAGATACAATTGCTTTGCTAGTATGCTTGAAATGTTTTTTATATCAATATTGAGCTTTTGTTTTGAGTCTTACGGACCTGAATATTCATGCCACAATACAGAATATTATATGGATAAATATGTTAGGTAGCACTCCACATCAAAAATTCTGTTTTTATCATTTACCTACATGAGGAGCAGCAGGAATTAAGCTTGGGATGTTGATACGTCTCCAACGTATCTATAATTTTTTGATGATGTCATGCTATTATATTATCTGTTTTGGATGTTTTATATGCATTAATATGCTATTTATATTATTTTTGGGACTAACCTATTAATCTAGAGCCTAGTGTCGGTGCACGACACATATGGGACCGTGAGGATCCCTTCGTGGTTCGGCGGGGGGGGGGGGGGGACAACACGCGCAAAGAGCAGATCGAGGCGAACGGGGCGAGGGACAATCTTTTACCTAGGTTTGGGCTGCTGAGAAGCATAAAACCCTACTCCTGCTTTGGTGTGTTGTATGTGTTTTTAGGGTTCTGGCTATAGGAGCGCCATGGATGGTAGCTACGCGCGTGTCTCTAGAAAGTGGGAAAAGGCCTCCTCTCGTAATGCCTTGGGCCTCCTTTTATATGACTAAGGGGATCCCAACAGTGGCGTACAGTAAGTGCACGAGGTGCACAGTGCTATAGTGTTATCATACCTAACCCTGACAGTGTAGGATAAATGCATTTAATGCACCGTCAGGCGTCCCTGACCTTCCACGGGACAGGACGGGAGCCCGTCCCATCTGCACCGCTTAGCCTCTCCAACGCCCGCGCCTTGACATGTAGTCTGGTAGATCGACACCTGGCTTCTGCGCTGGTGGAATGGTGAGGCCTTGCCGGGTGCACCCCTCGCCGGTGTCTCGCATGTCTCCCCCGGCAAGGTCTTGCTGGGATCCTCAGCTCTTGGCCTTCGGTCTTGAGCTTGAATATTCCTTGACGTCTTCATGTTTGACTCCAGTAGCCCCCTGGTAGGCCTTGCCGCCGGTGTGGCTACAACTGCCCGTGCAAAAGTAAGGGGTACAAGAGCCCAAACTTTAGTACACCGAAAGGATCCCCCGGGCATGGGCCACACACGAGCGCGAGGCGTTGTTGGGCTAGGCCCAAACAGTGCACGGGCACGCGTGGCAGGAGCTTGCAGTTGCAATCATCCCATTTACTGCGCCACCCCATGATGCGCATTAAGTGCGCGACATGGGGGACGTGTGTGGCGCGGTCGTTTCCACTACGTGCGCCGCATGCATAGCAGGGTGGCTAGCAACGGGAGTCCGTGACTTAAAGTCCTGATCATGGCAGAAATCGCAGCGCCATGAATTGGAGCAATGGGGTGGTTACCTGTTCACCCCATGATCGTGGGCAACGAGATTGGCGGAGATGGGCGGCGGCCTTTGGAGCGGAGGAGAGCAGTTCTCATCCATCCCTCTTCCTCCTTGAGAGCAAGTATCCAAAACTTACCCTTCTACACCTTTCCCGGTCTTGGGGTGCCCTTCGCCCTTGAGCATGGCTGGGGGGCGAGGGCGACCACCGTCCTCCGCCCGTCCACCAAGAAGTTCCTGTCAGGATCATGCCACCGCTTCAGCCACAAAAGTGGAGGATGGCCTGAGTACGCATGGCGGGAGAGGCGCAAGGGGTTGGGTCTGCCATGGAGGCCATGGCCGAGGGAGGCGTAGCTCCGCTCTACCTCTCCCTCTGACGCCAGTCCCCCTCCTCGAAGAGACCCATGCCGAGGGGACGACGTTGGAGTTTGGCATCAGGTTACGTGGACCCCTCCGAAGTCATCTGTGCCTCCCTCACCCTTTTGCCAGGGCAATGGAGGTCGACAAACTGCCCGCCCTGTGGTTGCAGGCGCACGGTTGCTGCAATAGTGCTGCGCGGGTGGATGTCGAGTATCCGTAGAGCCACATCATGCTCTTCAGGTGTGGTTGGAAGACCTTTGCCTGCGCCCACAACCTCCAGGATGGGCATGTCCTCCGCTTCAAGATGACAGAGGCCGACATGGTCTCTGTCAAGATTTACGGGCGCTCAGGCGCCCGCCTCAACTGCTGCGAGGAAAGCTCGAGTGGTGCCGAAAGCTCCTCCTCGAGCGATAGCAATGAGGAGGACAGTGTTAGTAGTGATGACGATGACGAGTCCGAGCTCCAGGCCATCAAATCGGAGTACGACAACCCAGACTTGGACTGACCGTCGATCGCACCATCACCGTAGCTCACGCCTCTCCCCCTCCCGGTGGAGCGACTTTGCCGGTGGTCCTTGTCCCGGGTGCTGCCTCATCTTCTAGCTGGATCCCCTGGTAGCCTCGTGGACTCCGGCTTCGTCCTCCTTTCTGCCGGCCTTCCCCTCCACGCAATGCTGGTCCAGGAGGGGTCAGGCTGGGCTTTTGTCTTGGGGCTTTCCTAAGTTTTCTTCTTATAACCTGCTCCTCGGGGAGAAAGTCAAATAAAGATGTACTTAGGAAAGGATGTCACCCCTTGTAAATCTCATTCCTTTTTGAAAGAAATGCATATTATTCTTATTGTCTGATTTCCCTCTGCATGGTGTGCTCCCTACGCTTTAATGGAATCTTGTCGGCATATGCGAACGTTGTCGCGAGCGCTTTGAGGAATGGGTCCTTAGCAGCCTGCTGAAGTCGTCGCCACCGGCAAGACGTCTTGACATTTTTAGTGCAGCCACCTAAACTATTGAGCAGACTCGAAACAGAATAAGGGCACGACCAATCATGGTAAGCTACCTTGACATTCTCAGTGTAGCTTCTTGAACTATTGAGCGGACTCGAAACAGAACAAGGGCGCAGCCAGTCGTGGCAAGGTTCCTTTGCATGTAGGTTTTCCATACAATAGTTGAAATCGTCCAAGGACAATAAACACAAAGCAAAAATTCACTTAAGGTTTTGCAACTTATCTTTCTGTTGTCGTATTCCTTTTCGCAAGGTGCCAACTTTGAACATAGCCTGTGGGTGTCCATACTATATCTCCTCCCCCCACCAAACTTGTACGCGAGGAACCTTCTTTCCCTTAAGAAAAATAAAGAAGATAAAATGGAAGTATGGAACCTTGGTGGTTCGTTAGCACTTGCTAGGAATAAGCGTAATACAACATCTCAGATGAACATGCATGTAAAGGAAACATGAAAATCGGCAAGAGTTGTCGGACACCTGATCCTATTTAACTGTGCACAGGATGTGCTCCTGGCTTTGCGGAAAGGATAACATGCCTTGCCGACAATACTTGTACAAAAGGTGGTTATCGGGGATCCCGGCAACCGCGCCTTATGGATAGAACTTACGAAGATGTTCGACATTCCAGGAGTTACTCACTGAGACGCCATCTTCGGTCTCCAGATGAACAACACCAGGTCTGGTGACTCGTACTACCTGATAAGGGCCTTCCCACTTTGCCGTCAACTTGTTTGAATTCTTGGCCGACTGAACGCACTGAAGAACAAGGTCACCTTCCTCAAGACTCCAGGCATGAACCTTGCGGCTATGGTAGCGGCGCAAAGCTTGCTGGTAGCGTGTAGCTCGCACAACAGCTCGGAGACGATCTTCCTCGAGGAGCGTCACGTCGTCTTGACGCAACTGCTCTTGCTCAAGCTCATCATAAGCGAGCACTCGAGGTGACCCATATATGAGTTCCATGGGGAGAACTGCCTCCGCCCCGTATACCAGGGAGAAGGGTGTCTGGCCGGTGGCTCGATTTGGCGTCGTTCTAATCGACCAAAGAACCGCCAGCAGCTCATCAATCCAATGTCTTCCGCACTTTTGCAGCCTGTCGAAAGTTCTCGTCTTAAGCCCTTGTAGCACTTCAGCATTTTCCCTTTCCGCTTGTCTGTTGCTCCTTTGGTGAACAACAGAAGCAAAACAGATCTTGCCGCCAAGGTCTTGGACATATTGCATGAAGGTGCGGCTTGTGAACTATGTGTTGTTATCAGTGATAACTCTGTTGGGTACACCAAAACGGAAAACTAGTCCTTTGAAGAACTTGACGGCTGACTGTGATGTCACCTTTCTCACTGGTTCCACTTCCGGCCACTTTGTGAACTTGTCGATTGCAACGTACAAGTACTCAAAGCCCCCGGCAGCACGGGGGAAGGTGCCCAAGATATCGAGCCCCTAGACAAAAAATGGCCAGGAAAGAGGGGTTGTTTGAAGAGCTTGAGGTGGTTGATGTAGCTTCTTTGAATGGAACTGGCACCCTTCACACTTTTTTACTAGTGCAGTTGCATCCTAGAGATCAGTAGGCCAAAAGAAACCCTGCCGGAAGGCCTTCTCGGCAAGAGTGCTCGACCCTATGTGGGAGCCAAAAACGCCTCCATGTATCTCTGCTAGCAGCTCCAGTCCATCCTCCCAAGGAATGCACTTCAATTTCACACCGTTTGGTATCTTTATGTACATGATGTTGTCCACAAACTTGTACATATTAGACTGGCTGGCTACTTTCTCCGCTTCTTCCTGTTCCTCTGGGAGTTCTCCTGTTTGAAGGAACTGAACTATTTGTTGTGCCAATGCTGGAGCCTGAGGCTCGACGGCAAGGACTAAAGGCATGTGCTCTGCCATAGGGGTGTTTATCTCTATGGTAAGGGCTTGAGGCCCTGCCGGAGCCTGTTGCCCCCCGGCAAGGTTGGCGTCGATCCCGGCAACTTCCTTGCCGGCAGTTTCTGTGAGCTCTACCAGGAAGTACTGTCCAGGGTTCAACTTCCTCCTCTTGTTCTGCTTTGTCGATGGCGATATGGATGGCTGAGTTATTTGGAGCACAAATGTCCCTGGTTCCACAGGTAACTTGAGGGCAGCGCACTTCGACAGTCGGTCAGAACCACTAATCTCTACAAGGGGAACGTGCTCTGTCTGTAGACCGTCAAAGCGCTCTTCCAACTTCCCCACTTCATCTATGTAAGCCTCCATCAACGGGATCTAATAATCCTTGTTGACTTGCGTGACGACAAGCTGAGAATCTCCTCTGACAATAAGTTTCTTGATCCCAAGGTCCGCTGCAATCCTGAGACCAGCAAGAAGTCCCTCGTATTCTGTTGTGTTGTTCATGGACCTCTCCCGGGGAAAGTGCATCTGAATTACATACTTGAGGTGCTCTTCGGTGGGTGCGACAAGCAGCACGCCAGCACTGTCTCCCTACAATGAGAAAGCTCCATCAAAATACATAACCCATTCTTGGCTCGTTTCCTTGCCGGGGAGGGTCGTTTCTTGAATTTCTTCGTCTGGCGTTGGAGTGCATTCTGCTATGAATTCTACCAAGGCTCTACTCCGGATGGTTGAAGCGCTTTCAAACTTGAGACCAAAGCTTGACAACTCCAAGGCCCACTCCACAATCCTGTTGGTTGCTTCTAGGTTTCACAAAATCCGTTGCAGGGGAAAGCATGTGACAACGATAATCTCATGTTCTTGGAAGTAATGGCGCAGTTTCCTTGAGGCCATGACGAGGCCAAAAAGTAACTTTTGCATGCCAGAGTACCTTGATCTAGCCCCTTGCAAGAGGGAGCTAAAAAGTATACTGGGCGCTACACCATCTTCTTCTTTTGTGTCACTCTGTCCATCTGCATAGGTTCTGACTTGTCGGCACCAGGGCTTGCCGGGGAAGATCCCGGATCGTTGCTCGGCAGTCCTGCTCCTGTTGCTGCTTCTTCGTTGACTTCTCTTTGCGCCACCAATGCGGCACTAGCCACTTGATTCGTTGCAGCCAAGTATAGCAACAATGGCTCTAGTGGTCTAGGCGCGACTAGTATTAGCGGAGAGGAGAGGTACCTCTTCAAATCCTGCAGCACTACCTCTACTTCCGGAGTCCATTTCATTGGAGCCGCCTTCTTCAAGATTTTGAAAAAGGGCAGGGCAGGCTCAGCAGACTTTGAGATGAACCTACTCAGAGCCGCAATGTAGCCGGTAGGACGACGCACATCCTTGACACGCCTTGGTGCTTCAATCTGCTCAATCGCTTTAATCTTGTCGGGGTTCGCTTTGATCCCGCGCTAAGACAAAAAGAATCCGAGAAGCTTGCCGGATGGAACACCAAACACGCACTTCTCAGGATTGAGCTTCAAGTTGATCTTGCACAGATTAGCAAACATCTCTTCCAGGTCTTGTATGAGAGTCGCTTTTATCTTTGGTTTTAACCACTGTGTCGTCCATATAGGCTTCCATGTTCCTATGCAACTGAGGCTCGAAACCAATCTAGACTGCTCTTGCAAATGTCGAACCAGCACTTTTCAACCTGAAGGGCATACACACAAAGAAATACGTACCACATGGGGTGATGAATGCGGTCTTCTCCTCGTCTTCCTTGGACATGAAGATCTGGTGATATCCTAAATAAGCATAGAGGAACAACAGCAGGTCGCAGCCGGCAGTGGAGTCCACAATCTGGTCGATGTGCGGAAATGGGAAAGGATCCTTTCGACAAGCCTTATTGAGATCTGTATAATCAATACACAGCCTCCACTTTCGATTCTCCTTGCGCACCACCACGGGGTTGGCTAGCCATGTTGGTTGAAGTACTCCTCTGACCAAGCCTGCCGCTTCCAGTTTTTTGATTTCCTCGATGATGAATTCTTACCGCTCCAAGGCTTGCTTCCTAACTTTCTGTTTGACGGGCCATGCATGAGGGCAGACAGCAAGGTGGTGCTCAATTACCTCCATGGGAACACCGGGGATGTCACATGGCTGCCAAGCAAACAGACTGAAATTTGCCCACAGGAAGGCAATGAGCTTGCTTTCCTATTTGTCATCGAGGGAGGAACTTATGGTGAAAGTTCCCCCCGTACCATCCTCCTTCACTGGCACCTTCTTCATTTCTGGTGGAGCTGCCTTGGATTTCTTGTTCCTGCCGATGGAGCTCTCTGGTACATCGTCAACGGGAGCGTAGCACTCCGAAGAGGCGCGCTTGCCGGAATGTGCACCAGGGTCTTGCCGGTCTTCTTCCCCCCGGGAGCTTCAGCGGCAGGAGCGGGTGCCTTAGCGGCAGACACTGCAACTGCCTCCCGGTAAAGTTGGTCTGCACAGATGAGTGCGTCTTTTTATCAGATTTGATCAAAATGACGCTGACTAGCCCAGGCATCTTCAACTCATTATAAGCATAGTGGGATGCTGCCATGAACTTGGCCAGTGCAGGGCGCCCAAGTATCCCATTGTAGGGCAAGGGTATCTTGGCGACATCAAAAACAATCTTCCCCATCCTGAAGTTCACGTCACTACCAAAGGTTACTGGCAATGTGATCTTGCCCATTGGTTGAGTCCTTCCTAGATTGATCCCTTGAAAAGTGCCTGTCTCCTCAAGATCTGCATTAGGAATTTGCAACCTCTTGATCACATCGGGCAAGATTAGATTCAGACTGGCCCCACCGCAACTAACATTTTGTCACCTTGAGGTTGTGGATTGTTGAGGAAACCAACAACGATAGACACCCGATCGCAGTTGTGCGATCAGGGTGATCCTCAGCGTCGAAAATGATAGGCGAGTGGGACCATCTCAAAGGCTTCTGGGCTTCCATAGACGGTTCTGTTGCACTAATCTGGCGCGCCCACTACTTGAGTTGGTGGCGGGAAGAGTGCAACGAGGCGCCTCCGTCGATGCACATCATATCCGTGGCTCTCTAAAACTCGTGCTTGCTGGACTCATCATCCTCTCTCTTGCCGCGGCCCCAAGCGGGCCTTTCCTACTGCTGGGTCTTGCCGTGGCGGCCTCCTCGACCACCACGTTTCTTACCGGATCCTCTACATCCTCTTGGGCTTTCTCCTTGTCTCGCTTTACATACTCATCTTTCTACCTCTCGGCAAGCTGCTCGACTTCTCGACAGTTTTGGAGGTCATGGCCCCTGGTGCGATGGATCTTGCAATACTGCTTGTCGGAACCCTCCGGCTTGTCGGCAGCCGCCAAGGCCTGACAAGAGGCGCACCCAGCAACGTCCTTGCCAGGGGTGCCAACCTTTGTCTTCTTGGCGGTGTTAAGGTTGTCGGATCCTTCGACGGCAAGCACAGTCTTGTCCTTGCGCTTCTAGTTACGCCGACGGCCTTTCCTTGCTGGGGTATCTTCATCAAGAGTCGACTCCAACACCAGCGTCTTCACCGGGGAGTCTCCTCCCTTCTTCAGCTCGAGCACATCTATCGGCCAGAGCATAAATCTCGGCAACATCCTTGACTTTATTCATGTCTAGCTCTTCGCGCATCCTACGGTTACGCACGTTCTGATGAAACGTGCTGGTAACGGCAGCAAGATGAACGTCTGGAATGTTGTGATGCACATAGCTAAATCTCCAAATATACTTGCGCAAGGTTTTGCCTTCCTTCTGGGGGATGAGATGCAAATCGCTTGCTTGGTCAGGAACCTGGTGGCCTCCGGTAAAGGCGCCAACAAACTCATGGCATAGGTCTACCTAGGAAGGAATGGAATTCTCCGACAGATGCATCAACGACGTCCTAACGTTGGGCTTGAGCACCAGCGAGAAGTAGTTAGCGAGTATCTTGTCGTCGCAAGCCCCGGCAGCTTGCACCGCAATGGTGTAGATGCTGAGGAACTCCGACGGGTGGGTCTTGCCGTCGTATTTCTTTGGGACCTCCGGCTTGAACATCCGAGAATTGGGCCACCGGACTCGCCATAGCTCACGGGTAAATGCTGGACAAACTACCTCATAAGGGAAGTCGGTAGGATACCCCGGCGTAGGCTTGTCTATAATGGGCCCCGCGCGCTTATCAGATTGATGGTGTGTTTCCCGTTGTCACTCGATGGTGGTTTGAGCATTCTCTTTGGCTCATTCCTGAAGAATTTGACGTTGATCACAGCGGGTTCACGGGTAAGACAACGCCGTGGAGTCATCACGATTAGCACCGTCCGGCCGAGCCGGTGACTACTGTCATTGCCATGGAGGAGAGTGCATCGAGGTCACGCCACGTCCAACCTTGTCGCCGTTGGTCCGCGCTGACTCGATGGAATGATTTTAGTGCATGGAGTCCAAACGGAATAAAACCTTTAGGATGATTTTTTTGGGAAGGAAACAAATCCACTAGGCTTGGAGTGCACGCCAAGGTACTTGCCAGGAGTAGCAAGCCCTGTAGGCGCGGCCACACCCCTTGGCCGCTCCTAGGAGGCTTGTCGTCTGCTGGCAGGTCTCCTAACCCTATTCTTTGTCCTATAAATACCCAAATATTCCGCCAACACCAGAACAAGCCACGCAAATACATTTCCGCCGCCAGAAGCCTCCATTCTCGAGAGATCCAATCTTGGAGCCTTTTCCGGTAATCTGCCGAAGGGGGATCCAATGACGGAGGGCATCTACATCAACTCCATTGCCCCTACGATGATGCGTGAGTAGTCCACCATAGACCTACCTGTCCATATCTAGTATCTAGATGGCTTCTACTCTCTCTTTGATCTTCAATACCATGTTCTTCATGATCTTCATGGAGATCTATCCAATGTAATACTCTTTTGCGATGTGTTTGTCAAGATCCGATGAATTGTGAGTTTATGTTCAGATTATCCTTGAATCTTATTTGAATCTCCTCTGAATTCTTACATGCATGATTTCATATCTTTGCAAGTCTCTTCGAGTTATTGATTTGGTTTGGCCAACTAGATTGGTAATTCTTGCAATGGGAGAAGTGCTTGGTTTTGGGTTCAATCTTGTGGTGTCCTCACCGAGTGACAAAGTAGGGGTAGACAGGCATGTATTGTATTGTTTCCAACAAGGGTAAAAATATGGGGTTTTCATCATTGCTTGATTTTATCCCTTACATCATGTCATCTTACTTAATGTGTTACTCTGTTCTTCATGAACTTAATACTCTAGATGCGGGCAGGAGTCGGTCGATGTGTGGAGTAATAGTAGTAGATGCAGAATCATTTCGGTCTACTTGACACGGACTTGATGCCTATACGAATGATCATTGACTTGGATATCTACATGATTATTCGCTTTTCTATCAATTGCTTGACAATAATTTGTTTACCCACCGTGATATTTTCCTTCAAGAGAGAAGCCTCTAGTGAAACTTATGGCCCCCGGGTCTACTTTCCATAATATATTCCAGATCTATAAACCAAAAATACCTTGCTGCAATTTATTTATCTTTTACTTGTTTACATCTATCTCTATCAGATCTAATCTTTGCAAATAACAGTGAAGGGATTGACAACCCCTTTATAGCGTTGGGTGCAAGAGTTTGATTGTTTGTGTAGGTGCATCCATTGGTGACTTGCTTGTTCCTCCTAGTGGATTGATACCTTGGTTCTCATCAACTGAGGGAAATACGTATCTACTTTGCTGCATCACCCTTTCCTCTTCAAGGGAAAACCAACGCAAGCTCAAGAGGTAGCATTGGTGATGGAGTCCCCGAGCATGGGGACGGTCCTCACTTGACATATATTTTGACTTAGGCTATTACTGGATTACAACTAAGCCCCCGAATGTGGTCAATAACCTTACTCGGAGTAATTTTTAACTCAGGTGAAATCAGCTTTACGGCTAAGCCCTGAGTGTGGTCTAGAACCTCACTCGAAGTAGTTTTTTAACTTAGGCAAAATCAGCTTCGCGGCTAAGTCTCTGAGTGTGGTTAAGGACCTCACTTGGAGTAGTTTTTTAACTTAGGCGATTATTAGATCGCAGCTACGTCCCCAAGTGTGGTCAAGAACCTCACTTGGAGTAGTATTTTAACTTAGGCGATTACTGGATCGTAGATAAGTCCCCGAGTGTGGTCTAGAACCTCACTCGGGGTAGTTTTTAAACTTAGGAGATTACTGGATCGCAGCTAAGTCCCCGAGTTTGGTCAAGGACATCAATCAGAGTACTTTTTTAACTTAGGCAATTACTGGATCGCAGCTAAGCCCCTGAGTGTGGTCTAGAACCTCACTCAGAGTAGTTTTTAAACTTGGACGATTACTGGATTGCAGCTAAGCCCCCGACTGTGTCTAGAACCTTACTCGGAGTAGTTTTTTAACTTAGGTGAAATCAGGTTCATAGCTAAGTCTCCGAGTGTGGTCAAGGACCTCACTTGGAGTAGTTTTTCAACTTAGGTGATTACTGGATCGCAGCTAAGTCACCGAGGGTGGTCAAGAACCTCACTCGAAGTAGTTTTTTAACTTAGGCGATTACTGGATCGTAACTAAGTCCCCGAGTGTGGTATGGAACCTCACTCGGAGTAGTTTTTAAACTTAGGTGATTACTGGATCGCAGCTAAGCCCCCGAGTGTGGTCTAGAACCTCACTCAGAGTAGTTTTTTTAACTTAACCGAAATCAGGTTCGCAGCTAAGTCTCCGAGTGTGCTCAAGGACCTCACCCTGAGTAGTTTTTTAACTTAGGCGATTACTAGACCGCAGCTAAGTCCCCGAGTGTGGTAAAAAACCACACTCGGAGTAGTTTTTTAACTTAGGCAATTACTGGATCACAGCTAAGCCCCCGAGTGTGGTCAAGGACCTCACTCGGAGTAGTTTTCTTTTTAACTTAGACGATTACTAGATGGCAGCTAAGTCCCCGAGTGGGGTCAAGAACCTCACTCAGAGTAGTTTTCTAACTTAGGCAATTACGGGATCGGAGCTACGTCCACGAGTGTGGTTTAGAACCTCACTTGGAGTAGTTTTTAACTTAGGCGATTACTGGATTGCAGCTAAGTCCCCGAGTGTGGTCAAGGACCTCACTCGGAGTAGTATTTTAACTTAGGCGATTACTCGATCGCAGCTGAGCCCTCGAGTGTAGTCTAGAACCTCACTCGGAGTAGTTTTTAAACTTAGGCGATTACTGGATCGTAGATAAGCCACTGAGGGTGGCTTAGAACCTCACCCGGTGTAGTTTTTTAACTTAGGTGAAATCAGGTTTGTAGCTAAGTCTCCGAGTGTGGTCAAGAACCTCACTTGGAGTAGTTTTTTAACTTAGGCGATTAATGGATCGCAGCTAAGTCCCCAAGTGTTGTCAAGAGCCTCACTCGGAGTAGCTTTTTAACTTAGGCGATTACTGGATCATAGCTAAGTCCGCCCATGTGGTCTAGAACCTCACTCGGAGTAGTTTTTAAACTTAGGTAATTATTGGATCGCAGCTAAGCCCCCGAGTGTGTTCTAGAACCTCACTCGAAGTAGTTTTTTAACTTAGGCAAAGTCAGGTTCGTAGCTAAGTCTTCGAGTGTGGTCAAGGACCTCACTTGGAGTAGTTTTCCAAGTTAGGTGATTACCCGATCATAGCTAAGTCCCCAAGTGTGGTCAAGAACCTCACTTGGAGTAGTTTTTTAATTTAGGTGATTACTTGATTGTAGCTAAGTCCCCGAGTGTGGCCAAGAACACCACTCAGAGTAGTTTTTTAAGTTAGACGATTACTGGATCGTAGCTAAGTCCCCGAGTGTGGTCAAGAACCTCACTTGGAGTAGTTTTTTAACTTGGGCGATTACTGGATCGCAGCAAAGGCCCCAAGTGTGGTCAAGGACCTCACCTGGAGTATTTTTTTCACTTAGGCGAAATCAGGTTCGCAGCTAAGCGATTACACCCACTGGGGGTGAATTTAGAAATTGCTAGAGTGGGAAAACAAAAAAATAGAATATGTTGACAAAGTACAGAAAAAGTAAAGATTTGTATTCATCAAAATCACTTGGTAGTTCATTACACGAATAACGGAGTGTTCTCTATTTTTAAGTATAGAACTTGCAAAAAATATCTGCATTCCACGTGCAGAGCTCTTCTATCCTTGTTTTGAAGTTGTAGAGCCGATAGGCTCCATTGTTCAGGAGTTTGGAGATTGCAAAGGGCCCTTGCTACGGAGGCATCGGCTTGTGGGGCTTCTGTTGGTCCAGTCACAAAACGAGGTCACCCTCCTTGAAAGCACACCCCTTGACTTGTTTGTCTTGATAGCGCCTCAGGTCTTGCTGATAAAGCGCCGATGTGATTAGGGCTAGATCTCTCTCCTCTTCCAAGAGATGTAGACAATCTTAACGTGTTGTTTCAGCCTTAGCTTCGTTGTATAATTCCACTTGGGGGGGATTGTGACGCACGTCACTCGGCAGGACGGCTTCGGACCCTTACACCATGAAGAACGAAGTGCGCTTTGTGGAGCGATTCAGAGTCGTTTGTATGCCCCAGTGGACAGATGGTAGCTCTTCCACCCAGGTTCCAGCACCGTACTCTAGATCTCTCATCAGCCGAAGTTTCAACCCTTGCTATATCATTCCATTTGCATGTTCTCCTTGTCCATTCGACTACGGGTGAGCCACTGAGGCATAGTTAACCCGAGTACCTTGTGAGTAACAAAACTCGCAGAATTCATCTGAATCGAAGTTAGATCCGTTGTCAGTGATGATATCATGCGAAACTCCGAATCTCAAGATAAGATGCCGAATGAAACTAATGATAGTTTTTGCATCCAAGTTTTTAATGGGCTTCACTTCGACCCACTTGGTGAACTTATCCACCACCACTGGCAGGTGGGTAAACCCACTCGACTCAGTCCAAAGAGGGCCCACCATGTCGAGACCCCACACGGTGAATGGCCACGTGAGTGGGATGGTTTTTAGTGCGGATGTAGGCTCGTGTGTCTGATTCTTATAGAACTAACATCCAACACATAGGTCAACCAAATCTCTTGTTGCTTCATTGGCTCGGAGCCAATAAAAACCCACTCGGAATGCTTTGGCGACTAGCGTCCGAGAGGATGCATGATGTCCGCAGGTTCCCGAGTGGATCGCCTGCAGAATCTGCAATCCTTCATCTCGGGAGATACATCTCTGAGCGACTCCCGTAGTGCTTTTCTTGTACAATTGATCTCACATCACTTCTAAATACTTACATCACCAAACTATTTGACGAGCTTCTTCTGGATCTTCAGGGAGCTCTAGCTGCAACAAGTATGCTAAATAAGGTAGGGTCCACTCGGGATTGATTACCAACACTTCGTGGACTAGGTCGACCACTGCTAGAACATCAACCTCAGTCGGATTCAACGGACGAACTGCTTGCGGGGGGTTCTCTGTGAAAGGATCTTCTACAACGATTGGGGTATGCAAATGTTTTGGCAAACATCACTCGGCACAGCACGCCGAGTGGAGCCAACCTTGTCTAAATCGTCAGCCGCTTGGTTCTTAGCTCAAGGTATGTGGTGAAATTCCAAACCCTCAAAAATCTTCTCAAGCTTCCATACTACATTGCAATAACCAGGCATCGAGGGGCTTCGGACGTCCCACTCCTTCATAACTTGCTTCACAACAAGATCCGAGTCACCATATATCATCAGGCGCCGGACACCGAGTGAGATGGCCATGCGGAGCCCGTACACGAGGGCTTCGTACTCAGCTTCATTGTTGGAAGAGTCGAAGTGAATCTCAAGGATGTAGCTTAATCAGTCTCCCTTGGGGGAAAACCAAGACTACCCCAGCCCCCGAGCCATGAAGCATTTTAGAACTATCGAAAGACATGGTCCAATGCTCGGGAAAGCTTGGAACCGTTTGCTCGTGTTCAGTCCACTCGGCCAAGAAGTCCACTAGGGCTTGAGACTTGATCGCTTTCTAGTCTTCAAACTTGATTTCCAATCAAAGGAGTTATATATCCCACTTTGCTGATCATTGTGACTGAGTGGACTTGGAAGTAATGGGTCACTTTCTTCACCATTAGGTAAATACCATAAACCATCTTCTGGTAATGACAACATCTCTGTTACGAAAGAGACAAGACGTCAGTGAGAACGGTGCTGACCACCTGGCTCGTGGCCGTGATTTACAAAAGCAATGGCTCCCAGCTGCTTAGAGCAGCTAACACCGGCCGGGTGGAAAGCAAGGTCTTAAGTTCCTAGAACGCGGCTTGTGCCTTGTTTGTCCACTCAAACTTATTGTATTTCTTGGTCGGTCGGTAAAGGGGAAGGGCCTTTTCACCGAGTCTTGATACGAACCGACTCGGGGCTGCTAAGCAACCCGTGATCTTTTGGACATCATGCAGGTGCTCGAGACGCTTCATTGAGACTATGGCACTGATCTTGTCGGGGTTGACATTGATCCCACGTTTGGAAACAAGGAATCTGAGTAACTTGCCAGCAGGAACCCCGAATGTGCACTTAGCTGGATTGATCTTTATCCCGAAGTGCCAAAGATTCGCAAATGTTTTGGCCATGTCGGTCAGAAGGTCGGAACCTTTCTTGGACTTGACCACTATATCATCCATATAGGCTTCTATATTCCGACTGATGTGCTCATGCAAACATTTCTGGATCATTCGTTGGAACATAGCTCCGGCGTTTTTAAGACCGAATGGCATGGTGATATAACAAAAACACCCGAATGGGGTGACGATGGCCGTTTTTATTTCATCGGGACTATACAATCAGATCTGGTGGTACCCGGAGTACGCATCCAGGAACGACAAGCGTTCACATCCGGCAATAGAGTCTACTATTTGATCTATACGGGGAAGAGGGAAATGGTCCTTCGGACAGGCTCGATTCAGATGTTTGAACTCAATACACATTCGGAGTGATTTGTCCTTCTTCGGCACCAGGACGGGGTTAGCGAGCTACTCGGAGTGGTATACCTCGCGTATGAACTCGACTGCCAGAAGCCGAGCGAGTTCTTCGCCTGTTGCCTTGCACTTCACTTCAGAAGAGCGGCGTAGATGTTCCTTGAAAAGCTTGGCCTTGGGTTCGACACGGAGTCGATGCTCAGCTAGTTCCCTGGGAACACCAGGCATGTCAGATGGCTTCCATGCGAAGATGTCCTAGTTCTCGCGGAGGAACTCGATGAGCTCGCCTTCCTATTTATCACCGAGTGATGATGAAATTTTCGTCGCAGTAGCACTCAGGTCTGTCAGGTGAATGTGGACCTACTTCGTTTCGCCAGCCGACTAAAAAGCAGATGCCATCGCTGGCTTCTTGACTTCAGGAGATCCGTCGCATCCACTATCTTCTTGATTTCATCGAACTCGGTGGTTACTATCTGTTCGCCAGCTATCTTGGAGCCCTTCTCAAGGCACTCCTCCGCCACCTTCCGATCACCCGTGACTATGATCACTCCATTGTTCCCCGACATCTTAAGTTTAAGATATATGTAACATGGACGAGCCATGAAATGCGCGTAGGCTGGCCAATCCAGGATAGCGTGATAGGCATTGCGGAAGTCGACCACCTCGAAAGTCAGACGCTCCTTTCGGAAGTTTTTCGTGTCGCCGAAAACGATGCTGAGTGTAGTTTGTCCAAGTGATTATGATCTTTTCCCGGGAATAACCCCATGGAAGTGCATGTTACTCTTGCTCAATTGGGACATCGGGGATGCCCGTCGCCTTAAGCGTCGTCGATGTACATTATACTAAGCCCACTGTCGCCGTCCATGAGGACCTTGCACAGTTGGACTCCGTTGATAGCCGGAACGACCACCAGCGCCCGCCGCCCAGGGGCCGGTATGTGAGCCAGGTGATCCGACTAAAAAAAGTGATGGGCGTCTTGGCCTAGTTGAGATACTTTGTGGCAGTCAGAACCGCCATGTTGACCTCCCGATTGATGACCTTCAAATGGCTTTTGCTTTCAACATCAGCAAAAATCATGAGAACCTTCTCAACATTGGGCTACCCTAAGGTGTTCTCCTCTCGAGGTCGTTGTCCTCCTTGTCCCCGTAAGGCTTGCCACCCAACTCCTGCTTTAGCAGGCGACACTCCTGAGCAGTGTGTTTGGGGTAAACGATATTGCCTTCTTCACCCTTCCTGATATGAATCTGGCAGGGCTGATCCAGGATGTCAGATTTGGAGTCGGACTTCTTCTTGGAGGTCCACTCTTTATTTTTTTTGCATGGCTTACCCTTGGCTTGTCCGGGCATAGCTGTTGCCTCTGCTTTGCCGGATGCTTCGGCTTTGCGCTTCTATTTTTTCCAGCGTTGCCTCCCAACTTAACGGAGTCGTTGCTCTGGCCCTTGCTACTATAGAGGCGGTCTTCTTCTTCACCATTGGTGTACTTGTTGGCGATCTCCATGGCCCGACTGAGGGACAGGTCCCCAGCCTGACTAAACTTCAAGATGAACTCTCAATACCGAGTGCCTGCCTTGAAGGCGCTGACGGCCTGGTGCTCAAACACGTTCTCCACAATATTGTGCAGAGTGGTCTGCTACCTCTTGAGCATGTGTTGGTTTTCCCTTGAAGAGGAAAGGGTGATGCAGCGAAGTAGATAAGTATTTCCCTTGGGTTTTTAGAACCAAGGTATCAATCCAGTAGGAGGAACAAGCAAGTCACCAATGTATGCACCTACACAAATAATCAAACTCTTGCACCCAACGCTATAAAGGGGTTGTCAATCCCTTCACGGTTATTTGCAAGGATTAGATCCGATAAAGATAGATGTAACAAGTGCGGAAAGTAAAAGGTAAATAAATTGTAGCAAGTATATATGTGAAAATATATGATGGAAAATAGACCCGGGGGCCATAGGTTTCACTAGAGGCTTCTCTCTTGAAGGCAAATATTATGGTGGGTAAACAAATTACTGTCAAGCAATTGATAGAAAATCAAATAATCATGTAGTTATCCAAGGCAATGATCATGCATATAGGCATCACGTCCATGTCAAGTAGACCAAAACGATTCTGCATCTACTACTATTACTCCACACATCAATCGACTCATGCATGCATCTAGAGTATTAAGTTCATGAAGAGCAGAGTAACGCATTAAGAAAGATGACATGATGTAGAGGGATAAACTCAAGCAATATGATGAAAACCCATCTTGTTACCCTTGATGGCAACAATACAATATGTGCCTCGCTACCCCTACTTTGTCACTGGGTGAGGACATCGCAAGCTTGAACCCAAAACCAAACACTTCTCTCATTGCAAGAATTACCAATCTAGTTGGCCAAACCAAACCAATAACTCAAAGAGACTTGCAAGGATATGAAATCATGCATATAAGAAATCAGAGGAGATTCAAATAAGATTCATGGATAATCTGAACATAAACTCACAATTCATCGGATCTTGACAAACACACCACAAAAGAGGATTACATCGAATAGATCTCCATGACGATCATGAAGAACATGGTATTGAAGATCAAAGAGAGAGAAGAAGCCATCTAGCTACTAGCTATGGACCCGTAGGTCTATGGTAGACTACTCACGCATCATCCGAGGGGCAATGGAGTTGATGTAGATGCCCTCCCTGATCGAAACCCCCTCCGGCAGATTACCAGAAAAGCCTCGAAGACTGGATCTCTCGGGAACGAAGGCTTTCGGCGGCGGAAAAGTATTTGCGTGGCTCGCTTTGATGTTGGGGGAATATTTGGGTATTTATAGGCCAACAATTAGGGTTAGGAGACCTGCCAGGAGGCAACAAGCCAGCTAGGGGCAGCCAGGGGGGCCGTGCCTAGCAGGCTTGTGGCGCCCTGGTACCTCCCCTGACGTGCACTCCAAGCTTGGATGACTTGTTTCCTTCCAGAATAATTCCTTCTGAAGGTTTTATTCCGTTTGGACTCCGTTTAATATTCCATATCTGCAAAACTCAAAAACAAGGAAAAAATATAAACTGGCACTTGGCTCTAGATTAATAGGTTAGTCCCAAAAATAATATAAAATAGGATATTAATGCATATAAAACATCCAAAACAAATAATATAATAGCATGCCATCGTAAAAAAGTTATAGATACGTTGAAGACGTATCAGCATCCCCTAGCTTAATTCCTGCTCGTCCTCGAGTAGGTAAATGATAAAAACGGATTTTTTTGATGTGGGGTGCTTTTCCTAACATATTTATCCAAGTAATATTCTTTATTGTGGCATGAATATTCAGATCCATAAGACTCAAAACAAAAGCTTAATATTGATACAGAAACAATAACATTTCAAGCATACTAGCAAAGCAATTGTATCTCTTCCAAATATAATGGCAAAAGAAAGTTATCCTTACAATATCATATGGTCTGGCTATGCTCCATCTTCCCCACACAAAGTATTTACATCATGCACAACCCCGATCAAAGTCAAGCAATTGTTTTCACACCTTTATTTTCTCAAACTTTTTCAACTCTCACGCAATACATGAGCGCGAGCCATGGATATAGCACTATAGGTGGAATAAAATATGGTGGAGGTTGTCAAGGAAAAAGGAGAACATAGTCTCACATCAACTAGGCGTATCAACGGGCTATGAAGATGGCCATCAATAGATATCAATGTGAGTGGGTAGGGGTTGCCATGCAACGGATGCACTAGAGCTATAAGTGTATGAAAGCTCAAAAGGAAACTAAGTGGGGGTGCAGCCAACTCGCTTGCTCATGAAGACCTAGGGCAATGTGAGGAAGCCCATCATTGGAATATACAAGCCAAGTTCTATAAAGAAAAATTCCCACTAGTATATGAAAGTGACAAAATAAGAGACTCTCTATCATGAAGATCATGGTGCTACTTTGAAGCACAAGTGTGACAAAAGGTAGTAGCAATGTCCCTGCTCTCTTTTCTCTTATTTTTTTATTGGGCATCTAAGGCCTCTTTTATTCATTTTTTTATTTGGGCTTCGCTAGCCTCTTTTATTTTTCATAAAGTCCAGACTCTCATCCCTACTAGTAAGGGAATCATAGATTCCATCATCCTTTCCTCACATGGGACATGCTCTATAATCAAAATCATTACACTTTTACTTACTAACAACTCAAATGTCAAATTACAACTCGATACCTATGAAAAAATATGACTCTATATGCAATATGGAAGTGATGATGTGCATGTCATAAAAGGAAACGGTGGAAGTTGCATGGCAATATATCTCAGAATGGCTATGGAAATGCCATAATAGGTAGGTATGGTGGCTGTTTTGAGGAAAGATATATGGTGGCTGTTTTGAGGAAGGTATATGGTGGCTGTTTTGAGGAAGGTATATGGTGGTTGTTTTGAGGAAGTTGTTTGTTGCACTTGTGAAAGTTGCGCGGTACTAGACAGGCTAGCAAAAGTGAAAGGGTGACAGTGCGTATAATCCATGGATGCAACATTAGTCATAAAGAACTCACATACTTATTGCAAAAGTCTATTAGTCATTGAAGCAAAGCATTAAACGCATGCTCCTAGGGGGGAGGTTGGTAGGAGTTAACCATCGCGTACCCCCGACCCTCACACAAAGGTCGACAATCTATAAACAAGTCATGCTCCGACTTACATAGCGGTTCACCATACGTGCATGCTATGGGAATCACAAACCTTTACACAAGTTTTTTTTACCAAATCACAATTTACTTCCTAACATGTCTCTTAACATTACCATCTTTATATCTCAAAACTTTATGCAAGGAATCGAACTTCTCATAAATACTCAATGCACTTAATATGGAAGTTTCTATTATATCCCTTTTGGATGCCTATCATATTAGGAATAAATTCATAACCTAGACCAATTACCATGCTATTTTTAGAAACTCTCAAAATAGTATAAGTGAGGTATGAGGGTTCAAGTATTTCTATAAAACAAAAACACCACCGTGCTCTAAAAGATATAGGTGAAGCATATAGAGCAAAATTGCCCAACTCAAAAGATATAAGTGAAGCAGATAGAGTATTCTAATAAATTCACGATTCAGCGTGTCTCTCAAAAGATGTGTGTAGCAAAGATGATTGTTTGAAACTAACAAGCAAAGACTCATATCATACAAGATGCTCCAAGCAAAACACATACCATGTGGTGAATAAAAATATAGCCTCAAGTAAATTTACCGATGGATTGAAGACGAAAGAGGGGATGCCTTCTAGGGCATCCCCAAGCTTAGCTCTTTCGCATCCTTGAATATGACTTGGGTTACCTTGGGAATCCCCAAGCTTAGGCTCTTGCCACTCCTTACTCCATAGTCCATGCAATCTTTACCCAAAACTTGAAAACTTCACAACACAAAACTTAAGAAAAAAACTCGTGAGATCCGTTAGTATAAGACAAATGGTGATGCAGCGAAGTAGATAAGTATTTCTCTTAGTCTTTGAGAACCAAGGTATCAATACAGTAGGAGGAACAAGCAAGTCACCAATGGATGCACCTACACAAATAATCAAACTCTTGCACCCAACGCTATAAAGGGGTTGTCAATCCCTTCACGGTTATTTGCAAGGATTAGATCCGATAGAGATAGATGTAACAAGTGCGGAAAGTAAAAGGTAAATAAATTGCAGCAAGTATAGATCTGAAAATATATGATGGAAAATAGACTCGGGGCCATAGGTTTCACTAGAGGCTTCTCTCTTGAAGACAAATATTATGGTGGGTAAAAATATTACTGTCAAGCAATTGATAGAAAATCAAATAATCATGTAGTTATCCAAGGCAATGATCATGCATATAGGCATCACGTCCATGTCAAGTAGACCAAAACGATTCTGCATCTACTACTATTACTCCACACATCGACCGACTCCTGCCTGCATCTAGAGTATCAAGTTCATGAAGAGCAGAGTAACACATTAAGAAAGATGACATGATGTAGAGGGATAAACTCAAGCAATATGATGAAAACCCATCTTGTTACCCTTGATGGTAACAATACAATACGTGCCTCGCTACCCCTACTTTGTCACTGGGTGAGGACACCGCAAGCTTGAACCCAAAACCAAGCACTTCTCCCATTGCAAGAATTACCAATCTAGTTGGCCAAACCAAACCAATAACTCAAAGAGACTTGCAAGGATATGAAATCATGCATATAAGAAATCAGAGGAGATTCAAATAAGATTCATGGATAATCTAAACATAAACTCACAATTCATCGGATCTTGACAAACACATCACAAAAGAGGATTACATGATAGATCTCCATGAAGATCATGAAGAACATGGTATTAAAGATCAAAGAGAGAGAGAATAAGCCATCTAGCTACTAGCTATGGATCGTAGGTCTGTGGTGGACTACTCACGCATCATCGGAGGGGCAATGGAATTGATGTAGATGCCCTCCGTGATCGAAACCCCCTCCGGTCGATTACCTGAAAAGGCTCCAAGATTGGATCTCTCGGGAATGGAGGCTTCCGACGGCGGAAAAGTATTTGCGTGGCTCGTTTTGATGTTGGGGGAATATTTGGGTATTTATAGGCCAATAATTAGGGTTAGGAGACCTTCCAGGAGGCGACAAGCCTGCTAGGCATGGCCAGGGGGGCGCGCCTAGTAGGCTTGTGGCACCCTGGCACCTCCCCTGACGTGCACTCCAAGTTTGGATGACTTGTTTCCTTCTAGAAAAATTCCTTCCGAAGGTTTTATTCCGTTTGGACTCCGTTTAATATTCCATATCTACAAAACTCAAATACAAGGAAAAAACAAAAACTGGCACTTGGCTCTAGATTAATAGGTTAGTCCCCAAAATAATATAAATAGCATATTAATGCATATAAAACATCCAAAACAGATAGTATAATAGCATGCCATCATCAAAAATTATAGATACATTGGAGACGTATTGTGGTCCAACGCTGAATGTATTCTCGGAGTGTCTCATACCTTTTCTGGACACAATGTTGCAACTCGGTCAAACCACACGGATGCTTGTATGTGCCATCGAATGTTTTGACAAACACTCGGGCCAAGTCTTCCCAGCAGTAGATGCAGCTCGCAAGTAGCTGGTATAGCCACGCGCGTGCAGATCCCTCCAGCATGAGAGGAAGGTGTTTCATCGCAACAAAATCATCGCCGCCACCGATCTGGATGGCCACTCTGTAATCCTCAAGCCAAGTTTCCATCTTGGACTCACCGTTGAACTTTCCGATTCCTGTCGCCAACATATAGTTGGGGGGAATTTCTGCCTCTATGATATACCTACTAAAGCACTCAAGACCGGAAGTCCCCTGTCGGGGTATACAAAGAGGGGTATTTGTTTTCCTCTGACTTGTGCACGAACAACAAAGCCTCCTATGTGGCAACCTGAGCCTGCCGGGAAGCAACGTCGACACCATCCCGGCAAATAACCAAGATAAGACTCCAGCAACTTGACGCGGCAACCCAAGCCAGGGCTGTTGCACGCCAAACACGTCTTCGGCGCTTGCCGGGGACCAGGACATGCGCCCCTTCATGAAGACCCGGCAAGCCACCCCTCCCCCCCGATAGGCGCGAGCTAAATAGCCACCGCTCCACCTCATCGCAAGGCCAGTCACTCGTCGATGCGGTGTCAAGCCCCCAAGTGGCTAAGAGACTCTCCCTAAACACGTGGCAACACGCTGGAAGGTAAATTGCACCTCCTTAATACCCATCCATAGACGTGTCGAGCTAGGGTGCGATAGTTAGCTAAAGCGGTGGTATAAGCTTACTGGGAATGCACTCCCGTGCGCCACCTAGACTAGCAATGATGAAATTTTGTCCCTAATGCCAGAGTTAGGTATGATAAGCTCTGCTAGCTATCTAATCATCAGAAAATGTCTGTTTTGCCACTGTGGTTGCCTCTTGTGCTATAAAAGGAGGCCCAAGGCAACCTGGATAGGGATTCGGACCATCGAACACTTGTACACATGTAGTTACTCCCTCGAAGGCCTCCCTTGCCGGGTTGGAGTGCCGCACATTCATCGTGTTCCTCTGATCAATCCACCCACAAAGCAGGAGTAGGCTTTTATGCTTCATAGCAGCCCGAACCTGGGTAAACTATCGTGTCATCTCACTGTCTCTGCTCTTTGTGCTTGCGTCCACGCCCCTGCCGAACCACAAGGGACCAATGGTCCCATAGGTGATCGTGTGCATTCTGCCCCGACATCTTTGGCACGCCAGGTAGGGGCGATGCATCGGCGCAAACCTGAGATCAAAGACGGCGCGTTGGACGGTGTCGGCGTCCCTAGTGTTGAAGGAGGGGAAACGTCGACGTTTCCCTCAAACTCCATCTTCTCCGAATTTCATCACCCGCCAATGCTATAGACGCATCGGTGGGCAAAGGCGGTGAGCGTCAACGCTGCGGTCAGAGCGTTCGCCGCGAACGGCCTAGCCCCGGCATACTTCATGAATGGGGAAGAAGCAAGCCAAGCAATGGCGTCATTCTCGTTGCGGTCTTCAAGCCCACTTAACCCCAGGAGAGTACGGCTCGGCCTCCAGATTACACAAAGGAGGTATCCTATTCCGCTCCTCCTTTTCCTTTCCTTCCCCGCCCGTGAACAGTTCAGCATAACGGTGGAGTCCCTGATGTTGATGCGCTCGTGTAAGGCTCGGTTCTGAATTCACCCTTCGAAAGGGCCAATTCCCGAGCCGAACGCTGGAGCAAATCCGTTAGTGGACCGTCCCGGCAAGCGAACCACGGCAAGGCTTCGTTCACCAATGCCTCTGCCGCGTTGGTTGATACGAGACCAGCGGGTGCAAGGGGAGGGAATAGGGATAAAGGAAGTTGGACTAGTTACGATACTTCATCATTAGTACTTATTTGTGCATGATTTACACTAGCCCGGAAGATCTGTGCCGGAGATTATGCTCATAACTAATGAGTTCCAAAGTCTCTCCATTTGTCCCTTCTCTCTTCCCTCTTCTTCTCAGGATGAAGGTGAACGCGCGTACATGTGTTCGCCGGGAATTCCGAAGGATAAAAGCAATCAAGTATGGAGGGAGGGGCGGTGCGCCTGAACAAGCGCGTGCTGGAGCAAAACAGAGAATTTATGGCAAAAGCTAAGTTGGCATGGCCAGTGATTTTTTATCATAATTTGCATTCGTGTGACTCTCCTTTGGTCAGCAAGGTTTCGTATGATGAATCTTGCGTGCGATGGATTCTTGTCGTCTCTTGTTCGCGCCCCATTTTCGTTTCGAGCCTTCTCAACGAAATGGGCGGCAGCGTCAAAGACCGACAAGGATAAAAGCTCGTCGGCAGCGTTCCCTTGCCGGATGAATGCCAAGGATCCGCTCTGCAAGGCAATCGCGGCAACACTTTGTTGGCGAGCAACCAGAGCACAAAAAGAAAGTAATCATATGAACACCAATAGGAAAACAAAGGCGAGGAATAACACACAAGTTTACATGCAAACAATAATTCGATAGCTTCAAAGCAAACGCACTACATAATTTAATACGAGGTAATGTCATGTCTCAAAATACAGGACAACACGACAATAGAAATGACTCAAGATTACTTCCGATGGCTCCCCTGAACCATCCGGACCGAAAGGACCTTGTCAGCAAGAGGACCAGCTTTCTCCTCGGTGGCAAAAACATCGGCGCCCGGCGGTAGCTTCTTGAAACCAACAGAGAGATCGAGATCTGGGTGGAAGTATGCGAGGTGACGGTGTCCTGGACTAGGGGGTACTCACCATGTCGTCTCCCAACCAGTGGGTCGGGCCGAGGAGTCCCCGGACGATTCACTAATAGGCCACTTCGGACGGCCCATGATGCATACAAGAGAGATTACACAAGACTTGACGCACAAGACAAGGGCTCCTCTAAACCCTACACCTACAGTGCATTATATAAACCGAGGCCAGACTAGTCAATAGATAATCTCATATTCATTACAACAATCTCGTGGTAGATATATGTACTATGTATTATCCCCATATCAATACAATCAAAAGCAGGACGTGCGGTATTATCTCCTTGAGAGAGCCCGAATCTGGGTAAAATCCTATGTCCATGTTACCATCGCTCCAAAACGCCTAGCTTAGGACCCCTACTACGAGATACGTCGGATTTGACACCGACATTGGTGTTTTGATTGAGAGTCTGCGGATGTCACCGTGAAACGATGGGATCTTCAAACGATGCCAAATTAGGTATTACACTTCTAGTTAGATCTATTATGTGACAACTTCTTTTTTATACTATTACGGTCGCTAGTTTGTCAAATTTATTTACAGATTACGGTTCGCCGCATCGTCGCAGGCAGGCAGCGATCCGATTTGTTTTGCTGTAATCACCGTCTGCTACTTTCCAACTAACTACAATAATCGTAGTTCGGCAGTAGTCCGATCCGCCATCGTCAAGAGAAGACACACCAGTTGACCATGTAGTCGGCCCTTCCGCGGAGGCCTCGGCGCCGGCTACAAAATTTCCTGCAGGCGTCTTTATCACCGCATGACAAAAGCTGGTAGAGCGGTGCCCGTGCAGCCAAATTTGACAGCCTGCTGCTCCTTCACGTCAAATACGTACCAGTACTTGTTGAGGATCAATGCACAAAGGGGAGCACACGTCAGGGAGATTTATCTCTTACCCTTTTTCTCTATTCAGCACCCGTCCGCTCGCTGGTTGTTTACTATTTTTCCCTATGCAGATTAAAGATGCTACTAACCATATTAAGTACTGTTTACTTTTATAAATTCTTATAGACGTTTTAGACATAGTGCAAAACAGTTCAATTTCAGTTGTCTGAACGGACTTATAAAAGTGAACGGAGGAAGTACTAGTTTTACAACATGGTATCTTGGATTTAGCCAATGGATTCTAGTAATTTAAGTACTGCTACTCCACGTAATGATAAAAACCGATATGTTCTTGGTACTGATTAAAGCTGCTAGTCCTGTACAGATCATTTCCTTCGCTTTGGTCTGCTATGATCATCATCACCGTGAAACATGTTTTATTTTTCTAAATTATTTGTTTAGCACGTATAAAATTATTGTACACGGAATATTTTCTGTTTGTTTGTACTGTATTATTTTTACAGAGATATTTTATCAAAGCTGGTGTATGACATCGGACAGGCCAGCCGTTTGTGGATTTTCGACCTATGTTCAGATCGACTTCGCGCCGGATAACCGACCTCGACAACGCGACACCGCTACCTTGGCGAGCAAACTTCGTCGTTCCGCCTCTACCGACCTCTGCATTCAGGACATATTTATCAATCTATTTTATTTCATGTGAATTAATTGTGCGAAGAGAATGTTTTGGTTTGTTTTTCCACCGTCTTATGCGTGTAGATAAATAAAGAGCAACCGAACTATGTTGTTATCTCGGCTAGCCGAGAGTTCAGATAACTGAGTCCAAATCATCGCCCCATGGTTTGTCACGTACCAATGGGACGATCAGAGTCCCACGACTGGCGGTCCGCCGGTCCGAGCTCCGCTGTGATTTTTGCGCATCATGAAGTTGTTGAAGAAACAGGCACGCGGGCGAAAGAAAAATACGTGAAACATCGTCCTGATCGGATGGAGTACTGCTGACATGCGTGAAGCTGACAAGAGTTCTGCTTGGCCTGATTTGGATCTAGCGTGAGATCGCAGTACGACCTATGTGACGATCTAGTCAGCTTCCCGTGTGTTGCTCGATGAACGCCATGTCTCGAACTCGGATCACCCCGTGAATTCGGATTTCGTCACCTCATCACACCGATGCCATGTGTCAACATCTGTGCAACGTCGCAACCTCGATGCACAGGCCACATCCTTTTAACTTATTTACGTATTTTTATGCAAAAAAAATCATTATTATTATTATTACTACCGGACTTGCACTATTTTATGCGCATAGGTAATCGGCTTTGACAGTCCACGTCGTCGCCTATGCGTGGAGACGGCGTCGTTCACCTGGATGCGTGTATCTATGCTGGCATCTCGACGCCGCCACTCCGCTGAGTCAACATCGGTGTCCAGGCCAATTCCCTTAATTGTTTACTTCACTTAAATTAATTAAATAGAAGAATTATATATATATATATAATATTATCATTACCTTTATTTGTTATTACTTTTGGCTTGCACTACATTATGTGCGTAGATAATTGACTTCGACTGTATAACGGGGTCACCTCGGCGCGCCGAAGTCGTCGCCTCGCCTCCATCAACCGAATTGTGTCGTCACCTTGGTGCGCTGCCCAACGTTGGCATACCCGCACCGCCACTTCATTAAGTCGGTGTCACACTGCCGACCTCACCTCGGCTGGATTGGGGGCTTCGGCATCACTTCACCAACTTACTCTTGGGGCTTCGACGTCATCTTACTGAGCTGTTGCGTCCCCTTCGCTAGACTGGGGGTTGCGCTCGCCATGTCAGCGATATTGTGTCATCACATCGTCAAACCGAACTCCTCGCCCGGCCACCTCGGAACCGGCTTGGCGGCTGGGACCTCGGCCAAGCCGAGGACAATGCACCATACTAGATTTTTCAGAGATCAATGCGCTCTTGCATCCTGCCTCAAGTTCGAACTGCGTCATCAATGTCGATCACATTAACTAGCTAAGTCATTTTTGTGCCCGGCTCTTTTTGAAATTTTACTTTTTGTTCGGTTCAACCAAACATTATATTGTTTGTTAAACAAAATCATTTAAAGAAATTCCTTTCCCCAAAGTTACCTGGGGCTCTTAAATTTATATGCGCCATTTTTTAATAAATGTGTTTTCTTCTTGGTCGTTGCAAAGTTTTTATCTACTACTTCTTTTTCCAACGCGAGTGTGTGGTCAATAGTCGGATAGCCTAGTTTCTTTCTAAAAGCCGCTCGAGTTTATTTCGCTAAACAGGCCTTGGAGAAACACTCCGCCTTCGGGATATGGAGGTTGAAGCCAAAGGTTGACCCGCTTGGAGTCCGGAGATCGGATGTATCATGTTAAAGCACGACCGAAGCACATATTAATTTTAAGACCAATTTCGGATTGGCATAATTTATTTTATCTAAACGTAAAGTTTTTTGCATAAGTTTTTTGGTTTTTTCGAGCATAACTTTCAACGTACAACGCCAGATGCATTTCACGCATCGGCAATATTAAAGGGGTTCTGTTGTTAGCATCGAACCCATCAAACACCGAGGTACTCCGGGTTCTGTTGTTAGCATCGAACGCATCGGCAATATTAAAGGGGTTCTGTTGTTAGCATCGAACCTCTGTGATTGTTACTTCAGGGTCATCCGGGTTAGTACCTCAGACTGGGTGAAGCCGAAAGCTAGCCATCTTAAGAATATAATTGGTCAGCAACGACGGAAGTGAAAATTTCGGTTCATTAAAGACCATAGAGTTCGGGAACATTCACCGAACTAAATCCTCAATATTTTCCTCCCACATTGATTGGAGTTGAGGTTTCATGATCATGGTCAACATGACATCCTGGGGAAAGGAACTTATAAAGGAACTATTTTTCCCAGAAGACGTTCCTTACGTTAATAGTAATATAACATATCTCTCCGCATACCTTTGTTTATAAAACCGTATGACCGTATTGCCTTGTTTTTCATAAATCTCTGTCGTTCTAAAGGCTTTATAAAGTATAACAAACACTCCTCGGCTACTGGGCGAGGAGGTTGAAGCCGATGGTCGGTCAACAAAGTCTTGTACAATATGGATCCAAGCATCAATGATGTAAAGTACTTGGATACATAGAATCATTACACATAAATTGTGTCAACCGTAACACAGTTTGTGTCAAACAAATATCGATCCTTAATTCGACCAACCGTGCCTAAATTAAGGATCGGGGGCTACTGCATTACCTATTCAATGCAGCAAATCCAAAGTGCAATATGGTTTCCGAGGAGATTCGATCCTTAGGTTGGTCGGCCACACCCAACCCGAGTCTCAGAAACTACTACGTACCGCATTTACATCCCTAACGTATACCGCCGAGCTAGAACTTGATCCTCAGGACGATTTTGCAAATTGACCTAAGTCTCACGGGCTACTGGGACCAGTGGTTTTATTTTGATTATTATTTTTCCTTCAGGTGCATCTCGGGTTATAGACCGACACACACCTTGAGGGCTACCACCTATAAATCTCGGTAGTAAATAAATTGAAGTGATCGGAAATTATTTCCACCAAAAATCAGCCCACTCCCGAGAGAGTGCACTATTTCCAAAGTAGCCCGGTGTAAATCTTGGATGCAGGTGGTTGGCTCAATAGAGGGCATTGCCGGCATTAAGCTCGGCCGAACACGTTCAACCTTTTCAAAAACTGAAGTAATCTATGACACCTTGGATGCCGGCCAGTGTTGGAGCTCGGTTGTGCAAAATACCTTGGAAGCAGTCCGGCATAAAGCTCGGATGCGAATGGTTGGCTCCATAAAAGACTATTCCAGCATTTAAGCTCGGATGGACTCCTTCAAATTTTCAGAGACCAAGGTAATCTATGACACCTTGGATGCCGACCAGCGTTGGAGCTCGGCTGCAAAAAGACACCTCAGATGTAGTTCGGCATTGGAGCTCGAGCGCAAGAGGAAACTGTCGCACGGGAAACACTTCAAACCTGAGTTGTGGCGTAAAAAATTACAAGGCATCGATAAAGGCCGAGAACTTAAAGGGGCTCCTCGGATGCCCGACGTGTGAAATCTACGGATTGAGCTCGGCGATCCTCAAGATCAGACATGGGAAGATTTGTTAAACCAGCTTTCAAGACCGACGACCGAAGACAAAGAACTATTCGAAAGAACCGAGGAGCGTCCCCAACTTGAAGACCGGTTCAGGGGGCTACTGATGGTGTTCTGGACTAGGGGGTACTCACCATGTCATCTCCCGACCAGTGGGTCGATCCGAGGACCCCCAGGACGATTCACTAATGGGCCACTTCGGGTGGCCCATGATACATACAAGGGAGATTCCACAAGACTTGGCGCACAAGACAAGGACTCCTCTAAACCCTAGGCCTACGGTGCATTATATGAACCGAGGCCAGGCTAGTCGATAGACAATCTGATATTCATTACAACAATCTAGTGGTAGATATATGTACTATGTACTATCCCCATATCAATACACTCAAAAGCAGGACGTAGGGTATTATCTCCTTGAGAGAGCCAGAACCTAGTTAAAATCCTGTGTCCATGTTACCATCGCTCCAAAACGCCTAGCTTAGGACCCCTACTACGAGATACATCAGATTTGACACCAACACCAGGTTGCTCAGAACCATGAAGCAGGCATTGCGGGCCAGCTTCCGGGACTCGTCGGCGAAGCAGGCGTCTCTGTCTTCTTCAGAAGCTTTCAGCCCCTCGATCAAGCCCTCTAACAAGAATGTAAGCTTGATGCTTGGGACTTCATGTTGATTGACGGAGAAAGCCCAGCTCTTCATGTTAATGTTCTAGATTTGTGTGGTGAGGCGCTCAGTGATGTTGGTCAGGCTCTTGATCCAGAGGTCGCATTGTTCGATATGGTTCTTTAGTTTGTCTTCAGCCTCTTCCTAGACAGATTGTGCGTTGGCCAGGTCTGTTTGCAGCAGCTCCTCATGAGCGCCAACAGATTTGATGTCCTTCTCTAGGGGGACCAACTTGGACTTAAGATCAAAAATGGCACCATTAGCAGTCTCAAGGTCTTGACCCTTGGAGGAAAGTTGTGACTGCACCACTTCCAAAGTGGCTTGCATCTTCTGCGCTTCCTCTTTGAGAGCTTCGACATCTTTGTTGCTCTTGCCTAGGTCGTCCATTAGTTTGCACAGCTAGTTTTCAAGAGTGGTCTTGGCGGCGATAGCAGCAGAAAAGTCGTCGGAGACTTTCTTTAGTTGGTCAGCAGATACCACGGATAATGTGTCAAGGGAAGCTTTATGACTGTCTTCTAGTTCTTTGGTGCGCTGCAGAACATGGGTCTCCAGTTCCTCATCCTTACTGCAGAGGGGGGCATTGAGAGTCTCCTCCCAGGAGGAGATTTCTGCCTCTTTGGCATCCAGTAGCACTTTGTGCACCGCCAGACGAGTCTCCTTAGCTGCAACCTTCGCCTAGGCTGTAGACAACTTTTCATACTGCCTCTTGAGGGAACAGACCTGCTGGTTGTACCAGTCTTGCAGCTCTTTTCCTTTGGCCCTCAGTTGTTGGTCCATGAGTCCAGCCTGTTCGCGTTGCTCCTTGACGGACTGACACTTGAGTTTGTACCTGTCTTGGACGTCCTTATCCCGATCGCCACGGTTTCCAAGAAGACCAGGTCATGGGCACTATGAGCGGGATCATCAACTTCCTCCACTCTCTGGATTAGTGATGTCTACTACACAACCTTCTTCTTGTAGACTTGTGTTGCGCCTCCAAGCGCAGAGTTTTGTAGGACAGTAGCAATTTTCTCTCAAGTGGATGACCTAAGGTTTATCAATCCGTGGGAGCTGTAGAATGAAGATGGTCTCTCTCGAACAACCCTACAACCAAATAACAGAAATCTCTTGTGTCCCCAACACACCCAATACAATGGAAAATTGTATAGGTGCACTAGTTCGGCAAAGAGATAGTGATAAAAGTGTAATATGGATGGTAGATATAGGTTTTTGTAATCTAAAAATATAAAAACAGAAAGGTAACTAATGATAAAAGTGAGCACAAACGGTATTGCAATGCTTGAAAACAAGGCCTAGGGTTCATACTTTCAATAGTGCAATTTATCTCAACAATACTCCATAGTTGAATCATATGTAAATACCTCTCGTGCGACAAAGAGTTCACTCCGAAGTCACAAATAGCGGAGAACTAACGAAGAAATTATTGTAGGGTACGAAACCACCTCAAAGTTATCTTTTCCGATCAATCTTATGAGCTATCCCTATAAGTGTCACGAACAACCCTAGAGTTCGTACTAAAATAACACCTTAAGACGCACATCAACCAAAACCCTAATGTCACCTAGATACTCCAATGTCACCACGAGTACCCATGGGCTTGATTATACGATATGCATCACACAATTTCAGATTCATCATGTTCAATCCAACACAAAGAACTTCAAGACAAAAACATGTGCCAACCCCTATGCATAGATTCCCATGGTCACGAAACCCGCAAGTTGATCACCAAAACATACATCAAGTGGATCAATAGAACATCCCATTGTCACCGCGAATATCCCATCGCAAGACATACATCAAGTGGTCTCAAATCCTTAAAGACTCAATCCGATAAGAAAACTTCAAAGGGAAAACTCAATTCATCACAAGAACATAGAGAGGGGAAAACTCCATATGATTCATCTATATCAATAAAGCTCGCGGTACATCAAGATCGTGACATCTCAAGAACACGAGAGAGAGAGATCAAACACATAGCTACTGGTACATACCCTCAGCCCCGAGGGTGAACTACTCCCTCCTTGTCATGGAGACCGTCAGGATGATGAACATGGCCTCCGGTGATGATTTCCCCCTCCGGCAGGGTGCCAGAATGGGCTCCTGATTGGTTTTTCGTGGATACAGAGGCTTGCGGCGGCGGAACTTCCAATCTAGGTTTCTTTTCAGAGGTTTGGGTATTTATAGGAATTTTTGGCGTCAGTCTCACGTCAAGGGGTGCCACCAGGCGGTGACAAGCCTGCTAGGTGCGACCAGGGGACAGGCTTATGACCTCCTCGGGGCTCTTCTGGCCCAACTCCAATGCTTCAGGGGTCTCTTTTGGTCCAGAAAAAATCATATTAATTTTTCAGCCCATTCCGAGAACTTTTATTTCTGCACAAAAAACGACACCATGGTAGTTCTGCTGACAGCGCCAGTCCGGGTTAGTTCTAATAAAATCATACCAAAATCATATAGAATTATTGTAAACATGTTATGAATACTTCATAAATTATAGATACGTTGGAGACGTATCAGCATCCCCAAGCTTAATTACTGCTCATCCTCGAGTAGGTAAATGATAAAAGAAATAATATATGATGTGTGAATGCTAGCATAGTGCATAAATTTGATCAATGATTGTTCCAAACACTTTCTCTAGCATCATTATATATCATAAACAGTAGCTCATCTCATAAACCTTCTCATGATGAAATAACAAGCTATCCACATGTTAAAGTATAGACTAACAAACTATGATTTCAGTCACCAAGCAATTGCAATTCATCTAATTTTCACAAAGGGTCTATGTAAGAGCTTTGATTTAGCAAATTCCACATACTCAACTATCATATTGTTTTCCATGATTGCTAACACTCAAAGCATATTTTTAGAACAAATATCATTCATCAAACACAAACAAAGATAGGGGCTTAATGTTTCGCCTCCCAACTTATTTATCATATAGACAATTGTCAACAATAATAATTCATGATCAAATATATTTGAACGGCCATATATGCTTGGATCTTTCCCCACCACATGATGCTTGCCAAGAGAAAAAGGCGAAATATAGGAAGTGGTAAAGACCACCATGACTCTTGCATAAAGGTAAGTACTGGAAAGTAAAAGATAGGCCCTTCGCAAAGGGGAGCAATTATTTGCAGAGGTGCTAGAGCTCGAGCTTTTAAAACAGAGATGAAAAATAATTTTGACCGGTATGCTTTCATTGTCACCATAAAAACCAAGAGATCTCGGTATATTCCATGCTAGATACATTATAGGCGGTTCCCAAACAGAATGGTAAAGTTTTTACTCCCCCTCCACCAATCAATCACACTCCACGGCAGGCCGAATGCACGGGTACCGTACATACCAACAACATTCCTGTGGGAGTATTGTTTAATTATTTGCATTTTTTTCTTTGATTTCGGGACTGGGAATCCCTATTACCAGCCACTTTCTCGTAATGATAGTGAATCAACACATATCATGAGAATAAGCCACCTAGCATGGAAGATACTGACAGCCCCTAGTTACTATCTGAGCGTTCGGGCATACAAAACAGAATATATTTGAAGGTTTAGAGTTTGGCACATGCGAATTTACTTGGAACGGCAGGTAAAGACCGCATATAGGTAGGTATGGTGGACTCATATTGAACAACTTTGGGTTTGAGGGTGTTTGGATGCACAAGTAGTATTTCTACTTGGTGCGGAAGTTTTGGCTAATATGGGGTGGAAAAAAGCACCACATGTTGGAGGATCCATAACAATATAACTTCTATACAAATATACCCAAGCATAACTCGTTACGTTGTCTTCCTTGTACAACTTCAACTAATTTGCTCAAGTTTGAAAATAATTAATGGGGCTCACAATCATAGAAGATGTCCAAGATAGTATATTTATATGTGAAATCTCTCTTCCTGCAATATTGTTTCATGAATTATTCAAGTGGCCAATGCGGTGTTTGCTATCTATCAATAAATTTTACCAACTATACTTCTTATACGTGAAGTTATTACTCCCCATGTCATAAGCATGTAAAACATATATAATTTCAGATTTATGATATTCAATTCATTCAACCATTTACTCATAGGATATAAGTGAAGCACGAGAGTACATGACAAAACTACTCCAAAACATATAAGTGAAGATCAATGAGTAGTCAAACAATTAAGTAGCTATGTGAGGACTTTATCTCTCTCTCTCAATAAATATTTTCAGATATGAGTATTTTATTAAACATCAAGCAAAAAAATAGCACTCCAAGAATAGCACGCATCATGAGAACGAATAAAAATTTAGGCTCAACATAGGCTAACCGATAGTTGACGAAGAGAGGTGGGATGCGTAGCATCCCCAAGCTTAGATGCTTGAGACTTCTTGAAATATTTACTTGGGGTGCCTTGGTCATCCCCAAGCTTGATCTTTTGTATCTCGTTCAATCCTCTCATATCATGGTTTCACCTATTCTCAAAAACTTCATCCACACAAAACTCGAAAAGAACTCGTGAGATAGGTTAGTACACATAAGAATAAATCAACACTTCATGTACTGCCAAGAAAAGTTGCACGATAATTTTAAAACATTAGCTACTGTATACTATCATTTCCACAATTTATATTTACCAATATAGGTTATGAAATTATAGGATAAGTAGATAACAAAATTATGACAGCAATCTATCCAAACAAAACAGTTTGTAGAAATTTATGAAAACAGTGTACTTATGTAACTCAAACAATTATGAAAAATTATTAAATTCTATAAATATTATATTAAAACAATTTCTAAAAATTTCATAAACTTTCCACGTTCAAGTAAAATATGAAAATCCAAACACTCCAGCAGAAGTTTCTGTTTTTACCCAGCACATATCAAAACATGCAATGCAAGCATCCTAAGGCAATTCTTGAAAGTTTTTATTTACAAAAAATATTATAAATAACACCTAAAAATAAAAACAAAATAAAATTATGCTCCAAGCAAAACTCATATTATGTGACGAATAAAAATATAGCTCCAAGTAAGATATATCGGTAGTGTTGAAGATGAAAGAGGGGATGCCTTCCGGGGCATCCCCAAGCTTAGACGCTTGAGTCTTCCTTGAATATTACCTTGGGGGTTCATTGTTAATACCCAAGCTTAGGTTATTTTCACTCCTTATTCTCCTCATATCAGTATCTTACCCAAAACTTGAAAACTTCAATCACACAAAACTTAACGGAACTTTGTGAGAAGGGTTAGTGTAATAAAGATAGATCATTCACTTAGGTACTGTCAAGACAAGATTCATAATTATTTCCACATGATGCCTGTTGTATCACATCATTACCACAATTTATATTACTCAATGTAAGCTATAGGAACACTTGAAACAAGCAAACTATGCATGCAAAACAAAATCTGTCAAAAATAGAACAGTCTGTAAAGATCTGAATGATCACCATACTTACCTGACTCTTAATTTTTTGAACAATTAAGAAAACTCAAGGAATTTTCATATCAAGTTTATGTAAAAATTTAGTAACTATTTTAAGCTCTAGTAAAATCAGATAATTCATTTACTATACGCAAAACTTTATGTTTTTGCACAGAATCAAACAAGCAAGTATCCACACTATCCCAAAGGCTTTACTTGGCACTTTATTGAAATAAAAGACACAAAACATGATTACTATAGTATCTTAATAATGTGAACACATCAAAACATAATATAAAAGTGTTAGGTTGCCTCCCAACAAGCGCTTTTCTTTAATGCCTTTTAGCTAGGCATGATGATTTCAATGATGCTCGCATAGGAATAATAATTGAAACATGCAAAAGAGCATCACGAATCTCATGACAAGCACATTTAAGTCTAACCCACTTCATATTCATAGGGATTTTGTGAGCAAACAATTTATGGGAACAAGAATCATCTAGCCTAGGAAGGCAAAACAAGCATAACTTAAAAACTTTGAACACATAGAGAGGAAACTTGATATTATTGCAATTCCTACAAGCATATGTTCCTCCCTCATAATAATTTTCAGTAGCATCATGAAGGAATTCAACAATATAACCAGCACATAAAGCATTATTTTCATGATGCACAAGCATAGAATTTTTATTACTACACACACAAGCAAAATTCTTCTCATGCAAAGTAGTGGGAGCAAACTCAACAAAATAACTATCATGTGACACTTGATTGACATAACCACAATGAATATTAAAATCATGATAATAGGTTTCATGGTTGTCATTACTCTTTATAGTATACATGTCATCACAATAATCATCGTAGATAGGAGGCATGCCATAATCATAATAGTTTTGCTCATCAAAACTTGGGGGACTAAAAATATCTTCTTCATCAAACATAGCATCCCCAAGCTTGTGGCTTTGCATATCATTAGCATCATGAATATTCAGAGAATTCATACTAACAATATCACTATCATGATCATCACCCAAATATTTAATGCCAAACATTTTAATAACTTCTTCTTCTAAAACTTTAGCACAATTTTCCTTTCCATCATTTTCACGAAAGACATTAAAAAGATGAAGCATATGAGGCAACCTCAATTCCAATTTTTTTGTCGTATTCTTTTACAAAACCAAACTAGTGAAAAACAAGAAAATAAAAGATTTGATTGCAAGATCTAAAGATATACCTTCAAGCACTCACCTCCTCGGCAACGGCGCCAGAAAAGAGCTTGATGTCTACTACACAACCTTCTTCTTGTAGACTCGTGTTGGGCCTCCAAGCGTAGAGTTTTGTAGGACAGTAGCAATTTTCCCTCAAGTGGATGACCTAAGGTTTATCAATACATGGGAGGCATAGGATGAATATGGTCTCTCTCTAACAACTCTGCAACCAAATAACAGAAATCTCTTGTGTCCCCAACACACCCAATCCAATGGCAAATTGTATAGGTGCACTAGTTCGGCGAAGAGATGGTGATACAAGTGTAATATGGATGGTAGATATAGGTTTTTGTAATCTGAAAATATAAAAATAGCAAGCTAACTAATGATATAAGTGAGCACAAATGGTATTGCAATGCTTGAAAACAAGGCCTAGGTTCATACTTTCACTAGTGCAATTTCTCTCAACAATACTAACATAGTTGAATCATACGTAAATACCTCTCGTGCGACAAAGAGTTCACTCCAAAGTCACAAATAGAGGAGAACAAACGAAGAAATTATTGTAGGGTACGAAACCACCTCAAAGTTATCTTTTCCGATCAATCTTATGAGCTATCCCTATAAGTGTCATGAACAACCCTAGAGTTCGTACTAAAATAACACCTTAAGACACACATCAACCAAAACCCTAATGTCACCTAGATACTCCAATGTCACCACGAGTACCCATGGGATTGATTATACGATATGCATCACACAATTTCAGATTCATCATGTTCAATTCAACACAAAGAACTTCAAAGAGTGCCCCATAGTTTCTACCAAAGATTCAAACGAAAACATGTGCCAACCCCTATGCATAGATTTCCAAGGTCACGGGACTCGCAAGTTGATCACCAAAACATACATCAAGTGGATCAATAGAACATCCCATTGTCACCATGGATATCCCATCGCAAGACATACATCAAGTGTTCTCAAATCCTTAAAGACTCAATCCGATAAGAAAACTTCAAAGGGAAAACTCAATTCATCACAAGAACATAGAGAGGGGAAAACTCCATATGATTCATCTATATCAATAAAGCTGATGGTACATCAAGATCGTGACATCTCAAGAACATGAGAGACAGAGAGAGATCAAACACATAGCTACTAGTACATACCCTCAGCCCCGAGGGTGAACTACTCCCTCCTCGTCATGGAGACCGCCGGGATTATGAAGATGGCCTCCAATGATAATATCCCCCTCCGGTAGGGTGTCGGAACGGGTTCTGATTGGTTTTTCGTGGCAACAGAGTCTTGTGGCGGCGGAACTTCCGATATAGGTTTTTTTGGAGGTTTGGGTATTTATAGGAATTTTTGGCATCGGTCTCACGTCAAGGGGTGCCATGAGGCGGTGACAAGCCTGCTAGGCGCGACCAGGGGGTGGCCGTGCCTGGCAGGCTTGTGACCTCCTCATGGCTCTTCTGGCCAGACTCCAATGCTTTGGGGGTCTCTTTTGGTCTAGAAAAAATCATACTAAATTTCCAGCCCATTCTGAGAACATTTATTCCTGCACAAAAAACGACACCATGGTAGTTCTGCTGAAAACAGCGTCAGTCTGGTTTAGTTCTAATAAAATCATACCAAAATCATATAGAATTATTGTAAACATGGCATGAATACTTCATAAATTATAGATACGTTGGAGACGTATCAAGTAGTGGCGCCATTATTCATTTAATCCCTTCATCAGTGTATGCACCCTCTGAGAAAGATGGATCGACAGTCGTTGGGGGCAGGCGAGTGGTGACCAACACAAGTTGATTCATGGGAGACTGTAGTGATGATGCTAGGGGTAGCTTGGAGGAAGGGGTCCCACGAATTGGAGAGGGTTCTTTTCCTCGATGGGTACGTCCGGGCCTACCACATTGTCGGAGTCTAGAGTCATCCTCTCCATAGTGTCTTGGGCCCCCCTGGCAACCAGCTCGTGGCCTTCCAACATAGCTATCCTCGTGGCTACCTCGGCGGCATCCTTCCCAATATCGGCAACTTCCGCAAGCAACTCAGGCTCTTCAGGGAGCAGAACTGCTGACCATAACAATATGCAAGATAATAAGACTCAAGAATCAATGAGGTGTATGAAGAAAAATAGAAACAAAGGCAAGAGGGGTACCCGATGGAGATGGCTGTGGAGGAACATCTCCTCCCCCGGCAGCATCCGTTGCCAGTGCAAGATCTATCACTACCTTGTTGGTGACGGCCTCGACGCAGGCAATCTCTTCGGTGGAGGCCCTTGCTGGAGATTCATTCCCACGAGGGCGGTCGAAGAGAGCTCTTGGAGAAGAGGTTCTTCCATAAGAACCTCTTCGTAGTGACTCTCTCCCATCTCCTTGGTGGGTGAGGGGGATGCTCTTTATCATTCCCGATGGGCAAAGCCTGCGCTTGGACTTCATAAGGAGAACTGGTCCGGGGGGCTGAGTTCGAGGTTCCTCTCCTTTTCCCCTGCCAGACTTGCGCCTGCTGAGGTTTCCAACCCTGCCAGGGACTTGGTCCGTTTATCCCAATGCACCAAGGGTTCTTCGTCCTCATCCCTGTCAAAAGCAATCATTCAAGATCGATTAAGGAAATCAAGAGAAAAACCTCGATCAAGACTTGAGTTAAAACAACTTACTCTGAAGCCATAAGCATGGAGTCCAACTCGTACGACGAGGGTGGTGGAGTTAGTTTGATCATCTTCAAAGTTAGGGGAGCGAAGCTTGGTGGAGGAGTCGGAACCTCCGACAAGGGCGAATTCGGTGGAGAGGTCGGGCTTGATGGGGGGCTAGGGTCCACCCCTAAGGCCTTCCGTCGCTTGGCGGGTGTGACCTGGGCCTTGGAGAGACGAGTGGATTGTCGGTGCGCTGTCACGCGTTCGCCTCCTTTGGAGGCCATCCTCTTCACCTTCGGCGGAGGCCGCGGGTGAGCGGAAAATGCCTCTTCCCGACTGGCACAGTAGCGGAGGCGGTGCCCTGGCTCAGGAGCCTGAGGGCCTACCTTGAGCTCCTCTTCCTCCACCACCAGCTCTCCCGCATCCTTCGTTTCAACCTCTCCTTGGGTTTTTGTCACCGTAGTTTGGGATCCCCCAACTCCCATAGACACAACCCCGACAGCGACCTCATGAGCGGGTCCTTCGCTCTCATCTTCGAAAGAGTCATCATCCTCCAACTCATCCTCACCAATTCCTCCGGAAGTTGTGCCACTGGCACCCCGGGCTGATATGTCCTCTGATATCCGATCAGCGATGAAGGCATTCTCTGCCTCCTTGGTTGGCACAAAGACACTGTCATCCGCCCGGATGAACCTTTCCTCTAGGCCAGAGCTCCGCTCCATCTCAGCTTCCATAGAGGGCAGTGGCCAATCAGCCTTGACTCTGGAGGCGTCGGAGTCGGGCATCCACTACAGTTTCTAGTTTTGGGCTGAGTTAAGATGAAGCGGAACAACTTTCGTCGATAGATGGAATGGATTGAATTTTCCGAATAGCTGGTCGCACAGCCAGCTGTGACCATAGATGGTCAAGTTGTTGTCGGGTCCTGGATATAGCCGCATCTAGTCAGCAGGACCATTGTATTCCCAGGCGAGCCTATCCCTCTTCTGCAGAGGAGTGGTGCAGCGCCAGAGCAAGTCAGAACCCACGCATTCAATGGTCAACCTGGCAGCCTTGAGGCAGACGATCCTGTTCAAGTTCGGGTGGAGTTTGCCGTCTGTGAGGCCTGGTTTGCTCCAGTCATTGCCGCGTGAGACGAATTCTATGCACGCAGAACAAAAATCAGGGGCTTTGTCGTCCTTGATCCAGCACCAGTTGCCCCTCCATTCCTCCCATTTGCCACACTGCCGGTCAGGAAGGTAATCCCAGCCGTCCTTCCTGCCCCGTGGAATCCAACTTATATTCCCGGAGCAGTGAGATTTTTCCTCAATTCGAGGGGCGAAGAAATGCCTGAACAAATCCATGTCGGGTATGACTCCGACAGAGTTCTCGCATAGATGGGCAAAGATTTCCATGCATGCCATCGCGTTGGGCATAAAGTCCAGGAGGTGAAACCCGTAAACCGCCATCATGGTGCAGCAGAAATCTGAGAACGGAGGAGAAAGGCCACAAAGGAAATAGGCGCAGAAAAGGCGATGCGAGTCGGAGGGCGTCTTGTCCTTGGGGTTGTCTGGCAGCACCGTGGGGGCCTTGTGCCCCTTGGTACCTCTTCCCCACATATAAGCGTATCTGGCGATCAAGGTATTGGAATCCAGAGATGATGGGGAGATGACCACATCTCTCCACCGCCACTTCTCTAGTTCTTCCGCTCTTCTCTTCCTCTCCTCGGCCGCTAGTTCAGCAGATGCTACCGCCTACTTCCCCTTGACAGCAATAGTCTTCTTCCCCATGTTTCGAGCTCTCGAGAGGGAAGGATGATCTAGGCGATCCTTGGCGAAATAGGGGCAGCGGTGGAAGCGGTTCTCTGTGGCTTGACGAAGAAGATGTAGGACAGAGAAACGGATGCGAATGAGTAGCGCTCCTATGCGCCTCCTCTTTTTATTTGGGAGGCACGTACGGGGGATGGCTCTTTGCTATTTCCTCGGGGAAACTGTCATTTCTTTACTGACAGTTTTTGTTATTTCCTAATGGCTACTATTCGATGACCCCCATGACCTGTGGTAATTACGCGGAGTGGGCGTGGGATAACACAACATTCATCCAATGCGTGTCCATGCACCGTTTTGGGCCTAACCCAACGTGCCAAGCAACACATGCGGCTCAGGCCCGGGGGCTTCTGTCCGGGTATAAAAATAGGGGTATTTGTTTTTCCCCTGATTTGTGCACGAATAGCAAAGCCTCCTATGCGGCAACCTAAGCCTGCCGGGAAGCAACGTCAACACAATCACGACAAACAATCGAGACAAGACTCCATCAACTTGACGAGGCAACCCAAGCCAGGGCTGCTACGTGCCAAGCACGTCTCCGGTGCTTGCCGGGGACCAGCACATGCGCCCCTTCATGAAGACCCGGTAAGCCATCCCCCAGCAGGCGTGAGCTAAACAACCACCGCTCCACCTTATCGCAAGGCCAGCCACTTGTCGATGCGGTGTTGAGCCCCCAAGTGGCTAAGAGACTCGCCTAAGCACGTGGCAACACGCTGGAAGGTAAATTGCACCTCCTTGACACCCGTCCATAAACGTGTCGAGCTGGGGTGCGATAGTTAGCTAAAGCGTTGGTATAAGCTTGCCGGGAATGCACCCCCGTGCGCCACCTAGACTAGCAATGATGACATTTTGTCCCTAATCCCAGAGTTAGGTATGATAAGCTCTGCTAGTTATCTAATCATCTGACAATGTCTATTTTTACACTATGGTTGCCCCTTGTGCTATAAAAGGAGGCCCGAGGCAACATAGATAGGGATTCGGACCCTCGAACACTTGTATACGCGTATTTACTCCCTGAAGGCCTCCCTTGCCAGGTTGGAGTGCTGCATGTTCATCGTGTTCCTCTGGTCAATCCACCCACAAAGCAGGAGTAGGGTTTTAAGCTTCATAGCGGCCCGGACCTGGGTAAACCGCCGTGTCGTCTCACTTTCTCTGCTCTTTGTGCCCGCGTCCACGCCCCTGCCGAACCACATGGGACCAATGGTCCCATAGGTGATCGTGTGCATCCTGCCCCAGCATCACCCAATCGCTCATTCGGTCCCTCTAGGACCTGTTCCTGTCAACCACGTGTTGGGTTATGATAGACCTGGCGTTGAGCTGCAAAGGCCACCGGCCATCATGTCCATGCCCCCGCGCCGAATGGGACTCCACTTGTGGCCCTCCACATGGGATTGACCTCCGTCAAAGGGTCATTGGCCGTATGAACTGTCCCTCGGAGGAGGCGTCCGACTGGCGTCGCGGTCGTCACGCCAACGCCCTTCATGTTGGCCTCTCGAAAGAGGAGGAGATCGCTGGTTTTTTCCTTAGCGCGAGTGGACTATGCACAGACTGCAGTGTATCTTCCCAAGCGGACTTGCTATGTATGCGTTCATGCGATTGTGACACCACGAAATTCTATTGCAGGGCAGTCTTCAGCAGAGTCTGGATCTGCCGAATGCCTTCCCTCGTGGCTGAGTCGGATGACTGAATGGATTCGGCAATCCGAGTGGTTGTGGCCAGGTTTAACATCGGAGTGTGCATCATAGGGATGTCATACTACCGATCGTCCGGAAACAATCGGCGACGATTACGGTTGGAACTAGGCTGCTCCCTTGTCGTGCGGTCATCGAGTGACCGCCGAAGCAGTTTGACCCGCTCGCGCTCAGCCGAAGTAGCTTGACACGTAGCCTCCAAGGCTATCTCCTCTGGGGTGGTTCCAATGATGAGCGTGAGCAAGACCTGGTCGTTTCTATGCCTGATCTCTTCCCATTGCTCCCGGGTGAGGGGCCCGGGGATGTACGTGTCGTTGTTGACGTCATCGCGACCGTCGGTTCGTCTGCGGGGGTTGCTCGTGGAGAAACGAGGAGGTGTTCCCTTGGTCGCGTCGGCCATCAAAATCTCTATAGCGTTTTCGCTGCTCTCGCACTCAGACGCGTCGGAAGACTCGTTGCCTGAGGAAGGAAATAGGTTGAGGACGGACTCGTCAGAATCGAGTACGGCCACCTGACTAGCCATGGCCTGGAGCACCAAGGCATGCTTGATCCATCGTTGCAGCTGCGAGTGCCCGGAGCGCTTTCAATGAGCTGCAACGGGACGAGGAAGTGCCAAAAGATACGGCACCGACGGCTGTCGGATAAGGACTCCATATGTCACCGTGTTGAAGTGCGCTGCGCAATGGGCGGGCAATGCATCCGTGTCCGGCGGTGCGTCGTGCATCCATGCCAAGTCATTGGCGATGAAGTTGAGGGAACCGAAGAGGATCTCTCCACCAAGTGTCATCATGATGGCCGGAAAAAAGGAAACTCCACCTGTGTCGGGAGTTGCTAAACTCACTGCCCCACGGTGGGCGCCAACTGTTGAGGGATAAGCCTGACAATAGTACTAGAGGGTATGAATGGAGGGGCGGAGCCTAGCTACGGCACAAGTGTTACACTCGGATGTTCGATTTCAGGCCCCACTCGGGAGTGGTAAAGACCCTACATCTCGAGCCCTGAGGCTTAGTGTTTGCTTATGGAGGTATGTGATTACAATGGGTGATGAACCCCTACTCTGGTGCCCGGGGCTTGGCTTATATAGAGTATACCACCACCGGCCAAGCGCCATTACAAGGGCATTAATTGCAAGTAACTAGAGATGTTACCAGAAACTGCCGCTTTAACTGAGGCGTTACATGTAACGCTGGTCTTCGCGGTACTTCATGTAAGTTATTAAGTTCCTCGAACATTGTAGCTCCCATGTCGCCTGAGCTTCTGTTGCTCGAGTGATTCGACTGACGGAAAGACGTCTGAGTGATTTTAAGGATCCAAGTGAGTCTTCATGTGCATCCAAGTGCACCTCTGGTCCAAGGACTTAGATGACAATGTGGGGCCCCTGGTGGGCCTTAGGTGCCAGGTCTATGACCCTACCTCTGTTAGGGGACCTCATCACATCCAACATTTTTTTTGCCACGCTCATCAACGCTCAGTTCTTCCTCTCTGGAACACCATTTTTTTAGGGGTATAAGGTATGGAATATTGATGCTTGATCCCTTCATCACTATAGAACTCATCAAAGGTGTAGTTCCTGAAATTAGTGTTGTTGTCACTTCTAATGATCACAATCTTGGCATCATCTTGACGTTGAGCTTCATTTGCAAAGTCGATCATGATTTGTTGGGTCTTACCCTTCCTCTTTAAGAAATATACCCTTGGGTATCTTGAATAGTCATCCCCAAATACCAAGCAATATTTTCTTCCCCCAATACAACCAAATTATGGAGGCACGAATAAATCCATATGAAGGAGTTCCAAGGCCTCTTTTATGAAATAAGAGTCTTGGGTCGATGATCCATCTCATATAACCCTCCTTCGATACAATCATTGCAAGCACGATCTTTAGCAAAACTAACATGTGTTAGTCCTTAGATGTGGTCCCCTTTGAGGAGACTTTGCAAATGTATCATATTGTCGTTGGCTAAACGGTGATGCCAAAGCCACCCTACATCAATTTTAGCCATTAGACAAGTTGTGTTCTCCGAAAAGTTAACCACATATAGACCATTCTCAACATATACAACAAAGGCTACTTTAAGAGACTTGCTACACAAAAGGTTTAGAGTATCAACATCAAAGAAAGTTTCAAAGCCCATAAGTGCAATTTGACAAACGAAAATTAATTATTCAAGAGTCTCAACAAGCATGACCTTCTCAACGGACAAGTCCGGTGAGATGGACACCTTGCCAAGACCCAATACCTTTGACATTGATGCATCACCAAATTGGAGAGGGGTGCGCATAGATGAACTTTCTTGAACGTACACCACCAAGTACTTGCTTCAGTTCATATGATTTGTCGCTCTACTATCAAGCAACCATGATGGTCCACTTGAAGCAAACTCCTATATAAGATCAATGCATTGTTTTAAGTACCATGATTGAATGGGTCCTTTGATGTTATTAACAAGAGTAATAGGAACCCAAATAGACCATTCAATGTACTCATAAGGAGAACCAACAAATTTGTCATATACATGACCATCACTAGTATGACATAAGACATAAGAAGTATTAAAATCGCAGGCATTGTTGGGACGTGGCGAATTTCATGATGACAATATGAAAAAAAGAATCACCTCATATCGACTTAGTTATGGCTAAAACATTACAAGGTTTTGAAGTTTCGGGTGCTTTCCTACAAAAACAAAAATTATAGATGTGTGTACAAAGATTGAGAAGAAGCTTAAAAAGGGATTACAAGCGAAACGAAAAGGCATCAATATTTCTCCTAGTAAATAAACATGAGTTGAGAATATTATAAATCATCAATATGTATAGTACCATGACATGCAACTCAAATAATAAGATTAACAAAAAAGGGTGAAAAATAAATGCACGAAGCATGAAATTTTGTATCCACTGGCCTAGGGAAATATGTGAATCCCTCGTCCAAGGGAACACACACATGGCCACAAGGCAACAATATGGATGACTTCCAACGCAGAGTTTGAATGAGGCCATTCTTGCCTCCTCATTAGCTGTGTTATATATCTTTCCACCCCAAGCCAAACAAGTCCTTAGTCAATTGTAACGACCTTGCTATTAATGGGATTTAAGGCCAATACTGCCATTAGATATCTCACAACATCTTGACACCAGTATGTTGATCATTGCAAACATAATTCCGAGCATGGACTTCCCTCGAGCCCTCCAACACAACCTCCATGATGTCAAACATCTTGCCCCTCAACTTCACCCACTTTAGTGTCACGACCACACAAGTAGTAGAGATACCAAGATAAGAGGCGCGAGTTAGCCAAGTCATGTGAAATTTTGAACAGATCTTCACACTTATCGCTCCAGTTGCATAAAACTAATAACCCTCCTATAATAACTCATAAGTTTATGGTCCATGGTTGTTGGTTTTATTTTTTATTCTTCATACACACAAGAATTACATATTCTTCGTGACATTTAGTTAGAAAAGTCCATGCTCTGAAGTTTAATATAAACCTTTAGGTTGATGATCAGTATGTATGGCATCAAATTTTCTTATGCTTTGTAACATATCTAAGTTAATGCAGACCAGTTTTATTAAAAGCATGCACAATTAGTTATTACAATAATGGCATTCCAAATGAATGTACAATGTAAGAAAGAGTGTGAATATTATGATTGAATATATTTTGGCATGTCAACTGTAATTGTATATTTTTCGTTCTTAATGGTGTTATTCAAACATGATTTGCATGCATGGTTATTATAGCTATAAATCTAAGTGGACTATAATTTATTTGCATATTTCAATTATGTTAGTTGAATGTGTTTGCACAAGTACTTGTGTTTGGAAAGTTTTTCTATAGTTTCCCAAAGCAACTTTTCGACGCTATTGAATGTACACTATTTATGGTAGAAAATGTTATTATCGGTTGGCACACACTCGCTTCTTGTTTAGTACATATTATAGTGCAAAAAGTGCACAATCCCTACCATATTTTATGTGCTAGTTAATTGAAGTGGGACAATGATGCTATCTCCTACCCCCTTCTCTTCTCCTCCCTTTTTGTATGTCGTACAAAACTATTTGTTCTCTCTTTCACTTATCTCCATATATACTATATATATACTAAACCCCCTATAATTGGAGGCCTCTCATTCAATTAAGGTCTCCAATTAGAAATTGGGTCACCAATTTTGACCGGGTCAACAATCTCTCACTCAATTATTTTAATTCGTTATGTTTTCTTATTTCATTGAGAAATTAAATATTGGATTTTCTTCATGATGTTAACTGGGTCAACAATTCTTCAAATAAATTAGAATCAAATTATAAAATTTAAAGATGATTGACTTTTCAAAAAACCAATACACCTTATATTTTAAGATAGATTGTGTACAAAAATCATGAAAATCCAAAAACATTAACAGCATAGCAAAGCACGCATAACCCTTCTAGTAGATATCATATCATCATTGCACCAACTACCATTAGTATTTCTCCACTATATGCTCTTTTTTTAAAGTGATTGTGTCGCTAAGGTTGTGCCTCATTCTTCCATCTACATCGATCCTTCTTTCATATCTATAATAGGTCCAATGGAGAAGCTAACAATTAACATGAAAGATGGAGAACCTACCAATCATAGATTCCTAAAGAGAATCCAACAAAGGGCTCCTGAAACTACTGCGAGAATGGTTATCACATAAAATTTTCAAAACCATTATTAGAGATTTGGTTTCAATATGTTTTGCTTATGTTCAACAAATATAACATGCTCATGCGCAAGAAATTTTTGTGTGACATCACATCAATTTTTAGTGTGGAAACAAAAAAATTGACATGCATCAACAAGAATCGACGAGCAAACCTGATAAGAACATGACCACCAATGGTGCATAGACAACTCCACATATTTCTATACAACACTTGTTGAAAAAGAACAAGTAGCATCTCAAGGGGAACATATCATGACGATCAAGGTCAACATGCATGGGAAGCAATGGAAGGCAGAGCTCAAGGCGATCAAGGCAAAGGAGAAGCATACGAAGACGATCAAGACCTGATTGCCCTCGACTACAAGATGAATCCACCATGAATGTTAATATGTTACATAGTTGACTAACCATTCTTACACTCGTTTTGACTAGTCGGTAAATATTTTTGTTGATTTACCCTTTTCTTGGTTAAAGTCCATAGCATTTAATGGGTAGATTTAGTCCTTGGGGGAGAGATTAACCCTGCTAGCAATACATTTTGGTTGCCCCTCTCCCTCCCGTGGATTTTCCCTTCACCCCTTTAGACGCATTGCAACAAATTGGGTTTATTTAGTTAAAAGTTGGATACATTGCAAGTTCATGCTATTTGTTATGTCAAATGTCCGATCAACATAAACTATAGTGAGCAATGATAATGGTAGGATTTGGTGATGCACAAAGAGGTGAACTAGAAAATATTGAGTAGAGAGATGTTGTTGGATGTATCACTTATTGGGTAGCAAGTCCAATCGGACGTCCGGAGATCGGAGGGAAGAATTCCCACACGTGTTAACACAACTTGGTTCACTGCCACACAAACTATTTTTACTCCGGTCGACTCAAAGGTCTCCAAAATAAACCGTTCTCCCCCCATAGTAATCCCTTTCTGCACTAGTACAAATGATCGATCTTGGCGTGATGGTGTGGGAGAGAGACACATGTGTAGGTGAACATTGTATCGTCTACTGTACATGAGTAATAAATCTCAAAATCTTCTATTTCTTCTCCAAATACCTTTGCTTCTGAATGGGATCCCAAACACACACAACCATCCACAATATTGTTTTAGTAATCATGTGCTCGATGGCAAGTGATTTCACTTTATAATATGTAAATTACTGTGAGGGGATGTCATGCATGCTTCATCTTGTGCTCGCTTGGTTGGTCCTCTGGTGGAAAGGATGTATAACTTGTTCTAGTTGGGTTTCCTTTTAGACATGTTCAGACTAGTTGCAGATCTAGAATTATTTTGTTGGTGTGCATAACTACCAATTTAATTATAATTTTGCATCACTTACACAAACATTACTATGTTATTAATTTGGTTTGTAAGATTTATCAAAAGGTATTAAAGTAGGTATTATTTCCTTACTTTACTCAGAAGGTTGTAACAATGTTTTCTAGAATGGTTTAGTTGCTTAGTCGTCCAATTTCACTTTTGCCCAATGTGTGTCCACTTTCTTTTTCGTAACAGACCTTGGTCGGGCCACAACTTGTAAGATTCCATTTTTCGATCAAATCGTTGATGCCTATCGTTGGTGAGGTAGAGAGAGATAAACAATTTTCCTACTACGGGATGTAATTTCCTTCACATCTGTTCCGTGATAATTTTGACGATGTCATACCAGAGCGTATGCAACTATATCATGCAGTATATAATACTACTTAGGTAGTATATATACTACCTTTTAGGTAGTACATAGTATTGTTTAACCTACTCTTCTTTGTATCATCCAATTTTATAGGATGTCCAGGAAGAGACTTTAACCTACTCTTCTATACATATAAATATGAAGGTACTTTGTAAAGTATACTAAAACCAAATGGACTCACTTAAATTTGTTTTTTGTGCAGCTCATTTTGGAAATCTTACATATAGAATCTTACATATTGTCCCATTCAAATCACAAAAGTACCATATATACTACCTATAAAGGATATTAAATTAATTAAAATGGTAACTTTTGTTGTTTGGTTTATAAAGCCTGTTAATACTAGTGCATATTTTCTTCATGTTTTTAAGTGATACATTTGCATATATGTTATTTTATGACATGCGTCATAGTAAAAACTAAATACAAAATACCATAGGGGTTGTAGGGACGGAAGCTCTATTGGGAGGGATTGTGATGGCGGGCCTTGCAACACAAAAGTTGCATCTGGGACGTCTAAGGCGGGAGAATGGGTAGGAGCATGAGATGTTTTCGGCATCGTCGATCGCCGAACATCAAATATACCAAGTGAATGACAAATTCCACCTAAACCGAAGAGAGTGCCACGATCAAAGAGGAAGGGGTTGAGGTGTTGCTCCTCTCATTGTCTTCAATGGAGGCTAGGGTGACAAGGAGATGATCCCATGCCCCTCCCCCTTGTCGTCGCTGGGCAAAGACTTGTCGGCAGTAGGCCGACGATAGGGCCTTACTCCTTCCCGTGCCTCATGCTAGGATCCGGTGGCTTTCTAGGAAGCTAGTGGTGGAGGTCCAAGATGGCGACGGCCTCGTCCTAATGTAGATCCGGTGGATTTCCATAGCACGTAGATGGCTTCCTCTCTCTCTATGATCTTCAATACCATGTTCACCGCGATCTTCACGGTGATCCTTCAAATGTAATGCTCTTCTGCGGTGTGTTTGTTAGGATCCGATGAATTGTGGGTTTATGTTAAGATTATTCATTGAAAGTAATTGACTATTTTCTGAATTATATTATGCATGATTGTTATAGCTTCGTATTTCTCTCCGATCTATTGGTTTGGTTTGGCCAACTAGATTGATTTATCTTCAGCGAGAGTGGTGTGTTTTAATGGGTTCAATCTTGCGGTGCTCTATATCCCAGTGACAGAAAGGGACAAGACACGTATTTGTATTGTTGACATTAAGGAGAAAACGACAGGGTTTGAACATGTTGTTTGTCTTACTTGGTCTACGTCATGTCATCTTGCTTAATGCATTGCTTTGTTTGTCATGAACTTAATACCATAGATGCAGAATCGTTTCGGTCGATTGGTGGAGTAATAGTAGTAGATGCAAGATCGATTTGATCTACTTGTTTATGGATGTGATGCCTATATACATGATCATTGACGTGGATAACATATCATAACTATGCGCAATTCTCCAATTGCCCAACAGTAATTTGTTTGCCCATTGTATGTTATAAGAGAGAAGCCTCTAGCGAAAACTATGGCTCCCAGGTCTACGTAAACATAAATACTAAAACCCTAAAAATACTCTGCTGCAATTTATTTACTGTTATTTTATTTTACTTTTATATTATCTATCTCTATCAAGATTTAATCCTTGCAAGTAATGAGTTCAAGGGGCTTGACAACCCTCTGGCCCGCGTTGGGTGCAAGTGTTTGGTTTTGTGTCTGTAGGTGCTGTTAAAAAGGAGTTTTCTTGGTTCTCCTATTGGTTCGATAACCCTGGTTCTCACTAAGGTAAATACTTATCTCTACTGTGCAATATCTCCTCTCCTCTTTGGGGAAAATCCCAATGCAACTCACAAGTAGCAGAGGACCAACTGTATGCCACGTATCGCACACATCTGTATTTGATTAGTCATTTGCTTTATGTTGGCTCATCGCAAACAATTCGTCTGGATCAACTGTTTGTCACATATCACACACGCACCTCTTTTCTGAATTGTATTTGATGGATCCGCCATCCCACACAGTTTGCGTTATTGGCGACGGAGATAAAACCGTACCATTTGCGATTCATGCTTTGCACACACAAGGTGTTGGGGAACGTTGCATGGGAAATAAAAAAATTCCTACGCACACGCAAGATCTATCCATGGTGATGAGCATCTACGAGAGAGAGAGCGGATCTACATACCCTTATAGATCGCTAAGCGGGAAGCGTTAAGAAACGCGGTTGGCGTAGTCAAACGTCTTCGCGATCCAAATCGTCGAGCATCCCGCGATCTCATCACGATCTGTCCTGCGATCCAATCACGATCCGTCTCGCGAACTCATCACGATCCGTCCCATGATCTCATCACGATCCGTCGCGCGATCTTGATCACGGTCCTTCCGATCTAGCGCCGAACGGACGGCACCTACGAGTTCAGCACACGTACAGCTCGATGACGATCTCCACCTTCTTGATCCAGCAAGAGGGAGCAGAGAGGTAGATGAGTTCTCCGGTAGCGCGATGGCATTGCGGCGATGGTGGTGGAGCTATTCCAGCAGGCTTTGCCTAAGCACCGTTGAAAATCGATCTACACGAGAAACTGCGATCTAGAGGAGAGGTAGCATGTGGCTATTAGGGTTAGCTTTTTCCTCTAAATCCTCTAGTATATATAGGAGGGAGGGAGGGGAGGAGGCAGCCTCAAACCCTCAAGGTTTGGTCCAAATTGGAGGTGGAGGAGTCCTGCTCCAATCCTATTAGGAGTAGGATTCCTCCTTTCCACTTGGAAACTCTTTCCACCTCTCCACCTTTGAATTTTTTCCTTCTCAAACCACTCCAGCCGCATGGGCCCTTAGAGGAGGCTTCAGCCAGCCCACCAGGGGTTGGTTTACCTCCTCCCACAGCCCATGTAGCCCCTTGGGTCGAAATACCTCTCCTGATGGTCCCCGGGTACACCACCTGCACTCCCGATACACCACCTATGAGCCCGAAACTTTTCTGTCGACCAAAACAGGACTTCCTATATATCAATCTTTACCTCCGGACCATTCCTGGAGCTTCTCGTGACGTCTGGGATCTCATCCGGGACTCCGAACAACCTTCGGTCACCACCATACATAACTCTATACTACCGAAACGTCACCAAACCTTAAGTGTGCAGACCCTGCAGGTTCGAGAACTATGTAGACATGACCGAGACACCTCTACAGTCAATAACCAATAGCGGGACCTGGATGCCCATATTGGTTCCTACATATTCTATGAAGATCTTTATCGGTCAAAACTCTATGTCAAGGATTCAGTTAATCTCGTATGATGTTCCCTTTGTTCTTCGGTATATTACTTGCCCGAGATTCGATCGTAGGTATCTCCATACCTAGTTCAACCTCGTTACCGGAAAGTCTTTTTACTCGTTCCGTAATACAAGATACCGTGACTAACACTTAGTCACATTGCTTACAAGGCTTATTGTGATGTTGTATTACCGAGTGGGCCCTGAGATACCTCTCCTTCACACGGAGTAACAAATCCCAGTCTTGATCCATGCCAACCCAACAGACACCCTCGGAGATACCTGTAGAGCACCTTTATAGTCACCCAGTTACGTTGCGACGTTTGATACACACAAGGTACTCCTCCGGTGTCAGTGAGTTGCATGATCTCATGGTCATAGGAACAAACACTTGACATGCAGAAAACAGTAGCAATAAACTGACACGATCATATGCTACGTTTATAGTTTGGGTCTTGTCCATCACATCATTCTCCTAATGACGTGATCCCGTTATCAAATGACATCTCATGTCCATGACTAGGAAACCATAGCCATCTTTGATCAACGAGCTAGTCTATTAGAGGCATACTAGGGACATGGTGTTGTCTATGTATCCACACATGTATCTGAGTTTCCGATCAACACAATTATCGCATGGATAATAAACGATTATCATGAACAAGGAAATATGATAATAACCAATTTATTATTGCCTCTAGGGTATATTTCCAACAGAAGGGTCTCAGATTGATGTGTCGTCTTTGGACCTTCCTGCAGTAGTGCATAATCAACAAATATTTCCTCTAGAGCTCTAGTTTGAAATTTAGACAAATGAGCACCTTTCTTGAGAACAAAACATTACAGTTGAACACCGTAAGTACTTGAGATTGGGCTTGTTGTTGGTAAGTATCTCATGTGAAGACTTGTTCAAGCCTTTGTGGAGGTAGAGCTGATTAGATGCATGACATGCGGTGTTAATGCCCTTGGTCGAAAAGTTGTATGGAGACTTAACTCAGCCATCATTATTTTTGTCGCGCTCATCAACGTTCAATTCTTCATCTCCGGAACACCATTTTTTGAGGGGTATAAAGTGCAGAATATTGATGCTTGATCTCCTCATCACTAAAGAACTCATCCAAGGTGTAGTTCTTGAACTCGGTGTCATTTTCACTTCTAATAATCAAAATCTTTGCATCATGTTGACTTTCAGCTTCATTTGCAAAATCAATCATGGTTTGTTGGGTCTCACTCTTCCTCTTGAAGAAATATGACCATGGGTATCTTCAATAGTCATCCACAATTACCAAGCAATACTTTCCTCCCCCAATACTATCAAATTATGGAGGCACAAATAGATACATATGAAGGAGTTCCAAGGCCTCTTTGATGAAATAAGAGTCTTGGGTTGATGATCCATCTTATGTAACTCTCCTTCGATACAATCATTGAAAGCACGATCTTTAGCAAAACTAACATGTGTTAGTCCTCATATGTGGTCCCCTTTGAGGAGACTTTCAAAATGTATCATATTCTCGTCGGCTAAACGGTGATGCCAAAGCCACCCTACATCAACTTTAGCCATTAGACAATTTGTGGTCTAGTGGGTTTCTCCGAAAAGTTATCCACATATAGACCGTTCTCAACATATCCAACAAAGGCTATTTTAAGAGACTTGCTCCACGAAAGGTTTAGAGTATCAACATCAAAGAAAGTTGCAAAGCCCATAAGTGCAGTTTGACAAACAAAAATTAATTATGCAAGGGTCTCAACAAGCATGACCTTCTCAATGGACAAGTCCGGTGAGATGGACACCTTGCTAAGACCCAATACCTTTGACATTGATGCGTTACCAAATTGGACAGGGGTGCGCATAGATGAGCTTTCTTGAACGTACACCACCAAGTCCTTGCTTCCGGTCATATGATTTGCCGCTCTACTATCAAGAAACCATGATGCTCCACCGGAAGCAAACTCCTATATAAGATCGATGCGTTTTTTTAAGTACCATTCTTGAATGGGTCCTTTGATGTTATTAACAAGAGTATTAGGAACCCAAATAGACCATTCAATATACTCATAAGGAGAACCAACAAATTTTGCATATACATGCCCATCACTAGACGACATAAGACATAAGAAGTATTAAAATCACAGGCATTGTTGGGACGTGGCGAATTTCATCAGGTCAATATGAAAAAAAGAATCACCTCGTATGGACTTAGTTATGGGTAAAAATTACAAGGTTTTGAAGTTTCAGGCGCTTTCCTACAAAAACAAAAATTATAGATGCATGTACAAGGTTCGGAAGAAGACTTAAAAAGGGTTTACAAGCAAAACAAAAAGGCATCAATATTTTTCCCGGTAAATAAACATGAGTTGAGAATATTATAGATCATCAATACGTATACTAACATGACATGCAACTCAAACAATAAGAATGACAAAAATGGTGAAAAATAAATGCACGAACCTTGAAATTGTGAATACACCAGCCTAGGGAAATATGTGGATCCCTCGTCCCAGGGAACACACACATGGCCACAAGGCAACAATATGGAACGACGTCCACCAGAGAGTTTGAATGAGGCCATTGTTGCCTCTTCGTTAGTTGTGCTATATCTCTTTCCACCCCAAGCCAAGCAAGTCCTTAGTCAATTGTAACGACCTTGCTATTAATGGGATTTAAGGCCAATACTGCCATTAGATATCTCCCAACATCTTGACACCAGTATGTTGATCATTGCAAGCATAATTCCGAGAATGGACTTCCCTCGAGCCCTCCAAAAAAAACGCCATGATGTAAAACATCATGTCCCCCAACTTCACCCACTTTAGTGTCACGACCACGCAAGTAGTAGAGATACCAAGATAAGAGGCGCGAGTTAGCCAAGTCATGTGAAATTTTGTACAGAGCTTCACATTTATCACTCCAGTTGCATAAAAGTAATAACCCTCCTATAATAACTCATATGTTTATGGTCCTTGGTTGTTGTTTTTATTTTTCATTCTTCATATACACGAGAATTACATATTCTTCGCGACATTTAGTTAGAAAAGACTATGCTTTCAAGTTTAATATGAACCTTTAGGTTGATGATCAGTATGTATGAAATCAAATTTACTTATGCTTTGTAACATGTCTAAGTTAGCATAGACACTTTTTATTAAAATCATGCACAATTACTTATTACAATAATGTCATTCCAAATGAATGTACAAGGCAAGAAAGAGTGTTAATATTATGATTGAATATATTTTGGCATGTCAACTTGTAGGATTGAAAGTAGGTCTAGAGGGAGGTGATTAGACTACTTGACCAAATAAAAGTTTTGCCTTTTCCCCAATTTTAATTCTTGGCAAGTTTTAGCATTCATAGCATATCAAGTAACACCCTACACATGCATGTCTAAGAGTGTAGCAGCGGAAAGTAAAGACATTACACATGTAAGTAAAGAGAGGGTTAGGAAAGCAAACACAAGTGATGACATGATGATTTTTCCCATGGTTCCGATAGGTGGTGCTATCGTACGTCCACGTTCATGGAGTCTTCAACCCACAGAGGGTAACAGTCACGAGAGTCCACGGAGGGCTCTACCCACTGAGGGTTCCACGGAGAAGCAACCTTGACTATTCCATGCGACTTCCGTCCATGAAGGACTAGCCTCAGTACGGGTAGATCTTCACGAAGTAGGCGATATCCTTTCCCTTACAAACTTCTTGGTTCACTCCACAACACGAAGTAGGAGGCTCCCAAGCGACACCTAACCAATCTAGGAGGCACCACCCTCCAAAAGGTAATAGGCTCGGTAGTGACAATGAACTCCTTTCTCTTGTGCTTCAAGATGATAGACTCCTCAACACAAAATCACACTCTCTCACATATTTGGCTTGGTAGAAGAGATGGGATTGGTGGAAAGCAACTTGGGGAGGCTAAAAATCAAGATCCATATGGTTGGAGTGGAAGATCTTGATCTCAACACAAGGGTAGGTGGTTCTCTCTCAGAAAACTGAGTAGGATAGGTATGGAAGAGTTCTGAGTGCTTCTCTTTCGAGTGGGTGGTGGTGAAGGGGTATATATAGGCATCCCCAAAAATCTAATTGTTACACACAATAAGTCAGACTCGATGACACCGGTCTGTAAATCTCGGTGGTACCGAAGTGATTAAAAGTGGCAACTTTTGAATCTCGGAGGGACCGAAATACAATTCTTGGTTCTACTGACAGGATGACCAACGGTCAGAATTGACAAACTCGGTGACGCCGATTCGCCATTCTCGGTGGTACCGAAAATGTGAACTTGCATAACAGAACTTTGGCAACTCAACTCAGTGATGCCGATTCAACATTTTCGGACGGACCGAAACGTGAACTTGCATTACAGAGTGTTGGCAACCCAACTCGGTGGCACCGAGTGTAGTGTCGGCTACACCAAAGTGTTAGGGTTTGGCTGAGTCTGTCTAGAGTTTGGAATCGGTGACCCGGGATAGGAATGTTGGTTGCACCGATTTTGCATATTTGGCTTAGGACAGACTTTGGTGGGAGAGTTTGTGGATGTTTTGGTGACTGTCACTTATGCACATTTGAGCATATTGTTCATCATCAAAACTTTACCCCCTTTTAATAGTATTGGCTTTCCTATGGACTCAAAGTGATTTCTCACAAATGTAAAATGTATAGTCCTCTTTCTTGAAGCTTGGCCAACCTATTTCCCTTAATCTTGGGGTAATTCCACAATCCTTTAGCCATCCCTATCATTGAACTCGTCCTGAAATATACTTGGTGAAAGCATTAGTTCAATGACTTATATGTTGTTATTAATTACCAAAACCACCAAGGGAGCAAATGTGCTTTCAATATCCCCCTATTTGGTAATTGATGACAACATATAGATCAAAGCTTCGACAAAGATATAATCATGGAATATAATCGTCGCTTTGAGAAGTATGTGATAAGCAAGAGCTCCCCCTAAATTTGTGCATTATTTTTAAATTTGCGTTTGAATGCAGATGCACAATCGATTAGGTACATGGGTTACTTCTCACATGTCACATACCACTTGGTGGTGTGCGAGAGTAATTGAAATGAATATCATAGCACAACATAATCAACCAAAGATGAATGATCATCACATAAGCATTAAAATGATAGGAAATAGTAGCATCACACATCAAAGCATATGATCAAACATCATCAAGCGTGTATCACAAGCAACACAAAAGAGTATCACGGCAACCAAAAGCAATTGTTTTGAAAAGTCAATAAACACCAAACGCTCTCTCACTCGAAGCCTAATGATCTATATACACTTCTCCCCCTTTGGCAACAAGTTACCAAAAAGTTCAAAGGCATATAACTAATCGTTCTTGGGCTGATCTCCTCCAGTTGTCGATGAAGGAGTCGAGATAACGGCGTCGGCGAAGATCTCTGCAGATGTCGTGGAAGGAGCTGGAGTGGTCACGAGAGGAACTGGAGCTGATGGAGCAGGAGCTATGTTGATAGTAGCAGGAGCTAATGAAGAGGGCCTCGATTTTGGTGCAGGCACTGTGGCTGATCTCATCTGCGTGGTGAACTGGGTGCCTGGCCCGAGAGGCGATTCATCCTCATCATCTGAAGAAGAGACCCGAGGGATGTGCATGGATGTAACATCCCAAAATTTCATTTTGGAATGCTATGATATATAGCCATGCATCATCATCATATTGTTTGAATGAATATAATAGTTGAAGTGCTTCTTTTGAAATTCTGAAATGTCACTTTCATCTTTCCCCTTTTCTTGTTTCACCTATTTGAAAACCTCTGGAAAAGTTCAAAGAAAAGAGGGGAGTAACATGAAAATCCACACCAGGGGCATCTTTGTGAAATATTTGAACAATAAAACCACGGGCGATTTGAAAAATTATTGCAAAAGGATTTAAAATCAAATAAGCAATTTCTGAAAATAATTTTTTTTAAAGTATTCAATATGATAGAGGAAAAATGTTCATTGAATATCATTAATTCTCCTGATCATTTTGATATAAATATTTCCTATATTTGGAAATGTTTTGAATGCTTTTAAATGAGTTTTACTGCTCTGGGTATTAAAAAGGAAACGATTTAATTCGAAACGGGCCGGCCCACAGCAGTTAAGTCCCGAAACCGCTCCGAGCCGACCGACCGACGCGGTGACGCCGCCCTACCTCTCTCTGACGCCCTGGCCCCACCGTCTGATCCCGAAGACACCGCGGTCGCCTTCCTCCTCGCGTCGACAGGACATCACCGACGATTCCTCCTCTCCGGATCTCCCTCTTCTTTCCTTCCCCGACCACCGCTCCGGCCCTATAAGTAGCCCTGACCCTCCGCTCCTCATTCCACCCTCGAGCCCTACTCTACCTCGCCAGAGCGCTGCCCACACCCCCGCCGGAGTTCGGATCCCCAGCCGAACCCTTCCAGAGCTCGTGCCTGTCACCTCTGTAGTCCCCACTCCCCTCCGTCGGCACCAGAGTACGCCGGAGACCCGCCGCCGTCGTTTGAATCCCTTGAACGCCGTCCCCAACCACCGGAGCACCGCCCCCAACGACCTCGTCGCCTCGGCCTCACCGACGACCCCTCTCTCTGTGAGCCCCTCTCCCCCTCCCTGTCCGATCGATCGTAGATCAACGCGTCAGATTAGATCATTTTTAAAAACCAAACCGGTATGCGCTAAGCTTCGGTCGCCCGCCCACAAACGCCCGCACGCACACCCTCTCGGCCAACCATGACCCTCCACGTAGCCCCTGTCCGATGAGTTTTATTTTCCCTTTTTCTGATTCTGTTTTAGAAAACAGAATGTTTTCTATTTTTGTTTTTGTTATATCTTTTAAACTATTTAGTGTTTTTAGTTGATTCTTTTTGCATTAGTTCACATATTTGATGTAGTTTATGTCTGTATGCTTAGATTTCAAATTTGAGCTTTCAATTTTGAATCTAATCAAATTTGTTCAAATTACTAAAATCTGTATAACTATAGTTTAAAAATATATTTTTGAGTGAATCTTTTTGCCACTGTTTGGTATTAGTTAAACCTATCATTCTACATGATTTGAGTAATTTTTGAATAAACTTAGTTACTGTTTTTAACAAAAATAGAATCTGTTTAGTTCTTAGTGTAGTTTAGTTATCTTAATTTTTAATTTAGTTTGAACCTGAATTAGTTCAACTTTGTTAATAGTTTTCATTAGTTTCTGTTGTTTCAAGCATTTAGGTAACATTACTTGCTAATATTTAGAATGATGTTTAGATTTATACCATGTTGTTATAGGAATCTTTATATCTTTTCCATTAGGTATAGTTTTATAAAACAGTTTAGTTTTACTTTCACAAATTAGTTAGATGATTAAGATAGATTTCTAATAAATAATTTTAGTAATTCAATTCTGTTAAGTAATATGATGATAATAATATTAGTGTTAATAATATCATTGTTTTGGTTTCCTATTCCAAAGTTGTAGGAACATTCTAGTTATTTTCATTTTAGTAGTGTTTCTTTACACAAAAGCTTTAGTGAAATTTATTCTGTTTACTAAAATTTATTTTCTTACTAATACGTTTTCTACTAGCTATTGCTTGGTTGTTTGTCTTAAAGTAGTAGTAGTAGAAGTTTTTGACACTAAAAATATTTTTGAGTCAATTTTTTTTCTTTCTCTTGATTGATACTATTGAATGGTTTTAGTATTGTTTGTTTAACCTTGCTGAATTGTGTGATTTGTTTTGTGTTTTTGCTTATGGTGTGCTCCTATTTGATTCGTTAGATCATCCGGAGTGCAAAGCTTGTTACCTAGAGTCACTTGATTACGAGGGTCGTCAGCAAGGCAAGTCACTTTGACCATGTATACCTATGTTTTATTGCATTAGTTCTTCCATCGCCCCAATTGCATGCAAAGTAGGTAAATTGGAAACTTGGTTACTTGTTGTAGTATCATGTGGTAGGTACCCCTCAACCCTTTGACACATTGGCCCCGGGAAAACGTTGTTTTACATTTTGCTATGCTATTAGTAGACGGGGTTGGTTGTGTGATTCATAATAGTTGAGAGAGTTAATAATTTCAAGACCTACATGATGATCAAGTCTTCAAGACTTCAAGTTTTCAACTTACCTCTGGGTGGATGATGGTTGAACGGCACCCTGGAGAAACCAGTGGTTAGCCTAGATGATGCTGGAGATGTGCCAGTATTCATGCGGAAAGGTCCACCCAGGCACAAAGAGATGGATGGATGCTTCAAGACCCAAGGCTTACCTGCATAACCACAAGTCATTATGGGCTCTGGCTTGGTTGGATATCGTGGTGACCCTGGACAGGCGGTGCTACGAGATGTAGAAGAACGGTAGGAAAGGATGGGCACCGACAAAGTCTCATGGAAACCCTTTAGAAGACCATGTTTTGGTCATCCGTTTCTCAAACACCCTGAAGTGCGAGAAATCAAACGGAGGCGACCAAATCTTGTGGGGAACGTGTGCAAAACTCTGCAGAGTACCCAAACCTAATCGATTAGCCATGTCCACGGTCATGGAAAATTTGAGCCAAAGGAACTGAAACTATCTGGAACTCTCAACACAATTAATTATATTGATGTGGGTTATTAATGTCAACTTGGGTATGAGAATTGGTTGGTGGAACCATCTCATTAATCAACCAACATTGTAGTAATTATGCCTTTGCCCTCTCTTGTTGTAGGAAAAATTTGGCTTTATGCAAAAACTTACTGCCCCACTTGCCATATTTGCATATAGACTAGATGATTACTTTTCCCCCTCTCTTGTGACCTTGCCGGCATATTCAATATGCTGACCTACACGGCTGCAACGTATCATGTTGCAGAGTACTTTTTCGACCAAGAGTGAGGATACCCTCTATGCTCGGTGAGATGCCCTTGGAGTCAGATGGACTCATCTACCTTTGAAGCTTCCGCAAGTTTTGTTAATCTCATGAGTTGGCCTTCAGCCACTTTATTGTAATCATTATTGTAATAAAGGACTCGATATGAGATTTCGATTAATTTATGCTGTGTGATTTCCCTTTGATATATACATTGATGTACCGTGTGCGTACCAGCATGATCTTGGGATGGTACAGAAACACCGGAGATTCGACCTTTCAGGTTGGGTCGCTACAACGGAGTCAACTTCCTTCTGAAGCTCTATAACTGTCTTGGACAACTTGTCCACCTTATCACCAAGAACCTTGATTCTTGTCTCGAAGATCCTCACTAGACTATTTTGGTTATCCAGAATCCCCTTGATATCTTTCTGCATGCCCTGGACGGTTGAGATCAGAAGATCCATTTGCTCGTTCCTGGATTTGGGGGCTTGAGCACTAGCGGCTCGAATTGCTTCTGCTTCTACCTGTTGTGTAGCAGATATGGGATGATCTGGATCCATCACCACAACATTATCCTCAAGATCTGGCTGTAGGGGCAGATGTGGACGATCTAGAGCAAAAATGTGCTTCTCCAACTGAGAGTTGATAAGCAACTGGATGTAGGGTGCATAACAGCAAGAGCGCTTTTGATCAGCAGCAACCCTCTTGATTGTCTCAACAATCAAATCCATGACTTTAATCCTGGTGTGACTGTCAAGGTGGATCAACATGTTAATGGAGTAGCCTCGGATCATCTTGTCATCTCTTGACTTGGGCATCAAGCTGTGCCTCAGAATAGTGTTCATTGTACGGAGGCCTGCTTGCAGATAATAGATGGATCCTAGCTTGTGTGATTGCACCTTGTCTACAGGGATGAGAGTATACATATCTTTCATGGCATTGTGACTTGCCTTCGACTCTGAGTATACATCTAAATCACCATCCTGAACCTCTGGGACTTCAAGAGTGCAGCCCACTCATCAACAGTGGATTCATAACTTGCACCTTCAGTCATCCATACAATTCTACCGTCTCCGTAGAAATGAGCAGTAGAGTAGAATTGCATGATCATCTCATCGTTCCATGCAGTAAGCTCTATGCCAATGAACTTGTCCAGACCAATGCAATGGAAGTTGTTTTGGACACTTGGAAAGTAGTCAACATTATCTTTAATGAACTTCCAATCGACATATCTCATGTCGCTAACAACTGGGCTCTTGTCAAGAAACACCGTCTCATAAAAATCATGTTGCTCTCTTGTGTAGAACCTGTAGTCAACAATAGTTTTCCTCCTCTGAGCATAAGGATCTATGGCTCTCCAGGCTCTCAATCCTGAGTCTTTCCTCTTCTTCATGTCCTCAGCAACTAAGTGGCTGGCATCATGTACTGGAAGATGTGGTCTGAGCTTCATCAAAGTAGTCAAGTCATCATCATCTTCAGTTCTGGAGGCAGTCCCCTTGTTCTTCTCAGAAGCTGGAATGTCTCTGGTAGTCCTCTTGGACTTCTGTGTAGCAGCCTTCTTGGATGAAGGCTTGGTGCTCTTGGAGGTGCCAGATTTTGGCATAGCATCAGCCAAAAATTTCTTCGCCTTCTTCTTGGGAGGGGCTTTCTCAACATGTTCTTCCTCCTCTTCCTCAGCAGCAACACCAGCAGCCTCCTCTAAATTTTTAGACGTAGATGTAGGCCTGCTATTCACATGAACACATGAACTGACCTCTTTCTGGCTCTCTTCTCCCCTGCCTTCCTGGGAGGAGACTCAAGGTGAAAAGCTTTCCTTGGGGGATCAACAGAAATAGTGGCTCTACCACTCTCATGTGCCTTGATAGTCTCTGAGCTGGCATAGATTTTGCTGACAACTCTTCTAGATGAAGTAGCTCCAGTTGCTGACTTCTTGGCAGCCTTTTCTTGCTTCTTGGCAAGAATCTCCTCAAGAATAAAATCTGAATCTTCTTCATCAGAGTTGAGATTCTTCCGAGTTCTTGTGGCAGCCTTGGGAAACCCATGAGAGCTGGGGGGTGCCTGGATCTGAAAAAGAACTGGCCTCTGGGCTTGTGCCAGAACTCATGTCAACTCCCTGCTCTGCCAAGTTCTGACTGTCCTTTGAGCCTGACATACTGACCTTGTGAATAGAGTACAGGAGAGCAGAAGTAGATGAGTCATCACAAAATGAGGCTGGTGTTTGAAATTTGCACAATGAATTTTCAAGATTTTTGCATTTTGTCAAATAAATATCGGTACAGCCGAAACAAATTTTTCGGTGGGGCTGAGACTGACTAACTCTCTAACCGAACCTTGGCACCCTTTTCGATCGGACCGAAAAGAGCAACTCGGTTCCACCGAGTCAGTTCTCAGCCACACAGAAAAGCATATCAGTGAGACCGATATTTCTTTTTTGGTTCTATCGAGATTTATTGGGCGGACGACAAAACCCTAGAAAATCCGTTATTCGTGAGATTTTGGAGATTTGAGTGGATAGGAATACGTGCAAAGGGTGTATCAAAGATAAACATGAATCTAATGCGCAAGAATCGGACGAGGAGCGCAATAGAGATCAAATCCGTACCCTAGCTTGGCACGGATCCTCTATGAAGGTGACGAGGGAGAGGATTTCGTTGACGCCGGCGATTCCCAGCGGTGGAGGAGCGCGGGGAGAGAAGGGCGACAACCAGGGGTCTCGTGGGCGGAAGCTTAGAGTTCTGAGGCGCGACGAATGAGATTCAAATTCAAAGCGTTGGGCACCACAACTTATATACCTACCACTATCGGTGACACCGATTCTAATTTTTCGGTGTCACCGAGTGCCTCAACTGTCAGCTGACAGGGACACTCGGTGTAACCGAGAAATAGAATCGGTGGTACCGAGATTGAAAACTAGATCAACCTTAGGCATTCAGTGAGACCGAGATTTTGTGGTTGGTTCCACCGAGATGCACTTGGGAGGTTTTAATGGCCAGTCCTTGTCGATACAGAACTCTGAGTGCTCCACACATAGAGGGATCGAAAATCACTTGTTCAAATTTTGTGATGCAGCATGAATAGAGTATGAGGTGAGAAAGCATAGATAGCTAAAAAAGTGGTCCTAGGCATTCTTGTATATCCAATTGGCAAAAGATAAATCAAAAGCCAAGTAGAAACAATTGGATATCCTCGAATGAGAAAATAAATGCACACCAACATGCTCACACAATAAGATGTCAAATGAAATCATGGCAAACATGCACAAACACTCTAGCATCTAACAAGCACTTGGGCGATGACGAAGTCATCTATATATGAGTATTTGACTTAGGAGCCAAGTAAGAGTACTTGATCATAGGTCATACTCATTGTTTAAGCACAAGTGGGGTTACCACTTTTACATAAAGCATTTAATGTTGTCACATTCTAAGAGATGCTTTGACTCAAGTCTTAGAGTAAAGCTCCCCCTTGATGTGACATACCCCCATAAGAGGGATAAACTAACCTTGGGTTTTGTCGATTAAGACTTCATGTTGGTGAGGTAGTGGTGGATGCTCAAGGTTGATGAAGATCACCAAGAGTTGGGAGCATCCTTGTTGTTTCCTTACTCTTCTCACCTACATGGCTTAGTCCCAACACACAAGAGACAAATACAAGGATATTTATGGACATGGAGTGCAAAGCATGTGTAATGATGTCCATTGATTTGTTGATTACCTTGTCCCTTGCTTACCTTTGAGGGAATGTGTGACTCCTTGATCTATTGCATAGGGTTGATGTTGATTGCAAATAGATCTTGCCAATAATGAATATGAGTGAATTTCATTGGCGGAGTCACCCCTCGAGAACTCTCTAGTTCTTCTTCTTGGGAATCCACATCAAGTTGATGGGGATCCTTGGTGTTTAAGTAGCACTTGTAGAAGTTGAGCTTGTAGTAGCCTTGGGAACCCACTTCACCAAAGCTTGGGGTTCATCTTCATAAGAGTCAAAGTCCTCTTGGAGCTTGTTCTTGCCCTTGAGCTTGGTGTCTTGTGGTGGAAGGTCATCTTGAGTGTTTGTTCCCTTAGGAAGAGTATTTTCATACTTCTCCTTTTGAGGAACAAACATGGTATTGGGATATTGACCTTCTTCCCATTCAATTCCATTAGCGTTGAAGTAGCCAACACCGCGATTCTTTCGGTATCCTCCATGTTTGCGTGCAATCTCATCAAATTGTTTGTGCCCTTCAAGACTCTTGTAGATACCTTTATCTACAATTCCTTTCAATAAAGCATTTTCTTTCTCAAGTGTCACTTGGCTAAGAGAATCATTATTAGTGAAATCAATACAACTACTAGGAGCAACATCATTGGGTTTAGCATTTTTATTGTTGCTACTAGATGAAGAACCTTTCTTTCCTTTGTTACTAGTTTGCTTAGATTTGACTAGTGGCATCAATGTAGACAAGAGTAGTCGTTTGGCAATATAAGATGAAGTCTTGTTTCGAAGATCGTCATTGATAGCTTTAAGAAATTCATGTTCTTGCTCTAAATTGAGCTTCTCGAAGCGTAGTTTCTCATGAGTTCTTACAAGCTCTCTATGATCTTCAAGAGTAGATTCATGAGCTAACTTAAGAGTGTTGAGTTCTTTAGTTAGTTCTTCTATTTTCATCTTATCATCGTCAATTGACTTGTCTTGACTAGTATGAGAAGTATCAAGTTCATTATGATTAATATCACTAGTTTTATCACATAGCAAGTCATCATCGTAAAGCAAATCATCTTCATCACTATCGGAATCAAGATATTCGGGGTGTGATACCTTGGGCCCTTTAGCCATGAAGCAACTTCCACCTCCTTCATTTGGTGAATCAAATAGATTATAGGAGTTGGTTGTCACTAGTGCAATTCCGGCAACACCAACATCTTGACTATAGTCGGAGTTGGAGTGTTAGCTTCTCTCGGAGTGGTTGTCGGAGTCGGAGCCGGAGACCCATTCACCAACATGATCTTGATGCTTTCTTCTTGAGTAGCTCTTGGTGTGCTTGTCCTTATTCTCCGAGTCCCTACTCCTCCTTGAGGGTCTTCGTTCATAACGATCATCTCTACTCCTTCTCTCTCTTCAAGGTGATTCGTCTTTTGAGCTTCGTCTTCTTGGTGACTCTTCTCTTCGTTTGTAGGGAGCCGAGCACTCATTGGAGTAGTGTCCGGGCTTCCCACAATTGTAGCAATTTCGGTCATGACATGACGAATGCTTCTCTTAATATCTTGAGTTGGAGCTGCGATCTTTGCTTCTTTTCTTGTAGAACTTGTTGAATTTCTTGACCATGAGTCTTATCTCTTCATCTGTGACAAGGTTGTCGCTTGAGGTAGCGGGAGCATCACTTGTGGCTTTGTAAGCACCGCTAGACTTGTGATGAAGGTCTTCCTTGTCTTTGAGTGTCATCTCATGAGCAACAATTCTACCAATCACTTCAGTTGGTTTGAGATCTTTGTAGTTGGGCATCATTTGGATCAATGTGCACACAGTGTCATATCTCTCATCCAAAGCTCGAAGTATCTTCTTGATGATGAACTTGTTAGTCATTTCTTCGCTTCCTAAGTCGGCAATCTCATTTGTGATGAGAGCTAGCCTAGAGTACATCTCAGCGACTCATTCACCATCCTTCATCTTGAACTTGTCAAGTTGACCTTGAAGAACATCTAATTTGGATTCTCTCACGGACCCAGTTCCTTCGTGCATATCAACCAAAGTATCCCAAATCTCGTTTTCGTGTTCAAGACGGCTAATTTTGTTGAATTCTTCAGGACATAGGCAGTTGGAAAGAATGTCACATGCTTGAGCATTGAGTTGTAACATCTTCAATTCATCCGCAGACACTTCACGGTCCGGTTCCTTTTCATCCGCAAAGAATTCACCTTGCAAGCCAACACGAACAACAGCCCAAACGGTAGGATTATGACCAAGCAAATGCATTTTCATTTTATGCTTCCAACTAGCAAAATTAGTGCCATCAAAGTACGGACCTCTACGGTGATAATTTCCCTCACTAGATGTCATACTTCTCCTAGGTTGTGAAACCAATGCAATGGAGACCAAAGCTCTGATACCACTTATAGGATCGAAAGTAGGTCTATAGGGGGGGTGATTAGACTACTTGACCAAATAAAAAAGTTTTGCCTTTTCCCCAATTTTAATTCTTGGAAAGTTTTAGCATTCATAGCAATATCAAGTAACACCCTACACATGCATGTCTAAGAGTGTAGCAGCGGAAAGTAAAGACATTACACATGTAAGTAAAGAGAGGGTTAGGAAAGCAAACACAAGTGATGACACGATGATTTTTCCCGTGGTTCTGATAGGTGGTGCTATAGTACGTCCACGTTCATGGAGTCTTCAACCCACGGAGGGTAACGGTCGCGAGAGTCCACAGAGTGCTCTACCCACAGAGGGTTCCATGAAGAAGCAACCTTGACTATTCCATGCGGTTTCTGTCCACGAAGGACTAGCCTCACTATGGGTAGGTCTTCACGAAGTAGACAGTCTCCTTTCCCTTACAAACTCCTTGGTTCACTCCACAACACGAAGTAGGAGGCTCCCAAGCGACACCTAACCAATATAGGAGGCACCACCCTCCAAAAGGTAATAGGCTCGGTGGTGACGATGAACTCCTTGCTATTGTGCTTCAAGATGATAGACTCCTCAATACACAATCACTCTCTCTCATAGATTTGGCTTGGTAGAAGAGATGGGATTGGTGGAAAGCAACTTGGGGAGGCTAGAAATCAAGATCCATATGGTTGGAGTGGAAGATCTTGATCTCAACACAAGGGTAGGTGGTTCTCTCTCAGAAAACTGAGTAGGATAGGTATGGAATAGTTCTGAGTGCTTCTCTTTCGAGTGGGTGGTGGTGGAGGGGTATATATAGGCATCCCCAAGAATCCAACCGTTACACACAATAAGTCAGACTCGGTGACATCGATGTGTAAATCTCGGTGGTAACGAAGTGACTAAAAGTGGCAACTTTTGAATCTCGGAGGGACCGATATACAATTCTCGGTTCTACCGATAGGATGACCAACGGTCAAAATTGACAAACTCAGTGACGTCGATTCGCCATTCTCGGTGGTACCGAAAATGTGAAATTGCGTAACAGAATTTTGGCAACTCAACTCAGTGACGCCGATTCAACATTTTCGGACGGACCGAAACGTGAACCTGCATTACAAAGCGTTGGCAACCCAACTCAGTGGCACCGAGTGCAGTGTCGGCTACACCGAAGTGTTAGGGTTTGGCTAAGTCTATCTAGAGTTTGGAATCGGTGGCACCGGGATAGGAATGTTGGTTGCACCGATTTTGCATATTTGGCTTAGGACAAACTTTGGTGGGTGAGTTTGTGGATGTTTTGGTGACTGTCACTTGTGCATGTTTGAGAATATTGTTCATTATCAAAACTTTACCCCCTTTTAATAGTATTGGCTTTCCTATGGACTCAAAGTGATTTCTCACAAATGTAAAATGTATAGTCCTCTTGCTTGAAGCTTGGCCAACCTATTTCCTTGAATCTTGGGGTAATTCCACAATCCTTTAGCCATCCCTATTATTGAACCTGTCCTGAAATATACTTGGTGAAAGCATTAGTTTAATGACTTATATGTTGTTATTAATTACCAAAACCACCAAGGGAGCAAATGTGCTTTCACAACTGTAGTTGTATATTTTCATTCTCAACGGTGTTATTCAAACATGATTTGCATGCATGGTTATGATAGCTATAAATCTAAGTAGACTGTAATTTATTTGCATATTTCAATTACGTTAGTTGAATGTCCTTTGCACACGTACTTGTGTTTGGAAAGTTTCTATAGTTTTCCGAAGCAACTTTTCGACGCTATTGCATGTACACTATTTATGGTATAAAATGTTATTATCGGTTGGCACACACTCGCTTCTCGTGTAGTACATATTATAGTGCAAAAAGTGCAAAGCCCCTAACATATTTAATGTGCTATGTTAATTGAAGTTGGTCAATGATGCTAGCTCATGCCCCCTTCTCTTATCCTCCCTTCTCATATGTCGTACAAAACTATTTGTTCTCTCTTTCACTTATCTCCATAGATAACATATCATCACTGCACCACCTACCATTGGTATTGATCCACTATATGCTATTTTTAAAAGTGATTATGTCACTAATGTTGCGCCTCATTCTTCCATGTACATCGATCCTTCTTTCATATCTATAATATATCACATGGAGAAGCTAACAATTGACATGAAACATGACGAACCTACCAATCATAGATTCCTAAAGAGAGTCCAACAAAGGCCTCCTGAAACTACCACGATAATGGTTATCACACACAATTTTCAAAACCATTATTAAAGATTGGTATAATTACAATTGAGCCCCTAGTTGGGTCCCACTCGACAGGATTGCCCCTAGTTTTCGAAAACACGTTGTCTTGCCCACCCACTTTGGTCGTCTTGTGTTTTTGCCCTTTGACTTTTTGACCGTCACTTTGAAAACTTCATAACTAATTCATACTAAATTAGAAAAATGCAAATAAGATACCAAAATGTTCAGAAGAACATCACCTATATGTCAATGTCACTTGCATTCATGACAAAAGTGTTGGTAAGTGTCCATCTGAGTTTTACCTCTTATCGTACCACCATGAACAGTAAAATATAAAAAATCCAAAAAAATTGGTGTCAAAGAATCACAAATGTTTTAAGTGCTTGCCAAGTTTCATCAGGGAATGACATTCGTGGAAGTCCTGGCAAAAAAAACAATCTATTTTGGAGTGTTGATTGTTTTTTTTTTGCCAGGACTTCCACGAATGTCATTCCCTGATGAAACTTGGCAAGCACTTAAAACATTTGTCATTCTTTGACACCAATTTTTTTGGATTTTTTATTTATTTTACTGTTCATGGTGGTATGATAAGAGGTAAAACTCAGATGGACACTTACCAACACTTTTGTCATGAATGCAAGTGACATTGACATATAGGTGATGTTCTTCTGAACATTTTGGTATCTTATTTGCATTTTTCTGATTTAGTATGAATTAGTTATGAAGTTTTCAAAGTGACGGTCAAAAGCTCAAAGGGCAAAAACACAAGACGACCAAAGTGGGTGGGCAAGACAGCGTGTTTTCGAAAACTAGGGGCAATCCTGTCGAGTGGGACACAACTAGGGGCTCAATTGCAATTATCCCTTAAAGATTTGGTTTCAATATGTTGCGATTATGTTCAACGAATATAACATGCTCATACGCAAGAATTTTTTGTGTGACATCACATCAATTTTTAGTGTGGAAACAACAAAATTGACATGCATCAACAAGAATCGATGAGCAATCCTGATAAGAACATAACCACCAATGATGCATAGACCACATATCTCTATACACCACTTGTTGGAAAGAACAAGTAGCATCTCAAGGGGAACATATCATGACGATCAAGGTCAACATGCATGGTAAGCAATGGAGGGCAGAGCTTAAGGCGGTTAAGGCAAAGGAGAAGCACATGAAGATGATCAAGACCTGATTCCCCTCGACTACAAGATGAATCCACCATGAATGTTAATATGTGACATAGTTGAGTAACCATTCTTAGACTCGTTTTGACCAGTCAGTAAATATTTGTGTTGATTTACCCTTATCTAGGTTGAAGTCCATACAATTTCATGGGTAAATTTAGTCCTTGGGAGAGAGATTAACCCTAGCTATACATTTTGGTTGTCCCTATCCCTCCCGTGGATTTTCCCTTCACCCCTTTAGACGCATCACAACAAATTGGGATTATTTAGTTAAAAGTTGGATACATTGTAAGTTCATGCTATTCGTTATGTCAAGTTATGTCAAATGGCTGATCAACATAAACTATGGTGAGTAATGATAATTGTAGGATTCCGTGATGCAGAAAGAGGTGTACAAGAAAAATATTGAGTAGAGAGATGTTGTTGGATGTATCACTTGTTGGGTAGCAAGTCCAATCCGACGTCCGAAGACCGAAGGGAAGAATTCATACACATGTTAACACAACTTGGTTCACTGCCAAACTATTTACCAACTCAAAGGGCTCCAAACTAAACCGTTCTCCTCCCCGTAGTAATCCCTTTCTGCACTAGTACAAATGATGATCTTGGCATGATGGCGTGGGAGAGAGACACACATGTAGGTGAACATTGTATCATCTATACATGAGTAAGAAATCTCACAATCTTCTATTTCTTCTCTGGATACCTTTGCTTCTGACTGGGATCCCAAACTCCCCAAACCATCCACAATATTGTTTTAGTAATCATGTGTTTGATGGTCACGTGATTTCACTTTATAATATGTAAATTACTGTCAAGGAATGTCATGCATGCTTCATCTTGTGCTAGCTTGGTTGGTCGCCTGGTGGATAAGATGTATAGCTTGGTCTAGTTGGGTTTCCTTTTAGATATGCTCAGACCCGTTGTAGATCTAGAATTATTTTGTTGGTGTGCACAACTATCAAATTTTTTACATCACTTATACAAACATTATTATGATATTAATTTGGTTTGTAATATTTATCAAAAGATATTAAAATAGATATTATTTCATTACTTTACTTAGAAGGTTGTAACCATGTTTTTTAGAATGGTTTAGTTGTTTATAGTCGTCCAATTTCACTTTTGCCCAATGTGTGTCCACTTTCTTTTTCACAAGAGACCTTGACCGGGCCACGACATGTAAGATTTCATTGTTCGCTCAATCCGTTGTTGCCTATTGTTGGTGAGGGAGAGAGAGATAAACAATTTTCCTACTACTGGATGTAATTGCTTTCACGTCTGTTCCGTGATAATTTTGATGATGTCATACTGGAGAGCATGCAACTATATTATGTAGTATATAAAACTACTTAGGTAGTATATATACTACCTTTTAGGTAGTACATAGTATTGTTTAACCTACTTTTCTTTATACCGTTCCAATTTTATCGAATGTCCACGAAGAGACTTTAACCTACTCTTTTGTACATATAAATACGAAGGTACTTCATAAAGTATACTAAAACCATATGGACTCACTTAAATTTGTTTTTTGTGCAGCTCATTTTTTAAATCTTACATATCACGTTCGAATCAAAAAAGTACCATATATACTACCTACAAAGGAGATTAAAATTAATTAAAATGGTATTGTTGTGTGATTTATCAAGCCTGTTAATACTACTGCATTTCTTCTTCATGTTTTTAAGTGATATATTTGCATATATGTTATTTTATGACATGTTTTGCGGTAAAAATAAATACAAAATACCAAAGGGGTTGTAGGGACGAAAGCTCCATTCGGAGGGATTGTGATGTCAGGCCTTGCAGCACCAAAGTTGCAACTGGGACGTCTAAGGCGAGAGAGTGGGTGGGAGCATGAGATGTTGTCGGCGTTGTCGATCGCCGACCATCAAATATACCAATTGAATGACAAACTCCACCTAAATCGAAGAGAGTGCCATGATCAAAGAGGATGGGGTTGAGGTGGTGCTCCTCTCATTGTCTTCCATGGCGGCTAGAATCTACCCTTGCCCCTACGTTCCCCACCCAGGGTGACAAGGAGACGACCTACCGCCACCCCTAAGATCGCTCCCACGCCCCTCCCCTTGCCGCCGTTGGGTAAAGACTTCTCGGCTGTAGGACGACGACAGGGTCTTACTCCTCGTGTATCAGGCTAGGATCTGGTGGCTTTCTAGGAAGCTAGTGGTGGAGGTCAAAGATGGTAATGGCCTCGGCTTGATGTAGACCCGGGGACCTAGAGCCAGGTGGCGATTCTAGTGGCCTGCTTGTTCCCCGTCTCGCATTGAGGGGTGCAACCTTCCTGCCATGGTCATGATCTGTCTGGAGGGGCCAAATCTAGCGACTCCGACTGTGGTCAGGCAGATGAGGGGCGACTTTAGGGTTGTCAGAGAGGGGTTCCGGGCTCCCATGGCGTGCTCCTCATTTGCAGGGACCGTGGTCTTCATGGGGTGACGAATTTCATGCTTCCCCCGACATCCGCGTCATCATGTAACGGTGCCTACGGAGGTGTGGGACTTTAGCGAAAGCTACGCAAGGCCTTCGCCTGCGGGCAACAGACGTCCTTGGACGTCGTTCTCCTCATTGTAGGCGTTGTTCTTGGCCCCATCCTCTCTAGGTCTTCCGTCAACCTCGTCTTTGCTGCACCCACCCTTCCTCGATGTCCATTGCGGTGCCCTTGTGCGTGCAGCGATGCCAAGGTTCGCTCTTGGACCCACACGAAGTCGTCCATTTACAGTGATGTGCATTGGCTTCTTTTAGACAATGTGATTCTTGGTTAGGAAGGTCATCCCAGAAAACGGGGGTGCTAGGATCGATGCCATACCACAAGGAACACCGGAGATTTCACCCGCCAAGGTCCATTGTGTGTGAGCGGTGGTTGTCTGTGATGGTCTAAGGGTTGGAGGTTCGGGCTTCGCCAAAAACTGTTGTTATCAACAACGTCGTTGTTCCTCTCCTTGGAGACGTCATTTCACCCGTGTCACCTCTTTCAAAATGTTGATTCATGTACTGTGTGGCCTGTCGCTACGTGTTTGCCTCGGGAGTGGTGCCCTGCTTAGTGAGGTGGGCCGAGGAGCTCCACAAAGATTTCTTCTCAGCATCAGAATCAAGCTAGTTCTTTTAGTTCTTGTGCTTAGTTTAGCTTTGCTTGACTTTCGTTTATTCAGTCTCTTTCTTGGTCTCTTTGTGCTTTTATTGTAAAGTTGGAATCTCCAACAGGGTTAGTGTGAGTGTGAACTATCTTTGTATGTTGTCCTGACGTTGTTTTATCTATAAAGCGTGATAAAAGCCTTTTTTGACATTGTTTTTAATTGCAACAACAAACTCCGTCTTCTTTACGTTAGTCGTACACCGCCTTAAAGTTCGACCTTTTACGTTGGTCGCACAAGTCCGTCATGACGCCTCTCCGAGCATATCGGAAGAGAGAGGAGGACAAGAGAACAATGGACCAACCTAGGACACTTTGCTCTTTGATTGTGGGCCCAAATAGGACATGTTTTAGGTTAAAGTTAGGGCAAAAAATTCATCACACGAGGAGTACTACCTTTTTTCTCCCTCCCCGAGTCCTGACTTACCGAGGCGGCTCTAAAATCTCTCTCTCTCTCTCCCTCAAAAGAAAAGCGGCTCTAAAATCTCTCCTGATAGTCAACCACCGTGCCCTATATCTGCCGCCGTGCTGTACCTTAGCGTCACCGGCGACGCCTCGATCCTGCCCGCCGACGCCCCACTTCCCTCCCCCTCCCCACCCCCGCCTCCGAACGGCTCAGCATCTCACGCGTCGCCGCGATCGCCGTTCCCGCTCTGCCTCATCGGCAACATCGCGTCCCTGCTGTCTCCGCCCCGTCCGCAGTCTCTGGGCATTGGTTTTGAGGTATGAAGTTGTTTTTTATCCGCCGATTAGTTGAATCCCGCTGCACACCATCTAGATCCGCCTCCGGTATGGATGGAGGGCCGAGCGAGCACGAGTTCGCTGCTATCGCACGACACATCGAGCTTTGTAGAACCTGAAAATCTTCATTTAATATAGTAATCGATCGATGGTCTTGGGATTTGTTTTTTTTTGCAAGAACTAGGGTTTTGATTATTACTGCAAGGATCAAAGTCAATTTTACAATTTATGGAGTTATAATGCGAGGCTTCGTTCCCTTGCTTATTTAGCTTTGAAAGCATGGACATTCTTCTAGAGTTCGAGCTGGACCAGTTCTCGTTTTGTTGCTCAAGTAAACTGGCATACTGACTGTAGTTTCCTTGCCTTCCGCAAGATTAAGGCCCTGTTTTGTTTGGGCTTATGCTTCAGCTTTTGCAGCTTTTTCACATGGCTTAAAAGCCCAAAAAATCTCATATACAGGGACTGTTGGCTTATACCATATGACAATATTGATTCATAAGCCGAAAGCAGAAGACAAAAGCCCCCTATTTAGAAGCTTTTTTGGCTTTTATATAAGCCAAAGTGGAAAAGCTGCAAAAGCTGAAGCATAAGCCCAAACAAACAGGGCCTAAGCTTGTTTGAATGGTGGTGGTTTGGCTCAATCCTTTAGGATAGTGGTGGTTTGGCATCATTTAACCAAAATTCCCTAACATTGCAAGGGGTGGGTCTAACCCCTGTTTATCTCAAGACAAGAGTGAGTTCTTCCTTTCAGTTCGCGACTCACTGTTGATGGTTTGATTAATCAGTCATTATCTTTGTGGAAGATTTATTTAGATTCTGCAAGATATAAAGATTGGATGCACACCTGTCTATTTCTTTTAATAAACAGATAGTACCTCCTTTTATGGTTACTGTGTCCTTACCCCATAATAATCTATCCGTTTTGTTTGCTACTATTGAAGGAATCTTATCAATTTTAACTATGTGATTAAACTGACTTTGCACCCTTGGTTCTTTAACTTCTTTTGTCCTTGTAGACGAGGATTTTTTTTTTCATAACCTATGATGTACGGTGCTGTCTGTCTGTCCATGCTAGAATGCTGAATGCTGACTTCTTTGTGAAAGTAAAAGATACACCTCTGGTCGCCAAAGAAGGGCGTACTTTCTTTGCGCTTAGGCCAAGGAAGGCCATCGCGAGAGATTTCTTTCCAATTCTATCCCTAGTCAATCTTCGGTCCACCATGCACGTGGCAAGTCAATGACCAACAGCGCTGCATCTCTCTCCACCATGCACATGTCCAGATCTCCTCATAGATTACATGCTGCATGCAGCCAATAGCAAAAATAACTCCTTGATTTGGGGGAAGGAATTAACTGCACTGCGTTTTTCTTTGGAGAGAGAACCCGCTAAGCATTTTTGTCACTTTTGGGCAAACCAGACGATTTTATTCATGCCCTTCTTTGGTGATGAGAGGGAGTAATGTGTACTGTATGCCTGAAAGGCTTTCACTTTTTGTAGTAGTACTGTATTGTTTTTCACCTTGATATTGTTATACTCGTGTCAACATTCGAATACCACTTGTTCCTGCCAGAAATTTGAACGAAACCAGGGGGGTTGCTCACTTGTAGATTCAAATTTGATAGTTTGTAATGACATGCAACATGTACCGCTAACTAACGGATTTCACTTTATGTAGATTTAATGAGCTGCAAACCCTTGGAGACTTCCTTGTAACCAATACAGATATCAGCACTTGATTACAGCAAGGAACAGCTGGAGTGTATAGCTGATGTCTGGTCCACCTGTTTTTTCTGTGTTACAGGGTAGCAATACAACCCACAGAGGTAGTATTTATCAAGCCTTCTCGCAGAAGTGAAGCTGAAATTTATGTTTTTTAACAGACAGTATGCTTTAATATGTATGCATCTATATTTTTTAGGGCAACAAATCTCAATGATCGGGAATGGTCATTCTTTTCAGCAAGGGGTAATTCCTGATGGTCTTCGTATCATTTAATATTCACAAATTACCTTTTTGTTGGTGTTAACATAATAAATGTTACATGCAGGTGTATGTCATGGACCCTTCTTCTTTTAACCAAGGTACTGCACAACCCTTGACATAACTTTCCAATTATGTAAACTGCTATATATGTTTCATTGACCATGGTGTGCTTGGTCTAGGTATTTATGCTGAGAAGCAAAGCAGTTTCACAGAGCGTGCCAATATGATACAGTTAAATGTAAGCTGCCCTGTCTCCTCAATAAATGTTATCCAGTGTAAAAAGTATTTCTGACATAATTTCCCTACCCCAACTTGTTTGGGATTAAAGGCTTTGTTGTTGTTGTTGTTGTTGTTGTTGTAAAAAGTATTTCTGAGATGTTCGTGTTTCTTTTTTTCTGTACAGAACTGCATGGCAGACAATTCTTCGCCTGGTATGTTTTCTTCTAAACATACTCTTTCCAAATTCTATACACTTGTCAAAACGTTCCTTTTTTACAGAGTCCATTTTTCAAAAAAGAAAAGAAATATGAGTAGTCTTTTTTTGCAATTATGTTGTAACTTCCACCATTTCTTTGTAATTTCTATTCGCAAGTTGTATTGATGTGTTCTCATCGTAGGTTGAATAGGTTTTAGATCTATCTATTGGTGCTAAACCAACATTATTTTGGCAGTTTGGATAAGACTAGACTGCATGCATCGGCACAAACAATTGACTAATTGGAATTGATTCTGGGATGAAAATCTGTATGTCTGTAGCATGTGTAATCTTTCTCAGACTCATTTTTTCTTATTGAACAGCTGGAAACCGCTGCCAGAGACTTGGGTGTAATGAAGTTGTTGAAGGCCAGACAGCATTCTGCAAAAGCCACCGACAATGCCAGATGATTGGTTGCCCTCAAATCCCACCAAATGGCGTAGCTTTCTGCATGACCCATGGTGGAGGCCATCCGTGTACCGAACCTGGTTCCAGTGCAGTACCATTCACCGAATCTGAAGGTTCAGTCAAGTACGAAGGAGATGGTCGATTTAGAGTGATGGAAAATGCTACGGTTACCACAGGCATAAATAATCCTGATGGCGAAGTTGTGATGTGCAAGTTCCAAGGATGTAGCAAACGATCCCAGGGAAATACTGTGTATTGCAAGGTCCACAGCGGTGGTTCAAAGGCCTGTATGGTTCAAGGTTGTACCAAGGGAGCACATGGAGGCACTCCTATGTGCATTGCTCATGGAGGAGGCAAGCGCTGTTCCGTTGCTGGATGCCGCAATGCTGCATGTGGAAGCAGTCAAGGTCGCACCGACTGCTGCGTGAGGCATGGTGGTGGCAAGAGGTGCAAACACGACGGATGTGGAAAGGGTGCTCAAGGGAACACAGATTTTTGCATTGGACACGGTGGGGGCAGGCGGTGCAAGTTTGAAGGATGCGGAAAGAGTGCACAAGGAAGGAGTGATAACTGTATCAAACATGGCGGCGGCAGACGCTGCAAGTTTGAAGGATGCAGCGCGAGCGCAAAATGGGGGGTCGATTTCTGCTCTGCACACAGGAAGAGCATGCTGGGCGATGGTGATGCTGCCGATGGAGCACGAAAGCCGAAACGCCGGGCCAAGAAGTCTGGGACGAAGAAGGCCGAGAAGGCCAAGAGGGCAAAGAAGACGGTTGTTGATCCAGCTGGTCTCTCCAGCGAGGATGCTACCATGCCCGCTGTACTTTCTGCCGACATGCCCGAGATGGGCACTATCCATGTCGCCACCCCCGTTTCGGACCGTCCCAAATCACCTGAGTCCGCTATAGCGCTTCAACAACCACCGCTCCAGCCTCAACAACCGCCGTTTCAGTCCCCGGCTCCATCTGGATTGACCGCCTCAACGGAGGAGGGTCTGCCAGCAACAGGTAGTGTATTCTTTGGTTTATAGGTCAAAATCATATACTCTTCCATGAAGATGAAGGTGGTCTGCATAGAGTTGTCAAACTAAACGGTTGAGTGTGTTACAAAGCGTTGTCCTGCGGATCTTTAGGAGATTAGTGATCCAGTGTCCATATGAACATGTGTCCTGTGATGAGTTGACTAAACGGTTGACTGTGAGTTCTGTGAGTTGACTTATGAAAGTATAACTGCACATTGTGGTTTACATTTCGTTCGTCTGTCATCTGCTCGTTTCCTTTTGGTCTGTGAACATCGTGGAAGCTGCAGCGGCTCCCAATAATCCGAAAGATATTCTCAGATTTGCAGATTTCCTTTGCTTTTTTATTTTTTTGCGGATTTTCTTTGCTTTGTTTTGATTATTGCCGCAAGTATGTATAGAGTCTGTGCCTCAGGTTGCAGATGATCATATTTCTCCATGAAAACTTGCGAACGTAGAAATTTTTCGAGTTGAAAAATAGATTCATAGCCATCTAAAAGAATAGATTCATGCGTACTACACTACTACTACTCTAGTATATACTGTGCTCTTAAGAATTCGCTTCACCGAGCGAGCGACCCCCACACGCATCTTGTGCTCGTTACTGTGCCTGTAAAGAAGGCACGAAGTGAGCAGAAACAGAGAAGGGAAGATGCTCAGCGCTGCAGATCTTTGAAAGGTCAATGCACCCGAACTGGAAAAACATTTTTTTTTTCAAAAGGAGTCGAAAATTTCTGAATCCTTTTTGTACTAACAAACATGGTCTGCCTAAGCGTATTACTCGTGTAAAAAGTTTCGCGTGATATTCTCAGTAAAAAAAAGATCGCAAATAAAAAAATGCGAACAGTAACATTTTTATAGTAGGAGTGTCGGTTTTTCATTTCTGTCCAGAACACCACGGTAGTCATTCTTTCGTGAAACTTTTCATGCGACTATTACACTAATTCATACGAAGAATTTGTTAAAAATAGGTTCAGAATTTTTTTGACTCATTTTATTTTTTTATTTTTTCTCAACTCGCGTGCAATGGGACTATACCTGTCATGGGCAGCCCGGTCCGTCCGAAACCCGACTTAGGTTTGCGTTGGGCTTTGGTAAGCCTAACCCGAAACCCAGCCCAACCCGACGGATAGCCATTTATAAATGGGACCGAGGCCCATTGCCTATTTCCGTGATGCCGAGTGTATTTGGGAGGGCGAAACAGATCAAATGGGAGGTACAGTGTAAATACAAAATTTGATGTGCGTTCCAACGTTATGTAAATAAATGACATGGGAAATAGGAAAGAAATGTCAAAAAAGTTAAGTTAGTATCAAAGTTAGGGGCCTATTACATATGTAAGTCGTTGATTTTTGTTTGGCACAAATCGGTTCCAACTTACATTTCTCATTCCTCCCACTTTGAGCCGCCTTTCGATGCTAGACCCAACTGCTCGTGGATAGGCCACTCCTACGTGCGCCTCACTACCCGCCATGCCCAAGCCGCACCCTCCATCATGCTACTGTCACCCATGCCATCCTTCTAAGAGCATAGGCATAAAAATCGCTGCCTGGGGACGAGCCGGCGGTAGAATCGGCACTAGGATCGGTTGGGCATCCAGCCGTTGCCCCCAGGTCGCCCCCCCACACTGATATCGGTCCGTTCGCGTCCGCTTTTCGGCCCAGATAAATAGAAAAATGGTCCGATATCGGCGAGAAACGACCCATATTCGGCGTGGTTCGGCGTTGAATTCTCAACATAAATAATTTTTTATCACATAGTTCATCACAAAAAATGAAATAATTCAACAAAATAGTGCAACAACAAATAGTTCAATACAAATTATATATAGTTCAACAAATAAAAGCTCATATGTCATCACACGTCGAGCTAGGCGTCGCCCTTGATCCTCCATAGGTGCTCCACCAGATCCTGCTGCAGTTGATGATGCACCTGTGGGTCTCGGATCTCTTGACGCATACTGAGGTAGGCAGTCCAGGTTGCCGGTAGCTGGTGATCAACTTCGGCTAGAGGACCCTGCCTGTAGTATGGTTCAGTGTCAAACACTGGCTCTTCCTGCTCGCTCTCGATGATCATGTTGTGCAAGATGACATAGCAAGTCATGATCTCCCACATTTGATCTTTCGACCAGGTCTGAGCAGGGTACCGGACAACAGCAAATCGAGATTGGAGCACACCAAATGCCCGCTCGACATCCTTGCTGCAAGCCTCCTGCACCTTGGCAAAGTGGGACTTCTTGCCTCCTGGCACAACGTTTGAGATAGTCTTCACAAATGTAGACCATCTCGGATAGATGCCATTGTTGGGGAACGTTGCACGGGAAACAAAAAAATTTCTATGCACACGCAAGATTATCCATGGTGATGAGGATCTACGAGAGGGAGAGTGGATCTATGTACCCTTATAGATCGCTAAGCGGGAAGCGTTAAGAAACGCGGTTGATGTAGTCGAACGTCTTTGCGATCCAAATCGCCGAGCGTCCCGCAATCCAATCACGATCCGTCCCGGTCTAGCACCGAACAGACGACACCTCCGCGTTCAGCAGACGTACGGCTTGATGACGATCTCCGCCTTCTTGATCCAGCAAGAGGGAGCGGAGAGGTAGAAGAGTTCTCCGGCAACGTGATGGCGTTGCGGCGATGGTGGTGGAGTAATTCCAGCAGGGCTTCGCATAAGCACTGCTGAAACCGATCTAGAGGAGAAACTACGAACTAGAGGGTAGGGTTGCACGTGGCTGAAAAACTGTGTCCAAAACCCCTAAAACCTCTAATATATATAGGAGGAGGAGAGGAGGAGGCTTGGTGCAAGGGTCAGCCCCTCTTTGGTTCGGCCAAAGTGGAGAGGAGGAGTCCTCCTCGTCCACTCCTAGTAGGATTAGGACTCCTTCCTTATTTCCACCTTTTTGCCTTTTTCCACCTTTTCCCCTTAGGAATTTCTTCCCAGCCGCATGGGCCTTCTGTGGGACTTTGGCCAGACCACTAAGGGCTGGTATACCTTCTCCCACAGCCCATGTATCCTCTTGGATCAAAATACCCTCTCCCGATGGTCCCCGGTACCCTCCCGGCACTCCCGGTACACTATCTATGAGCCCGGAACTTTTCCGGTGACCAAAACAGGACTTCCTATATATCAATCTTTACCTACGGACCATTACGGAGCTCCTCGTGATGTCCGAGATCTCATCCGGGACTCCGAACAACCTTTGGTCACCACCATGCAAAACTCTATACTATCGAAACGTCAGCAAACCTTAAGTGTGCAGACCATACGGGTTCGAGAACTATGTAGACATGACCGAGACACCTCTACGATCAATAACCAATAGCGGGACCTGGATGCCCATATTGGTTCCTACATATTATACGAAGATCTTTATCGGTCGAACCTCTATGTCAAGGATTCAGTTAATCCCGTATGATGTTCCCTTTATTCTTCGGTATGTTACTTTCCCGAGATTCGATCGTCGGTATCTCCATACCTAGTTCAACCTCTTTACCGGTAAGTCTCTTTACTAATTTCCATAATACAAGATCCTATGACTAACACTTAGTCACATTGCTTGCAAAGCTTGTTGTGATGTTGTATTACCGAGTGGGCCCTGAGATACCTCTCCGTCACACGGAGTAACAAATCCCAGTCTTGATCCATGCCAACCCAACAGACACCCTCGGAGATACCTATAGAGCACCTTTATAGTCACCCAGTTACGTTGCGACATTTGATACACACAAGGTACTCCTCCGGTGTTAGTGAGTTGCATGATCTCATGGTCATAGGAACAGATACTTGACATGCAGAAAACAGTAGCAATAAACTGACACGATCATATGCTACGTTTGTAGTTTGGGTCTTGTCCATCACATCATTCTCCTAATGATGTGATCCCGTTATCAAATGACATCTCATGTACATGACTAGGAAATCATAGCCATCTTTGATCAACGAGCTAGTCTGTTAGAGGCATACTAGGGACATGGTGTTGTCTATGTATCCACACATGTATCCGAGTTTCCGATCAATACAATTATAGCATGGGTAATAAATGATTATCATGAACAAGGAAATATGATAATAAACACTTTATTTATTGCCTCTAGGTCATATTTCCAACAGTCTCCCACTTGCACTAGAGTCAATAATCTAGTTCACATCACTATGTGATTTACATTGTAATGAATCGAACACCCATGCAGTTCTGGTGTTGATCATGTTTAGCCCTTGGAAGAGGTTTAGTCAACGGGTCTGCAACATTCAGATCCGTGTGCACTTTGCAAATATTTACGTCCTTCTACTCGATGTAATCGCGGATGGAATTGAAGAGTTGCTTTATGTGTCTGGTCCTCTTGTGAAACCTTGGTTCCTTGGCTAGAGCAATGGCACCAGTGTTATCACATAACAGAGTCATTGGATTCAGTGCACTAGGCACCACTCCAAGATCTGTCATGAACTGCTTCATCCAGACACCTTCCTTCGCTGCCTCCGAGGCTGCGATGTACTCCGCCTGGCATGTAGAATCGGCTACCACACTTTGCTTGGAACTGCACCAGCTTACCGCTCCCCCGTTGAGAATAAATACATATCCGGTTTACGACTTAGAGTCATCCGGATCAATGTGAAAGCTTGCATCAACGTAACCCTTTACGATGAGCTCTTAATTACCTCCATAAACGAGAAACATTTCCTTAGTCCTTTTCAGGTACTTAAGGATATTCTTGACCGCCGTCCAGTGCTCCATTCTAGGATCACTTTGAAACCTTCTGGCCATACTTATGGCAAGGCTGACATCGGGTCTTGTGCACAACATTGCATACATGATAGAGCCTATGGCTGAAGCATAGGGGATGACACTCATCTTCTCTCTATCTTCTGCAGTCACTGGGCATTGAGTCTTACTCAACTTCTTTATCAAGGTATGTGCTCTGTGAAAGTTCTATTAAGCGTCTCGATCTATCTCTATAGATCTTAATGCCTAATATGACAGCAGCTTCTCCTAGGTCCTTCATTGAAAAACTCTTGTTCAAATATTCCTTCACGCTTTCCAGCATTTCTATATTGTTTCCAATCAGCAATATGGCATCCACATATAATATTAGAAATGCTATAGAGCTCCCACTCACTTTCTTGTAAATACAAGCTTCTCCACAAACTTGTATAAATCCAAACGCTTTGATCACCTCATCAAAGCGCTTATTCCAACTCCGAGATGCTTGCACCAGTCCATAAATGGATCGCTGGAGTTTGCAAACTTTGTCAGCATTCTCTGGATCGACAAAACCTTCCGGTTGCATCATATACAACTCTTCCTCAAGGAAACCGTTGAGGAACGTTGTTTTGACATCCATCTGCCAAATTTCATAGTCGAAATATGCAGCTATTGCTAACATGATTCGGACGGACTTAAGCATCGCTACGGGTGAGAAGGTCTCATCGTAGTCAACTCCTTCAACTTGTGAAAAACCCTTTGCCACAAGTCGAGCTTTATAGATGGTGGTTGACGAGGATAAGTACCTGGGGTAGGGTCCTAGGCATGACAAACATACCCTACCTAAGGACACTACATTGGAGTATTTGAAGATCTCAAGCAAGCTTCCGACTGGATTCTGTGTGACGTTTAAGTCACTCGACAGGTTATCCACTCGGAGACTCTTTTCCTCACTCGGCAGTCGCATGTCACTCGGAAGACCTCGTTCCCACTCGACACCAGAAGACCAGAAGCCATCATCAAGAGACCAACGAGCAGACATTAGTCCAATCGTCATTAATAGCTTTTATTACGTACGTTACCAGTAACGGCAGACTTTAACCCCACGATCGGACCCTTAGATGTTGGGTAATTATGAGGGGAAGTGAACTCTATATAAGCCGCCCCTCCCCTCCTGCACAAGGGTTCGCAACCATTGTAATCTCACTATTCCACACGACAAAGCTCCCGAGCACTGAGACGTAGGGATGTTACCTCCACGAGAGGGGCCTGAACTCATATATCCGTGTGTACACCCTCGCAGTAGCTAGGACTCTGCCCTCTCCTTAAGTACCCCTACCATCTACTGTCAGGCTCGTTCCCACGACAGTTGGTGCCCACCGTGGGGCAGGCGTCTAAGCGACTTTCGGCGAGGTTGCATTTTCCATCTTTCGACATGTCTTCCGACGGTGTTTTTGCTCTCGGCCACGAGATCCGTTTCGGAGCGCTCACCTTCATCACTGATGATTCGGCATGGCTCCAGGAAGAGCCTCTCAATGTCGAGGCACTCCCGGTCCGCGGGGCCACGCACTTCCGTGCGAGTTCCTGCGACGTGTTGCTGCGTCAGCTGTCGACTCCTTACGTGTTGGGTCCCCTAGCTGTTCGCAGTCGCAAGCGGTCCGGCCGCTCATGACTTCAGCGCTAGGTCAAACATGCAGTAGCGCGTCAAACTTCTTCTCCGCAGATTGCGGCACTTGAGCCCCCCGAGTCTCTTCACGGCTTGTTCGAGTCGGATTCTGATCCATCTGACATGCCTTTCGAGTGCGAGAGCTGCGATCCCGCAGCGGAGGTCTTGATGGCGGGCTCTCATCAGAGTTTGCTGCCTAGCTTTGGCCATGGCAGGCGCGAGGCTGGCGGTCCGTCAAATGAGCAGCCGTGTTGCAAGGGGGAAGTTCTTCATACTCCCATCGTCGACACAACTACCGAGGCTCAAGCTTTGGAGGACGCGCGCATTCGTCTGGAAGAGCTCCAGGCGGAACTTGATGAGCGTGCTTGCCAGCGCCCGCCACGTCCCAGTCGACGTCAGTGACATTTGTTCCGACTAGATCTCACGACAACATTGAGGTATATCGAACTCCTGTATTGAATGTTGCAGCTGCTGCTAGGATAGCAGATTCTATTCAGCCGTCACAGTCAGAGGCTGGTAGAGGATTGTTGCAGATCAGAGCTCTGTTAGATGCAGCACAGCGTCATAATTCTACTGTGTCTCAGTCGCGTAACAGGATACAGAACAATTCACCCAGGGCGGAGACCGTTCAGTCGGCACACAACCCTGGATTGCCCTTGTGCCGTCGGGGCAGAGGTTTCCGTGAAGAGCAGGTCAGAGATCAGTTTCACCGCGAAGACCACCGTCGAGTGCCAACTCCTCCGTGGAGGGGTCCATACGTGCCCCAACACCAGGATGGTAGGCGCTCCTTCGGTGATGAGCGGAATGCAGGTTTTGACGCCCGTGACCTCCTCGTTCAGAAGCGGATTGACAGGGGCAGAGCCCACAGGGAAGGACATGACAAAATTTTTCCGTGTGGTAGCTCAGCTGTGCTTTCTGGTCCTGAGTGTTTCAGTGGAGCCATCCGTTCTGTAGAGATTCCCCCCCAACTTCAGGTTGGCGGCGGGGATCGGGAAGTTTACTGGCGAAACAAAGCTAGAGACTTGGTTAGATGATTACCGAGTGGCTGTGCAAATTGGTGGCGGAAATGACAATGTCACAATGAAGCACATGTCCTTGATGTTAGATGGTTCAGCTCGAGCTTGGCTGAATCGTTTGGCTTCTTCCAGTATACATTACTGGGAGGATCTTGTCCGAGTGTTTGTCCGAACCTTTGAGGGCACCTGCAAGCGTCCGGCAGGTCTGGTCGACTTACAACACTGTGTCCAGAAGCCCAATGAAACTTTGAGAGATTATATTCAGCGGTGGTCCACTCTGCATCATACAGTGGAGAATATATCAGAACACCAGGTTGTTTGTGCTTTCAAGGCTGGTGTGAGATACAGAGAGCTATTTCTGAAGTTTGGGAGAACGGGTGATATTTCACTCGGCAAGATGATGGAAATCGCCACTCGGTACGCCAATGGCGAGGAAGAAGACCGCCTCCATAGCAGCAAAGGCAAGGCAATCGCCAATGAGACTGGCGGAAATAACAATCGGAAACAGAAGCGTAAAGCTGAAGGTCCGGTTCAAGCAGAAGCAGCCGCACTAACGACTCAGTAAAAAAACAAGGGGAAAGCTAAAGCATAGTATGTCCCCAAGAAAGGAAAAAAATCAGTTAGGGACTGATATCATGGATCAACCGTGTGTAATTCACACGAGGAAAGATGCGGAAGGCAATGTGATTTTGCTCAAGCACACCACTCGGCAGTGTCAGACCCTTATCTAGCAATTCAAAGGGGACCCGCCGTGTGAGAAATCTCCTGAGAAGGGTGATGAAGATGAAGATAAAGAGACATTCCCAGATGTTACTGCTACACTGGTGATCTTTGCTGATGTCGAGAGCAAGAGTCGTCTGAAAGTCATCAACAGAGAAGTCAACATGGCTGTACCAGATACCCCCACCTACCTCAAGTGGTCCCAATATGCTATCACATTCGACCAGACAGACCATCCTGCTCATGTGGCCACTCCTGGTCGATAGGCTCTGGTAGTTGATCCGGTGGTGGGGGCACTCGACTTAGAAAGGTCCTCATAGACGGTGGCAGCGGGCCTGAACATTCTCTATGCGGATACCCTGAAAGGGATGGGCATTCTGATGTCCCATCAGAGTGAAAGCAACATGCAGTTTCACGGGTTCATCCCAGGAAAGAAGGCCAAGTCACTCGGCCAGATAGCATTGGATGTGACATTCAGGAATGACAAAAATTTCCGAAAAGAAAAGTTGACGTTTGAAGTCGTGGATTTCTAGAGTGCCTACCATGCCATTTTGGGTCGACCCGCGTATGCACATTTCATGGCCCGACCATGTTACGTGTACCTCAAGTTAAAGATGCCAGGCCCTAAGGGCGTGATCACGGTCACTGGCAATCGACAGCAGGCCGAAGAATGCCTCCAGCAAGGCTCCAAGATCACCGATCACCAGATGGCCATGGTTGAGCTGGAGGAGTACAAGAAAACCGCTGACCTTATTGATTTGCTCCGCGCAAAGAAGTTGGCTTCCGAGTCGGCAGTTCAGTCGGTAGGGGAAGTGAAGAAGGTGCACATCCACCTGACGGATCCTACTGCTGCCCCGACGAATATCTCATCAACACTCGACAGCAAATAGGAAGCTGAGCTCATCCAGTTCCTTTGTGAGAACTGGGATTTCTTCGCGTGGAAGCCTGCTGACATGCCGGGGGTTCCCAGGGAGCTGCCCGAGCACCGTCTCAGAGTGGATTTGAAAGCCAAACCCGTCAGGGAGCATTTGCGTCGCTCAACGACGGAGAAGCGCAAGGCAATCAGCGAAGAAATGGCCCGTCTCTTGCAAGCCAAGTTCATTCCGGAGATTTACCACTCCGAGTGGCTCTCGAATGTTGTGATGGTGCCAAATAAAGATAAGTCGTTGCGTATGTGCATTGACTTCAAAAATCTCAATCGGGTATGCCCGAAGGATCATTTTCTGCTCCCCCGCATAGATCAGTCTGTATGTCCCGGACGAAATAAAGACAAGCTTCATCACCCCATTCGGGTGTTTTTGTTACATCACTATGCCTTTTGGTCTCAAGAATGCCGGCGCTACTTTTATGCGCATGATTCAGAAGTGTTTGCTCGACCAGATCCCTCGGAATGTCGAGGCATACATGGACGATGTAGTGGTCAAATCCCGCAAAGGTTCCGACCTGCTGGCTGACTTGGCCGAGACATTCGCCAATCTGAGGCGATTCGACATAAAGCTGAATCCGGCCAAGTGTACTTTCGGCGTCCCTGGTGGCAAGTTACTCGGTTTTCTCATCTCCGAGCGAGGAATTGATGTCAACCCTGAGAAAATCAACGCCATTACCCGAATGAAGACTCCCGTGTGAGTGCACGACGTTCAGAAACTCACAGGTTGCTTGGCAGCATTGAGTCAATTCATTTCTCGTCTTGGTGAGAAGGCTCTACCTTTGTATCAATTGATGAAGAAGTCTCACACGTTCGAGTGGACTCCTGAAGCTGAAGCAGCGTTTGTTGCGCTCAAAGCCCTGCTCTTCACCCAACCGATGCTTGCTGCTCCTTGCAGCAAAGAGCCTTTGCTCCTGTACATTGCAGCCACTAATCAGGTCGTCAGTACAGTGCTAACCATTGAGCGGGAAGAGGAAGGTAAACCTTATAAAGTCCAGCGGCCAGTCTATTATGTCTCGGAAGTTTTGTCCCCCTCAAAGCAAAGATATCCACACTATCAGAAGTTGGTTTATGGTATTTACCTATCAACAAAGAAGGTGGCGCATTACTTCCAAGACCACTCGATTTCAGTCATCACTGATGCTCCTCTGTCTAAGATTTTCAACAACCGAGATGCATCAGGTCGAGTGGCTAAGTGGGCGATTGAGCTTGGACATTTTGACATCAGATTTGAAGCCAAGAAAGCAATCAAGTCCCAAGCATTGGCAGATTTTATGGCCGAGTGGATTGAACAGCAACAGCCAATCCAGATTCACTCGGCACACTGGACCATGTTCTTCGACGGTTCTAAGATGTTGAATGGGTTCGGTGCTAGTGTGGTTTGATATCCCCAAAGGGCGACAAGCTCAGCTATGTTTTGCAAATTCACTTCGATTCCTCCAACAATGAGGCAGCGTATGAAGCACTTTTGTATGGGTTGCGCATGGCCATCTCACTCGGCGTCAAGCGCATGATGGTTTATAGCAACTCAGATTTAGTGGTGAATCAAGTGATGAAAGAATGGGATGTTCGGAACCCCGCTATGAATGGGTACTGTAATGCAGTCAGAAAGTTGGAGAAGAAATTCGAAGGCCTGGAACTTCATCATGTTCCCCGACTAAAAAATCAGGCGGTCGACGAACTAGCAAAGATTGGCTCCACTCGACGGCCAGTCCCCAGTGATGTGTTCTTAGAGCACCTGCACACTCCTTCGGTACAAGAAGATCCTTTCACCGAAGAGCCTCCACAAGCTTTGAGTTCCACTGATCCAACTGAAGTCGATGTTCCTGCAGTGATTGATATGGTCATGGAGATTCTGGTTATCACTCCCGATTGGATTGTGCCTTACATTGCCTATATCCTCAGACAGGAGCTCCCTAAAGATGAGACAGAGGCTCGACAGATTGTGCGCAGGTCCAAGGCTTTTACTGTGATGGGAGATCAGCTGTTCAAAGAGAGTGCGACCAGCGTTACACCGCTGCATTTCCCCCGAGGAAGGTCGAATGATTCTGGAAGAGATTCACTCGGGAACTTGCGGCTACCATGCGCCCTCACGGGCGATTGTCGCTAAAGCATACCAAGCTGGTTTTTACTGGCCGCGAGCTAATGAGATGGCTAAAGAAATCCTTGATCATTGTGATGGATGTCAGTTTTATGCAAACTTGTCACACAAGCCGGCCTCTGCTCTGAAGACAATTCCTCTTGCCTGGCCATTCGCTGTTTGGGGACTCGACATGGTTGGTCCCTTTCGACCCGAAAAAGGAGGATTCACTCACGTGCTGGTAGCAGTCGACAAGTTTACTAAGTGGATAGAAGCCAAGCCGATCAAGAAGCTGAGCTCCCGCATGGCGGTCACATTCATGAGGGAGATAATTTATCAATACGGCATTCCATACAGCATCATCACAGACAACGACACTAACTTTGACTCGGAAGAATTCAGGAACTTGTGTAACTCCCAAGGCACTCGAGTGGATTATGCATCTGTTGCGCATCCTCAAACCAATGGACAAGTCGAGCGGGCTAATGGTCTCATTCTGCAAGGTCTGAAGCCTTGTCTCATGCGCGATTTGGATCATGTCGCCGGAGCCTGGGTAACTGAGTTGCCGTCTGTTTTGTGGGGTTTGAGGAGGACGCCTAATTGGTTGACTGGACGGACACCTTTCTTCCTGGTTTATGGAGCCGAAGATCTCCTTCCGAGTGATTTGTTTCATAACTCTTCTTGGGTGGAACTCTACTCCGAAGCTGAAGCTGAACAAGCCAAACAAGATGGCGTTGATCTCTTGGAAGAAGAGCGAGAAATGGCTCTGATCCGGACTACAGCCTATCAGCAGGATCTGTGGCGTTTCCATGTGAAGAATGTCAAGAGTCGAGCGTTTCATGAGGGAGATTTGGTGCTCCGAGTGGATCAACATCGGCCTCATAAACTTGCTCCGGTATGGGAGGGTCCCTTTGTCGTTACCAGAGTGTTGAACAACGGAGCCTATCATCTGTAAAATCTCAAGAAATGGATCGACGAGCCGCGGGCCTGGAATACAGATTTGCTTCGACGCTTTTATACTTAGAGATAGAAGAGTTTGATATAATAAAATATTTCATCTATGCAAATTGAGACTCCTACAGTTTGTTGTCGATTCCGATCGTACAGTTTCATATTTGGGAATACTTCGAGTGATGAGCAATCCTCACACTCGGGGGCTTAGCTGCGAACATGTTTCGCCTAAGTTAAAAACCCTGTCGGGTGGATAGCAGTCCATCCACTCGACAACTTAGCTATGAATCGACATTCGCCTAAGTTCCAAACTACTGTGAGTGATGAGCAATCCTCACACTCGGGGGCTTATCTGCGAATCGACATTCGCCTAAGTTCTAAACTACTCCGAGTGATGAGAAATCCTCACACTCGGTGCTTAGCTGCAAACATGTTTCGCCTAAGTTAAAAACCTTGTCAGGTGGAGAGCAGTCAATCCACTCGACAACTTAGCTATGAACCGACATTCGCCTAAGTTCTAAACTACTTCGAGTGATGAGCAATCCTCACACTCGGGGGGCTTAGCTGCGAACATGTTTCGCCTAAGTTAAAAACCTTGTCAGGTGGATAGTATTCTATCCACTCGACGTCTTAGCTACGAATCGACATTCGCCTAAGTTCTAAACTACTCCGAGTGATGAGCAATCCTCACACTCGGGGGCTTAGCTGCGAACATGTTTTTCCTAAGTTAAAAACCTTGTCGGGTGGATAGTAGTCCATCCACTTGATGGCTTAGCTGCGAATTGACATTCGCCTAGGTTCTAACTACTCCGAGTGATGAGCAATCCTCACACTCGGGGGCCTAGCTGCGAACATATTCCGCCTAAGTCAAAAAGCAAATATAGTCGAACAAGCGATTAAAAGCCAAATACGGATAAAATCCAAAGGATAAATCGCGGATAAATGATTTGTAAAGAAGCAAATGTGCTCAGGCCTAAGGCCTGAATGAAGTTTTAAAGGATACAGTTCCACTCGGCATACCGAGGCGAATAAAAGTGTTTCTTCCAAAGGTCAAGTTTTTTAAGCATCCGACGGGCTGGTTGGCTCGACAAAAGTGTCCAAGTCGATGCCATCTATGATTCTGGTGGCTGCTTTGATGAAGGTTTCCATGAAGTCCTCAAACTGGAGTTTCTTCGTGTTAACCACTCGGAGCTCCTTCAACTTCTCTTCCCTCACGTCCCTGCAATGGACCCTGATGAGTGATAGCGCCACGTCGGCCCCGTAGCGAGCAGCAGATTTTTTCCAAGCCTGCACTCGACTTGGAAGTTTGTTCAGGCGAGCCATCATGGAGTTCAGGTCGAGCTGAAGGGTGTCCTCAGGCCATAACTCCTTGTCAATTCTCTCCATTGCAGATTTCAGCCGGACAAGATATGCCTGAACGCACTGGAGCCGGAAATTGAGTCTGAGCATGTTCATGGCCACCGCGTCTGCGACAGGTGACTTAGTGGGATCTAGATTGGGCTCAATCTCCTCTGTCTCCTTCTCAAAGTCCTGGCAGAATTCTGTTGAAGAGTGGGAATGGGAGGAGAATTGGTGAGTTATGACCTTCAAGGATTTTACAAAGTTCAGTCGACAAGAAACACTCACCATCGAGCATGATGTACATCTTCCTCGAGAATTCGCTCAAGTGCTTCTCCAGGCCGTTGTTGCTTTTGTTCAGCTGCTCGGCCCTTTTGACAAGGTCCACGCGCTCTTGCTTCAGCTTTGCGTTCTCCTCCTCCAGCTTCTTGGCGACCGCTAGCTTCCGATCTGTAGCTTCGGTTTTATCCCTGGCCACCCGTTGGGCGTCGGCGAGTGCTTTGTCTTTCTCCTCCAATGCCTTCTTCATTGAATCTAAATAAACAACATTGTTGAGTCGCACTTGGAGTCGACGATTTTCATTGCGTACGTCTGTTCGAGTGAGAGCACTCGGTTCAAAACATGTAAAGTGAAGATGGGAATGCAGAGAGTCGACAGTAATTACCTCCCAGAGACTTCAGCTCAGCACGCGCTCGCTCCAGAGCATTGTTGGAGGCTTCTAGATCCACACGCAGTCGGTTCCTTTCATTCTCAAGATCCTTGTACTGCGTTCCAAGTTCGCAAGCCCTCTGAAACCAACAAAAGAAAGAAATTCAATCGGCAAGTAATACCAAGGACGGTCGGCCGGGCAATGAGTACCGTCGAACGACTGTCTTATTACCCTAGAACCGCGTTATATAATGTTCGAGGGAAGAAAAATTCAAGCAAAAGCCCGCTCGACATGTTGAGTGGTTCTGGCACTCTGCGTGTTGTGGACAAATTCAAAGCAGTCTCTTTCAAGACCTCCATCGGGGCAAGCACTCGACAGTGGTCTCGGGGACTACAGCCAGTGGGTGCACTCAGTGTGCCCCCATTGAGATGGTTAACGCTCGACCTGTCGAGTAACTTGTCAGGAAAAAAATGCACTCGACATGTCGAGTGGTGCTAGTACTACGCGTACGGTTAAAATCCAGATTGCAAGTTTTGAAGACTACAGCTTATCGTCTGCGATTAGCAGTAGCCTCAGGGACTACACCCAGTGGGTGCACTTAGCGTGCCCTCACTGGTTATTGAAACATTCGACAAGGTCAGCCCTGTCAGAACATTCATCCGTCACTCGACCCGTCGAGTGACGCGCCTCCTCACTCTGTGAAGTGCAGTCTATCCTTATGTAGCATCATATCATGGTTTATCAATGATTTCCATGAAACCTACAAGGTAGCTTCGGAGTGGTGCGATCTAAGGCGAAATGTATCCTGTATACAACAGACTCTAAGACCCCTGCCGGTGCAAGCACTCGACAGCGGTCTCGGGGACTACACCCAGTGGGTGCACTCAGAGTGCCCCCACTGGATCTACCAACTCTCGACATGTCGAGTGGCAGAAAACATCCATCATTGGAGTATCCGTCACTCGATCCGTCGAGTGACGCCCCTCCCCACTCTGTGAAGTGCAGTCTATCCTTATGTAGCGTCATATCATGGTTTATCAATGATGTCCATGAAACCTATAGCGTAACTGCGGAGTGGTGCGATCAAGAGCAAACGTATCAAGCGTATGACAGACTCTAAGACCCCTGCTGAGGCAAGCACTCGACAGTGGTCTCGGGGACTACACCTAGTGGGTGCACTCAGAGTGCCCCCACTGATCCAAAACCTACTCGATTAAGACCCAATCTATTCGAGTGAAAAAATTTCAAAACACTCTATGGAGTGGAAAGTAAGCACCCAGTGGGTGTATGATCAAGAAAAGACAGGAATCCAATCGGAAATGTACTCACAATCGAACTTACTCGGACATTGGCGTGAAGGGCCGTGCTGGCATCATAAGCTAGCTTGCTGGCCTCGTACACCTCCTTGGTTGGCAACATCATCTTCTCTGCCTGGATCATAGCCTCCTTTGCAGCTCCGGTTCGATCTTCTGGGACACGATGCAGAGGGAAAGCCGTCACAGGCGGGATCGGTGTAGTAGCTGGAGCGGTTGAAGTAGTCTGAGCGGGTCCGGTTGGAGTTGGTGTCATGATGGTTGAGACAGCTGGAGGAGCATTCGGCAGAGGTACTATAAGATCAGTTCCGATTCGTGTCGAGTCGCCCATCCCCTGGAAGACTCCGTAGTCGACCGCTTAACCATCTGCATGGATGAAGCTCTTCGTGTGTTGATGTGCGGAGCGTCTGGCTGTTCCTCGTCGTCTTCAAGTTGGATGACCTCTGCAACGTCAATCGACAGTGTTAACTTTTGCAAGTAATGAATTTCATACGGTTGAACCAAAGGCCTATTTACCTCTGTGAGAAGTTGCAGCAGTAGCAGTATCAATGTCCATTGCTTCCCCTCCATCTCAAGGAGGTGATGTTACAGAAGTAGCAGCTCTGAGGGATCAAACAACACTCGGTTAGCAACAACACAAGGTCACAGTCGACAGAGAGGATTCGAAAGCAAATACTTACGTGGAGATGACAGGTACAACCATCCTCATGCGAGGCAGGGCCTTGCGAGGTTTGGTCATGATCTACTTGGGCTGCTTGGCCGACCGCTCACTCGACTCGACAGTTGAAGGGCGGCTCCGCTTCGGGTTCTTCTCACTAGGGCCCGGAGCCCTGTCCTCGGCAGCTGCCGAATCCTGGCGGGACTTGGAGTGGCGTTCGCACCGAGGAGGTGACTCGACTTCTTCCTCTTCGCTGGAGTCCTCGTATTCATCCTTGGAGTCAGACGGACCGTCGTCGTCCACGCTGCCACCCTCTCTCACTACGCCGTCTGCATGTTGGTTCCCATTGGGAACTGGCGAGTATAAGTTTGTCCATTCCTGCATAATTCCAACAAGGAAGTTAGTCTAAAAATCAATATGTATCACTCGACGGTACAAGTACTTCAGTCGACAAAGTGCAACTTACCAGATTCTTCGACGGGTTTTCGGCTGAGTAAGGTAGGATCGTCTTGGCTCCCACGGGGTTGTCGCATGCCCCGGTGATGCTGCCAAGCCACTGCTCGATAGTCTCTTGCGGAACCTCCTCTGGATGCGTCCTGGTCGAGTCTCTTGGGCCCGCATAATGCCACATGGTGTGATCTCTGGCTTGGAGAGGCTGAATCCGTTGACTGAGAAAAGTCTCTAGCAGATCCAGGCCAGTCACTCCGCCCCGAACCAGTTTCACCATGGCGTCCACCAAGGCCGCCACCTAATCCTGTTCCTCTTCAGTCACCTTTAAGGACTTGGGGGCAGCTGGCGGTCAGATGTGTAGGGAGGAAGGCCAGTCGACATGTTGGGTGAAGCTATGTCCTTGCAATAGAACCAAGTCGACTGCCAGCCTCTAACGAATTCAGGGAAAGTCATGGCAGGGAAAGAACGTTGCGCTCTGTTTTGAAGCCCCAAACCCCCACACAGCTGCATCACATGAGTTTTTCCATCCGACGGCTCTGCTTTCTTCACCGTCTGAGATCTAATCGTAAAAATGTGCTTAAAGAGTCCCCAGTGGGGAGGATGTTGGGGAACGTTGCATGGGAAACAAAAATTTTCCTACGCACATGCAAGATCTATCCATGGTGATGAGCATCTACGAGAGGGAGAGTGGATCTATGTACCCTTGTAGATCGCTAAGCGGGAAGCGTTAAGAAACGCAGTTGGTGTAGTCGAACGTCTTCGCGATCCAAATCGCCGAGCGTCTCGCGATCTCATCACGATCCGTCCCACGATCCAATCACGATCCGTCCCACGAACTCATCATGATCCGTCCCGCGATCTCATCACGATCCGTCCCACGATCTCATCATGATCCGTCCCGCGATCTCGTCACGATCTGTCTCGCAATCTTGATCACGATCCTTCCGATCTAGCGCCGAACGGATGGCACCTCCGCATTCAGCACACGTACAACTTGATGATGGAGCTATTCTTGATCAACCAAGAGGGAGCGGAGAGGTAGAAGAGTTCTCTAGCAGCATGACGGTGCTGCGGCGATGGTGGTGGAGCTATTCCGGCAGGGCTTCGCCTAAACACTTTAGAATACCGATCTAGAGGAGAAACTATGCACTAGAGGAACGGGTAGCACGTGGCTCAAAATTCTGTGCCAAAACCCTAAAATCCTCTTGTATATATAGGAGGATAGGAGGAGGAGGCTTGGCTGCCAAAAAGCCAGCCCTTGGGTCGGCCAAAGTGGGGAGGAGAGGAGGACTCCTCCTCCAATCCTAGTAGGACTAGGATTCCTCCTTTTTTGGCCTTTTTCCACCTTTTTCCCTTTGGGCTTTTTCTCCCATCTGCATGGGCCTTGTGTGGGACTTTCACCAGCCCACAAAAGACTGGTATTTACTCTCCCACAGCCCATGAAGCCTCTTGGGTCGAAATACCCCTCCCGGTGGTCTCCCGGTACACTACCGGCACTCCCGGTACATTACCGATTAGCCTGAAACTTTTCCGGCAACCAAAATGGGACTTCCTATATATGAATATTTACCTCCGGACCATTTCGGAGCTCCTCATGACATCCGAGATCTCATCCAGGACTCCGAACAACCTTCGGTCACCACCATACATAACTCTATACTACCGAAACGTCACTGAACCTTAAGTGTGCAGACCCTGCGGGTTCGAGAACTATGTAGACATGACCGAGGCACCTCTACGGTCAATAACCAATAGCGGGACCTGGATGCCCATATTGGTTCCTACATATTCTACGCAGATCTTTATCGGTCGAACCTCTATGTCAAGGATTTAGTTAATCCCGTATGATGTTCCCTTTGTTCTTCGGTATGTTTACTTGCCCGAGATTCGATCGTCGGTATCTCCATACCTAGTTCAACCTCGTTACCGGCAAGTCTCTTTAATCATTCCGTAATACAAGATCCCGTGACTAACACTTATTCACATTGCTTGCAAGGCTTGTTGTGATGTTGTATTACCGAGTGGGCCCTAAGATACCTCTCCGTCACACGGAGTAACAAATCCCAGTCTTGATCCATGCCAACCCAACAGACACCCTCGGAGATACCTGTAGAGTACCTTTATAGTCACCCAGTTACGTTGCGACGTTTGATACACACAAGGAACTCCTCCGGTGTCAGTGAGTTGCATGATCTCATGGTCATAGGAACAGATACTTGACATGCAGAAAACATTAGCATTAAACTGACACGATCATATGCTACGTTTGTAGTTTGGGTCTTGTCCATCCCATCATTCTCCTAATGATGTGATCCTGTTATCAAATGACATCGGTTTTGTCTATGTATCCACACATGCATCTAAGTCTCCGACCAATACAATTATAGCATGGACAATAAACGATTATCATGAACAAGTAAATATGATAATAACTAATTTATTATTGCATCTAGGGCATATTTCCAATACAGGACACCCCAGGAAGCACTCGCACAAAGTTACGAATGACGACAAGTATGCGATGGTATTCGGTGGGAAATGATGCAGCTGAGCGCCAAAGAAATTCAAGAACCCTCTAAATAACAAATGAGGGGGCATGGAGAAATCTCTTTCGACATGGAAGAGGAGGAGGACCCGCTCCCAATCGCATGGCTCCGGCTCGCGCTCTCCCTTCGGCAACCTCCATGCTCCTTCTGCCATGAGCCCGTCGGAAACCAAGCCGTTAATGTCCGCACGGGTGACCACCAAAGGGAGGAAATCACCCTGCATCCATCCCAGCGGCGTGGTGAACCGGACGGTTGAGGGATTTTTGACTTTGACCTTCGTTGCCCCCTTCTTGGCCCGCTCCAGCTTCTCCGTCGTGCTCTTCGTCATCGGCGCGACGGCTCTTGTCAAGGAGGAACAGAGTGGGGTGCTGGAGGCAGAGGAGGCGGAGGAAAGGAGGAAGAATGGGTGGAGGTACTATGCAAATCGCGGTGCGTGGAGCTTTATACTCCGCCGAGTGTCTCACGGACCAGTGGGCCCGCGAGATCACCGCACACGCCAACCGCTGACGGTGCCCAGTACGTGGCGATATGAACGGCGCGAGAATCGAGGCGTTGTGCCTCCACTTGCCCTGACCGTGGCGATATGACCGGCGTGAGAATCGAGGCGTCATGCCTCCACTTGCCTTGACCGTGGCACCATCATCGCACGTGCGTGCACTTCCCAAATTTTCGTATCCCGCAAAATCCGGGCTTGGCAGACCGACTCTTCACCTCCCAAGATTCCTTCGATTCACTCGGAGCAGAGCAAACATTGAACTTCCACTCAGACAATCTCAAGGCTGAATGGATCCGGGCAAATGATGAAGAATTCAATCGACACAAGTTTCATTGAAGCCCTGGATATCATTCGGAAGATTTGGGGTCTCGATTCCGAATCGACATCAACACCCCCATTCGCCACTCGAACCCCGATCCATTCGGGGTCTAATGACGAGGATAAGTACCTGGGGTAGAGTCCTAGGCATGACCGACATACCCTACCTAAGGACACTACATTGGAGGATTTGAAGATCTCAAGCAAGCTTCCGACTGGATTCTGTGTGATGCTTAAGTCACTCGACAAGTTATCCACTCGGAGACTCTTTTCCTCACTCGGCAGTCGCATGTCACTCGGAAGACCTCGTTCCCACTCGACACCAGAAGACCAGAAGCCACCATCAAGAGACCAACGGGCAGACGTTAGTCCAATCGTTATTAATAGCTTTTATTACATACGTTACCAGTAATGGCAGACTTTAACCTCACGATCGGACCCTTAGATGTTGGGTAATTATGAGGGGCAGCGAACTCTATATAAGCCGCCCCTCCCCTCCTGCACAAGGATTCGTAACCATTGTAATCTCACTATTCCACACGACAAAGCTCCCGAGCACTGAGACGTAGGGCTGTTACCTCCACGAGAGGCGCCTGAACTCATATATCCATCTGTACAACCTCGCCATATGTAGGACTCTGCCCTCTACTTACGTACCCCTACCATCTACTATCAGGCTCGTTCCCACGACAGTGACACTACCGTCTGCGTCCATCTTCTTCTTAAAGATCCATTTGTTCTGAATGGCCTTTCGCCCTTCAGGTAATACTTCCAAAGTCCATACTTTGTTTTCATACATGGATCCCATCTCGGATTTCATGGTCTCTCATAGTAACTTGATTTGAAGCTTCATGATCATCATCATTAACTTCCTCTTCAACTGTCGCAGGCTCCACAGAAACATCTTTCTGTGCTGTGCTACTCTGTGGTTGAAGCAAAGGTTCAATAACCTCATCACGCTCTATTTTCCTCCCACTCAATTCTTTCGAGAGAAACTCTTTCTCAAGAAATGTTCCGTTCTTAGCGACAAACACTTTGCGTTCGGATCTGAGATAGAAGGTATACCCAACTGTCTCTTTCGGGTATCCTATGAAGACGCATTTCTCCGCTTTGGGTTCCAGCTTTTCACGCTGAAGCTTTTTGACATAAACATCACATCCCCAAACTTTAAGAAACGACAACTTTGGCCTCTTGCCAAACCACAGTTCATATGGCGTCGTCTCAACGGATTTTGATGGTGCCCTATTTAAAGTGAATGTAGCTGTCTCTAATGCATAACCCCAAAACGATAGTGGTAAATCGGCAAGAGACATCATAGAACTCACCATATCTAATAAGGTTCGATTACGACGTTCGCACACACCATTACACTGTGGTGTTCCAGGCGGTGTCAACTGTGAAACAATTCCACATTGTCCCAAGTGACTACCAAACTCATAACTCAGATATTCACCTCCTCGATCAGATCGTAGGAATTTAATCTTCTTTTTATGATGATTCTCAACTTCACTCTGAAATTGCTTGAACTTTTCAAACGTTTCAGACTTGTGTTTTATTAAGTAAACATACCCATATCTACTTAAGTCATCAGTGAAGGTGAGAAAATAACGATATCCACCGCGCGCTACAACATTCATTGGACCGCACACATCAGTACGTATGATTTCCAACAAGTCACTTACCCGTTCCATTGTTCCATAGAACGGTGTTTTAGTCATCTTGCCCATGAGGCATGGTTCACATGCGTCAAGTGATTCAAAATCAAGTGACTCCAAAAGTCCATCAGCATGGAGCTTCTTCATGCGTTTTACACCAATATGACCTAAACGGCAGTGCCACAAGAAAGTGGTACTATCATTATCAACTCTATATCTTTTGGCATCAATTTTATGAACATGTGTATCATCACTATCAAGATTCAATATGAATAAACCCCTCACATTGGGTGCATGACCATAAAAGATATCACCCATATAAATAGAACAACCATTATTCTCTGATTTAAATGCGTAACCGTCTCGCAATAAACAAGATCCAGATATAATGTTCATGCTTAACGCAGCCACTAAATAACAATTATTCAGGTTCATCACTAATCCTGATGGTAATCGAAGAGAGAGCATGCCGACGGCGATCACATCAACCTTAGAACCATTTCCCATGCGCATCGTCACTTCGTCCTTCACCAGCCTTCGTCTATTCCGTAGCTCCTGTTTTGAGTTGCAAATGTGAGCAACCGAACCGGTATCACATACCCAGGCACTACAACGACAGCTAGTAAGGTACACATCAATAACATGTATATCGTATATACCTTGTTTGTTGTTGGCTGCCTTCTTGTCAGCCAGGTACTTGGGGCAGTTCCGCTTCCAGTGACCAGTTCCCTTGCAATGAAAGCACTTAGTTTCTGGCTTGGGTCCAGCCTTGGGTTTCTTTACAGGAGCAGCAACTGCTTTGCCATCCTTCTTGGATTTACCCTTCTTGCCCTTGCCATTATTCTTGAAACTAGTGGTTTTATTGACCATCAACACTTGATGTTCTTTCTAGATTTCAGACTCAGCAACTTTTAGCATCGCAAACAGCTCGACGACTGACTTGTTCATCCCGTGCATGTTATAGTTCATCACAAAGCTCTTGTAACAAGGTGGCAGTGATTGAAGAATTCTATCAGTGATCGCCTCTGGCGAAAGGGCAATTCCCAACTCTACCAGACGAGTCGAGTACCCAGACATTCTGAGTATATGTTCACTGATAGACCCGTTCTCCTCCATTTCGCAAGCATAGAACTTATCGGAGGTCTCATACCTCTCGATCCGGGCATTCTTCTGAAAGATAAACTTCAACTCCTGGAACATCTCATATGCTCCATGATGTTCAAAACATCTTTGAAGTCCCGGTTCTAAGCCATACAATATTGCACACTGAACTATTGAGTAATCTCCAGAACGTGCCTCCCAAGCGTTCTTAACGTGTTCGGATGACAGGTCTTCGGGTTGGTCACCAAGCGGTGCATCAAGGACATATGATTTCTGGGAAGCCATGAGGATAATCCTCAGATTACGGGCCCAGTCAACAAAGTTACTTCCATCATCTTTCAACTTAGCTTTCTCTAGGAACGCATTAAAATTCAGGGGTGCTACTGCGTGAGCCATTGATCTACAAAATAAATATGCAAAGTTTACTTAGACTGTTGTTCAAGATAATGAGTTTAGTTAATCAAAGTACTAAAGCTCCAACTCAAATTGACATCCCTCAGGTCATCTGAGTGACACATGACCCAAATTCACCAACTCAAGTCCGATCATCACTTGAGTTGAGGTGGTTTCAATGGTGAACATCATCATGTTGATCATATCTACTATATGACTCATGTTCGACCTTTCGGTCTCTTGTGTTCCGAGGTGTTCTACATGTGCAACACTCACTTGCACCCGTTGTATTTGAACATAGAGTCTATCACACCCGATTATCACGTGGTGTCTCGACACGACGAACTTTCGCAACGGTGCACACTCGAGGAGAACACAATTCATCTTGAAATTTAAGTGAGGGATCACCTTATAATGCTACCATCGTCCTAAGAAAAACAAGGTGCATAAAAGGATTAACATCACATGCAAATCATAAGTGACATGATATGGCCATGAACTTGTGCTTTTGATCTCCATCATGAAAGCACCGACATGATCTCCATCGTCACCGACATGACACCATGATCTCCATCATCTTTGATCTCCATCAATGTGTCGCCATCAGTGTTGTCGCGCCCACCATGCTTCTACTACTATTGCTACTGTTTAGCGATAAAGTAAAGCATTACATAGCACTTAATGATTGACACGCAGGTCATACAATAATTAAAGACAACCCTATGGCTCCTGCCGGTTGCCGTACTCATCGACATGCAAGTCGTGATATTCTATACAACACATGATCATCTCATACATCACATATATCTCATCATGTAATTGGCCATATCACATCACAACATACCCTGCAAAAACAAGTTAGACGTCATCTAATTGTTGTTGCATGTTTTACGTGGCTGCTACGGGTATCTAGCAAGAACAATTCTCACCTACGCATAGACCACAACGGTGATACATAAGTTTCTTTTCAAACTTCTCAAGGAACTCCTTTGTCGAATCCGGTCCAATTAAAGTAGGAGAAACAGACACCCGCCAGCCATCTTTGTGCAACGAGGTTACACGTCAGTCGATGGAACCAGTTTCTCATAAGCGTACGAGTAAGGTTGGTCCGGGCCGCTTCATCCCACAATACCACTGAACCAAAACACGACCAAGGGAGGAAGCAATCTAAGCATCAACGCCCACAAACTCTTTGTGTTCTACTCGAGATCTCATCTACACATAGACCTAGCTCATGATGCCACTATTGGGGAAAGTTGCATGGGAAACAAAAAAATTCCTACGCACACGCAAGATCTATCCATGGTGATGAGCATCTACGAGAGGGAGAGTGGATCTATGTACCCTTGTAGATCGCTAAGCGAGAAGCATTAAGAAACGCGGTTGATGTAGTCGAATGTTTTTGCGATCCAAATCACCGAGCGTCCCGCGATCCAATCATGATCTGTCCCGATCTAGCACCGAACGGATGGCACCTCCGCGTTCAGCACACATACGGCTTGATGACGATCTCCGCCTTCTTGATCCGACAAGAGGGAGTGGAGAGGTAGAAGAGTTCTCCGACAGCACGACGGCGTTGCGGCAATGGTGGTGGAGTAATTCCAGCAGGGCTTCGCATAAGCACTGCTGAAACCGATCTAGAGGAGAAACTACAGACTAGAGGGTAGGGTTGCACGTGGCTGAAAAACTGTGTCCAAAAACCCTAAAACCTCTAGTATATGTAGGAGGAGGAGAGGAGGCTTGGCGCAAGGGCCAGCCCCTCTTTGGTTCGGCCGAAGTGGAGAGGAGGAGTCCTCCTCCTCCACTCCTAGTAGGATTAGGACTCCTTCCTTATTTCCACCTTTTTGCCTTTTTCCACCTTTTCCTCTTAGGAATTTCTTCCCAGCTGCATGGGCCTTCTGTGGGACTTTGGCCAGCCCACTAAGGGCTGGTATACCTTCTCCCACAGCCCATGTAGCCTCTTGGGTCGAAATACCCTCTCCCGATGGTCCTCGGTACCCTCCCGGTACACTACCGATGAGCCCGGAACTTTTCCGGTGACCAAAATAGGACTTCCTATATATCAATCTTTACCCCGGACCATTCCAAATCTCCTCGTGACATCCGGGATCTCATACGGGACTCCGAACAACCTTCGGTCACCACCATGCATAACTCTATACTACCGAAACGTCACCTAACCTTAAGTGTGCAGACCCTGCGGGTTCGAGAACTATGTAGACATGACCGAGACACCTCTACGGTCAATAACCGATAGCAGGACCTGGATGCCCATATTGGTTCCTACATATTCTATGAATATCTTTATCTGTCGAACCTCTATGTCAAGGATTCAGTTAATCCCGTATGATGTTCCCTTTGTTCTTCGGTATGTTACTTACCCGAGATTCAATCGTCGGTATCTCCATACCTAGTTCAACCTCGTTACTGGCAAGTATCTTTACTCGTTTCCGTAATACAAGATCCTATGACTAACACTTAGTCACATTGCTTGCAAGGCTTGTTGTGATGTTGTATTACCGAGTGGGCCCTAAGATACCTCTCCGTCACACGGAGTAACAAATCCCAGTATTGATCCATGCCAACCCAACAGACACCCTCGGAGATACCTGTAGAGCACCTTTATAGTCACCCATTTATGTTGCAACATTTGATACACACAAGGTACTCCTCCGGTGTCAGTGAGTTGCATGATCTCATGGTCATAAGAACAGATACTTGACATGCAGAAAACGGTAGCAATAAACTGACACGATCATATGCTACGTTTGTAGTTTGGGTCTTGTCCATTACATCATTCTCCTAATGATGTGATCCCATTATCAAATGACATCGCATGTCCATGACTAGGAAATCATAGGCATCTTTTCTCAACAAGCTAGTCTATTAGAGGCATACTAGGGACATGGTATTGTTTATGTATCCACACATGTATCTGAGTTTCCGATCAATACTATTCTAGCATGGATAATAAACGATTATCATGAACAAGGAAATATGATAATAAACACTTTATTTATTGCCTCTAGGGCATATTTCCAACAGCCATCAGCTAGGTAGTACCCCTTGTTGTAGTGCCGCCCATTGACCTCGAAGTTCACCGGAGAAGAATGACCTTCAACAAGCTTGGCAAAGACAGGGGAGCACTCCAGCACGTTGATGTCATTGTGAGTTCCTGGCATACCAAAGAAGTGTCAGAAATATGCCCTAGAGATAATAATAAAATGGTTATTATTGTATTTCCTTGTTCATGATAATTGTCTATTGTTCATGCTACAATTGTGTTAACCGGAAATAGTAATACATGTGTGAATACATAGACCACAACATGTCCCTAGTGAGCCTCTAGTTGACTAGCTCGTTGATCAATAGATGGTCATGTTTTCATGATCATGGACATTGGATGTCATTGATAACGGGATCACATCATTAGGAGAATGATGTGATGGACAAGACCTAATCCTAAGCATAGCACAAGATCGTGTAGTTCGTTTGCTAAAGCTTTTCAATGTCAAGTATCGTTTCCTTAGACCATGAGATTGTGCAACTCCCGGATACCATAGGAATGCTTTGGGTGTGCCAAACGTCACAACGTAACTGGGTGGCTATAAAGGTGCACTACGGGTATCTCCAAAAGTGTCTGTTAGGTTGGCACGAATCGAGACCGGGATTTGTCACTCCGTGTGACGGAGAGGTATCTCTGGGCCCACTCGGTAAGACATCATCATAATGAGCTCAAAGTGACTAAGGAGTTAGTCACGGGATGATGTATTACGGAATGAGCAAAGAGACTTGCCAGTAACGAGGTTGAACAAGGTATAGGGATACCGACGATCGAATCTTGGGCAAGTATCATACTGGTAGACAAAGGGAATTGCATACAGGATTGATTGAATCCCTGACATCGTGGTTCATCCGATGAGATCATGATGGAGTACATGGGAGCCAACATGGGTATCCAGATCCCGCTGTTGGTTATTGACCAGAGAGGTGTCTCGATCATGTGTACGTGTCTCCCGAACCCGTAGGGTCTACATACTTAAGGTTCGATGACGCTAGGGTTATAGGGAAATGGTACACGTGATTACTGAAGGTTGTTCGGAGTCCCGGATGAGATCCCGGACGTCACGAGGAGCTCCGGAATGGTCTGGAGGTAAAGATTGATATATAGGAAGTCCAGTTTTGGTCACCGGAAAGTTTTCGGGCTCATCGGTAGTGTACCGGGAGTGCCGGGAGGGTGCCGGAGGACCCCGGGAGGGGTGTGACGTCCAAAGGACCACATGGGCTGTTAGATAAAGTGTGCCAGCCCTTATTGGGCTGCGCAAGACTTTTGCTAAAGGCCCATGCGGCTAGGGATAAGAGATAGGGCCAAAAAGGATTTAAAAGGAGGAGATCCACCTCCCTTGTGGGAGGTGGACTCTCCCTTTAAATCGGCCGAACCTCTCCTCTTTGGAGTAGAGGCCAAGCCAGCCCTCCACGTCCCTCCTCCTATATGTACTTGAGGTTTTGTCTGTTTTGAGACAACATTTGATCTCTCTCTCTCACGGAGAGGCCCTACCTCTCTTCTTCCTCCTCCGCAGCGCTTAGGCGAAGCCATGTCGGAATACCTTGCTACTCCACCACCACCACGCCATCGTGCTGCTGTTGGAGCCCTTCCCCAACCTCTCCTTCCTCCTTGCTGGATCAAGGCGTAGGAGACGTCACCGGGCTACACGTGTGTTGAACGCGGAGGTGTCGTCCGTTCGGCACTTGATCGGATCTACCGCGATCTGAATCGCTGCGAGTACGACTCCATCAACCGCGTTCTAGCAACGCTTCCGCTTAGCGATCTTCAAAGGTATGAAGATCCACTCTCCCCTTACTCGTTGCTGGTTTCTCCATAGATGGATCTTGGTGAACACGTAGGAAAATTTTGATTTACTACTACGTCTCCCAATAGTGGCATCATGAGCTAGGTCTATGCGTAGAATCTATGCACGAGTAGAACACAAAGCAGTTGTGGGCGTAGATTTGTTAATTTGCTTACCACTACTAGTCTTATCTTGATTCGGCGGTATTGTGGGATGAAGCGGCCCGGACCGACTTTACACGTACACTTACGTGAGACTGGTTCCACCGCCTGACATGCACTTGTTGCATAAGGTGGCTAGCGGGTGTCTATCTCTCCCACCTTAGTCGGATTGGATTTGATGAAAAGGGTCCTTATGAAGGGTAAATAGCAATTGGCATATCACGTTGTGGTTTTGGCGTAGGTAAGAAACGTTCTTGCTAGTAACCTATAGCAGCCACGTAAAAACTTGCAACTACAAATTAGAGGACGTCTAACTTGTTTTTGCAGCATATGCCTTGTGATGTGATATGGCCAAAGGATGTGATGTGATGCATTGTAATGTATGAGATTGATCATGTTCTTGTAATAGGATTCGCGACTTGCATGTCGATGAGTATGACAACCGGCAGGAGCCATAGGAGTTGTCTTATTTTATTGTATGACCTGCGTGTCAATCATAAACGCCATGTAATTACTTTACTTTATTGCTAAGCGTTAGCCATGGTAGTAGAAGTAATAGTTGGCGAGACAACTTCATGAAGACACAATGATGGAGATCATGATGATGGAGATCATGGTGTCGTGCCGGTGACAGTGATGATCATAGTGCCCCGAAGATGGAGATCAAAGGAGCAAGATGATATTGGCCATATCATGTCACTATATTGATTGCATGTGATGTTTATCATGTTTACATCTTATTTGCTTAGAACGATGGTAGTAAATAAGATGATCTCTCAATAAAATTTCAAGAAAGGTGTTCACCCTAACTGTGCACCGTTGCTAAGGATCGTTGTTCCGAAGCACCACGTGATGATCGGGTGTGATAGGTTCTAACGTTCGCATACAACGGGTGTAAGCCAGATTTACACATGTGAAACACTTAGGTTGACTTGACGATCCTAGCATGTACAGACATGGCCTCGGAACACGGAAGACCGAAAGGTCGAACATGAGTCGTATAGAAGATACGATCAACATAGAGATGTTCACCATGGATGACTAGTCCGTCTCACGTGATGATCGGACATGGGCTAGTTGACATGGATCATGCATCACTTGGAAAACTAGAGAGATGTCTATCTAAGTGGGAGTTCATTAATAATTTGATTAGATGAACTTAATTAACATGAACTTAGTCTAAAAATGTTCTTGCAAACTATGTCGTAGATAGCTCGCACTGTAGCTCCCCAGTTTTATTGATACGGTCCTAGAGAAAAATAAGTTGAAAGTTGATGGTAGCAATAATACGGACTAGGTCCGTGATCTGAGGATTGTCCTCATTGCTGCACAGAAAGCTTATGTCTTTGATGCACCCCTAAGTGCACCACTCCCTCAAGCGTTGTCTATAGATGTTGTGAACATATGACAGGCACTTTTTGATGACTACGTGATAGTTCAGTGTGTCATGCATTACGGCTTAGAATTTAGCCTCCAAAACGTTTTGAACGTCATGGAACATAAGAGATGTTCTAAGAACTGAAATTGGGATTTCAGGCTCGGGCCTATGTTGAGAGGTATGAGACCTCCAACAAGATTCTTTGCCTGCAAGATAAAGGAGAATAGCTCAATCGGTGAGCGTGTGCTCAGATTGTCTGGGTGCTACAATCACTTAAATCAAGTGGGAGTTAATCTTCCAGATGAGATAGTGATTAATGCAGTTCTCCAAGTCACTGCCACCAAGCTACTAGAGCTTCGTGATGAACTATAACATGCCAGGGATGGATAAGATGATCCCTTAGTTGTTCGTGATGTTTGACACCACGAAGGTAGAAATCAAGAAGGAGCATCAAGTGTTGATGGTTAAGTGAATACCACTAGTTTCAAGAAGGGCAAGGGCAAGAAGGAAAAAACTTCAGGAATGGCAAGCCAGTTGTCGCTCTAGTGAATAAACCCAAGGTTGAGCCCGAACCCGAGACTAAGTGCTTCTGTTATGAGGAGACTGTTCACTGAAGCGGAACAACCCTAGATGCTTGGTAGATAAGAAGGCTGGTAATGTCGATAGAAGTATATTTGATATACGTGTTAGTGATGTGTACCTTGCTGGTACTCCTAGTAGCACCTGGGTATTGGATACCGGTTCGGTTGCTAAGTGTTAGTAACTCGAAATAAAAGCTACGGAATAAAGGGAGGCTAGCTAAGTGAAAGGTGACGATGTGTGTTGGAAGTGTTTCCAAGGTTGATGTGATCACCATCGCACGCTCTCTCTACCTTCGGGATTTGTGATAAACCTAAATAAATGTTATTTGGTGTTTGCGTTGAGCATGAACATGATTAGATCATGTTTAGTGAAATACGGTTATTCATATAAGTTAGAGAATAATTGGTTATTCTGTTTACATGAATAATGCCTTTAATGGTCATACACCCAGTAGGAATGGTTTATTGAATCTTGATCATAATAGTACACATGTTCATAACATTGGTACCAAAAGGATACAAAGTTAATAATGATAGTACCACATACTTGTGGCACTGCCGCTAAATGTCATGTTGGTATAAATCGCATGAAGAAACTCCATGTTGATGGATTTTTTGACTCACTCGATTTCGAATCAGTCGAGACATGCGAGCCATGCCTCTTGGGTGAGCTGACTAAGACCCCGTCTTCCGATATGATGGAGCGGGCAAGTGGCTTATTGGAATTAATACATGTTGGTGTATGTGGTCCAATGAGTGTTGAAACACACAGTGGATATCGTTGTTTTTCTTTACCTTCACTGATGATTTGAGTAAATATGGGGATATTTGCTTAATGAAACACGAATCTAAAATGTTTGAAAGGTTCAAGGAGTTTCAGAGTGAAGTTAAAGATCATCGTGACAAGAAGATAAAATGTCTATGATATGATCATTGAGGTGAATATCTAAGTTACTAGTTTGGTATGCAATTTTAGACAATGTGGAAATTGTTTCACAGCTCACGCCTCCTGGAACACCATAGTGTGATGGTGTGTTCGAACGTCGTAGTCGTGCCCTATTGGATATAGTGAGTACTATGATGTCTCTTATCGTTTTACCACTATCATTATGGGGTTATGCATTAAAGACAAATCCATTCACTTTAATAGGGAACCATCTAAGTCTGTTGAGATGACACCGTGAGAATTATGGTTTGACAGAAGCCTAAGCTGTCATTTCTTAATGTTTGGGGCTGTGACGCTTATGTGAAAAGGGTTTTCACCTAATGAGCTCGAACCCAAAGCAGACAAATGCATCTTCATAGAGTACCCTAAAGAGACATTGGGTATACCTTCTATCTCAGATTCAAGCGCAAAAGTGTTTGTGGCTAAGAACGGGTCCTTTCTTGAGAAAGAGTTTCTCTCGAAAGAATTGAGTGGGAGGAAGATAGCACTTGATAAGGTTGTTGAACTTTTGTTTCAACCAGAGAGTAGCGCATCACAGAAAGATGTTTCTGTAGAGCCTACGTCAGTTGAAAAGGAAGTTAATGATGATGATCATGAAGCTTCAGATCAAGTCACTATCGAACCTCGTAGGTCGACAAGGACACGTACTGCTCCTGAGTAGTACGACAAACATGTCTTGGAAATCATGTTGTTGGACAACGATGAACCTACGAACTATGAAGAAGCGATGGAGGGCCCGGATTCCAACAAATGGCTAGGAGCCATGAAATCTGAGAAAGGATCCATGTATGAAAACCAAGTATGGACTTTGGTAGACTTGCCTGTTGAATGGTAGGTCGTTGAGTACAAATGGACCTTTGAGATGAACATAGATGCTAATGGTGAAATGTCACCGTTTATAAAGCTCGACTTGTCGCAAAGAAGTTTCCGCCAAGTTCAAGGAGTTGACTGCGATGAGATTGTCTCATCTGTAGTGATGCTAAAAGTCTATTAAAATTATGTTAGCAGTTGCTGCATTTTTCGATTATGAAATTTGGCAGATGGATGACAAAACAAAGTTTCCATAATGGTTTCTGTAAGGAAGAGTTGTATGTGATACAACCAGAAGGTTTTGTCAATCCTAAGGATGCTAAAAGTATGCAAACTCCAGCGATCCTTCTATAGACTGGAGTAAGCATCTCGATGTTGGAATATGAGCTTTGATAGAGTGATCAAAGTTTTTGAGTTTATACAAGGTTTATGAGAAACTTGTATTTGCAAGAAAGTGAGTGGGAGCACTATAGAGTTTCTTATAAGAATATGTAGTTGACATATTATTGATCGGAAATGATGTAGAATTTCTGGAAGAGCATGAAGGGTTTTTTGAAAAGAGTTTTTCAAAGGAAGACCCAGATAAAGCTACTATTTTATTGAGCATCAAGATCTATAGGGATAGATCAATTCGCTTGATAAGTTTTTCGACAAAGACATACCTTGACAAGTTTTTGAAGGAGTTCAAAATAGATGGGTCAAAGAAGGAGTTCTTGACTGTATTGTAAGGTGTGAAGTTGAGTAAGACTCAATGCCCGACCACGGCAGAAGATAAAGAAAAGATGAGTGTCACCCCCTATGCTTTAGCCATAGGCTCTATATAGTATGCCATGCTATGTACCGCACTTGTGTGTGCCTTGCCATGAGTCTGTCAAGGGGTACAAGAGTAATCCAATAGTGGATCACTGGACAGCGGTCAAAGTTATCCATAGTAACTTGAGATCTAAGGAAATATTTCTCGATTATGGAGGTGATAAAGAGTTCATCGTAAAGGGTTACGATGATGCAAGCTTTAACACCAATCCGGATGACTCTTAGTAGAAATCCGGCTACGTATAGTGGAGCAGCCATTTGGAATAGCTCCAAGTGGAGCGTGGGAGCAGTATATACAAATATGACATAGAAAGTTTGCAAGGTACACACGGATCTGTATGTCGCAGACCCGTTGACTAAAACCTCTTTCACGAGAAAAACATGATCAAACCCCAGAACTAATTGGGTGTTAATCACATGATGATATGATCACATGGTGATGTAAGTGTTAATCACATGGCGATGTGAAGTAGATTATTGACTCTAGTGCAAGTGGGAGACTATTGGAAATATGCCCTAAAGATAATAATAAAATGGTTATTATTGTATTTCCTTATTCATGATAATTTTCTATTGTTCATGCTACAATTGTGTTAACCGGAAACAGTAATACATGTGTGAATACATAGACCACAACATGTCCCTACTGAGCCTCTAGTTGACTAGCTCATTAATCAATAGATGGTCACGGTTTCATGATCATGGACATTGGATGTCATTGATAACGGGATCACATCATTAGGAGAATGATGTGATGGACAAGACCTAATCCTGAGCATAGCACAAGATCATGTAGTTCGTTTGCTAAAGCTTTTCAATGTCAAGTATCGTTTCCTTAGACCATGAGATTGTGCAACTCCCGGATACCATAGGAATGCTTTGGGTTTGCCAAACGTCACAACGTAACTGGGTGGCTATAAAGGTGCACTACGGGTATCTCCAAAAGTGTCTGTTGGGTTGGCACGAATCGAGACTGGGATTTGTCACTCCGTGTGACGGAGAGGTATCTCTAGGCCCACTCGGTAAGACATCATCATAATGAGCTCAAAGTGACTAAGGAGTTAGTCACGGGATGATGTATTACGGAACGAGTAAAGAGACTTGCCGGTAACGAGGTTGAACAAGGTATAGGGATACCGACGATCGAATCTCGGGCAAGTATCATACCGGTAGACAAAGGGAATTGCATACGGGATTGATTGAATCCCTGACATCGTGGTTCATCCGATGAGATCATCGTGGAGTACGTGGGAGCCAACATGGGTATCCAGATCCCGCTATTGGTTATTGACCAGAGAGGTGTCTCGATCATGTCTACGTGTCTCCCGAACCCGTAGGGTCTACACACTTAAGGTTCGATGACGCTAGGGCTATAGGGAAATGATATACGTGATTACCGAAGGTTGTTCGGAGTCCCGGATGAGATCCCGGACGTCACGAGGAGCTCCGGAATGGTCCGAAGGTAAAGATTGATATATAGGAAGTCCAGTTTTGGTCACCGGAAAGTTTTCGGGCTCATCGGTAGTGTACCGGGAGTGCCGGGAGGGTGCCGGAGGACCCCGGGAGGGGTGTGACGACCAAAGGACCACATGGGCTGTTAGATAAAGTGTGCCAGCCCTTATTAGGCTGGGCAAGACTTTTGCTAAAGGCCCATGCGGCTAGGGATAAGAGATAGGGCCAAAAAGGATTTAAAAGGAGGAGATCCACCTTCCTTGTGGGAGGTGGACTCTCCCTTTAAATCGGCCGAACCTCTCCTCTTTGGAATAGAGGCCAAGCCAGCCCTCCACGTCCCTCCTCCTATATATACTTGAGGTTTTGTCTGTTTTGAGACAAGATTTGATCTCTCTCTCTCACGGCGAAGCCCTACCTCTCTTCTTCTTCCTCCGCAGCGCTTAGGCGAAGCCCTGTCGGAATACCTTGCTACTCCACCACCACCACGCCGTCGTGCTGCTGTTGGAGCCCTTCCCCAACCTCTCCTTCCTCCTTGCTGGATCAAGGCGTAGGAGACGTCACCGGGCTGCACGTGTGTTGAATGCGGAGGTGTCGTCCGTTCGGCACTTGATCGGATCTACCGCGATCTGAATCGCTGCGAGTACGACTCCATCAACCGCATTCTAGCAACGCTTCCGCTTAGCGATCTTCAAAGGTCTGAAGATCCACTCTCCCCTTACTCGTTGCTGGTTTCTCCATAGATGGATCTTGATGAACACGTAGGAAATTTTTGATTTACTACTATGTCTCCCAACAAGAAGGAGTGCCAAATCCAGAGGTCCTGTGTGGCCACCGCCTCAAGTACCACACTTCAACCGCCTTTGGTGCCTTTGTACATCCCCTGCCAAGCAAATGGGTAGTTCTTCCATTTCCAATGCATGCAGTCGATGCTTCCAAGTACCACACTGCAAGCTCCGTATGCAAGCATCCTCATCGTTGTCGTGCACTTCTAGATTGAGGTGAATCCAAGTTTGCCGGTGCAATCCTTCTTGCACTTGAAGTAGCCGTTGAACTCCCGGATGGAATTCACAATCCTGAGGAAAAGCTTTCGGCTCATTCGATAATGGTTCCGAAATATTTTGTCGCTGTGCAGTGGAGCGTCGGCGAAGTAGTCGGAGCAGAGCATGCAGTAGCCTTCGAGACGATGCTGGTTCTTTGCTTTCATCCGCCCCGGCACCGAGTCACCTCGCCGCGGCATTTCATTGCTCGCCAGCAGGCCGACGAGGGCGGCGAGGACCATGAGATGTTCCTCTTCCTGGACGTCGGCCTTGGCTTCCTCCTCCAGCAGCGCGACGAGCGCTTCCTCGTTGTCTCAGTCCATTGCCGAGGCAGGCAAATCACCGAACACCTTGCGGGCGCGGTGGGCACGTACCCGCCGCTACACTGCCCCTGTGCGGCCGGGAACGCCGGAAAAATCACCCAGCTGGTGGTGGAGGGGCTGCCTCGGCGAAACCTCTGCTCTTTTCCGACGGGGATGGGCTATCTGGCGGTGACGGGCGATGGGCGGTGCCGGGATCAGGCGGTTGGCGGCCGAGCGCGCGGGGGGTGACAGGCGAATCTGGAAGAAAGACTTGACTTTTCGCCTAACGGTGTGGGCCAGACGTGCTTTTCCCTTGCGCCGGAGCCCCCGAGCGCCCCCAGTGCGTCGGGTGCGGCCTGCGGTCGCCGGGCCCAAAAACGGACCGAATTGGCGGATTTCGCCGTCTTGAGGACGTGAATGGGACGTTTTTTCGACGCCGGCACCTAAAAAGTCGCCTGGAGACCCGTTGAGGACACGGCTGGAGATGCTCTAACCCTTTCCCAATCAATACCCACCCTTCTTCTCAGGGCGTCGATGTACCTGTCTTCCGCTTGTTCCTGGCTCGTCATCGTCAAGACGCTGCAGTCGGTCGCATCACCTTCGTTTCGACCTTAGTTTCAAATTCCCTGACAGAGGATTGAGAGAGAGAGTTGCAGGCTGATGAAGACAAGCAGATGGTATCCATTGACGGTTCGGGACTCATTGTTGTTGACAGTGACGATGCTAGCTTGATGATAGCTTGATTCCATCCACGTCGCCAACATGGGCACCAAACATGCGAGGGTTGTTTGCCACCTAGCGGCCAGTCACTGTCACATCACCTTTCCTTAAGTACGTAATTCGAACTAGAGACATGAATGGGTATTTCATATTTTTCAACTTTACACAAGGGGATATTCATAACCACATCATGTGTGACGCATGTGCCAACTTGCATGCACCTTTTTCATACGGAATGACCATGTAAGAACTATACGACCACCAAATAAAGTTTAGACCGTACTCACTCTTGAAAGACAAAATCAACCCTTTTTGGTACGTGTTTTTCCACCCCAAAAGTGTTTGGACGGGAGAACATATTTGTTGATCCCCTCCCTTTCGTCTATTTGCCTTCTCTCATCAAACTTTTTTCCATCAACATCTTCCCCTAATACACTAAAATCGCCTCTCGATATCCCGATCGGAATGGCTCCGGTCGTGCGTGCTCATATTATCAGCCGACACGGCCTTAGGAGGACGCGGTGTGAAGCTTCGTTGTCTTATCAGTATCATGATACATGTCTAAGTCAAGATTCACAATGCATTGATAGAGGTGAAAAAAGTCATGGTGGTTGCGATTGACGGTCTTAAAGCTTCGATGGAAGGGTATATTGGATGAGATGAAGTTTGTGTGCCACATGTATGTGACTTGTTTTAGCGACCTCGACAAGCGGGTGTGGTAGCATTGGAGGACTGCATTTTTGGTGGTACGCCTCAAGTACCGAGTCTTGATTCTCAGGATGAAAGCCCAAGGTCTGACAATGATCTTGTTTAAGGTATTGTTTTTTGGGTGAACTCGGACTTTTTCTAGGGTGAAAACCCAAGATCTTCGATCGGGTAACGACAACCCTCATTCATTGTTTCCTTCATGGAGGCGTTGCTTTTGAAAAACCTCTTTTGTATTCCGGGTGTTGTCTTCGGTGGTGGTTAGAGTGTTGTTGTTGCTAGTGATTGTTCACCGGGGCGGGATCTTTTTTCTTTCTTCTGTTCTTTTTATTTATTTTTGGTTGTGTGTATCCTTGATGCCTTTGAACATCTTGTTGGTACAGAGACCGGCTGTAATTGGTATATTCGTGATATTATTATATTCCCTCTGTCGAAAAATACACTAGCTTTTCTAGTGTATTAATTTCCACTAGAATTTTAGGTTTTCTTTAAGGAAATATGGGGATGAATTTCCTTCACTCCAACGAATACTAATTTTTTCCCAACCACATGCTAATACAACTAATCAAATATTAGAAACAATTGGTTTTATTCATACTCATATTGGCTGGTAAGCCTAAATATCTGTCATTAAGGGATTCGGTCATGATATTATGTGTGGTACACATGAGGGGTCTCTCAATTTAGACAAATTAATTGTGTAATATGGTGTATAAGATTATTGGCTACTCGTTTGAAGGATTTTTTTGTCAGAGATTATTAGTCCAGCTCAGAGTGTTTTATGCCTGGATTACAAATAATGTTTTAGTGGCTTATGAATGCTTTCATACAAATTACAACAAGAGAGAAGGCAAAGAGGGTATGTGTGCTATCAAACTTATATGCATAAAGTTTATGATATGGTTGAACTTATCTGCATAAAGCTTATGATATGGTTGAGTGGTCTTTCTTGAAGGGGATTATATTAAAACCTGGCTTCCATCGTTTTTATTATGCAATGTGTATCCACGGTTAAATGTTGGGTTAGGTTTAACGCGAAAGAAAGTGGGAGTTTCTAGCCTACGAGAGGTTTAAGGCAGAGAAATCCTTCATTTCCTTATCTGTTTTGTTATGTACAGAGGGGCCTACTATTCTTTTGACGCATGCGAAGGAGAATAAAATATTTATGGAGTAAAGGTTTGCAGAGATGCCCCTGCTATCACTATTCCTTTCCTTTTGCTGACAACTTGTTAATCCTTGTGAGAGCTAATATTTGCCGAGCCATTGAAGTCAGTTCTGAATTCTTATTGTGCCACTTCGGAGAAAATGGTAAATGTTGATAAATTCAACATCTTTTTTATTCCTAATACGAGGGTGGTGAGAATAACAATGTCAGAGCTAGCACATTGATCCCCTCGACCCACCCCTCCCGCATCGTCCCCGTAGGCGACGGGGAGGGAAACCCTAGCAGCTGCCGCCGCCGGGCGCTCCGTCCTCCAGGCCCTCCTCCCCAGCTGCCGCCATAGGGTGCGACTGATGGTGACCTGGACTAGGGGGTACTCACCACGTCGTCTCCCTACCAGTGGGGCGGGCCGAGGACCCTGTGATGATTCACTAATGGGCCACTTCGGGCAGCTTATGATGCATACAAGGGAGATTCCACAAGACTTGGCGCACGAGACAAGGACTCCTCTAAACCCTAGGCCTCTGGTATTATATAAACCGAGGCCAGGCTAGTCAATAGAGAGATCTCATATTCATTACTACAATCACGTAGTAGATACCTGTACTATGTGTTGGAGAACGTCGCATGGGAAACAAAAAATTTCCTACGCACACGCAAACCTATCCATGGTGATGAGAATCTACGAGAGGGAGAGTGGATCTACATACCCTTGTAGAAAGCTAAGCGGGAAGCGTTAAGAAACGCGGTTGGTGTAGTCGAACTTCTTCGCGATCCAAATCGCCGAGCGTCCCGCGATCCAATCACGAACCGTCCCGCGAACACATCATGATCCGTCCCGCGAACTCATCACGATCCGTCTCACGATCTTGATCACGATCTGTCCCGCGAACTCATCACGATCCGTTCTGTGATCACATCACGATCCGTTCTGTGATCACATCACGAACCGTCTCGCGATCTCGATCACGGTCCTTCCGATCTAGCGCCGAACGGACGACACCTCCGCGTCCAGCACACGTGCAGCTTGATGACGATCTCCACCGTCTCGATCCAGCAAGACGAGGTGGATAGGAGAGAGAGTTCACCGGCAGCGTGACGGCGCTCCAGTGATGGTGGTGGAGCAATTCTGGCAGGGCTTCGCCTAAGCGCTGCAGAAAACCGATCTAGAGGAGAAACTATGCACCGGTGGAACGGGTAGCACGTGGCCAGAAATTCTGTCCAAAAACCACCCAATCCACTAGTATATATAGGAGGAGAGGAGAGGAGAGGCAGCCAAGGCCTTTGGGTCGGCCGAAATAGGAGGTGGGAAGCAATCCTACTTCACCTCCAATCCTAGTTGGAGTAGGATTGCCTCCTATTGGCTGATTTTCCACTTTTTACTTTAGGACTTTCTCTCCTGCGCCATGGGCCTTTGTGGCTGTTTTCCCAGCCCACTAAGGGCTGGTTATTATTCTCCCACAGCCCATGGACCTCTTGGGGTCGAAATACCCCTCCCGGAGGCCTCCCGGTACACTACCGGCACTCCCGGTACACTACCGATGAGCCCGAAACTTTTCCGGAAACCAAACTGGGAGTTCCTATATATGAATCTTTACCTCCAGACCATTCCGAAGGTCCTTGTGACGTCCGGGATCTCATCTGGGACTCCGAACAAACTTAGGTCACCACCATCCATAACTCTACACTACCGAAACGTCACCGAACCTTAAGTGTGCAGACCCTGCGGGTTCGAGAACTATGTAGACATGACCGAGACACCTCTACGGTCAATAACCAATGGCAGGACCTGGACGTCCACATTGGTTCCTACATATTCTACGAAGATCTTTATCGGTCAAACCTCTATGTCAAGGATTCAGTTAATCCCGTATAACGTTCCCTTTCTTCTTCGATATGTTACTTGCCCGAGATTCGATCGTCGGTATCTCCATACCTAGTTCAACCTCGTTACCGGCAAGTCTCTTTACTCGTTCCATAATACAAGATCCCGCAACTAACAATTAGTCACATTGCTTGCAAGGCTTATTGTGATGTTGCATTACCGAGTGGGCCCCGAGATACCTCTCCGTCACACGGAGTAACAAATCCCAGTCTCGATCCATGCCAACTCAACAGGCACCATCGGAGATACCTGTAGAGCACCTTTATAGTCACCCAGTTACGTTGCGACGTTTGATACACACAAGGCACTCCTCCGATATCTATGAGTTGCATGATCTCATGGTCATAGGAACACATACTTGACATGCGGAAAACAGTAGCAATAAACTGACACGATCATATGCTACGTTTGCAGTTTGGGTCTTGTCCATCACATCATTCTCCTAATGATGTGACCCCGTTATCAAATGACATCTCATGTCCATGGCTAGGAAACCTTAACCATCTTTTGATCAACGAGCTAGTCTATTAGAGGCATACTAGGGACATGGTTTTGTCTATGTATCCACACATGCATCTAAGTCTCCGATAAATACAATTATAGCATGGATAATAAACGATTATCATGAACAAGGAAATATGATAATAACTAATTTATTATTGCCTTTAGGGCATATTTCCAACACTATGTACTATCCCCATATCAATACAATAATAACCGTTTTATGCTTTCCAGAAACTCTACATTATTTCTGATCAACAATATGTCATCCACATATACTTATCAGAAATTCTATAGTGCTCCCACTCACTTTATTGCAAATACAAGTTTCTCGTAAACTTTGTATAAACATCAAAACTTTGATCACCTCATCAAAGCGTATATCCCAACTCCGAGATGCTTGCTTCAGTCCATGGAAGGATCACCGAAGCTTGCACACCTTTTAGCATCCTTAGGACTGACAAAACCTTCTGGTTGTATCACATACAACCTTTCCTCAAGTAAACCGTTAAGGAAATGATGTTTTGACATCCATCTGCTAGATTTCATAATTGAAAACACAACAACTGCTAACATAATTCCAACAAACTTTAGCACCACTACGAGTGAGAAAGTCTCATCGTAGTCAACTCCTTGAACTTGTCATAAACATCTTTGCAACAAGTCGAGCTTTACAAATAGTGACATTCACCATCAGTGTCTGTCTTCATTTTAAAGATCCATTTGTACTCAACGACCTGCCGTCCAACGAGCAAGTCTACCAAAGTCTACACTTGGTTTTCATACATGGATCCTATCTCGGATTTCGTGGCCTCCAACCATTTGTTGGAATCCGGGCCCATCATCGCTTCTCCATAGCTCATAGGTTCATCGTTGTCCAACAACATGACCGCCAAGACAGGGTTGTCGTACCGCTTAGGAGCAGTACACATCCTTGTCGACCTACGAAGTTTGATAGTAACTTGATCCTGAAGCTTCATGATCATCATCATTAACTTCCTCTTCAACTAACGTAGGCTTCACGGAAACAACATCCTGCGTTGCGCTACTCTCTGGTTGAACAAAGGTTTAACAACCTCATCAAGTTCTATCTTCCTCCCACTCAATTCTTTCGAGAGAAACTTTTCCTCAAGAAAGGATCCGTTTTAGTAACAAACACTTTGCACTTGGATCTGAGATAGAAGGTTCACCCAACTGATCTTAGGGTATTCTATGAAGATGCATTTGTCCGCCTTGGGTTTGACCTCATTAGGTGAAAACATTTTCCACACAAGTGTCGCAGCCCCAAGTATTAAGAAATGACAGCTTAGGTTTCTATCAAACCATAATTCACACGGTGTCATCTCAACGGATTTAGATGATGCCCTATTTAAAGTGAATGTAGTTGTCTCTAATGCATAACCCCAAAAATTATAGGAGTAAAACGATAAGAGACATCACAGTATGCACTATATCAATAGAGCATGACTATGATGTTCGGACACACCATCACACTATGGTGTTCCAGGTGGCGTTAGTTGTGAAACAAATTTCACATTGTCTTAAGTTGTATGCCAAACTCGTAACTCAAATATTCACCTCCACGATCATATCGCGGTCACTTTTATCTTCTTGTCACGATGATCTTTAAACTTCACTCTGAATTTGCTTGAACCTTTCAAATGATTCAGACTTGTGTTTCATTAAGTAAATATACACTATATCTACTCAAATCGTCAGTGAAGGTAAGAAAATAACAATATCCACTTCACGCTACAAGACTCACTAGATTGCATACATCAACATGTATCATTTCCAATGAATCACTTGCCCGCTCCATCCAACGGGGTCCTTTAGTCATCTTGCCCAAGAGGCATGGTTCGCACGTCTCAACCGATTCGAAATCGAATGAGTCCAAATATCCATCAGCATGGAGTTTCTTCATGCGCTTTATACCAATATGACATTTAGCGGCAGTGCCACAAGTATGTGGTACTATCATTATTAACTTTGTATCTTTTGACATCAATGTTATGAACATGTGTACTACTACGATCAAGATTTCAACAAACCATTCTCACTGGGTGCATGACCATTGAAGGTATTATTCATGTAAACAGAATAACCATTATTCTCTAACTTAAATGAATAACCGTATTGCAATAAACATGATCTAATCATGTTCATGCTCAACGCAAAACAGCAAATAACATTTATTTAGGTTCGTCACTAATCCTGAAGGTAGAGAGAGCGTGCGATCTTGATCACATCAACCATGGAAACACTTCCAACACATATCGTCACCTCACCCTTAGCTAGTTCTCTGTTTATTCCATAGCTTTTATTTCGAGTTACTAACATTTAGCAACCGAACCGGTATCCAATACCCAGGTGCTACTAAGAGTACTAGCAAGGTACACATTAATAACTCGTATATCAAATATACTTCTATCAATGTTGCCAGCCTTCTTATCTACCAAGTATCTAGGGTTGTTCCGCTTTAGCGACCGCTCACCTCATAACAGAAGCACTCAGTCTCGGGTTTGAGTTCAACTTTGGGTTGCTTCACTAGAGCAGCAACTGACTTGCTATCCATGAAGTTTCCCTCCTTGCTCTTGCCCTTCTCGAAACTAGTGGTTTGACTAACCATAAACACTTGACGCTCCTTCTTGATTTCTACCTTCACGGTGTCAAACATCGCGAACAGCTCAGGGATCATTATTTCTATCCCTAGCGTTTTATAGTTCATCACCAAGTTCTAGTAGCTTAGTGACAGTGACTTGTAGAACTATATCAATCACTATCTTATCTGGAAGATCAACTCCCACTCGATTCAAGCGATTGTAGCACCCAGACAATCTGAGCACATGCTCAACGATTGAGCTATTCTGCTTCATCTTGCAGGCAAATAATCTTGTTGGAGATCTCATATCTCGCAACATGCGCACGAGCCTGAGATCCTAATTTCAGCTCTTAGAACATCTCATATGTTTTGTGCCGTTCAAAATGTTTCGGAGCCTCAATTCTAAGCCGTAATGCATGACACACTAATCTATCAAGTAGTCATCAGAATGTGCCTGTCAGATGTTCACAACATCTACAAACCACGCTAGAGGGGTTGGCGCACCGAGCGGTGCATTAAGGACATAAGCCTTCTGTGCAGCAATGAGGACAATCCTCAGATCACGGACCCAGTCTGCAATATTGCTACCAACATCTTTCAACTCTATTTCTCTAGGAACATATAAAAATTCAAGGGAGCTACAACACGAGCAAGTGATCTACAACATAATTTGCACAGACACTATTGACTATGTTCATGATAATGAGTTCAATTAATCATATTACTTAAGAACTCCCACTCAAATTGACATCCCTCGGGTCATTCGAGTGATACATGATCCAAATTCACCAACTCAAGTCCGATCATCACGTGAGTTAAGGTGGCTTTAATGGTGAAGATCATTATGTTGATCATATCCACTATATGGCTCATGCTCGACCTTTCGGTCTCTTGTGTTCCGAGGCCATGTCTGTACATGCTAGGCTCGTCAAGTTTAACCCGAGTGTTCTGCGCGTGCGAATCTGGCTTGCACCCGTTGTATGTGAACGTAGAGTCTATCACACCCGATCATCACGTGGTGTCTCAACTCGACGAACTTTCGCAACGGTGCACACTCGGGGAGAACACAGTTCATCTTGAAATTCAAGTGAGGGATCACCTTATAATGCTACCGCCGTACTAAGCAAAACAAGGTGCATAAAAGGATTAACATCACATGCAATTCATAAGTGACATGATATGGCCATGAACTTGTGTTTAAGATCTCCATCTTCGAAACATCGGCATGATCTCCATCGTCACCGGCACAACACCATGATCTCCATCATCTTGATCTCCATCAATGTGTTGCCATTGAGGTTGTGGCGCCAGCCCTGCTTCTACTTCTATTGCTACCGCTTAGCGATAAAGTAAAGCATTACATAGCGCTTAATGATTGACACGCAGGTCATACAATAATTAAAGACAACCCTATGGCTCCTGCCGGTTGCCGTACTCAATGACTTGCAAGTCGTGAAATTCTATACATCACATGATCATCTCACACATCACATATATCTCATCATGTAATTGGCCATATCACATCACAACATACCCTGCAAAAACAAGTTAGACGTCCTCTAATTGTTGTTGCATGTTTTACGTGGCTGCTACGGGTATCTAGCAAGAACGATTCTCACCTATGCATAAACCACAACGGTGATACATAGATTGCTTTTCAACCTTCTCAAGGACCGCCTTTGTCGGATCCGATCCAACTAAAGTGAGAGAAACTGTCACCCGCAAGCCATCTAAGCAACAAGTTGCGTCGAGGGAACCGGTCTCTCGTAAGCGTACGAGTAATGTTGGTCCGGGCCGCTTCATCTCACAATCCCGCTGAACCAAAATCCGACCAAGGGAGGAAGCAATCTAAGCATCAACGCCCACAAACCTTTTGTGTTCTACTCGAGATCTCATCGAACCATCAACCTAGCTCATGATGCCACTGTTGGGGAACGTCGCATGGGAAACAAAAAATTTCCTACGCACACGCAAACCTATCCATGGTGATGAGCATCTACGAGAGGGAGAGTGGATCTACGTACCCTTGTAGATCGCTAAGCGGGAAGCGTTAAGGAACGCGGTTGGTGTAGTCGAACTTCTTCGCGATCCAAATCGCCGAGCGTCCCGCGATCCAATCACGAACCGTCCCGCGATCCAATCACGAACCGTCCCGCGAACACATCATGATCCGTCCCGCGAACTCATCACGATCTGTCTCACGATCTTGATCACGATCTGTCCCGCGAACTCATCATGATCCGTTCCGTGATCACATCACGAACCGTCTCGCGATCTCGATCACGGTCCTTCCGATCTAGCGCCGAACGGACGGCACCTCTGCGTTCAGCACACGTGCAGCTTGATGACGATATCCACCATATCAATACAGCAAGAGGAGGTGGAGAGGGGAGAGAGTTCACCGGCAGCGTGACGGCGCTCCGGTGATGGTGGTGAAGCAATTCCGGCAGGGCTTCGCCTAAGCGCTGCAGAAAACCGATCTAGAGGAGAAACTATGCACCGGTGGAACGGGTAGCACGTGGCCGGAAATTCTGTCCAAAAACCACCCAATCCACTAGTATATATAGGAGGAGAGGAGAGGAGAGGCAGCCAAGGCCTTTGGGTCGGCCGAAATAGGAGGTGGGAAGCAATCCTACTTCACCTCCAATCCTAGTTGGAGTAGGATTGCCTCCTATTAGCTGATTTTCCACTTTTTGCTTTAGGACTTTCTCTCCTGTGCCATGGGCCTTTGTGGCTGTTTTCCCAGCCCACTAAGGGCTGGTTATTATTCTCCCACAGCCCATGGACCTCTTGGGGTCGAAATACCCCTCCCGGAGGCCTCCCGGTACACTACCGGCACTCCCGGTACACTACCGATGAGCCCGAAACTTTTCCGAAAACCAAACTGGGACTTCCTATATATGAATCTTTACCTCCGGACCATTCCGGAGCTCCTCGTGACATCCGGGATCTCATACGGGACTCCGAACAAACTTCGGTCACCACCATCCATAACTCTACACTATCGAAACGTCACCGAACCTTAAGTGTGCAGACCCTGCGGGTTCGAGAACTATGTAGACATGACCGAGACACCTCTACGGCCAATAACCAATGGCGGGACCTGGACGTCCACATTGGTTCCTACATATTCTACGAAGATCTTTATCGGTCGAACCTCTATGTCAAGGATTCAGTTAATCCCGTATAACGTTCCCTTTGTTCTTCGGTATGTTACTTTCCCGAGATTCGATCGTCGGTATCTCCATACCTAGTTCAACCTCGTTACCGGCAAGTCTCTTTACTCGTTCCGTAATACAAGATCCCGCAACTAACAATTAGTCACATTTATTGCAAGGCTTATTGTGATGTTGCATTACCGAGTGGCCCCGAGATACCTCTCCGTCACACGGAGTAACAAATCCCAGTCTCGATCCATGCCAACTCAACAGACACCATCGGAGATACCTGTAGAGCACCTTTATAGTCACCCAGTTACGTTGCGATGTTTGATACACACAAGGCACTCCTCCGATATCTGTGAGTTGCATGATCTCATGGTCATAGGAACACATACTTGACATGCGGAAAACAGTAGCAATAAACTGACACGATCATATGCTACGTTTGCAGTTTGGGTCTTGTCCATCACATCATTCTCCTAATGATGTGACCCCGTTATCAAATGACATCTCATGTCCATGGCTAGGAAACCTTAACCATCTTTTGATCAACGAGCTAGTCTATTAGAGGCATACTAGGGACATGGTTTTGTCTATGTATCCACACATGCATCTAAGTCTCCGATAAATACAATTATAGCATGGATAATAAACGATTATCATGAACAAGGAAATATGATAATAACTAATTTATTATTGCCTCTAGGGCATATTTCCAACACTATGTACTATCCCCATATCAATACAATAAAAAGCAGGATGTAGGGTATTATCTCCTTGAGAGAGCCCGAACGTGGGTAAAATCCGGTGTCCATGTTACCATTGCTCCAAGACGCCTAGCTTAGGACCCCTACTATGAGATATGCCGGATTTGACACCGACATTGGTGCTTTCATTGAGAGCCTGTTGGGTAGTCGCCGCAGTGCGATCGGAATTCAGATCGGCTCCATCGCGATCTATGCGTCGAAACCGAGCTACATCATCAACATCGGCATCTTCGTTGCCGGCTTGACTGGTCACCTCGGCTGTGCCGAGGGCTGCGCTCCACGTCAGATCATATAGATCGGAAGGGTTTCTTCATGAACATAAAATCTAATCTCAACCAAGATCATGGAAGAATCCTCCATGGTGCTCGGGGGCTCAACGTCAACATTGCCCTCATGTGATCATGTAGTTTTTCTGGACAGCGGATTCGTGTTTGTCGTCCCCGCTTCCTCGAGTGTCATTTTGACGAATGCTTCGGTGGAATTGTGCGGAATTGAGTCTAGAACAACCATGGAAAATTTCATCGCGTTCCGGTGTGAAATCTCCGACGATCTACAATCTACCGAAGCCCTGTCGAATCTGGACGAGAATCTGGATGAGTTTAGGGTGACGAGTCCAGCGCCTAGCTCGGACGTCTGTTGGAAAATCCCACCGTTCATCTGTTGCGGAATTCCAATACCGATCACCCCTCTAAATTTCATGTCAACCCGACCATCCAAACTCCGGGAAACATCCGATTACTACAACAAATTTTGGATCTATTTTCTGCGCGAAAACGAATCCGACCCGAGTTCATCTTTTTCATGAACGGGTTGTCGGACGTCCTTTTTGAAGGAAAATTTTGTCATCATCTCGGTCATCCGACCAAAAGTTCGGCATCGCGAGGGCTGAATAATCATCAAGCGAACCTCGTCACCCGCGGGTTGTATGGGTCGGGCGCTCCGTTGCTTCATCAAGCCAGCATCGACCTACGTTGGCATCACCGTGCCGTTACTTTTTCAAGATGACGTCCACCATGACGACCTACTTTGACACGTCGGGTGGCATGGGGCTCTAGCATCACCTTACCGATCTGCTCCGTCACCTCGGCTAGACTGGGGGCTTCGTCATCTCCTCATCAACTCGCTCCGAAGACTTCGGCGTCACCAACCGACCAGTTTTGAAACCTCGGCTAGCCTGAGACTTCGGCGTCACCAGCCGACCTGCTCCGTCACCTCGGCTAGACCGGGGCTTTCGCATCCCTTCATCAACCTGCCCCGGGGACTTCAGCGTCACCAGCTGACCTGCTTCAACACCTCGGCTGGCATGAGACTTCGGCGTCCGCCGATCACAACTTCTCCATGTTAACTGGATCGAGGACTTCATCTCGCCACATCGTCCATGGAGCGTCGCCACTTCGTCAAGCCGAACTCTTCATTCAGGCACCTCGATGCCCAGGACATATTCCTATACTTGTTTGCTTGACTTAAATTAACTAAGTAGTAGATTTTTAAAAAATATATTATTATCTTTCTTTGTTATTACTTTTGGCTTGCACTATTTTATGATTGCAGGAAATCGACTTCGACCGCCGTCACGCGGTCATCCCGTCATCACCTTGCCGACCTACTCCACCACCTCGGCTGGACCAGGGGCTTCGCCTAGCCACATCGGCCGAGCCGTGACACTACTTCGGAGTGCCAAACTCCTCGTTCGGTCACCTCGGGACGGGCTTAGGGGCTGGGACCTCGGTCATGCCGACGACTACACATCGGATCTGTCAAAGTTCAATGGGCATCCTCATCCCGCCACAAGCCCGGATCGCGTCATCGACACCGAGCACATTAACCAGATAAGTCGCTTTCATGCTAAAAAACTTTCAGTTTTAAATTTTGTTCGGTTCGACCAAGCATTATAATTTTTCGAAAAAACGTCGTTTGCAAAAAAAAATCTTTGTCAAAACTTTATTTGTTACAAACAAATTCAAATACCCCGTTTACTTGGGGGCTTCCTTTATGAAGCCATTCTTTTTGCATATGATTATTAATGTATCGCATCCTTCCTTGTTTGTGTTTACGCCAATATATGCATCATGCTGACTTAAGTCTTCTGCAAAGCTGGGTTGCCTTGCTCCTTTGTTTACCCCTACGGTCTCGATTGTTCGGCTAGGGAGTAAAGGGAGCACCTCTGCGATTGTTGCGATCAGGTCATCCGATACTGTACCTCAGACGGGTGAAGCCAAAAGCTAGCGCTCTTACTGTTTTCAACTATGGTCGGCCATGACAGAAGACAAGCATACGTAAATCTATTGCACACCCCTCATGGTAATCATGAGAACCCAAAGAAAGCAACCGTTGGCGGAACTATTTTCTTTGAAGATGCATCTTACGTTAAATAGTAATATAGCATAAGTTCCCTCGGTGCGCTTTGTCTGTTATAGCCTAATGGCCTGATTGCCTGGTTATCCGAAACACCTCCGATATTCTCGGATGGCGTAGTAGATAACACTTTTTGGCCCTTGGCCAAAGAGGGAGAAGCCGACGGTCGGTTAAGACGCGTTTAAAGTTCGGGCGAACACATATATGATATAAGCACTTCGGTACATACAATCATTATACATCAAATTCTTTTACCCAAGTCACTTGGGGGCTCTTATATTTGTATGAGCTGTTTTAAAATAAAAGTTCTCTTCTTAGTCATTGCAAAGTCTTTTTCTACCACTCCTTTCTCGACTCGAGTGCTTGGTCAATAGCCTGGTAGCCTGGTTTCTCTTTAAAGCCGCTCGCCTAAGAAACTGGCATGAGAACACTTTGCCTTCGGGATAGGGAGATTGAAGCCGAAGGCTGACCCACCTGAAGTCCAGAGATCAGACGTGTCATGTTAAAGCACGATGGAAGCACAATATTAAGACCAATTTTGTATTGGCACCAAAAACTTGATTCAATTGAGACGTAGAGTTTTCAAATAAGATTTTTTGGTTTTTTGTGCTTATAACTTCTTTAAACTATTTTATGATTTCCTTTCAGGAAGCGGGACGTCCTCTTGGTTGAGGTGTTCGGCGTGATGGTCTTGCCCGGAAACTCTTTTCTGAACTACGGTTCGGCATCTTTCCTGCTGAACTCCATGTCGGCATTGTCAAAACGTACATGACAGTTGAACTAGTTCCCGACGAGATATGATCCTAGGGTCAGCCATATTGCCCAACCCAATTCTCCGGGGCTACTGCATTGACAATGCAATGCAGAAAATTTCAGTGTAATACAGTTTTCGAGGAGATTATGATCCTTGGGTTGGTCGGCCGCACCCAACCTGAGTCTCGGGGGCTACTGCACACCACATTTTAATTCCTAAGGTATGCTGCCGAGCAAGGAATGGATCCTCGGGCTGATTTCATGAATCGACCTGAGTCTCAGGGGCTAGTGGGATTAGTGGTTTTATTTTATCCTTTAGGTACATCCCAGGTTTTATACTGACACGCACCTTGAGGGCTACTGGCTATATATCTCGACAGAGAATAAATTGCACCAATCGAAAATATCCATAAAAAATCATCTCGCGGTTGGGGTGGTGCACCACCTCGGAAGCAGTCCGGCATAAAGCTCGGGCGCAAGTGGTTGGCTCCATAGAGGGCATTTCCAGCATTAAGCTCGGCTGAATTCCTTCAAACTTTCAAAGATCGAGGTAATCTATGACACTTCAGATGCGGACCAATGTTGGAGTTCGGCTGCAAAAAGATACCTCATATGTAGTTCGGCATTGGAGCTCGGACGAAAGAGGATACCTTGAATGCCGAATAGTGTTGGATCTCGGCTACAAAAGGACACCTCGGATGCAGTCCGGCGTTGGATCTCGGACGCAAGAGGATACCTTGAATGCTAAATAGTGCTGGAGCTCGGCTGTGAAAAGATGCCTTGGATGTAGTTCGGCATTGGAGCTCGGACGCAAGAGGATGCCGCCGCATGGGAAACACTTCAAAACCTAGGCGTGGTGTAAAAAATTACAAGGCATTGATAAAGGTTGATAACTTAAGGGGCTCCTCGGATGCCCAACATGTAAACTCTTCGAATTCAGGTCGGCGATGCTCAAGATTGGACATGGGAAGATTTGTTGAACCAGTTTTCAAGACCGATGATCGAAGATGAAGAATTATTCGGAAGAACTAAGGAGCATCCTCAACTTGAAGACCGGTTCAGGGGGCTACTAACGGTGTCCTGGACTAGGGGGAACTCACCACGTCGTCTCCCGACCAGGGGGTCGGGCCGAGGACCCCCATGATGATTCACTAATGGGCCACTTCGAGCAGCCCATGATGCATACAAGGGAGATTCCACAAGACTTTTTGACCGACGGTGTACGACGCTGGGTAGGTGCCGGTGGTGGTCGTCTCCTTCTTATAGATCCAAGCCGACAGTGTACGGGGCTGGCTAGGTGCCGGTGGTGCCAGCCGCACGTGTGAAAGCACATTTTCTCCCTTGTTGGTTTTGATAATTAATAACAACATATATCTCATTGAACTAATGTTTCCACTAAGCATATTTCAGGAAAAGTTCAATGATGGGTTGGCAAAAGGATTGTGGATAAACCCCTAGATGAAAGAAATTGGATTGGCAAAGCTTCAAGCAAGAGGACTCTACATTTTACTTTGTGAGAAATAACTTTGAGTCCATAGGAAAGCCAATACTATTAAAAGGGGGTAAGGTACTGTTGGTGAACAAAATGCTCCACATGCATAAGTGATAGTCTTCCACAAAAGTCTGTCCAAGCCTATCATGAAAATTGGTCCAACCAACAATTCCCACTCGGTCCCACCGATTTCCCACTCACACAGAACCCTGCCAAACCCTAGATCATCGGTGCAACCGATTCTGTTTCGATGCCACCGAGTTCAGCTTGCCAACTTTCTGTTACGTCGATTCTCAAAATCGGAAATTCCAAGATTTTGGATCGGCGTCACCGAGTTATGGATTCTGACCATTGGACAACTTATCGGTACTGCCGAGATCTTTGTATCGGTCTCACCGAGATTCAAAAGTTGCTACCTTTGGAGCAGCTCGGTACCACCGAGATTTATACTTCGGTATCATCGAGTTGGTCACTTTAGGTGTAACGGTTGTATTTTTGGAGGTGCCTATATATACCCCTCCACCACCACTCACTTGTAACCGAAGCACTCAGAATGGATCCCCACTTATCCCAGCAGATTTTCTGAGAGAGAGTCACCTACTCATGTGTTGAGATCAAGCCATTCCATTCCAACAATATGAATCTTGTTCTCTAGCATCCCCAAGTTGCTTTCCACCCAATCAATCTCTTCCACCAAAGCTAAATCTGTGAGAGAGTGATTGAGTGTTGAGGAGTCTATCATCTTGAAGCACAAGAGCAAGGAGTTCATCGATATCGAGCCTATTACCTTTTGGAGGGTGGTGCCTCCTAGATTGGTTAGGTGTCGCTTGGGAGCCTCCTACTTCATGTTGTGGAGTGAACCAAGAAGTTTGTAAGGGCAAGGAGATCTCCTACTTTGTGAAGATCTACCCGAGTTAGGCTAGTCCTCCGTGAACGTAGGCCATCATGGTATAGACAAGGTTGCTTCTTTGTGGAACCCTCTGTGGGTAGATCCCTCCATGGACTCTCGCGACCGTTACGCCTGTGGGTAGATCCCTCCGTGGACTCTCGCGACCGTTACCCTCCGTGGGTTGAAGTCTCCATAAACGTGGACGCACGATAGCACCACCTATCGGAACCACGAGAAAAAAATCGTGTCTCCAAATTGCGTTTGATCTTCCTACCCATCCTCTAGTACATATGCTTATCTATGCTTTCCGCCGATATACTCTTAGGCATGCATATGTAGGGTGTGCTTGACTTGCTATCATTGCTAAAATCTGCCAACACTTAAAATTGGGACAAGGTGGAATTTTTATTTGGTCAAGTAGTCTAATCACCCCTCCACTAGACATATTTTCGATCCTATAAGTGGTATCAGAGCTTGGTCTCCATTGCATTGGTTTCAGAACCTAGGAGAACATGGCGTCTAGCGAGGGAAATTATCACCGTAGAGGTCCATACTTTGATGGTACAAACTTTGCTAGTTGGAAGCACAAAATGAAAATGCATATTCTTGTCCATAGCCCCGCCGTTTGGGTTGTTGTTCATGTTGGATTGTAAGGTGAATTTAACGCCGATGGAAGGGAACCGGATCGTGAAGCGACCAGAGATGAATTTAAGATGTTGCAATACAATGCTCAAGCATGCGACATTCTCTTCAACTGCCTATGCCTCGAAGAATTCAACAAAATCAGCCATCTTGAGAATGCAAAAGAGATTTGGGACACTTTGGTTGATATGCACGAAGGTAACGAATCCGTGAGAGAATCCAAGTTGGATGTTCTTCAGAGTCAGCTTGACAAGTTTAAGATGAAGGATGGTGAAGGAGTCGCAGAGATGTACTCTAGGCTAGCTCTCATCACCAATGAGATCGTTGGCTTAGGAAGCAAAGCAATGACCAACAAATTCATCATCAAGAAGATACTTAGAGATTTGGATGAGAGATATGACACCATGTCCACATTGTTTCAAAATGATGCGCAACTACAAGGATCTCAAGCCTATGGAAGTGATTGGAAGGATTGGTTCTCATGAGATGACACTCAAAGACAAGGAAGAGCTTCACAACAAGTCTAGCTGTGCTTACAAAGCCACAAGTGATGCTCTCGCAACTTCAAGCGACAACCTTGTCACCAATGAAGAGATAAGCCTCATGGTCAATAAATTCAACAAGTTCTACAAGAATAGAGGCAAAGATCGAAGCTCCAACTCAAGATATGAAGAGAAGCATTCGTCAAGTCATGACCGAAACTGCTACAATTGTGGGAAGCTCGGACACTACTCCAATGAATGCACGGCTCCCTACAAAAGAAAAGAAGAGTTACCAAGAAGATTAAGCTCAAGAGATAAGTCACCTCGAAGAGAGAGAAGGAGTAGAGATGATCACTATGAACGAAGACCCTCAAGGAGAATTAGGGACACAAAGAAGAAGGACAAGGACACCAAGAGCTACTCAAGAAGAATACATCAAGCTCATGTTGGTGAATGGGTTTTCGGCTTCGAATCCGACAACCACTCCTAGAGAAACTATCACTCCAACTCCGACTATAGTCAAGATGAAGGTGTTGCCGGACTTGCACTAGTGACGACCAACTCCTACGACATATTTGATTCACCAAATGAAGGGAGTGGAAGTTGCTTCATGGCTAAAGGCCCCAAGGTATCACATCACGAGTATCTTGATTTCAATACTGATGAGGATGACTTGCTAGGAGATGATGACTTGCTATTTAATAAATCTAGTGATATTAGTCAAAATGAACTTGATAGTAATCACTCTAGTCAAGATAAGTCGTGTGATGATGATAAGTTGGAAATAGAGCGACTAACTCAAGAACTAAACACTCTTAAGTTAGCTCACGAGTCTACTCTACAAGATCATAGAGAGCTTGAAAGGACACATGAGAAGCTCCGCTTCGAGAAGCTCAATTTGCAGCAAGAGCATGAATTACTTAAAGCTATCAATGACGATCTTCGAAAGAAGACTTCCTCTTATCTAGCCAAACGACTTTTTTTGTCTACATTCATTCCACATGTTAAGTCTAAGCAAACTAGTAACAAAGGCAAGAAAGGTTCTTCAACTAGTAGCAATAAAAATGATAAATCCAATGATATTGCTTCTAGTAGTTCTATTGATCCCACTAACAGCTCTCTTAGCCAAGTTACACTTAAGCAAGAAAATGAACTTTTGAAAGGGATTATAGAGAAAGGTATCTACAAGAGTCTTGCCGGGTGTAAGTAATTTTAGGAAATTGTACGCAAGAACGAAGGATACCGGAAGAACAATGGCATTGGATACTTCAATGCTAATGGAGTTGGATGGGAAGAAGGTCAATACCCCAAGCCCAAGTTTGTTCCTCAAAGGGAGAAGTATGAACATACTCTTCCCAAGGGAACAAAGGCTCAAGATGACCTTCCACCACAAGACCACAAGCTTCAAGATGACATTGACTCATATGAAGATTAATCCCAAGCTTTGGTGAAGTGTGTTCCCAAGGCTACTTCAAGATCAACTTCTACAAGTGCTACTTCAACACCAAGGATCCCCATCAACTTGATGTGGGTCTCCAAGAATAAAAAACTAGAGAAGTTCTTGAGGGGTGACTCCGCCAATAAAATTCACTCACATTCATTATTGGCAAGAACTAGTTGCAATCAACATCAACATCGTGCAATAGTTCAAGGAGTCACACATTCCCTCAAAGGTAAGCAAGGGACAAGGTAATCAACAAATCCATGGACATCATCATGTATGCTTTGCACTCCATGTCCATAGATATCCTTGTGTTTGTCTCTTGTGTATTGGGACTAACCCATGTAGGTGAGAAGAATAAGAAACAACAAGGATGCTCCCAATTCATGGTGATCTTCATCAACTTTGAGCATCCACCACTACTTCACCTACATGAAGTCTTCATTGAAAAAACCCAAGGTTAGTTTATCCCTCTCAAGGGGTGATGTCATATTAAGGGGGATCTTTACTCTAAGACTTGAATCAAAGAATCTCATAGTATGTGACAACATTAACAAACTTTATGTAAAAGTGGTAACCCAACTCGTGCTTAAATGATGAGTATGACCTATGATCAAGTATTCTTACTTGGCTCCTAAGTCAATATACTCATATATAGATGACTATGTCATCGCCAAAATCCTTGATAGATGCTAGTATGTATGTGCATGTTTGCCATGGTTCCATTTGATATCTTATTGTGTGATCATGTTGGTCTGCATTTCTTTATCCATTCGAGGATATCCAATTGTTGCTATTTGGACTTTGATTTTCTTTTTGCCAATTGGATGGACAAGAATACCTAGGACCCCTCTCTAGCTATCTATGCTTTCTCGTCTCATATTAAATTCTTGCTACATCACAAAATTTGAACAAATACTTTTCGATCTCTCTGTGAGGAGCACTCGGAGTTCTGTATCGACAAGTACTGGCCATTAAAACCTCCCAAGTGCATCCGGTGGAACCAACACAAAAATCTCGGTCTCACCGATTCCTAGGGTTGATCTGGTTTTCAAACTTGGTAACATCGATTCCATCTTCTCGGCTTCATCAAGTTTCCCTTTCTATTGACAGTAGAGGAACTCGATGGCATCGATAAGTTTGAACTGGTGTCACTAACAGCGATGGGTACTTAAAGAGGTGGACCCTACTTTTGAAATTACTCCTCCAAACGTCCTCCCCTCCAAAACCCTAGCTATCGTCCGTGAACTCCTGGTCATCGCCTTGGTCTTCCCGAGCGCCTCTGCCATTGGAAGTCGTCGCCGTCGACGGAATCTTCACCACCGTTGCCACTATAGTGAATCGTCACCGAACTAGGGTATGGTTTCGACCCCTCGTGTGCTCCTCCCTCCAACTCATGCGCATTAGGGATTTTCCATTGATAAGCCACATTTTGAGATTGATCTATCCACACAAATTTCCGTTAGAATAGCGAACAATGATTTTTTAGGGTTTTGCCATCCGCAGTATGAATCTAGGTGAAACCAAAGTAAAAGAGTCAACAACACCGATTATGATTTAGGTCAACTGAGAACAGCCTCGGTGAAACCGAGTGTCCATTTTTTATGTCACCGAAATGGGTGCCAAGTTTCTATGAAGCAGGTTGTGTGTCTTGGTGGATCCGAAATTTTTGCCTCGCTTGTACCGATATTCCTTTTGTGAAATACAAATCTTGAGAATTCTAAGTTCAAACTTTGAGAAAAAATTTATATCTTGTGATGACTCAACCTATCCACTCTTCTATACTCTATTCACCAGGTCAGAGATGTCAGTTTCAGGAGATAGTCAGAATGACCTTAGAGAGCTCAGTGTGGATGCAGATCCAGGCACTAGTCCAGATAGGAGCTCATCTTCCTTTATTGATGTTCCCAGCACTCCAGACCTGCCCAAGGCAGCAACCAGAGCAAGGAGGAAGCTCAACTCAAAGGAAGAAGACTCTGATTTTGTGTCTGATGAGATTCCTGCCAAGGCTAAGCAGGACAAGGCTGAGAAGACTACCAGGAAGCCTGCAGCTAAGGCTACTTCTTCTAAGAAGGTATTCAGGAAGGAATATGCCAGTTTAGAGGTTGTGAGAGCACTAGAGAGTGCTAGGGGAACCATAATTGTTGAGCCCCCAAAGAAGTCCATGCCCAAGAATGCAGGTGAGAAGAAGAAGAGGGAGAGAAAAGTTTATGTTCAAGTCACTAGGAGACTTGTTACCATGGTGAGGACCCCTGAGCAAAGTGAAGCGGAAGAGGAGGAAGAGACACCTGCCAAGGCTCCTCCTCCTAAGAAGAAGAAGCTCCTTGCTGATGCTCTGCCAAGCCAACCTCCATCCAAGAGCAAGCCAGCTACACCCAAGAAGTCCACTGCTCCTAAACCCAAGAGATTTTACAGAGAGATTCCAGCTTCTGAAAAGAACAAGGGATCTACCTCTAGAGATGCTGAGGAGGATGCAATGTTTGTTTTGATGAAGCTAAGGGCACACCTTCCAGAGCACAATGCCAGCCATTTGCTAGCTGAGGACATGAATAAGAGGAAGGACTCGGGATTGAGAGATTGGAGAGCCATTGATCCATATTCTCAGAGGAGTAAGACTGATGTGGACTATATGTTCTACACAAAGGAACAACAAGACTTCTATGAAATGGTTCTTCTTGACAAGAGCCCTGCTGTGAGTGACATGAGGTATGTGGACTGGAAGTGCATCAAGAATAACGAAGACTACTTCCCAAGTGTGCAAGATAACTTCCATTGCATTGGTCTTGATGAGTTTGTTGGTAAGGAGTTCACTGCTTGGAACGATGAAATGATCATGCAATTCCACTCCACTGCTCATTTCTTTGGAGATGGTAGGATTGTATGGATGACATAAGGCACCAGGTATGAATCCACTGTTGATGAGTGGGCTGCCATCTTAGGAGCTCCACAGGTGCAAGAAGGTGATTTAGATGTGTACTCAGAGTCAAAGATGAACCACAAATCCATGGCCAATATGTACACAGAGGTCCCTGATGAGTATGTGCATTCACATAAGCTCGGTTCAGTATATTATCTGCAAGCAGGACTTCGCACTACCAACACCATCTTGAGGCACACATTGATGCCTAAGTCTCGAGATGAGAAGATGATCAAAGGATACTCCATTAACTTGCTGCTCCATCTTGATCAACACACCAGATTTAGAGTGATGGACTTGATAGTTGAGACAGTGAAGAGGATTGCTGCAGATCAGAAGAGATCATGTGGTTATGCACCTTATATCTAGATGCTCGTCAACTTTCGGTTGGAGAAGCACATCTTTGCACTTGATCGACCACATTTTCCACTCTTGCCAGAGCTAGAAGATAATGTTGTGGTGATGAATCCAGATCATCCCACATCAGTTGTAGCACATGTAGAGGCAGCCAGAGACACTAGTGCTCGGGCACCCAAGACTCAGAGTGAGTAGATGGATCTTCTCCTTAGCTCTGTGCTCAACATGTAGAAGGACATCGGGAACATTCTGAAGATGCAGGAGAGCCTTGTGAGGATTTTTGACAACAAATTTCATATTCTCAACAACAAGGTGGATGGACTCACAGTGACAATGAGTGAGCTCAAGAAGGAAGTTGATGTGGTTTCCACTCCCCCACACTACAGATGATGGTGAGGATAGTGCACCTCTCCAGACAGACACTCAGTTCAGGACTCAGGCCAGGACTCCTATAGTGACAACTCCAGAATTGAGGCCTTCTTCATCAGCACCAGCTACAGCTCCTTTAGCTCCATCAGCTCCACCAGTACCTCCAGTTGCTACTCCAACTCCATCCATGATGTCTGAAGAAGTCTTCGTTGATGGTTTTGGTCCCTTTGGTAATTAATAACAACATATATCTCATTGAACTAATGTTTCCACTAAGCATATTTCAGGAAAAGTTCAATGATGGGTTGGCAAAAGGATTGTGGAGAAACCCCTAGATGAAAAGAATTGGATTGGCAAAGCTTCAAGCAAGAGGACTCTATATTTTACTTTGTGAGAAATCACTTTGAGTCCATAGGAAAGCCAATACTATTAAAAGGGGGTAAGGTGTTGTTGGTGAACAAAATGCTCCACGTGCACAAGTGATAGTCACCAAAAACACCAACAAACTCTTCCACAAAAGTTTGTCCAATCCTATCATGAAAATCGGTGCAACCAACAATTCCCACTCGGTCCCACCGATTTCCCACTCAGACAGAACCCTGCCAAACCCTAGATCATCGGTGCAACCGATTCTGCTTTGGTGCCACTATGTTCAGCTTGCCAATTTTCTCTTACCTCGATCCTCAAAATCGGAAATTCCGAGATTTTGGATCGGCCTCACCGAGTTGTGGATTTTGACTGTTGGACACCTTATCGGTACTGTCGAGATCTTTGTATCGGTCTCACCGAGATTCAAAAGTTGCTACCTTTGGAGCAACTCGGTACCACCAAGATTTATACTTCGGTGTCACCAAGTTGGTCACTTTAGGTGTAACGGTTGGATTTTTGGAGATGCCTATATATGCCCCTCCACCACCACTCACTCGTAAGAGAAGAACTCATAACAGATCCCCACTTATCCCATCAGATTTTTTGAGAGAGAGACACCTACTCATGTGTTGAGATCAAGGCATTCCATTCCAACCATATGAATCTTGATCTCTAGCCTCCACCAAGTTGCTTTCCACCAAAGCCAAATCTGTGAGAGAGTGATTAAGTATTGAGGAGTCTATCATCTTGAAGCATAGGAGCAAGGAGTTCATCGACATTATCGAGCCTATTACCTTTTGGAGGGTGGTGCCTTCTAGATTGGTTAGGTGTTGCTTGGGAGCCTCCTACTTCGTGTTGTGGAGTGAACCAAGAAGTTTGTAAGGGCAAGGAGATCGCCTACTTCGTGAAGATCTACCCGAGTTAGGCTAGTCCTCCCTGGATGTAGGCCATCATGGTATAGACAAGGTTGCTTCTTCATGGAACCCTCAGTGGGTAGAGGCCTCCGTGGACTCTCGCGACCATTACCCTCCGTGGGTTGAAGTCTCCATAAACGTGCACGTACGATAGCACCACCTATCAGAACCATGGGAAAAAATCTTCATGACTCCAAATTGTGCTTGATCTTCCTACCCATCCTCTACTACATATGCTTGTCTTTACTTTCCACTGCTATACTCTTAGACATGCATGTGTAGGGTGTGCTTGACTTGCTATCATTGCTAAAATCTACCAACACTTAAAATTGGGAAAAGGTAGAATTTTTATTTGGTCAAGTAGTCTAATCACCTCTAGACATACTTTCAATCCTACAACGTGCAACGGGGGAGGTGCGGATCTAGGGTTTGTGCTTGGGAAGGCTTGATCTGATCTTGAGGTGGATCGGAGTCGTGCTCCAGGTAGGTATGGTGGGGCTCAGCCTGGGATGTGCATGCAGTCCTTTGCGGGCGCGATAGTCATTGGTGGTGGTCGGGGACATCCCTTCTCTGTCGGGGCAGATCGGTGTGATGACCATGGGCATGGCGTCGTGTGAGTTTGCTCACCGACGATCGTCAGTAGCCACGGGATTGTGTCCCCACGGTCTACCGGGACTGGCTGGGGACGCGGGCGTTGACGCCTCCTACTGTGGAGGCATCGACCCAGATCCTGTGCCTGATGCCGGGCTAGGAGTGAAAGGAGGTCCATTTTACTCCTCCTTATATGGTTGATGCATCATGATGTGGATGGGTAGGGGTGTCTCAGACATGGATGCCGGGGCGGCGGCTCTAGATGGCGGTCTGCATGGTTGGCTCTCTGGCGGGCACCATGTTGGCGATGGTGGCTTTCCCTCTTGGTCGTGTGGACGGCTAGAGGTGTAGCGGCGGGTGTGTCGGTGTCAAATCCAGCATATCTCGAAGTAGGGGTCCTAAGCTAGGCATCTTGGAGCGATGGTAACATGGACACATCATTTTACCCAGGTTCGGGCTCTCTCAAGGAGATAATACCCTATGTCATGCTTTTGATTGTATTGATATGGGGATAGTACGTAGTACATGTATCTACTACATGATTGTAGTAATGAATATGAGATATCCCTATTGACTAGCCTGGCCTCGGTTTATATAATACGAGAGGCCTAGGGTTTAGAGGAGTCCTTGTCTTGTGCGTCAGGTCTTGTGGAATCTCCCTTGTATGCATCATGGGCTGCTCGAAGTGGCCCATTAGTAAATCATCATGGGGGTCCTTGGCCCGACCCACTGGTCAGGAGATGACGTGGTGAGTACCCCCTAGTTCAGGACACCATCAGTAGCCCCCTGAACCGGTCTTCAAGTTGAGGATGCTCCTCGGTTCTTCCGAATAATTCTTCGTTGTTGATCGTCGGTCTTGAAACTGGTTCAACAAATCTTCCCATGTTCGATATTGAGGATCGCTGAGCTGAATCTGAAGAGTTTACATGTCGGGCATCCGAGAAGACCCTTTAAGTTATCGGCCTTTATCAATGCCTTGTAATTTTTTACGCCACACCTAGGGTTTGAAGTGTTTCCAATGCGGCGGCGTCCTCTTGCGTCCGAGCTCCAACGCCGAACTACATCCGAGGCGTCTTTTCACAGCCGAGCTCCAACACTATTCGACATTCAAGGTATCCTCTTGCATCCGAGCTCCAACGCCGGACTGCATCCGAGATGTCTTTTTGTAGCCGAGCTCCGACGATGGTCGGCATGCGAGGTATCATAGATTACCTTGGCCTCTGAAAATTTGAATGAGTCCATCCGAGCTTAAATGCCAGAATAGTCTTCTATTGAATGAGCCATTCGAATCCGAGCTTTATGCCGGACTGCTTCCGAGCTCTAACGCCGGACTGCATCTGAGCTCTAATGATGGTCAGCGTCCGAGGTATCATAAACTAGCTTGGACCTTAAAAAATTGAAGGAATTCATCCGAGCTTAATGTCGGAAATGCTCTCTATGGAGCCAGCCACTTGTGCCCGAGCTTTATGCTGGACTGCTTTCGAGGTGGTGCACCACCCCAATCGTAGACTGGTTTTTCGTGGGTATTTTTGATTGGTGCAATTTATTCTCTGCCGAGATATATAGCCAGTAGCCCTCAAGGTGTGTGTCGGTCTAAAATCCGAGATGCACCTGAAGGATGACATAAGACCGTTGATCCCAGTAGCCCCTGAGACTCAGGTCGATTTGCAAAATCGGCCTGAGGATCAACTCCTAGCTCGACAACATACTTCGGAACACAAAAGCGGTGTGCACAGACCTCGAGACTCAAGTTGGGTGCGGCCGACCGACCCAAGGATCATAATCTCCTCGGAAACTGTATTACACTATTTTTTGCATTGAATTGTCAATGCAGTAGCCCCCGAGACTTGGGTTAGGCAATATGGCCGACCCTAGGATTGTATCTCCTCGGGAACTAGTTCAATCGTCATGTATGTTTTGACAACGCCGAGGTGGAGTTCGGCAGGAAAGATGCTGAACCGTAGTTCGGAAAAGAGTTTCCGGGCAAGACCATCACGCTGAACACCTCAACCAAGAGGATGTCCCGCTTACTGAAAGGAAATCATAAAATAGTTTAAAGAAGTTATAAGCACAAAAAACCAAAAAACCTTATTTGAAAATTGTACGTCTCAATTGAATCAAGTTTGTTTTGGTGCCAATACGAAATTGGTCTTAAAATTGTGCTTCCGTCGTGCTTTAACATGACACGTCCAATCTCTGGACTTCAGGTGCGTCAGCCTTCGGCTTCAACCTCCCTATCCCGAAGGCGAAGTGTTTCTCATGCCAGTTTCGGAGGTGGGCGGCTTTTAAAGATAAACAGGTTTCCCGACTATTGACCAAGCACTCGAGTCAAGAAAAGAGTGATAGAAAAAGACTTTGTAACGACTAAGAATAAAACATTTATAATAAAACGGCTCATACAAATTTAAGATCCACCAAGTGACTTGGTTAAAAGAATTTCATCTATAATGATTGTATGTACCGAAGTACTTATGTCATATATGTGTTCTCCCAAACTTTAAACACGTCTTAACCGACCGTCGGCTTCTCCCTCTTTGGCCAAGGGCCAAAAAGTGTTATCTACTGCGCCATCCGAGGATATCGGAGGTGTTTCGAATAACCAAGCAATCAGGCCATTAGGCAATAACAAACAAAGTGCGCCTAGGGAACTTATGCTATATTACTATTTAACGTAAGAAGCATCTTCAAAGAAAATAGTTCCGCCAATGGTTCATTTCCTTGGGTTCTCATGATTACCATGAGGGGTGTGCAATAGATTTATGTATGCTTGTCTTCCGTCGTGGCCGACCATAGTTGAAAACAGTAAGAGCGCTAGCTCTCGGCTTCACCCGTCCGAGGTACGAGTTCTGATGACCCGATCGCAACAATCGTAGAGGTGCTCCCTTTACTCCCTAGCCGAACAATCGGGAACGTATGGGTAAGCACATGAGCAAGGCAACCCAGCTTTACGGAACACTTAAGTCAACATGATGCATATATTGGCGTAAACACAAACAAGGAAGGGTGTGATGCATTAATAATCATATGCAAGAGGAATGGCTTCATAAAGGAAGCCCCCAAGTAAACGGGGTATTTGAATTTGTTTGTAACAAAGAGAGTTTTTCGCAAACAACTTTTTGTCAAAAAAGTGTAATGCTTGGTCAAACCGAACAAAAATTAAAATTGAAAGTTTTTGAGCATGAAAGTGACTTAGCTGGTTAATGTGCTCGGTGTCAATGACGCGATCCGGGCTTGTGGCGGGACAAGGATGCCCATTAAACTATGATAGATCCGGTGTGTAGTCTTCGTCATGACCGAGGTCCCAGCCCCAAGCCCGTCCCGAGGTGACCAAACGACGAGTTCGGCACTCCAAAGTAGTGTCACGGCTCGGCCGATGTGGCATGGCGAAGCCCCTGGTCCAGCCGAGGTGGTGGAGTAGGTCGGCAAGGTAACGCCGAGCTGACCACGTGACAGCGGTCGAAGTCGATTTCCTGCACTCATATAATAGTGCAAGACAAAAGTAATAACAAAAAAAGATAATAATATATTAAAAAAATCTTCTACTTAGTTAATTTAAGTGAAGAAAAAATTAAAATAATATGGCCTGGGCGTTGAGGTGCCTGAACGAAGACTTCGGCTTGACGAAGTGGCGACACTGCACGGGCGATGTGGCAAGATGAAGTCCTTGGTCCAGTTAACATGGCGAAGCTGTGATCAGCAGACACCGAAGTCTCATGTAGGTCGGCTGGTGACGCCAAAGTCTCATGCCAGCCGAGGTGTTGAAGCAGGTCGTCTGGTGACGCCGAAGTCCCCGGAGCAGGTTGATGAAGGGATGCCAAAGCCCTGGTCTAGCCGAGGTGAAAGAGCAGGACGGCTGGTGACACCGAATTCTCAGGATAGCCGAGGTGTCGAAGTTGGTCAGCTGGTGATGTCGAAGTCTTAGGCTAGCCGAGGTGTCTAAGCTGGTCGGCTTGTGATGCCGAAGTCTTAGGCTAGCCGAAGTGTCGAAGCTGGTCCACTGGTGACGCCGGTTGATGCGGAGATGACGAAGCCCCTAGTCTAGCCGAGGTGACAGAGCAGATCGGTAAGGTGACGCTAGAGCCCCATGCCAACCGATGTGTCAAAGCAGGTCGGCATGGTGGACGTCAGCTTGAAAAAGTAACGGCGCGGCGATGCCGATGCAGGTCGGAATTTGTGACGAGGTCGATGCTAGCTTGATGAAGCAACGGAGCGCCCGACCCATACAACCCATGGGTGACGAGGTTCGCTTGATGATTATTCAGCCCTCGCGATGCCAAACTTTTGGTCGGATGACCGAGATGATGAGAAAATTTTCCTTCAAAAAGGACGTCCGACAACCCGTTCATGAAAAAGATGAACTCGGGTCGGATTCGTTTTCGTGCAGAAAATAGATCCAAAATTTGTTGTACTAATCGGATGTTTCCCGGAGTTTGGACGGTCGGATCAAGCTAAAATTTTAAGGGGTGATCGGTATAGGAATTCCGCAACCGACGAACAGTGGGATTTTCCAACGGACGTCCGAGCTAAACGCTGGACTCCTCTCCCTAAACTCATCCAAATTCTCGTCCAGATTCGACAGGGCTTCGGTAGATTATATATCGCCGAAGATTCCTCCACCAAAATGCGACGAAATTTTGCAGGGTTGTTCTAGACTCAATTCCGCACAATTCCATAGAAGAAATCATCAAAACGACACTCGAGGAGGCAGGGACAATGAACATGAAAGAACATTTGCTCTCTTAGTGGTTTTGGTAATTAACAACAACATATAAGTCATTGAACTAATGTTTCCACCAAGCATATTTCAAGATAAGTTCAATGATAGGGATGGCAAAAGGATTGTGAGATTGTGGAATTACCCCAAGATGCAAGGAAATAGGTTGGCCAAGTTTCAAGCAAGAGGACTCTACATTTTACATTTGTGAGAAATCACCTTGAGTCTATCGGAAAGTCAATACTATTAAAAGGGGATAAAGTTTTGATGGTGAACAATATGCTCAAACGTGCACAAGTGACAATCACCAAAACATCCACAAACTCTCCCACCAAAGTCTGTCCTAAACCAAATATACCAAATCGGTGCAACCAACATTCCTATCCCGGTGTCGCCGAGTTCCAAACCCTAGAAAAACTCAGACAAACCCTAACCCTTCGGTAGAACCGACACTGCTTTTGGTGCCACCGAGTTGGGTTGCCAACGCTCTGTTACGCAAGTTCACGTTTTCGGTCCATTCAAGAATGGTGAATCAACGTCACCAAGTTTGTCAATTCTGACCGTTGGTCATGTTGGGGAACGTTGCATGGGAAACAAAAAATTTCCTACGCACACACAGATCTATCCATGGTGATGAGCATCTACGAGAGGGAGAGTGGATCCACATACCCTTGTAGATCGCTAAGCGGTCAGCGTTAAGAAACGCGGTTGGTGTAGACGAACGTCTTCGCGATCCAAATCGCCGTGCGTCCCGTGATCCAATCACGATCCGTCCCGCGATCCGATCATGATCCGTCCCACGAACTTGATCATGATCCGTCCCACGAACTTCATCACGATCCTTCCGATCTAGCACCGAACGGACGGCACCTCCGCGTTCAGCACACGTACAGCTTGATGACGATCTCCACCGTGTTGATCCAGCAAGAAGGAGTGGAGAGGAAGAAGAGTTCTCCAGCAGCCTGACGGCGCTCCGGCGATGGTGGTGGAGCAATTCCGACAGGGCTTCGCCTAAGCACTGCAGAAAACCGATCTAGAGGAGAAACTATGCACTGGAGGAACGGGTAGCACGTGGCTGGAAATCTAGTGCAAAACCCCTAAAACCTCTAGTATATATAAGAGGATAGGAGGAGAGGCCTTGGCACAAGGGCCAAGGCCTCCTTGCTTCGGCCGAAGGAGAGAGGGAGAGGTGGAGTCCACCTCCAATCCTAGTACGACTAGGATTCACCCTATTTTGCCTTTTTTCCACTTTTTCTCTTAGGCCTTATTTCCTCCAGCCGCATGGGAATCTTGTGGATGTTCCACCAGCCCACTAAGGGCTGGTTTACACCCTCCTACAGCTCATGTATCCTCTTGGGTCGAAATACCCCTCCCAATGGCCTCCCGGTACACTACCGGCACTCCCGGTACACTACCGATGAGCTCGAAACTTTTCCGGCGACCAAAACAGGACTTCCTATATATGAATCTTTACCTCCGGACCATTCCGGAGCTCCTCGTGATGTCCGGGATCTCATCCGAGACTCCAAACAAAACTTCGGTCACCACCATACATAACTCTATACTACCGAAACGTCACCAAACCTTCAGTGTGCAGACCCTGCGGGTTCGAGGACTATGTAGACATGACCGAGACACCTCTACGGTCATTAACCAATGGCGGGACCTGGATGTACACATTGGTTCCTACATATTCTACGAAGATCTTTATCGGTCAAACCTCTATGTCAAGGATTTAGTTAATCCCGTATGATGTTCCCTTTGTTCTTCGGTATGTTACTTGCCCGAGATTCGATTGTCGGTATCTCCATACCTAGTTCAACCTCGTTACTCGAAAGTCTCTTTACTCATTCCGTAATACAAGATCCCGTAACTAACACTTAGTCACATTGCTTGCAAGGCTTATTGTGATGTTGTATTACCGAGTGGGCCCTGAGATACCTCTCCGTCACACGGAGTAACAAATCCCAGTCTTGATCCATGACAACTCAACACACACCCTCGGAGACACCTGTAGAGCACCTTTATAGTCACCCAGTTACATTGCAATGTTTGATACACACAAGGTACTCGTCCGATATCTGTGAGTTGCATGATCTCATGGTCATAGGAACGTATACTTGACATGCAGAAAACAGTAGCAATAAACTGACACGATCATAAGCTACGTTTGTAGTTTGGGTCTTGTCCATCACATCATTCTCCTAATGATGTGATCCCGTTATCAAATGACATCTCATGTCCATGGCTTGGTAACCTTAACCATCTTTCGATCAACGAGCTAGTTCACTAGAGGCATACTAGGGACATTGTGTTTGTCTATATATCCACACATGTATCCATGTTTCCAATTAATACAATTATAGCATGGATAATAAACGATTATCATGAACAAGGAAATACAATAATAAATACTTTATTTATTGCCTCTAGGGCATATTTCCAACAGTCTCCCACTTGCACTAGAGTCAATATTCTAGTTCACATCACTATGTGATTTACATTGTAATGAATCGAACACCCATGCACTTCTGGTGTTGATCATGTTTAGCCCTTGGAAGAGGTTTAGTCAACAGTTCTGCAACATTCAGATCCGTGTGCACTTTGCAAATATTTATGTCTTTCTCCATGATGTAATCGCGGATGGAGTTGAAGCGTCGCTTTATGTGTCTGGTCCTCTTGTGAAACCTTGGTTCCTTGGCCAGAGCAATGGCACCAGTGTTGTCACAGAATAGGTTCATTGGATTCAGTGCACTGGGCACTACTCCAAGATCTATCATGAACTGCTTCATCCAGACACCTTCCTTCGCCGCCTCCGAGGCTGCGATGTATTCCGCTTCGCACGTAGAATCAGCTACCACGCTTTGCTTGGAACTACACCAGCTTACCGCTCCCCCGTTAAGAATAAATACGTATCCGGTTTGCGACTTAGAGTCGTCCGGATCAGTGTCAAAGCTTGCATCGACATAACCCTTTATGACGAGCTCTTCATCACCTCCATAAACAAGAAACATTTCCTTAGTCCTTTTCAGGTACTTAAGGATATTCTTGACTGCTTGCCAATGCTCCATTCCAGGATCACTTTGGAACCTTCCGGCCATACTTATGGCAAGGCTGACATCGGGTCTTGTGCACAGCATTGCATACATGATAGAGACTATGGTTGAAGCATACGGGATGACACTCATCTTTTCTCTATCTTCTGCAATTACTGGGCATTGAGTCTTGCTCAACTTCACACCTTGTAACACAGGCAAGAACCCCTTCTTGGACTGTTCCATTTTGAACTTCTTCAAAAATTATCAAGGTATGTGCTCTGTGAAAGTGCTATTAAGCGTCTCGATCTATCTCTATAGATCTTAATGCCTAATATGAAAGCAGCTTCTCCTAGGTCCTTCATTGAAAAACTCTTTTTTAAATATTCCTTCATGCTTTCCAGCATTTCTATATTGTTTCCAATCAGCAATATGTCATCCACATATAATACTAGAAACGCTATAGAGCTCCCACTCACTTTCTTGTAAATACAAGTTTCTCCGTAAACTTGTATAAACTCACACGCTTTGATCACCTCATCAAAGCGCTTATTCCAACTCCGAGATGCTTGCACCAATCCATAAATGGATCTCTGGAGTTTGCAAACTTTGTTAGCATTCTTTGGATCGACAAAACCTTTGGGTTGCATCATATACAACTCTTCCTCAAGGAAACCGTTGAGGAACTCTCTTTTGACATCCATCTGCCAAATTTCATAGTCGAAATAAGCAGCTATTGCTAACATGATTCTGACAGACTTAAGCATCGCTACGGGTGAGAAAGTCTCATCGTAGTCAACTCCTTGAACTTGTGAAAAACCATTTGCCACAAGTCGAGCTTTATAGATGGTGACATTACCGTCCGTGTCTGTCTTCTTCTTAAAGATCCATTTGTTTTGAATGGCCTTTCGCCCTTCAGGTAATATTTCCAAAGTCCATACTTTGTTTTCATACATGGATCCCATCTCGGATTTCATGGCCTCTAACCATTTCTCGGAATCCAGGCCCATCACTGCTCCTCCATAGCTCGTAGGTTCATTGTTGTCCAACAACATAACCTCCAAGACAGGGTTGTCGTACCACTCAGGGGTAGTACGCGGCCTTGTCCACCTACGAGGTTCAATAGCAGCTTGATCCGAAGCTTCATGATCATCATCATTAACTTCCTCTCCTACCGTCGTAGGTTCCACAGAAACATATTTCTGCGTTGCGCTACTTTCTGGTTGAAGTAAAGGTTCAATAACCTCATCAAGCTCTATTTTCCTCCCACTCAATTCTTTCGAGAGAAACTCTTTCTCAAGAAATGTTCCGTTCTTAGCGACAAACACTTTGCCTTCGGATCTGAGATAGAAGGTATACCCGACTGTCTCTTTCGGGTATCCTATGAAGATGCATTTCTTCGCTTTGGGTTCCAGCTTTTCAGGCTAAAGGTTTTTGACATAAGCATCACATCCCCAAACATTAAGAAACGACAACTTTGGCTTCTTGCCAAACCACAGTTCATATGGCGTCATCTCAATGGATTTTGATGGTGCCCTATTTAAAGTGAATGCAGCTGTCTCTAATGCATAACCCCAAAACGATAGTGGCAAATCAGCAAGAGACATCATAGAACGCACCATATCTAATAAGGTTCGATTACGACGTTTGGACACACCATTATGCCGTAGTGTTCCGGGCGGTGTCAACTGTGAAACAATTCCACACTGTCTTAAGTGACTGCCAAACTCATAACTCAGATATTCACCTCATCGATTAGATTGCAGGAACTTAATCTTCTTGTTACGATGATTCTCAACTTCACTCTAAAATTGCTTGAACTTTTCAAATGTTTCAGACTTGTGTTTCATTAAGTAAATATACCCATATCTACTTAAGTCATCAGTGAAGATGAGGAAATAACGATATCCACCATGCGCTGTAACATTCATTGGACCGCACACATCAGTATGTACGATTTCCAATAAGTCACTCGCCCGTTCCATTGTTCCAGAGAACGGTGTGTTAGTCATCTTGCCCATGAGGCATGGTTCACATGTGTCAAGTGATTCAAAATCAAGTGACTCCAAAAGTCCATCAGCATGGAGCTTCCTCATGCGTTTTACACCAATATGACCTAAACGGCAGTGCCACAAGAAAGTGGTACTATCATTATCAACTCTACATCTTTTGGCATCAATGTTATGAACATGTGTGTCATCACTATCAAGATTCAATATGAATAAACCCCTAACATTGGGTGCATGACCATAAAAGATATTACTCATATAAATAGAACAACCTTTATTCTCTAATTTAAATGAGTAACCGTCTCGCAATAAACAAGATCCAGATATAATGTTCATGCTTAACGCAGGCACTAAATAAAAATTATTTAGGTTCATCACTAATCCTGATGGTAATCGAAGAGAGAGCGTGCCGACGGCGATCACATCAACCTTGGAACCATTTCCCATGCGATCGTCACTTCGTCCTTTGCCACCCTTCGTTTATTCTGTAGTTCCTACTTTGAGTTGCAAATGTGAGCAACCGAACCGGTATCAAATACCCAGGCACTACTACGAGAGCTAGTAAGGTACACATCAATAACATGTATATCATATATACCTTGTTGGTCGTTGGCCGCCTTCTTGTCAGCCAGGTACTTGAGGCAATTCCGCTTCCAGTGAACAGTTCCCTTGCAATGCAAGCACTCAGTTTCTGGCTTGGGTCCATGCTTGGGCTTCTTTACAGGAGTAGCAACTGCTTTTCCATCCTTCTTGGTTTTACCCCTTGCCCTTGCCCTTGACTTTGCCATTTTTATTGAAACTAGTGGTTTTGTTGACCATCAACACTTGATGTTCTTTCTGGATTTCAGACTCAACGACTTTTAGCATCGCAAACAGCTCGGCGACTGACGTGTTCATCCCGTGCATGTTATAGTTCATCACAAAGCTCTTGTAACTAGGTGGCAGTGATTGAAGAACTCTGTCAGTGATCGCCTCTGGCAGAAGGGCAATTCCCAACTTCGCTAGACGAGTTGAATACCCAGACATTCTGAGTATATGTTCACTAATAGACCCGTTCTCCTCCATCTTGCAAGCATAGAACTTATCGGAGGTTTCATACCTCTCGATCCGGGCGTTCTTCTGAAAGATAAACTTCAACTCCTGGAACATCTCATATGCTCCATGACATTCAAAACGTCTTTGAAGTCTCGATTCTAAGCCATACAATATTGCACACTGAACTATTGAGTAATCTCTAGTACGTGCCTCCCAAGCGTTCTTAACATCTTCGGAGGTCATGTCATCTGGTTGGTCACCAAGCGGTGCATCAAGGACATATGATTTCTGGGAAGCCGTGAGGATAATCCTCAGATTACGGGCCCAGTCAACAAAGTTACTTCCATCATCTTTCAACTTAGCTTTCTCTAGGAACGCATTAAAATTCAGGGGTGCTACTACGCGAGCCATTTATCTACAACATAAATATGCAAAGTTCACTTAGACTATTGTTCAAGATAATGAGTTTAGTTAATCAAATTACTAAAGCTCCCACTCAAATTGAAATCCCTCAGGTCATCTGAGTGTCACATGATCCAAATCCACCAACTCAAGTCCGATCATCACGTGAGTTGAGGTGGCTTCAATGGTGAACATCATTATGTTGATCATATCTACTATATGACTCATGTTCGACCTTTCGGTCTCTTGTGTTCCGAGGCCATGTCTGTACATGCTAGGCTCGTCAAGTTTAACCCGAGTGTTCAGCGCGTGCAACACTGGCTTTGCACCCGTTGTATGTGAACGTAGAGTCTATCATACCCGATCATCACGTGGTGTCTCAACACGACGAACTTTCACAACGGTGCACACTCGGGGAGAACACAATTTATCTTGAAATTTAAGTAAGGGATCACCTTATAATTCTATCGTCGTACTAAGAAAAACAAGGTGCATCAAAGGATTAACATCACATGCAATTCATAAGTGACATGATATGGCCATGAACTTGTGCTTTAGATCTCCATCTTGAAAGCACCGGCATGATCTCCATCGTCGCCGGCAAGACACCATGATCTCCATCATCTTGATCTCCATCAACGTGTCGCCATCGGGGTTGTCGCGCCCAACATGCTTCTACTACTATTGCTACCATTTAGCGATAAAGTAAAGCATTACATAGCGCTTAATGATTGACACGCAGGTCATACAATAATTAAAGACAACCCTATGGCTCCTGCCAGTTGCCGTACTCATCGACATGCAAGTCGTGAAATTCTATACATCACATGATCATCTCATACATCACATATATCACATCATGTAATTGGCCATATCACATCACAACATACCCTGCAAAAACAAGTTAGACGTCCTCTAATTGTTGTTGCATGTTTTACGTGGCTGCTACGGGTTTCTAGCAAGAACGATTCTCACCTATGCATAAACCACAACGGTGATGCATAATTTGCTTTTCAACCTTCTCAAGGACCGCCTTTGTCGAATCCAATCCAACTAAAGTGAGAGAAACTGCCACCCGCAAGCCATCTAGGCAACAAGTTGCGTCGAGGGAACCGGTCTCTCGTAAGTGTACGAGTAATGTTGGTCCGGGCCGCTTCATCTCATAATACCGCTGAACCAAAATCTGACCAAGGGAGGAAGCAATCTAAGCATCAACGCCCACAAACCTTTTGTGTTCTACTCGAGATCTCATCTACACATAGACCTAGCTCTGATACCACTGTTGGGGAACGTTGCATTGGAAACAAAAAATTTCCTACGCACACGCAGATCTATCCATGGTGTTGAGCATCTACAAGAGGGAGAGTGGATCCACATACCCTTGTAGATCGCTAAGCGGGAATCGTTAAGAAACGCGGTTGGTGTAGTCGAACGTCTTCACGATCCAAATCGTCGTACGTCCCGCAATCCAATCACGATCCGTCCCGCGATCCAATCATGATCCGTCCCGCGATCCGATCACGATTCGTCCCACGAACTTGATCACGATCCTTCCGATCTAGCACCGAACGGACGGCACCTCCGCGTTCAGCACACGTACAGCTTGATGATGATCTCCACCGTCTTGATCCAACAAGAAGGAGTGGAGAGGAAGAAGAGTTCTCCGGCAGCCTGACGGTGCTCCGGTGATGGCGGTGGAGCAATTCCGGCAGGGCTTCGCCTAAGCACTGCAGAAAACCGATCTAGAGGAGAAACTATGCACTGGAGGAACGGGTAGCACGTGGCTGGAAATCTAGTGCAAAAACCCTAAAACCTCTAGTATATATAAGAGGAGAGGAGGAGAGGCCTTGGCACAAGGGCCAAGGCCTCCTTGCTTCGGCCGAAGGAGAGAGGGAGAGGTGGAGTCCACCTCCAATCCTAGTAGGACTAGGATTCACCCTATTTTGCCTTTTTTCCACTTTTTCTCTTAGGCCTTTTTTCCTCCAGTCGCATGGGCCTCTTGTGGATGTTCCACTAGCCCACTAAGGGCTGGTTTACACCCTCCTACATACCATGTAGACTCTTGGGTCGAAATACCCCTCCCGATGGCCTCCCGGTACACTACCGGCACTCCCGGTACACTACCGATGAGCCCAAAACTTTTCCGGCGACCAAAACAGGACTTCCTATATATGAATCGACCATTACGGAGCTCCTCATGATGTCCAGGATCTCATCCAGGACTCCGAGCAAAACTTCGGTCACCACCATACATAACTCTATACTACCGAAACGTGACCAAACCTTAAGTGTGCAGACCCTGCGGGTTCGAGGACTATGTAGACATGACCGAGACACCTCTACGGTCAATAACCAATGGCGGGACCTGGATGTCCTCATTGGTTCCTACATATTATACGAAGATCTTTATCGGTCAAACCTCTATGTCAAGGATTCAGTTAATCCCGTATGATGTTCCCTTTGTTCTTCGGTATGTTACTTGCCCGAGATTCGATTGTCGGTATCTCCATACCTAGTTCAACCTCGTTACTGGAAAGTCTCTTTACTCGTTCCGTAATAAAAGATCTCGTAACTAACACTTAGTCACATTGCTTCTACCAATCCCATCTCTTCTACCAAGCCAAATCTGTGTGAGAGAGATTGTGTGTTGACGAGTCTATCATCTTGAAGCACAAGAGCAAGGAGTTCATCGTCATTACCAAGCCTATTACCTTTTGGAGGGTGGTGCCTCCTAGATTGGTTAGGTGTCGCTTGGGAGCCTCCTACTTAATGTTGTGGAGTGAACCAAGAAGTTTGTAAGGGCAAGGAGATCGCCTACTTCATGAAGATCTACCCATAGTGAGGCTGGTCCTTAGTGGATGGAAGCCACATGGAATAGTCAAGGTTGCTTCTTCGTGGAACCCTCCATGGGTAGAGCCCTTCATGGACTCTCGCGACCATTACCCTCCTTGGGTTGAAGACTCCATGAACGTGGACGTACGATAGCACCACCTATCGAAACCACGAAAAAATCACCGTGTCATCACTTGTGTTTGCATTCTTAACCCTCTCTTTACTTACATGTGCAATGTTTTTACTTTCCGCTGATATACTCTTAAACATGCATGTGTAGGGTGTTACTTAATATGCTATGAATGCTAAAACTTGCCAAGAATTAAAATTGAGAAAAAGGCAAAACTTTTATTTGGTCAAGTAGTCTAATCACCCCCCCTCTAGACCTACTTTCGATCCTACAAGTGGTATCAGAGCTTTGGTCTCCATTGCATTGGTTTCACAACCTAGGAGAAGTATGGCATCTAGTGAGGGAAACTATCACCATAGAGGTCCGTACTTTGATGGCACTAATTTTGCTAGTTGGAAGCATAAAATAAAAATGCATTTGCTTGGTCATAATCCTGCCATTCGGGCCGTTGTTCCTATTGGCTTGCAAGGTGAATTCTTTGCGGATGAAAAGGAACCGGATCGTGAAGCATCTGCGGATGAATTAAACATGTTGCAACTAAATTCTCAAGCATGTGACATACTCTTCAAATGTCAATGTCCTGACGAGTTCAACAAAATCAACCGTCTTGAACACGCAAAGGGGATTTGGGATACTTTGGTTGATATGCACGAAGGAACTGAGTCCGTAAGAGAAACCAAGTTAGATGTTCTTCAAGGTCAACTTGACAAGTTCAAGATGAATGATGGTGAAGGAGTCGCTGAAATATAATCTAGGCTAGCTCTCATCACCAATGAGATTGCCGGCTTAGGAAGCGAAGAAATGACTAACAAGTTCATCATCAAGAAGATACTTCGAACTTTGGATGAGAGATATGACATAGTATGCACATTGATCCAAATGATGCCCAACTACAAAGATCTCAAACCAACAGAAGTGATTGGTAGAATTGTTGCTCGTGAGATGACACTCAAAGACAAGGAAGACCTTCATCACAAGTCCAGCAGAGCTTACAAAGCCACAAGTGATGCCCCCGCTACCTCAAGCAACAACCTTGTCACAAATGAAGAGATAAGCCTCATGTCAAGAAATTCAACAAGTTCTACAAGAATAGAAGCAAAGATCGCATCTCTAACTCAAGACATGAAGAGAAGCATTCATCAAGTCATGATCGAAACTGCTACAATAGTGGGAAGCCCGGACACTACTCAAATGAGTGCTCAGCTCCCTACAAACGAAGAGAAGAGTCACCAAGAAGACGAAGCTCAAGAGATGAATCACCTCGAAGAGAGAGAAGGAGTAGAGATGATCGTCATGAACGAAGACCCTCAAGGAGAAGTAGGGACTCGGAGAAGAAGGACAAGCACACCAAGAGCTACACAAGAAGGAAGCATCAAGCTCATGTTGGTGAATGGGTCTCCGGCTCTGACTCCCACAACCACTCCGAGAGAAGCTATCACTCCAACTCCGACTATAGTCAAGATGATGGTGTTGCCGAAATTGCACTAGTGACAACCAACTCCTATGATCTATTTGATTCACCAAATGAAGGAGGTGGAAGTTGCTTCATGGCTAAAGGCCCCAAGGTATCACACCCCGAATATCTTGATTTCGATCGTGATGAAGATGATTTGCTTTACGATGATGACTTGCTATGCGATAAATCTAGTGATGTTAATCATAATGAACTTGATGTTTCTCATACTAGTCAAGATAAGTCAATTGATGATGATAAGATGAAAATAGAAGAACTAACTAAAGAACTCAACACTCTTAAGTTAGCTCATGAATCTACTCTTGAAGATCATAGAGATCTTGTAAGAACTCATGAGAAGCTACGCTTCGAGAAGCTCAATTTGGAGCAAGAACATGAATTTCTTAAAGCTATCAATGACGATCTCCGAAAGAAGACCTCATCTTATATTGCCAAACGACTACTCTTGTCTACATTCATGCCACAAGTCAAATCTAAGCAAATTAGTAACAAAGGAAAGAAAGTTTCTTCATCTAGTAGCAACAATAAAAATGCTAAACCCAATGATGTTGCTCCTAGTAATTCTATTGATTCCACTAATGATGATTCTCTTAGCCAAGTTACACTTGAGCAAGAAAATGCTTTATTGAAAGTAATTATAGAGAAAGGTATCTACAAGAGTCTTGAAGGGTACAAACAATTTGATGAGATTGTATGCAAGCACAGAGGATACCAAAAGAATCACAGTGTTGGCTACTTCAACGCTAATGGAGTTGAATGGGAAGAAGGTCAATATCCCAATCCCAAGTTTGTTCCTCAAAAGGAGAAGTATGAAAATACTCTTCCGAAGGGAACAAATACTCAAGATGACCTTCCACCACAAGACACCAAGCTCAAGGGCAAGAACAGCTCCAAAAGGACTTTGACGCTTATGAAGATGAATCCCAAGCTTTGGTGAAGTGGGTTCCCAAGGCTACTACAAGCTCAACTTATACAAGTGCTACTTCAACACCAAGGATACCCATCAACTTGATGTGGATTCCCAATAAGAAGAACTAGAGAGTTCTCGAGGGGTGACTCGGCCAATGAAATTCACTCACATTCATTATTGGCAAGATCTATTTGCAATCAACATCAACCCTACGCAATATATTAAGGAGTCACACATCCCTCAAAGGTAAGTGAGGTACAAGGTAATCAACAAATCAATGGACATCATTACACATGCTTTGCACTCCATGTCCATAGGTATCCTTGTATTTGTCTCTTGTGTGTTGGGACTAACCCATGTAGGTGAGAAGAGTAAGGAAACAACAAGGATGCTCCCAACTCTTGGTGATCTTCATCAACCTTGAGCATCCACCGCTACCTCACCAACATGAAGTCTTCTTCGACAAAACCCAAGGTTAGTTTATCCCTCTTATGGGGGATGTCACTTCAAGGGGGATCTTTACTCTAAGACACGAATCAAAGCATCTCTTAGTATGTGACAAATATTAAAAGCTTTATGAAAAAGTGGAAACCCCACTTATGCTTAAACGATGAGTATGACCTATGATCAAGTATTCTTACTTGGCTCGTAAGTCAAATACTCATATATAGATGACCTCGTCATTGCCCAAGTGCTTGTTAAATACTAGAGTATATGTGCATGTTTGCCATGATTTCATTTGACATCTTATTGTGTGAGCATGTTGGTCTGCATTTATTTTCTCATTCGAGGATATCCAATTGTTGCTATTTGACGTTTAATTTATCTTTTGCCAATTGGATATGCAAGAATGCCTAGGACCACTTCTTTAGCTATCTATGCTTCCTCACCTCATACTCTATTCATGTTGCATCACAAAATTTGAACAAGTGCTTTTCGATCCCTCTATGTGAGCACTCGGAGTTCCGTATCGACAAGGACTGACCATTAAAACGTCCCAAGTGCATCTCGGTGGAACCAACCACAAAATCTCGGTCTCATCGAATGCCTAGGGTTGATCTGTTTTTTATCTCGATACAACCGATTCCATTTTCTCGGTTACACCGAGTGTCCCTGTCAGCTGACAGTTGAGGCACTCGGTGACACCGAAAAATTAGAATCAGTGTCACCGACAGTGGTGGGTATATAACTCTGGACCCCGACGCTTTGAAATTCCATCTTCGAACGTCGCGCTCCAAAACCCTAAGTTGCCGCTCCAAAGACTCCTGGTCGTCGCCCTTGTCTCCCCGTGCTCCTCCGCCGTTGGGAATCGCCGTCGCCGATGAAATCCGCTCCCTCGTCGCACCGTAGAGGATCTGCACCAAACTAGGGTACGGATTCGATCTCTATTGCGCTCCTCGTCCGATTCTTGCACATTAGATCCTTGTTTATCATCATTACACCCTTTGCACATGTTTTCATCCTCTCAAATCATCGTAATCTCGCGAATGATGAGTTTTCTAGGGTTTTGCCGTCCGCCCGATAAATCTCGGCGAAACCAAAACGGAAATATCGGTCTCACCGATATACTTTTCTATGTGGCTGAGAACTGAATTGGTGGAACCAAGTTGCACTTTTCGGTCTTACCGAAAAGGCTGCCAAGTTTCGGTTAGAGAGTCAGTCAGTCTCGGTCCTACCGAAATTTCTGTTTCGGCTGCACCGATATCTATTTGACAGAATGCAAAAATCTTGAAAATTCATTGCTCAAATTTCAAAAACCAGCCTCATTTTGTGATGACTTATCTTCTTCTGCTCTCCTATACTCTATTCACAGGGTCAGTATGTCAGGCTCAGAGGATAGTCAGAATGTGGCAGAGCAGGGAGTTGATATGAGTTTTGGAACAAGCCCAGAAGCTAGTTCTTTCTCAGATCCAGGCACCCCCAGATCTCATGGGTTGCCCAAGGCTGCCACCAGAACCAGGAAGAAGCTCAACTTTGATGAAGAAGATTCAGATTTTATTCCTGAGGAGATTCTTGCCAAGAAGCAAGAAAAGGCTGCTAAGAAGTCAGCAACTGAGGTCACCTCTTCCAGAAGGGTGGTTGCCAAGACATATGCACCTCCTAAAGATATGAGAGCTCCTGCAAGAGCTGATGCTAAAATCAATTTTCACCTTGAGTCTCCTCCCAGGAAGGCAGGGGAAAAGAGAGCCAGAAAGAGGTTAGTTCATGTGAATAGCAGGCCTACATCTATGTCTAAAAATTTAGAGGAGGCTGCTGGTGCTGGTGCTGAGGAGGAAGAGAAAGAACATGTGGAGAAGGTCCCTCCCAAGAAAAAGGCCAAGAAACTTTTGGCTGATGCTATGCCCAAGTCTGGCACTTCCAAGAGCACCAAGCCTACTTCCAAGAAGGTTGCTGCACAGAAGTCCAAGAGGACTACCAGGGACATTCCTGCTTCAGATAAGAACAAAGGGACTGCCTCCAGAGTGGAAGATGATGATGACTTGACTACCTTGATGAAGCTTAGACCACATCTTCCAGTACACGATGCCAGCCACTTAGTATCGAGGACATGAAGAAGAGGAAAGACACGGGTTTGAGAACCTGGAGAGTCATAGATCCTTATGCCCAAAGAAAGAAGACTATTGTTGACTGTAGGTTTTACACCAGAGAGCAACCGGATTTTTATGAGACCGTTCTGCTTGACAAGAGCCCGACTGTTAGCGACATGAGGTATGTCGATTGGAAGTTCATCAAAGATAATGTGGACTACTTTTCAAGTGTCCAAGACAACTTCCATTGCATTGGTTTGGACAAATTCATTGGCAGAGAGCTTATAGCATGGAACGACGAGATGATCATGCAATTCTACTCCACTGCTCATTTCTATGGAGATGGTAGAATTGTATGGATGATAGAAGGTGCTAGATATGAATCCATTGTTGAGGAATGGGCTGCTCTACTAGAAGTTCTAGAAGCTTATGAAGGAGATCTGGATGTATACTCTGAACCCAAGGCAAGTCACAATGCCATGAAAGACACGTATACTCCTATCTCCGCAGACAAGGTGCAATCACACAAGCTAGGATCCACCTATTATCTGCAAGCAGGCCTCCGGACTATGAACACCATTCTCAGGCATACCTTGATGCCCAAATCTGGAGATGACAAGATGATCAGAGGCTACTCCATCAACATGTTGATCCACCTTGACAGGATAACCAGGAATAGAGTAATGGATCTGATTGTTGAGACAATCAAGAGGGTTGCTGCTGACCAGGAGCGCTCATGCTGCATGCACCCTACATCTAGTTGCTTATTAACTCTCAGCTGGAGAAGCACATTTTTGCTCTTGATCGCCCACACCTGCCCCTACAGCCAGAGTTCGAAGATAACATTGTGGTGATGAACCCAGATCATCCCACATCTGCGATAGCACAAGCAGAGGCAGAAGCTGTTCGAGCCACTAGTGCTCAAGCCCCCAGATCCAAGAACGAGCAAATGGATCTTCTGATTACAACCATCCAGGGCATGCAAAAGGATATCAAGGGGATTCTAGAGAACCAGAACAGCCTTGTGAGGACCTTTGAGTCAAGGATCAAAGTGCTTGGTGACAAAGTGGACAAGGTTACAAAGACAGTGATAGAGCTCCAGAAGGGAGTTGACTCCGTACACATTCCCCGGGTCTCTTCTACCTCTTCTTATGATGATAATGATGAGGAAGGATCACCTCTCAGGCCGGGCACCCAGTTCTTTACTCAGACAAGATCTACCACAGTGCCTGCTCCAGAATCGAAGCCATCTTCATCAGCTCCTGCTACTGTCAGCACAGCTCCTACTCCATCAGCTCCAGTTCCACCAGTGTCTACTCCAGCTCCATCCACGACATCTGCAGAGATCTTCGCCGACGCCGTGCTCTCGACTCCCTCATCGACAACCGGAGGAGACCAGCCCAAGAACGCTTAGATAGATACATTTGAACTTTTTGGTAACTTGTTGCCAAAGGGGGAGAAGTGTATATAGATCATTAGGCTTCGAGAGAGAGAGGGCATTTGGTTTTCTGCTTTTCAAAACAATTGCTTTTGATTGCCGTGATACTCTTTTGTTTTGCTTGTGATACACGCTTGATGATGTTTGATCATATGCTTTTATGTGTGATACTACTATTTCCTATCATCTTAATGCTTATGTGATGATCATTCATCTTTGGTTGATTGTGTTGTGCTATGATATTCATTCCAATTACTCTCGCACACCACCAAGTGGTATATGACATGTAAGTAGTGACCCATGTACCCAATCGATTGTGCATTTGCATTCAAATGCAAATTCAAAATAATGCACAAATTTAGGGGGAGCTCTTGCTTATCCTGTACTTCTCAAAGCGACGATTATATTTCATGATTATATCTTTGTGAAGCTTTGATCTATATGTTGTCATCAATTAGCAAAAAGGGGGAGATTGAAAGCACATTTGCTCCCTTGGTGGTTTTGGTAATTAATAACAACATATAAGTCATTGAACTAATGTTTCCACCAAGTATATTTCAAGAAAAGTTCAATGATAGGGATGGCAAAAGGATTGTGGAGATTGTGGAATTACCCCAGGATGCAAGGAAATAGGTTGGCCAAGCTTCAAGCAAGAGGACTATATATTTTACATTTGTGATAAATCACCTTGAGTCTATAGGAAAGCCAATACTATTAAAAGGGGGTAAAGTTTTGATGGTGAAAAATATGCTCAAACGTGCACAAGTGACAGTCACCAAAACATCCACAAACTATCCCACCAAAGTTTGTCCTAAACAAAATATGCCAAATCGGTCCAACCAACATTCCTATCCCGCTGCCACCGAGTTCCAAACCCTAGACAGACTCAGCCAAACCCTAACCCTTCGGTACAACCGACACTGCTTTCGGTGCCATCGAGTTGGGTTGCCAACGCTCTGTTACGCAAGTTCACATTTTCGGTCCGTCCGAAAATGGTGAATCGGCGTCACCGAGTTGAGTTGCCAAAGTTCTATTACGCAAGTTCACATTCTCGGTCCGTTCGAGAATGGCGAATCGACGTCACCGAGTTTGTTAATTCTGACCGTTGGTCACCCTGTCGGTGCAACCGAGATCCGTATATCGGTCCCTCCGAGATTCAAAAGTTGCCACTTTTGGTCACTTCGGTACCACCGAGATTAACACATCGGTGTCACCGAGTTGGTCATTTTGTGTGTAACGGTTGGATTTTTGGGGATGCCTATATATACCTCTCCACCACCACCCACTCGAAAGAGAAGCACTCAGAACTATTCCATACCTATCCTACTCAGTTTTCTAAGAGAGAACCACCTACCCTTGTGTTGAGGTCAAGATCTTCCACTCCAACCATATGGATCTTGATTTTTAGCCTCCCCAAGTTGCTTTCCACCAATCCCATCTCTTCTACCAAGCCAAATCTGTGTGAGAGAGATTGTGTGTTGAGGAGTCTATCATCTTGAAGCACAAGAGCAAGGGGTTCATCGTCATTATTGAGCCTATTACCTTTTGGAGGGTGGTGCCTCCTAGATTGGTTAGGTGTCGCTTGGGAGCCTCCTACTTCGTGTTGTGGAGTGAACCAAGAAGTTCGTAAGGGCAAGGATATCGCCTACTTCGTGAAGATCTACCCATAGTGAGGCTAGTCCTTCGTGGACGGAAGCCGTATGGAATAGTCAAGGTTGCTTCTTCGTGGAACTCTCCGTGGGTAGAGCCCTTCGTGGACTCTCGCGACCATTACCCTCCATGGGTTGAAGACTCCATGAACGTGGACGTACGATAGCACCACCTATCGGAACCACGGAAAAAATCATCGTGTCATCACTTGTGTTTGCATTCTTAACCCTCTCTTTACTTACATGTGCAATGTCTTTACTTTCCGCTGTTATACTCTTAGACATGCATGTGTAGGGTGTTACTTGATATGCTATGAATGCTAAAACTTGCCAAGAATTAAAATTGAGAAAAAGGAAAAACTTTTATTTGGTCAAGTAGTCTAATCACCCCCTCTAGACCTACTTTCGATCCTACAGAACACGAATCCGTTGTCCAGAAAAATTGCATGATCGCACGAGGGCAATGTTGACGTTGAGCCCCCGAGCACCATGGAGGATTCTTCCATGATCTTGGTTGAGATTGGAGTTGATGTTCATGAAGACACTCGTCCTATCTATATGATCTGACGTGGAGCGCAGCCCTCGGCATAGCAGAGGTGATCAGTCAAACCGGTGACGAAGATGCCGATGTTGACTATGCAGCTAGGTTCCGACGCGTAGATCACGATGGAGCCGGTCTAAATTCCCATCGCACCGCGGCGACTACCCAGCAGGCTCTCAATGAAAGCACCAATGTCGGTGTTAAATCCGACATATCTCATAGTAGGGGTCCTAAGCTAGGCGTCTTGGAGCGATGGTAACATGGACACATGATTTTACCCAGGTTCAGGCTCTCTCAAGAAGATAATACCCTACGTCCTGCTTTTGATTGTATAGATATGGGGATAGTACATAGTACAGATATCTACTACGTGATTGTAGTAATGAATATGAGATATCCCTATTGACTAGCATGACCTCGGTTTATATAATACCAGAGGCCTAGGATTTAGAGGAGTCCTTGTCTTGTACGCAAAGTCTTGTGGAATCTTCCTTGTATGCATCATGGGCTGCCCGAAGTGGCCCATTAGTAAATCATCATGGGGGTCCTCGGCCGACCCACTGATCGGGAGGCGACGTGGTGAGTACCCCCTAGTCCAGGACACCGTCAGGGTGGCTCGAGCGTTCTCTCGCGGTGGCGATGCCTCGATCCGGACCTGGGGATCTGGACACGTCGCGCTTGTCTTGGAGACCTCGTGGTGGCATGGAGTGGGTGCTAGGTGAAAGCTCTGTGCTTTGGCGTAGACGACGACGATGCTCACAGGCGCCACTTTCTTCCTGAAGACGTTGTTGTGGTGCTCCTCTCGGTGTCAGGGTCCCGGGTGAAAACCCTTGTCTACTCCAGACTCGACAGCGGTGACGCTTGGCGCCATTCCCCCTCCTGAGGGCGTTGCGTGGGACTTAGGTGTTATAGGTCGTAGCGTGGTTGTGTACTCTTCTTCCTATGTTCTTTGTCAGTAGCGTAGTCGTGTGCGTTCTGCGTGATCCGAGTTTGTATCGTTCGGCCGTGTACTATGTTCCGTTGTTGCTTTATTTATAAAGCAGGGCGATAGCCTGTTTCGAGGGTGGAAACTAGAGAACCTGCCATATGCCAGAATTTGTGGTAAAGTGCTCCCAGAAGCCAAGTTATTGTACCCTGACCAAAAATTTCTCTAAAAACAAGCTCCATCCCTCTGTTCATCTCCATTTTAGCACATTGTCTAAATTTCATTTGGTTTGGGACCCTTATCGTAAAAACCACCTGTTGGCCAACCCCAAGCTAATCGCTACATCCACCTTCACCATTCCACACCGAATTCTGCTCTCAAAACCCCAACGCCCTTCCCCCAAAACGGCAAACACTCCGTACCGCATTCTCGGCATAATCGTCTCGTCGTCGCCATGGCAGGCGCCGGCGGCAGGGGCAGGGAGCGGCTCACGTCGCGCGCGGAGGAGGCCGCGGGGGGCAAGCGGCGGAGGCAGAGGTGGGAGGTGGAGTTCGCGCGCTACTTCGGGAAGCCGCGGCGCGCCCCCTCGACGCCGCCGCCCCCCGGCCTCCGGTACATATCCCGCGGAAGGCAACTCCACCCGGGCACCTGGCTCCTGGCCGCCTCCCCCGCCGCCCTCTCCATCTCTCGACCCACCCACTCCTTCGCCACCCGCATCCTCACCGTCTCCATCGGCAACGTCGTCTACGTCCGTACCGCGCCGACCCCTTCCCCTCTCCTCTTTCATTTTCGCTTGTGGCGCTACATATTTGTTTGCTTGCCCTCTAGTTCTAGGTAGTGGGTAAGCATGTTTGGTGATCGCATTTGAAAAATGCCTGTTTACTGCTGGGGGTTTAGCAGTATAAATTTGGCAGCATTAGATCGAGCGGTTGGTGGACCAGGCACCCAGCATTGCTCTACGATGTGTTGGTGCTCTGGTATTGATAATTTCAAGAATTTGCGATATGAACTGTGTGTCTGTGCATTGTGTTGTAGCGTAAATATGGTTATTCATGGTTGTTTGTTGGCTAGCATTTTGATATCACAACATTGCTAGACAGGATCATAACCAGTTAACCACCTCTCTCCCTCAGATGATTTTTGCACAATCCTTGTTCTTATATTGTTTGATAGAAGTTATGGAGGTTGGAGAAATAAGGATACGCTGCTAATTAACTTCAACACACTGTTAGTTTCTGTTTCGTCATATATTCTCTTTTCTGTCCTAACAACTCAACACTGAAGTCTATTCTCATGGCACAGGAGGAGCATTATGTGTCTATCCTCAACTTTTCATGGCCACAGGTTGCATGCGTGACAGAGTGCCCAGTTAGAGGGAGCAGGGTGGTGTTCATGAGCTTTTGTGATAGGTCCAAACAGGCATGTTTCCTTGCATCGTCAAATTTGATTCTGATGACTGATTAGTTGAATGAAAAGGAATTTCATTGTTGCATATTGCACACGTGGGATGTTTCTACATGCAAAATTACTTCTATGAACACATTTCTATCGGCAAAATTTATATACCACTGATTTCTCTGCAGATCCAGAAGTTTGCTGTACGTTTCCCTCGCCTCAGTGATGCAGAATCATTCTTGAATAGTGTGAAGGTGCAATTTTCTATCCTTCTGTTATCTTCAGATGCTGTTCATATGTAGCTCAGCACAGTTATGTAGGTCTCTGGAGACAATTCCTTATGCCATGTGTACCAACTTCTTTCTTGTATTTGTGTATATTGGGATGCTCTCTTGTGTTTTATGACTTCTGTCTTTGTATTCAGTGGCTTGATAATACTGCAGTATCATATAGTTATGCCCAAAATAGAAAATGGGAGGCACTCCATGACGCCTTTTTGTAGTCCTGTTGCCTCACCTTTTCATTTTATGTGCTTATTTTGCATGTCAACTTACTGTATAAGATAAACATGTTTTATCATGTAAAAGAATTTTCTGAAGCAGTTTTAGATTCACAATAAATAAAATACTAGTAGAGGTTGATCAACAACCTTGAAAATGCTCACAACCATTTCTTAAGTAGTTAATGTGCGTTTTTTTTTGAAGGATTTTATTTATTTCTTTATCGATGGTATACAGCGGTGCTAGTTACTATCTCTGCCCAATTTAGATTGCATTGGTGCAAGTTTGCTTACATGGGAGTCGAGTAATAATATTTACTACCGTGTTAGCTTAGATTTTCTTAAGAGTGATAGAGGAAGTAAAAAATGAGTATCTGTATTAGGCATGATTTTCCTTTCACTTTGTAAGGTATTATTTTCTCTGAAACACTAAATGCATTCGTTTCATGGACTTTAAAGGAAGTCTCAAGCAACACCATGGATATCATGCCATCTGGAAGCGACTGTATGTGTGAGCATGAAGATTCATCATCATCTGAATATATTCCTTCTAATGCACTTCAATACAGGTAATAAGTAAAGAAAAATGATCACGTCTGTAGCTTGCGGGAACACTTCCTTTGCTAATATCATATTCTATGTCTAGGCCTGATGAAGCGGTAAGCTTTGAGGAGCCAACTTCTGATCACAGGACAGATGCACCTGCTGTTGGCTACCACATGGAACCAGATCAACCTGTTCTTCAATCTCCCCTTGCTACAAATATCAATAGCATCTACTCTGGTTTCCCTGAGGGTTACTCTGGTTTCCCTGAGGGCTACTCTGGTTCAGTTAAAATTGAGAAAGGTTGTCAAATCATGATAGGATAAATTGACATTGAAACCGCAAATATCTTGATTTTGATTTTTCCTGGTCTATTTTCAGTAACCGTCCACACATGTAACTCAGATGGAGAAGGACCCTTTCCAGCAACTATAACTGATCGTGCTCCTGAAAAGGTAATGCTGTGGTTATTTGTAAATCCCACAAATGGTCTCTAAGGAAATTTTCTTAATATTTGCAATTTTTGCAGGCCTACATGCTGGATACCTGTCTTGATGGTACAGATAATTTTATTACGTTGCTACTTATATTTCTGTGATGGTTTCATTCCATCTTTTCCTGACCTGTCAGCAATGATTGCTGTGACTGCAGCTGCTGGTAGACATTCGGTTGCTGAGAAAGGAAAGGGTGCTGGTAAAGAGATTGATGTTAGTGACGTAACACGTGATATTTTGGCAGGGATAGAGGTATCTTGCTTGTCAAAACAGTTCTGCCTTGGTTGTTCTTAAAGCCCAAACCAACTTGTATGTCCTAACATGTTCTGTTTTACTTCTACTGCTGTAGACATATGTAGGGGCCGACTCTTTTCATGGTATGTTTTCTCTCCCTCTTCCCATGGGAATATTCTTGTAGTAAAATTAATAATCACTGCCTTTCTTAGGCTGTTGCTGACGCATGCCAATTTAAAAACCTATTCCATGTATTTTTATTTATGTTACCTGTACACTGAACCTCGTTTCACACACTTGTATTGATCAAGTACTCTTGCTTCCCCTAGATATGCTGTCCAAGCTCGACAAAGCCATCGATGAACTGGGTGGTGACATGTTACTTTAGGTACCAACCCTCTTGAACGCCGCCGAAAGGCCTTACTTGCCTCTGACAATATGTACAATGTAATGGTTGTTTGCCTAGTAGTCATGTCAGGTATGCTCCTAAAAAAAACACCTGAGGTATCCTTTAAAGCTACATGCCAGAGGATAACACTGTGGGATTAGCAAGCAATAGGCTGCATGCTTTCTCCGATGTGACGGAGTAAGGTCGTACCTAGACAGTTAGACGAACTATTAATCCAGTAGCTTTATGCCTCATCGTCCTTGACTATTTCTGCAAGCTTATTATTTCAAATTGAGGGTACGCACTTCGTGTATCTGTGTCACGCGTTCTGTTATGCTGTTGCTTTGATGTGCGCCTGAGTACTGAATTCCTGGACTTATGAGGAGCTTCTCGTAGCTGTTTCTTAGCCAATGATGTTGGGTCGATTTTGTTTAGCATGAAACACATGGGCTCATTAGCCTAGCCGGTCTAAGGATGGGCAACAGGTAATTCGGTTAACTGGGTTAGTGAAAAAAAAAATGATGGGCGTCCTGTATGTGTGATCGGCTGATCGCCTTGAAAAGATCATATGATTACTTATCCTCGTGTGCATCTTCACCGGTAGTACTCCCAACCTCATGGCCGTCATCCGTCAGAATCGGATGCTCGTGCATCTGTTTTTTCTTTCTTTTTTCACATATACTATGAAGGAACTGTGGAATTGCTCGCTGCCGATGGAGGAAGCTGGGGTGTCGGCCATTATAAGGCTGGACCTGAAGCGTCCAACTACCAGCAGCGCCATGAACACAAAGTGCCTCTTCCCGGGATGCCAGATCTATATGGATGTGATCTTGCAGTTCCGCGACGTACGTCCATGGCGGCGCGAAGCACGGGCATGTGCCTGGGTGTGCTGGTGAGGTGCGGGTGGCCATCGCAAGCGTGCGGTGAGGCTGAGTACAGCGGCTGTCGGCTCGTCCTCCATGCGTCCCAGCGTCTGCTGGACTTCCGTCGGAGGCCGGCGCGGGTGCTCAAACCTTTGGGTGACCATGACTATCGTCTGGCGAGCCGCAGAAAGAGGGTTGTTGCCTCTCCGGCTCTCCCATCCGCCCGTGTGCGCTCTTCTCCAGGCTGGGAAACTGTCGAACGACAGCGAGTACTCTCCGGCAAGCCGCAAAAGCTACTGTCGGATGACAACTACAGCCCGGTGAACATAGGAGGCCTTGTACAATACAAGGTGCTTATGGAAGATGCTTGACAAACAAATCGGTTTTTATTTATTTATAGATAATAGACGCTTAATAGGCATCCCTTCTGTAGGGATAAACAAGTGTGCTTAAGTTTTATTTATTTATTTTACCAAGTATCTCAGTGAACACCTTGCTTTGTATGAGGGCTGACGACGCATGTGGTATTTTGTGGACTTATGTTCCCTTGCTCAACTGCATGCACATGCATATTTATACGATCTACGGTGCATTCGATCCAGTCAGTACACACTGGTGATCCATGGGGAACAAAAACAGCACTGTAACTATATATGAGCATAGTGAAGTAAAAAAGGAAAACTTTGTTTTTACCACTCTAGTTTTTGCCCACTTTACTTATGCCACTCTACAATTTGATATATCACTTTTGCCATTCTTAGTTTTTGACAATTCATCACAATTGTCATTCCATGGCAAAAGCAATAATTTTAGAGTGGCAATTGTGATATATTGTCAAAATCTAAGAGTGATAAAAGTGAAATGATAAATTATTACTTTTGTCATGGAATGGCATTTGTGATGTATTGTCAAAAGCTAAGAGTGGCAAAAGTGATATGTCAAATTCTACAATGACATAAGCAAAATGTATAGAGTGGCAAAAACAAAGTTTTTCCGAAGTAAAATGCCTCGTACGGCAATTCCTTCCCTAGTCCATCCGCTTCTAGTTTGACTTTCTGTAATCAAATCCGAGCTTTTTCGAGTTAGTTTCTTCTCTATTTTTTCGAGTTAGTTTCTTCTCTATTTGTAAGAGTTCTCAACTTGGGCGGGTGGGATATTTAAGATTTTTTGTTTATATATGTTTTTTCAACCTACCTCACATTTGAAATTACACAAAAAAGGATTTATCATCTTTTTGATTGTTATATCGATTTTGACGATCTCTAGACAAATGGATCTTATATGAATAATTTCTTAACCGCAGCAGTTTCTACTCCTGCCAATAGTTTAGCACACTGTCATTTTGGGCTATCCAGACACGTACTTCGAGAAATGGAGCCGATCCACTAAGGGATTAAGCCCGAGGGCACCCCTCTCTTTCAAGAGGATTCGTGGTAAAATAGATTTTCGACGGAATAAACGATTAATTTTTGGTTGACAATTGAATTCAATTTTTCCCATTATTTGACTCAAAAATAACAAGGGTCAAGGTTGGCCAATGAGACGATGGGAAATAATTAGGATTTCTACAACAAAAAGAAAAATAACATGAAATAAGGTTTGATCCTATTCATGGGGATTTCGTAAATATCCCATTTCAAAAATCGAAACAATCGGGACTTTTCGGAGATTTTTTTTTTGAACGGTCACCGAGGGGGAGAGGATCCCCACCTAAATATATTGCTCAAAAAGCTGTCAAAGCCAAGAATCATTCCTAAAGCTTTGACTAATCCAGTTTATGAGGGAAACCGGATCGAAAACCTAAATAAATTGACCCCGTTTATGAGGAAAACCGGGCCGAAAACCGTACACGTAACAAGGTTACAAGAGGATGAGAAGAAAGGGACGCCCAACAAAGGCAAGACCTAGCTAGCAGACGGGAAGGACCATCACCATGAATAAACAAGTAGATGTGGGGTGTCGTCTAAGATCATAATACCAAGACTTTACGAGCAACCTAACACGCCACACCGGCATGCATACCAAACCCACGGCGCAACACAGGAGCATCCATAGTCAACAAGTGCGACGCACGAACCTAAACTCGGAGCTTCGCCAATGGAATTCGGAATGATTAGCAAGTTGGGAAGGCTTCTTGCATGTCATTGAGCAAAGATGAACCAAGATAACACCAAAAGCATGAAGCTCACCACAACACAACGGCAACCATGAAAGGTCTTGAGCCTGCATAGCAATAGGGACGACACAAAGACACCGCCGCCGCGCTTTCACAGAACACCACCAAAGACAGACAACGGGGTAGAGATGGCAACTTCACAGCACGCAGCAATGTTGTTGCCAGACCTTAACATATACCACCGTCGACCCAAGCTAGTCGCACCACCACCACTGACATCCCCACCGGTTGCAGCTACCGAGCAAAAAAACCTGGCCAACTTCTTGATGATGCCTTCAAGAAGGGGTGTGACGCACGGTTGCGCCGCCATCATCATCGGCTTCAGGTAAACCTAGAAGCAGAGTTTCCTCCGAAGTCGAGCAAAAGGTTGTGAAAGTCAACATTTCAACGACGCCTACAATAAGGTTAGTGGCGCCCATGGGCGTCACCGCCATTGGCTCTAAGCAGAGCATGGCTTTCGCCGAGTTGAATATACACACACCCAATGAACAGATTATTCGAGGTAGAATGCAAACCTGCATCACCATGAAGCAATGAGCCATGGCAGCCCCGACGCGGCACATGCTCAGAACTTCACCTCCCAGCCAAACACCGCCGTGCAGCCAGTAGTGAGCCGCCACCACGCCACTGGACGGAGTCACCTCCATGCCTCAAAACTCATCGGAGCCAAAGTCGTCAGGACTGGCCAGCATCGAACTGGGAGCCCCAACCACGCCGCCCGACAAGCGTTAGGCCAACACCGCTGTCCACCACGGCACGCCGAGCCAAACCGGGAGAAGGTCAGGCCAGCGTCCGTACCACCACCCTAGTCGATGCAGCTCGCCGCCCACGGCCGAATCACCAGCGAGTCACCAGAGGCAGGAACCAACTCCTCGCAGAAGCATCCGGCGTCCAGATCCAGCACCCGCCCGCACAGCAGCAAGAGCCTTTCGGAGATTGGATGCAGTTACTAATTCATGAAAGAGAAAACAGTGTGATGCCTTGGACCAACGAGACGGCATGCTACATCAAATACAGTAGTTTCGCTGATACCTTTTATTATACTCCGTATACTATGTTCAAATACACAAGTCACCTTCAGTAACAATTTACATGTGCCAACAAAGCGACGAACGCCGGCGTGCTTCATCTGCCCACTCCGTAACCCACCGAACCTCACCTTAGAGAAATGCGTTTGTACTCCCTCATGGTGCTTGTGATGGCCTGCTCAACCGGCAGCCTCTCCATGCTTGAGGCACCGTAGAATCCATGGACCCGGTTCGTGTTCTTCAGGACAAACTCCGCCTCCCGGGGCCCTGATATGGGACCTGGTGGTGGAATTGTGCATCAGAATCACGTGATTTATTTATCAAGACACCAGGCCTGCATGAAGCAGAGACTGCCTGCTTACCTCCATGGCAGAGAACAATGATGTCAGGGTTAACGCCGACTGCGGCATCCGCAATGGCTTGAACCCGGGCAACGCTATCATCTAAAGTGGCGGCTGTCTTTGCACCGATCGACCCAGCTGTTGTGAGGCCCATATGCGCAACTACGATGTGCGCTCCGGCCTTGGCCATGGCAGCACATTCTTCTGGATTGAAAGCATACGGGGTCGTAAGGAAGCCCATGCTGTGAGCTATTGAGATCATCTTCACCTCCATACTGGCAAAAGACAAGACCAATTTAACATAATTTCCTTCGATCACACACTCAGATGCAGAAGTTAGCATGATTTCAGAATTCAGACATGCAAATCTTCACCTCAGCAGAAAAATAAATAACGAAAAGTAACCATCACAAGGTCACTGAAAACAGAAACTACGTCCAAAATTCAGTACGGAATTTTTCATGTGCACATTATGTTCATGACATGGCATGGATGGAACATGTATCCGAAAAGTAAGGATGTGCTGAATCGATACCTGTAGCCCATTCCAGTTTCTTCCAAGTTCTGTCTGAAGTTCCCATCAAACAGACCAACCGTAGGGAAATTTTGGACACCGCAAAATCCAATGGCTCCTAGCTGTTTAAGAAAGTAATCCATTCTACGAAATGGATCAGTAGCGCAAACCCCAGCAAGAACAGGGACTTCTTTAACGACCTAAATTAGCATCTCATTAACTTCCAGCTATACTCAAGTCAGTAATAAGGAAAACAAAAGAATGAACCCCGTTACTAAAAAACTTACAGGCAACACTTCATTGGCCATCTCAAGTACAATTGCATTTGCGTCACCAAATGGTAGGAGCCCTGCTAATGAGCCCCTTCCAGCCATTCGGAACCGCCCGGAATTGTACAGCACAATCAGATCAACCCCACCAGCTTCTTCGAACTTTGCAGATATGCCTGTGCCAGCACCAGCTCCAATAACAGGAATGCCCTCACCAATTTGTTGCTTTAATCTATGTAGTATTGACTTCGTCTTTTGCAAAGTTTCTGTCAGCATTGAAGAGTAAGCAATTAGGGTATAGAATTGTGTCTATAGATCTCAAGACCTGAAATGAATGACGAACACCCTTTAACATGTCGTGCCAAACAAGGAGACAATGAGCTGAAAATAAAATTATGAAATTTATGTAACTTGTGTGGTAGCACGTGAGGGTTCAGAATCCTTATTATACCCTAGAATCTAACGCCGAACTTCTGACTTTCACAGTTATTCCATCCATGCACAGTGGTACTATAATGTGTAAAATCATTAGAGTTTTGGCATTACCCCTTTGTAAAATCATACTGTACTGCAAATAGACTAAAACTCAGTGCACTTAGTAACAGTTGAAGTTTGTCTGCCAACACGTGAGGTGACACCAATCATTTCTGATTCGGCACAGTAGAGAGGTAATAAGTGATGATAGCATTTGTATTTTGTGGTTGATATCATAAAGGCTATACATGTACACCGAGCTTGTCCCATGTGCATGTTGAGCTCAACCCCAGCTAAGTTGAGTTTCTTGGGGACTACATGATTCCTTTGAAACACAACGGAGTCTCTTTGAATAGAGACTTCTGTCCCCAAGTCAGAACTGTGCCCAAGTGCTGACACCATTTCTGTGCGTCCTTGGGCCAGTGCCTGCAGTCTTCCCCAAGACAACCCCACAAAAATTAAATGATACTAAGACTAGATGATACTAAGACTAGAGAAAGGTGGACAACATCAAACGGTGAAGGGCACTACAGATTCTTGAAGCACAGCCCCAAAAGAGTTGTCACTTAGAACTATCTTGACCTCTTGGATCATCGGAGACAGAAAAATTGTGACAAAAGCCTAGGTATGAAGCATGAGAATAAAAACGAAATAGAAACTTCACCCTGAAGGATTTTCTGTAAGGTGGCATAGCAGATAACAAGGTACATACCAGATAACCTTCCACAATTTTTTCATAAGAAACTTAAACAGGTGATTCAATAAACAGTCTGTTTGTCTGGGCATAATAAAATTTGGGTGCATAAGATGGGAACAGAATCACCGCTAACCAGGTCTTGCATCAGGGTAATCCACGGGGGGTCTCCATATGATAGAACTATCTGAAGTCTTCTGTCCTGAAGAAGATTCTTTTTCATTTGTGTCTTGCTTTGGTAGGACCATGTTGTTTTTCTGAGTTATGGCACTAGAGTCTTTTAGATCCATACTCAAGAATGCATCCACCAAGGCATTGGCAAATTCAGGATCGTTTATATGATAAGGAAGCAGCTTCACCTGTCAACAAGCCAATCAGCTTAGTTCATTCGACAACCCTTTGTATCCATACTCTAGTGATGCAACTAATATATCATGTAACATGAAGGAACCTGTCTGTCCTCAGTTTTGACAAGACGGGTATTTAACTCATCCAAGAGTGCAGATGTAGCCTCAGGATCATAAAACGGCATTCCAGGTGCATCTATTGCAGAGATGCCCTTCTGTGGAAGGCAAATAGTAAATGTAGATAAAGATTTGTTCAGCTTGTCAGCAATAAACTGAGCAAATTTCTTGTTCTCCTCCACGGTCGTCCGCATCAAAGAAATCTGAAAGAATTACATGGTCTTTTACTCACCGCAAGAAAACTAGGAAATGTGAAATCCTCATAAATAGCAGCACATAAAGTACATACTTGTAAGGTAGTAATTACAGCTTGCGTGTAACAGATGAATTTTCAACTGAATATCGCGACTCTAATCCTAATCGTATTAAGACTCAAACGGGTGTGATACCCAGAGGAATCTTACTAGGACATGTAGTCTACTTGCTTTAGAAGAGGACAAGTGGGAGCCTACATACACTCTTGAGGAGATGGCCAGATGATCTCTGCAAGCCATTGCGAAAATCAAATCAAGGTCCAAGAGAGAGAGAGAGGATTAGATGCTATGTTCCATTAGCTCAATATTCTTTTATAGAGACAGGATCCAAGGGTCCCAAAAGGTCTGAGAGAGTTGTGGAGACTGGAGAGTGACAATCCCTTATACTCTTCCGAGGTCATGCTCTACTGCTTGAAAAAATCGCGTCCGGCTTTGCCAATTTTTCTCGTTTGCGTAATTTGGCCGTGGTCATTATTTCGGCATGCTCTATCACATTCATGTACCCCGTGCACGTTCATGCCGAATCTCAAAAATTTGGATCACATTTGTGGGCAGTGCATAAAAAGAGTATTCAAGTATAACAATAGATGTTTCTTTAGAGATACGATGCTGTTTTAGGGATAGGTTTGGTTAGAAATAGTGTTTGACTAGACTACGTCTCGTCTATTGATATACTTGTTAGAGACTCCTGTTTAGAAGGACAAGTGTTGTGTGGTTCAGACTAAGCCAAAAAAAGATGATGTGAATTCTTCCTTCATCCTACCCCTCTCCTATATATCTATGTATATATATCAACAACCTTACTCTTGTTACCATAATAGCATTGTCTGTAATGACATCCTAGCGTATTAATCTGGTAAACATATCACTGTGCTAACCTAACAATATATTTATGATTCAGTATTCATAGTGGATATATACATCATAAATAAAATTTGGCAAAGACTAAGTAAATTTAGGAAGCAAAAACAAGGTCCAAAATAGGAAAATAATGATAGGTGTAACCTGTTCATTATGTATGTGGATCTTTCTGTCTGAGAAAGCAGCAGGTATTGTATCATGAGCCCCAAAGTTAACCATATCCAAGGCCCCAACACTGAGAACCAGAGGGATCATTTTATCTATAGCCGCATCAAACCTGGTCTCATCACATGCCATGATACCGCCAACAATGTGATCCGCAACTTCTGTTGTTGTTATGTCCAATACACCCTACATGCAACCAAATGGAAGTGAAATGAGAAACTCTACAGACAGTAAATGAATACTAGTGGAGTTTCTGTCTGGCAATGAGTTTATCATCAGAGTTCATTAGCTGAAAACCATAGTTTCCAGAAGAACAAAATCTTACAGAAAAATAGACAAGACGTGGTCATAAATGTACAAAACCACATGAAGGTATTAATTACCTGTATGAAACCACCTCTAACTAGTTCTTCCATTGCTTTGCCTCCGACACCAGTGGCATGGAATACAAGCGTCTCATACCCTTCTTTGTTCAGTCTATCTTTGACTGCATTTGCACATTGTGTGGTAACACCAAACATTGTGATTCCAACAGTCAGCTTTGTGTCTGTTTCATCTGATTCACTGGAAGCCATTAATATCCCACATACCATTCCGGCAACAGCTGAAGCAGCATTGGACAATATAACACGGCTGACACTGTTAATTCCGCATATGTCAACAACTGAAGGAAACAATACTAAGTCAGATGTTCCAACATAAGGTGCAGTATTGCCACTAGCAACAGTAGATACAATAAGCTTAGGCACTCCGAGTGGTAGGGATCTTAGAGCGGGAGCAATTAGTGCGGTTCCTCCACTTCCTCCTAGGCCAACAGCAGCAACCAGGGTACCAGCCTCATATCTGTTTTTCAGAAAGCTCTGAAGGGCCTTTGACATAAGCGCAATCGCTTCGCCTCTGTCATCTGGAAGATCTTGTTGGCTGGAATCTGGACAGCATGAGAGAACTGTATCTCTTGCAATAATTTCAATGTCTTTACAATCTTGTGTCGGTACTGTTTTAGTTGTGGACACATCCACTATGCTTACTTTAACCTACCATTTCAATAGACCACATGTTATGCCCGGGTTAGCAAAGAAAATACTAAATCTACAGGAAAACTCCCGAGGGTGCACTACACACAAGTGCACATAAAGATGCGGCATGCTTCAGTGCTCCAATGTTTAGTACTCCCCCCGTCCCATAATCTGAACTTAAACCACGACAAGAATTAGGGAACCGAGGGAGTAGCAATTGTCGGTAGGGTACTTGGAAAATGATTATCTGTTACTGAGAGTATACGTTCGATCTTTAAGGCTAATGTATGTGGCTAGCACAAATTAATGAAGGACTCGTGTAGTCTGAACCTTAAGCAGGAAATGTACTTTGGTGAAAGCTGCATAAGAATTCCTTGAGCAAAACATTAGACAAAGCATCTGTTGTCACCTGATCAATAAGCAGGCAAGAACAAAATATGGCATATAACATAATCCATATGCTACCCTGCTACAGTACATCTCAATATCACGACGCAGTTTACAAGTTCAGACAGGGAATTCTCCTTGAAAACTGCACTGTACTAGTTCTAAAGTAGGTGACGCTGTGGGAACAAACGAATAGAGAGCATGCGTGTTCAGTCCTTTCTGAGACTGGGAGCCGACGATCGCTTCAGGCATGATGGGAACCAAATTGCGGATAGGTGGACTCCTCACCTAGTTGCACGCGGGGACGAGCAGATAGGCGGACAGTGTAGCAGTACCTTCGGGGCGGAGGCGGAGGCGGCGAGGCTGGAGCGGAGGCGAGCGGCGAGGAAGAGCAGCTCCTCCAGCTTGGTGTCGGCCGTCCCGATGCAGAGCACCTCCATTGCCGACGCCTCGGAGCAGAGATCGGGAGCTCAGCAGGGGGAACCGCGACGGATGGAGGGATGGGTGGGTCATGGCCCATGGGTTAGTTGGTGTGTATAGGTGGGGGGAGGCAAACAGTGGAAGTGAGGTGTGTTGACTTGCACTCCATAGCGGCGGCGTGTGCCCCGCTACCGGCGCCACGTTTGGCACGGGCGGGGACATAGGTGGTCAGGTGGGTGAGGCTGGGGCCTGATTAGCGATCGGATTGCGATTCTCTCTGATCTCCGCGGCTGCCGATTTGCTGCGTGGTAGAGCATCTCTGTCTTTTTCTTTAATATATATAAATTTCTAATGATTTTTTAAGTGGATACCATCATGGCTTACTCTATTGATTTGACAAAATTGTTACATCATTCACAATGGCATCCACAAGAAAAGATTATTATCATAAAAGCATAAAAGCATGGATAGTATAGTATAGCAACAACCTGCTATATAAAGTTGTCATCTCAATTATAGCAAATCTAAGTCCTACCGACATAGTCCTTGTCGGTAGCACTACTGGAATCAAAAGATTTGCCTTCTGCCAGCTCTTTGCCGTCCGCTAGCAGACGGCAAAGACAGTGTTTGTCGTCAGCTATCACAAAACAGACGGCAAAGAGCTAGCTGACGGCAAAGAGGGGCTTTGCCATCAGCCAGCTCTTTGCCGTCTGCTAGCGGACGGCAAAGATTCTTTGCCGTCAGCGAGCGGACGACAAAGAGGTGGGTGGGTTTCAGTTGACGGCAGTACTGTAACGGTCCACCACCTCACCTCTTTGTCGTCCGCTAGCGGACAGCAAAGAGATGGATACCTAACCCGCTAATGGCGCACCCCCATGCCTCTCATCTCTCTCCCCTGACCCATCTCCCCAGCCCCCACCCCTCACCGCACCCCCGCACCGGCCGCTGGCCCGCCCCCGTGCTCCCGGCCGTCGTCGCGCCCCTGCCGCCAGCCGCCGCCCGCGCCCCCACCCCGCCGCCCGCGCCCACCGCCGGCCCCCGTCGCGCCCCCACCGCCCCACCCCCGCCGCCCGCGTCCACCACCGGCCAGACGCCTCCCAGCCCATCCTGCCTTCTCCCTGTCCCCTCCCGACCCTCCCGCCGCCCGTCCCCGCCAGATCCTCCCTCCACCTCGCCGCCACCCTTGCTGTCGGCTGAGAGAAGCGCCCACGGCCGGCCCCCGCCGCGCCCCCGCCGCCCCTGTCCCCCGCCGCCCCGCCCCGCCGCCCCTGTCCCCCGCCGCCCCGCCACCGTGCTCCCGACCCCCTGCGGTGAGCTCCTCCTTTTTTTTAATTTTAGGTTTATGCTTAGTTTAGTTTTAGGTTTAGGTTTAGGTTTACGTTTACGTTTAGTTTTAGTTTTAGTTTTAGTTTTAGTTTTAGTTTTAGTTTAGTTTTAGTTTTAGTTTTAGTTTTAGTTTTAGTTTTAGTTTTAGTTTTAGGTTTAGTTTTAGGTTTACGTTTAGGAAGAGGAAAGAAGAAGAAGAAGAAGAAGAAGAAGAAGAGAGGAGCCCCCAACCCCCGACCCCGACAGGACACCCCCGACACCCCGACCCCGACACGACACCCCCGACACCCCGACCCCCACACGACACCCCCGACACCCTGACCCCGACACGACACCCCGACACTCTGACATGGCACCCCCGACCACGACACAGCACCCCTACCCCGACACGACACCCCCGACACCCCGACCACGACACCCCCGACACCCCGACCCCGACACGACACCCCCGACACCCCGACCCCGACACGACACCCCCGACACCCCGACCCCGACACGACACCCCGACACTCTGACACGGCACCCCCGACCATGACACATCACCCCTACCCCGACACAACACCCCTGTCATGCCCAAGATGCGCGCCTATCCATTTTAAGACACGAGGGCCTCACAAGGGATAGAGGCGCATCTTGCCGTTAGCAAGTATAGTAACATTGCATCATACATTACAGAAGAGATGAGTATACAAGTTGGCTTACACTCGCCACATGCTAAATTACAATTCCACTCAGAGTTCAAATCATCAAGATGAAAACAGGGTCCGACTACGGACGAAATCAAACGATAAAACAGATGCAAATGAAACTATCTCGCTATCCCAAAGATCACGACCAGGTCCTCTACTCATCCGGATACGTCACGTACATCCTGCCTCTTTCCTCATCATATTCCCACTGGAGCTGGGTAAGGTCATCCTGCACGTACTCATCTGACCCTGTACCTGGAGTGTTGTAGTAAACTGTGAGCCACAAGGACTCAACAATCATGCGCCCGGGTACCGAGACTATTCAAGCTTAAAGGTTGAGAAGGCGTAAGTGTTTAGTTTGCAGCAGCACTAATAATATATGGTGGCTAGCTTACGCAACATGAATTAAATATGACTGGCCTACGAAGAATGATCGAATCTAGTATGATCTCTGGATCATGTTCACGAGCAGAGACGATCACGGTTACTCACACAGTTGGTGTATTTTATTTAGAGTTTACTTCAAGTTTGCTATAACCGGGTGTTAAACAAATATCCAAGTTGCCACATAACCGCGGGCACGGCTTTCCGAAAGATTTAACCCTGCAGGGGTGCTCCAACTAGTCCATCATAAATTACCACACTCCGCGGGAATAGCCTCGACCACGGATCTCACGGCCATCATAGGTAATTCCAAAGGAATTCCAACACCTCGAGAAAAACCCAAAGAAAGTCAAACTCCACACGCAAGACATTCGATAAAGGTAAAACAAATCCAGCAAGACCTCCCGACGTGTCGACGAACCCGATAAGAGTCGCGTATCTCATTCTCAGGACACGACGGATGAGCGATGGTTACCACGCCAATCACCGAGTTGCCCCGGGCGGCGTTAATAAGCTGCTCTACGTTGGACCAACACTCATGCGGAGCACTGGCCCGGGGGTTGATTAATTATCCATGGGTTTGCAAGACCCTATGCAATTTTATTAAGTTGTTAAGCAAATGTAGTACCAATGTTGGGTCTTGCCAGACAAGTTTTAATCTCAACCGAATAAACAAGGGGGTCCCCATAACAACCCCGAGCGTGTTAGGAGCGCAAAGTATGGAAAACATAACACCGGTAACAAGAACTATGGCGGTAACAGCGGAACAACACTCAGCAAAAGGCCAAGCCTTCCACCAATACCAAGGTATATATGTGCATTAAATTAAATAACAGAAAATATTGTGATATCCAAATCCATGTTATCACATAAACAACCTGCAGCTGCAACTAAGAACGCTATAAGAGGGGTTGAGCAGCGATAACTTAACCAATCAAAGGTTTGCTAGGATGTGGAGGTTAGAGGCTATCATGGCAATTAGGAGGCTAGTATTCAAGTGGTAGGTAGCGCAATTGTAACGATAAGAGCAAGAAACTAGCAAGCAAAAATAGTATCGGGATCCGGGTACGATCATCTTGCCTGTTGGTTCTTCAGCAGAACAAGTAGAGGGATCCTCGTAGCAGTACTCTCCTGGGTCCTCGTACTCAGTATCAACACTCGTGTCTACCCAAGAGAAATAGCAAAAATAAACATCCAACCAAGGTGCAATGCACAATCAAAATGATGCATGATTCATTTATGAAGAATTTTAACATGGCAACCCAAAACTACTCATGTTTCACATGCAAATTTTGTTTATTAATGATTTGAACAGAACCTGATGTTAAGTTATTTAAACATGCATGAACATGCAAAATATGGATGCATCATGCAAAATCTATAAAAATGCATATAAATAACGCAAGAAACGGAGTTACGGTTCTCACGATACGCTCATGACAAGGTACGAAGGCAAATACATAAGATCACCAAGCCATGGGCTAATTCTTGGCATTCCAAGGTAGACACTGGTTAGGCAATGAAAAACCAATCATAATAGACTCAAAGATCAATCAATTCTATGTAGTATAGCTCCCACAAGTCACAAAACAATAAAACAACCAAGCTGCCACAACAGCAACATAGCAACTTACACAACCCACAACTTGAGCTATAGGAATCCTACAGCCACAAGCAAGGTATTGACAGAAATTACATAACACATGCATCAACTTATCCAACTACACAATCAGCAAAGGAGGCACACATCAATAAGCATGAAGCTAGCAAGTTGACATGATGAAACAGTTTTCTGGGACTTAGTGAAAATTCCAGTTTTCTGGAATATGAGATTATAAAGTAGCAAGTTGACAGCAGTGGTTAAATATGCTAGAGAGCTCCTATTGACATGAAAATTAACAGGGAGGTAGTAGACAACATCTACTCCAAAACACTAGCACTGAACATGCTTAAAATCACAACACATTACAAGATACCATCCACTCTACATGGCATAAAAGTATCAGCAGATTCTCAGACTTAGCAGTTTTTAGCATGATGGAACAGAAACATCAAGTAGTGTTAGTGCATATAGTGCCCCTTAGTGATTTTGGTGTATTGAAGACTTATAGGTTAAGGTACTAATGTGTTTGTGAGTGTACACAGGCTCTATAAGTCCATGAGGAGTTTAATATATCCGGAGATTATCGACCCCTAAAAATGTATGTCTTCAAGCGAAGACTTTCTGAAGACTTTGGTGAAGACTTTGTGAAGACTTTGTGAAGACTTTGGTGAAGACTTTGTGAAGACTTTGAAAATGAAGAAGCCGGTGTGACCTTGAAGATATGAACGAGGAACATGAAGCGTGAAGACTTTGTTTTCGTAGTTTCATTTCCTTTTCTTTGAGTCATAGGAAACACCATACTGTTAAAGGGGGCCGAGGTAATACTAAGGAAAATTTCCAACTAATGCTAAACTCCAAAATCCTCAACCTATACAATCCTTCGAGTGAAGCCTTTGGAAATCTCTTACGGCTCAGACAAGTTCTTCAGTGACAGAGACGAAGTTCTTCTGGTCTCTGAGGAAATTGATGTGACTGAGGAGTTAGGATTTCGTCAGTGCGAATTGCCTACAAGTGAGGAACATGATATGTCTGAGGACTTTCATAGTTCGAAAATCCGACCGTTGCTGCGCTTAGCGCCAGCTGTCCCCAATCACAAATATCCACATAATGGTCATATCATTGGGGGCATTTATGTCATATCATGTCAGGTTGCACCCTGGCTATAAATAGCCACCCCCCCACAACCACTAGTTGGTTGGCTGCTCTGAGAGAGAACTGACACTTGTCATTTGAGAGCAACCCATCCTCCGAGGACTTTGAGAGAAAATCATCAGTGAGGAAAAACCTACAACCAAACCACCAAACCCAAAGTGATTAAGCATCACTGAAGAAATTCCTGTGTGGAACCGACGCTTGTTACCTTTGAGGATTGTGCATCCTCTAGACGGTTAGGCGTCATGGTCTAGTGCTCCTGTAGTCAATTGGGGATCGCGAAGTGACCTTGGTCTAGAGCATCCAGCAGTAAATTGTGGATCGCCGGGTGACTAGTTTGTGAGGGTTTTGGAAGTCTACCCTGAACACTTACCACGAGTGTTGGGCGAGGACTGTGTGACCTTAGCTCAAGGAGAGTACGGTAAGGACTATGTGTTCTGGGACTGTGTGTCCTCTGGTTTAAATAACAGGCCGCTCCGAACCAGACGTATAATTGTCACAGCAGTTGGAACTGGGTCATCAAATCATTGTCTTCATCAAGCTACCTGGTTCTGTTTCCCCAACCCTTTCATTTCCTCATATAACTGTTGATGAAATTGAACTTTGCTGTTTGAAGAATTTGACTGAAGACTTTCACAAATTCCTCACCTCAAATTCTTCAAGTGACCTTGTTCATCACCGCTTTTCCTGTCTCACGCTACTTGTAATCTGTGCATGTTTCATTTCATCATGATGACTATGCTGTCGCTGTGTTTCACATGCACTTAAGTACTTATTCCGCTGCGAGTTATTCATCACATTTCAAATTCCTCAAAGTTGAAATTCCTCAAGTGATGAATTAGTAAAAATCGCCTATTCACCCCCCCTCTAGCCGATATAACGTACTTTCAAGTAGGCAACTTAACAGCATGGTTCCCACTTATATGGGTGATTATCATGTAAAACAAAAATACCATGGCCTAATAGATACAAAATACTATCACTTCCTAGTTGGCACATGACCCAAAGCAAGCATGGATTAAATCATGCAAAAATGACAAAAAGGCATCTCAGGTAAAATGACAGATTTATGAACTTGCTCAAAAGTGAAATCTGAGAGTTCCAATGGCTTCATTGGCTCTTTCTACCCCAAAAGCATGGGTCATAGACATATGTCCATGTGTAACAACAAGGCACAAAATAAGCTAGCAAAAAGCCCCTACTCTCATAAGTGGAATCTACTCAAATGGACATGAACATACTTGAAACTTAGCTAGCATGGAATGAGCTAACAAACCTACAAACAAGATATCTACAACAAGGGCAAGTCAAGTGGGGAACCCACTAGTCACCCCACACACACTCACATGCCCACATATGCATGATGCATATGCACACACACACACACACACTCACCCTCCATGCACACAAGTGCACATGGCACTCTCTCAAGAGACAATCCATGTGGGTGGGTGGTAATCCACCACATATACATACATATATGCCCAATGCATAAATGCATGTTCATATGTAGATGATCACACACACACACTCACACACACACACACACCACACAACACACACACATGTGCATATACATGTATGTATATACACATACACACTCTAACCACACACCATTCATATACACTCACACCACATGAGTGTAATGTGCCACACACATACACATGTGAAGGCACCAAGCATCACACACACACACACTTATCACCATGCCACATACACACATGTGTGTATGCCTAAGCACACACACAAGCACATGCATGTGCATGCTCACATGCACATACACATAAACACACAAGCACATATGAACAGGAAGAAAAACAAATAAAAAAACATGTTGGAATTGTTCTTAAAACATACATACATACATATATCCAAGGAAAAGAAACAAAAGAAGAGGAAAAAAACAAAACAAAAGGGGGGAGGAGTCGGGCTCGAACCCATGACCTCAGGGTCATCTCCCCCGAACCCAACCACTATGCTACGGTTGTTGTTGCTAACAGAGGAGGGGCTCGGCCTATCTTATACACACACATAGCAATAACTGACAAAACTAAAGAACAAAGTACTGCCGCGACACGCAACGGCGGCGACACTACACGGCGGCACAAGGGGTCTCCGGCGAGGCAAACCACCAGCGGGGAGAACGGGGTCCTCGGGGAACCCATCCCCGCACCAAACGATGGCAGGACGCGGCAGCAAGGAGGCGCTCGAGCTCGAGCTGCCGCTCGGCTCGGGGCACGGCGGAGGCAGAATGCGACGACGACGCTCGAGCTAGCAGGGGGGAAGGGCTTGCGCGGGGATAGCTCACCTAGGGGAGGACGAAGGCGACCCTGACGCGCGACGAGGAAGGAGAGGCGGGGACGCGACGACGACGAGGAGGAAGAAGGACCGACGACGATCTGCGGCGAGGAGGAAGAGGACGACGCCTTGGAGCCTCCCACGGCGTTCTAATGCTGGGAACGGAACGCGGATGGCAATCGCGAGCTCCACGCCATCTTGGACGCGGAGGGGAACCACCGGAGACGCAGCAACGACGGCGACGACGGCCAGCGACGCTCTCTCTGAACCTCGCTACACTCTGAACCCTTACCTGACAGGGAGGAAGAAGAGAGGGAGGAGAGCGATGGAGGGAGAGATGGGAGCTGCGGCAACGGCGGAGAAAAGAGGAACCCTAGGGGAGGAGGCACGCACACCGAGGGGGGGCTTTATGCCCACGGACTGACGGCGACGGTCGATGGAAAAGGCGACGGCGGAGGCTCTCTGCTCTCTCTCTGAACCTGACGGCAGGGGAACGGAGCAGGTGACCGTTTCCTCGCGCGGGCTGGGCCGTGGGGAAAGGCCCACTCTGCTCTCTCTCTCTCAAAACAAAAACAGAAAAGGTTTTTAACCTTTTTTAAAAAAACACAGCCAGATAAGGAAAAACCCCAGGGTGAAATAACAGGTTATAATGCAAAACAAAAATACTTTTGTGAAGAAAATAAAGTGAACTATTTAAATAAAATAATAAGTTGATTTATTGGACAAGTAATTTTTAATACTTATAAAATGACGGCTCCTGTTTTATTTAAACACAGAAATAAACATACCCCAAACAACAAAAGGAGCACTCTCTAAATTATTAAAATGAACAGGGCTACCTCTTGAACATTTTTAAACAATTTTCGAAACAACTTAAATCTGATAATAAAATTAAAAGAAGAGAGGAGTATTAGAAAGGGGATGTTGAGAAGGAATTTAGAGAGGGAAGAAGAAGAGGTGCACACATGACTCCAACCACACTCAAACCACTTCACACACAAACACATCACAACACAAGTCACAAACACATTCATACAAGGACACATGAAAACCCAACATGGCAAGATGAATGAAATGATGCATGATGAAATGATGCATGAATGCAAACCACACATGGATGACAAGTTGGAATTCAAATCAAACCTCATGACACAAGGTTCATACAATGGGGTTACATGCCATAAAAGGAAGGGATAACACTTGGGCTGTCACAACTCTCCCACACTATAAGAGGATCTCGACCCGAGATCTAGGAACGAAAGAAGTCTGGAAATTCGGAACGGAGAAGGTCCTCGCGGTCCCAAGTAGCTTCTTTGTCGGAATGATGAGACCACTTCACCTTGAGGAATTTGATAGACTTGTTGCGAGTCTTACACTCAGTTTCTTCAAGAATAGCAACTGGATGCTCACGATAAGAGAGATCTTCTTGGAGATCGATGTCTTGGAGGTCAATGGTTCGCTCAGGAGTCTTGAAGCATTTTTGGAGCTGAGAAACATGGAAGCGGTTTGGAGGAAGCTCTAGTTGATATGCAAGACCACCTCTCTTGCCAACAACTTTGATAGGACCAACAAAACAAGGAGCTAGATTCCCTTTAATTCCAAACCGCTGAGTGCCCTTCATGGGAGAAACTCTGAGATAGACTAGATCGTCCACTTGGAAGGAAACATCTTGACGTTTGTTATCATAATAACTCTTCTGTCGGGACTGAGCTGCTTTGAGGTTCTCGTGAATGACATGGCACATTTCTTCTGCTTAAGTGATCATGTCATTGCCCAATATCTGACGCTCACCGGTTTCAGACCAGTTAAGCGGGGTATGACACTTTCTGCCGTAGAGAATCTCGAAAGGGGCCTTGCCTGAACTAGCTTGGAAGCTATTGTTATATGAAAATTCAGCATATGGAAGTTAGTCTTCCCACTTCATACCGAACGAAATCACACATGCTCTGAGCATATCTTCAAGGATCTGATTGACTCTCTCAACTTGACCACTTGTCTGCGGATGGAACGCAGTGCTGAAACGGATCTTGGTACCCATAGCAGTCTGGAAGGACTCCCAAAACTTAGAAGTAAAGAGACTTCCATGGTCAGAAGAGATGAGCTGAGGAATACCATGCAAAGACACTATCCTTGACGTATACAACTCTGCAAGCTGAGCTGCCGAGATAGATTCTTTGACCGGCAGGAAATGAGCAACTTTTGACAGCTTGTCGATAACCACAAAGATGGCATCGTTGCCTCTCTTGGACTTGGGAAACCCAGTGACGAAATCCATCTCCACATGATCGAATTTCCACTCTGGGATAGGCAAAGGCCTAAGAAGATCTGCTGGACATTGATGCTCCGCCTTCACTCTGTGGCAAACATCACACTCGTTCACGAACTGCGCAATTTCACATTTCATGCGAGTCCACTAGAAGGTTTGCTTGAGATCCTGATACATCTTTGAACTGCCTGGATGAATGGATAGCAGAGAATTATGTGTTTTGTCCATGATAACCTTTCTAAGATCACCTTTTGGAACCACAAGGCGGTCCTCAAAGAACAAGGTATGTTTGTCATCAATACGAAAGCACTTATACTTCAGAATGCTCTTGGCCACACCTTGCTTCACTTTCTTCACCATAGCGTCAAGAAGCTGCGCTTGGCGAACCTGATCTTCTAGAGTCGGAGATACTTGAAGATTGGCAAGAAATCCTTGCAGAATCATCTGAAGGTTGAGCTTGTGGAATGCTTCACAAAGCTCGGGCTGAAGAGGCTTCAAGATGAGACTATTGCAGTACGCCTTACGGCTGAGCGCGTCTACAATTACATTTGCTTTTCCAGGAGTATACTCGATGCTTGGATTCAAGTCCTCAAGCATTTCCACCCAACGAGATTGCCGAAGATTAAGATTGGGTTGAGTGAAAATGTACTTCAAGCTCTTGTGATCGGTGTAAACCTCAACTGGTCTACCCAACAACAAATGCCTCCAAGTCATTAGAGCATGCACAACTGCTGCCAACTCAAGATCATGAGTGGGGTAGTTCTTCTCGGCAGGCTTCAACTGACGCGAGGTATAAGCAACAATCTTCTTGTCTTGCATGAGAACACCACCAAGACCTTGGAGAGAAGCATCACAGAAAACTTGGAAAGGCTTAGACTGCTCAGGAGGAACAAGAACTAGAGCTGAAGTTAGTCTCTGCTTGAGCGTATTGAACGCCACATCACACTCAGGAGACCAAACATACTTGACACTCTTCTGGAGGATATTGTACAGAGGCTTAGCAATTTGAGAGAAGTTCTCCACGAATCTTATGCAATAACTAGCAAGCCCGAGGAAACTCCGAAGCTGCTTCACATTCTGAGGAGGTTCCCACTTCAAGATTGCCTCAACTTTCTCAGGGTGCACTTTAATTCCCTCGGTAGATATGACATGCCCAAGGTACACCACTTCATTGACCCAAAACTCACACTTGGAAAACTTGGCATAGAATCGATGCTCTCTTAACTTGTCAAGCACAAGGCGCAGATGCTCTGCATGCTCTTCTTCTGTCTCCGAGAACACAAGGATATCATCCAGATAGACCAAGACGAATTCATTCTTGAAAGGAGAGAAAATGCAATTCATCATTCTTAAGAAGGTTGGAGGAGCATTAGCAAGACCAAATGACATGACGGTGTACTCATAAGAGCCAAAACTCGTCCTGAAAGCGGTCTTAGGAATGTCTTCTTCGCGAATGCAAATCTGATGATAACCCATGCGAAGATCCAGCTTCGAGAAAACCTTGGCACCTTTCAGTTTCTCAAACAACTCATTGATGTTGGGAAGTGGGTACTTGTTTCTGATTGTCTTCTTGTTCAATGGCCAGTAGTCGACACAAAGACGATCCGTGCCATCTTTGTTCTTGACAAACAACACACCACAACCCCATGGAGAAGAACTTGGTCTGATCAGACCCAGACGTTCTTGCTCATCTAGCTGCTTCTTCAACTCTTTCAGCTCTTCGGGGCCAAGTTTATACGGGCGCTTGCAGACCGGTTCAGTTCCAGGCTCGAGATCAATCATGAACTCGACTGGCCGGTGCAGAGGCATTCCTGGCAATTCTTCTGGAAAGACATCTTCATAGTCACGAACCACCGGAATTTGAGAAATTGCCGAGATTTCACCCTTCTCATTAAGAGCAAAGAGACGGATTGTCTCATCACGAGCCGCGAAGATAATCACATCTTATGAAGGATGGGTCAGCTTGACTTCTTTTGCTTTGCAATCAATATGAGCCTTATTCATAGCCAGGAAGTCCATGCCCAAAATGAGATCGATATCAGAATCCCCGAGAACAATTGGAGAAGCCAGAAAAGAATAATTGCCCATCTTGATAGAAGCATCTGGAACGATCATATGCGAACTCATGCGCATCCCTGGAGAAACCACACAAAACGGACTAGCTGAATGCTCCACAGAAAACTCATGCATAGCGACAAAAGGCTTGGATATGAATGAATGCGATGCACTAGAATCAAACAAAACTTTTGCAGGAAAACCATTAAGTGAGAGATTACCCATAATCACATCATGAGACTGCTCTGCTTCAGCTGCATTCACCATATTCACTCTGACTGATTTGGGATTATGCTTCACCATAGCATTGCCTGGAGGCTTGATAGGAGGAGGAGGCGGAAGACGCCGTTGGTTGCACTTGTTTGCATAGTGGCCCTTCTGACCACACTTGTGACAAGTCACCTCAGAAAGCGGACGAACATTGCTTGGAGGAGGAACAAGAAATCCCTTGGATGCCTGGGGTCTCTGCTGGAATCCTGGGTTGGGTGGGCGGGAAGAACCACGACCACCGAACTACTTCTGCTGCTGAGGAGGACGAAATGGAGGAGGATTTGGCACCCAATACTTCTGCTGCTTTGGAACCATCTGAGAGCCAGAAGAAGAAGAATATGAATCCCTTGAACGCTTCCTAGAGTTCTCCAACTTGAGCTGTGTTGCCTCGACCTTCAAAGCCATGTTATAGAACTGATCAAACTCATGAGGCTCTTGAAGAACTAGGCCTGGCAGAAGCTTATCCTTGAGACCACCTCTGGACTGATAGATCATAGCCTTGTCATCTGGAACATCTTGCTTGGCATAACGGGCTAGATTCTGGAACTCGACGTTGTACTAATAGACAGACTTGCTTCCCTGCTTCAGGTGCCTGAACTTCTCACGCATCTCCTCGACAAAGCTTGTCAGAATGTAATGAGCCCTGAAGTCACGACGGAAATCGTCCCAAGTAACAACACAATCGCCCCTAGAATCCTTGTACTGCTGCCACCAATCAGCTGCTTGACCCTTGAGCTGGAATGATGCAAATATGACAAAGTCCTCTGGCCTGACATTGCTGCACTCAAAATGCTTACTCATATCACGAAGCCAATCATCAGCATCAAGAGGTTGCTCACAACAGGTGAAAGTCTTGGGCTGGTTGGCAAGGAACTGATTGAGTGTCGCAAAGTGCAGCTGATTCTGAAAATTCCCTTGAAAACCTTGCTGACTTTGCTCCCTTTCTTGCAACAACCTGAGCAACATCTGAGGGTTCGCATTGGTTGCGGGCATCACAGCTTGCCAAGCTTCTAGAGGAGGAGGCGGCGATAGCGGGGGTGGCGGTGGAACATCAGTCTATTCCTCACCACAACACGGATTGCTGCGAGTTGGTGGAGCCATCCTGAAGATGGACAAAACGCATCAGCACCTCATTGATAAGATGAATCAAAAGCTGAATCAACTGCTCGAAAGAAATTAAACAATTAACAACACAGCCTTCCTACTGAAAAATTAGTAAGAATGCTTCTTCGATTTATGATAACATCACCGGAAATTAGAAGCCACTTGCAATACACCAAGTATTGAGCTAAGCGCTCGGAACAAATGTACTTCCCACATACATCTGAACAAGATGCTCCTAGATGACTACAAGATTCGCCACCTAAGAACTTCCGAAATCTTTCTGGTTATGCAATCCGGTGTTGGGGATACAAGGAGGAAATATCTCACACAACTAACAATCCTACACCCAACTGTATCCATCCTTCAACACATAACCAGAGGCTCTCACAAATTCATCTGACTCGAATCCTCGAACTCACAACGATACTAAACCATGGTGGTACACCGGACGCCTCCCCAGTAGTGGGTGACTCCGACCTTATCTCACCACGATAAGTACTGAAGTAATTCCGAACATTCTCCGTCCTGAGATATCAAGGAAGCTGAATGATAGCGATGTGCCAACATTCCCTGGAGCTCGACTCCCCGAAAGAAATCAAGTCAGACAGGAGGCACCAAGACAGAACCCTGTCACATCAGCATCATATAGACTCCAAAATACCCGCGTGATCCTAAAAAAAAATTTGAGCGAGAAGAGGAGTAGAAACAAAATTCCTAAGTCGAATACCTCACCAGAGCATAGAAGAGGAGTAAAAACAATCCTACTCTCTGATATAACTAGACTCACAATAGTTTTACTAGACTCGACTCGGCCAAGTTTGAACAAGCAAAGGCTCCTATGGTCGTATGTCTCTGAATACCAACTTGTCACGCCCAAGATGCGCGCCTATCCATTTTAAGACATGAGGGCCTCGCAAGGGATAGAGGCATATCTTGCCGTTAGCAAGTATAGTAACATTGCATCATACATTACAGAAGAGATGAGTATACAAGTTGGCTTACACTCGCCACATGCTAAATTACAATTCCACTCAGAGTTCAAATCATCAAGATGAAAACAGGGCCCGACTACAGACGAAATCAAACGATAAAACAGATGCAAATGAAACTATCTCGCTATCCCAAAGATCACGACCAGGTCCTCTACTCATCCGGATACGTCACGTACATCCTGCCTCTTTCCTCATCATATTCCCACTGGAGCTGGGTAAGGTCATCCTGCACGTACTCATCTGACCCTGTACTTGGAGTGTTGTACTAAACTATGAGCCACAATGTAGCGACCCGACCTGAAAGGTCAAGTCTCCGGTGTTTTCGTACCATCCCAAGATCATGCTGGTACACACACGGTACATCAATGTATATGTCAAAGGGAAATCACACAACATTATATTAATCGAAATCTCATATCGAGTCCTTTATTACAATAAATCTTACAATAAAGTGGCCAAGGCCAACTCATGAGAATATCTAAATCTTGCGGAAGCGTCGAAAGTAGGTGAGTCCATCCGACTCCAAGGGCATCTCACTGAGCATAGAACGCGTCCTCACTCCTGGTCGGAAAAGTACTCTGCAACATGATACGTTGCAGCCATGTAGGTCAGCATATGGAATATGCCGGCAAAGTCACAAGAGAGGGGTGAAAAGTTAAACATCTAGTCTATATGCATATATGGCAGGTGGGGGTAAGTTTTTGTGTAAAGCCAAGTTTTTCCTACATCAAGGGAGGGGCTAAGCAAAATATTACTAAGTTGCTTGATTAATGAGATGGTTCCACCAACCATTTCTCATACCCAAAATTGTTAATACCCACATCATCCTATTAATTGTGTTGAGAGTTCCGGAAGTTTCAATTCCTTTGGCTCAAGTCGTCCATGACCATGGACACGGCTAATCGATTAGGTTTTGAATACTCTGCAGAGTTTTGCACACGTTCCCCACAAGATTTGATCGCCTCCGTTTGATTTCTCGCACTTCAGGGTGTTTGAGAAACGGATGACCAAAACATGGTCTTCCAAAGGGTTTCCCTGCGACTCTGTCGGTGCCCATCCTTTCCTACCGTTCTTCTACCTCTCGTAGCACCGCCTGTCCAGGGTCACCACGATATCCAACCAAGCCAGAGCCCATAATGACTTGTGGTTGTGCAGGTAAGCCTTGGGTTTTGAAGCACCCATCCGTCTCTTTGTGCCTGGGTGGACCTTTCCGCGTGAATACTGGCCATCTCCAGCATCACCTAGGCTAACCACTGGTTTCTCCAGGGTGCCGTTCAACCATCATCCACCCAGAGGTATGTTGAAAACTTGGAGTCTTGAAATCTTGATCATTATGTAGGTCTTGAAATTATTAACTCTCTCAACTCTCGTGATTCACACAACCAACCCCGTCTACTAATAGCACAGCAAAAGTAAAACAACGTTTCCCGGGGCCAAATGTTGTCAAAGGGATTGAGAGGAATACCTACCACATGATACTACTACAATGTAACCAAGTTTACAACTAACCTATCTTGCATGCAATTGGGGAGATGGTAGAACTAATGCATATAAAACATGGGTAAACATGGTCAAAGTGACTTTCCTGATTGATGATCTTCGTACGTGAGTGACTCTAAGTAACAAGCTTCGCACTTCGGATAATCTAACGAAGCAAACAAGAGCACTCAAAAAAGTATACAACAAAATAACAACTCATAACATCAACCAAGAACTAGTAAACAATCAAGACAAAACAATGCACAAATCTCAAGTAAGAAAACACACAAAGTTTTGTTTACTAGGAGGTGATTGATAAAACACTACTATCTTAATAAAACTATTTTGAATCTAAGTTTGTTGAGAAAACTTTTGTAAAGTTTGTAAAAGTTTTGTTAAACACTAAATGGAACAAATATAGTTTTACTAACAAGAGAGCAAAACAAAACTTATTAATTATTATCAAAACATGTTCTTAACAGAAAAGAATTTACAAATAAACTTGTTTTAGAAAACAAAATTAGATTATATAAAACTTTGTTGAAAACAAAACTATTACTAACTAGTTGTTTTAATCAAATTAACCTATTTGAAAATAAGTTGTGATTCCTATGTTAAATAAAATTAAACTAAGCAAATTTATATTTTTATTAACAGTGAGTGAAAACACTAAATGTTTACTAACAGAACCTAATAAACAAATAAAACCAATTCTAAATCAAACTAATTAAAATTAAGTATATAAAACTATGTTATAATACTAAGCAGATTCTGTTTTTGGTTAAAACATTAATCAAATTAAACCTAAAAATCCTCAAACTAAGCATGAAGGTAGTCCTAACTAATACCAAACAATAGCAAAAAGTTTCATGTGAAAAACTATTTTCAAACTCTAGTTATTCAGATTTGAAGATTTTGAGCAAATTTGATTAAATTCAAATTTTATAGTTCAAATTTGAAATTTAAAAGTACAAGGTGAAACTACATTAAAATTGTGAGCTATTGCAAAAAGAATCAACTCAAAACACTAAATAGATTAAAAGATATAAGCAAAACAAATTTTGAAAACATTCTGTTTATTAAAACAAAAACAGAGAAAAAAAATGATTTGCGACGGTCAGGGGGCTACGTGGCGGAATCCTATTGGTTGGCTAGCGCGTGTGTTAGATGATTTCGAGCGGGCGACCGATCGGAAGAGGATAACGGTTCGGATTAAATCCGATCTAATCTTAGCCGTTGGTTTTGGATCGGAGGGAGGGGAATGCTCACGGGGTAAAGTCGTCGGCGTCGGGGGTTCTCCGGTGGATTCGAAGGCGGCGAGGACGACGGCGAGGCGTTCCGGTGGTCGGGGAAGACGGGGAAATGGTCCGGGCGACGGCGACGGGCCTCCGGAGTCGACTGGTGGCAACGGTGGGGAGAACGTTGGTCGGAAGTGGTGGCTACGATCGACGGCGAGGTCCGGTGGTGGCGCAACTCCGGCGACGAATTGCGGCAGCTCCTCGGCGAGGTAGGAGGGGTTTGGGGGGGGGAATGGATGCGGGGAAGTGGGGCTCTTATATAGGCGCTCGGGGGTGCGGGGAGTTAAGAGAGGAGAGAGATCCGGCGAGGGGAGGAAATGGCCGGCGTCGGTTCCGGCGCGTGCGGGGAGGGAGAAGATGACCGTTCGGTGAAACGGTCGGTCGGGTGGGGTCTAGCGTCAGTGAGAGGAGGGCGTGTCCGTTATGCGCGGTCGGCCGGTCGGTAGTAAATGCGCGAATAACTGCCGTGGGCCGGCCCGTTTAATACCGGAAACGGTTACCGTTTCTTTTTAATAATTTTCTAGAGACATTCAAAAGCTTTTAAAGCATTCAAATCGTCTCTAAATATAGGGGTATTATATATCAAAATTAACAGAATAATAAATGCTATTTAATGAACATTTCTATTCTGTCATTTGAACACTTTGAAAAAATAATATTTTCAGAAATTGCCTAATTGTTTTTAAATCCTTTTTGCAAATATTTTCAAAATAACCCCTGGTTATTTTTTTTCAAATACATCACCAATTAGTCCCTGGTGTGGAGCGTCATGTTCCTCCTCTCTTATTTGAACTTTTAACCAAAATTTCAAATAGGTGAAAGCAACTTAGGGAAAATAGAAAGGACTTTCAGAAAGTCAGAAAAGGCATTTCAACTATTTCATAAAATCAAGCAATGATGATGATGGATGCATAGCTATATTCATAACATTCCAAAATGAAATTTTGGGATGTTACAAACCTACCCACCTTAAGATGAATCTCGCCCTCGAGATTCGGGTTGGCTAGAAAATATGTGCGGATGGTCTCTACGAAGATCTTCTTCGCGTTCCCAGGTGGCTTCTTCCTCAGTGTGGTGACTCCACAAAACCTTACAGAACTTGATGATCTTACTGTGGGTAACTCTGTTGGATGTCTCAAGGATCTTGACAGGCTTCTCCTCGTAAGTCAGATCACTTTCAAGCTGTATGGCCTCTAGGGGCACGGTATCTCTCAAAGGAATATCATCCATCTCAGCATGGCATTTCTTCAGCTGGGATACATGAAAAACATCATGAACTCCGGATAATCCTTCCGGCAATTCCAGCTTGTATGCAACTTCGCCTCTACATTCAAGAACTTTGTAGGGGCCTATGAATCTGGGTGCTAATTTTCCTTTAACACCAAATCTCTTGATTCCTCGAAGCGGGGATACACGAAGATATGCTCTGTCTCCCACTTCATATGTCACTTCTTTACGTTTGCTGTCAGCATAACTCTTCTGTCGAGATTGAGCTATCTTGAGTCTGTCACGAATCAACTTGACTTTCTCTTCAGAATCTCAGATAAGGTCGGGACCAAAAAGTTGTCGGTCTCCAACACCATCCCACGTCAGTGGTGTTCTGCACCTCCTTCCGTATAAAGCTTCGAAAGGGGCCATCTTTAGACTGGTCTGATAACTGTTGTTGTATGAGAATTCTGCGTAAGGCAAGTTATCGTCCCAACTAGAACCATAGTCTAGTGCACAAGCTCTCAACATGTCCTCCAAAATCTGATTGACTCTCTCAGTCTGTCCATCTGTCTGCGGATGAAAGGCTGTACTGAACTCTAGCCTTGTACCCAAAGTTTCATGTAACTGATGCCAAAACTTTGAGGTAAATTGTGTTCCTCTATCTGACACGATACTCCTCGGAACTCCATGCAAACATACGATCTTGGTCATATATATCTTGGCTAGCTTAGCACTGGTATAAGTGGTTTTCACTGGAATGAAATGAGCTACCTTGGTCAAGCGATCTACCACTACCCAGATGGAATCATAACCTGAACGGGTCCTGGGTAATCCTGTGATGAAGTCCATACCAAGCTTTTCCCATTTCCACTCGGGTATCGGCAGAGGTTGAAGTAACCCTGCTGGTTTCTGATGTTCCGCCTTTACTCGCTGACAAACATCACATGTTGCCACATGCTCCGCAATATCTTTCTTCATACCTGTCCACCAAAAACTTTCCTTCAAATCTAGATACATCTTGGTATTGCCTGGGTGTATCGATTAAGGTGAATCATGGGCTTCCTGAAGTATCAACTTCCTGAGCTCTGGGTCATTGGGCACATAGATTTGGTTCTCAAACCACAAAGTTCCATGTTCATCCTCACGAAAACCTTTAGCTTTACCATCTTCCATTCTCTGCTTTATCTCAGCTATCTCCTTGTCCGATTTCTGGGCTTTACGAATTCTTTCGGTCAAGGTGGACTGGATCTCTAGTGTACCAACATATCCTCTTGGAACTATCTCTAGCTTGAGCTCTCTGAGATCATCGGCTAACTCTTGGGGTAATCCTCCCGCTGTGAGTGTGTTCACATAAGTTTTCCGACTCAAGGCATCGGCTACAACATTAGCCTTACCTGGATGGTAATGTAATCTCATGTCATAGTCCTTGATTAACTCTAACCATCTCCTCTGTCTGAGGTTCAACTCTTTCTGCGTGAAAATGTATTTCAGGCTCTTATGGTCGGTGTAAACATCACAACTATTTCCGATAAGAAAATGTCTCCAGGTCTTGAGTGCGTGCACTATGGCTGCTAGTTCCAAATCATGGGTGGCATAATTCAACTCATGAGGTCGTAGTTGTCTGGATGCATAAGCTACAACCTTTCCATCCTGCATGAGTACTCCTCCAAGTCCTTGACGTGAGGCATCACAGTAAACTTGGAAATCCTTCCGAATATCGGGCAAGATCAATACTGGGGCTGTGACCAAACGTTCCTTTAACTCCTGGAAACTGGCTTCACATTCCTCGGTCCAAACATACTTGGATTCTTTCTTCAACAACTCTGTCATGGGCTTGGCAATCTTTGAGAAATTCTCAATGAACCTCCGGTAATAACCGGCAAGTCCGAGGAAACTGCGGATCTCCTTAACTGAGGTAGGGGACTTCCACTCGGTGACGGCTTCAACCTTAGCAGGGTCTACGGCTATTCCTTCCCCGGAAATAACATGTCCAAGGAATCCGACTTCCGTCAACCAAAATTCACATTTGCTGAACTTGGCATATAACTGATGCTCTCTTAGCTTCTCCAGAACTAAACGCAGATGTTCCTTATGTTCTTCCTCGTTCTTGGAGAATATCAGAATGTCATCGATGAACACCACAACAAACTTGTCCAAATATTCCATAAACACTTTGTTCATCAAATTCATGAAGTAGGCAGGAGCATTAGTCAATCCAAAAGACATGACCGTATACTCATACAAGCCATACCTCGTGGTGAAAGCTGTTTTGGGTATATCCTGTTCACGAATTTTCAACTGGTGATACCCTGATCGAAGATCGATCTTGGAGAATACTTTGGCGCCTACTAGCTGATCAAACAAATCATTAATCATCGGCAGAGGATACTTGTTCTTGATAGTCACCTCGTTCAAGGCACGATAATCGACTACCATTCTCAAAGTTTTATCCTTCTTCTCCACCAAAAGAACTGGGGCTCCCCAAGGTGAAGAACTTGGGCGAATATAACCTTAGTCCAATAACTCCTTAATTTGCTTCTTGATTTCCAACAGATCATTTGCGGGCATCCGATAGGGTCTCTTGGAAATTGGGGTTGTCCCTGGCTGTAGCTCTATTAGGAACTCAATTTCCCTATCTGGTGGCATTCCTGGTAATTCTTCCGGAAATACATCCAGATAATCTTTTACCACAGGTACTTCCTCCTGAACAACTCCTGTGAGGGCTTTTAACCTAGCACTCATACGTGTGCGTCGGGATACATACTTAATCCTCTTGTTCTCCGGGGTGGTGAGTGAAACAGACTTGCTGAGGCAACAAGATTTCCTTCATACTTGGTCATCCAATCCATGCCTAGGATTACATCCAATCTCTGGGATTCTAAGACGATGAGGTCGGTGGGAAAAACATGGTTTCCTATATTGAGTTTCAAGGCATGGCATCCTATCCCTGCCATCATCATACCTCCTGGGGAACTGACCTTAATGGGCTGACTAAGGGTTTTGGTGGGCAAACCATACTTATCCACAACTACCCTTGATATGAATGAATGAGTTGCACCGGAATCAAAAAGTACTGTAACAGGACGTGAATGCAATAAAAACTTACCAACCACAGTCTCGGGTTGATCATAGACTTCTTCCACGTCGAGGTGGTTCACCTGGGCACGAGGAAAAGGGTTTGGCTTCTTGGCTGCGGAGTTGCCGTTGTTGTTGCCGTTTCCATTGCCTTGCTTGCTCTGGGGACACTCAGTAGCATAGTGCCCTGTCTTCTGGCACTTGAAACAGGTAATGTGACTCAGATCCTTCTGAGTAAGAACTTGACGGTGCTGATTGTTGTTCCCATTCCCATTGTCAGTCTTGAAATTGCCATGGTTGGGACGTTTGTTCCCATTTCCTCCATGATGGTGGCCTCCATGGTTGTGCACAGCATGAGTGTGCTTTCCAAACTTACTGTTTCCTGATCCGGTATTCCCGGAGTACGGGGAGTAGCGAAGCTTCTGATGAGCTCCAGAGCTGAACTTCCCCTGAGTGTACTTCCTCTTGCGGTTCTCAATCTGCTGCTGTTTACCTTCCAGAATGAGTGCCTTATCCACCAGCTCTTGGTAGTTGTTGAAAGTAGCCACTACCAGCTGTATGCTCAACTCGTCGTTTAGTCCTTCCAGAAACTTTTCTTGCTTGGCCGCATCATCGGCCACATCTCCTGGGGCATAACGGGCCAACATGTTGAACTCTTCCACATATTGGGACACAGAGCGATTATCCTGGCGCAAGTTGCGAAACTCGCGCTTCTTTAGACTCATGGCTCCAGCTGAGACATGAGCGGTGCGGAAAGCAAGCTTGAACTGCTCCCAAATCACATCTACAATAGGATAAGTGGTGGTGTAATTCTCCCACCATGATACTACTGGTCCTTCCAGTTGATGTGCGGCAAATCGCACTTTCTCAGCATCAGTACATCCAGCGGTGACAAGTTCTCTCTCCATCTTACGGAGCCAGTCATCTGACACAATGGGCTCAGTGCTGCTGGAGAAAGTTGGAGGGTTCAACCTCAGAAAACGGGTGAGATTGTCAGTCTGGGGTGGATGGTGGTTGTGGTTGTTCTGATTGTTGGTTTGATTCTGGATCAACAATTGCATCAGTGCGTTCTGCTGCTGAAGGAGTTGAGTGAGTTCCGGCGGAAAAGTGAAGTCGGTCTCACGTCGTGGAGGCATCTTGCTGTTTTCAGAGGGGTGAGAATTAGAATAGAACAAGGGTCTAGAAGAAATTCACTACCCATATGCAATGCAACAAACATATCACACCAAACACTCATTCATTTATTCAATCAACGTCAAACATCGGGAATACAAATCTCAAACAACTAGGCATCGACCTACGCTTTAACGACGAAAATAAAAGATACATTGGAGGGCATAACTAAGGTTCCCCTCAAAAGTGCATAGTCGTAGGTCCTCCGGTGGTGCTTTCCTCATAGTCTTCATCGTTGCTGATGAAGGGTGCCATGTCTCCTTCGGGATGAAGGTTTTCCCCCATGTCTAGCTGCTCCTCCAGAGTGGCGATGCGTGCATTCTGCTCATCAATCCTCTCTAGGAAGTCCTTCACTTCATGCTCGTGTTCATAGTTGGCCTCTCGCAGATCAGCTTCAAGGTCCAGCTCGCGGTTCATCAGATTCTTGATTGTCTTCGTATCAGCACGAACTCGAAGCTCCAGAGTCCTGATGTGAGTCTCTAGGGTCTGGATATAGGAAATAGTGGTGTCTGCAGTGGGAGGAGTTATGATGTTTCCATGGACATCCCTGCGACAAACCACGCTGAGTCCTGGTGAAATGGTTCCACCTCTGTATTCCTCCTGAATACGTCCAAGGGCACGATGAATGGCCATGTCTCTCCCAAGTATCCAACTGGGTGCCACGAATTTGAGGTCGATGGGTTCCTTCCGGTTCCCAAAAGTCTTCCCTGGGATATGCACCTCGATCCTGTAGCGTCCATCTTGGGGAAATGACATGATAGGAATCCCGGTGATGCTCGGCAAAGCAATCCTTACGTCCTTGACGATCCTCATCAGCTCCTTACCAAAGGGCATCGTTGCGTCAGGTTGGCAAAACTCCGTGATCAACACTGGGATGAAGGTGGCCATCTATAAATTTTGAAATAATCGGAGAGGAGTCAGAAACGAATAGATGAGAGTATAAGATATTTAAAGACAAAGAGAAACAATCCTAAGGCTTTCCAATCCTAGAGGTTACGTCCTACGGTCAGCGTGTCCTCTGATACCATTTCTGTAGCGACCCGACCTGAAAGGTCAAGTCTCCGGTGTTTCTGTACCATCCCAAGATCATGCTGGTACACACACGGTACATCAATGTATATATCAAAGGGAAATCACACAGCATTATATTAATCGAAATCTCATATCGAGTCCTTTATTATAATAAAGCTTACAATAAAGTGGCCAAGGCCAACTCATGAGAATATCTAAATCTTGCGGAAGCGTCGAAAGTAGGTGAGTCCATCCGACTCCAAGGGCATCTCACTGAGCATAGAACGCGCCCTCACTCCTGGTCGGAAAAGTACTCTGCAACATGATACGTTGCAGCCATGTAGGTCAGCATATGGAATATGCCGGCAAAGTCACAAGAGAGGGGTGAAAAGTTAAACATCTAGTCTATATGCATATATGGCAGGTGGGGGTAAGTTTTTGCGTAAAGCCAAGTTTTTCCTACATCAAGGGAGGGGCTAAGCAAAATATTACTAAGTTGGTTGATTAATGAGATGGTTCCACCAACCATTTCTCATACCCAAAATTGTTAATACCCACATCATCATATTAATTGTGTTGAGAGTTCCGGAAGTTTCAATTCCTTTGGCTCAAGTCGTCCATGACCGTGGACACGGCTAATCGATTAGGTTTTGAATACTCTGCAGAGTTTTGCACACGTTCCCCACAAGATTTGATCGCCTCCGTTTGATTTCTCGCACTTCAGGGTGTTTGAGAAACGGATGACCAAAACATGGTCTTCCAAAGGGTTTCCCCGTGACTCTGTCGGTGCCCATCCTTTCCTACCGTTCTTCTACCTCTCGTAGCACCGCCTGTCCAGGGTCACCACGATATCCAACCAAGCCAGAGCCCATAATGACTTGTGGCTGTGCAGGTAAGCCTTGGGTTTTGAAGCACCCATCCGTCTCTTTGTGCCTGGGTGGACCTTTCCGCGTGAATACTGGCCATCTCCAGCATCACCTAGGCTAACCACTGGTTTCTCCAGGGTGCCGTTCAACCATCATCCACCCAGAGGTATGTTGAAAACTTGGAGTCTTGAAATCTTGATCATTATGTAGGTCTTGAAATTATTAACTCTCTCAACTCTCGTGATTCACACAACCAACCCCGTCTACTAATAGCACAGCAAAAGTAAAACAACGTTTCCCGGGGCCAAATGTTGTCAAAGGGATTGAGAGGAATACCTACCACATGATACTACTACAATGTAACCAAGTTTCCAACTAACCTATCTTGCATGCAATTGGGGAGATGGTAGAACTAATGCATATAAAACATGGGTAAACATGGTCAAAGTGACTTGCCTGATTGATGATCTTCGTACGTGAGTGACTCTAAGTAACAAGCTTCGCACTCCGGATAATCTAACGAAGCAAACAAGAGCACTCAAAAAAGTATACAACAAAATAACAACTCACAACATCAACCAAGAACTAGTAAACAATCAAGACAAAACAATGCACAAATCTCAAGTAAGAAAACACACAAAGTTTTGTTTACTAGGAGGTGATTGATAAAACGCTACTATCTTAATAAAACTATTTTGAATCTAAGTTTGTTGAGAAAACTTTTGTAAAGTTTGTAAAAGTTTTGTTAAACACTAAATGGAACAAATATAGTTTTACTAACAAGAGAGCAAAACAAAACTTATTAATTATTATCAAAACATGTTCTTAACAGAAAAGAATTTACAAATAAACTTGTTTTAGAAAACAAAATTAGATTATATAAAACTTTGTTGAAAACAAAACTATTACTAACTAGTTGTTTTAATCAAATTAACCTATTTGAAAATAAGTTGTGATTCCTATGTTAAATAAAATTAAACTAAGCAAATTTATATTTTTATTAACAGTGAGTGAAAACACTAAATGTCTACTAACAGAACCTAATAAACAAATAAAACCAATTCTAAATCAAACTAATTAAAATTAAGTATATAAAACTATGTTATAATACTAAGCAGATTCTGTTTTTGGTTAAAACATTAATCAAATTAAACCTAAAAATCCTCAACCTAAGCATGAAGGTAGTCCTAACTAATACCAAACAGTAGCAAAAAGTTTCATGTGAAAAACTATTTTCAAACTCTAGTTATTCAGATTTGAAGATTTTGAGCAAATTTGATTAAATTCAAATTTTATAGTTCAAATTTGAAATTAAAAAGTACAGGGTGAAACTACATTAAAATTGTGAGCTATTGCAAAAATAATCAACTCAAAACACTAAATAGATTAAAAGATATAAGCAAAACAAATTTTGAAAACATTTTGTTTATTAAAACAAAAACAGAGAAAAAAAATGATTTGCGACGGTCAGGGGGCTACGTGGCGCAATCCTATTGGTTGGCTAGCGCGTGTGTTAGATGATTTCGAGCGGGCGACCGATCGGAAGAGGATAACGGTTCGGATTAAATCCGATCTAATCTTAGCCGTTGGTTTTGGATCGGAGGGAGGGGAATGCTCACGGGGTAAAGTCGCCGGCGTCGGGGGTTCTCCGGTGGATCCGAAGGTGGCGAGGACGACGGCGAGGCGTTCCGGTGGTCGGGGAAGACGGGGAAATGGTCCGGGCGACGGCGACGGGCCTCCGGAGTCGACTGGTGGCAACGGTGGGGCGAACGGTGGTCGGAAGTGGTGGCTACGGTCGACGGCGAGGTCCGGTGGTGGCGCAACTCCGGCGACGAATTGCGGCAGCTCCTCGGCGAGGTAGGAGGGGTTTGGGGGGGGGGGGAATGGATGCGGGGAAGTGGGGCTCTTATATAGGCGCTCGGGGGTGCGGGGAGTTAAGAGAGGAGAGAGATCCGGCGAGGGGAGGAAATGGCCGGCGTCGGGTCCGGCGCGCGCGGGGAGGGAGAAGATGACCGTTCGGTGAAACGGTCGGTCGGGTGGGGTCCAGCGTCAGTGCGAGGAGGGCGTGTCCGTTACGCGCGGTCGGCCGGTCGGTAGTAAATGCGCGAATAACTGCCGTGGGCCGGCCCGTTTAATACCGGAAACGGTTACCGTTTCTTTTTAATAATTTTCCAGAGACATTCAAAAGCTTTTAAAGCATTCAAATCGTCTCTAAATATAGGGGTATTATATATCAAAATTAACAGAATAATAAATGCTATTTAATGAACATTTCTATTCTGTCATTTGGACACTTTGAAAAAATAATATTTTCAGAAATTGCCTAATTGTTTTTAAATCCTTTTTGCAAATATTTTCAAAATAACCCCTGGTTATTTTTGTTCAAATACATCACCAATTAGTCCCTGGTTTGGAGTGTCATGTTCCTCCTCTCTTATTTGAACTTTTAACCAAAATTTCAAATAGGTGAAAGCAACTTACGGAAAATAGAAAGGACTTTTAGAAAGTCAGAAAAGACATTTCAACTATTTCATAAAATCAAGCAATGATGATGATGGATGCATAGCTATATTCATAACATTTCAAAATGAAATTTTGGGATCTTACACACAAGGACTCAACAATCATGCGCCCGGGTACCGAGACTATTCAAGCTTAAAGGTTGAGAAGGCGTAAGTGTTTTGTTTGCAGCAGCACTAAGAATATATGGTGGCTAGCTTACGCAACATGAATTAAATATGAGTGGCCTACGAAGAACGATCGAATCTAGTATGATCTCTATGAGATCCTGAACACCTACTTACGTCAATCATAACCCCACCATGTTCTCTCTCGGATTATGTTCATGAGCAGAGACGATCACGGTTACTCACACAGTTGGTGTATTTTATTTAGAGTTTACTTCAAGTTTGCTATAACCGGGTGTTAAACAAATATCCAAGTTGCCACATAACCGCGGGCATGGCTTTTCGAAAGATTTAACCCTGCAGGGGTGCTCCAGCTAGTCCATCATAAATTACCACACTCCGCGGGAATAGCCTCGACCACGGATCTCGCGGCCATCATAGGTAATTCCGAAGGAATTCCAACACCACGAGAAAAACCCGAAGAAAGTCAGACTCCACACGCAAGACATTTGATAAAGGTAAAACAAATCCAGCAAGACCTCCCGACATGTCGACGAACCCGATAAGAGTCGCGTATCTCATTCTCAGGACACGACGGATGAGCGATGGTTACCACGCCAATCACCGAGTTGCCCCGGGTGGCGTTAATAAGCTGCTCTGCATTGGACCAACACTCATGCAGAGCACTGGCCCGGGGGTTGATTAATTATCCATGGGTTTGGAAGACCCGATGCAATTTTATTAAGTTGTTAAGAAAATGTAGTACCAATGTTGGGTCTTGCCAAACAAGTTTTAATCTCAACCGAATAAACAAGGGGGTCCCCATAACAACCCCGAGCGTGTTAGGAGCGCAAAGTATGGAAAACATAACACCGATAACAAGAACTATGGCGGTAACAGCAGAACAAAACACTCAGCAAAAGGCCAAGCCTTCCACCAATACCAAGGTATATATGTGCATTAAATTAAATAACAGAAAATATTGTGATATCCAAATCCATGTTATCACATGGAACAACCTGAACTTGCAACTAAGAATGCTATAAGAGGGGCTGAGCAGCGGTAACTTAGCCAATCAAAGGTTTGCTAGGATGTGGAGGTTAGAGGCTGTCATGGCAATTAGGAGGCTGGTATTCAAGTGGTAGGTAGCACAATTGTAACAATAAGAGCGAGAAACTAGCCAGGGTATCAACACTCACGTCTACCCAAGATAAACAGCAACAATAAACATCCAACCAAGGTGCAATGCACAATCAAAATGATGCATGATTCATTTATGAAGAATTTTAACATGGCAACCCAAAACTACTCATGTTTCACATGCAAAGTTTGTTTATTAATGATCTGGACAGAACCTCATGTTAAGTTATTTAAACATGCATGAACATGAAAATATGGATGCATCATGCAAAATCGATAGAAATGCATATAAAGAACGCAAGAAACGGAGTTACGGTTCTCACGATACGCTCACAACAAGGTACGAAGGCAAATACATAAGATCACCAAGCCCTGGGCTCATTCTTGGCATTCCAAGGTAGCCACTGGTTAGGCAATGAAAAACCAATCACAATAGGCTCAAATATCAATCAATTCCATGTAGTATAGCTCCCATAAGTCACAAAACAATAGAACAACCAAGCTGCCACAACAGCAACATAGCAACTTACACAGCCCACAACTTGAGCTACAGGAATCCTACATCCACAAGCAAGGTATTGACAGAAATTATATAACACGTGCACCAACTTATCCAACTACACAATCAGCAAAGGAGGCACACATCAATAAGCACGAAGCTAGCAAGTTGACATGATGAAACTGTTTTCTGGGACTTGGTGAAAATTCCAGTTTTCTGGAATCTGAGATTATAAAGTAGCAAGTTGACAGTAGTGGTTAAATATGCTAGAGAGATCCTATTGACATGAAAATTAACAGGGAGGTAGTAGACAACATCTACTCCAAAACACTAGCACTGAACATGCTCAAAATCACAACACATTACAAGATACCATCCACTCTACATGGCATAAAAGTATCAGCAGATTCTCAGACTTTGCAGTTTTTAGCATGATGAAACAGAAACATCAAGTAGGAAACTTAACAGCATGGTTGCCACTTATATGGGTGATTATCATGTAAAAAAAATACCATGGCCTAATAGATATTGTCGTAGATTTATCACGGCAGATGTCCGGGTCAACGGACTTGAATTCGAGGCCATTGCTAACGTGGTAGACTCAAAGGGGTTGGTAAGGATGACGGACACGGTTTACCCAGGTTCGGCCCCTCGTGGTGAGGTGACAGCCTACGTCCTGCTTGTGTTTGTTATTGCTTGTTGTATCGATTACAAGGGAGCTAAAGCTTGACCTAATTCTCGATAACCTGATCCCTAAGTCGCCCCGGGTCTCGCCCTTATATAGGGGGTCAAGACCACCGGTCATATCAGTTCATGACCGACTCTCATTACATGTCCGAGTCTGCCTCTGTCTTCTTTGATCTATCCTGTCCGAGCCGTCCCCGGGCGGCTTACACGCCCGGGTCTTCTCATCCGGGCCACCTCGCGGCCCATCCTGTGAGATGCTATTCTTGTTGGGCGCTCCAGCCATGACGGCACACTCTTGGGCTGGTCATGAGCCGTCCAGTTTAACCCGGAGCCTACCAGGGCGGGTCTCACTGTGGGGTTATATCCCCAACATTAGGCCCCATGTTGATTTGAGCTTGCTCACTTCATCCTCTTCTTCCGTTTCTTGGTGAGTCGCCTAGTGATGACCCGCCGTGACATCACGTGAGCCTTGCCGAAAAGATCCGCTGACGTACCAACAAATCGCGTATTAAATGGTCAGCCCGAAAATCGGGGCATCCGCCTCGGCCGGACGGTTTTTGTCGCCTGGATTTTCGCGCCTGCCCGTTTTTTCTTTTAAATAGGGCCGCTATGAACGGTCATTTCCTTCTTCCTGCTCGCGCTTCCATCTTCCTCCTCTCGAGGCTTCCGCTCCTGCTCCGGCGCCGTCCTCGTCTCGCCGTCGACTGGCCGCTGCATCACCCTGTTGCGAACCAGATCTCGTCTCGCGCTCGTCACTCCGTCGTCGGTGAGTCCTCTTCCCTTAGATCCATAGCCGTCTCCGGTAGGGCTTCTAGGAAGCTTCGCCGCCGCTGTTGTGTTTAGGGCTCGCGCTCCATCGCCGCCGGTCGCACCTTGGCGTACGGGTTTCGGGCCGTCACTCGCCTTCGCGGCGCCGTACGTAATAAGCGGTCAACAAGAACACGTAGATCGATCTTCGCCCCGCTTGCCATTTGGGTTCTATTCGCTTCGTCTGTTCTTCCTTAGGTCTGCAAATAAAAACATTTATCCTGTTTTTGTAGATCCGTTATTTTAGCTGAGCTTTGCGAAACCTGTTTCCTAGGAGTTAGCCTATTTTCGCTCCTCCCCTTTTCCTTTTTGACCCGCCAGGCCTCTCCGGCTCTCATCAGCCGGATCATGGCAGAACCTTTAAATCTGTAAGCCGTCGTAGATGCTTATTTTCACCTGACTCGCCATACTTTTTAACTTGCACAGTCTTTTAAGCCGCCGGCATGTCTCGCGCCTCCAACTCGTGCAACTAGGTCGGGTCTTGCATCACAAAGGAGTTTTTGTTGGATTTTTTTCACACGGGTACTCTTCCTCCCAAGGAAGTCATTAGCTGGCGGGTCCCGGGTGATGAGACACAGGCCACTCCTCAAGAAGACGAAGTGGTGGTCTTATTTGACCATATCGAACGAGGATTCGTGCCTCCCGGCTCGAAGTTCTTTCGTGACATCCTTCACTGCTACAAGCTTCACCCCCAAGACTTGGCCCCCAACTCCATCTCAAATATATGCAATTTCCAAGTGCTCTGTGAGGCCTATCTGCAAGCCAGGCCATCTGTGGGGTTATTTTGAGAGTTCTTCTATGCCAACCGGCAAACTGAAGTGAAAGCCGGTCCGAGTCTAGAGCTTGGCGGTATCTCCATCTAACGGCGTAGAGATATTATCTTTCCAGCCACGCAGATGTCGAGTCACCCAAAGTACTGGAACAAGACCTGGTTCTATTGCAAGGACACCTCTCCTGAGAATGAGCGTCCATTGCCGGGTTATCGTCCTTCCCGGCTCAAAACAACTTCAGAGCTTCCTGGCCGGTTATCAGCTTCAGAGCGTGCGAGATACGAGCCGGCTCATGCCAAGATCAAGGCCCTCATGGCCAATGGTCTAACCGGGCTGGACTTGATCCGCTGCTGGATTTCTTGGCGGATTATGCCCTTAAGTCATAGAAGCCGGCTCATGTGTGAGTATGAAGGCAAGTATGATAGTTCCCTATGCTTCAGCCGATCCACACTGACGGAAGATGACATTACCACCGCCATCCGGAGCCTTGTCCATGAAACTTCCGGATCATGCAGTGCCATTGGCCTGCCGGCTTTAAACGCAAAAAAATCCGGCTCCAGATGTAAGGCGACTCTTCCCCTCTTTTTACTTATACTTTTCTGACTCATTATCGTTTAACCGGTTTGCCTTTCTAGGCCAACTCTGATTTCTGGAAGAGAGAGTATGTTCCTCCCTTGAAGAAGCCCAAGAAGAAAACTCTGGCTAAGAAGTCCAAGAAGACCACCCCACAAGAAGAATGGTTTGAGTCGCCGCCGTCCTCCGACTCAGAGGTAAACTTTGACTGCTTTCTACCATTTTGTTATCTTATTTTACTTACCCTTGTCTTACTCACAGGATAATGCTGAGACAAGCCACGCCAACGCCCCTGAGGTAATCTATATTTCTTCCGGCTAAGAATATTTTGTCCCCCGGAAGCCGCGGCGGGTTATTAAAAAGGTTCCTCTTTCTCATCCTCTCGCTTATCTGGCTCCCGATTTTCTTTCGAAGAAGCAACAACAGACTGAGCGTCGCCAGACCCGGAGCGCCGGTTCTTCTGAACTGATGTCCGGCTTACCAAACTCGCCAGCCCCGAAAAACGCCCCGCAGAGGTATGTATCTTCGTTTAGTTAATTTCACTTTACATCCTTGACGCCGTCTCATCTTTTCTTTGCCTTGTCTCTCAGAAATCACCCTCTTCTGGTGACTCTTTAGCGACTGCTCTCCCGCCTCCCAAGATTAACCCGCTGTAAGTATTTTCCACTATGACCTCCAGTTTTTTAAGCCGCCATAGCATCCTTTGGATTCTAATCCTCACACTTTCCAATGCTCAAGCCAAGCGCCGGAAGACCAACAGATCCTCCCCTGGCCCTGCTGCCCCAGAGCCGGAGCCTTCGAAGCCGGATGAGTCGCAGCCGGCTGAAGATATCCCAGCCGCTTCTGCTAAACCGGCTGCTGACGACATCATCCCAAACAACCCACTGAAGAGTCCTTCTAAGCCGCCGAGCCCTGCCCAGGCAGCCAAGGACATGACTGACCCTGAAGTTGAAATCACTGGCACCGGGTCGCATTCTCCTCCGGCTCACATGCTGACCAAGCAGGGTGAAACGGCTGAAGCTTCTAGGAAGCTTGACTTTGAACCTTCCGCCTTGGAGAAGATGTCAGCTGAGGAGCTTCATGCTGGCTATATGACCCGCCTATCCACCAGCCAGGACTTGGAGCTCCAACTGGTTAACCTCATGAAGTGGAAGTATGAGGTATTCTTTTCCTCCTTATATCCCTACATAGCCCCCAAGTGTCGGTTTAATCATATTGAACCGGGGCTTTGCTTAGTTGTTTTTTAGATAAAATTATGATGTAGAAGGTAATTAGAAGAGCCGTTAGTAGCCCCCAAGGCCCGGCTCAAACTTGTACTTGAGTCGGGACTCCTGAGAAATTTTTTAAAGAGCTAGATAGTAGCCCCCAAGGGTCGGCTCAAACTTGTTCAAAGTTGAGTCAGAGCTTTCTCAGAAGATATGTTGAAGAGAGCTTAATAGTAGCCCCCAAGGGCCGGCTCAAACTTGTTCAAAGTTGAGTCAGAGCTTCTCAGAAGATAAATTTTTAAAGATCTAGATAGTAGCCCCCAAGGGTCGGCTCAAACTTGTTCAAAGTTGAGTCGGAGCTTCTGAAAAACATTAGCCCCCAAGTGTCATGCATATTGCTTGCAATCTATTTGAGACTTGTCCGTCTTATTCTCTATTTTGAAACGTTTGCAGGAATCCTTGACTGAAGCCGGCTCACAGCTGGCCGGCTTAAAGACCAACTTGGCTGATCAACAGGCTGCTCGGAGCGCCACCGATGAGAGATGTCGGCTCTTGACCGAAGAGCTGGTGAAAGTTAAGGCGGAGTTCTCTGCTTTCAAAGAGTCCGCCATATCTGAGAAGGCCACGCTTACCAAACGGGCGGATGATGCTGACCAGCGGTTGATGATCGTCTCTGACGAGTTGTAGTCCCTGAAACGTCACATCACCAAGATGACAGCCGCCCTCTTTGGTGAGATCTTTGATAAGTCTTCTTTAATTGCTGCTTATTACATCTGAACTGACGACTTATCATGAAAACCTCCGGCTCTTACAGGTCCTAGAAGCCGACAACTGGCGTCTGATAGCTTATTACCTCTGAAAGCTATCTACACCCTGGCGGAGCAGCTCTACTGTGGTGCAATGTTCACCATCAAATTTGTACAATACAAGGACAAGATCCCTTCAAATCTCAAAGGGGTCTTGGAACTTTTCTCCACCATGCCAAAGCAGATTGCCGAGTTGAAGAAATCAGCCGCTCGCCAGGTGGCGATCGCAGGCATAAGCCGGGATTTGGCCTTTGTGCCGGAGCTTACTCCGGGTGACATGATGGAAGGCTTCCCCTCCAAGTGGGATGACGGCTCTGAATTCATAGAAGCTGACTACATCCGGTGCGTCAAGGACTCCAGATATCTAGCCTCTGTCTTAGCGGAAGAGGTTGACCTGAACACTTACCAGGCGGCTTATGACGCTGACCAGAAGAGGATTCGTGGCCCCCTCTATGAATGGAAGGACTTGACACCCGCCCGCAGTAAGGACCTCTTCGCTTCTGCTCTTGACACGTCTCTCTTCTTTGAGGAAGGGAATTTTGCAGCTCTAGCTGACTCCAACTGGAACATGGATAACCTTCAGATCCAAGCGTCCGAAGAGCAGGATGAGCCAGAGGCCAGTTGACTTTGCTCCACTTTGTAATAGCCGACTCTCATACTAGAGGGCTTAAAAAACTTGATCCACACTTTTGGGCTCTACATAGAGCGTTTGTAATATACATGTCCTGTGATATTTGCTGCATTGATCTTGAGAAAAATCCCGGCTTTCAAAATGCCATCTTCCTTTTACGCGTTCCGGTTAATGATTTCCGCCGGCTGTCTCTTCTTCTTAGGTCGAGAGTCGACCAAAAGACTTCATAATTTCCGTCCGCAGCTAATCATGTCAACCGGAGCCTTGTAGCATAAGGCCAGTTAATAAGCATTATGAGTTGCACCCGAAGGTAATAATACAGCGTAAACGCTGGCGGATAGGCATTAGAAGCTGTACCCGAAGGTAAGAAGCTGCCCTCGCCGTGGCTAATTTCCTTAGACGGATTTTGTGCCAGAAGGCCGGCTCATTACGAGCTATACCCGGAGGTAATAATATAGCGTAAACGCTGGCGGATAGGCGTTAGAAGCTGTACCCGAAGGTAAGAAGTCGCCCTCGCCGGGTCATGAGGTGTTAATTACCCATCGATAAAAAGCCCTCACAACCGTGGCTAAACATGTTAGCCAAAAATTTGGCATAAAGCCGGCCGATAGGGTGTTAGAAGCGATACCCGTCGGTAAGAATCCCCCTTCAGCAATATGGCGTACGACGCCGACGGGTAGGCGTTAGAAGCTGTACCCGAAGGTAAGAAGTCGCCCTCACCACAGCTCATTTACCTGAGCCGGTTTTTACGGTGTTCGACACCGGCGGGTAGGCGTTAGAAGTTGTACCCGAAGGTAAGAAGCCTCCCTCGCCAGGGATCATTTCCTGAGCCGATTTATACAGTGTTTGACACCAGCGGGTAGGCGTTAGAAGCTGTAATCGAAGGTAAGAAGCCGCCCTCGCCACGGCTCATTTCCTGAGCCGATTTATACGGTGTTTGACACCGGCGGGTAGGCGTTAGAAGTTGTACCCGAAGGTAAGAAGCCGCCCTCGCCACGGCTCATTTCCTGAGCCGATTTATACGGTGTTTGACACCGGCGGGTAGGCGTTAGAAGTTGTACCCGAAGGTAAGAAGCCGTCCTCGCCACGGCTCATTTACCTGAACCAATTTTTGACGATCTAACATCTGGTGCCAAGACTCATTTTCCTGAGCCGGGTCTTTCATTTTTGCAATGATATTTCTTTACATAATTATGACATGTACAATGATAGTATACAATGAAGGGTCTCTACACCCTTAAGTGAAATAAGGCCGGAGATGCGCGATGTTCCACGGCCGACGGGTCTCCTGACCCGCCGTATCTGAGTCATCTCGGATATCGACGAGGTAATACGACCCATTGTTGAGATTTCTGCTGACCACAAAATGCCCTTCCCATGGAGGAGAGAGCTTATGCATATTCGTCTGGTCCTGAATCAGCCGGAGCACTAAGTCGCCCTCCTGGAACATCCGGGTCTTGACCCTGCGGCTGTGATAGCGACGCAAGTCTTCTTGATAAATTGCCAACCGAGCCGCTGCTAGCTCTCGTGCCTCTTCCAGAGCATCCAACGCGTCTTGACGTGCCGTCTCATTGTCCGTCTCAATGTAAGCCGCCACCCTTGGCGAGTCATGCCGGATGTCACTAGGCAAAACTGCCTCAGCCCCGTATACCATAAAGAAAGGCGTGAAACCCGTGGATCTGTTAGGTGTGGTCCTGATGCTCCATAAGACGGAGGGTAATTCCTCTACCCAACACCCGGGCGTCCGCTGCAAAGGAACCATAAGCCGTGGTTTAATCCCTCTTAGAATTTCCTAATTGGCACGCTCCGCCTGACCGTTGGATTGTGGATGCGCAATAGATGAAACATCAAGCCGGATATGCTCTTCGTCACAAAAAAAATTCATAGCCCCCTTGGACAGATTTGTACCATTATTAGTGATGATGCTGTGCGGGTAACCAAAACGGTACATCAATTTTTTGATGAATAAAACCGCCGTAGCTGCATCACATTTGCTGACCGGCTCTGCCTCTACCCACTTGGTAAACTTGTCTACCGCTACCAGGAGGTGTGTTTTCTTATCCTTGGACCTCTTGAAAGGTCCCACCATGTCAAGCCCCCAAACCGCAAACGGCCAAGTAATTGGTATCATCCTCAATTCCTGAGCCGGAATATGAGCCCGTCGGCCAAACTTCTGACAGCCGTCGCATTTACGGACTAGGTCCTCTGTGTCTTTATGAGCCGTCAACCAGAAAAACCCGTGTTGGAAAGCCTTGGCTACCAACGACTTTGAACCGGCATGGTGCCCACAATCGCTAGCATGAATTTCATTCAAGATTTGCCGGCCCTCCTCTGGTGAGACACAACGTTGGAAGACTGCTGTCATGCTGCATTTGTGCAACTCACCATTGACTATGGTCATGGACTTAGAACGTCGGGTGACCTTTCTGGCTAGGTCTTCATCCTCAGGTAACTCGCCCGGGTCAAATAGGCCAAATAAGGAATAGTCCAATCTGGGATAGCATGTAGAGCTGCCACTAATTCTGCCTTCGGGTCAGGAACCATCAATTCTTCTTCTGAAGGTGTCTTGACAGTCAGATGGTATAAGACGTCCAGAAAGACAATGGGTGGCACCGACTTTCGTTGAGAGCCTAACCGTGATAAGGCGTCAGCCGCCTCATTCCTGCAACGATCAATGTGATCTACTTGATATCCCTTGAAGTGACCCGCAATAATATCAACCGCCTGACGATAAGCCGCCATCCGCGGGTCCTTGGAATCCCAAGTGCCAGAAACTTGCTGAGCCACCAGATCTAAGTCGCCCAAACACCTGACCCGGCTCAAGTTCATCTCCTTGGCTAACCGAAGACCATCAAGCAAAGCCTCATATTCAGCCGCATTGTTGGTGCAGGGGAACATCAGCCGGAGCACATAACAAAACTTATCACCCTTGGGGGATGTCATAACAACTCCTGCCCTTGATCCCTCTAATTGCTTGGATCCGTCAAAGTGTATAGTCCAGTATGTGTTATCCGGCTTCTCCTCAGGAGCCTGACACTCCGTCCAATCATTTATGAAATCCACAAGGGCTTGGGACTTGATAGTTGTGCGCGGCACATATTTCACATTGAAAGGTCTCAGTTCCAATGCCCACTTAGCAATTCTTCCTGTGCCTTCTTTGTTCTGGATAATATCCCCAAGCGGAGCAGAACTGACCACAGTTATCTGATGGCCTAAGAAGTAGTGTTTTAACTTGCGGTTGGCCATGAAAACCCCATATACCAGCTTTTGCCAATGTGGATACCTTTGTTTAGACTCTGTCAGGACCTCACTGATATAATAAACCGGTCTTTGCACTGGATATTCCTTTCCGGCCTCCTTGCGTTCGACCACGATTGCAGCACTCACCGCTCGGTTATTAGCCGCCACATAAAGGAGTAACAGCTCTTTTTCAGCCGGAGCGGCCAGCACTGGTGGCTCAGTGAGCTGTTTCTTAAGCGCCTCGAGTGCTTCACCCGCTGCTTTACTCTAGACAAATTTGTTTGTCTTCTTCATCATTTGATATAAAGGAATAGCCTTCTCTCCAAGATGGCTTATGAACTGGCTCAATGCAGCAATCCGCCCTGCCAAGCGCTGGACATCATTAATGCAAGCCGGCTCCCCCAGAGAGGTAATAGCCTTGATTTTATCTGGGTTAGCCTCAATGCCACGTTCAGAGACCAGGAAACCCAAAAGCTTGCCCGCTGGAACACCAAAGACACACTTGGTCGGGTTAAGCATCATCTTGTAGACCCAGAGATTATCAAAAGTTTCCTTCAAATCCTCCAAGAGAGTCTCCTTCTTTCTTGATTTGACCACGATGTCATCTACATAAGCATGAACATTACGGCCAATCTAACTATGAAGGCAATTCTGCACGCATCGCTGGTAAGTCGCCTGGGCACTTTTGAGCCCAAAAGGCATAGAGACATAGCAGAATGCCCCAAAGGGTGTAATAAAAGCCATCTTCTCCTGGTCTTTAATTGCCATCTTGATTTGATGATAACCTAACTATGCATCCAGGAAACACAAACTTTCACACCCCGTCGTAGCATCAATGATCTGATCAATACGAGGGAGAGCAAATGGATCAACCGGACAAGCCTTGTTAAGGTCCGTGTAGTCCACACACATACGCCATGTACCATTCTTTTTGAGTACCAGCACAGGGTTAGCCAACCACTCCGGGTGAAAAACTTCAACGATGAAACCCGCTGCCAAGAGCTGGGCAACTTCTTCACCAATAGCCTTGCGGCTCTCCTCATTGAACCGCCGTAAAAACAGTTTAATCGGCTTAAACTTTGGATCCACATTAAGGTTGTGCTTAGTGAACTCTCTCGGTACACCCGGCATGTCAAAAGGTTTCCATGCAAAGATGTCCCGATCCTCATGGATGAATTCGATGAGCGCGCTTTCCTATTTGGGATCCATGTGAGCTCCAATGATGAACTGTTTAGATGAATCACCCGGAGTGAAATCCACGGTCTTGGTATCATCCGCTGAAAATTTGAGGGGCGGCTATGCCTCTGTGGTGGGCTTTTTCAGCGGGGTCATGTCCACCGGGTCAACATTCTCCATATAGAACTTAAGCTCCTCCTGGGCGCAACTGGACTCTGCATAAGCCGCGTCTCCTTCTTCACACTCAATAGTTGTATTTCGGTTGCCATGAACGGTAATGGTACCATTTAAGCTGGGCATCTTGAGCTGTAAGTAAACATAGCAGGGCCTAGCCATGAACTTAGCATAAGCCGGCCGTCCAAACAACGCATGATAAGGACTCTTGATCTTGACCACCTCGAACCATAAGGATTCCACCCTGTAATTGTACTCATCGCCAAAGGCCACTTCCAGCGAAATCCGGCCCACCGGACGTGCCGACTTACCCGGGACCACACCATGAAAGATGGTGGATGAAGGTTTTAAATCCTTGTCAAGCAATTTCATCCGTCGGAAAGTGTCATAATAAAGGATGTTTATACTGCTTCCGCCATCCATAAGCACCTTGTTCAACATATATCCGCCCACTTGGGGGGCTACAACCAAAGCCAGCCGCCCCGGGTCATCAACCTGCGGCGGGTGATCCTCTCGGCTCCAGGTTATGTCATATTCAGACCACTTTAAGTATCGCGGAAGAGCCGGCGCGACCGCATTGACTGCTCGCTTTCGCAACTTCTGGTCCCTCTTACTAAGACCGGTTGTAAAGACGTGGTACTGCCCAGAGCTAAGCTGCTTTGGATTACTCTGAAAACCAGACTGATTACGTTATTGCTGTTCATTGTTGTTGCTAGGATGCGGCTGGTGTCCTCCTTGATTATGCTGACCTGGCTGACTGGATCCTGAGCCGCGAGATCCAAACCCAGCTCCTGATCCGCCATGTCCTGAACCGCCTGGCGGACCACCATCTCGATTATTAGGTTGCGTGAAATACTGCCTGTACTTCTGCATGAAATTGCAATTTTCCCATGTGTGGCTGGCCGGCTTATCAGGCAGACTGTGATTTGGACAAGGTCGCTTAAGCAATTCCTCCATGTTCGTCGAGGAGATATCCTTGACAAAGGGCAGTCTGAACCTCCTATTGCCTTTGGGGTAATTCTGCTGAGTTTTTGCATTAGCCACCAGCTCTGACCCGGCCTCTGGATTCTTGCGCTTGCTCTGGCTACCATTGTTTGTTGTGCCCTTGCCTTGGTTGCCCTTTTTACCTTGACCTGCTTTCTCATCATCAGAACCCAGATCTTTCGTGCTGTCAGAGTCGGCATATTTCGTGAGAGCCGTCATGAGCTCTCCCATGTCCTGACAAATACGTTTGAGCCGGCCAAGTTTCTGCTTCAGAGGAACAAAGTGGCAATTCTTCTCCAAGATCAGTACTGCTTGAGCCGTCGTAATCTGCTCGGAGGAGTGGATGATCGTCGAGACCCGCCGCACCCAATGATGAGCCGACTCGTTCTCTTTTTGGACATAGTGATCAAGATCCACAATGGTCATAGGCTGCCTGCACGTCCCTTGAACGTTTTTAATGAACCAGGCCCGAAGCTCTGCCCATGAATTGATAGTATTAGGTGGTAACCCCTTTAGCCACGTGCGAGCCGGGCCTTCAAGCATCATGATGAAATACTTGGCATAAACCGCCTCACTGACATCCAGCATCTCCATGGCCAGTTCATAGCTCTCCACCCAGGCCTCCGGGGGTAAATCAATGGTATAATTTGGGACCTTGCGGGGACCTTTGAAGTCCTTAGGCAGCCGTTTGTTCCGCAGAGCTAGTGATAAGCACGGCAGACCTGCCGTCCTGGAGTTCACTCCTGCCCCTACCGAAGCGGAGGGCGCAGGCTCCTGGTGAGCCGGCCTAGCTGGCGCCTCTTGCGGGCCTCCCGCATGGTTTACAAACACTGACGTTGTTGGAAATATGCCCTAGAGGCAATAATAAATTAGTTATTATCATATTTCCTTGTTCATGATAATCGTTTATTATCCATGCTATAATTGTATTGATCGGAGACTTAAATGCATGTGTGGATACATAGACAAAACCATGTCCCTAGTATGCCTCTAATGGACTAGCTCGTTGATCAAAGGATGGTTAAGGTTTCCTAGCCATGGACATGAGATGTCATTTGATAACGGGATCACATCATTAGGAGAATGATGTGATGGATAAGACCCAAACTACAAACATAGCATATGATCGTGTCAGTTTATTGCTACTGTTTTCTGCATGTCAAGTATATGTTCCTATGACCATGAGATCATGCAACTCACGGATATCGGAGGAGTGCCTTGTGTGTATCAAACGTCGCAACGTAACTGGGTGACTATAAAGGTGCTCTACAGGTATCTCCGATGGTGTCTGTTGAGTTGGCATGGATCGAGACTGGGATTTGTTACTCCGTGTAACGGAGAGGTATCTCGGGGCCCACTCGGTAATGCAACATCACAATAAGCCTTGCAAGCAATGTGACTAATTGTTAGTGGCGGGATCTTGTATTACGGAACGAGTAAAGAGACTTGCTGGTAACGAGGTTGAACTAGGTATGGAGATACCGACGATCGAATCTCGGGCAAGTAACATACCGAAGAACAAAGGGAACGTTATACGGGATTAACTGAATCCTTGACACAGAGGTTCGACCGATAAAGATCTTCGTAGAATATGTAGGAACCAATGTGGACGTCTAGGTTCCGCCATTGGTTATTGACCGTAGAGGTGTCTCGGTCATGTCTACATAGTTCTCGAACCCGCAGGGTCTGCACACTTAAGGTTCGGTGACGTTTCGGTAGTGTAGAGTTATGTATGGTGGTGACCGAAGTTTGTTCGGAGTCCCGGATGAGATCCTGGACGTCACGAGGAGCTCCGGAATGGTCCGGAGGTAAATATTCATATATAGGAAGTCCCAGTTTGGTTTCCGGAAAAGTTTCGGGCTCATCGGTAGTGTACCGGGAGTGCCGGTAGTGTACCGGGAGTGCCGGTAGTGTACCGGGAGACCTCCGGGAGAGGTACTTCGACCCGAAGAGGTCCATGGGCTGTGGGAGAGTATTAACCAGCCCTTAGTGGTCTGGGAAAACAGCCACAAAGGCCCATGGCGCAGGAGAGAAAGTCCTAAAGCAAAAAGTGGAAAATCAGCCAATAGGAGGCAATCCTACTCCAACTAGGATTGGAGGTGAAGTAGGATTGCTTCCCACCTCCTATTTTGGCCGACCCAAAGGCCTTGGATGCCTCACCTCTCCTATCCTCCTATATATACTAGTGGATTGGGTGGTTTTTGGACAGAATTTCCGGCCACGTGCTACCCGTTCCACCGGTGCATAGTTTCTCCTCTAGATCGTAGTTCCGCAGCGCTTAGGCGAAGCCCTGCCGGAATTGATCCACCACCATCACCGGAGCGCCGTCACGCTGCCGGTGAACTCTCTCTCCTCTCCACCTCCTCTCGCTGGATCGAGACGGTGGAGATCGTCATCAAGCTGCACGTGTGCTGAACGCGGAGGTGTCGTCCGTTCGGCGCTAGATCGGAAGGACCGTGATCGAGATCGCGAGACGGTTCGTGATGTGATCACGGAACGGATCGTGATGAGTTCGCGGGACAGATCGTGATCAAGATCGTGAGACGGATCGTGATGAGTTCACGGGACGGATCATGATGTGTTCGCGGGACGGTTCGTGATTGGATCGCGGGACGCTCGGCGATTTGGATCGCGAAGAAGTTCGACTACACCAACCGCGTTTCTTAACGCTTCCCGCTTAGCGATCTACAAGGGTACGTAGATCCACTCTCCTTCCCATAGATGCTCATCACCATGGATAGGTTTGCGTGTGCGTAGGAAAATTTTTGTTTCCCATGCGACGTTCCCCAACAGTGGCATCATGAGCTAGGTTGATGGTTCGATGAGATCTCGAGTAGAACACAAAAGGTTTGTGGGCGTTGATGCTTAGATTGCTTCCTCCCTTGGTCGGATTTTGGTTCAGCGGTATTGTAAGATGAAGCGGCCCGGACCAACATTACTCGTACGCTTACGAGAGACCGGTTCCCTCGATGCAACTTGTTGCTTAGATGGCTTGCGGGTGACAGTTTCTCTTACTTTAGTTGGATCGGATCCGACAAAGGCGGTCCTTGAGAAGGTTGAAAAGCAATCTATGTATCACCGTTGTGGTTTATGCGTAGGTGAGAATCGTTCTTGCTAGATACCCGTAGCAGCCACGTAAAACTTGCAACAACAATTAGAGGACGTCTAACTTGTTTTTGCAGGGTATGTTGTGATATGATATGGCCAATTACATGATGTGATATATGTGATGTATGAGATGATCATGTGATGTATAGATTATCACGACTTGCATGTCGATGAGTACGGCAACCGGCAGGAGCCATAGGGTTGTCTTTAATTATTGTATGACCTGCGTGTCAATCATTAAGCGCTATGTAATGCTTTACTTTATCGCTACGGTAGCAATAGTAGTAGAAGCATGCAGGGCATGACAACCCCGATGGCGACACGTTGATGGAGATCAAGATGATGGAGATCATGGTGTCATGCCGGTGGCGATGGAGATCATGCCGGTGCTTTCTAGATGGAGATCAAAAGCACAAGTTCATGGCCATATCATGTCACTTATGATTTGCATGTGATGTTAATCCTTTTTATGCACCTTGTTTTTCTTAGGACGACGGTAGCATCATAAGGTGATCCCTCACTTAATTTCAAGATAAATTGTGTTCTCCTCGAGTGTGCACCGTTGCGAAAGTTCGTCGTGTTGAGACACCACGTGATGATCGGGTGTGATAGACTCTACGTTCACATACAACGGGTGCAAGCCAGATTTGCACGTGCAGAACACTCGGGTTAAACTTGACGAGCCTAGCATGTACAGACATGGCCTCGGAACACAAGAGACCGAAAGGTCGAACATGAGTCATATAGTAGATATGATCAACATGATGATGTTCACCATTGTAGCCACCTCAACTCACGTGATGATCGGACTTGAGTTGGTGAATTTGGATCATGTATCACTCGAATGACCCGAGGGATGTCAATTTGAGTGGGAGTTCTTAAGTAATATGATTAATTGAACTCATTATCATGAACATAGTCAAAGTGTCTTTGCAAATTATGTTGTAGATTACTAGCTCGCGCTGTAGCTCCCTTAAATTTTTGTATGTTCCTAGAGAAATAGAGTTGAAAGATGTTGGTAGCAATATTGCGGACTGGGTCCGTGATCTGAGGATTGTCATCATTGCTGCACAGAAGGCTTATGTCCTTAATGCACCGCTCGGTGCGCCACCCCCTCTAGCGTCGTCTATAGATGTTGTGAACATCTAACAGGCACGTTTCGATGACTACTTGATAGTTTAGTGCGTCATGCATTACGGCTTAGAATTGAGGCTCCGAAACATTTTGAACGTCACGGAACATATGAGATGTTCTAGGAGCAGAGATTATGATCTCAGGCTCGTGCCTGTGTTGCGAGATATGAGATCTCCAACAAGATTCTTTGCCTGTAAGATGAAGGAGAATAGCTCAATCATTGAGCATGTACTCAGATTGTCTGGGTACTACAATCGCTTGAATCAAGTGGGAGTTGATCTTCCAGATAAGATAGTGATTGATATAGTTCTCCAAGTCACTGTCACTAAAGCTACTAGAACTTAGTGATGAACTACAATACACCAGGGATAGAAGTATTGATCCCTGAGCTATTCGCGATGTTTGACACCGCGAAGGTAGAAATCAAGAAGGAGCGTCAAGTGTTGATGGTTAATCAAACCACTAGTTTCGAAAAGGGCAAGAGCAAGGAGGGAAACTTCATGGATAGCAAGTCAGTTGCTGCTCCTGTGAAGCAACCCAAAGTTGAACTCAAACCCGAGACTAAGTGCTTCTATTATGAGGTGAGAGGTCGCTGAAGCGGAACAACCCTAGATACTTGGTAGATAAGAAGGCTGGCAACATCGACAGAAGTATATTTGATATACGAGTTATTGATGTGTACCTATCTAGTACTCCTAGTAGCACCTGGGTATTGGATACCGGTTCGGTTGCTAAATGTTAGTAACTCAAAACAAAAGCTACGGAATAAACGGAGAACTAGCTAAGGGTGAGGTGACGATGTGTGTTGGAAATGTTTCCAAGGTTGATGTGATCAACATCGCACGCTCTCTCTACCTTCAGGATTAGTGACGAACCTAAATAAATGTTATTTGGTGTTTTGTGTTGAGCATGAACATGATTAGATCATGTTTGTTGCAATACGGTTATTCATTTAAGTCAGAGAATAATAGTTATTCTGGTTACATGAATAATACCTTCAATGGTCATGCACCCAGTGAGAATGGTTTGTTGAAATCTTGATCGTAGTAATACACATGTTCATAACATTGATGTCAAAAGATACAAAGTTAAATAATGATAGTACCACATACTTGTGGCACTGCCGCAAAATGTCATATTGGTATAAAGCGCATGAAGAAACTCCATGGTGATGGATATTTGGACTCATTCGATTTCGAATCGGTTGAGACATGCGAACCATGCCTCTTGGGCAAGATGACTAAAGGACCCCATTGGATGGAGCGGGCAAGTGATTCATTGGAAATGATACATGTTGATGTATGCAATCTAGTGAGTCTTGTAGCATGCAGTGGATATCGTTATTTTCTTACCTTCACTGATGATTTGAGTAGATATAGTGTATATTTACTTAATGAAACACAAGTCTGAATCGTTTGAAAGGTTCAAGCAAATTCAGAGTGAAGTTTAAAGATCATCGTGACAAGAAGATAAAAATGACCACGATATGATCGTGAAGGTGAATATCCGAGTTACGAGTTTGGCATACAACTTAAGACAATGTGAAATTTGTTTCACAACTAACGCTACCTGGAACACCATGGTGTGATGGTGTGTCCGAACATCATAGTCATGCTCTATTGATATAGTGCATACTGTGATGTCTCTTATCGTTTTACTACTATAATTTTTGGGGTTATGCATTAGAGACAACTACATTCACTTTAAATAGGGCATCATCTAAATCCGTTGAGATGACACCATGTGAATTATGGTTTGATAGAAACCTAAGCTGTCATTTCTTAATATTTGGGGCCGTGACACTTGTGTGGAAAATGTTTTCACCTAATGAGGTCGAACCCAAGGCGGACAAATGCATCTTCATAGAATACCCTAAGATCAGTTGGGTGAACCTTCAATCTCAGATCCTAGTGCAAAGTGTTTGTTGCTTAAATGGATCCTTTCTCGAGGAAATGTTTCTCTCGAAAGAATTGAGTGGGAGGAAGATAGAACTTGATGAGGTTGTTAAACCTTTGTTCAACCAGAGAGTAGCGCAGCGCAGAAAGATGTTTCTGTGAAGCCTACATTAGTTGAAGAGGAAGTTAATGATGATGATCATGAAGCTTCAGGATCAAGTTACTATCGAACTTCGTGGGTCGACAAGGATGTGTACTGCTCCTAAGTGGTACGACAACTCTGTCTTGGAGATCATGTTGTTGGACAACGATGAACCTACGAGCTATGGAGAAGCGATGATGGGCCCAGATTCCGATGAATGGTTAGAGGCCATGAAATCCGAGATAGGATCCATGTATGAAAACCAAGTATAGACTTTGGTAGACTTGCTCGTTAGACGGCAGGTCGTTGAGTACAAATGGACCTTTAGAATGAAGACAGACACTGATGGTGAATGTCACCATTTGTAAAGCTCGACTTGTTGCAAAGTTGTTTGTGACAAGTTCAAGGAGTTGACTACGATGAGACTTTCTCACTCGTAGTGGTGCTAAAGTCTGTTGGAATTATGTTAGCAGTTGCTGTGTTTTCAATTATGAAATCTGGCAGATGGATGTCAAAACATCGTTTCCTTAACTGTTTACTTGAGGAAAGGTTGTATGTGATACAACCGGATGGTTTTGTTAGTCCTAAGGATGCTAAAAGGTGTGCAAGCTTTAGTGATCCTTGTATGGAATGAAGCAAGCATCTCGGAGTTGGAATATACGCTTTGATTAGGTGATCAAAGTTTTAATGTTTATACAAGGTTTACGAGAAACTTGTATTTACAATAAAGTGAGTGGGAGCACTATAGAATTTCTGATAAGTATATGTGGATGACATATTGTTGATCGGAAATAATGTAGGATTTCTGGGAAGCATAAATGGTTGTTTGAAAAGTGATTTTTCAAAGGAAGACCTGGATAAAGCTACCTAATTGTTGAGCATCAAGATCTATAGAGATAGATCAAGATACTTGATGAGACTTTCAATGAGCACGTACCTTGACAAGATTTTGAAAGAGTTCAAAATGGATCAGTCAGAGAAAGAGTTCTCGCCTGATTTGTAAGGTATAAAATTGAGTATGACTCAATGCCCAGTGACAGCAGAAGATAGAAAAAGATGAGTGTCATCACCTATGCTTCAGCCATAGGCTCTATCATGTATGCAATGTTGTGCACAAGACCCGATGTCAGCCTTGCCATAAGTATGGCTGGAAGGTTTCAAAGTGATCCTGGAATGGAGCACTGGACAGCGGTCAAGATTGTCCTTAGTAACTAAAAGACTAAGGAGATGTTTCTCGATTATGGAGGTGATAAAGAGTTCGTCGTAAAGAGTTACGTCGATGCAAGCTTTAACACCAATCCGGATGACTCATAGTAGCAATCTGGATACGTATAGTGGAGCAGCCATTTGGAAATAGTACCAAGTGGAGTGTGGTAGCAGTGTTTACGGTTTGACATAGAGATTTGCAAAGTACACACGGATCTGAATATCGCAGACCCGTTGACTATAAGACCTCTCTCACATGCAAAGCATGATCGAGCCCCAGAACTCATTGGGTGTTAGATTCATAACAATGCGAATCACATGGTGATGTGAACTAGATTATTGACTCTAGTGCAAGTGGGAGACTGTTGGAAATATGCCCTAGAGGCAATAATAAATTAGTTATTATCATATTTCCTTGTTCATGATAATCGTTTATTATCCATGCTATAATTGTATTGATCGGAGACTTAAATGCATGTGTGGATACATAGACAAAACCATGTCCTTAGTATGCCTCTAATGGACTAGCTCGTTGATCAAAGGATGGTTAAGGTTTCCTAGCCATGGACATGAGATGTCATTTGATAACGGGATCACATCATTAGGAGAATGATGTGATGGATAAGACCCAAACTACAAACATAGCATATGATCGTGTCAGTTTATTGCTACTGTTTTCTGCATGTCAAGTATATGTTCCTATGACCATGAGATCATGCAACTCACGGATATCGGAGGAGTGCCTTGTGTGTATCAAACGTCGCAATGTAACTGGGTGACTATAAAGGTGCTCTACAGGTATCTCCGATGGTGTCTGTTGAGTTGGCATGGATCGAGACTGGGATTTGTTACTCCGTGTAACGGAGAGGTATCTCGGGGCCCACTCGGTAATGCAACATCACAATAAGCCTTGCAAGCAATGTGACTAATTGTTAGTTGCGGGATCTTGTATTACGGAACGAGTAAAGAGACTTGCCGGTAACGAGGTTGAACTAGGTATGGAGATACCGACGATCGAATCTCGGGCAAGTAACATACCGAAGAACAAAGGGAACGTTATACGGGATTAACTGAATCCTTGACACAGAGGTTCGACCGATAAAGATCTTCGTAGAATATGTAGGAACCAATGTGGACGTCCAGGTCCCGCCATTGGTTATTGACCGTAGAGGTGTCTCGGTCATGTCTACATAGTTCTCGAACCCGCAGGGTCTGCACACTTAAGGTTCGGTGACGTTTCGGTAGTGTAGAGTTATGTATGGTGGTGACCGAAGTTTATTCGGAGTCCCGGATGAGATCCCGGATGTCACGAGGAGCTCCGGAATGGTCCGGAGGTAAAGATTCATATATAGGAAGTCCCAGTTTGGTTTCCGGAAAAGTTTCGGGCTCATCGGTAGTGTACCGGGAGTGCCGGTAGTGTACCGGGAGTGCCGGTAGTGTACCGGGAGACTTCCGGGAGGGGTACTTCGACCCGAAGAGGTCCATGGGCTGTGGGAGAGTATTAACCAGCCCTTAGTGGGCTGGGAAAACAGCCACAAAGGCCCATGGCGCAGGAGAGAAAGTCCTAAAGCAAAAAGTGGAAAATCAGCCAATAGGAGGCAATCCTACTCCAACTAGGATTGGAGGTGAAGTAGGATTGCTTCCCACCTCCTATTTCGGCCGACCCAAAGGCCTTGGCTGCCTCTCCTCTCCTCTCCTCCTATATATACTAGTGGATTGGGTGGTTTTTGGACAGAATTTCCGGCCACGTGCTACCCGTTCCACCGGTGCATAGTTTCTCCTCTAGATCGTAGTTCCGCAACGCTTAGGCGAAGCCCTGCCGGAATTGCTCCACCACCATCACCGGAGCGCCATCATGCTGCCGGTGAACTCTCTCTCCTCTCCACCTCCTCTCGCTGGATCGAGATGGTGGAGATCGTCATCAAGCTGCACGTGTGCTGAACGCGGAGGTGCCGTCCGTTCGGCGCTAAATCGGAAGGACCGTGATCGAGATCGCGAGACGGTTCGTGATGTGATCACGGAACGGATCGTGATGAGTTCGCGGGACAGATCGTGATCAAGAGCGTGAGACGGATCGTGATGAGTTCACGGGACGGATCATGATGTGTTCGCGGGACGGTTCGTGATTGGATCGCGGGACGCTCGGCGATTTGGATCGCGAAGAAGTTCGACTACACCAACCGCGTTTCTTAACGCTTCCCGCTTAGCGATCTACAAGGGTACGTAGATCCACTCTCCCTCTCGTAGATGCTCATCACCATGGATAGGTTTGCGTGTGCGTAGGAAATTTTTTGTTTCCCATGTGACGTTCCCCAACAGACGTGTCTCTACACGGCCGGTGACCCGTTGGAATCTCTTTGTGCCGGTTGCTGCTGGAACCCGCTGGCGACTTGTAGCGCCGGCTGAAGCTGCGGCTAGGGAGAGGGGTTGAATGAACACGGCTCCAGTTGTGGGTGTATTTTTCCTGCTGGGCCATGGCCGTCTGTAGGTACCCGATGGCGTTCCGCACCTCCTCCGCAAAGGGTGCTTCATCCGGGATAGGAATAGTCTCAAGCCGGGTGACAGCCGCCACCATATTCTCGGCCGGGTTGGAATAATGACCCGCTGGCGTCGGAAAACTACCAGGTGAAGCTTGGTTAAGTCGGGTCGTATGAGTCGCTGGTCGCTCCATCCGGCGGCTCTCGGGTGCGTCCGTTACTCGCCTCGCGCCAGGAGTATTGAAGAGGTTCCTTGCTTCATAGTGCTCTGGTAGACAGGCTTGATGCCTCCTCCTATGAACCGCTGCTGCTGATATCTGCTCTAGCCCAAGACGGAAAGCGTCTGCCTTGATGCGCTCCGCCTCTTCCTCCATTTGGATTTGTAGCTCAACCATCCTCTGTTATTCCTCTTCCATCTGGCCCTTGATCCTTGCGATCTCTAAATTTCGAGCTTCTTGGTTATCGGGTGTGATCTCAGCGGCCATTAAATCTGCAAGCTCGTCCATCAGCTCCACAAGGACTTGAGCCGGCGGCAGCGGGTTATCCGTGCGTGGGGATGGCCCCGCCATGAACACAGCAGCATGAACCGGAAGCTCAAGCTCATCCGACTCAGAGCGATCTGACTCAAAGCGGTAGTTGCCATAGCCCCCAAGGGCACCGTTGCGGAGCTGGTACACCGATTCCGTTTCTCCGCTTGAGGACTCACCCTCTGAATAGACGAAAGTTTCCTATGACCCGGAAGCTTCCAGATCCGTCGCTTGAGTGAATCCTATGAAGACATGCTTCCGATCCGGATTAGCACGGGCAGGATGCATGTTACGCGCAGGTTGCAGACGCCGAGCCGGCTCGATGACGTCGGTGCTAACATCCGGCCTGGGTGTAGATCCATCAACCCTTCCGATGAAGACGTGGATCCCTCCGAATGGAACCCGAAATCCATACTCCACCGACTCAGCATCAAGCCCCCAGCCGGCATCGTCGATGTAGAGCCGGCCGCGGCGACTCTTGATGATCCTTCCGACCACGTATCCTTCGAGCCCCGGAAGAGAGCCCTTCGAGAACTCAACACCACCAAGCGTCAGCCCCACGGTGGGCGCCAACTGTCGTAGATTTATCACGGCAGATGTCCAGGTCAACGGACTTGGATTCGAGGCCATCGCTAACGTGGTAGACTCAAAGGGGTTGTTAAGGATGAAGGACACAGTTTACCCAGGTTCGGCCCCTCGTGCTGAGGTAACAGCCTACGTCCTGCTTGTGTTTGTTATTGCTTGTTGTATCGATTACAAGGGAGCTAAAGCTTAACCTAGTTCTCGATAACCTGATCCCTAAGTCGCCCCGGGTCTCGCCCTTATATAGGGGGTCAAGACCACGGGTCATACAAGTTCATAACTGACTCTCATTACATGTCCGAGTCAGCCTCTGTCTTCTCTGATCTATCCTGTCCGAGCCATCCCCGGGAGGCTTACACGCCCGGGTCTTCTCATCCGGGCCACCTCGCGGCCCATCCTGTGAGCTGCTATTCTTGTTAGGCCCTCCAGCCATGACGGCTCACTCTTGGGCTGGCCATGAGCCGTCCAGTTTAACCTGGAGCCTACCAGGGCGGGTCTCATCGTGGGGTTATATCCCCAACAGATACAAAATACTAGCACTTCCTAGTTGGCACATGCCCCAAAGCAAGCATGGATTAAATCATGCAAAAATGACAAAAGGCATCTCAACTAAAATGACAGATTTATGAACTTTCTCAAAAGTGAAATCTGAGAGTTCCAATGGCTTCATTGGCTATTTCTACCCCAAAAGCATGGGTCATACACATATGTCCTTGTGTAACAACAAGGCACAAAATAAGCTAGCAAAAAGCCCCTACTCTCATAAGTGGAATCTACTCAAATGGACATGAACATACTTGAAACTTAGCTAGTATGGAATGAGCTAACAAACCTACAAACAAGATGCCTACAACAAGGGCAAGTCAAGTGGGGAACCCACTAGTCACCCCACACACACACTCACATGCCCACATATGCATGATGCATATGCACACACACACACTCACCCTCCATGCACACAAGTGCACATGGCACTCTCTCAAGAGACAATACATGTGTGTGGGTGGTCATCCACCACATATACATACATATATGCCCAATGCATAAATGCATGTGCATATGTAGATGATCACACACACACACACACTCTCAAACACACACCACACAACACACACATGTGCATATACATGTATGTATATACACATACACACTCTAACCACACACCATTCATATACACTCACACCACATGAGTGTAATGTGCCACACACACACACATGTGAAGGCACCAAGCATCACACACACACCTATCACCATGCCACATACACACATGTGTGTATGCCTAAGCACACACACACACAAGCACATGCATGTGCATGCTCACATGCACATATACATAAACACACAAGCACATATGAATAGGAAGAAAAACAAATAAAAAACAACATGTTGGAATTGTTCTTAAAACATACATACATACATATAGCCAAGGAAAAGAAACAAAAGAAGAGAAAAAAACAAAACAAAAGGGGGGAGGAGTCGGGCCGAACCCATGACCTCAGGGTCATCTCCCCCGAACCCAACCACTCTGCTACGGCTGTTGTTGCTAACAGAGGAGGGGCTCGGCCTGTCTTATACACACACATAGCAATAACTGACGAAACTGAAGAACGGAGTACTGCGGCGATACGCAACGGCGGCAAGACTACACGGCGGCACAAGGGGTCTCCGGCGAGGCAAACCACCAGCGGGGAGAACGAGGTCCTCGGGGAACCCATCCCCGCACCAAACGACGGCAGGACGCGGCAGCAAGGAGGCGCTCGATCTCGAGATGCTGCTCAGCTCGGGGCACGGCGGAGGCAGAATGCGACGGCGATGCTCGAGCTAGTAGGGGGGAAGCGCTTGCGCGGGGATAGCTCACCTAGGGGAGGACGAAGGCGATCCTGACGTGCGACGAGGAAGGAGAGGCGGGGACGCGACGGCGACGAGGAGGAAGAAGGCCCGACGATGATCCGCGGCGAGGAGGAAGAGGACGACGCCTTGGAGCCTCCCATGGTGTTCTAACGCTGGGAACGGAACGCTGACGGCAACCGCGAGCTCCACACCATCTTGGACGCGGAGGGGAACCACCGGAGACGCGGCAATGATGGCAACGACGGCCGGCGACGCTCTCTCTGAACCTTGCTACACTTTGAACCCTTACCTGAGAGGGAGGAAGAAGAGAGGGAGGAGAGCGATGGAGGGAGAGATGGGAGCTGCGGCGGCGGCGGAGAGAAGAGGAACCCTAGGCGAGGAGGCACGCACGCTGAGGGAGGGCTTTATGCCCACGGACTGACGGCGACGGTCGACGAAAAAGGCGACGGCGGAGGCTCTCTGCTCTCTCTCTGAACCTGGCGGCAGGGGAACGGAGCAGGTGACCGTTTCCTCGCGTGGGCTGGGCCGCAGGGAAAGGCCCACTCTGCTCTCTCTCTCTCAAAACAAAAACAGAAAAGGTTTTTAACCTTTTAAAAAAAACAGCCACATAAGGAAAAAACCCAGGATGAAATAACAGGTTATAATGCAAAACAAAAATACTTTTGTGAAGAAAATAAAGTGAACTATTTAAATAAAATAATAGGTTGATTTATTGGACAAGTAATTTTTAATACTTATAAAATGAAAGCTCATGTTTTATTTAAACACAGAAATAAACATACCCCAAACAACAAAAGGAGCACTCTCTAAATTATTAAAATGAACAGGGCTACATCTTGAACATTTTTAAACAATTTTGAAACAACTTAAATCTGATAATAAAATTAAAAGAAGAGAGGGGTATTAGAAAGGGGATGTTGAGAAGGAATTTAGAGAGGGAAGAAGAAGAGGTGCACACATGACTCCAACCACACTCAAACCACTTCACACACAAACACATCACAACACAAGTCACAAACACATTCATACAAGGACACATGAAAACCCAACATGGCAAGATGAATGAAATGATGCATGATGAAATGATGCATGAATGCAAACCACACATGGATGACAAGTTGGAATTCAAATCAAAGCTCATGACACAAGGTTCATACAATGGGGTTACATGCCATAAAAGGAAGGGACAGCACTTGGGCTGTCACAACCCCCGACACCCCGACCACGACACCCCCGACACCCCGACCCCGACACGACACCCCAGACACCCCAACCCCGACATGACACCCCCGACACCCCGACCCTGACACGACATCCCCGACACCCCAACCCCGACACGACACCCCAACACTCTGACACGGCACCCCCGACCACGACACAGCACCCCTACCCCGACACGACACCCCCGACACCCCGACCTCAACACGACACCCTCGACACCCAGACCCCGACACGACACCCCGACACTCTGACACGGCACCCCCGACCACGACACAGCACCCCTACCCTGACACGACACCCTCGACACCCCGACCACGACACGACACCCCAGACACCCCGACCCCGACACGACACCCCCGACACCCCGACCCCGACACGACACGGGTCATATATTTGTGAATTATGAGTTAGGTCATATATTTTTCGATTTTGTTATAAAGAACATCATATTTATGTTGATTAGGTGGATTTAAATGTGTAGTTGTTTATAGAGAACATCATGTTTTTCTCATAGGAATTTGTCGACGATGCCCGGTCCGCATCCTCGTCGTTGAGTAGTACGCGAGAGCCTGCTTGATAGGCGCCATGTCCGGGACTGGGATCCGTCGGGCTGGCACTAGGAGGTGCTACCTTCCCGGGCTCGGAGGTTGGTGAGGAATCCAGGTCTCCCGCGGAGATGGTACGTCGCCGTGTCAGGGAGGAGGACGAGCACGTCCGTCGCTACATGGCGGCGTTGGACGCACGGTTCGACAATACCTGGCAGATCCTTTAGGGATCTCACATGAGTTATGATCCCGTGATGGTTCCTTATCTTTGGGTGTCCACCGCTGGCGACTCAGAGACCGCTAGTGAACCGAGTTCACCGTCCTCCACTTTGGATTCTAGGATATTCGATCTGTATTAGTCATCTTATATGATAATATTCGAGATTTATTAGTTAATATTTGATGATGCATTAACTGGATTATTCGGGATGATGTATTAGTGATATTATATTCGAGTTCATTATAAATATTAATGTATTTGTGATATTTTATCGGTATAATGCGTGTGTGACTTTCGGTCTGTCGTTGCACCTTGTGTGACTTTCATGTGTGTTCTTGATGGAGGAATCCCGACTGTTGTCGTGGGGGGCGCCTCATCATTCTTCTCTTCTTTGCGATATACTTGTCGATATATTTCATAAGAAGAGAAGAGGTGGGGCATCCATCACCGGCAGTCAAACTATTACTGTGAGAGAGTGCCCAACAACATATATGCACCACCATATCAGTGTGAGAGAGAGAGCGCACCAACACACCATGAGATATGAGAGTTACTTAAGGAAAGCCTCGACGGACCGAAAGTCACACACGCATTAGGATCCAAAGAGTGTCGTAATTCCGGTATTTTTTCTATGTCTTTGCTCGATATATGAAACGGGTTGACTTTAGGTCTGTTTCGGCTAATTGTGTGTCTTTCAGTGAGGGAGAGTGTCCACCATATATATATATATGAGAGAGATGAAGAATCCCGACTGTTGTCGTGGGGGTCGCTTCTCCTTCGTTCCCGTGTGCTAGACATTTTGATGTAATGCACTCGGGGACGAATGGAGGAGCCACCATCACCGACGGTCGCAATATCAGAGGGAGTGCCCACCATATACATGAGATGAGAGTTTAGGAAGGAAAGACTCGGCAGACCTAAAGTCAACCCGTTGCATATTGAGTAATAGTGATCTGTGTGTTGATCAGTTTCCTGGTAGTTTCCCTCGATCGGTTTTAAATGTTTCAACTATGAACATAGGAAATGTCTGACGACGAAAGTAAATTCGGTATGTGCGAATACTGCGAAGACGAGCGCGGCCTGTGTGACAAGACTTTCCTAGTTGATGGTAGGCGCTTCAGCATCATGCTGGATGAGACATTCGAAGTGGATAGAGTAAGTCGGAATGACAAGTCTTTTTTCGTAATTAAGCATGACTTCTTCCTCTTTTGCTTCAACTTAAAATTAATTTTAATTTTTTACTGTTCTACTAGCGTATCCCCTGCCATGCAAGAATTGTTGTCTTGGATAAGATTGGTTTCGATACTAAAAAGATATGGAGGTAAAGATAGTTCACTTGAGGACCGAGCATGGTTTTACTTTTGCGGTAAAATTGTTCCATGCAGACACCTATTGCTATTTTGAATACAAAAATTGGCAAGCACTATGCAAGGCTTATGCATTTGAGCCTAATATGCTTATCACCTTTGATATTCGTCCGGAAGATGAAATTGAAGGTAATATCGACATCTGGGTCGATGTGCTGACGCCTCCAGTTCTACCATTATGTGAGTTTCTTAACCATATTTAGTAAGTAATTTATATTGTTTATTTAAAAATAGTTGACAACTTATTTGCATTGACAGCTTATTTTCATTCTTCAAAAAATATATGGAAGATGGTAGACAGAACCTATTACTACAATGATGAAGCAGAATTAACTTATAAGGAGAAAGATCATCTTATCGCATTTCTTAGTCATCTTGAGAATTACAATAGCTATTATTAAACTCCTGCACATTATGGTCAATACGTGCCACTAGTGCACATGGTGAACTACGGTAACATCCATGGAGATTGCATGCTAAGATTTTAATTCTACTATTACGACAGCCATGCATCTTTTGCATAAATTCTTCTAAAGCTAAACTACATTGCTAACTATAAAGTTATTACTATGTTTTTCAACAGAAAATCCCGAAGAATTGTGTGCCTCATCTGATGTTTCCGAGAGGTCGCATTGTTGTTACGAGCTTAGGGCCACCACGGCCAGGTCAGCCTACGCCTCACTCCTATCCATATCGTATTTCTAAAACCGATGGACTCATGACATTCAAAGATTGGAAAAAATGTATGCTCAATCGTAGAGAGCTACTTGGAAGCAACATTTTGCGTAGTCCAAGAATGGGAGACAGGATGATCTCCGTTCTCCATAATGGAGAGTCAGGGCCTATCTTGTTTTATGCTATTGTACCTAAGAGAGGGTACAGTAGGTCCTACGAGATAGGAATACGTAGGTCCTAGGTACAATGTGTTATTATGTGATAGAATGTGTTAGAGTTGATGATGATGACGAGGAGGAGGAGGAGTTATTGTTGTTATGCTTGTTGAAAACTTGTATTGTTGATATGTTGGATATATATGTGATATGCAAAGACCTTTGTTTGTCGTCTGCCAGCGAACGGCAAAGCACGCCGTTAAGCCCTTAACGGAGCTAAGTTGCCACGTGTGTCGTCCAGGCCCTTTGCCGTTCGCTGGCGGACTGCAAAGATTCAAAGGTCTTTGCTGTCCGTCAGCAGACGGCAAAGCGCCCTTTACCGTGGCTTATTCAGCCGGACGGTTGGCCGTCTGCTGGCGGACGGCAAATCATTTGCCGTCCGGGATGCATGCCTTTGCCGTCCGGGATGGCTGACGGCAAAATGCCTGATTCCTGTAGTGTAGGATGTGTTACACTACCGGCATGAACTATGATGATGGAGTCTTCATCTTTATTTATTGCACGTGTGTTTCTATTATAATTGCTTCGTGACCCTATCGTCAAAGACCATGATGGCATGTCTTTTTTACACCGAACGAACATGATGGTATAAGTAAGTCTTACCATCAAGGATCTTAACGATAGGATGTGCTACCTACGGTCAAAAACAATGACAATAGAAAATAGTCAGATGCGAATGTCTTTTGCACATAAGGTCGGATCGTGCTAAAATTAATAAAGTAAAAACAGTTAATTTTTCCGCGGCTGGAGGTCGTGCCCACAGGAGGTGACCATGTCGACAAGCCGTTTCATCCGATGGCCAAGGCGTCGTGGAGGTTTTATCCTCTCCATCCAGCAGCCCCAAGCTTACCCACCCGCACCTACATTCCTCCAAGATGCACTGTGATCATCAACCAACGGCTGTGGAGGAGCTTTGCACTTGCACTTTGATTCCGAAGCAAAAAGCAAGTTTTCGCAGCAAAGTTCAGAGATGAAACTGAGCAAGAAAACTTGATCCTGTCCACCCGATCTTCTGGAATTGGCAATATTTAGGTAAGCTGAGGGGCTCCACCAAATTTCAGCTCATTTGGATGAGCCTAGCTAGGTGCTATAGTACAAAGGTCCAAAGTGATCATTTGCATATGTTTCAAAAGGGCATTAATTTAACAAACGCTTGAGCTGAGATTCCTACATCGATCACATTTGGCATCATAAGGCTAATCTGAATTTCTCAGGATTTTACCATGGCTAGAAATATGGTTGGTAGTGCAAGTGACAAAAATGCCCTTTACATAGGTTATGAAGAAAAACAATTCTAACATCAAGGCTAGGGCGGAAATTTGTACCAGAGTTTTTATACATGAAAACTACCATAATTTTATGGGAAAAGCTAACCATCCGCCGATGGATCGTAGTGGCCACATCCGTCACCTCCTCCGTATGACACGCGTCTAAGTGACTGCGATTCTGCAACAAGGACTATGTTTCCGAAACATATACGATGTTGCAATGGTCTATGTCGGGTTTATGTTTTGTAACAAAACATTTATTGCAGATTTTTTCTCAACAAAACCTTAGTTGCAAAAAAAATACAACGTAATCTCAGTTGCAAAATAAAAAATCATGACAAAACAATTGCTGGAAAAAAAATCTACAACAAGATCTATGTTGCAGAAATAATTCTGTAATAAGACCTGTGTTGCAGAACTGTAGTCATACTTTGTTTATTGGATGCAGCAAATCGGACGGCTTGCAAACTGGCCAATCTTTTAAAAAAGATCAACCGGCGGACGCGTAGCATGCCCCTAATTTTATGGGGTTTTGATCTGGTCTAGAAATATAAGCTCACTGGCCAATTTGAAAGGTTATAAAGGAAGGGCATTTTATAGGATGATCTTGGGGCTGAAACTTTTACCAAAGATAACCCTTGGTATAAAAATGATATACCAAATTTATGAGAATTTTGACAGGGCCATAAATATGATTTATATTTTTTCCCAAAAAGGGCAGGAAAGAATAGAATTAAAAAATAAAATAAACTGATCAAGGCTGGCTAATATATTTATATATCTGGACTTTGCAAATCCCAATGAGTATCTTAAGAATTTTGGTGGAATCATCTCATGTCTAGAAATGGTAGCTCCTTTGTAATGCTAGGAAGAAATGAATAATTCCCCAAAATGAAAATTAGGGTTTATCAAAGAAGGAATAAGATTTGATGAATTCCAGGCATTGGAATATGGGCAACAATATTCCCTGGATGTAGGATCAACCATAACAAGCTTAAGTTTCGTCTCATACCAAAATCCAAGTAAGTTTCAAATAGATCCCCAGAAGGCAGAACAAAGTCAAAAATCTTAATTCAGCTTTTTGGCATGTGACACTTATTCACCATTTAACAAAACGGTGAAGTAAATTATCCATTTTTTAATTAATGCAGTAATGATTATGATGCAAAATAAAATAACAAACAATTTCTAATTTGGCATAAACCCCTGGGCTCTTACATACGGTATCATGTTCCATCAAGCTCCAAATCCATACAACCTCAGTTTATATATTCTAAGCTCAAGGGAATGCATAGCCAGCATGAGATGCATTCCTCACATGATTGAGGTCCCACACTCTGATTACGTAATTCATGTGCCATTCTAATAAAAATACATAACCTCCAACATTTATTCAAAGTATATGAATACTGGCGACTATATGATTTAAGAGTTTAAAGGAACCTATTTAGGTATTCATCCACGGTAATGTAATGCACATCCGGGTAAAGCTCAGTGGCTTCAACTCCAAATGATGGGTCAATCTCAAAGTTAGTGTGGTCCCCCTTCAACCAGACAGAGTGGCTGATTGCTAGTGCCACATTCAGCGGCGCTGGCGACTCTGAAACATACCCGGCAGAGAAAAATCAGTACAAAAGATGAAGTATAGACGGCAACTACATCGTCACAGGAGCAAAAACACGCTGACCTTGGATCTTCTTCAGGAGTTCATCTTCTGGGAGGTACACCCTCTCAAGTGTCTTACCAAGTTTCTTCTCCCAGAGAGAGACAAGCTCGTTATGGGACAAAGTGTTGCTTGGTGGTCTCAGATACAAGATTTTGTTCAGGGTCCTTGGATCATCTACAGATTTAATAGTGTAGGTTCCCACGTCTTCTTCCGCGGCAAAGACTCCTATTGTCGACAATATACACATAAGGGTGCAGCCATAATCTCATTCCTTGTTTCATTTAAATCCCGTTCGCAAAATAGAGATTCATTTCTTATATCGTAAAAATGTACAATCATACTAAGGGGATCTTGATCAGGTCTACCTTTTACATTTCCATCACCCAGAATGAGAACCTTCTCAGTTGGGGGCTTGGTGACCCCAATCTGTGCAAGGCTTGGCAAGAAACGACCAGCAAAGAAATTGGAAGAGACGTATGTGTAGGGAATCCCCTCAGCCTCAATGGCACGCCTTATACGAGCTTTCACACCGAATACTGACTTTGCAGGTTCAACTGCATGTACACGATCCACATCATTACCATATTCTGATGGGAAGAATCTCTGCAAGAAGCTCATCAATATCAGAGTTCAGTAGGAACTGCTGTAGAAAAATAATAACGACACCAGGAATGCATGGTATCAGCCTACCAGATATGAAAAGAAGCACATTCAACATATTTTGAACAAAATAACCACAACTAATTCCTGTCCATCTCAATAAATTTTTTGTCCACCATGTTATGGAAGGCAGGGAACACCCTATAAGTTGTCAAACCAGCTTCTTAGTACCAAAATGACTAGTGCTATCATCAGCAAAATACCAATACTTGAAGAATGTGCAATTCACAAATTGTTTCACATAAAAGAGTTTAGGTGCACAGTTTGTTGCAATTTACAGGCCATCATATAACAGTATTGCATACTCATCAATAACAAAGAAAATTTGAACTACATCGTCAGCTAAAGTATTCACAGTAAGCCATAAGGTGTGCACACATAACAATTTGATATTGATGATTGGGACTTTCGATATCACCTTTACATGCCCAGCTTCCTTAATTGCCGAGATAATCCGAGTTTGATCTGGTAGCTGTGCATAACCCACGGCCGAGATCACAACATCTGCTGATTTGATGGCTGTCACCAGGCTCTCTTGATCATACATATCACCCTAATGATCCAACAGTAATGTAACAGTTATACATCACTATCCAATCAAACTTATATCTTGAGGTCACTATTTTAGTAATTAACACGGGTAATGACACAATCATGGATGACTATCGTCCTTGCCAACATTATAGTTTAGTCTTGGATGCCACGAAAGGTTGTTGACTTGCCAACACCTTGTGAACACATTTTAGTGTTTTATCAAACAGAAAAAAGACTGTGCTACAAAGTATGCCTTTTGTCCCCAGCAAATCGGGGCTTGAACACCGAAGAATCTTAGAAAGCCTAGCAGATTTGATAAAGCTAAATTATGTACATAATCCAAGCAAATCACATAATCATTACTTCCTTGAAGTCATCTTATATGACTGTTTATTTGATTGACTGAATCGAAGAGAATGAAAGGGCTCCTTGGCCTAGCATATTTCTAAGATTTTGTTATTTCCTCTGAAACCTCAAATTTCCTTGATTTCTGTCTTGTTGATTTTTTATTTATAACCGGGCTAATAATCCCCTTTCAATTACTCTCATTTCTGTCTTGTTGACAGATGACATATATGCCACAACAGAAACCAAGTTCGGCGCTTTGTTTAGCACTCGTGGACCGCACAAGGGACAGGAAGAAAAAAGAAAGCCTAAAGGTCATGAAGCAATCCAGAGAATTTCTTATCATTGTTTCTGCTATCATTTTGGCCCAAAATGGCACCATCCTTAGATAGAAGTTAGACCCACCAATTTCATAAAAAGAGAGATAAAAACAGAGGAAGGATCTGGATAAGAATAGCAAAGAACAGCACGACGGCTGCTGACCTTGACGATGGTGACGCCGGCATCCCGGAATCCCTGGAGGACGGCGGCCTTGGCTGGGTCGGCTGGCGCGGCGTCGCGGACGAGGACGGCGGTGGGGTGGCCCTCGCGTGCGCTGGCGGCGACGATGAAGCGGCCGATGTAGCCCGTGCCGCCTATCACCAGCACCCGGCTCTTCCCCTCACCTGCAGCCGACGCCATGTACAGCAAGACGGAAAACTGGAACAGGGCAAGAACAGGATGGAGAGGCAAAACGTAGTGGTTTTCTGAGAAAGTAAATAGGGAAAGTGCAGTTAAGTGGAGGCTGACAAGGCCGCGAGTATTAGTAGGGAGAAAAAGGTCGAAGAGTCTGGACTCGGAAGGAACGCGACGTATAAAGTCCTGAATGTAGACTTATTCGTGTAATTCGGAAGGAAATTTCGTGGACACCGGCTGCAAAGTCCATCCCGTAAGTACCCTTTCCCAGATTCGTCCACGTGCCTCAGCTTTGCATCCGACCGCTGCTGCTCGTTTCGATCCGTTCGGTGCTTCTCTCGGCTCGGGAGCGCTCGCTCGGCTCCAAATGCGTGCGATGACGGCTCTCCCGTACGAGGCAAGGGCGCAAGGCCGACTGAGCCGGAGGGCCCACACAGCCGTTCCCTTTCGTTTCGCAGTGGCTCTCGTTCCAAGCCTTCGCGTCCGCAGCCGTCGTCGTCGCCGGCGAATCCTCCGTCGTACGTCACTGGTCCCCTCATCCACTTCCGCGGTCGCTTCCTTGGCCGAAGCCCTCAAACCTGCCGCAATCCCTTGCCCCTTCCGCTAGTCCGCCATGATGGAGGCACGGTGTGCCCAGTCCAAGGTGATCCCGTCTCCGGGCTCCGGCGCCGGCCTCTCACTCCACCACGCGCGCCTCCATCTAGCCTAGAACCGATGATCCCCTTGCTTGCAAGTCTGAAAGTTTGTGTTTACTGTAGGCTGTTATCATGCAGTTAGCTCCTTCAGAGATGAGGTTTGATTTGCTAATCTTACAGGACTACACGTTAATCAGATATTTTCATTAGACTGGGCACGAACTAAGTGCAGCCTGGCAAGCTCGTACTTGATCGGATCATTTGGTTCGCTCAGTCGAGCTTCAAAATCAATTGCATCACACTAGTTTCAGACTAAAGAAAGTGTAGTTTCAACTGAAGAGTGTTTACCTTACAGGAATATGAAATGTACATGATTTTGCTATATGTCTAACAACTATCTGACCAAAATCATATGCACTAATAAGTTTCAGATGGTACAGAAGGAAGCAAAGAGCAAACAGGAGGCCTCCTACTCATGCAACAGTCATGCTCCGCCATCGTTCAACATGACGAATACCCCAAAGTACACCGCTGGAACAAGAAAACTGACGCCATGGAAACAATTGGACAACATCAATACTTGCTGATGAGTAGACTTAAGGGTAGGATTTTGAGATATTGTAAAGCTGGAGTAGACTTGATGACAAATGGTGTATGAGTGTATAGCTGATTGCTCTCCTTGACAATGTCAAACTGTAATGTACAGGTGTACACTGTATCTTTTCATCTAAAATATATATGTATGATTTGAGATCCTCAACTTGATGGGTGCTTCATCAGAGAATATGCTATTTTTGGTGTTGTTATTCACTTCGGCGCTTTGAGATATACTTTTATCACCTCGGCGCTTTGTATGACCTTTTCTGATACTGAACCCGACTTTACCGGCATATGTGTTGTACATGTCATAAGCGCTCTCTTCTGAATCGTAAGCCATTCCAACTTTTGGAACAATCAAAGCTTGTCCAACTTTATCAATCAGCTGTCATACAATGAGTTCATAGTTAAATTTATATTACCATAATGTGATGTTGGAAAATATTTTTGCCTCCACTTTCAGCATTTGTTTTTCTAAGCTTACTGAAGAATGCATATTAATTTTGAGCAGTCATTTGCTAAGTAATCAGTGCATAATACAGTGTTACAGTACAATGATCTTTTGCCGATTGCATGTCTAGTATTTCACTTCTCAACCCATACATGCGTTGTTTGCTCTACACCCGCAACCCTGTTGTCCTGCTTACATCCTTCTCCTCTCATGACAGTGGTCGTATCCTCCCGGTCTCCTCCTCCTGACATGACTTGGAGGGGCTGCAAGTTCACGGCGTTCGTCATGGCGTGCGCACAACCATTATCGTCCAAGACCGCAGTGACAGATTCCGTCATGGCTGCTTCTGTCCTTCTCGGCGATACAGTACCTTCAAACTGTGGCGGACATGGATGTTCTGATAGAAGCACAAGATCGTGTAGGCTAGGATTAAATGGTGACGTGTCTCTGGTCTGTGATGATCTAAGTGATTGAGAGAGGGAGATCAGAGAGAGAGATGGAGAGGGGGACTACCTTCTCCCTGACCTGAGGAGCTCCCGCCGTTGGCCATGGTGGGACGACGACGGCAGCGGTGACAGAGAGGTGTAGGGGTGGTGGCGGAGTGCGTGAGAGTGTGGTGGTGGTGCTTCCCGTTGACACGCGCTAGTAACTCTAGATCGGAAGGGAAAGTTGGGTGTGACGGCGTCGCACGATCAACCTCGTGAGTTGTGCGGCCGGCTCCACACCCCTTTATATCTGGCGCGGCGACGGGGGCCCACCAACCATTGTTTGGTTGGGCGCCCCCGATCAGGGTGCGATACAAGGGCCTGGTTGGCCGTTGGGGCTGCACAGAGGAGATCATCCTAACATTCCCCCCCTTGATCTCAACTTTACTTTTAACCTTATACTTTCTAGTTTATTTATTTCATCACATATTGGTACATAGAGCATGTTTCGTCGTCACAACTTAATTGCCGATAGAATCATACAGCTACAACATACGTTTTGTTCAGAAACAAATTCGATTCCTTTTGGACCTCGATCCAGGAATCATAAGGCTTTCCCTTAAACCCATGCTAACTAAGTGTTCCTTGAACACATTGGGTGGTAAGCCTTTCGTTAGCGGATCCGCAAGCATATCCTTTGTCTTTATATGCTCGAGACTTATAGTGTGATCCTAGATTTTATCTTTCACAACATAACACTTTATCTCTATTGTTTTGGCAGCATTACTCGACTTGTTGTTGTGAGCATAAAATACTGCGGGATGGTTGTCACAGTACATGTTTAGTGGTTTGTGAATACAATCTACAATTTTCAAGTCGGGTATAAATTTCTTTAGCCATATCGCTTGCGTCGTGGCCTCGAAGCATGTTATGAATTCTGCATACATCGTGGATGATGCAACTATTGACTGTTTGGAGCTTTTTCACGAAATAGCCCCTCCAGCGAGAATGAAGATGTATCCTGACGTGGATTTTCTATCATCTCTGTCTCCCGCAAAATCTGCGTCTGAATACCCTTTTATCTCTAGAAAATCAGATCTCCTGTATGTTAGCATGTAGTGCTTCGTGCCTTGCGCATAACGCAATGCCTTCTTTGCCATCTTCCAGTGCTCCATACCTGGATTCTCTTGATATCTACCAAGTACCCTGGTAACAAAAGCTAAGTCAGAGCGAGTGCACACTTGTGCATACTGTAAGCTTCCAACAACCGAAGCATATGGTACTAGTTTCATGAGATCGATCTCGTACTGGTTCTTGGGACATTGGAATTTCCCAAAACTACCGCCCTTGACTATAGGAGTAGGTGTGGCTTTACTCGCATGCATATTGTACTTTTGAAGAACCTTCTCTAAATATGCCTTCTGCGATAGTCCTAACACTCCATTGTTCCTATCTCGGTGAATTTCTATGCCCAAAACATAGGATGCTTCACCAAGATCTGTGATATCAAAATTTGAGGATAAGAACTTCTTTGTTTCTAGTAGTAGACTAACATCACTGCTAGCAAGCATGATATCATCCACATACAAGATTAGGAAAATATATTTCCCATTTTTAAACCTTGCATAAATGCAGTTATCCTCAATATTTTCTTTGAACCCAAAACTTTTAATCGTTTGATTAAACTTTAGATACCACTGTCTAGAGGCTTGCCTTAATCCATAAATGGATTTCTTCAGGCGGCATCCCGTATTTTCCTTGCCTTCCATGACAAAACCCTTGTGTTGTTTCATGTAGGCCTTTTCTTTCAAATCACAATTCAGAAATGTCGTCTTGACATCCATTTGATGTAACTCTAAATCAAAATGGGCAACTAATGCCATTATGATTCTGAAGGAATCCTTACATGAGACTGGGGAAAAAGTCTCATTGTAATCTATCCCTTCTCTTTGTGTAAATCCTTTAGCCACAAGTCGGGCTTTGCACTTTTCCACATTCCCATTAGGGTCATACTTAGTTTTGTAGACCCATTTGCAGCCTACTGTTTTGGCTCCTTTAGGAATTTCCACTAAGTCCCAAACATCTTTGGAACTCATAGAATTCATCTCATCTTCCATTGCTTGTAGCCATTTTGATGAGTTAGGGCTTTTAATGGCTTCTTCATATGTAGTGGGATCACCTTCCATATGAATCATTTTTGTGTTATAAACTTTATAATCAGTAGAAATAGATGATCTTCTTGTCAATTAGATCTTCTAAGGGCCTCAGTTTCTGGCACATTTTGTGCCTCAACTTACGGCACATCTTCTACTGTTGGCTGTTGTACCTCCCTTTCATGCTTAACAACGGGTTCAGTCGGTTCTGACGGATAGGTTCCGGGTCTTCTCCCATAGTTGTCATGGGTGGAGTTACAGCTGGTAGTGATAAAAATGGCTCCTGAATCATCGGATTAGGTGCATGCACCCTCTTCTCCTCAAGATCAATTTTTCGAGCTACCAAGCTCCCCCTCATCATTTCGTCCTCTAAGAAGACCGCATGTCTTGTTTCTATAAACTTTGTATATCTGTCTGGGCAGTAGAAACGAAACCCCCTTTGATCTGTCTGGATAGCCAACGAAGTGGCAACTCACTGTTTTGGGATCTAACTTTGCAATGTTTGGATTAAACATTTTGGCCTCAGCGGGGCATCCCCACACCCTGAAGTATTATAAAGAGGGCACTCTTCCTGTCCACAGCTCGTACGGTGTTTTGGGCACCGACTCGCTTGGCACTCTATTGAGGATGTGAATGGCGGTTTTAAGTGCCTCCATCCATAATCCCAATGGCAAGGTGGAGTAACTCATCATGTTGCGCACCATATCCATAAGTGTATGGTTGCGTCTTTCAGCTACTCCATTTTGCTGAGGCTCGCCCGACATTGAATATTGGGCTACTATGCCAGTCTCCTATAAGAACTTTGCAAAAGGTCCAGGGACTTGGACATATGGGGTGTGCCGACCGTAGTACTCTCCCCCACGGTCGAACCTTACTATCTTTATTCTTTATCATGCTGATTTTCAACTTCAGCTTTGAATATTTAAAATTCATCCAATGCTTCAGATCTTTCTTTGATTGGATAAATATAACCAAAGCGAGAGTAATCATCTATGAATGTTATGAACGAGTCATATGCATCCACATTTTTCACCGGAAATGGTCCACAAATGTCAGTGTGGATGATTTCTAGTGTGCCAGTGCTATGGATTGCACCCTTTTTAATTTGTTTTACATACTTTCCTTCAATGCAATCTACGCATTGTTCTAAGTCTGAGAACTCTAACGGAGGAAGAATTTCACTTTTGACTAATCTTTCTATCCCCCCTGGAAATATGGCCCAAGCGACAGTGCCATAATTTCGATGAGTCGTCAATTCTCTTTCTTTTATTTTGTTCGTTGTTCGACGAGGAAGCATGCTCATTCATATTGGACACATAATGCACTTTTTCACGGAGTGATAGTAAATAAAGCCCATTGTGAAGTAAAGCAACACCAACATAAGCATTATTACACCATATGGCACACTTGCCATGTCCAAAATAACACTCATAATTGTTTTTGTCCAAACAAGAAACACTAATTAAGTTTCTATGACGTGAAGGAACAAATAAGACATCTCTAAGTAGAAGCTTGAACCTATCAGCTAACTCCAAGGAGATGTCGTTGACAGATTCAACTTCTGCTTGGACTCCATTAGCGACTTCAATGCATCTTTCTCTTCTTTCCATAGTCCTCGTCGAATGGAATCCCTGTAAAGAGTTTGCAACATGAACAGTTGCTATAGATTTCGAAAAATGTGTATACAAGGATTCATTTACAAATGAAACATTGTCGTTACCTCTCTTAGCCATAACAGACTTTAGCCAAACAGGGCAGTCCTTCTTGTAGTGCCTTGTCTGCTTACAGTGGAGGCAAGTGTCTTTGTCCACTGGAAAAAACTTTTGCTGATGCTGATGCTGATAGGGTGCTTTTCCATGTGGCTTTGAAGGAAAACCTTTGCTGTTTGGATTGTAATTTGTTTTCTTATGGTCCTTCACATAGTTGAGAGAACCACCATGTGAGGCTTTCAGTCTGTCCTCTTCTTGGACACACATTGCTATTGTCTTTTCAATATCCCATGTTTCAGGCGACATATTGTAGTTTACAACAAAGGTTCAAACTCCTTTGGCAACGAAGCCATGACCAGGTGGACCAGGAGCACTGGTTTGATCTCCAGATCCGCATCCATGGGCTTGAGCTTTGCAGCCATATTCCTCATCCTGAGGATGTGCTCCCTTATTCCATGACCACTGCCAGTGTAATTCTTCGTTACCAGTTGTTTTATCAACTAGGTGGCATATGTCCTTGAAGAACCAGTGAACTGGTTCTTTATCTTTGTAAGCAACTCCCCTATGAAAATGCACTCTGAAATTGAGCCCACAATGGTGCTCTCAATTGTATTCTTTATAAATGCCATACACTTTTTGTTGGCGTTGATCCACTTTTTGTTGTCGAGGGTGTATGACAACTCCAATGGAGCATAGTCCCTCCTCTTTCTGTCCCACGCATCATCATCATCATCAGTGGCCTCTCTGACTGGCTCTGTAGGTTTGACCGGCTGTGAAGCGTCCACAATCCAGTCCACCTCAACACAGACAAATGCCAGGTCTACTTTCTCCATCCACTCAAAGTAGTTGTCACCTCTGAGTGTCGGAACATCTTTTAGGCAACTCATCAAGTGGTAGCCTCCTGAAATTATAACAATCATATGGTTAGATTAAACATACGTTTGTCTATGCAATTAAATCTATATTACCGTTGGGTAATTGAATAGAAATAAATGCACCTTTAATAAAACATGATCATGTTATTAACAACGTCGGCCATAAAAATAACATAATCATATTCATTCTAATAATCACTTTAATGTGCTCTTTAAAAAATAATTCTCTCTAAACCTTTATTTTTCTTTGTAAAAGAGCACTATCAGATATTTTGCAGCGGAAAAACTTGAATATGAAATTCATTTACTTTTTATACTTTACTAGAACTTTTCTTTTACCAAATAAAAATTCATGAACTTTATTATATTTTTCTTTATAAATTTCATGAACTTTTCTTTTTCTGAAAATTTCCAACTTTATTTTCAGAAACTTTTCTATTTTTCTTTTTCAGAAACTTTTCAACTTTTTCTTTTCTATTTTCTAAACATAATTTTTTGTTGGAAAAAATGCATAGAAAAAGAAAAACAAGACCATATATATTGTTTTTGCCTAAAACGGAACAAAAAACATTAAAGGTAAAAACTGTTGGAGCTCTGGGCCAAAGAGGGCCCACTCCCTTGCAGCATCCCGGCCTGGGGCGCCGGCCCAGCCGCTCTCCCGTAGGCCCGTCGCCTAGCCTGTGGGGAGCCAACGCTCGCCCTGGCCATCCGATGCGGGCAGAGGGGATCTGACGGCCGCACGGACGGACCGCTCAGTCAAAACCGAGGCGCATTGCTGGGGGGGGCACCCTAATACATTTCTCCCCCCCCCCGCCCGGCACCGCTCGTCTGTGCTCCTCTCACGGGCCGTTGTCGGGCCTCGATGCCACCGGCGAGCTTGGCCTAGCCGCCGGCCACGGCGACGAAAAGCCACCGCGCCAGCCTCTCTTTCCTTCTCTACCCGCTATCGGCCTCTCTCTGCCGTAGCAGCCCCAGGCCACCCGCGGGCTTTGTCTAGCCGTTGGCGACGGCGACGACGGCGCCGCGCAAGCCAGCCTCTCCTTCCCCCCTTTCTGTCTCCACAACTAGCGCCTCCACTTTCTCGATTTGGACGATGGCTGTGGTGGAGGTTCTGACGGCGGCGCTGTGGCCACCCCCCTCGCCGGCTGCGCGTCCACCTCGCGGTGAACGCGCTGTCGTTGAGCGGTTTGACTGTGATGCCCCTCTTCTCCTTTTCCGGCGAGCCCTTGGGCTTCCTCCGGTGTTTCTTCTTCCGGACGGCTCGGCTTGCCGGTGCCCGCTCGGATCGAGAGGAACGACGCGGCCTTGCGGCGGCGCAACTTTGCCGGCGGCCCAAGGCCTTCTCCGGTGAACTTTTGCCCCTTTTTTCTTTTAGGGTTCTTTGGGGGTGGGGATTTCTTTTCTGTTTTGTACCGAAAATCCTATAACCTATCTCTGGTTGATACCATTGATAGAAGCACAAGATCGTGTAGGCTAGGATTAAACAGTGACGTGCCTATAGTCTGTGTTGATCTAAGTGATTGAGAGAGGGAGATCAGAGAGAGAGATGGAGAGGGGGACTACCTTCTCCCTGACCCGAGGAGCTCCTGCCGTTGGCCATGGTGGGGCAGCGACGGCAGCGGTGACAGAGAGGTGTAGGGGTGGCGGCGGAATGCGTGAGAGTGTGGTGGTGGTGCTTCTCGTCGGCACGCGCTAGTAACCCTAGATCGGAAGGGGATGTTGGGTGTGGCGGCGTCGCACGATCAACCTCGTGAGTTGTGCGGCCGGCTCCACACCCCTCTATATCTGGCGCGGCAACAGAGGCCCACCAACCATTGTTTGGTTGGGCGCCCCCGATCAGGGCGCGATACAAAGGGCTGGCAGGCTGTTGGGCCTGCACAGAGGAGATCATCCTAACATGTTCTTCTAGGCTGACGCAACCATGCAAAGGAGAGGATGACGATGTGCTTGGGCGTGAGGCAAACATGGTTGTCGTCTCGCCCGGCGGAGTGAGCGCCGGACCAGGGTTCCCTCGTCCGCCACCAGTCACCGAACCAGGGTTCCCTTGTCCGCCACCGGTCTCATATTCCATGATCAGATCGCCGCTATTCAAGGGAAGCAGATGCTAGCAATCAGGAGTATGTGTATCTAATGAAAAGGGCATAACGAGGGAGCCGGATGCCTGTAGTTTTTCCAGCCGAACGGAGCCGAGCGAGCCGGGATCGTCCTTGTTTTGAGCCGACTGAACCCATCTGAGCCGATGTATGGAAGGAATGAAGTTGAAGAAACAACAATCGCCTGATGTGAAGCTGAGGGAAAAGCTGAGACACGTGGACGAATCTGGGAAGGGTACGCACGGGATGGACTTTGCAGCCGGTGTTCACCAAATTTTCTTCATGTAATACTCCCTCCGTCCGAAAATACTTGTCCTAAAAATAAATAAAATGGATGTATCTATCTTTACCTCTTTACCTAATAATATAATAAAGACCGAGTGCTTCTGCCCGTTTACCGTCATTTAAATTACTCTTAAAGTTGACAACAATTACCCGCTATGCCACCCATAAATAATGAAAACGATTGAGTTTCGGTTGTTATCAAGCACGACCCCTAAAACGAATCGCAAGGACCCTCGCAGCGCGCTAGCAAAGGCCTCACTGCGCCGAATGGGAGACCGCGGTTCGATCCCCTGTTTGCACATGTTTTCCTTTCTTTTTCTGTCTAGTCTCATATAGCGAGCGTGTCTTATCATCCCTCCACATGTTCATGACCCAGCCCATGTGCGAGTTCTGACGTTCCCTGTTTTTTCTCATTTCGTTTTTTGCTTTTTCTTTTCTTATTTCTGTCTTTGTATTTATCCTTTAAATTAATTCAAAATTTCCAAAAAAATACAAGTTTTGAAAAAATGACAAATTATAACATGATCGCGTATTCAAAATATATTCGGGAATTTGAAATAAATATCAATGAAATTTTATTAAATGTTCACAAAAATCCGAATAGATTTGGAAATAACGATCAAAATGAACCGTCACTTGCATATTTAAATGTTCAAAAATGTTCAGGAAATCATAAAATATTTGTGATTTTAAAATTGTTCGCCTATTACAGAACAAATCACAATCACGAACAAATTGTTCATTAGATTAAAATAAGTTCGCAATTTTGAAAATATGATCGTGTATTGAAAATATATTCATGAATTTGAAAAAAATCTGGTTTTTGCTTTTTCTTTTCTTATTTCTGTCTTTGTTTTTCTTCTTTAAATTAATTTTGAATTTCCAAAAATACAAATTTCAAAAAATGACGAGTTTTTTAAATTGACCCCTCATAATTCGTGATTTTTAAAAAATGTTTGGGAAATCATAAAATGTTCGTGATTTAAAATTGTTCGCCTATTACAAAACAATTCACGATAATGAAAAAATGTTCATGAGATTCAAAAAGGTTTGAGATTTTTAAAACATGATCGTGTATTCAAAATATATTCGGGAAATTGAAATAAATATAAATGAAATTTTATTAAATGTTCACAAAAATCCGAATAGATTTGGAAATAACGAACAAAATGAACCGTCGCTTGCATAGAGTTGTTTTTAGGGGATCTGTTGGGGTCATTTTATGATTTTATTTAATCCATCACGCGTTGGGTAAAAAAAGGTTTACGTGTTATGTATAGTATTGAGCCAAAAAAATTGATACAACTTCCTATATGGGTTAGTTTTCGTAAGCTATATGAAAAATGACTAAATGTCTAATTTGCCTTCATACATAATTATGTTTTTCTGGCCACCGTTTTTATCATAAAAAACACCGCGACGCTAGGTCAAGACGACACACATCATTCATCAGAATGGCTTAGGCAGGGTCCATCAATGCAATTTGCTTAGCCAAAAAAATATATAATTCATTGTGGCCCTAGAGGAAATAAAGTCTTGAGAAGACCATCATACATTCAATTTTTTAATTGAGACTTTTTTCATACCAAGGCCGATTCGTGTTGCAACTGAACACCTCATCACATTAGATTGAAAACAAAAGAAACCATCAATAACCACACATGCATGCCTCAGCAAAATAACGCATGGAAAAAAGAAAGTTGATCTTTATCTTAGAGAGAGAGAGGGAGGGAGAGAGAGAGCATACATGGGATGCCATGTTCAAATAGAGGACATGGATCTATCAGGGTCTTAGTTATGATTACTGAGGTAGGGGTGCATGTTGTATTGTTTCCTCCCGTTGCAACGCACGGGCTCTTTTGCTAGTAACTAGTAAGGGTGCACGTGCAACGCACGTATAATCGTATAAAGAATTTCCTCAGTCATCCTACTTATTTTGAATCTTAATTTGAAGTAAATATAGCTTTTGCAAATAAATATTTTTCATATGAGCACCATATCTCGATGGACTTTTCAACCATAGAGACTTAGCAAAACACACATTACATGCAAGCCATCATACTTATTTTGAATCTTAATTTGAACTAAATATAGTTTTTGCATATAAATATTTTTCATATGAGCACCATATCTTAATGGACTTCTCAACCATACAGGCTCAGCAAAACACACATTACATACAACAGTACCTTACCAATTTTGTTCCACGACATGACACTGAAGTAACACACACATAGACGCTCTGGATCCATATACAACAAAATGTGAAAGTAAGTTATACATTGAGCATATTTCATCTATTATCATCACTCCATCCTTTACGGAAGCGACAAACCATGCGTATTTGACTCTCATATATAACCATTATTTCTCCTTACATATTAAGCCTAATCATATCTTCGTTGATGCTATGCACCTTCAGTGTAAACCCCTAAATCAGAAACCGCAAAACTATCAATAAATGGGGCACACAATTAACATCGCAAAATGCATCTCCAAATGGGCCACGCAATTAACCTCGCAAAATGCATCTCCATGTATCAGAATCTATAGATACAGTGTTACCATGACTTTGTGTAACCACACAATAAAGTAACCACAACAATGATATATTAAATACAGAAAAAATTACATAATCGTGAAGCTCCCCATGCCCTACAATCCACGAATCGCCTCAAGTCCTTGTAAGGCAGAAAAAATACTCTAACAAAATTAAAATTAAAATGAAAATAGAATAACTGAAAGTAGCCTTCAACATGGTGAGACCTGTACCTCCTGCACAAAGAGGAGAGGTAAATCTGAAAGAAGAAATGCCAAACACATCAGATGGTAAGAAAACAAGTAATAAATAAATGTATGTTTCACATATACTATAGTAGCTTCAAACATTTTTATCCAACAGAAATGGAGTAGAATATTAAAGCCCATAGTGAAAAAAAGTAATGTATAAAAGCACACAAGTCCCAAGCTCATGCAGTTGTGCACTATAGTACTCATCCACATGTGAACAGCGTCAACAAGCACACAGACGATCATCAGCGTTCCAATCAGAAGCAGTGGCATCTCCATTGCAGGATAAGTAGATTAGGCCTCCTGAATCCCGGCTCAATATAAAGGGAGCACTTGATATAAAGGCTGCAAAAACGAAATAAAAAGTCAACAAACTGTAAAAACGAAATAGAAATGGAACAGTTAATATTTTTTTTGCCGAGACAATTAGCAGACAAAATCTGAAGTACTAAGCAATAAGAATAATCAGGCATGCCGTGTTTATATATAAAAAATATTTAACAAGCTCAGAGGACTCATTCTGCTACCCCAATAACAGCGAGTTGAGCTAAACCTGACAGGTACGCACATTGCAAGGTCGGAGAACTAATTGTATGAAGAAGGAATTATGAATCAGACACCCCATTATTTCAAATCTTCCTCAGAGAAATCATTGCAGAATTACTTAGTACACAGTTTCAGAAGAACTAATAGGCACATTTTTGTAAATTTCTCGAAGGGTCATGGTCCTGTTCCTGCAAAAATCTTGCAAGGTTTGCAAAAACGCAGAATAATCATCATCGCTCATGTAAGCGCATGCCTGCAGTCATGAGGTAATCGAATATCAAGTTAGCAACCTCAACCAAACAGAAGGAGCAACCATGAGAACTTTTTCAGCACCTTCAGTCTGGAAAGAAAATCCAATGATTTTTGCAGGAAGGGGTTGACAACAAGGGCTTTGACATCAGCATCTACATTGCCATAGCCTTAGACGGGGCTACTACCTTCAGTAAAGTTCAGGAAGCTCTATTTAACTGAAGCCCTGTTTAATTGCAAAAAACCCGACGTCGTGGGTGTAACTGTATGAACTTTACCAACCACTTGCAAGAAAATAAAAAAAGTGGATAAACTTCTCCGTAGAGAACTTATGGGCATAAGCTATTTAGTATGTGTATAGTAAAAAAATGGAATCAAATATTCCAGAATATCTCTATTTTATAATGCAAACTTCACATGACTTGTGATACCATTAAGCATTGTACAAATGGACATGGTAGAGACACAAACTTGGAATAAAGTTGAAAAAAATGGAAAATAGGAACATACTAACTGAGCCCCAAACAGTAGACTTTTTCAGCAGTATAATTGATTAAGGGCCATACACCATCGCAAGGATAATCCTAATATGATAGTTCATGGTTCTTACATTCTGAACCACAAAATTTCCAAAAAACAGCATCCAATAATATCTGGTTTATAAGAACAAGCTCATGTCATACATGCATGATAATAACGCTAGATTCACAAATCAACATCAATCTTAACACGTGGAACAATGTCAATTATAACCATGCAGGTGCAAGGAACAATTCACCAATCTATACTGATCACAATTGGTTTGATTTTACACATAGAAGCATTGGAATGTTTTTGCCGGCAGGTCATTGATGCTGCCAGAGACAGGGTTCATTCATATATAATCAACATTAGATCTAGAACCATTAACTTGGGTTGTCCTGTAGTAATAGAGGAAAGAGTACAACACTGTTTGTGTCTGTAGGTCATTGATAGTGGCAGACACTGAGCAATAGAGAATGAACTGCCAACAATCTCGATCTCCCATGGAGATAGTCTAATCTGGTATTACAGTTTGTGCCATCCTCCCATCTTACCTGAACAAAAGGGCATAATTTCAGTTCACAGATGATCATTGAACCAGACTGCTATATATTCATGCTGAATAATAAGGCATAACCCTTGATCCATCTTAATTAGAACATAACTTCTCATTATCCGTTTATTTTCTAAGAAACATTTTAATCACGACGCCATGCTTACTGAAAGGTGAAAATCTTAAAAAACAATGCATTCAAGCTTTCAGGCTCCAAAAACGATCTTATTTGGTATGGTTGGATTGACAAGTTCCATATAAAATGGACTATTCAAGCTCTTCAGGAACTTTCAATATGGAACAATGAATTCCAATATAATAATTAAGATACAAATTCATTATGCAATGTTGCCAACCAAAAAAGAATAGCATTTTATGTGCATAGTTTTTACTGACCTCTACATATTATAATTCCTATCCTTGATGAAGAACAAGTCTTATTTTTGTGTTCAGGTTAAAAACATACAAAATAACCACCTTATCAGCATAATTTTCTTTGCCTCTGAAAAAATATTAGATGGAAATAATACTGTAGTATACATCAAAATATAGCGTTGCATACTCCTGATCAAGCAGTACAACAACATTGATCTCACCTCTTAAAATGGTGGAACCTCCACTTCGCTCCATGCAAATCCTTGGCACCAAACTCATGTGAAGGCTTGATCTGCTGGTAGTCATAAGAATCCTCTCACCAGAAGTGTTCCACTGGGTGATAAGAAATGTATCATCTGAACGTAGTGATAATATACTCAATGCAAACTTTTGAACTGAAAACTTATGCGGCTACACATTTTACACAAATGCAGCGAAATACATGTGAGCTTTATATAAACGTACCAAACCATATGGAGCAACCAGTTGAATATCAACATAAACCACCTCTTATCGCCCCTCGCCTGTAACTCTGTACATAGTTATAGCATTCTGTTGCTTAACAAAAATAATGATTGTATGTATGCCTGCAGATGCTACACCCAGAAAAGAAAAAGTCATCAGTTTTCACAAATCTCGGCAAGGTGTAACCATCAATGTTGAGCCTCCTTCAATATATGCACCATCTTTGTTCTGAGTAATTGAATGTAGAGTTAAATTCAATATAATAAAAAATGAGTCACCTAAAAGTGGATTTAAAAAGATTTGCATGGAAATGTCACAAGGATTGCTTCCCAATCTTCAGAAACTAAGCATGTATCATCATCAATTAAACTTACGCAATTCAATTTCATATTTCAGGGCCATTTGGACACATCAATGGAACACCGATTACTTATATAAGGTTCATGTTTGCGTAGATAAACCACAACTCCTAGAAGTGAAAGGCATCGGAAATTCCTCTGCAGAAAACTGAAACCCCGAAGTAAGTTGCCAAATATTCCAAAATATCAATAGAAAAATTGTCTATCTTTCTGATACAATATCCACTGAATTGCCTTACAATTCCAACAGCTGCATCCAGCAGCAGCAACCCTCCAAAATCTTTCTTGAATACATCCTTGCGCAGAAATAATCGCTAGTGTATGTAGCTCACATGAACATGAAACTACATGAGGATCCAATTCCAACCATATAAATCTAATCAAAGGTAGCAAATTAATGTGGCAGGGACACGGAATGTAGCTTACATATGAGGAAGAGAGGAAGTAGGAGATGGTGAAGATGCAGAGAGCCAAGGACATGGTGTGAACGTTGGCTTCCTCGATCAGATAATCCATAATCCCCATCGCCTCTGCTCCATGGCTCGACCATTCATCACCAAGGGGTAGAGGAAGATGCCCTCGGTGGTGAGCCCGCCCTGGTTGTGCAGCCAGCGCTCCGGATCCTGGCAGTGGCCCAGCCTGTGCAGGGCGTTGCTACTTTCGGGTCTTGGTGGACCGGTTTCGGTTCTCTTGCTCTCATACATGTTGTGGATCCTCCAATTGGATAGTCCTCTGTTGTTCCGAGCCAAATAAATTATAGAAGTCGGGTAATGAGTTTGAATGTTTATCATAAAAATAATATTGTATTAAATTGTGTGATTTCAATGAGCTAAGAGGGTTTGATTAGTTGAATCAAAATTCTACCACCAGTTCTACTTAATGGAGTGCCAAAAGGGTACTTGTAGATAACATGAGCAGCCAATAACAGTTTTTACCTAACAGAAAATGACAGGTAGAGAATCTTGTGTCAATAAATCAACCCTTGACTATTCATGAATGGACGATGAACTACACATAGATTAAACCATCACTAACTCGAATTTTTAACTGACCCTAGACTACCGTGACACTTGATATTGGTTTTGTTGCCAAAGTTACAGCAGAGTTAATGCTAAATTGGCAATCCACACAAACAAAGTCCGTCAATGCTGCTAAATGGAAACCCACACAAACAAAGTTCATCACCCATGTACCAAATTCAGCTTTGAATTGTAAGTGCGTGAACAGAACCTACAACCAAAACATAAACGAGCAGTCATATAATCCATACAACTTATTCTAACATGATAAGAGTAACAGTAAGTAGCCACGGCTGGGAGCTGTGATTTATTTTTGCATACTGACATTGTACATGAACATTTTACAAATACCTAATATATAAACATCAACTTATCTACATGGGAGCATTTCAGCAAACACATGGTGAGCATGAGTGTCACACAAACCTGCAGCTTTCTAAATTTCCATCTCTAACGGTTGGTGGTGGGCAGCAGTAGCAGCATGTCACTCCTTAGCTTGAGGGCCCTGGTCATGGCCGAACCTGCCTGCTACCGTGGGGGTAACGGGGCAGCGGCCAGAAGCACGCACGTAAAGCCTGTAGCTTTGCATCAAGGCGCCACTAATGCCAACAACAGCTGCAAACTTTACATAGTTGAGAGAGGATAGTGGAGGCTTACTAACATCAATCCGAAGGACAGATGACGCTGGATCTTGATTATGGGTGCCTGGGACCGAGGATGCACATGGACGACCAGAGGAAACGCAGCACCACGGTAGCTCACCGTGGGAACAAGGCAGGGAGGAGAGCGACCTCCCGAAGGGTGACGGTGACCCGAGATCCCTCGCATGGGCAGGGCCGTCGACCTTCGCTCGTTCCTATCAACAGAGAAGAGGGCAAGGGCAGGGGATGGCGCCGGGGCGGATGAGGTTGGGAAGGAGAACAACGCGGCAAATGGCGGGAGAGGAAGACCGGCCGCGCAGCCACGCACGGCGGCGACGCCATACCCGTAACGGCACGACGCAGTGCTTCCGCGCCCGAGCCCTAGCAAGGCAGCCTTCATCCTCGAACACGCCGGCAACCTTATCGTCCTTCGTCGCGACGCCTCGCCCCAAGCGAGCATGCCGGCCGTCGCGACGCCTCGCCTCATTGGGCTCGGGCGACGCGAACGCCCGTCGCGACGCCTCGCCCCTTGGCTCGCGAATGCCCACCGCGATGCCTCGGCCCCTTCCTTGGCTCGGGCGGGGCAGACGCGCGTCGCGACGCCTCATCTATTCCTTGGCTCCCGCACCGTGGTCGATCTTAAACTCCTTGAACTCGTCGTCGTCCTCGAGGAGGTCCATCTTGGCCGCCTCTGCCTTCGCGTCCGCCGCCGCCGCTATCGACGCTGGTGCTAGAGAAGAAGGAGAATGAAGGTTGTGGAGAAGGAGAACATGGAGGCGGATGGCCGAAGGAAAAACCCGGCCGACGACGGTGGGCAGATGTGGAGAGCACGCATCAACCGCCACATCTAGACTCGAGACTACCATGGGCGTTGGCCCTCCAACGCTGCCCACCGAGATGAGCGTGGGGTAGTGCGGATCCCGCTGTATCCGATGCCGGAAGGGGTGTGGTGGTGGCCGCGGGGGTGAGGAAGGGTGGTGGTGCAGGGACCGGGGCGTCTGGAAGGGTGGTGGCCGTGAGGGTGCGCGCCGCTCGGGGGTTACGGCGTGCGGGGGGAGGGAGTTACGTTAAGGGTTCGTCGGTGGGATTTTTTTTTGCGGGAGCGGGGGTGGGCGGTCGCGGGGGTGGGCGAAGACGTGGACGACGTGGGTTTCGTTAACGAAGACTTTCGTTAGCAATGTATTTAGGCCCTCTTGATGATGTAATTAGATGGTTCAGATTTTAAGTTGGATTTGCCCTCTCTTTTTATAGGGATAGTAGATAGATAATAATAATAATAATAATAATAATAATCTTCCCTAATTATTATATATATTATATTATATATATAATTTATTTATATATAATATATCTTTCCTAATAATAAAGTGACTATTGTTTCCGTCGGGTTCATCGTCACGGTATTTTTACGAAAAAGTCCTTGCTGTTTTTTAAGATTAGTCCGCACTCACGTCTAAGTTATGTACACAAGAAAACGTTTCGTTCCTCGATTTTTGGAACGTACCGGCGTGGTTTTGGACCGTTTCTTTTGTCTGCTGCCCTTTTTTCGCTTGGGCCTCATCCCGCTACAGTGTGGCCCAAGAAAATCGGGAGAGCAAAAAAAAGCCGTCACTGATAGAACCTTGCACCTGTGTGCCGTAGCTACCACACAATTATATACAAAGTAAAGGATTCGTTCTTTTGTTAAATACTCCCACCTCACTTATATGTATGGAAAGGTATTAAAAGAATGGCCGAGTAGACATCTAAAAGGAGGAATAAATTTAGCCTTCCTCAAGGAAGAAAATGAGTTCGTCTTACCTCGGAAACGAAAGGAATAAAAAAATATCCATCATGCTTGGTGAAGGAAAGGTATTAAAAGAATGTAGCTGAACGATCAGCAAGAAATATTATGTAATTTTTTCAAATCATTCATGCATCTTAAAATTTTTGAGTGTTCATGTATCAAAATAATGTTTTTACAATTTAAAAAATACTCACCCTTTTCTTAACATGAAAAAACATGTATCTCTAAAAAGTGTTTCCGTACTTAAAAATATATCGTAATTAAAAAAATGTTCATGCTCTCTAAAAATTATGTGATTTAAAAAGTGGTTGTGATTAAAAAAATATTGATGCATTTAAGAAAACCAATATACAATTTTAGACTGAGAGGGATGTTGTATGAACTAGGCGCAGGCCGTAGCTCGGAAAGGACAGCCATCACGCCCAACTCGACGATATTAGTATTAAAGCTATTAGACATTCATTTGCGATGGTGTAGTTTAGTGACAGGTGTGAGTGTGGTGGTCGAGATTGTCACGTTGTAATTGACCACGTTAGGACGCATTTGCGATCAGTTGTACACCACGACATGGTCGGTGAAAGCGGAAAGAAGAATAAACGACAATACAGAATACAGATGAGACACTATGTTCAAATAGATAACATGAACTTGCAATGCTTAGTATGCTAGGAGTGTGTAAGTAAAAAAACGTTTCATACACGGCCATGACTCCTTCGTTTCAATTGATGCCCCGCACAAGAACGTGAGGGTTCCTCCGCCGCCACGCCCTCATCGCTTCGCGGTCGCCGAATCCGCTACATCTTGCGCGATACCCCCGATCGTGGCGACGCGCCAACAACTGACTCCCTCCCTCGAGTTCGTTCTCTCTTACCGTTTTCCAGATCGAGATCGAGAGATATCAGAGGCGGTTGACAGGGGCGACAGCGATGATGCGTTGGAGGTGTGTGGTGGCGTGATGGAAGCGTGCAGAGGGCCGCCGTGGTGGTGGAGGCGGCCGGAAGCGTACACAAGCGTTGGTAGGCTGCCGACGCCATGGCAAGCGATGGGGAGAGCCGCCGTGTTGGACGAGAACGACCACAACGGACCCCTCGACCCAAGTCATGATCCAGTCGCCTCCGCCCTTTGAAATCTATCTGGAAGCTCTGACCCATGCTGGCCGTCGTTCCCCACCATTGAGGTTTCGTTCCCCCCTTCTTTCCTTCTTCCAGTCTTCAGTCCAATTATATGAACAGAAACAAACCAACCTTCCCTTATGTTTGTAGATGAAGAAGAAACGGCTGGGCCTAAGCACACCAACTATTGAAGAAGGCTCAGACCGATGGAGTTGTCCCAAACAAGTCACAAACTTGACACCTTTCCACTCCTAGAGTCCTTGCATGCCTTTAAAGCATGTAATCTTAGTCGTTGGACTTTTTATATGGTTGATTCTAAATTCGTGTGGTGGTTGCAGAATGTCATAGCGCATGTGTTGCAGTTATCCTCTCGATAAGTCCCTCGCTGGTGGTTACACACAGACACGCCCACGAACTGCTTGGCCAGGGGAGAAAACAGAGCAGTGGTGTTCGGTTAGAACATAGGAGAACACACGGTCAAGTTTGAGGAACCAATGCCTTCATACTCTTTCTCTTTCAGCTGAGTGCTGGTTAAATAAGCACAACCCTCTTATTACAAGGTAAGATCAACTCAACACCAGCAATAACGGTTTGGAATGAGCTAGGTTGGCCAAGACTAGACATTATGGATTTGGTACTGTATATATACTAGAAAAATTATAGCATCGTCTTTGTATGGTTATTTTTTGAATTAGCAACATTGTACGGTCTTCCTCGGCAGTGCACATACTAATGATTACTGCTCAAGAATGTCGATGATACATTTTTGGCAACTGGATCAATAAACATGTCATTACTATGCAAAAAGATGTACATCCATAAACTAATACTCTTATATTGGTTTGGTTTCTTATGCATTTATTACCCCTCCGCACTTCATCGCCTATGCATAGTTTTGGTCTTATATGATTTTACTATTTGCTGACGTGTTCTTGTGTGCGTGTGTTAGTGTTGGCTGATGCCTTGTTTCGAATCAATAAAATTCATCCTTTGTTGAAAAAATATAACTTGTGTCTCTTGCTTCTTCAGATTATTGCCTGGTATGGTGTCCAATAAATTCAGAGATTGCCTTTGCAGTTGTCTGTAGCTACAAAGATGATAATTTAGAAAAACATAGATGGTGACTAGCTATTGAGAAGCATGATAATGGTTTTATTTCTTCTTCATGACAATCAAGGTCAAATAAATATCTTCATGTTTATTCAGAATGAAATTAAAATGATGGGCAGTGCCACTCCATTGATAACTAGAGCTGCTAGCGTGTTCATCTAGATGGTTACATTTTCTTCTTAGAAGAATATACAATGCTAGAATTAGTCCGTGCATTACAATTATAATCGTTAATGATGAATTACCTCATAAAGTGTAAGATGATTATCTAGCAATCGTACATCAAATAGACGCGAGACAGTCAAAATCTTCACGCACTAAAAACTCACTATACTGAGTTTTCTTTTAGCAATACTCATTGTAATAATCTTTTGTATGTAATGGAGATACAAACAGAGTATCATATATATAATCCATTATTTTCGGCCTACGAGAGAGAGAGAAAATTATTTAACCGGATTTAAGTAAATCATTAAATTCAGAATTTTTTGTACTAATAGAAAAAATTAAAATCTGAGCAATACGTACACACACCTGAGTATACGTATGCATACGTCTATATGTGTTGCAGATAGAAAGTATCCATGAATCACCATTTAATGGCAAGAAGCTATCCATGTACTAAACATTATTTCAGGAAGCTGTTTTCATGGGATGTTGTTGTTCCATGACAACATATGTTTACGGGTCTTGGTAAAGACTAAATATCAGATGAGTTGTGAATGTATTTTGCACATACGATTCTAACTGAACTTAATTATGCATTATTTCTTCTCCTGTTACAACGCACGAACATTATTTTTTATATATATATATATTCCCTAATTTCTAATCCCTAATTCCTAATCCCTAAGTCTCTTATTTTTATATATATATATTCCCTAATTCCTAATCCTTAATCCCTAATAATAGTATTTGTATTCAACCCTCAGTCTTGATTATCAAGTCATCCCGAACAGATACGAGCATAAAATAAAAAACCAACCGCACGACCCACGACCCCGCCCCAATCCCATCTTCCACCTCCAGCGCGCCGCCACCCTTGCCACGCCGCCGCGCGCCGCCTATCACGCCGGCGCTCCCCCGTGTCCCAACTCCCAAGTGACCCCACCCCCGCGGACATCCACCGCCGACGACACTCGACGCTGCGGCCGTTACCGGCTTGCCCCATCCCTGCTACCACGGCGCCGCCGGGACTCCTCCCCATTGCTTCCACCTCGGCAATGGTTCCCCCAACCCCGCCGGCTTCGCCATCCCGGCGCACTCCACCACCCGTTCGACCGGTCTGACTGGCTCCTGCGGCGAACATCACCCCAACCCCGCTGTCGCTTCCCACCCCAGCCGCTGGCCTCCTCCACCTACGCCCACTCCCCGACTCCCCCTTGACGCGCCGCGTGCTCCCCAGCCTCCGGCTAGATGTGACGCGAGGTGAGCTTGGTTGCTTGGCAAAATATGTGCAGGCCATATTGCTTCAGAGGATTGGGAGTCAAAAACTTGCAGCTACAGGCTGTAGCTCTTCGGAAGAGAATCATGAGATAGGAGTGGATGAGAAGATCGGATCCTAATAGACCATGGCAAGGATTACTGGAAGCGGTAGATGATTTTGTACGGCAGTTCTTTAACAGTTTGGTCATATTGATTGATGTGGGGGATGGGCGTACAACTTTTTTTGGTCTGACAAATGGATGGAAGGCTTTGCTGTTAGTGATTTTGCGTCATCCTTACTACTGAAGATCAATCCGCGCATCCTGAATAAGTGGTTCGGGAAGCTCTCCATAACCATCGATGGCTGTAAGATATTGCTGGCATGGCAAGGTCCGTCAGAATAAATAGGTTCAGCTGGGCACCTCATGGACAGTTCTCAACTATGTCCAACTTGACGATGCTAGACCGGATGTGTTCCAATGTTCCGATGGCGTGCGTCCGGATGTGTTCCAATGTTCCGATGGCGCGCGTTGTGTTGGTCGTATTCGTGTCCTTCTGTGGTAGATACCTCACTCAGCTTTGCCTATCTAGCCCGAGTTCCTCTTCATGACAATGCTTACTAAGTTTGTTGTGTGAAGTTTACAGGATTATCTGAAGAAAGGACTCACTATCCGGCTAGATGTTCTATTTGGATTCTCTTGCAAGAAGTCTTGCTGCGGTGGGTACAGCGTCACGGGCCCTCCCGCATCAACAATCGGGTGCTCCATATGCAAAGGTAGGTAGCTACTGATGCTCTTATCTTTTGCAAGTTCAATGTGGCATGCTAACATAGCTAATATTGTGCTGTTTTCTTATGCAGGCCTATGCAAAACTTACATCATTTTTTTTAACAAAGAATGGACTCATATGCTAATGCTGATGCCCAAGTTTCCCTTGAAAGAAGTTCAATAATAATATAACACCAATGTACGTAATTCTGGTTTTCATTCCAGTGTTGTATGCTACTTCAAAGACGCACACGGTCCAGCCATACAATGCTTCTAGCTCTTCAGTTTTTACACCATCGCTCCATGTAAATGCAGTTATCCATAATGCAGGTATTGCATTCAAATAATGACATACTGACTTGGCTAAGATGGTATTTTGAACTGTGCCTGACTGCAAAATAATTATGGCTAAGCCAATAGTCAGATCTGGCCTATTTGATAATGCTACTGTACAAGAAACAAATCTCCCTATACATCTAGCGTACAACTAAACAGTTAAAGAAAAACATTGCAGGAAACTGAGGTCGGAAACCTGTACATGTAGGTTTTAACTTCCTATGAACATACTTCTGATGGTTCTTGCGACAACACGAGATAAAACAAGGTTAGTTAAATCCGCAGGTGGGAGGCGAAACTACTGTTGGGATTCTGGTGAAAGCTGCATTGGAGAAGAGTAGATGCAATAAAAGCAATCATGATACACGGTAAGTCCTTTTGCTGATTTCTGAACAATAAATAGTCATGATGCACTCTTCGCTGTTGATATTCTACAATTAAGAGAGTTGCAATTCTTGGCATGATCATATGTGTACGCGATGTGAATATATACGAGGTGGTGTAGCAGGAGTAGAAAAAGTGCAGCTCAAAGTGAGTGCACCTGTATAATTTCCTACAAGTATTTTCTTGGCAGAAGTTACTATCTTCTCTATATATAAGACTGTAAATTTTGAGAAGTAGAAGTTCAAAATTAATACCAGTGTTATGACTTAGGAGAGGCTCATGTGGATCAATTGTTTTTTTCAGTCCATGGGAGATTGTCGGCAAGATCAACGCTATATTGCGAGTCTTGAAAAGCCTTCTAGATAAAAGTAGCAGCATTGTGAAGGAGGGACAAGAGTTTTCTGTTGAATTGTTTTATAAGTTTTGTTGTTTGCCCGTTGCAACGCACGGGCACTTTTACTAGTTATTTTATATATATATATATATATATATATATATATATATTTATATATAATAAAGCGAACATCGTTTTTGCCCGCTCACTGTCACAGCCGTTTTACGAAAAGGCCCTTCTGTTTTTTGATAATTAATCCCGCAGTCCCTCTTTAAGTGGTATTCTAGGGAAACGATTCCATTTTACAAACTAACCCCTGAATTATTTAGCATTCAATCCGTGCCCCTTTCTTCTATCTTATCCCTCCCTTACCCTTGGGCTCCCACTCTCCTCTCCGCCTCCGGCCCTCTCGGCCTCTCCTCCGCCTCCGGCCTCCCCGCCCCCTGTAGGTGCCCAGGGCCGTCCACTCTCCATTCCTCTTCGTTACGCACGGCAGCACGAGGGGCCATGATGGGAGCGAGGCGCGCATCGAACAGTCGCGGCGGTAGGTATTAGGGTGGCCTGCAGCGGCAACTGCGGCGGAGCTCGATTGCAGCGGCCACGGCGAAGCAGTTCGAGGAAAAGTGAGCTAGCTAGCACGTTGGGTTCCTGGAGATACTAGGACCACGCCTACGTGCTTGAACGCGTCAACAACGTGCTCTGGCTACAGCGGCTATGCAACATGGCGGCGGCGAGCTCCGGTTAAAGCGGGAAGGCTATCTAGAGGGCCGGTGCAAGCCGTATGGATGAGGTGAGAGGAAGAGCAGCTCACGGAGATGGGGAAGAACAGGTCAGCGGGTCGGAGGTGCTCGGAGGTGCTCGGAAGGTGATGAAATCGACCATGGCGGCCGGCGGATCCGAGGTTGAAGACGCGGTCGATTCAGTCGTCCTGCGGCGTCCCGGCCCGTGATATTCCTCGGAGAGGGTAGGCGAGTTGTGGCGGTGCTTGTTGACACGTCGGTGCATCGAGACGGTGGCAGTGGCTACGCTAACGTCGTGTGGCGCGCACTGGTGCTCTTGCGGGAAGCTTGAGATCGAGCGAGGCAGAGGCGAAAACAGAGCCACGAGAGAGGGGAAAGGACCATGGGGCTGTCCTCATCTCCTGGGCGAGGACGTGGACTCGATGAGGCTTCGCCAGCGCGAAGCAGGAGGACGCACTCTCACGTCGCGCAGCGACCTCCTTCTTGTTTCTCAATCTCGGTTCTCCGCCGGCCCGTCATGCTTCAGCCGTCAACAATCTGTTGGGCTGCATGCACTCTTAGAGGTAAACCTACTAATGCACACCATGGTTGGGGTAACAGGGGAACCCTCTGTTCTTGACCCCTGGTAGTTCTCGTCAGCACATCAGCACCTCACCTCCGTTTGCATTACAGCGTTTCCTGTAATGCTTTTTTAGTACTTTTGTGTTATCTTTTCATTGCAGTGGAGAGAAAACCGATGATCTGGCTTTCCTTTCATCTCTTTGTGTTGTATATTTTGTGCTCATTTGTTTTATAGATTAGTTAGAGATGTGAAATTCATGCTGATTATTCTCATTGTTATGCAAATTCATCTGTAGTGCTCCTGAATTTGGGGTTAGATTTGTGCTGCAGGTTGTATTGAGACTGAACCTCAACTCCCCTAGCGATTTTCTTGTTCTTATAGCTTCAAGTCCAGTTGTTTAAAAGATCTCAAATCCATCATCGCAGTGAAGGTTGTCGAGCTTCTGGAAGTATAGTTTGACCAATTCTTTCTGTGGAAGAACTACTCCAGCCCTGATGCTAAACCCATTTGGAATGAATCTGGTTTCACACAGCACATGACTGTCGAGGTCTATAGTCGATTAATTTTTTTTATTTCTATATAAGGCTAGAAAAACTTTACTTGGAGGGTTTCAGACACGAAGGAGGCTTCAAGTCGTGCCTTTTTGTTTTCTGTCAACCTGTAGTTAATGTGTGTGTATATATATATGGAGGGTTCAGTCTCAATACAACCTGTAGTTCATTAGGTAGCCACTGAAATTAGAATAGCTCTGAACACCAAGTGCTCATGTAATAATTATATAATGAAGCTATCTTTTTTTGCTTTGTGCAAATTGTTTATGCATATTTTCTCCTGGGAGATTATAATACTTAACCTCAAGTGATTCACGCCCAGAGCTTGCTGAAGGTTTTAGGATGGTAACTTTGTAACTCGCAAGATTTAGAATAGAATAGGACTTTGCATTACATAACCTAATGAGAGAAAAAAGGTAATGGATGCAACACTTAGTGGTATTTCACAAGCTTCTGTTATACAAGGCCTATAAGAAACTATCCTTACACGGAAATAAAGGTAACACATGCAACTTGCTATCGTATCTTGCAAGCATCTATATCGGGTCAATTATGCGTAGGCAATATATTTGCTTAGAAATAGCATCAAATGTGAAAGTCCTCTTCTACACCCGAGTTCAAATGAGCTCAGCATGAATAGTAAATAAAAAACATTGAAAAGAAGTTAAAAAATATGAATTCTTTATAAGGAAAACTTTGAAAAATGTTTTAAGAGCTTGTGAAATGTCAGCATGAAATCACATTTGTGGAAGTCGTGGCAAAAAAAAAAAATCATTGCTTCAATATGCTTTTGAAAGTAAAATTTCCGGAGTATCGATTTTTTATTTATTTTGCCATGTCTTCCACAAATGTGATTCTGTGACGTATCTTTGCGAGCACTCAAAACAATTGTCAATCTTTATCACAGAAAAATCTCAGTTTTTTTTGTTTTGATTTTACTGTTCACCCGAGCTCATTTGAGTTGGGTTGACAAACTCTGCATCCCATCAAATGACACATCTCATAGTTGCAACTAATTTAAGAGGAAACATAGTGGGCCACGTGGTTTCTTTACTTGCATCTTCTTTCCCTCTTCCTCAAAAGGTTTAGACAATTAGCCAATATCTTGTAATATGTTGAAGTAGAGTCCTTGCATCTTCTATATCATTTGTGACTACGATTTGTACATTTAAATTCTATTTCACGAATCAATCTCTAATTCAACAAGTAGTTCAACCGAAATCTAATCGCCACATACATTTTGTCTATATAGAAGATATTATAGTCAAGCTGAATAGAACTTGGTGGACAAATGCATCACCCGAGGACGGGGATCAATTTCAGCAACAACTAAGCGTCTTGCCTGTTCGACGAATGTTGTTTGCATATTCAATTTTAATAAAAATAAAATAAAAACCGTTGCAGCGCGGGCATTTGTGCTAGTAACTAAAAAAAGTCTAGATACATCCATTTGTAGGATAAGTATTTTCGGACGGAAGGAGTAATAAGTTCATTGAAATACGCAATGTAGACATGTTCCATCATAAACTACTTATATAAGACCTTTTTGCAAGTTAACATAGTTTAAAAAATGTTATATATTATTATACGAAGGGGATATGTTTTAGGAATGTAAAAGAGAAAATTAGCTTTGAATGCGGATTTGATGGACATGATTTCACACTTAAACTTATACTTAGTACAAAGTTAAGTCACTTATTTTGATGAAAGAAATAGTAAATTCGAAAATACTAGAGAGAATATGATTTGTTTAACATACATAGTCAACCGGTGTACTCGTGTATAAAGTTTCAGGAAGAAATGATATTCATGATATTTCTAGGACAAAAATTGACAAAGTCGAAGCCGCACACATTAAACATGCACGATTCAGACACGAAAGCCGGCCATCCAACCGCTTGCAACAAATATGGCCTCCTCTAGTTGACAAGAATATGTTAAATCAACAACATATTTGCATATTTGAAAAATAGTTACAAATATATGCATCACAACCTAAAATATAGGTATCACAAGCAAAAAAGTCCGATGTTCAACAAGTTTTACGTCCAATAAAATCCTAAAGTTGCTAGTCTAGCGGTGCAAAAAAGTCAATTTTTGCACGGTTGACCGGCTATCCATGGCAAATTCTTTATTGTGTAGTCGACTACTCCTCAACGGCCATCTACTCCAACTTGCCTACCAAGCTCTTGAACGTCCTTGCACGATAGTCTTGCATGATTTTCGCTGCATCGGCTCCAAGTCCCCCGTCTTCAAGGTCAACATCTTGGCATCGTATGTTGTCGCCATGAGCTCAACCCTCTTCTCTTCGAGCTCGATCTTCTTCTCCGTCACCGTCACGAACTTCTCAAACCTCTCGGCCTTCTTTTCGTCCTTCACATCATTGCGCTTGACGCATGCCTCCTCTTTCTTCGCCATTATGTCCTCGAATCTCTACATCATCTTGTCCACCGTCCCTTCTCGCTTCTCCCTCTCTCACTTTCTCCCCCGAAATCCCATTTAGCCTTCTTAGTCGGCTTTCCTTTTGTTGGATCATCTTGGTTTTCATTGACGATGATGTTAACAGTCTTGATGAAATTGGCGATGGATATGAGCCAATTGGGGTGCACATTCTACTTCAACCAACAATGCAGGAACATGCCACTGTTGCAGACGTGTCCTATACAAACAGTTTTTACCCGCTTTCTGCGACGGAGTTTTTAACCGTCGCCTTGCCTGTGATAGGGGGCCCATCCCACATGACCCAAAAACCGTCGGCGATAGGTCCTCCGGTCATACACGCTGAGCAAAAGAGTGCGTGCACGATCTGGTGAGCCATCACAAACAATTATATGGGACAAATCATGTGAGATTTTATTAGGATCATGCACGGTGCCTAGAAGAAATGTATGGCATAGGCTTCCATCACACACGCTTTTTATGTGGAAACGTTTTTGCAAGGTGGCCTAACGCAAACATTTGTTTAACGGAAGTCGTTTATGATTGTTCATTCATCCAATACGTCTACTTTCTAGAAACTGTGTGTGTTGTATGAGGTCATCACCCACTGTTGGGTGAGAGAAACCATATGCAACAGAAAACCCCAATAAGCGGGCCAATTGGCCTATTATTGACAATTCATTTAGTAATAAAATTGACATTTCAAATCAAACACACCATACATTTCATATCCGCATTACGACAACCAGGATTTCACAACTGAATTACATCAGAGTACAACACCAAATAGCTTTAGCAATCAATTGCATCATATAGCTAGCTACGACATTACTCAGTAACACCAAGTTTCACATGCAACATGTCAAACCTTTGGAAAGTAGCATCATATTTGATAAATAAACATATGAATCTCATGTGGAAAACCGCTGAATTTGAATGTCCTTGCAACTTTAGGCCAATAGTTGTGAATGATTGCCCACCCAACCTTCGTCCTCTTGAGGAAGACTTAAATATTGTACTGTGAATACCTTCTTCCTCTCTTCACCATGCATGTGGTTTGAGAGGTAATCAGCGGTGAATTTCTTGTTGGGGAACGTCGCATGGGAAACAAAAATTTTCCTACGCACATGCAAGATCTATCCATGGTGATGAGCATCTAAGAGAGGGAGAGTGGATCTACATACCCTTGTAGATCGCTAAGCGGGAAAGCGTTAAGAAACACGGTTGATGTGGTCGAACGTCTTCGCGATCCAAATCGCAAGCCGTCCCGCGGTCCCATCACGATCCGTCCCGCGATCCAATCATGATCCGTCCCGCGATCCAATCACAGTCCTTTCGATCTAGCGCCGAACGGACGATACCTCCACGTTCAACACACGTACAACTCGATGACGATCTCCACCTCCTTGATCCAGCAAGCGAGGATGGAGAGGTAGATGAGTTCTCCGGCAGCGTGATGGCGTGGCGGGGTGGTGGTGGAGTTGATCCGGTAGGGCTTCGCCAAGCACTACGGAATCAATCTAGAGGAGAAACAGATCTAGAGGAAGAAGAGGGCAACACGTGGAAATTAGGGTTAGGGGCTGCCCTCAAAATCCCTCAATATATATATATAGGAGGAAGGGGAGAGGAGGCAGCCTTGGCCCCTACTCCAAGTAGGTTCGGCCGAACCAAAGAAGGGAGGAATCCACCTCCCACAAGGGAGGTGGGATCCTATTAGGACTCCTTCCTAATTTTGATTTTCCTTCCCCCTTTTGGTTTTTTCCTTTCCCACCCATTCCTAGCCGCATGGGCCTTGTAGGGCTGGTTTGCCCAACCCACTAAGGGCTGGTGCAACACCCCTCAGGCCCATGTGGCCTCCCGGCATGGGTGGCCCCTCCCGATGGCCCTCCGGCACTCCCGATACACTATTGGAAATACCCGAAACTTTTCCTGTGGACAAAACGGGACTTCCTATATATCAATCTTTACCTCTGGGCCATTCTCGAGCTCCTCGTGACGTCCGGGATCTCATCTGGGACTCCGAACAACCTTCGGTCATCAACATACATAACTCAACTATACCGAAACGTCACTGAACCTTAAGTGTGCAAACCCTGCGGGTTCGAGAACTATGCAGACATGACCGAGACACCTCTACGGTCAATAACCAATAGCGGGACCTGGATGCCCATATTGGTTCCTACATATTCTACGAAGATCTTTATCGGTCGAACCTCTATGTCAAGGATTCAGTTAATCTCGTATGTTGTTCGCATTGTTCTTCGGTATGTTACTTGCCCGAGATTCGGTCGTCGGTATATCTATACCTAGTTCAATCTCGTTACCGGCAAGTCTCTTTACTCGTTCCGTAATACAAGATCCCTTGGCTAACTCTTTCGTCACATTGCTTGCAAGGCTTATAGTGATGTTGTATTACCGAGTGGGCCCTGAGATACCTCCCCGTCACACGGAGTAACAAATCCCAGTCTTGATCCATGACAACCCAACAGACACCCTCGGAGATACCTGTAGAGCACCTTTATAGTCACCCAGTTATGTTGCAACGTTTGATACACACAAGGTACTCCGATGTTAGTGAGTTGCATGATCTGATGGTCATAGGAACATATACTTGACATGCAGAAAACTGTAGCAATAAACTGACATGATCATATGCTACGTTTATAGTTTGGGTCTTGTCCATCACATCATTCTCCCAATGATGTGATCCCGTTATCAAATGACATCTCATGTCTATGGTCAGAAAACCTTAACCATCTTTGATCAACGAACTAGTCAACTAGAGGCATACTAGGGACACAGTGTTGTCTATGTACCCACACATGTATTTGAGTTTCCAATCAATACAATTATAGCATGGATAATAAACGATTATCATGCACCAGGAAATATGATAATAATCAATTTATTATTGCTTCTAGGGCATATTTCCAACAGTCTCCCACTTGCACTAGAATCAATAATCTAGCTCACATCACTATGTGATTTGTTATGAATCTCACACCCAATGAGTTCTGGGGTTCGATCATGGTTTGCATGTGAGCAAGGTCTTCAGTCAACGGGTCTGCGGCATTCACATCCATGTGTACCTTGTAAATCTCTATGTCATACTGTAGATATTGCTACCATGCTCCACTTGGAGCTATTCCAAATGGCTGCTCCACTATATGTATCCGGATTGCTACTAAGAGTCATCCAGATTGGTGTTAAAGCTTGCATCGACATAACCCTTTACGACGAACTCTTTATCACCTTCATAATCGAGAAATATTTCCTTAGTCCTCTAGTTACTAAGGATAATCTTGACCGTTGTCCAGTGATCCACTCCTGGATCACTCTTGTACCCCCTTGTCAGACATGGGGCAAGTCACACATCAAGTGCAATACATAGCATGGCATACCAAATAGAACCTATGGCTATTGGCATAGCGGTTGACCTTTGACTTTTCTCTTTCTTCTGTCGTGGTCGAGGTTTGAGTCTTACTCAACTTCACACCTTACAAATCAGGCAAGAACTCTTTCTTTGACTGATCCATTTTGAACTCTTTCAAAATCTTGTCAAGGTATGTACTCATTAAAAGTCTCATCAAGCATCTTGATCTATCTCTATAGATCTTGATGCCCAACAATTAGGTAGCTTTATCCAGGTCTTCCTTTGAAAAACTCTTTTCAAACAACCGTTTATGCTTTCCAGAAATTCTACATAATTTCCAATCAATAATATGTCAACCACATATACTTATCAGAAATTCTATAGTGCTCCCACTCACTTTCTTGTAAATACAAGTTTCTCGTAAACTTTGTATAAACCCAAAAACTTTAATCACCTCATCAAAGCGTATATTCCAACTCCGAGATGCTTGCTCCAGCCCATAGAAGGATTGCTGGAGCTTGCACACCTTTTAGCATCCTTAGGACCGACAAAACCTTCTGGTTGTATCACATACAAACTTTCCTCAAGTAAACCGTTCAGGAAACGATGTTTTGACATCCGTGTGCCAGATTTCATAATTGAAAAATGCAACAACTGCTAACATAATTCCAACAGACTTTAGCATTGCTACGAGTGAGAAAGTCTCATCGTAGTCAACTCCTTGAACTTGTCAGAAACTTCTTTGCGACAAGTCGAGCTTTATAAATGGTGACATTCACCATCAGCGTCCGTCTTCATCTTAAAGATCCATTTGTACTCAATGACATGCCGTTCAACGGGCAAGTCTACCAAAGTCCATACTTGGTTTTCATACATGGATCCTTTATCGGATTTCATGGCCTCTAACCATTTGTTGGAATTCGGGCCCACCATCGCTTCTTCATAGCTTGTAGGTTCAGTGTTGTCTAACAACATGACCTCCAAGACAGGATTGACGGACCACTTAGGAGTAGTACGCGTCCTTGTCGACCTACGAGGTTCAATAGTAACTTGATCCGAAGCTTCATGATCATCATCATTAACTTCCTCTTCAACTGACGTAGGTTCCATAGAAACATCTTTCCGCCCTGCACTACTCTCTGGTTGAAATAAAGGTTCAACAACCTCATCAAGTTCTATCTTCCTCCCACTCAATTCTTTCGAGAGAAACTCTTTCTCGACAAAGGACCCGTTTTTAACAACAAACACTTTGCATTCGGATCTGAGATAGAAGGTATACCCAACTTTTCTTAGGGCATCCTATGAAGTTGCACTTTTCCGCTTTGGGTTCGAACTTATCAGACATAAGTGTCGCATTCCCAAACTCTGAGAAATGACAGCTTAGGTTTCTATCAAACCATAATTCATACAGTGTCATCTCAACGGATTTAGATGGTGCCCTATTTAAAGTGAATCTAGTTGTCTCTGATGCATAACCTCAAAACGACAGTGGCAAAACGATATGAGACATCATAGTACGCACCATATTCAATAGAGCACGACTATGACGTTTGGACATACCATCACACTGTGGTGTTCCAGGTGGCGTGAGTTGTGAAACAGCTTCCACACTATCTTAAGTTGTATACCAAACTCGCAACTCAGATATTTACCTCCCCGATCATATCGTAGACATTTTATCTTCTTGTCACGATGATCTCAAACCTCACTCTGAATTTGTTTGAACTTTTCACATGATTCAGACTTTTGTTTCATTAAGTAAATATCCCCATATCTACTCAAATCATAAGTGAAGGTAAGAAAATAACGATATCCACTACGTGTTTCAACACTCATTGGACCACATACATCAACATGTATCAATTCCAATAAGTTACTTACCCGCATTGGACCACATACATCATAATGGTGTATCGATACCATCATACTGGAAAATGGGGTCTTAGTCATCTTGCCTAAGAGGCATGGTACACATGTCTCAACTGATTCGAAATCGAGTGAGTCCAAAGAACCATCAGCATGGAGTTTCTTCATGTGCTTTACACCATTATGACCTTTAGCAGCAGTGCCATAAGTATGTGGTACTATCATTATTAACTTTGCATCTTTTGGCATCAATGTTATGAACATGTGTATTTACTACGACCGAGATTTCAATAAACCATTCTCATTGGGTGTATGACCATTGAAGGTATTATTCATGTAAACAGAATAACCATTATTCTCTAACTTAAATGAATAACAACATTGCAATAAACATGATCTAATCACGTTCATGCTCAATGCAATCATCAAATATTTATTTAGGTTCATCACTAATCCCGAAGGTAGAGAGAGTGTGCGATGGTGATCACATCAACCTTGGAAACACTTCCAACACACATCTTCACCTCACCCTTAGCTAGCCTCCATTGATTCCATAGCTTTTATTTCGAGTTACCAACATTTAGCAACTGAACTGGTATCTAATACCCAGGTGCTACTAGGAGTATTAGCAAGGTACACATCAATAATATGTATATCAAATATACTTATGTCGACGTTGCCAGCCTTCTTATCTACCAAGTATCTAGGGTTGTTCCGTTTCAGTGACCGCTCTCCTCATAATAGAAGCACTTAGTCTCGGGTTTGGGTTCAACCTTGGGTTTCTTCACTGGAGCAGCAACTGGCTTGCCATCCATGAAGTTTCCCTTCTTGCCCTTGTCCTTTGTGAAACTATTGGTTTTATTAACCATCAACACTTGATGCTCCTTCTTGATTTCTACCTTCGCGGTGTCAAACATCGCGAATAGCTCAGGGATCATCTTTTCCATCCCTGGCATGTTTATAGTTCATCACGAAGCTCTAGCAGCCTTGTGGCAGTGACTTGGAGAACTATATTAATCACTATCTTATCCGGAAGATTAACTCCCACTCGATTCAAGTGATTGTAGCACCCAGACAATCTGAGCACATGCTCACTGATTGAGCTATTCTCCTTCATCTTGTAGGCAAAGAATCTTGTTGGAGGTCTCATACCTCTCAAAACGGGCACGAGCCTGAGATCCCAATTTTAGCTCTTAGAACATCTCATATGTTCTGTGATGTTCAAAATGTTTTGGAGCCTCAGTTCTAAGCCGTAATGCATGACGCACTGAACTATCAAGTACTCATCAGAACATGCGTGTCAGATGTTCACAACATCTACAGACAACGCTTGAGGGGATGGTGCACTGAGCGGTGCATCAAGGACACAAGTCTTCTTTGCAGCAATGAGGACACTCCTCAGATCACGGACCCCGTCCGCATTATTGCTACCATCATCTTTCAACTTACTTTTCTCTAGGAACGTATCAATAAAACAGGGGAGCTACAACGCGAGCTATCTACAACATAATTTGCAAAGACACTTTGACTATGTTCATGATAATGAGTTCAATTAATCATATTACCTAAGAACTCCCACTCAAATTGACATCCCTCTGGTCATCCGAGTGATACATGATCCAAATTCACCAACTCAAGTCCGATCATCACGTGAGTTGAGGTGGTTTCAATGGTGAACATCATCATGTTGATCATATCTACTATATGACTCATGTTCGACCTTTCGGTCTCTTGTGTTCCGAGGCCATGTTTGTAGATGCTAGGCTCGTCAAGTTTAACCCGAGTCTTTTGCACGTGCAACACTGGCTTGCACCCGTTGTATGTGAACGTAGAGTCTATCACACCCGATCATCACGTGGTGTCTCGACATGACGAACTTTCGCAACGGTGCACACTCGGGGAGAACACAATTTTATCTTGAAATTTTAGTGAGGGATCACCTTATAATGCTACCATCGTCCTAAGCAAAACAAGGTGCATAAAAGGATTAACATCACATGCAAATCATAAGTGACATGATATGGCCATGAACTTGTGCTTTTGATCTCCACCTATGAAGCACCGGCATGATCTCCATCGTCACCGGCATGACACCATGATCTCCATCATCTTGATCTCCATCAATGTGTCGCCATCGGGGTTGTCGCACCCACCATGTTTCTACTACTATTCCTATCGCTTAGCGATAAAGTAAAGCATTACATAGCGCTTAATGATTGACACGCAGGTCATACAATAATTAAATACAACCCTATGGCTCCTGCTGGTTGCCGTACTCATGAAAATGCAAGTCGTGATATTCTATACAAAACATGATCATCTGATACATCACTTATATCTCATCATGTAATTGGCCATATCACATCACAACATACCCTGCAAAAACAAGTTAGACGTCCTGTAATTGTTGTTGCATGTTTTACGTGGCTGCTACGGGTACCTAGCAAGAACGATTCTTACCTATGCAAAACCGCAACGGTGATACACAAATTGCTATTCGACCTTCTCAAGGACTGCCTTTGTCGAATCCGATCCAACTAGAGTAGGAGAGACAAACACCCGCCATCCATCTTTATGCAACAAAGTCACATGTCAGTCGATGGAACCGGTCTCTCGTACGTGGATGAGTAAGGTTGGTCTGGGCCGCTTCATCCCACAATACCGCTGAATCAAGAAAAAACCAAGGGAGGAAGCAATCTGAATATCAATGCCCACAAACTATTTTGTGTTCTACTCAAGATCTCATCTACGCATAGACCTAGCTCTGATGCCACTGTTGGGGAACGTCACATGGGAATCAAATTTTTTCCTACGCACATGCAATATCTATCCATGGTGATGAGCATCTATGAGAGGGAGAGTGGATATACATACCCTTGTAGATCGCTAAGCGGGAAGCGTTAAGAAACGCGTTTGATGTGGTCGAACATCTTCGCGATCCAAATTGCAAGCCGTCTCGCAATCCCATCACGATCCGTCCCGTGATCCAATCACGACCCGTCCCGCGATCCAATCACGGTCCTTCCGATCTAGGGCCGAACGGACATCACCTCCGCGTTCAGCACACGTACAACTCGATGATGATCTCCACCGCCTTGATCCAGCAAGCGAGGGTGGAGAGGTAGATGAGTTCTCCGGCAACGCGATGGCGTGGCGGCGGCGGTGGTGGAGCTGATCCGGCAGGGCTTCGCCAAGCACTACGGAATCAATCTAGAGGAGAAACAGATCTAGAGGAAGAAGAGGGCAGCACGTGGAAATTAGGGTTTGGGGCTGCCCTCATAATCCCTCAATATATATAGGAGGGAGGGGTGAGGAGGTAGCCTTGGCCCCTACTCCAAGTAGGTTCGGCCGAACCAAAGAAGGGAGGAATCCACCTCCCACAAGGGAGGTGGGATCCTATTAGGAATCCTTCCTAATTTGGATTTTCCTTCCCCCTTTTGTGGTTTTCCTTTCCCACTCTTTCCTAGCCGCATGTGCCTTGTAGGGCTGGTTTTCCCAGACCACTAAGGCCTGGTGCAACACCCCTCAGGCCCATGTGGCCTCCCGGCTTGGGTGGCCCCTCCCGATGGCCCTCCGGCACTCCCGGTACACTACCGGAAATACCCGAAACTTTTCCGGGGGCCAAAACGGGACTTCCTATATGTCAATCTTTACCCCCGGACCATTCTGGAGCTCCTCGTGACGTCCAGGATCTCATCCGGGACTCCGAACAACCTTCGATCACCAACATACGTACCTCAACTATATCGAAACGTCATCGAACCTTAAGTGTGCAGACCCTACGGGTTCGAGAACTATGCATACATGACCGAGACACCTCTACGGTCAATAACCAATAGCGGGACCTGGATGCCCATATTGATTCCTACATATTCGACAAAGATCTTTGTCGGCCGAACCTCTATGTCAAGGATTCAGTTAATCCCGTATGTTGTTCCCTTTGTTCTTCGGTATGTTACTTGCCCGAGATTCGATCGTCGGTATCTCTATACCTAGTTCAATCTCGTTACTAGAAAGTCTCTTTACTTGTTCTGTAATACATGATCCCATGGCTAACTCTTTAGTCACATTTCTTGCAAGGCTTATAGTGATGTTGTATTATCGAGTGGGCCCTAAGATACCTCTCCGTCACACGGAGTAACAAATCCCAATATAGATCCATGCCAACCCAACAGACACCCTCGGAGATACTTGTAGAGCACCTTTGTAGTCACCCAGTTACGTTGCGACGTTTGATACACACAAGGTACTCCTCCGGTGTCAGTGAGTTGCATGATCTCATGGTCATCGGAACAGATACTTGACATGCAGAAAACTGTAGCAATAAACTGACATGATCATATGCTACGTTTATAGTTTGGGTCTTGTCCATCACATCATTCTCCTAATGATGTGATCTCGTTATCAAATGACATCTCATGTCTATGGTTAGGGAACCTTAACCATCTTTGATCAACGAACTAGTCAACTAGAGGCATACTAGGGACATAGTGTTGCCTATGTACTCACACATGTATTTGAGTTTCCAATCAATACAATTATAGCATGGATAATAAACAATTATGATGAACAAGGAAATATGAGAATAACCAATTTATTATTGCCTCTAGGGCATATTTCCAACATTTCTTTGTAAAGGACATGAAACAAAGATATGCATAACTATCTGTTCTAAATTTTGAAATGGCGCAAAGGAAAAAACTAGGTAAAAGAATTAGCACCATTCTGTAGTTGGCTGATGTCTTCTTTATGTACAAGCAAAGATCTTGTTGTAATTCATCGTTAGTTTCTTTATCCTAACAATCTTTCTGAGTTTCTTGACTTGAATGATATTCATGGAGATCTCATTTCACCATATGCAAAATGAATCGAACAGTGGGTCTAAACCTCTAACAGCAGGACCTACATGTGCAAGACCAAAAAGTTAAAAACCTAGATATTAGAATGGTTGCTGCAGTTGCACAATAATGAGCTATAAGCCAAAGGACCATGCATGTGCAAACCTTGATGGTAAACTTCAGTGCATCCCATTGTTTCCCTGTAACACATATAAGGTAATTATTGATCAATTTAAATGAGACTTGGCATACTATAAGTAAAATATATTGATGAAAAATAAACACATTGTAGATACAGTAGATGAATTCAAGCCATATGGAAAAGCCAGTTATCCAAACCAAACATGCTTAAGAACTTGAAAATATAGCAATTGTATATGTTTCTCATGTATTTAGTATAGTCACATCTATTTATTTCTCACTCCATAACAATACAAAATTGAACCCGCAAGAATTGAACATCGTATTTTAGAATCAAACCAAACAGTTAACTGAACATCACAACAAATGAACCAAACAGGTAACTGAGCACCACATTGCACATTATATATAACATATATACTAGAAGATCACATTACACATTAACATCACAAGAAGGCACCGGCAGTGGCCTCGAGAAAACACCATGAACTGTGTTCAAAGCAGCCAACCGCGTTTAGGCGTCCGCGCACGAGGTGTCGACCATGGGGTCTATGGCGAGGTGCTCCTCCAAGATCCGACAGTTGGCACATGTAGAGACCCGATCTCACGGGATCGGAGTCTCTGTGCTTAAGTGTCATCCCTGGATCGGTATGCTGACACACACAGTACTTGAGGATTTACAACAGAGTTCAATCACACATTGATTACATCGAGAATCATCAAAGAGTATTTATTACAATAATGTGGCCTAAGGCCAAGTTAAACCAAAAACATGCGGAAGAAAAAGTGTAACGAGTCCATCAACTCCACGAGCAAGCTGAGTGCAGAACAATGACCTATCGCACCTTATTCGTCGTCGGATAAATCTGCAACATGATAGGTTGCAGCCGTGTAGGTCAGTACATGGAATGTACTGGCAAGTCACACCATAAAGTGTAATGAGCCTACATAGTACATGCAATTTGGCTGGTGGTAAGCTCTAAGTTTAGTTTTGCATAAAGCTTGTTTTTCCATATCAGAATTGATTGCTTTACTTCTACAAATATCATAAGGCTGAGATGATGCCCATCTCAACCATTCCAAAATTTTATACCCAATTGATTTATTAAGAGTGATGAGATCTCCCTACATTTCCACTACTAAAAGCTCAAGCTGTCCATGACCGGGGACACGGCTAATCGATTAGGTTTTAACTCTGCAGAGGTTGTGCAATTTTCCCTACAAGACTCGACCACCTCCTTGATCGGAAGGTCGAGACATAGTCTTTTGATAGCATTTCCCCTAACCCATGGATAGGCCGGTACATCTACATCATCTACATCTGCTAGCCTATCCCGGAAGAGGTCACGCCTTGGTCGCATCTGTTGGGTCAGCATAGAGGGGGTATAGATCGAATTAGGCCTAAGGGAGAAACACTACCCATATGCACATGATGTCAAATAAAAATCCAAATCACTCCAATTCAATTCAATCAAAGAGTTCACACGAAACAAATCTAAGGTGAGCCATGTCACAAGGTTTGACAAGGTCCCACAAATAAATCAGACAAATACTAATCGACTATCGAATCCTAATCTCCCATGGTGGTCTAAGTCTACTCCTCATCGGAAGAGAGATCTATCATGTTGATGTTGGCTCCAGCGGCATCACTCTGAATCTCCTCGTTGTCATCCTCAGTCTTTGTCCTGACCGACGTAGTCCCCGTAAGAGTGATCCTCTTGGAGATTCTCCCCGTTATCCAGCTCTTCCTCAGCTTCCTCCAGCTGAAACTTCAAGTTGTCGAACTTTTCCTGCAACACATCAAGCTCTGCCTCATGCTCTGCGCGGGCGTTCTGAAGCTCTTCTTCCAGCTCGACCTTGCGGGTAGTCAGGTTGTGGGTGGTGACGAGGTAGTCGTCCATCTCTTCCTTCATCTTGGTGATGAGCTCCTCCAGGTCCTCAATGTGTGAGTTGATGGTGTCGTCCTCCCTGGTGCGCACCACATCTCCATCCGTGTCACGGCGTGCGTACAAGACATAGTTAGTCCTCCTGAGATCCTCGCGGTAGTCCTGGCGGATGCGCCCAAGTGCAAAGAGCGCAACGATCCCTTTGCCAATGCCCCATGATCTTACTTCTATGTAGAAGTCGATCGGCTCAATGGCATTTCCAAAAGTTCGCCCTGGAATGTGGACGTCAATCTTCCAGCGCATCTCCTCAGATAGAGTGGCCATGAAGGTACCGGTGAAGCTAGGCAAGGCAATGCGCAGATGACCTGCGATATCCACGAGCTGTCTTCCAAAGGGAATGGTTGCGTCGGGCTGAGCAAACTGAACGATGGGGGTCGACATCTACAATTTGAAAGAGAGGAGAAATTAGTAGTGAAGCAGGGAAAAGTATGAGACCAAAACAGGAGGATAAAAAGTGTTTTAAAATGTGATTTTTATCCTATGGCTTTCCATTTTCTAGGGTCGCGTCCTATAGTCAACCTGGCCTAATTCTGCTCATATCTAATACCCTATATTTGACATCATGTGCATATGGGTAGTGTTGTAAAAGTCTGATCGTTTTGGTATATAATACCCTATATTTTTGTTTCTGCTCAGATCTAAAAAGAAGAGGTCTAAAAAAAAGATAAACACACACACACACGCATTGGCCAGGCCGGCCGAAGCCTAGCCAGGATGAGCCCTCCCAGCGACCCAGCTTCACACGAGCGCTCGCCCGAAGCCCAACGCACGCACGCATGCTCGTCTAATCTCTCTCTCCCCACGATCGCTCTCCTCTCTCTCTCACGTAACTGCCAGGTGGGGCCCGACCCAGGTCGTCTCCAACCTCCCGCCTGGTGCGCACGGATAGCGCAGAGTAGGAGCTCCCAAACCATACGACCGAACCTCTCGGGATAATGCTTATCCCGCAGCCCCGGACGTCCTAGCCGCGCCTATAAAAGGCCCCCGATGCCCTCTCTCCATTCAGCCAACCCGCTCCTCCTCTCGCCGCTCAGAGCCGACCCCGTCACCGTTCACATCTCACCGGAGCCGAGTCTGTTCGCCGGAGGTTTTGTCGCCGGTGAACCTCCCTTGCCCCTGTTTATTCACAGAATCGGATCCCCTCATCCTTGCGCACCTCCCTGACATCCTCGTTGCCCCTAGGACGCACCGAAGATGCCACCCCCGATGACCTGCGTCGCCGGAGTTCACCGGAGCACAGGAGCTTCACCGCCTCGCCTCGCTCCCTCCGGTCGTCGCCGCCGACCATCGTCACCACCGACCGAAGGCCCTCGCCGAGCTGCAGCCACCGGATGACCTCGCGAGCGCCGAAGATCGCCGGAGCCGCCGCTCAGTCGACGCCGAGCTTCTGCCACACGCACGCACGAGCGTCTCTGTAAGCTCCCGCTCCTCTGTAGATTAGTTTAGTTTTTTTTCTTTTAGGTTTTTTTAGACCAAAGAGGTACCGGTTAACCGCGTTTTAATATAAACTGTGCGGTTTATTTAAACCGAACGTCGGTTTGTTCTTTTTAGTTTAGCCGAACCGGTGATTTACCTAGTTTGCGAACGTTCGCCGCATAGCCACTGCGGCGAACATAGTCAATCGAGCCATTCGCTTCGCGCTCTAGTCGCGAACGTCCACACTTTAGAGTTTTCAGAAAATGTTCTATAGCAGTTTTTTCAGATTTTATTCAAAACTTCAAACGGCCTTAACTTTTTAACCGTAGGTCGAAACGAGATGAAACAAGAGGCTAAATTTTCGTCTCGAATAGCCCTAACCAGAAAACCCATAGTTGCAGATTTTTGCAAGTTCAAGTTTGAAATTATTTCAGATTTGAATTTAAATTTCATTAGGCCATATCTTTCAAACGGTATACCCGTTTGAAGTGATTCTTTTTGCACCACGTCAGACGAACTAAATCCTTTGCCACTATATATTCTACACCATTATTTTCTGTTCACCATAATTTTACTAGGATGCCTTGTAGGAACACTAGTGCACGTCACGAATTTTTAACACTAGTCACACTTTGAAAATTTTCATGCTAATGACTTGTGTTGGATTTTTTATTTGGTTTTTGCAAATATTTTGTTGCATGTCTTTAAATTGTATGAATGCATGTTTATGTGTGTTTTATTTACTTTGCGATAGATTGTATGAAGTGCGAAGCAGAGTACTACCATTCACTAGAACTTCACTCCCAGCACGAAGGCAAGTTACATTTTGATCATGTCAGTTTTACCTATGTTTTATTTTTGCACTTAGTCCTTTGATGTAGGAGTGCATGATAGGAGTTTATACTTGTTAGATTTATTATCACCCAGTAGTTCATTGAGGTAGGTCGAAACCATGCAAACTTTGTCGCCACCGTGTTATGTTATAATGCTTCGCCAAAGTAGACGTGGATTGGGGAGTGTTATCACCTTGAGATGTGAGTGACAAAGTAGTAACTAGGACCAACTTTAATGAACTACCTGGGTGGAAATTGGTTTGTATGGTGGCGATGTATAGTGAGAGCATTCATGGGAATCCATGGGAGTGCACACTAGTGGTCCGTCCACCCAGGCTCAAAGTGATCAACCTTATTTTCATGTCTATAAGCTTCCGTGTGCAGCCGCAAGCCAATATGGGCTCTGGTGTAGTTGAGTAGATGGTGTGACCTCTTCCGGGATAGGCTAGCAGATTTAGATGATGTAGGTGTATCGGCCTATCCGTGGGTTAGGGGAAATGCTATCGAAAGACTGTGTCTCGATCTTTCGATCAAGGAGGTGGTCGAGTCTTGTGGGGAAAAGTGCACAACCTCTGCAGAGTTAAAAATCTAATCGATTAGCCGTGTCCCCGGTCATGGACAACTTGAGCTTTTAGTAGTGGAAATGTGGGGAGATCTCATCACTCTTAATTAATCAATTGGGTATAAACTTTTGGAATGGTTGAGGTGGGCATCATCTCAGACTTATGATATTTGTAGAAGTAGAGCAATCATTTCTGATAGGGAAAAACTAGCTTTATGCAAAACTAAACTTAGAGCTTTCCACCAGCCAAATTGCATGTACTATGTAGGCTCATTACACTTTATGATGTGACTTGCCAGTACATTCCATGTACTGGCCTACACGGCTGCAACTTATCATGTTGTAGATTCATCCGACGACGAATAAGGTGCGATAGGTCGTTGTTCTGCACTCAGCTTGCTCGTGGAGTTGATGGACTCGTTACACTTTTTGCTTCCGCATGTTTTTGTTTACTTGGCCTTAGGCCACATTATTGTAACAAATACTCTTTGAGGATTCTCGATGTAATAAATGTGTGATTGAACTCTGTTGTAAATCCTCAAGTACTGTGTGTGTCAGCATACCGATCCAGGGATGACACTTAAGCACAGAGACTCTGATCCCTTGAGATCGGGTCGCTACAGCACACATGGCAGCCCTCGCGACCTCATTTGCGCATGCGGCCGTGATTTTATTCTCCGCTGCCAGATGCCCCTTGAGCTTCTGGATATACTGCATGTACCATGGCTTAGGGCGGCGCTTATTTATAGGATGGGGCGGCGGTTTGGCTGGAAGGTGTCGCCGACAGTCGGGGCATGTGGAGAAGGATGAGGAGGGTGGGGTGCGGATTAACTGACTAGATCGACGAGGCTGCGTAGTAGGAAGGAGCATTGCCAGCAAAGAGGCGGCGCTGCAAGCAATAAGTGCATGTCTGGACTTGGGAAAACAAGGAGGAAACATTGGTAATATGGCTTTCGGTAGGGGCGAGGTAGACATTTCTACGGTTACCAAAATATTTCGCTCGGTACGGTGAAAATTGAAAAACTAACGTGCAAATATGGTTGACGCGCGGGTGCTGGACTATTGCTAGCCAAGCTTCCGGAGTAAGCCACACCCCAAGATATTTTATATTTCATCGCACATGATTCTTGCTAATGAAATGTTTGAGGTGTATTTGATTTTTCATTTGGCGGAAAAGGTTGGTGTTTTGATTGCTAGCACATTTATCTTCGGTGAACATGCAACTATAGGATTGTCATGTTAATATATGGAATTATCCAAGGTTCGTTTGGACATCTTTATACATTAACTAGGTTTCCTAGGCATTTAGTGTGCATAATTCAAATTTGAACTACAACCACATGCTCTAGTGCACCAAAATGGGTTGAAAATCACATATGTATCCCTGGGTGCATATTTCAAAGACCTTGGCTTCGTGGATCGGCTGTAAACATTTAGAAGCTTGGTTCTTAAATTCCTGTAAATCCAAAACTCGTTGGAAATCCATGAAACTTGGCATGGTGTCATGAAATGGCACCAACATGCCATGGTAATTTTTTGTCCAATTTGGGATTTTTTTTGCATAAGCTTCTTACAAACCATAGCTTCTCACTAGAAGCCTCGTGGTTCCGGTAGGGAACGTGTCACCTTTTTGGAGGAAATGACATTCGTTGCCTCTTCTCGCCTTGAATATTTTTCTAGAGGCAACATGCAACTATATGAGTGTCGTGTTAAAGTTTGGAATTATCCAGGGTTCGTTTGGACATTTTTATACATTAACTAAGTTTCTAGGCATTTGGTGTGCATAATTCAAATTTGAACTACATGCATATGCTCCGGTGGACCAAAATGGGTTGAAAATCGTATATATATCCCTGGGTGCATGTTTAGTTCCCAGGCAAGAAATGAGAATGAATTTCAAACAAATGAGTGTCATGGATCAGTCGCAAACATTGAGAAGTTTTGTTTTAAAATTCCTGTAAATTCAAGACTCGTCTGAAATTCATGAAACTTGGCATGGTGTCATGAAATGGCACCAAAATGTCGTGGTAAATTATTTGTCCAATTTGGGATTTTTTGGCATAAGCTTCTTACAAACCAGAGCTTGTCACTAGAAGCCTCGTGGTCCCAATAGGGAATGTGTCACCTTTGTGTATGAACGAGTAAAGAGACTTGACGGTAACGATATTGAACTAGGTATGGAGGTACCTACGATCAAATCTCGAGCAAGTAACATACCGATGGACAAAGGGAACCGCATATGGGATTGTCTGAACCCTTGAGATCATGGTTCGACCGATAAAGATCTTCCTCGAATATGTAGGAACCAATATGGGCATCGAGGTCTCGCTTTGGTTATTTACCATAGAGTTGTCTCAGTCATGTCTACATAGTTCTCGAACCCACAGGGTCTGCACACTTAACGTTCGGTGACGATTTGGTATTGTTGAGTTATGTATGTTGGTGACCAAAGGTTGTTCGGAGTCCCGTATGAGATTCCGGACGTCACGAGGAGTTCCGGAATGGTCCGGAGCTAAAGATATATATATATATATATATATAATGGGAAGTCATATTTTGGCTACCGAAAAAGTTTTGATTTTTTCGGGTATTGTACCGCGAAGTTTCTAGAAGGTTCCAAAAACTTTCGAAGGAGTCCGGAAGTCTTCCACCACGTACCAAGGGTTTTCATGGGCTGAGGGGAGGCGCCTTGGCCTTATTGGGCCAGGCGTACAAGTCCCTCAAGGCCCATGTGGTTTGGGAGAGGTGGAAAGTCCATTTGATTATGGAAAAGGAGGGAATTGGACTAGGAGTCCAGCTCCTCCTCCTTGGCTGCTCCCTAGGGCTTGGAGGGGCTGATATCCATGCCCCTCCACCTATATATAGAGAGGAAGTGGCGCCCCAAGAGTACACACAAATCCCTCGGCACCCCTCGCTCTTCCTAGATCATTTTCTTTTCTGTTCGTGATTTCGGTAGCGCTAGGCGTAGCCCTGCCGGGATAGCAGCACCACCACCGCCACCACGCCGTCGTGTTGCTGGAGAAGTCATCTACTACTCCGACCTAGCTCGCTGGATCGAGGAGGTGGAGACTTCATCGAGCTGTACGTGTGCTGGATGCGGAGGTGCCATGCGTTCGACACTAGATCGGGACGGATCGTGATTGCATCGCGAGACGAATTGTGATTTGGATCGCGAAGACGTTCGAGTAAATCAATGGCGTTTCTTAATGCTTCCCGCTTAGCGATCTACAAGGGTACGTAGATCCACTTCCCCCTCATAGTTGTTGATCTCCATAGATAGATCTTGGGTGTTCGTAGGAATTTTTTTGTTTCCCATACAACGTTCCCCGACAGTGATATGAGAGCTAGGTCTATGCATAGATAACATGCATGAGTAGAACACAAAACAGTTTGTGAGCGTTGATGTTCAGATTTCTTACCTCCTTAGTTTTATCTTGATTCAGCGGTATTGTGGGATGAAGCGGCTCGGACCAACCTTACGCGTCCACGTTCGAGAGACCGGTTCCATTGACTGACATGTAACTTTGTTGCATAAGATGGCTGGCAGGTGTCTGTCTCTCCCACCTTAGTTGAATCGGATTCGTCAAAGGCGCTCCTTCTAGAAGGTTAAAAGGCAACTTGATTATCACCGCTGTGGCTTTGCGTAGGTAAGAATCGTACTTGCTAGATACCCATAGCAGCCACGTAAAACATGCAACAACAATTAGAGGACGTCTAACTTGTTTTTGCAGGGTATGTTGTGATATGATATGGCCAAAGACATGATGTGATATATGTGATGTATGAGATGATCATGCTTTGTAATAACTTATATCAACTTGCATGTGGATGCATACGGCAACCGGCAGGAGCCATAGGTTTGTCTTTAATTATTGTATGACCTATGTGTCAATCATTAAGTGTTATGTAATGCTTTACTTTATCGCTAAGCGGTAGCAATAGTAGTAGAAGCATGGTTGGCGCGACAACCCCGATGGCGACACAATGATGGATATCATGATGATAGAGACCATGGTCTTATGCCGGTGACGATGGAGATCATGCCGGTGCTTTGGAGATGGAGATCAAAAGCACAAGTTCATGGCCATATCATGTCACTTATGATTTGCATGTGATGTTAATCCTTTTATGCATCTTATTTTGCTTAGGGCGACGGTAGGATTATAAGGTAATCGCTCACTAAAAATTTCAAGATAAAATTGTGTTCTCCCCGAGTGTGCACTGTTATGAAGGTTCGTCGTTTCGAAGCACCACGTGATGATCAGGTGTGATAGACTCTACGTTCGCATACAACGGATGCAAGTCAGTGTTGCACATGCAGAACACTCGTATTAAACTTGACGAGCCTAGCATGTACAGACATGGCCTTGGAACACAAGAGACCAAAAGGTCGAACATGAGTCATATCGTAGGTATGATCAACATGGAGATGTTCACCATTGAAACCACCTCATCTCACATGATGATCAGACTTGGGTTGGTGGATTTGGATCATGTCACACTTAGACAACCTGAGGGATGTTGATTTGAGTGGGAGTTCTTTAGTAATATGATTAATTGAACTCATTATCATGAACATAGTCTAAGTTGTCTTTGCAAAATTATGTTGTAGATCAATAGCTCGCATTGTAGCGCCCCTGTGTTTTTATACGTTCCGAGAGAAAATAGAGTTGAAAGATGATGGTAACAATTATGCGGACTAGGTCCGTGATTAGAGGATTGTCCTCAGTTGCTGCACAGAAGGCTTATGTCCTTAATGCACCGCTCGGTGCGCCACCCCCTCAAGCGGTGGATGTGGATATTGTGAACATCTGACATGCACGTTCTGATAACTACTTGATAGTTTAGTGCGTCATGCATTGCAGCTTAGAATTCAGGCTCCAAATACATTTTGAACATCACGGAGCATATGTGATGTTCCAAGAGCTGAAATTGGATTTCAAGATCGTGTCCGTGTTGAGAGGTATGAGACCTCCAACAAGATTCTTTGCCTGCAAGATGAAGGAGAATAGCTCAATCGGTGAGCATGTTCTCAGAGTGTCTGGGTGCTACAATCGCTTGAATCGTGTGGGAGTTGATCTTCTAGATAAGATAGTGATTGATATAGTTCTCCAAGTCACTGCCACCAAGTTACCAGAGTTTCGTGATGAACTATAAACATGCGAGGGATGAGAAAGATGATCCCTAAGCCATTCAAAATGTTTGACACCACAAAGGTAGAAATCAAGAAGGAGCATCAAGTGTTGATGGTTAGTAAAACCACTAGTTTCGAGAAGGGCAAGGTCAAGAAGGGAAACTTCAAGAATGGCAAACCAGTTGCCGCTCTAGTGAAGAAAACCAAGGTTGAACCCAAACCCAAGACTAAGTGCTTCTATTATGAGGGGAATGATCACTGAAGCGGAACTCCCTAGATACTTGGTAGATAAGAAGGCTGGCAAAGTCAATAGAAGTATATTTGATATACGTATTGTTGATGTGTACCTTACTAGTACTCATAGTTGCACCTGGGTATTAGATACCGGTTCAGTTGCTAATGTTAGTAACTCGAAATAAAAGCTTCGGAATAAACAGAGACTAGGTAAGGGCGAGGTGACGATGTGTGTTGGAAGTGTTTCCAAGGTTGATGTGATCACCATCGCATGCTCCCTCTACCTTCAGGATTAGTGTTAAACTTGAATAAATGTTATTTGGTGTTTGCGTAGAGCATGAACATGATTAGATCGTGTTTATCGCAATACGATTATTCATTTAAGTCAGATAATAATGGTTATTTGGTTTACATGAATAATATCTTCAATGGTCATGCACCCAATGTGAATGGTTTATTGAATCTCGATCGTAGTGATACACATGTTCATAATATTAATGCCAAAAGATGCAAAATTAATAACGATAGTACCACATACTTATGGCACTACCGCTAAGGTCATATTGGTGTAAAGCGCATGAAGAAACGCCATGCTGATGGATCTTTGGATTCACTTGATTTTGAATCAGTTGAGACATGCGTAAAATGCCTCATGGGCAAGATGACTTAGAACCTGTTTTCGAGATGATGGAGCGGGCAAGTGACTTATTGGAAATAATACATGTTGATGTATGCGGTCCAATGAGTGTTGAAGTGTGCGGTGTATATCGTTATTTTCTTACATTCACTGATGATTTGAGTAGATATGTGTATATTTACTTAATGAAACACAAGTCTGAAACGTTTGAAAATTCAAGCAATTTCAGAGAGAAGTTTAAGATCATCGTGACTAGAAGATAAAATGTCTATGATATGATCGTGGAGGTTAATATCTGAGTTACAAGTTTGGTATGCAACTTAAGACAATGTGGAAATTGTTTCACAACTCACGCCACCTGGAACATCATAGTGTGATGGTGTGTCTGAATGTTGTAGTCGTGCTTTATTGGATATGGTGCGTACTATTATGTTTCTTATCGTTTTGCCACTACCGTTTTGGGGTTATGCATTAGAGACAACTACATTCACTTTAAATAGGGCACCATCTAAATTCGTTGAGATGACACCATATGAATTATGGTTTGGCAAAAACCTAAGCTGTCATTTCTTAGAGTTTGGGAATGTGACACTTATGTCTAATAAGCTCGAACCCAAAGCGGAAAAGTGCATCTTCATAGGATACTCTAAGGAAACAGTTGGGTGTACCTTCTATCTCAGATCCGAGAGCAAAATGTGTGTTGCTAAAAACAAGTCCTTTCTTGAGAAAGAGTTTTTCTCGAAAGAATTGAATGGGTGGAAAGTAGAACTTGATGAGGTTGTTGAACCGTCACTTCAGTTGGAGAGTAGCACGATGCAGAAAGATGCTTCTAGGGCGCCTACACCAAGTGAAGAGGAAGCAAATGATGATGATCATGAAGCTTCGGATCAAGTTACTACCAAGCCTTGTAGGTCAACAAGGACCCGTTCCGCCCCTAAGTGGCACGACAATCCTGTCTTGGAGGTCATGTTGTTGGAGAACAGTGAGCCTACAAGCTATGAAGAAGCGATGGTGGGCCCGGATTCCAACAAATGGCTAGGAGCCATGAAATCCGAGAAAGGATCCATGTATGAAAACCATGTATGGACTTTGGTAGACTTGCCCGATGAATGACAGGTCGTTGAGTACAAATGGACCTTTAAGAAGAAGACAAACACTGATGGTAATTGTCAACATTTATAAAGCTCGTCTTGTCACAAAGATGTTTCCGATAAGTTCAAGGAGTTGACTACGATGAGACTTTGTCACCCGCAGTGATGCTAAAGTCTGTTGGAATTATGTTAGCAGTTATTTTATTTTTCAATTATGAAATCTGGTAGATGGATGTCAAAACAACAGTTCCTCAATGGTTTCCTTGAGGATAGGTTTTATGTGATATAACCGTAAGGTTTTTTCGATCCTAAGGATGCTACAAGGTATGCAAGCTCCAGCAGTCCTTCTATGGACTAGAGCAAGCATCTTGGAGTTGGAATATATGCTTTGATGAGGTAATCAAAGCTTTTGGGTTTATACAAAGTTTATAAGAAACTTGTATTTACAAGAAAGTGAGTGTGAGCACTATAGAATTTCTGATAAGTATATGTGGATGACATATTGTTGATAAAAAATAATGTAGAATTTATGGAAAGCATAAATGGTTATTTTAAAGGAGTTTTTCAAAGGAAGACCTAGATAAAGCTACTTAAATATTGGTCATGAAGATCTATAGAGATAGATCAAGACGCCTGATAAGACTTTCAATGAGTACATACCTTGACAAGATTTTGAAAGAGTTCTAAATGGTTCAGTCAAAGAAGGAGTTCTTGCCTGATTTGTAAGCTGTGAAGTTGAGTAAGACTCAAAGTTCGACCATGGCAGAAGAAAGAGAAAGGACGAAGGTCATCCCCTATGCCTTAGCCGTAGGCTCTATATAGTATGCAATGATGTGTACCATACCTGGTGTGTGCCTTGCCATGAGTCTGTCAAGGGGTACAAGAGTGGTCTAGGAGTGGATCACTAGACAACGGTCAAAATTATCCTTAGTAACTAGAGGACTAAGGAAATGTTTCTCGATTATGGAGGTGATAAAGAGTTCGTCGTAAAGGGTTACGCCGATGCAAGCTTTGACACCAATCCGGATAACTCTGAGTAGCAGTCTGGATACGTATAGTGGATTGGTCATTTGGAATAGCTCCAAGTGGAGCGTGGTAGCAACATCTACGGTATAACATAGACATTTCAAAGTACACAAGGATCTGAATGTTGCAGACCTGTTGACTAAAACCTCTCTCACAAGCAAAACATGATCAAACCCCAAAACTCATTGGGTGTAAATCACATGGTGATGTGAACTAGATTATTGACTCTAGTGCAAGTGGGAGACTGTTGGAAATATGCACTACAAGCAATAATAAATTAGTCATTATCATATTTCCTTGTTCATGATAATCTTTTATTATCCATGCTAGAATTGTATTGATTGGAAACTAAAATATATGTGTGGGTACATAAACAACACTGTGTCCCTAGTGAGCCTCTAATAGACTAGCTCGTTGATCAAAGATGGTCAAGGTTTCCTAGCCATAGAGATGAGTTGTCATTTGATAACAAGATCACATCATTAGGAGAATGATGTTATGGACAAGAACCAAACTATGAACGTAGCATAAGATCGTGTTAGTTTATTGCTATTGTTTTCAGCATGTCAAGTATCTGTTCCTATGACCATGAGATCATGCAAATCACTAACACCGGAGGAGTACCTTGTGTGTATCAAACGTTACAACGTAACTGGTGACTATAAAGGTGCTCTACAAGTATCTCCAAGGTGTTTGTTGGGTTGGCATGGATCGAGATTGGGATTTGTCACTCCGTATGACGGAGAGGTATCTCTGGGCCCACTCGGTAACACAACATCACAAGAAGATTGCAATCAATGTGGCTAAGGAGTTAGTCTTGGGATCTTGTGTTACAGACTTAGTAACAAGACTTGCCGGTAACGATATTGAACTAGGTATGGAGATACCTACGATCGAATCTCGGGCAAGTAACATACCGATGGACAAAGGAAAGTGCATACGAGATTGTCTGAATCCTTGACATCGTGGTTCGACCAATAAAGATCTTCGTAGAATATGTATATCCTTGACATCATGGTTCGACCGATAAAGATCTTCGTAGAATATGTAGGAACCAATATGGGCATCCATGTCCCACTATTTCTTATTGACCATAGAGTTGTCTCGGTCATGTCGACATAGTTCTTGAACCCGCAGGGTCTACACAGTTAACGTTCGGTGACGATTTGGTATTGTTGAGTTATGTATGTTGGTGACCGAAGGTTGTTCAGAGTCCCGGATGAGATCCTGAACGTCACGAAGAGTTGCAAAATGGTCCGGAGGTAAATATTTATATATGGGAAGTCATATTTTGGCTATCGAAAAAGTTTCGTGTTTTTCCGATATTGTATCGGGAAGCTTCTAGAAGGTTCCGAAAACTTCCTGAGGAGTCCAGATGTCCACAAAGTGTTCCACCATATCCCAAGGGTTTGCATGGGCTGAGGGGAAGCGCCCTGGCCTTATTGGGTCAGGCGCACAAGTCCCTCAAGGCCCATGTGGTTTGGTAGAGGTGGAAAGTCCACCTGATTATGGAAAGGGAGGGAATTGGACTAGGAGTCCAACTCCTCCCCCTTGGCAGCGCCCTAGGGTTTGGAGGGGATCATCTCCACACCCCTCCACCTATACATAGAGGGGAGGGGATGCCCCAAGAGTACACATGAAGCCCTTGGCGCCCCTCTCTCTCCCTAGATCGTTTTCTCCTCTGTTCGCGGTTTCGATAGCGCTAGGCGTAGCCCTGCCGGGATAGCACCACCACCACCGCCAACACGCCGTCGTGTTGCCGGAGAACTCATCTACTACTCTGACCTCGCTCGCTGCATCGAGGAGGCGGATACGTCATCGAGCTGTACGTGTGCTAAATGCAAAGGTGTCGTCCGTTCGATGCTAGATCGGGACGGATCATGATTGGATCGCGGGACGGATTGCGGTTTGGATCGCGAAGACGTTCGACTACATCAAACGCGTTTCTTAATACTTCCCACTTAGAGATCTACAAGGGTATGTAGATCCACTTTCCCTCTCGTAGCTGTTGATCTCCATCGATAGATCTTGGGTGTTCATAGGAATTTTTTTTCCCATGCAACGTTCCCCAACACTTTGCCTCTTCTCGCCTTGAATATTTTTCTAGATGCAAAATGCAACTGTAGGAGTGCGTGTTAAAATTTGGAAATAGTCGGGGTTCATTTGGACATTTTTATACATTAACTGAGTTTATAGGTATCTAGTGTGTATAATTCAAATTTGAACGACAATCACATGCTCTAGTGCAACAAAATGGGTTGAAAAATCATATATGTTTCCCTAGGTGCATGTTTAGTTCCCGGGAAAGAAATGGGAATGAATTTCAAACACTTCGGCGTCGTGGATCAATCGCGAACAATGAGAAGCTTGGTTCTCAAATTCTTGTAAGTCCAAAAATCGTCTGAAATTTGTGAAACTTGGCATGGTGTCATGAAATGGCACCAACATACAGGGGTCATTTTTTTTCTAATTTTGGATTTTTTTTGGCACAATCTTCTTACAAACTAGAGCTTCTCACTAGAAGCCTCGTGGTTTTGGTAGTGAACATGTCACCTTTGTGGACGAAATGACATTCATTGCCGCTTCTCGCTTGGAATATTTTTCCACAGGCAACATGCAACTATAGGAGTGTCGTGTTAAAATTTGGAATTATTTAGGGTTTATTTGGACATTTTTGCATATTAATTGAGTTTTTTAGGCATTTAGTGTGCATAATTAAATTTGTAACGACATGGACATGGTTGATACGTCTCCAACATAGCTATAATTTTTTATTGTTCCATGCTATTATATTATCACTCTAGGATACTTTCTAACCATTTTCTCTCTCCTCAAATTATAGAACAAGATTAGACATGCTCTCTCTCCTTTGGAAACAATGAAATTTCTCCCCTACTTTGGTGTTCTCCCCTAGTCTATATAAGCATAAGCTTTGATTTTGCCCCCTTAAGTGTATATCCCCCTCTGCATTGAAGCATCTATCTCCCCCTTAGCATTGAAGCTTTCGTTTTTCTCCCCCTTTGGCATCAATTTCCAAAAAGGTTCATACACAGGGTCAGACACACAGGGATCATAGAATTAGAAGGAATCTTAGAGAACAAGGGTCATAGAATTTAGGTATCATGGAAATATAGGAATCGTAGAGAGCAGTGAGGACCGAGGGATCATAGAGTATAGTTTCTCCCCCTATCACTGGTCTGAAAGCTTGTATGACTTCTCCTCCTTTGACTTAGGGATCCTTGAATAAAGTTTCCCCCCATCAAGTTTTTTGACTTAAAGGGATAACTGAAGAAATAAGAATTTGCTAACATGATCATGAAATATAAAAGAAATCAAAATCGGTGGCTCCAAGGCAAACTAGTCGGTGGAACCGAATTGTGGTCATGCAGCTCATCTGCTGAATTAGTGTAGCAGAGTAGTCAGAGTCGGAGGCTCCGAGGTCTATATAGAACTTGGCGACCTTTTAGAAATTCTCAACTGTTTTTTAGAAAGCATGCAATAAAATGACAAACAATTTTTCAAAGGAAATTCAAACGAATTTACAAAGAGATATCAACTAGAGAAGATATGAGTGGTTCCAAGAAGGCGAGCAAATATAGGATGAACCACACAAATTACTTCATCTACATGATGGTCGGTGACTAGGTCACCTATATTAGAGTATATTGACTTAGGAGTCAATCAAGAATGCTTGATCATAAGTCATACTCATCGTTAAGCTCAAAATGGGGTTACAATTTTTTGGTTAAGCATTTTAATGTGTTCATATCAATTGAGTTGCTTTATCTCATGTCTTGGAGTATAGCTTTTTCAAGGACATGAGCACATACCTTTGAGTGATGTTGATGATGAAGCATGTAGGAGAACTTGTTGTGGATGCTCGATGTTGATTAGGATCATCTTGAGTTGGGAGCAATTCTCGATCGTTTTGGTTCTCTTTTCATCTACATGGGTTAGTCATGCAAGGAAGAACAAGATCTATCCAAATGACTTGATACTGTGGGGACCCCGACTCATAAGTCGTGATCACCGAATGCACATGTACAGTGATCCTAGAGATCAATGCTCACTGAACACACAGAAGCTGAATAACAAGAGTCTTACATCCTTACATACCGTTTTACAAAAATAAAGACCATGAAGGTCAAGTCTTACATAGATAGGGCTGCAAGGGCCAAACACTTAAACATAACAAGCAGCGGAAATCTTGGTCGAAAGCGTGAACCCATGTCATCTGCCTTAAACCTACATGCATTCTGACTGGGAAGCATCCTAGTTCGCATGTTCGTCACCAACGAACTCTTCACCATACTCCCATTCTTCCATGCCTGGCCAATTAAATAACTAGTGGCAAGCCAATGAGTACTTTGAATGTACTCGCAAGCAACCCAAGTTGTGGAACAAGGTATAACGATGCATGATATAGCACTAAGTAGGTAAGTTTTGCAGAAAGCTAATTTTGAGTGCAATGGCATGATCAAGAAACTTAAGTAAGCATGCATCAACTATAGATAGGTGTTGATATGAACGAGTCACATTCATCATCATAAGCAAGGGTGGAACATCTTATGTTCACCATCATGCCAAGTCATCAGACTTAGCTCAAGTATCACCTTTGTCACCAACACACACACACACACCAGTTTGCGAAAACACCTGGACGTAGTTTAAGCAGCACCACCCAACTGTCCTTGACCATGGACACGGCTATTCGAATAGTTTTACACTCTGTAGAGGTTGCACACTTTACCCACAAGACTTGGGGAACTTCCGTGTCATCCACGACTCACGGTATTTAACATACCCGAGGTAAGCACCCGAACATTGTCTTTCCCCTGGCGATACTAAACAAAGAGTCCACTCGATTGGTACCTAGTTCACATGATGTACATCATAGTAAAATCCATGCAGGGACCAATGGTGTGCCCGGTGCCTATGAAGACAACGCATGATCTTCAATACCGGCACGACCCCGTATCGAGAGTGACCATGCCACTCCTGCCACTAGTAATGCGGGCTCCATGCTAGTAACCACCAAAGTAATCAAAAAAGCCCCATCCCATAAGGGGTATCGTGGTTGTACATGTAAGGTTGGGACGGTCGACACATCTTAAATCTAACCCGTTTTTGAAAACACACACACTCACTAGCTCCGGTACACCACTTCTTTCTCAAGTGGTCACCCAACTCATCAACATCTCCCTCAGGCGTTAGTGGCAATAGACAGGGTTTTCGAAAAAGTCTTTGAAATCATCTCTTTATTTCCATCACCATGCATATCCCATCCCACTTGCATAGCAACTACTAGCAACCTAACTACTCCCACCCACATAACCCTCATAAGGAGGTAGGGTCATGCACGATGCAAGTATCAACAAGAAGGTATCGGAGGTATCCCCACCGAAGTGGTCACCACATCATCATGATCATCATCAAGAAATAAAGTGCCATATGACATGCAATAAAAGGTTTCATAGTAATGGTCAAAGGGATGCTTGCCTGGCCCAACAAAGTATTCGGGGTCTTCAAAGTCTTCGATTCCAACTCCCTCGTCAATAGCGCAATCTATCGTCGTGATAATTAACGGAAACAATAAGCATCTCAACAAAATAGAGCACAAATCTACCAAAACAAATGTTACACTATTCTGATAAATCCTAAATGTAATACTAAAAATATCCCCCTAAGGTTTTGGGGTGGAAAATGTTTTTAAAACTATTTTAAAAGAGGCTAAAAATGCCAAAAAGGAGTTTTAAAATAAAACAATACATAAAATATTTTCAAAATATTTCACAAATGCCACAATAAAATTCTAAAGAACATTTCAAGATTTTTGGTGAAAAAATAATTGGAATAAGAATTATATTTAATGTAGTGGAAATTTTGGAAAACAGAACAAGAAAATAAAAAGAAAAGGGCTCTATGCCATGGGCCAGAGCTAGCCAGTTGCTGGGCCGGCCAAGTGGCCAGCCAGGCCAGGCGCGCTGGTGCCCCCACGCGCGTCAGGTTTCAAACCTGACGGGCGGGCCCTAGTGGCCAGAGAGAGAGACGTGGGAGAGAGAGGTGAGAGGCCAACAGGTGGGACCCCCCTGTCGGGTTCGTCTCCCACCTTGGGACCGAGGGTTGAGGAGCTCACCGGTGGCAGCTCCGACCATGGTGAGGGAAGGTGAAGGCGGGAATGGACTCTGGGTGTCTCTGCCGTTCGGGTGGACGTCGAGGTGGTCGCCGGAGCTCAAGGGTTCGCCGACGACGAGGTGACAAAGCGGCGATGCTTCGGGAGGAGGATGAACTTGATGTCTCCTGCTGCAATAAGCACGGGGAGAAGAGGGGAAAGGCTCAGGAGGAAGCAGGGGCTCCAGATTGAGAGAGAATAGGTAAGGAGGGGCTTCCTACCGTGCAAACTCTGGTGGCCCAATGCAACAGTGCTCAAGCTCGATATCGAGCTCGGGTGGCTCTGGCATGGAGTGGGTGGAGCAGGAGGCGATTGAGGGGTGAGGGAAGCCAGTAGAGGGGAGAGAGAGGTCCGGGAGTGGATTAAATAGAGGGGGTGACAGAGCACCATGGACCCCTGCATCGGCGAGGTCGTGGCCGAGGCCAGAGGGAGAGAGAGCTTGCGAGGCTGCTCGGGGGCATTCCTGGGGTTGGTCTAGGCCCGCGAGAGAGAATAGAGAGAGAGAGAGAGAGAGCAGAGGAGCACACGCATGTGACACCACCGGTTGGCCGAACCAGGCGGCCACGACACGCTCGACGGAGGCCGTTGGAGAGAGAGGGGGGAGGGGGCAGACAAGGTGGCGTGACACGGACGGCGAGGGCATGTCGGGGGACACGAGGAGGAGGCTCTAGGTGGTCGGGAGCCTCGGAATGGGGGCTGCTATAGTGTGAGAACACACTGTAGCGCTCTCCAGAGCGTGCAAATGTCGGGCATGGCCATTGCCCGTGCGCTCTGGGGTGTCCTACCTTGTACACTAGTTCCTAGGGGTTCCTTAGATGCTCCTAGGATGCCCTGGGAGGTGAGTAGAGGTGCAAAAGAAAAATGAGAGGGTGGAAATGATGCTGTCCATGTTGTCCAGAGGGTAAGAATGGGGTTTTACCCCACCAATCAGTGATCAGTGGCCTTGGTTTTTTTATTGGAGGTTAAAAACATCAACAAGGAACTTTGGTAAAAAGTTGAACCCAAGGAGAATAGTATAAGGGGGTCAAACAAGGATTTTACCATTCTGGCAGAAGGTGTTTGATGGTGATTAGGGCAAGCAAATGGGGTTTGCTCGCCATGTGATTTAACATAATGAAATAGAAGGTAAAAATAGTGTGGATCACCAAGTTTGAGAGGATTTGAGGAAAGTTGACAATGAAACCTTGTAAAACACTAGAAATCAACAGAATCTGATTTATGTTGATCTAGTCGTGCTAAACTAATCTCCTTGATGCACCACTTAGTGTAGCTCATCATTTGGGGATTAGGACATGTACACAAAGTTTGGGGTCAAGGGAAGAAACTTCACAATGTAAAGTTGTTCAAATTTGAATCTGGACAGAGAGGGTTTTGGACTATTTTATGAAGCAAATCAATGGTGATTGAGAAAAAACTTTGCAAGAGCTTCACATATAACATGTGTGACTTGCTGGAATTTTCTTGGAATTTATTGAGAATATGTCTTATATAAATATTTCAAAAGCTTGATTTGGACAGAAAGGGTTTTGAGGGGTTTTGACCATGATTTTGAACATGACCATGTGTTGAAACTCACATATATGGAAAATATATGTCCACTCAGTTTCTTTAAATTTTATAAAATATTTTCAAAGCACTAAAATAATTTTTTCCTATGAAAAACCATTTCCGTCCTTAGGAAAAAGCCTGTAAATAAAATAGAAAGATAATCTTTAAAATTAATATTTGGTGGTTTTGTGAAGTCATATATATAGTAGGTTTCAAATAAAGCCTTTGGGGAAACGGATCCACCCAATTTGAGGACTTGCAGTGCAAACCTCAACTCAGGGGTTTTTGAAAATCTAATTTTAATAAATTATTTTTGGTCAAAATAAATTTTGATAAAAATAGTTTTGGGCACTATTTCCATGGCATGATCATTGGGCAAGAAGTTTGGATCAAGTAAGATGAATATGGAGAGGAGTAGACCCTAAGAGTGCCTTATACAAACAACCAAACAAGCAAACAAGCAACAATTCAAACAAGCAAGCATTCAATAAGTTTTAATTGGTTCCAAATTTTGTAAATCCAATCATAGCAAAGTGATACAAACACATGGTGTGACAGACCTACCCCCTTACAAGAATCTCGTCCCCGAGATTCCTAGGCTAAGTGCTAAAGAGATAAGGAAACTCGGATCTAAGATAGTCTTCATGCACCCAAGTTGCTTCTACTTCAGTGTGGTTGCTCCATTGAACCTTGAAGTACTTGCTGGTGTGGCTCCAAGTGCAACACTCTGTTTCATCCAAAATGCGAACTGGCCTCTCACGATAAGTGAGGTCTGGCTAAAGGTTGATGGCTTGATGGTTGATGTCCTTGTAGAGGTCAGGGCGGTTGGGAACTTGAAGACACTTCCGAAGTTGTGACACGTGAAAGACGTTGTGCACATCAGAGAGCTCAGAAGGTAGATCAAGCTGTTAGGCAAGTTCTCCTCGTCTTGCGATGATCTTGAAGGGGCTGATGTATCTTGGTGCAAGCTTTCCTTTGACATGGAAACTCTTGGTCCCTTTGAGAGGCGTGACTCAGAGGTAAACATAATCCCCGATGCTGTGGTTCACTTCTCGATGGTGAGAGTCGGAGTAGCTCTTCTGTCTTGTCTTGGCGGTCTCAAGGCGCTCTTGGATGAGTTGAACTTGCTCTTCTGCTTTGCGGAGGATATCTGACCCAAAGACTAGTCCTTCTCTGGTCTCCGACCAGTTGAGGGGAGTACAACACTTGCGTCCCTACAACACCTCAAATGGTGCCATCTGAAGGCTCGACTGATAGCTGTTGTTGTAGGAGAACTCGGCGAATGGTAGGCAATCCTCCCACTTGGCTCCATATGCCAAAACACAAGCAAAGAGCATATCTTTGAGTATCTGATTTACTCGTTCCATTTGCCCACCGGCCTAGAGGTGAAAAGCAGTGCTGAAGAAGAGCTTGGTTCCCATTGCTTCTTGGAACTTCTTCCAAAACCTTGAGGTGAACTGGGTTCCTCGATTCGACACAATCTCCCTTGGAACTCCGTGAAGACTTACGATGCGGTTGATGTAGAGGTTTGCTAGCTGGCTTCCGTCATAGGTGGTCTTGATAGGAATGAAATGGGCTACCTTGGTTAGGTGATCGACAATGACCCAAATAGAATCATGTCCTTTGCTTGACCTTGGTAATCCGGTGATGAAATCCATCCCGACTTTGTCCCACTTCCATTCAGGCACTTTGAGAGGTTGCAATAGCCCAGCGCGTCGTTGATGCTCTGCTTTGACTCTCCGGCATATGTCACACTTAGCAACAAACGTGCCTATTCCCTCTTCATGCCATGCCACCAGAACCTTTCCTTGAGGTCTTGATACATCTTGGTTCCTCCAGGATGGATGGAATACAGAGTGTCATGAGTTTCTTGCAAGATCAAGTTCTTGAGCTCCTCTTTGTTGGGTACACAGATGCGATTCCCAAACCATACAACTCCTTATTCATCCACTGAGAATCCTGGGGCCTTGCCTGCCTTGGTCTTCCTCTTGATGCCTTCAATGCTCTCATGTCCCTTCTGAGCTTCCTTAATATCATCCATCAAGGTAGGCTTTGCTTCGAGGTTGGCGAGGAACCTGGGTGCAACTAGTTCCAAGACGAAGCTTTCAAGCTCTTCATACAGGACGGGTAGCCTTTCCTTAATCATAGCATTCAAGGAACAAGCCTTTCTGCTTAAGGTGTCTACTACCACGTTAGCCTTTCCAGGGTGGTATTGAACACTGAGGTCATAATCCTTGATCAACTCCATCCATCTTCGCTGCCTCATGTTCAATTCATTTTGGGTGAAAATATACTTCAAACTCTTGTGGTATGTGTATATCTCACATCGCTTCCCCACAAGGTAATGTCACCATGTCTTAAAGGCATGAACTACGACTGTCAACTCAAGATCATGGGTAGCGTAGTTCTCTTCATGAGGGCGTAGCTGTCTGGATAGATATGCTATGACTCTGCCTTCTTGCATTAGAACACCTCCAAGCCTGGTTCTTGATGCATCACAATATATCACAAACTCCTTGTGAATATCAGGGGTGGCCAAAACTGGGGTTGTGGTCAATCTCTTCTTGAGCTCATGGAAGCTTTCTTCACACTTCGGCATCCATTCGAACTTCTTGACCTTCTTCAAAAGCTGAGTCATGGGTCAGGCAATGCTCGAGAATCCTTTGACGAAGTTGCATAATATCCCGCGAGTCCGAGGAAGCTCCTGACTTCCTTCACATTGGTTGGAGATTGCCATTCATTCATGACTTTAATCTTGGCAGGATACACTGACAATCCTTCTACGGTCAACACATGACCCAAGAATCTAACTTCATGCAGCCAGAATTCACACTTGCTAAACTTGGCATAAAGCTGGTGCTCTCGAATCTTGTCTAGGACCAATCTCAAGTGTTGCTCATGCTCTTCTTCAGACTTGGAGAAGACGAGTATGTCATCAATTAAGACGACAACAAACTTGTCCAAGTACTCCATTAAGACCTTTGTTCATGAGGTACATAAAGTAGGTAGGGGCATTGGTCAATCCAAATGACATGACCGTGTACTCATACATGCCATACCGTGTTACAAACTCCGTCTTCGGAATGTCTTGGGGTCTGATCTTCAGCTTGTAGTACCCAGACCCGAGGTCAATCTTGGAGAACACCTTAGCTCCGTTCAGCTGATCGAACATGTCTTCAATCTTGGGGAGCGGGTACTTGTTCTTTATCATGACTTCATTGAGAGAACGGTAATCGACACAGAGTCTGATAGTCCCGTCCCTCTTTGACACAAATAGAACAGGTGATCTCCAAGGAGAGGCACTAGGGAAAATGAATCCTTTTCTGAGCTGCTCTACCAGTTGCTTCTTCAACTCAGCCAACTCTTCGGACCCCATTCTATAGGGCTTCTTATAGATGGGCCCTGACCTGGGCATTAGCTCAATGATGAACTCAATGTCGCGGTCAGGAGGCATTCCGGGCAACTCATCAGGAAATACATCCGGGTATTCACACACCACTGGTACTTGATCCAACTCAATTCCCGACAGACAGTTAGCTTGAGGGGCTTGAGTGGAGGCAGGGTTGGGAACATACTTGACTTCCACTCCTTGGCTATTGGTCACGGTAACAATCCTCTTGGCACAGTCTAACAAGCCTTGGTGGTTGGTTAACCAGTCCATGCCTAGGATCACATCCAAGCCTTCTGACTTTAGGATGATAAGGTCTGCTAGGAAGTCTACCCCATTGATGTTAACCTCAACTCCTTTACAACCTATCCTGGACTTCATAACTGATCCCGGGGTTTGTATCAACATATGACTACCCAGGGGTGTAGGCTTCATGCCACTGTCTAGTGCAAACTTTTGAGTAACAAAAGAATGCGAAGCTTCACAGTCAAACAATAATGTTGCCGGGGTTGAGTTGACGAGGAACGTACCCAGTATGGTGTCCGGGTCTTCCTGGGCTTCCTCAGTGGTGACATGATTCACACAACCCTTTCCATTGTTGGGCTGGTTGCGGGGAGCTAGGTTCCTTGGTGGGACTCCATGTCCTTGACCTTGGTTTGTCGCATTGGGGCACGGTGTATCTGACTTCTTTTTGGGGCACAGCCTAGAGATGTGTCCTGATTGACCACATCCAAAGCAAGTGACTTGACTAGGGTTGTTGTTGCAGTTCCCGCCGCTGTTGTTGTTATTGGGGTTGTTATAAGATGGTCTGGGATTGGCATACTGCTGAGGCTGGTAGCTCAGACGAGGCGCAGGAGGCCTAGCCTGTTGTGGCTGATAGGTTGGTTTGGCTAGGGCTGGCTGCCAGGGGCGAGGCTTCTGGTCGCTGGAACTACTGTTATGGCTGATAGGTTGGTTTGGCTATGGCACGACGCTTGTCTTCCAGCATGAGGGCCTTGTTCACCAGGTCGAAGAAGGCCCGACAGTCGCAGACAATGAGCTGATACTATAGGGTTTGCTGAAGTCCTTCCATGAAGCGTTCCATCTTGGCAGCCTCCGTATTGACATCTTCAGGTGCATACCTTGACAACAGGTTGAACTTCTGCATGTACTCCTTGATAGATCCACTTCCTTGCTTCAGTGCTAAGAATTCTCTCTTCTTGATGGCCATGATCTCAGAAGGAATGTGGGTGGTGCGGAATCCTTCCTTGAAGTTAGCCCAGGTGATCACACGATCGCTTTGCATGACCTTGAATCCATCCCACCAAGCTCTAGCGATACCTTCAATGCAGTGAGAGGCATAAAGCACCTTCTCACGATCCTCATTGCAATTGACCAGTGCAAGGAGGTCCTTGATGGTGCAGATCCAATCGTTAGCATCCAAGGGTTCAAACAATCTCGGTGAAGGTTGGGGGGCGAACTCCTCATGAACTCAGACATAGTGCAACGACCATTACTGTTCCTGCCTTGCTACCGGTTGTTCACAAGGACTTGAGCGATTTGCTGAATAACATCATTGTTAGCTTGGCGCTCCTCCTGAAGAACTTGGTGAAACTGACCAATGGCCATGTTTTCTGGTGGAGGTGGTGTCTGAGGAATGTCGCCTTGTGGCTGCTACTGGTGTCCTTCAGCCTAAGCAGCCCCACCCGCTCCCTGCTGCTGGCTTGAATTGCCGGCTTCAGGGTTGGCGAAGGTGCTGTTGTGGGTAGCAGTCACCATCCTGTTTGGAGCAGCCAAGTCAAACAACTAGGATAGACGAGAGGAAAAACAATACTAGAGGAAGTGCGCCTAAGGGGGTTGGTATAGTGCAAGTGTGGTGAAACAAAGGTCGAAAGACCAACACATATATTAAGATAAGATAGACGATGGAGTCGCTTACACATTGCCTAAGGCAAAAGCGCGATTAGAATCGGAACACAAACATCAAAAACAAACAACAAGCACACATGGTTTCATATGAACCATTACATGTACTCGACTTCGCATGAGGGACACATGACTGATCCTACCCTAGGGGTTCTCGGACTCAGGTGGTGGAGTGCTCGGTCTCGTAGTGACACTCCTCTGGGTCTTCCTCTTTGATCGTCCTCCAGACAGGCATCATCTCCGGTCAAGGGAGTCAGAGAACAAGGAGATCCATCCCGACGACGCGTTGTCGATGGGTCGGTGAAGAGCTCACGGTACTCCTTTGCACTCATGCGATAACGACGTGTGGGTGCATCTCTAGCTGGTGGTACTCCTCCTCGGTAAGTGATAGCTGATCGTCCCTCGGAGGCCCCTTCCTTCTTAATCCTATCTGGCCTTGTCTTGGCTTGACGGAGAAGCTCTCGGGTGTGGTGAAGTTCCTCGCGGAGCTTCACGGACTCCTTAATCATGTTGTGAACCAGACTATCGGCGGAGAGGCTGAAGTAGGTCTGGAACCTGAGTGGTGTGCCATCCTCCTTGGATGGAATCAACATCCAACTCTCGCCAAGATCATCCTTTCTGAAAGGTAGGTAGCGAGTAGCTGGCTCGTCAGCCATCTCTGGAATGATATCTCTAAGGTGTAGGAGTGCCTTGCATGCAGCTGTCTCGACTGCAAGTGCCATGGTCTCCATGTGTGGTCCTTCAAAGAACCAACTAGTCAGGGAGTCGTTTGCCTTCACGACCACGTCCACGTGGTACTCCTTCGTGACGACATCGACCCAGTGTTTGTGGTAAAGGAAAATGGGTGGTTGGCGAAACTGGCACTTCTCCAGGCTATCCTCAGGGAGTAGGGAAAGCTGGATGTAAGGAAGGCTTCGGGTACGATGACCATCTACAAAGGTTTGAACGGAGGAGAGTTAGTAGAGTGCTATGTGAAGAATAGAAGAGGTAACAAGTATAAAAACTGCTAAGTATAGGTGCTAGGTGTAGTTTTGGATACAGTCTCTTCCTATCTAACGTCCATGCTAACTAACGGCTACCTACAGTCAGGATGGCTCTGATACCAGCTTTGTGGGGACCCCGGCTCATAAGTCGTGATCACCGAATGCACGTGTACAGTGATCCCAGAGATGAATGCTCACTGAACATACAGAAGCTGAATAACAAGAGTCTTACATCCTTACATACCGTTTTACACAAATAAAGACCATGGAGGTCAAGTCTTACATAGATAGTGCCGCAAGGCCCAAACACTTAAACATAACAAGCAACAGAAATCTTGGCCGAAAGCGTGAACGCATGCCATCTGCCTTAAACCTACATGCATTCTGACTGGAAAGCGTCCTAGTTCGCATGTTTGTCACCAACGAACTCTTCACCATACTCCTGTTCTTCCATGCCTGGCCAATTAAATAACCAGTGGCAAGCCAATGAGCACTTTGAATGTACTCGCATGCAACCCAAGTTGTGGAACAAGGTATAACGATGCATGATATAGCACTAAGTAGGTAAGTTTTGCAGAAAGCTAATTTTGAGTGAAATGGCATGATCAAGAAACTTAAGTAAGCATGCATCAACTGTAGACAGGTGTTGACATGAACGAGTCACATTCATCATCATAAGCACGGGCGGAACATCTTATGTTCACCATCAGGCAGGGTCATCAGACTTAGCTCAAGTATCACCTTTGTCACCAATACACACACACACCAGTTTGCAAAAACACCTGGACGTAGTTTAAGCAGCACCACCCAACTGTCCTTGACCATGGACACGACTATTCGAATAGTTTTACACTCTGCAGAGGTTGCACACTTTACCTACAAGACTCGGGGAACTTCCGTGTCATCCATGACTCACGGTATTTAACATACCCGAGGTAAGCACCCGAACATTGTCTTTCCCCGGGCGATACTAAACAAAGAGTCCACTCGACTGGTACCTAGTTCACATGATGTACATCACAGTAGAATCCATGCAAGAACCAACAGTGTGCCTAGTGCCTATGAAGACAACGCATGATCGTCAATACCGGCACAACCCCGTATCGAGAGTGACCACGCCACTCCCGCCACTAGTAATGCGGGGTCCATGCTAGTAACAACCAAAGTAATCAACAAAGCCCCGTCCCATAAGGGGTATCGTGGTTGTACATGTAAGGTTGGGACGGTCGACAAATCTTAAATCCAATCCGTTTTCGAAAACACACACAATCACTAGCTCCGCTACACCACTTCTTCCTCAAGTGGTCACCCAACTCATCATCATCTCCCTCAGGCATTAGTGGCACGAGACGTTTTTTTGAAAAAGTCTTTGATATCATCTCTTTATTTCCATCACCGTGCATATCCCATCCCACTTGTGTAGCAACTACTAGCAACCTAACTACTCCCACCCGCATAACCCTCATAAGGAGGTAGGGTCATGCACGATGCAAGTATCAACAAAAAGGTATCGGAGGTATCCCCATCGAAGTGGTCACCACATCATCATGATCATCATCAAGAAATAAAGCGCTATATGACATGCAATAAAAGGTTTCATAATCATGGTCAAAGCGCTGCTTGCCTGGCTCAACAAAGTCTTCGGGTCCAACTCCCTCGTCAATAGCGCAATCTATCGTCACGATAATTAACAAAAATAATAAGCATCACAACAAAACAGAGCACAAAATCTACCAAAACAAATGCTACACTATTCTGATAAATCCTAAATGTAATACTAAAAATATTCCCCTAAGGTTTTGGGGTGGAAAAGGTTTTCAAAACTATTTTAACAGAGGCTAAAAATGCCAAAAAGGAGTTTTAAAATAAAACAATACATAAAATATTTTCAAAATATTTCACAAATAACACTATAAAACTCTAATGAATATTTCAAGATTTTTGGTGGAAACTAATTGGAATAAGAATTATATTTAATGCAGTGGAATTTTTGAAAAACATAACAGAAAAAGAAAAAAGAAAAGGGCTATGTGCCCTGGGCCAGAGCCATCCAGCTGTTGGGCCGGCCCACTGGTCAGCCAGGCTAGGCGCGCTGGCGCCCCTACGCGCGTCAGGTTTCAAACCTGACGGGTGGGACCTAGTGGAGACAACGAATTCATGCAGTGGAGTGGAAGTATGGACTGAGAAGCTCGTCGACGTCATGGGGAAGCTTGCCGAACAACTGACCGCCATGGGTCTAGAGGGCCCATCGTATTCTCCTGACGACAGAGTCCCTGCGAGCGCCAAGGTGACCATGTTCTTCGACAACCTACTTGGGGCCCTTGAGTAACTCCATTCTGACCGGGCGGCCCACCTGGCCTATGAATCACGCAAGCTTTGCCAGGTTGTCCTCCGCAAGGTGCTCGTCAAGGTGGCTACAGGAATCCCAGCCTCAACCTTGCCAACGTCCTTGACCACTTGCCAAAGGGTGTAGACGTCCAGGCGCTCGAGGAGCTTGTCACCCTCATCGTCGAGCGGGTAAGCCAGGTCAAGCGGGTCGAGGGGGACCGCCGAGATTAGTTGCCTCACTTCTCATCGCTGCACATGCCAAAAACAATTTGTTTTGTGTTAGATTCTCGGCAAGGCCGATGTAATGCTATCTGCTTATGTCTTTGACGATTGCCCTTTCTAGAATAATCTTGCCAGCGTGCGTAGCCCTGCCGCAAGTGCTTTAAGGAACAAGTCCTTAGTAGCCTGCTGGCGGTGCTACTGCTGGCAAGATACCTTGGCGTCCTTGGTGCGCCTGCCCAAGGCGTCGTCCTTACTCGAAAATAGGATAAGGGCGCGAGCGCTATCACTTGGATCATTGGGCGGACTCGAAATGAAACAAGGAGCACGGACGAAGCCACGTAAGCCATTGAGCGGCCCCGAACGTATTGAGGGTGCATCCAATCGCGGCAAGGTTCCCGAGCATGCAGATTTTCCATACAGAAGTCGAAGTTGCTCAAGGAAAATAACTTTATGGCAAGGATTCACATGGGGTTTTCGCAACTTATCTTTTCATTGCCTTTGTCCTTCCGACAAGTTCCTTTTTCTGGGATGTCGCTCATAGGTATCCATACCATCATTCCCCCCGGCAAAGCTGCACGCGGGGGGTGCTTCTATCCTTTGAGAAAAAAGAAAGAAGAGGAAATATGGATATGGAACCTTGGCGGTCCGTTAGTCCTTGCCGGGATTGAGTGCGATGCAATACTTCTGATAAACATGCATATAAGTAAACATGAGAATTGAGCAGAATTGCAGAACACTTATCTTTATTTAACTAGGCCCAGGGTCTGAGCGTGGCTTTGTACCAAGGATTACATGCTTAATCGGCAAGACTTGTACAAAAGGTGGTTGCCAGGTCTGGCCCGGCAACCGCGCCTCATGGGTAGAACTTTCGAAGACGTTCAATATTCCAAGAGTTGCTCACCATAATGCCATCCTCGGTCTCCAGGCGGACTGCGCCGGGCCTAGTGACTCATACTACCCGATGAGGGCCTTCCCACTTCGGCGTCAACTTGTTTGGATTCTTGGCGGACTGAACTCGCCGAAGAACAAGGTCACCTTCCTCAAGACTTCTGGCATTGACCTTGCGCCTATGGTAGCGACGCAAGGCCTGCTGGTAGCACGCAGCTCTAACAGCAGCCTGAAGATGATCTTGCTCAAGGAGCGTCGCGTCATCTTGCCGCAACTGCTCTTGCTCTAGCTCGTCATAAGCGAGCACTCGAGGAGACCCGTATATGAGTTCTGTGGGGAGAACTGCCTCCGCCCCGTAGACTAGGGAGAAGGGTGTCTAGCCGGTAGCTTGATTTGGTGTCGTCTTGATCGACCAAAGAACCACCAGCAACTCATCAATCCAGTTCCTTCCGCACTTGTGCAGCCTATCAAAAGTTCTCGTCTTGAGACCTTGCATCACTTCAGCTTTAGCCCTCTCCGCTTGGCCGTTGCTCCTCGGGTGGGCAATGGAAGCAAAATATATTTTGCCACCAAGGTCTTGGACATACTGCATGAAGGTGCAGCTCGTGAACTGTGTGCCATTGTTGGTGATGATCCTATTGGGAACACCAAAGCAACAAACTAGTCCTTTAAAGAACTTGACGGCAGACTGTGCTGCACCTTCCTCACTACTTCCACTTCCGGCCACTTCGTGAACTTGTCGATTGTCATGCACAAGTACTCAAAGCCCCCGGCAGCACGGGGAAAGGGACCCAAGATGTCGAGCCCCCAGACCAAAAATGGCCAGGAGAGAGGGATTGTTTGAAGTGCTTGAGTATGGTTGATGTAGTTTCTTCGAATGAAATTGGCACACACTTGGTTACTAACGCAGTCGCATTCTGGAGGGCAGTGGGCCAAAAGAAACCTTGCCGGAATGCTTTTCCGGCAAGTGCTCTTGATCCTATGTGGGAGACACATATGCCTCAGTGTATCTTTGCCAACAGATCCAGTCCATCCTCTCGAGGAATGCACTTGAGTTTCACGCCATTTGATCTCTTTTTGTACAGGACGTCGTCTACGAACTGGTACATATGAGACCGGCGGGCCACTTTCTCTACTTCCTCTTGTTCCTCGGGAAATTCTCCTGTTTGAAGGAATTGGATGATGTGCTGTGCCCATGCTGGAGCCTGGGGCTCGACAACAAGGACTAAAGGCGTGTCCTCTGCTGGGGGAGCATTTGCCTCGACGGCAAGGGCCTGAGAGCCCGGCGGAGTTCTCCACGCCCCGGCAAGCCTGGCGGGAGCGTACGCTTCTACGGCGAGAGCCGGGGCTCCGCCGGAGCATAGTACTCATCGACAAGCCTGCCGTTCCCTCTGGCAACCTTCTCGTCGACGGCTTTGGGGAGGTCTGCCGGGAAATACTTGCCGGAACTTAACTTCCTTCTCTTCTCTTCTCCTGTTCATCGTGTCATGGAGGGTTGAGTTAGTTGGAGAATGAAACTTCCTGGTTCCATAGGTAACTTAAGGGCAACACACTTTGACAGGCCATCGACAACGCTGTTCTCTGCACGTGGGACGTGCTCCATTTGCAGGCCGTCAAAACGTTCTTCCAACTTCCTCACTTCCTCTACATAAGCTTCCATCAATGGACTCTGGTAATCTTTATTCACTTGCCTGACGACAAGTTGAGAATCACCCCTCACAATAAGTCTCTTGATCCCGAGGTCCGCCGCGATCCTAAGACTGGCAAGTAGCCCTTCGTACTCAGCAGTGTTGTTCGTTGATGTCTCCTGTGGAAAGTGCATCTGGACCACATATCTAAGGTGCTCTCCGGTGGGTGCGACAAGCAGCACCCCTGTGCCAGCGCCTTGCAGCGAGAAAGCTCCATCGAAATACATGATCCATTCTCTATCAGTCTTCTTGCCGGGGAGAGTTAACTCTGGAATCTCTTCATCGGGCGTTGGGGTCCATTCTGCAATGAACTCCGCCAAGGCCCTGGTCTAAATGGTCGAAGTGCTTTCAAACTTAAGACCAAAGCTCGATAGTTCCAAAGCCCACTCCACAATCCTGCCGGTAGCTTCCGGGTTTTGCAATATTCGCTGTAGCGGGAAGCGGGTAACAACGGTGATCTCGTGTGCTTGGAAGTAATGGCGCAGTTTTCTCGAGGCCATAAGAAGGCCGAAGAGCATTTTCTGCACGCCTGAATACCTTGATCTAGCCCCCTACAACAAAGAGCTGGCAAAATAGACCGGTTGCTATACCACTTTCTTCTTTTGGACTATCTCTTTTAACTACGCAAATCCTTCTTCACCGGCACCAGACCTCATCGGGGACTACCCTGGGTCATTGCTTGGTGTTCCTGCCGTTGCCGCTGCTCCTTCATCAACTTCTCTTTCAGCCACTAGTGCAACATTTACCACTTGATTCATTGCTACTAGGTACAGCAACAACGACTCTTGTGGTTTTGGCACAACTAGGACTGGTGGAGAGGAAAGGTACCTCTTCAAATCCTGCAGCGCTGCCTTCGCTTCCAGAGTCCATATCATTGGTCTTGCCTTCATGATTTTGAAAAAAAGGGAGGGCGCACTCAGTGGATTTTGAGATGAACCTACTCAGAGCAACAACATAGCCGGCAAGGCGTCGCACGTCTTTGACTCGTCTTGGTGCCTCGATTTGCTCAGTTGCTTTGATCCTGTCAGGATTTGCTTCGATTCCTCGTTGATACACAAAGAACCCGAGAAGCTTGCCTAATGGGATGCCGAACACACACTTCTCAGGGTTGAGCTTCAGGTTGATCTTGCGCAGATTGGCGAATGTTTCCTCTAAGTCTGCTATGAGTATAGCTTTGTCCTTGGTTTTGACCACTATATCATCCATGTAAGCCTCCATATTTCTATGCAACTGGGGCTCGAAACCAATTTGGACTGCTCTTGCAAAAGTAGAACCAACGGTTTTCAACCCGAAAGACATGGGGTGATAAACACGCTCTTCTCTTCGTCTTCCTTGGCCATAAAAATCTGATGATAACCGGAATAGGCATCAAGGAAAGACAATAAGTCGCAACCGGTGGTGGAGTCCACAATCTGGTCGATGCGCGGCAAGGGAAAAGGATCTTTGGGGCAGGCCTTGTTGATGTCTATGAAATCAATGCATAGCCTCCACTTCCCATTCGCCTTGCACACTACGACTGGATTGGCCAACCACATAGGGCGGAGTACTCCTTTCATCAGGCCAGCTGCCTCTAACTTCTTGAGTTCTTCGGCAATAAACTGTTGCCGCTCCAAGGCTTGCTTCCAAACCTTCAGCTTGATGGGCCGCGCGTGTGTTGACACCTGATTTTGGCACAGTGCAAAATCCAATAAAGATGGACTCAAACGACAAGGTTTTTTCTATGAGAAAGTTCATAGTGCCGAGTGAAATGACCTTGATGTTTAGGCCATCATCATTCGACATCGTTTCAAGGACCAAATTACACTTGGATTGTCATATAAATGCTCCGAGTGCTTTTTGGTCGATTATGACCCCAAGGTAACCTCGAATGAAGGAATGTTCTACATGGGTTGGCTTCGTATCATCGAGCTAATCGATTTTGATATATAGATCATCTCAATCTGAGGTTATATGCAAAAGTTAGAGCAACCTAAGTGCAGCCATACCACAAAGCAGAATGTGGTGCAGGAGATCAGACACATGTCTGATGGGTCGCGCGAGTCAGTCGGCCTTCAAGACATCCTCAGATGGAAAAACTTACAACATGAAAAAGTTTCGCGTCATTGAGGTGATTGATTTTGATATATAGTTCTTCTTAATCCAGGGTCGTATACGACCTGGAGAGGCAAACCAAAATCAGCCTGGAGTTTCACTCGGGATTTCCGAGTGAAAGTTTGCCGGCCGAGTGAAACGCCTGCCATTTGACCGAGTGAAAAGTTTTCCGTCCGGTCAAGTGAAATTGCCGTCCGAGTGAAAATCACCATCCGAGTGAAAAGTACCGGTCGAGTGAAAGTACTTACCAAGTGTAATCACCGTCCGAGTGAAAATCACCGTCCGAGTGAAAAGTATTGGTCGAGTGGAAATTCTGGTCGAGTGAAAGTTCCGGTCGAGTGAAAGTTCAAAATGGCCTCGGATGGAAAAGTGTTCAACATGAAAAGTTGTTCTTAACGTCAAAATGGTCAACTTTGCTTTTAAGGTCATTATCAACTGAGATAGTATGCAGCCTGCAGAGACGCTACAACGCTCGGACAGTCCAGTCTGCTACGTGACCGAGTCCGAGTTGAAGTTAAAGATGACCTCGTGGAATATTGAAGATGGCTTTGTTTGGGAAAGTGATCAACATACAGATTGTTGGCCTCGTCGAAGCACACAAAATTTATGTTTGGACCATCTCCATTGGAGGTCATATGCAGATTCCACGGCCCAATCAAGAAGCAAGACAGAAGATTGGGCCAGATTTGGGCTGAATCCGAGTGGAACTAGAACTAGGACTCTAGGATGTGAATTGATGTAATTTTCTTGTAAGGAAAGCCTAGATGAATCCTTTGCTTGTACGGGAAGTCCAGCCACCTCTTATATATGTTGGGGGTGACGGCCGATTGAACAACACACAATCGAACAAATCAATCTATACTATTTTTTTTCATCTACGTTCTTCGTTTTTCTTCTCGTTCATCGCTGTTCTTCGTTTGAGAGCTGCGAATTCTGAGTCTCTAGGGGCGAGTGAATCAACCTAGGGCAGCCCATAGCCGCCGCACTCCCTGACAGGGTCCCTCTCGGGCATATGGGGTTTCGGGTTTGCAAAAGCGTCCGCCGACTGTCTTGCGTATCGCGCTGCCGGACGGACCTCCTTCGATGTTAGCTACGGTGCATCACCCCCGGCATCGAGGGTACACGGTGACATGTTTGTGTGTCAACACACTTTTTTGGCGACCCTGCTGGGGAACAAAGATCAATCATCCTCATCAACCATTATGTCTGATCTTCCCAAGCCATCTGAGATAGATGCCGATAACATCATTAAGCCCAAGCTTGATGAACTATCGACTGATCATCGCCAAGGTTATGAGGAGTACAAGAAGGCACGTGAAGAGAAGGAGTTGCAGGAATTCCTTGGAAACTTCAACAAAGATTGCCAAGGCAATATCACTCCGATTGGAGAAATCAAGTTCCCTCCTCTTCAAGCCGAGCAGGTTAAACCTCCTGTAAGTACTACCTTTTCTCCCGAGCAGTGGGCTGAGATTGAGAGTCGTATGCCGATGGTAATAATTTAGTCTATCAAACTTTCATAGAAAACACCAATGCGTAGAAAAATATGCCTCAATCGTCTAGTGGTAATATTGGTGTGGCTGCTAGTGTAGAAAACCCTAATATGTCTTTACCTCTATCATCGGCACCTCCCATGACGATGAATTACTATCCTACCCACACTAATCAGATTGTGGATGCACCTACTAATTCCATCATGAGCATGCCAAGTTCGGTGCATATACCGAACCAAGCTGTACCTATGGGTGCAAGCACTCGGCCACAGCTGAACTATGTTTCGGCATATGTGCCATAGTTCTTGCCTACTGCTAGTAATTTTACTCCTACCATCCCACAACAACAATCTTCACCATCTACTGCGGACGATACTTTAGCTAGTTTTAGAGAGGAAATGGCTAAGATGCTTCGATAGAATTTTGGAGTTGAGTTACCTCGGAATCGGATTTACCAAAAACCGTACCCCGAGTATTTTGACGCTATACAGTGCCCTCCGGGATATAAAATTCCAGATTTTGTTAAGTTCACTGGAGAAGATACAAAAACCACATGGGAACATGTTAGTCAATACTTAGCACAAATGGGTGAAGCAGGCTCGCTGAATGAATTGAAAGTATGCTCGTTTCCTTTATCATTAACTGGTACTGCATTTTCATGGTTTTCTTCTCTACCACATGGTTCTATCCATGTGTGGTCGCAACTAGAACAGAAATTTCATGATCACTTTTATAGCGGCGACAACGAACTTAAATTATCACATCTTACATCGGTTAAGCAGAAAAATGATGAATCAGTCTCTGATTACGTCAAGAGATTTAGAGATACAAAGAACCGGTGCTATAGTTTGGTGATAACCGAGAGGGACTTGGCTGACCTTTTGCTTAGTGGTTTGAAAACTCACAATAGGGAAAAGCTAGAAGGCTATGAGTTCTTAAATGTCAACCAGGTCCTGCAAAAAGCTTTGGCTCAGGAGAGCCGGAGCAAAGATCTCAAGGAGGTGGATAGATATAAAACTGATCGCCCTAAGATGAATATGGTTGAGTATGGTAGTGATCACTCGGACGATGAAGGTGATATGTATGGTGCTGAATTTTTTTGGCCGTCTAAGGCCAAACCGTTTACTTGCAATGATCTGAAATCGATTCATAAGAATCGTGATGAAGAGATGAAGTTTACTTTTAATATTGCTAAGTGTGACAAAATATTTGATGCTTTGCTGCAAGCTAAGATCATTAGGATATATCACACTTTACTGTCGACTGAAGAGTTGAAACGGCGTGCTTATTGCAAATATCGTATTTCTTTTTCTCATGCTACTAATGATTGCAATGTTTTCCGACGATAGATACAATCGACCATTAATGACAGATGATTGAACTTTTCTGAGATGCAAGTTGATAAGCAACCCTTCCCAATGAACACTTTGGATTTGGAGGGAAAAAAGTTGCTCATTCGGCCAGAGGTAGCCGAATCTTCTAATAAAACTAATGTCATTATTCGTGAGCCTAGGAAAAGCAAGGAGGACAGCAAGGTCTTGGGGAGGCAGGTTGTGCTTGACAAGCAACCCAATGGCAAGGAGGTAATCAAGATCACCATCAAGAATCCTGCACTCGGGGGGCAACAACAAGTGCAACAAGACACTCGTGTTAAGTTTGTTAAACCCAAGAGTCCAGAAGTTGGCAAGTGGAAGAGGAATGAAGCAAAGGTATATTGTAAGCGAGTCAAGCCAACTTTTGATATGCTGCTGTCCAAATATGCAAATCAGTCGGCCAGTTCTAGCTCTAATTGGTGATCGTACCTGAAGCGACCAAGGTCACCATCAACTGGTATGTTCAGTCGGCATGCAAAACCGACTGGATCAAGGATGCCGCTTCCACAAGAACAACGACAACTTGTTTGGGATCGACTTGGATACTTGTATGAAAGCCGACTGAACATGGGTGTCCATTGCTCGGTTGGTTAAAATATGCCTCTGGGTATAAATTATCCGAATGTAAGAATGCACTCGGGCGGAAGTTATCTGAATGAAAGAATATGGTTGAGTGAATTCTACTCAGTCAAACGTCCAAGAGGATTTCGTCCGAGTAAAAGGGTGCGCCCGAGTGAAAACTTCGTAGGCCAGAAAAGTAGACAAGAGTGGCGCGTCAAGTTGTCAAGTGTTGCAGCAGTGGAGTCAGGGAAGGGCAAGGAAAATATCGATGCCGAGTCACTCATCCTGGGCAGTGAAATGTTCACCATGCAACAGCCGACTGTGCATAGCAACCCAACTGAGCCGATACTTGTTATCGCGCCAAAGCACTCGACCAATGATCATGAAGAAAGTACCAGTCAAGTGAAGCCAATTGATCCTAAATACACTCGGCCAAGGTGGTGTCCTCCAGGGCTAACGAAAACACAAAAGAGGAAATTATGGAGGTTGAGGAATTAAGAGATGGCAGAACAAGAGGCTGAGAAGCAAAGGGATGAGTTGTTCAATGTCACTCGGCCCATGATACCAGCGAAGCAAGTGTGGAAGCCTAAACCAATGCAAGACATAATGGCTTCTACATCTATCACAGCAGCAATGACACCACCAAAAAAGGACGATGTAGATACGACATCATCTCAGTCGCTTATTACTTCTCCTTCACTCGGACATAATTCAGATTTGGTGGACGCTCGCAAGGAGGAAGACCATTTGTTGGACCATGAGTCTACACCGGTTCATGAAGGTATGGATATCAATATGGTGTATTACTTACCCGCTGAATTCCGTGCTGTAGATGAAGAAGAGGAAGTGGCTCAGTTGGGTTTTGGCCCCAGAAATGCAATATTCGAGAAGCCAAAAGAACCAGTGACACACTTGAAACTATTGTACCTCAGAGGTTAGATCAATGGATCACCACTCACTCGGATGCTTGTTGACGGTGGTGTGGTGGTGAATCTCATGCCCTATTCGATGTTCAAGAATTTGGGTTTACCCGATGATGAGTTAATCAAGAACAATATGGTGCTTAATGGGTTTGAAGGCAAAAAGAAAACTGAAGCCAAAGGTGTGATGTATGTGGAGCTTACAGTCGGGAGCAAAACTTTGGCTACTGCATTCTTTGTCGCTGAGGTGCAAGGTAACTACAACGTCATACTAGGCCATGATTGGGTTCATGCAAACCAGTGCGTGCCATCTACCATGCACCAGTTTTTGATCCAGTGGGTTGATGATGAGGTGGAAGTCATTCATGCGAATAACTCGGCTTGTGTTTCTTTGGCCGATGCATCGATGGATTGGCAACATCCAAATTCTACTTGCTTAACGGGACGCGACTTGTCAGAGTTTGATTTCCTTAGCGCAACAAAGAATGGCTTTGTGCCGGTCTCTTTAAAGCCGATTAGTGGCAATCGGCTCCAATGTATGATATGTTTAAATGGATTCTAATTCCGAGTGGTTGCAGAAATGTCTTGCAAAATATCGGTCTAGCGAGAACGATATGTATAAATCTATAGAGGAGTTGGATGACATGGATAAATTAGGACAGGGTTTTCAATCGGCAGATCCATTAGAAGAAATAGATATAGGGGATGGTTCAATTCCCAGGCTGACGTTTGTAAATAAAAACTTAAGAGCCGATCATAAGGCTAGGTTGATCGAGTTGTTGAAAGAATATGTTTGCCGCTTTGCATGGGAGTATCATGAGATGCCCGGTTTAAGCCGAGAGTTAGTGGAGCATCGGTTACCTATAAAGTCTAGTTTTAGACCTTATAAGCAATCGGCCAGGAAGTTTAATCCAAAAACATATGACCGGATCAAAGAAGAGATCGGTCGTTTACTTAAAGCTAATTTTATTAGACCTTGTAGGTATGCCGAGTGGATTTCTAACATTTTGCCAGTCGAGAAGAAGGGCTCTGGCAAGATAAGCGTGTGCATTGATTTCAGAGATTTGAATAGAGCTACACCCAAAGATGAGTACCCCATGGTAATAGCCGACATGCTTATTAATGATGCCTCTGGACATAAGGTTATTAGCTTTCTTGATGGTAATGCGGGTTATAATCAAATCTTTATGGCCGAAGAGGACATGTCCAAGACAGCCTTTTGTTGCCCTGGTTTCCTTGGTTTATTCGAGTGGACAGTTATGTCATTCAGATAAAAAAATGCTGGTGCCACATATCAAAGGGCTATGAATTTAATTTTCCATGATTTACTCGGTATTATACTTGAAGTCGATATTAATGATATTGTTGTCAAATCGGATGATTTTGAATCTCATCTAGCCGATTTGTGTTTGGCCTTTGAAAGTATGAAAAAATACGGACTGAAGATGAATCCTTTGAAGTGTGCATTCGGCGTGTCGGATGGAAAGTTTTTGGGTTTGATTATTCATGAGAATGGCGTAGAAATTGATCCCAAAAAGATAGAAGCTATACAAATAGTGGAGGCTCCAACATGCAAGAGAGATATGCAAAAATTCCTTGGCAAGGTCAATTATTTGAGAAGGTTCAGAGCTAATTTGTCAGGGAAGGTTGATGCATTCACTCCTATCCTTCGGTTAAAGAATGATGCTGATTTTACTTGGGGGGCAAAACAGCAAGAGGCATTCGACATGATCAAGACTTATTTGATCACTCCTCCAGTAATGAGAGCACCTAAACATAAAGACCCCTTTAGGATTTACATTGCGGCGGAGGACGGTGTTATTGGTGCTGTATTGACTCAAGAAACCGAAGGAAGAGAACATACTATTACGTATTTGAGTCGACGCTTATTGGATGCCGAGAAAAGGTATACATTTATTGAAAAGTCATGCCTCTGTTTATATTATGCTTGCACGAAACTGAGGCATTATCTTGTGCCGAGTGTCTGCATAGTAGCTTGTCAAATCGATGTCATTAAATACATGTTGCATAGGCCAATTCTTAGTGGTAGGATTGTCAAGTGGGCTTATGCTTTAATTGAGTATGATTTGGCTTATGAATCTCTAGAATCCATGAAAGGCCAAATTGTTGCTAATTTTATTGTTGAGCATCGGATTAATGACAAGCATGATGTTGATATAAATCTTGTATCGTTAGTGCCATGGAGGTTATATTTTGATGGTTCAGTTTGTAGCAATGGCCAAGATGTTGCTATTGTTTATATATCTTTCCATGGTGCTGTTTTTGAAGCCTCATGCCGACTGGAATATTCTTGCACAAATAATCAAGCCGAATATGAAGCATTGTTATTCGGTTTAGAGATGTTGCTCGCTATAGGTGCTACACATGTTGAGGCTTTTGGGGATTCGTTATTAGTAGTGCAGCAAGTGTCCAAAGTTTTTCAATGTTTAGACGAATCACTTAATGTTTATCTTGATAAGTGTCTAGATGAGATTTCTACTTTGGATTATTTTAGCATTTCTCATATATCTAGACATGACAATTGGAGAGCAAATGAGTTAGCACAACAAGCATCCGACTATCATATTGATCATGGCATGTTTCATATTTCTCAGAAGCCGATGTCTTGTCTTGCTAGTATGGGAGAGGCCAAACTAGAGCCCACTGATTCGGCCACTAACAATAAATCTAGTACATGTGAATATCATGACTGGAGAAAGCCCATTATTGATTACTTGTCCAATCTAAGTGAAAGGGTGGATAGGGCTGTTTGGCGTATGGCTTTCAAGTATACAATGAGTGATGATGGTCTTTATCGCCGAACAGTTGAAGATGTTCTTTTGAAGTGTTTGGGCGAGGACCAAGCGAGAATTGCTATGGGAGAGGTACATGAAGGCATTTGTGGTACTCATCAGTCGGCACCCAAAATGAAATGGCTCTTACGACATGCTGGATTTTATTGGCTGACTATGATCAATGATTGCTTCAGGTATTATAAAGGGTATGAAGCTTGTCAAAAATTTGGTGATATTCAGTTGGCTCCTGCTGCTATGTTACATCCTATTATCAAGCCGTGGCCTTTTAGAGGATGGGGTTTAGATTTCATTGGACAAATTCATCCATCTTCTTCAAAGGGGCATCGGTTCATGTTGGTGGCAACCGATTATTTCGCTAAATGGTCTGAAGCAGCACCTCTCAAGAACATGACACATACGGAGGTAATTCAATTCATAACCGAACACATTTTTCATAGATTCGGAATTCCTCAGACATTAACTACAGATCAAGGTTCATCTTTCATGTCACATCAAGTTAGAGAGTTTGTCAAATCATATAACATAAAGCTGCTCAATTCATCTCCGTATTATTCCCAAGCTAATGGACAAGCTGAGTCTAGCAACAAAATATTGATTAAGCTCATCAAGAAGAAATTGAGGATAATCCAAGAAAATGGCATGATTTGTTGTCTGAGGCTTTATGGGCACATAGAATTTCAAGGCATGGTGCTACAAAGGTAACTCCATATGAGCTAGTATATGGTCAAGAGGCTGTTTTACCAGTGGAGGTAAATTTGAGTGTTTGAGAATAGCCAAACAAAATGATTTATCGGCAATGGACTTCTATGCTTTGATGATGGACAATATTGATGAGGTTGCTGATAAACGTTTTTCTGCATTAAAAGCCAAAGAGAAGGACAAATTGAGGGTAGCAAGAGCTTACAATAAAAAGGTCAAGTTGAAGAGTATTCAAGTTGGCGATATTGTGTGGAAAGTGATTCTGCCGATTGGTTCTAGAGATAGAAAATTCGGGAAGTGGTCTCCAAACTAGGAAGGTCCTTTCAGGATTGCAAGAATAGTTTCTGGAAATTCATTTTTAGTGGAATCCATACAAGGAGTAATATTACCTCGAGCTCTCAATGGCAGATATCTAAAGAAGTACCACCCGAGTGTGTGGTAAAAAGCCTAATTAGGCAATGGACGATATATTATTATTTCCCTTACCAGAAACATGGCGGATACATAATTATCGCCCTAAGAAATATAGATGGCCGGTGGAGTGTTGACATCGTCCTTAGAACAGACGTGGTGCAAATTATTTTCGGCATGCTAACTTTGCCGAAAAACAGGAGGGCATGTGTTGACACCTGATTTTGGCACGGTGTAAAATGCAATAAAGATGGAATCAAACAAAAAGGTTTTTTCTACGAGAAAGTTCATAGTGCCAAGTGAAACGACCTTGATGTTTAGGCCATCATCATTCGACATCGTTTCAAGGACCAAATTACACTTGGATTGTCATATAAATGTTCTGAGTGCTTTTTGGTCGATTACGCCCTAAAGGCAACCTCGAATGAAGGAATGTTCTACATGGGTTGAATTCTTCTCGTCGAGTTGATCAATTTTGATATATAGATCATCTCAAACTGAGGTTATATGCAAAAGTTAGAGCAACCTGAGTGCAGCCATACCACAAAGCAGAATGTGGTGCAGGAGATCAGACACATGTCTGATGGGCCGCGCGAGTCATTCGGCCCTCAAGACGTCCTCAGATGGAAAAACTTACAACATGAATTTTTTTTGTGTCGTCGAGGCGATTGATTTTGATATATAATTCTTCTTAATCTGAGGTCGTATACGACCTGGAGAGGCAAAACAAAATCAGCCCATAGTTTCATTCGGGATTTCCGAGTGAAAGTTTGCCGGCCGAGTGAAACGCCTGCCGTCTGTCCGAGGGAAAAGTTTTCTGTCTGGTCGAGTGAAATTACCGTCCGAGTGAAAATCACCGTCCGAGTGAAAAGTATCGGTCGAGTGAAAGTATTGTCCGAGTGTAATTGCTGTCCGAGAGACAATCACCGTCCGAGTGAAAAGTACCGGTCGAGTGGAAATTCCGATCGAGTGAAAGTTCCGGTCGAGTGAAAGTTCAAAATGGCCTCGGATGGAAAAGTGTTCAACATGAAAAGTTGTTCTTACCATCAAAATGGTCAACTTTGCATTTAAGGTCATTATCATCTGAGATAGTATGCGGCCTGCAGAGACGCTACAACACTCGGACAATCCAGTCTGCTACGTGACCGAGTCCGAGTCGAAGTTAAAGATGACCTCGTGGACTATTCAAGATGACATTATTTGGGAAAGTGATCAACATACGGATTGTTTGCCTCGTCGAAGCACACAAAATTGATGTTTGGACCATCTCCATCGGAGGTCATATGCAGATTCCACAACCCATGCAAGAAGCAAGACAGAAGATTGGGCTAGATTTGGGCTGAATCCGAGTGGAACTAGAACTAGGACTCTAGGACGTGAATTGATGTAATTTTCTTGTAAGGAAAGCCTAGATGAATCCTTTGCTTGTACGGGAAGTCTAGCCATCTCTTATATATGTTGGGGGTGATGGCTGATTGAACAACACACAATCGAACAAAGCAATCTATACTACTTTTTTCATCTACGTTCTTCATTTTTCTTCTCGTTCTTCGCTATTCTTCGTTTGGGAGCTGCGAATCCCGAGGCTCTAGGGGCGAGCGAATCGACCTAGGGCAGCCCATAGCCGCCGCACTCCCTGACAGGGTCCCTCCCGGGCGTGCGGGGTTTCAGGTCTGCAAAAGCTTCCGCCGACTGTCTTGCGTATCGCGCTACCGGACGGACCTCCTTCGACGTGAGCTGCGATGCATCACCCCAGCGTCGAGGGTACACGGTGACGTGTTCGTGTGTCAATATGGGCAGATGGCAAGTTGGTGCTCAATCACCTTCCTGGGAACACCGGGGATATCAGATGGTTGCCATGCAAACACATCGACATTCGCCCACAGGAAGGCGACGATCATGCTTTCCTATTTGTCGTCAAGGGTGGAACTTATGGTGAAAGTTCCCCCCGTGCCGTCCTCCTTGGCGGACACCTTCTTGGTCTCTGGCGAAGCAACCTTGGACTTTTTGCTCTTGCCGGTGGAGCTCTCTGGAACATCGTCAACAGTAGCGCAACACCCCAAAGAGGTGTGCTTGCCGGATTGTGCGCTAGAGGCCTTGCCGGTCTTCTTCCCCAGGGAGCTTTTGTGACTGGAGCAGGTGCCTTAACAGTAGGTGCTGTGACCGTGCCCTGGTAGAGTTGGTCATCATAGATAAGCACGTTCGTCTTATCGGAGTGGATGGTAATGACGCTCATTGGTCCGAGCATCTTCAACATGTTGTAAGCGAAGTGGCTGGCCACCATGAACTTGGCCAGTGCGGGACGACCGAGAATGCCGTTGTATGGCAATGAGATGTCAGCAACGTCAAAAACAATCTTCTCCGTTCTGAAATTGATGTCGCTGTCAAACGTCACCAGCAGCGCGACCTTGCCTTTCAGTTGAGTCCTTCCCGAATTGACCCCTTGGAAAGCGCCTGTCGGCTCAAGATCTTCGTCAGGAATCTGCAACTTCCGAATGACATCGGGCGAGATCAGGTTTAGGCTGGCCCCATTGTTGAATAACATCTTCGTCACCTTGAGGTTGCGGATTGTTGGTGAGACCAACAACGGAAGGCACCCGACCGCAGTTATGCAATCAGGGTGGTCCTCGACATCAAAGATGATAGGAGTGTTGGACCATTTCATAGGTTTTTGTGCATCGATAGAGGGCTTTGCCGCATTGACCTCACACGCCCACTGTTTAAATTGGCGGTGAGATGAATGTGACGAGGCTCCTCCTTTAATGCACATCATCTCCGTAGCCTTCTGAAACTCATGCTCACTGTACTCGTCGTCCTCTTCGACATCATCATCATCCCCTTCTTGATTGTTGCGGCCACGGGCTGGCCGGTCTTTCTGTTGCTTGGGCTTGTCGTGGCGGCCTTGTCGGCCAACACGCTTCTTGCCGGACCCCTTAGCACCGTCCTGACCCTTCTCCTTGTCGCACCTTTCATATTCGGCCCTTTGCTTCTCAGCAGGCTGCTCAACCTGCCGACAGTCTTGGAGATCATGGCCTTTGGTGCGATGGATCTTGCAATACTGCTTGCTGGAGTCTTCTGGATTGCCGGCCACCGTCAGGGCATGGCAAGAGGCGCACTTGGCAACATCTTTGCCGGGGGCGTCTACCTTGCCTTTCTTGGCAGCGCCGGGGTTGCCGGACGCCTCGACGACAAGCACGGTCTTGCCCTTGCGCTTCCTGTTCCGCCGCCGACCCTTCTTTGCCGGGGCAGCAGTATCCTCTTCTTCAGAGTCAACCTCTGTGCCGGCATCTTCGCTGGGGAGTCTTCTCCCTTCTTCAGCCCGTGTGCACTTGTCTGCCCAAGCATAAAGCTCGGCGACATCCCTGACTCGGTTCATCGCCAGTTCTTCCCGCATCCTGCGGTTGCGCATGTTCTGATGGAACACACTGATAACAATGGTAGGGTGGACGTCTGGGATGTTTTGGTGCATGCGGCTGAACCTCTGGATGTACTTGCGCAGAGTTCGCCTTCCTTCTGGGGGATGATGTGCAGATCACTCTCCTGGCCAGGAGCTTGATGACCTCCGGTGAAGGCGCCAACGAACTCGTGACACAGGTCCGCCCAGGAAGCGATGGACCCCTCCGGCAGGTGCATCAACCATGACCTGACGTTGGGCTTGAGCACCAACGGGAAGTAGTTGGCTAATATCTTGTCGTCGCGGCCCCTGACAGCCTGCACTGCAATGGTGTAGACGCTCAGGAACTCTGACGGATGGGCCTTGCCGTCATACTTCTTCGGGACTTCTGGTTTGAATGTGCAGGTGTTGGGCCACTAGACTTGCCACAGCTCAGAGGTAAACGCTGGACATCCCACCTCGTAAGGTAGGCTGACTGGGTACCCCGACGCAGACTTGTCTACAATGGGGCATGCTTCCTGCCGCCACTCGATCACCGTCCGGGCGTCTTCTTTACCATGTTCCCGAAGAACATGACGCTGATCACGGTGCATCCGTGGGTCAGATGACACCGTTGAGTAACCGTCGTAGGCGTCGGCTCGTCGGGTTGGCGACCGGCAATGCTGTCGCGAAGGAGAGTGCGCCAAGGTCTCGCCGACTCCGGCTTCACCGCTGGTGAGGCAGCCCCATAGGCTGAAGCTTATTTGCAAGGCTGAGGAGGCTCTGAATGGTGGCTCTCCACTCGTTGAGCTTCTCCGCTGCAGGAGGGAAGTTCAGGAGCAGCTGCGCTCGCGCCATCGCCTCCTCCGCTATGGATGGCAGTGAGCGACACGAGGAACGCGAGGTGCTCTGACTCCTAACCGTGTTAGAAGGAGCACCGCCGCGGCCCTGCGTCGGCATGCCACTCCCTCTTGCATGCTGGTCCCGTGCGTCTTGGGAATGATGCACATGAGCTTTTCCGTGGGGACACTAAGAACCGCGGGCACCGTGGCGCGGCTCTCTATGCGCGTCCTGAGAAGGTCGTGGCGTAGGCGCCGACGTGGGTGCCCTAGAAGACACTCTCCCGCCCACGGAGTTTGCTGTACCACCCGCAAGCGGTACTGCTTCGTCCTCAGACCCAAGGGTGCGGGAGTTCCCATCGTCTCCATGGCCGTCTCCGCGGCGAGCGTCACTTCTTGCTTGGCCTTGGTCACTGGAGTGTCGCGGAAGTTCCGAACCTCCGCCTCCTCCTTCCCCACGTGCGTCCACACCTTCTCCTATCCAAGAAGATACAGGGATGGCGGACGCGGATAGGCCAACTGCTGTCAGGCCCCTCTTCTTGGGTGCCGTGGTGATGATAAGGCTAGGGCGCGGATTACTAGAACGGATTCGCACCACTCAAGCGCTCCCCCTACCTAGCGCTCCAAAGATGTCATGGGAACGAACACCTATGGGATCACGCGGGGATCCCTTTCGGTTCGGCGGGGGGAGGCGAGCTCGCACAAAGAGCCGGTCTGGTATCGGTGCACGAGGGGTCTTTTACCCAGGTTTGGCCTGCACGGATGCGTAAAACCCTACTTTTGCTTGGTTGTATTGAGCGTGTTCTAGGGTTCCAGCTACAGGAGCGCCACAAACGGCTCCTACGTGAGTTAGGTAGTCCCTGATTGTCTAACTGCCTAACTATCCAATAGGCCAATTGTCTAACCTCCAAAAAGTCCTCTCCTGTAATGCCCTGGGCCTCCTTTTATACTCAAGGGGAATCCGAACAGTGGCATACAGTGTGCACACGGGATGCACAATGCTGCTACAGTGCTACACGGAGTAGGACAAGAGCATTAAATGCACCGTCAGGCGCCTCAGTCCGTTAGTGGGACGGGACGGGGCCCCGTCCCATCAGCGCCGCTTAGCTCCCTCCAACGTCGACGCCGCGACACGTGTCCAAGTGAATCGACACCTAGCATGTGCGCTGGCGGTGCTTGTCGGGGCCTTGCCTTGCCAGGACCTCGCCTTGCCGGGGGCCTAGAGGCTCTAAAGCCCTCCCGACAAGGTCTTGCCGATACTCTTGGGTCTTCTGCGCTGGTGCTTGGTAAGTCTTCGCTGGGCCTTGCCGCCGAGGTGGCTATTACTGCCTGTGCACGAGTAAAGGGGCACTAGATGGCCCAAAAACTCTAGTGCACCGACACACATAAGCCTCCTTATATCTTCCTCAAAACAGCCACCATACCTACCTATTATGGTATTTCCATACTCATTCCGAGATATATTGCCATGCAACTTCCACTATTTCGTCATATGACTTGTGCACTCATTGTCATACTACTTTGGATGATCATGTAGTTGACATAGTATCTGTGGCAAAGCCAACGTTCCTCATTGTTTACATGTCATGCTAGATTATTGCACATCCTGGTACACTACCAGAGGCGTTCATATAGAGTCATATTGTTTAGTAGGTTTTCATATCGACTTGTAAGTAAATAAAAGTGGGATGATTATCATTATTAGAGCACTGGCTTAGTGAGGAAAGGATGATGGAGAAAATGATTGCCCCGCAAGTCGGGATGAGACTCCGAACGAAAAATAAAAAAAAAACGAAAGAAAGAAAAAGGAAGAATGAAAGAAAAAGAAATAAATGAGAGATAAAGAGATAAGGGACAATGCTACTACCTCCTTTTCCACACTTGTGCTTAGAGAAAGCACCATGTGTTTCATATAGAGAGTCTCATGTTTTGTCATTTTCATATGATAGTGGAAAAATTTCATTATAGAACTTGACTTGTATATTTCAATGACGGGCTTCTTGAAATGCCCGAGGTCTTCATGAGCAAGCAAGTTAGATGCACACCCACTTAGCTTCATTTGAGATTTCATGCATTTATAGATCTAGTGCATCCGTTGCATGGAAATACCTACTACTTGCATTAATATCGATTGATGGGCATCTCCATAGCCGATCGACCCGCCTAGTTGATGCGAGACTTTCTTCTCCACTTTTACCCCTTTGAATCCTACCACCATATTCCGTTCCACCTATATGCTATGTACATGGTTCACGCTCATGTATTTATTGAGGTATAAAATGCCGAAGCTCGTGAAAAAGTATGATCCAATTGCTTTTCTTAACACCATGGTGCTTGACATTTGTATTTATGTGGTGAAGATGGAGTCATACCATGCTAATGTGATAAAATGAATGGGGGGTAAACATTCCTTAAGGATTTTTATATTTAGAAAGTTGATGATTGTGTTACTTATGTATATGGATATTACTATGTTAATGTTTTTTGATTCATTGTTTTACAATGATCATACATGAAAATATTACATGTTGGGTAGCATGTCTCATAAAAAATTCCGTTTTTATCATTTACCTACTTGAGAATGAGCATGAATTAAGCTTGGGGATGTTGATATGTATCCAACGTATCTATAATTTTTTATTGTTCCATGCTATTATTTTATCATTCTAGTATACTTTTTAAGCATTCATTTGTTTTTTATATTATTTTTGAGCACTAACGTATTAACCAAGTGTCAAGTGCCAGCTGGTGTTTCCTGCATGTTTTTGGCTTTTCAGGAATACTGTACCAAACGAAGTCGTAATACCCGAAAACTCTTTGATGTTTTTTTAGACCAAAATAAGACCTAGAAGCTTAGGAGGAAGACCGGAGCACACACAAGGTGCCCCGAAGCCAATAGGAAGCGCCCAGGGGGGTGGCCGCACCCTGATGGCTTGGGGCCACCTCCCCGCTCTCCTGGCCCTGACCAGTGGCCTATAAATTCACATATATTTCCAAAACCCTAGCGTGCCTCTTGAAACACATTTTCCACCACCGCAAGTCTCTGTTCTGCCGTGTCCCCATCTGGAGCCCTGTTCTGGTGCACTGCTGGAGGGGGGATTGATCACAAAGGGCCTCTACATGAACCTTGTTTGTCCCATGGTGATGTGTGAGTAGTTCACCGTAGACCTACGGGGTCGTATTTAGTACCTAGATGGCTATCTCTCTCTCTATGTTCTTCTTTGCCAAGATCATCGCGATTCCCGCGGTGATCTATCTTATGTAATCAATCTTTGCAGTGTGTTTGTTGGGATCCGATGAATTGTCTTAATGAAAATATATTAAATACTTGTTGGTATTTAATATACATGATTGTTATAGCTTCTTAATGCTCTCTGATCTATTGGTTTGGTTTGACCAACTAGATTGATTTATCTTCAAGCGGGAGTGGTGTGTTATAGTGGGTTTAATCTTGCAATGCTCAATCCTAGTGACAGAAAGGGACATGACATGTATTGTATTGCTGCCACAAAGGGTAAAACGATGGGGTTCATTCATATTAATTGGATTTACTTTGTCTACATCATGTCATCCTCCTCCAAGCATTACTCCGTTTTAACTTAATACACTAGATGCATGCCGAATAGCAGTCGATGGGTGGAGTAATAGTAGTGGATGCGGGCAGGATTTGGTCTACTTGTTTATGGACGTGATGCCCATGTACACGATCATTTTCTTGAATAAATATTGTATAACTATGCGCTTTTCAATCAATTTGGCAACAATAATTTGTTTACCCACCGTATGCTTTCTTCCAAAGAGAGGCCTCTAGCAAACACTATGGCCCCCGGGTCTCCTCACAAATATAATTACAAAAACTCTAAATACCTTGCTTCCATTATTTAATTTTTTTTACAATTTATATTTATCAAATTATCTATCTATCACTACTTTTTTCTTGCAAGTAACGAGTTCAAGAGGATTGACAACCCTCTTGCCCACGTTGGGTGCAAGTGTTTGCTCTTTTGTTCTTAGGCGCTGAAGACGGGAGTTTGTGTGGTTCTCCTATTGGTTCGATAACCTTGGTTCTCACTCAGGGAAATACTTACCTCTACTGTGTTGCATCATCCCCTCCTCATCGGGGAAAATCCCAATGCAGTTTACAAGTATCAATGCTCTAGTTCACCAAATTGGTTGAAAAATCATATATGCGTCCATAGGTGCATGTTTAGTTCCCAGGCAAGAAATGGGAATGAATTTCAAACACCTCGGCATCGTGGATGATCTGCAAACATTGAGAAGATTGGTTTTTAAATTCTTGTAAATGCAAAACTCATGTTGTTTTTATTAGTATATATGTTGTTGTTGTGTAGACACAACACAGATGTTGTGCAGAAACAACACATCACATTACACACGGACTATACTACGAAACCTGTGAGTGATGATTTCACCAATCACAGACAATTTTATACAAGCAAGCATTTTCCCACAACACACACATTTTATTAGAAGCAATCGTTTGTGTTATTTCTGGTGTTCGCACGCGATTCTGATTACTCACATGTTTTCTGTCTATCGCACATATCCTGTTATGCCGAATCGTTTGTGTTTTGTTGTATCACCGCACACAGTTTATCCGAGTGAACCGTGTGCCCTCTATCGCACACATATGGATCTATATAGTCTTTCTGTTATTTTGGCTAATTGTCAATAGTTCATATGGAACAACTTTATGGAACGTATCACACACATAAGTCTTTTCTGAATCATATTTGATGGATCCGACACCGCACACAGTTTGTGTTATTCGTGACGGATCTAGAACTATAGTGTTTATGATTCATGCATGACACATAGTTTGGTTGAAGGGTCTCTGATTGATGTATCTTCTTAGGACCTTCTTTTAGTAGTGTGAAGTCCTTCTTCTCCACATTGAAGAATAGTGTGCATGCATAGGATGGCTAGCAACAAAGGACATGGTTAACAAGCTACATATCTCACATTTTTTTGAAAAGGGGCACTTTATTACTTAAAAGGTTTAAGTATTACACCCAGCCTATGCATAACTAAGATGGACATAGCCAACAAAATCCTCTCGACTAGACAAAATAAAAGGAGAACGTGAAATACAAAGAAAAGTGTATATCTTTATAACGCCTAAACTGTAGGTGGCTCAATCCTAAGATCATGCTGTCACCCATGTTGGGTAAAGTATCCCTCTCCGTAGCCTCCAATCATGTACACACCTTCGTAACCAGGTCTCGATTCTCCACTCGTTATAGAGAGGAGCATAAATGAAGCATCCCAGTACATCTGTAGATAACCTGCATAAGAGAAGTACTTTTATGGTTAAAAACCTTATCATTTCTTCATAGCCAAAGTGATCAAATCACGGGAAGCACTCCCACCCTGAGAAGAATTTTAAACTTGTGATCAATCCCATGTAATAGTTGCCAAATATATTAGCAACATTACAAGGAGGATACAAGCCATAAGCTATACAGATGACTGAACGTATAGAACGAGCCAATTTACATTGGAAGAACAAATGTTTTATTGTCTCATCATGCAGACAAAATACAGATTCGTACTTCCAACCCAATTCCTCTTAATAAGGTTATATTTAGTAAGAATGACTCCTGGACGAAGATACCATGCAAATATTTTATTCTTAAGATGTATTTTCATCTTTCGGATCTTCTTATTATTATCAACGGGCACATTGATATGTCTCCTACGTGTCGATAAATTTTTATTGTTCCATGCTATTATATTATCCATCTTGTACTTTATATCTAAATATATGTTATTTTACATCATCTTTGGGAACTAGCCTATTAACCTAGTGCCTAGTGGCGATTGTTGTTTTCAGCTTGTTTTTTGGTTTTCCAGGAAATCAGTACCAAACAAAGTCCAAATGCTACAAAACTTTTTGATGATTATTTTTCTGGACCAAAGAGCCCCTTGAAGTGATAACCCACAAGTGTACAGGGTCGTTTGTAGCTTTTTCGATAAGTAAGAGTGTCAAACCCAACGAGGAGCTAAAGGTAGAATTAATATTCTCTCAAGTTATATCGACCGCCGATACTACTCTACACACACTAACACTTAATTTACCTAGAACAAGTATGAAACTACTTTGCGGGAACGAAACTAGGAGTACTTAGTAGGTGTAATTGATAGTTTTGCAAGGTAATAAAGAACACGAAAATAAAAGTTAGGTGCTATTTTGGATAAACATTAATTTAGTTAGTTGTTTAGTAGAAAGCCTTTTCTAACGCAAGAGAAAGATGTGTCCCTAGGCAATCGATAACTAGATTAGTAATCATTGTTGCAGTTTTATATGAGGGAGAGGCATACACTAACATACTTTCTGTACTTGGATCATATGCACTTATGATTGGGACTCTAGCGAGCATATAGGGGGAGAGAGTTGGTGGTGAAAACGACAAAGTTGTTGGTGTAGATTGCCGTCACGATGGTTGCCCCGACGGTGCTCCGGCGCCACCGGGGGAGAGGGGGAGAGAGCCCCCCTCATTATTCTTCTTACTTGGTCTCCCACCAAGGTGGGAGGAGAGTTTCCCGTCTAGTCCATGGCCTCCATGGCTCCCGGAGGGCAGAAACCCCTCTGAGATTGGATCTCTCTCTCTCTCTCTCTGTGTGTGTGTGTTTCTCTCCTGTTTTCGCGTCTGTTTTCTGACCCCTTCACCGTTTCTTAAATATCCGGAGGCCCGTAACTCCCAATGGGCTGAAATTTTCAGGGGTGGCCGCAACCATCTTAAGGGGTGGCCACAAGTCATCAGGGCGTGGCCACCCCCTGCCCGCATCATGTTAGCTTGTGAGCACCTCGGGCACCGTGTTGCGTTGCTTCTTCTTACCAAATTCACATATATTCCAACACAAATCTCCGTAAATTTTAATCGTGTTTGGACTTGGTTTGATATGGATTATCTACGAAACAAAACACACACAAAAAACAGGAACTGACATTGGGCACTAGATAAGTAAGTTAGTCCAAAAATAATATAAAATGTTGCCAAAAGTATATGAAAGTTGTAGAATATTGGCATGAAACAATAAAAAACTATAGATACGATGGAGATGTATCAACATCCCCAAGCTTAATTCCTGCTCGTCCTTGAGTAGGTAAATGATAAAAAAGATAATTTTTGATGTGGAATTCTACCTAGCATAATCTTGAACAAATATCTAATCATGGCATAAATATTAAGATACAAGTGATTTCATGGCAATAGTCTATCATTTGACTTAAAGACATACATACTCAGGTTTACTAGCAAACAAACATGCCCTTTAAAATTAACAATGCTAAAGAACACTATACCTACAATATAATATAGCCTGTCATGCTTAATCTTCCTAACACAAGGTATAAATCATGAGCACCCTGGTGGCAAACCAAGCAATTGGATTGTACTTTTTGATGTGCATTAGCTTTTTATACCTCAATCGATACATGAGCGTGAACCATGTACATAGCATATAGGTGGAATGTAATATGGTGGTACGTTTCAAAGGGGTAAAGGTGGTGAAGAATAAAGTCTCACATCAACTAGGTTGATCAACTGGGCATGTAGATGCTCATCAATCGATATCAATGCGAGGAGTAGGGATTGCCATGCAACGAATGCACTAGACCTATACGTGTATGAAAGCTCGACATGATCTAAGTGGGGGTGCATCCAACTTGCTTGCTCGTGAAGACCTCAGGCATTTGAGGAATCTCGTCATCGAAATATACAAGCCAAGTTCTATAATGGAAAATTTCCACTAGCATATGAAAGTGACAAAACAAGAGACTCTCTATATGAACAACATGGTGCTACTTTGAAGCAACATTGTGGAAAAATAGGTAGTAGCTGTTGGAGATATGCCCTAGAGGCAATCATGTATGATGATATTTCCTATGTGTTTATGAATAAAGATAGTCCTTGGACATTATCAATGATGTGTATTAACAAGTACGTGAGTTGTTTGTGAGACTATGCATTGTATGATGACTGTCCTAAATGGTCCCTAGTTGAAAGGGTTGTGTGGACATGCAGCGAATCAGACTAGCGTATGGCACGGTGGATGGTTTGGTCTCATTGACCATGTAGCATTGGATGCTAGCTGGATAACATGGACTCGGAAAGATCTGGTCAGATTCGACGTAGTCGGATTTGAGTCGAGATAAGGTCTGAGTTGAATAGACCCAACTATGAGACGCATCGATAGGTCATCTGCGAGTCTCTAGTACAACATATGTTCTATGTCCTAAGACCTGAGTTGGCGCATGTACTCGGGATGGTGACAGACTTGCTTTGGGCCAACCAAACGCTAGTTCGTGACTGGGTAGTTACAAAGGTAGGTTTTGGGTTTGTCCAGACCCATGCTGTGAGACATTGTCGAGCGAGATGGGATTTGCCCCTACGATGAGGAGAGATATACTGGGCCCCTCGGGTGATCCGACCTGGATAAGCATGGCCATGCGATGAGGATTATGAGATAATCCGAATGTTGGTCAGATTCACCGGAACGAGAAAGATGTCGTGTTGCAATAAGGATGACCATGTCGCCTTGTGCACAACAACATATATCGTGTGGCAAAGGGAATAAAAGTGTGAAGTATAGGTTCGCCTAACCAGCTTCATCAGACACTTGGAGTCGGCACGCTTTGCTAGAGGCCGCTACCGACTAGTCGAGTTGGATGTGATCTGACACGCGACCAAGTGAACAAGAACCTAAAGGGTCGCGTGCTTAAGGGAAGGAACACATGGGCTTTAGGATCCGTGCGAGGCCCAAGAGTTGAGCCCGCGCCGGATGCCTATATATAGTGGAGGTGCGGCACACCAATCTGGTTGATCGCTTTGGCACCTCCATCAGGGTTTGCATGTGCTGCGAATAGCACCCTCCACCCGCTGCCGACTGTGTGATCGGACCTAGGAGTCCGCCGCACGGTGTGTTCCTTCTACATGCGCGGATACCGTTAGAGGCGGTGCACTTGCGTCGCTCCTGTGAACCTGTACGTGGGATCCGACGACCGACTGCTCGAGGGAGAACGGACGAGGAGGAGACGAACCACCCGGACGCGCTGCATCAACTCTACTTCCGCTGCACGGCATTGCGCGTCTAGTGGTAACGATCTGTGATCCATCTCCGTAGGAAGTTCTTGGATGTTCTGCGTGTAGGAAAATTTTAATTGGCATGCGATGCACCTACGATAGAACCCAACAATAGCACTATCCCTTCTCTATTTCTCTCTATTTTTTCCTTCTCCCTTTTTCCCTTTTCTTCTTTTTTTTCCTTTATTTTCCCATTTTTTATTTTCTTTTTTAAATTTTCGTTCGGAGCCTCATCCCGACTTGTGGGGGAATCATTGTCTCCATCATCCTTTCCTCACTGAGATAGTGCCCTAATAATCTTACAACTTGATATGAAAAACTAATAAATAATGCGACTGTATATGAATGCTCTAGCAGTGTACCATGATGTGCAATGATGTAGTGTAACATGTATAAGAATCATGAACGGTTGGCTCTACCACAAATACTATGTTAGCTACATGATAATGGAAAGCAATATGAAAATGAGTGTACTAGTCATATAATGTAACAGTGGAAGTTGCATGGGAATATATCTCACAATGGCTATGGAAATGCCATGATAGGTAGGTATGGTGGATGTTTCGGGGAAGATATAAGGTGGCTTATGTGCAACAGAGCATATCTGTCACGGGGTTTGGATGCACCAATCCTCGAGGTGAGAATGGGCAATGCACAGTACCGAAGAGGATAGCAAATATGAGGAGGTGAGAGTGCGTACATCCATGGATTCACATTAGTCATAAAGAACTCACATACTTATTACAAGGTTTTATTAGCTTTCTTGAAACAAAGTACTACTCGCATCCCCTAGGGAGGAGGTTGGGAGGAGTTAACCATCACGTGCCCTCGATTATAACATCACAAATGATTTCAATTAAGGATAAATTATGCTCCAACTTCATCGCAAAACTAGAGACCATACATTCATGCTTTGGGAATCACAAACCTTAACACCGATATACATACTAATCCCCAATCATCCACTAGTGCACCCACATATTACTATCTTAATGTCACAAAACTATTGAAACGAATCAAACATATCATGTTTAGTGATCTACAAGTTTTATGTAGGATTTAAGGACTAACCATGTGGATGACCAATTCCTTTTGACTCTCTAAATAGGTATAAGTGAAGCATGAGAGTTTAATTTCTTTCTAAAAAAATACCATGCTAATAAATACAAGTTAAGCAAAAGAGCATTTTACAAAAAACGGTTTTCTATATGTAGAGAAACTGGCATCCTACTTCAAATGATATAAGTGAAGCACATGATGCATTCTATAAAGCCACACTCAAAAGATATAAGTGAAGTGAAAAGAGTATGATATAAATCAACCAAGGAATTTCCCATACCAACATGATGCATTGGTAAAAGGAAAATAAAAGGCACACGCCGCTCCAAGAATCTGCCCATATCATGTGAACAAAATAAGAACCAAGACATACCGATACTTGTTGAAGAAGAAAGACGGGATGCCTTTTGGGGCATACCCAAGCTTAGACACTTGAGTCTCTATTAATATTTACTTGGGGGTGCTTTGGACATCCCAAAGCTTGAAATCTTGCCTCTCCTTATTCTTCTCATATCAACACCTCCTTGATCTTCGAACACTTCATCCACACAACACTTAGAAAAACTTTTATTAGAAAGTTTAGTATATATAACACCAAATCTCATCATTGTCGAATTATAATCCAACATTACCTACTATGTTCTATCAGAATTCCATGGCTCCCAAGTCGATGGGGCTCAACAAGAACTCAAACACAAGTAGACAAAAGCAACTGTAACAAAAAATCTGTTAAAAACAAGATAGTCTGTAAGATGCAGATGAAACATATACTTCTGTTACTCAGAAAATTATGAAACAATTAGGCCGTGGTATTTTTTTTTCATAACACTACTTTGTAAAAAATTCAGAATTTTTTGACATTCCAGTAAAATAGGAAAAATCAAACACTACAACCAAAGTTTTTGTTTTTGCACAACACATATGAAACAAGCAATTTAAACATCGTAAAGTTAAATCTTGGCACATTACTTCTATATAATACAATGGTTCTGTACAAGGGCATAATTATTTTTATTGAAAATTTGCTGTAATAAAGATTTACAAAGTTTCCATGGGCATCAAGAAAAGTTCAAGGACGTTCCCCACTTGAACGGTGCCCGTCTTACTCACTTTCACTTTTTTAAGTTTTAAGTTACCCACTTTATCTTTTTGTTTTTAATTATTTTAAAAGCACACAACATAATAAAATGACTCTGTAAAACTTCTTGGTTATCTCCTTGGCGGCGCTTTCTTTAAGGCCATTAAGCTAGGCATATGGTGCTCAAGTAATTGATCCACCCGGATCCCAAGGTATATCAAAGCTAATCTTAATTAACAAAGATTTGTAATTTAGTAGTGAGAACAAAGTAACATATATCATGTAACAAAGAAGTCTATCTCTCTTCCTATGCATTGGCATGTCATAAAAGAACAACTCATTCACACAAAGTAAAGGCCAATGCATAGTATAAATAGTTTCTTGCAATTTTATCATATTGAAAAAATAGAGAGGTGAAGATTTGGTTCCTCTCTCATAATAATTGAAAGTAGGAGCAACAATCATATGCATATTATATTCATCAAAATAATCATGTGTAGTGGTAAAACACAACCCATCAATATAATCCTTAATAAGTGAAAACTTCTCCGATATGGTGTAGTTGGGAGTATTCAAAAATATAATAGGACTATCATGTGTGGGTGCAATAGCAACAATGCAATTCTTAACATAAGGAACTATAGCAAGTTCATCTTCGTAAGAATAATTCATATTGGCATCATGGCCACAAGCATATCAAGCATCAAGTTCATCAAAAAGGGATATTTCAAATGAATCCAAAGGATCATAGCAATTATTATAGCATTCCTCCTTCGCTATGTGCGAAGGGAAATTAAACAATGTGTGAGTTGAAGCGTCACTCTTATTAGAAGGTGGGCACTAGTTGCTAATCCGCTCCCCCTCCTTTTGTTCTTTGCTCTCCTCCTCATCCTTTTCTTTTAATGAGCTCATACTTTCAACAATTTCTTCTTCCATAGATTCCTGCAAAATATTAATCTCTTCCAAACCAGCAGACATTTTGTCAATAAATTCTTTAACATAAGAATTAGAAGCATAGTTTTCATAGCAATATTTAAGTATGGCAAAATTTTCAGATTTGTAAAGAATATCATCATACTTTTGAATCAAAGAAGAAACTTCACATGCACCCTTAAAAGCAACAAATTCTTCAATTTGTTCAATATCATAATAACTATAGACATCTTCGGCATAAGAATATAGTATGTCATTATCATTATAATCACATTGATAGGGAAGGTGTTTATGTGTATCTTCAGAACAACAAGTAAAATCATGTATTTCATATAAATTCCAAGCATAACAACACAAACAATTAATTTGATACCATAAGAGTTTCCCTTTTTGAGATAAGTGGTGTCGCATGAAATGAGCATGCTCATCTAATGATTTTCCCTCAACTAAGCTAGTTGGGTTTTCAGCATGAGCACAAAGGGGTCGAAGTGATTCAAGTCAAAAGTTGCAGCACTATGGTAGATTTTGGGTGGTTCCTCAACCACTGGGTTAGCAAGAACAATTGCTTTTTTGGTATTTTGCATTTCCTACCCATAACTAAATTTCGAAAACAAATTATAATAGAAAATAGAATTACTTAGTGATAAAGCAAACAAGCACACACGCGAATATCAACCGCTGCGCTATTGCTCCCGGGCAACGACGCCAGAAAAAGGTCTTGATAACCCACAAGTATAGGGGATTGTTTGTAGCATTTTTCGATAAGTAAGAGTATCGGACCCAATGAGGAGCTAAAGGTAGAACTAATATTATCTCAAGTTCCATCGACCACCAATACAACTCTACGCGCGCTAATGCTTACTTTACCTAGAACAAGTATGAAACTACTTTGCGGGAAGGAAACTATAAGTACTTAGTAGGTGTAATAGATAGTTTTGCAAGGTAATAAAGACCACGAAAATAAAAGTTAAGAGTTGTTTTAGGTAAATATTATTTTACTTAGTTTTTTAGTATAAAGCTTTTTATAATGCAAGAGAAAGATTTGTCCCTAGGCAATCGATAACTAGATTGGTAATCATTGTTGCAGCTTTGTATGAGGGCGAGGCATGCACTAACATACTTTCCGTACTTGGATAATATGCACTTATGATTGGAACTCTAGAAAGCATCCACAACTACTAAAAATCATTAAGGTAAAACACAACCATAACATTAAACATCAAGTCCTCTTTACTCCCATAGCAACAACCCCCTTACCCGGGTGTAATCTTCCGTCAGTCTAGCCACCCACTATGAGAGAATCATGAACGTATTGCAACACCCTATAACAGGAATCCCCCATGTGTGCATGGCATGGAAGGCAACATAGGACAACAAAAATATAAAATATAAAACTTAAACCAATCATGATCATCAATCAACCTATAGGACAAAAGAAATATACTCAAACATCATAAGATAGGAACACATCATTGGATAATAATATATAGCATTAAGCACCATGTTTAAGTAGAGATTACAGCACGGATAAGAGGTGTTACACCGCTGCATAGAGGGTAAGAGAGTTTGTGGTGATGGCAGCGAAGTTGTTGATGTAGATTGCCATCATGATAGTAGCCCCGACGGTGTTCCGACGCCACTGGGAGAGAGGGGGAGAGAGCTGACCTCCTTCTTCTTCATCCTTGGTCTCCCCCTATATGGGAGGAGAGTTTCCCCTCTGACATATGGCTGCCATGGCTCTCGGAGGTCAGTAGGACATCCGAGATTGGATCACTCTCTCTATCTCTTTCTCTCTCTCTCTCTCTGTCTCTCTTATTTTCGCGACTGTTTTGTGACCCCTTCACTATTTCTTAAATATCCGGAGATCTGTAACTCCGATTGGGCTGTAATTTGGAGGGTATTATTATCGGGAAATTATATTTATTTTGGTGAATGAAGGACGCCAACCGACTTAAGTGGTGTCCACAAGCCATCAGGGCACAACCACCCCCTGGTCGTGCCCTGTTAGCTTGTGAGCACCTCGGGCACCGTGTTGTGTTGATTCTTCTTCCCAAAATTCACATATATTGAAAAAAAAATCTCCATAAATTTTTATCGTGTTTGGACTATGTTTGATATGAATTTTCTACGACACAAAAAACACACAAAAAACAGGAACTGGCACTAGGCACTGGATAAGTAAGTTAGTCCCAAAAATAATATAAAATGTTGCCAAAAGTATATGAAAGTTGAATAATATTGGCATGAAACAATTAAAAGTTCTAGATACGACTGAGGAATATCAGGGAGCTTCAGAGCAGACCATATGCGAAGCAGGAGACGACAAAGCAACACGGCGCACCCAGGGGGCGTGGGTGCGCCATGATGCCTTGTGGGATCCTCGTGGCTCTGTTTGACCTAATTCTACCTCCATAAATTCTCTAATATCAGGAAACCTATAGAGAGCCACCCGGACCACGTTTTCTGCCGCCGCAAGTCTCTGTTCCATCGTGATCCCATCTACAGACCTTTTTCGGTAATCGGCCAGAGGGGGAATCGATCAGGAGTCCGTCTACATCAACCTTGCTGCCTCCATGATGATGTGTGAGTAGTCCACCATAGACCTACGAGTCCATAGCAAGTACCTAGATGGCTTCCTCTCTCTCTTTCATCTTCAATACCATGTTCACCTTGATTCTCGTGGTGATCTATCTGATGTAATCCTCTTTTGTGGTGTGTTTGTTGGGATACGATGAATTGTGGGTTTATGATCAGATTATTCATTGAAAGTAATTAAGTCTTTCCCGAATTCTATTATGCATGATTGTTATAACTTCATATTTCTCTCCAATCTATCGGTTTGGTTTGGCCAACTAGATTTGTTTATCTTCAATGCGAGTGGTGCATTGTAATTGGTTCAATCTTCCGGTCCTCTATATCCCAGTGACAGAAGGGGACAAGACAAGTATCAGTATTGTTTACATTAAGGATAAAACGATGCAGTCTGAACATATTGCTTGTCTTACTTTTTGTACATCATGACACCTTGGTCCAAGCATTACTCTACTTTTCATGAACTTAATACCTAGAGAGGCAAGCATAGAAGCACTCTCGAAGTCGAGTAATAGTAGTAGATGAAGGATCATTTCAGTCGACTTGTTTATGGACATGATACCTATATACATTATGATAGTAGTGAATAACATGTCATAACTATGCACTATTTTGTCAATTGCCAACAGTAATTTGTTTACCCACCGTATGCTATGTTCAGGAGAGAAGCCTCTAGCAAAAACTATGACCCGTGGGTCTACTTAATCACAAATACTAATATCCTAAAAATACCTTGATGTAATTTAATTATTTGTTTACTTTTATTATTTGTATCATATATTTCCATTAAGATTTAATCCTTGCAAGTAATGAGTTCAAGGGGCTTGACAACCCTCTTTTCCGCGTTGGGTGCAAATGTTTGGTTTCGTGTGGGTAGGTGTTGTTGAAAGGGGTTTGCTTGGTTCTCCTCTTGGTTTGATAACCTTGGCTCTCACCGAAGCAAATACTTATTTGTACTGTACTGCATCTTCCGTCCTTTTCAAGGAAACACCCAACGCAACTCACAAGTAGCACACGTCAGGCTAGATCAAAGCTCTACATGTACACTCGACTGAGAATTATCCATTCCCATGTAGGTTTCAATGAAAGACATCAGACCCTTGTGACAATTGTACCATGGTTAACCGTTGGATAAGTATGGTCCACGATTGAACTCTAGGTCCAATTAAATCCCTTCAGAACTCACATTTGGCAGAAATGATTCCGAAACCTTGGCAATAGTGTCACCCTTGTTACACACAATATTGTATAGAGCTGGATATTGTTCCCGGAGAGTAGCATTACCTAGCCACTTATCCTCCTAGAATCTAATTTTTGAGCCATCCTTAATCAAGAAGGAACCATAACAGAAGAAATATTTCTTCGTTTCCATTAGTCCCTCCCAAAAATGTGAGTCCCCAAGCTTCTAGTATACTTGGGATACCACCTTTGGACCAACATATTTTGTCCTTAGGAGGGTTTTCCATATACGATATTCCGTCAACAACTTAAACAACAATTTGCATAGGAGGGACCTATTATCCTCCAAGTAATGAATGCCCAACCCGACTTGGTCCTTAGCACAACAAACCACAGTCCATTTAGCCAACCGATATTTCTTTCTCTCGCTATCTCCTTGCCAAAAGAATTTCGATCGGAGGTAATCCAATCTATGTAATACTCCTTTCGGCAATTGGAAGAAGGAAATCATATATATTACCATGCTACTTTGTACTGAATTTATGAGGAGCGACCTTCCACTCAGAGATAGCAGTTTACCTTTCCAACTACTAAGTCTTTTTTGTAGTCTCTCCTTGACGTGTTTCCATTAAGCCTTTGTGAGTCTTCGATAATGTATTTGTATCCCCAAATAAGTGATCGAAAACTGGCCCAACTCGTGTCTGAACAGGTCAGCATACAGATGGGCCTCGCCTTGGGCCTTGCCAAAACAAAACAGTTCAGTTCTATGGAAATTGATCTTGATCCCTGAGAGTTTTTTCAATGCTGATAAAATTAATTTCAGATTTCTTGATTTCTTGAGGTCATGATCCACAAAGAGAATGGTATCGTCGACATATTGGAGGATATAGAGGCCACCATCCACTAGATGATTCACTACCCCATCAATTTGTCCATCAACCTTGGCACACTCAATCATGACCTATAACAAATCCACCACTATATTGAATAGCATGGACAATGTTGGGTCACCGTGTCGCAATCCTTTCTTTGTTTGGAAATAGTTGCCAACGTAATCATTGACTTTAATGGCAACACCACCTCTAGTGATGATATTATGGATCATTGCATGCCACTTTGCAGAAAATCCTTTCATTCTGAGAGTCTGTTGAAGAAAAGACCACTTGACTTTGTCGTAAGGTTTGTCAAAGTCGATTTTAAGAACAAACCCATTCAATTTTTTTGATACAATTTATAAAATGTTTCATGAAGGACAACAATCCCATCTAGGATGTTTATGCCTTGCATAAATGTAGTTTGAGAAGGGCGAAGCACATGTTCAACAACCGAATTTAGCCTAATCGTCGCTACCTTGGTGAATATTTTAAAACTAACATTAGTGAGGCAAATTGGATGACACTAGTGTATCCCTTTAGCCTCATTAACCTTAGGTAATAAATTAGTCCCACCAAAGTTTAAGTGAAACAACTCTAGTTGGCCAGCGTGAAGGCAACCAAACAAGAGTAGGAGATCCTATTTTATGACCTCCCAAAAGTTCTGGTAGAACTCAACGAGAAAACCATATGGACCTGGTGCTTTGTTATGCTTCATTAGGAAAAACGCCCTTCTAACTTCCTCCTCAGCAAATGGAGTTGTTTGAAGGCCATTTTTCGCATCAAAAACCTGGGGGTTGTCATATGTTCGAGAGTCATTCATCGAGAATTTTCCTTCCTCAGGGATTTCAAACATATTTTTTATAAAAACTAGTGATATAAGACTGAAGTTGCTCATGACCTTCAATCATGCCCTCCTCCTATCGTAGGGAATGAATAAGTTTCTTTCGGTGTCTATCATTAGTGACACCATGGAAATGTCTCGTATTTGAATCACCTTTTAGGATAAACTAAGAATTTGGATATTGGCACCACTTGAGTTTCGCCTCGCGTAGCGTGCGACCTACTAGGCATTCAATTGACTCTTGATCTCTATTTCAAGGTCAGAGAGAGGTCTAATCTCTACCAAAGCTTCTAAATGACCAATAATGTATGAAAGACGAAGCTTCTCCTGTTTGAGGATACCCGCAATGTGCCTAGCCCAACCACGAAGGAACTTACGTAATGCATGGATTTTGTTGTTCCGTATGTGTATTGGGGTAAGCCCGACAACTGGTTTATCCCATACCTCCTTGACCATTTCATGGAATACATCCCGATGCAACCAACGTAGTTCAAACTTGAACTTGCATTGGTCCTGCGGACGAGGTAATCCAGTGGTTAAGAGGATGGGTGCATTGGTTGAGATAGCCTCTATACAAGGTAGCGCGCGAACACAAACCATAGGGAATTTGGATCCCCAATCGGTATCCATTAAAATGCGATCTAGTTTCTCACACGTCGGCTCCGGAAGACTATTCTCCCAAGTGAACTATCTTCCAATCATGGAAACCTCTCGCAAATCTAGACTGTTTATTACGGTGTTGAAAAGGAAAGGCCAATGATCATCAAACCTACCTCGGTTTTTGTCATATGGCAATCGTAGCAAATAAAATCCCCACCAATAAGAATGAGGTATGAATTTTTTCGCCAGATTAACCAGTTCACGAAGAAAAATGGCCTTGAGCTCATCCTAGGCTGCCCCATACACGGTGACAAGGGTCCATGTGAAGTTGTCATCTTTGTTTTGGATATGGCGTTTAATATGAAAATCTCCATTCAAACTAGACAGAACATCCATAGTCCCTATGTTAATGCCAATTAAAATGCCCCCAGAACGACCTCGAGGTGGTAATGAAATCCAATTATAGTCTATCACGCCAGATAGGTGGTTAAGTAGACTTACTGAGAAATCATGTCTCTCCATTTCAGATAAAGCCAAAAAGTCTAAATTGTACTCCCTATTACATTCCGCAATGAATATATGTTTAGCCAAGTCACCAAGACCTCTGCTAATAAAGAACATTTTGTTAGAGAAGCGTTTGAGTTAGTGTACACTCTCCAAAACCTTGGTTCAAACTCTGGGGCCTTTTCGTTCAGCTGCCTCACGACCCGACCATGACCCTGGCGAGGTTATAGCGAGTAAACCTCTAAGAGAACACACCCACACACACATAGCAAAATGGGGGACACGACGAGTTACCGAGGTTCGGAACACCTTGCGGTGGAAATCCCTACTCCTTGGTGGGATTGCCCTTAGGGAGGCACAATTGTGTTACATGGTAGAATACGATAGGAATGGGTCGACCCCGAGTGAATGTCACACCCCGTGTGTTGTGTCCCATTACTAAGTTAATAAAGCTTAATTTTTTTGAAAAAAATGTTTTTTGTTTGTGCTTGTGATCCTTGACTTGTTTGCTATTTGCATGCTTGCTAGTTTATGTTATAATTCATAAAATTTCTCCTACTCTCAAAACTCTCCTACTGGATCAAAGTCTTTGCCCAATGATTATGCCATGTGTATAGGTTATAAAAACTATTTTTATACAAAAATATTTTGGCCAAAAAATATTTCTTGAATTTAGGTTTTAAAAACCCCTAAATTGAGATTTGAACTTCAAGTCCTCAAATTATTGTGAATATTTTACTTCAAAGATTTTAGTTGGAGCCTTTCATCTAAAGGACTTCCCAAAACAACAAAAATATCATTTAAAAATATATTTTTGTATTTTATTTAAATGCCTTATTCGGAGGCTAGAAATGGTCTTTTATAGGGAAACTTCCTTATGTTTCAAAAATATTTGAGTAAATTCAGGGAAACTTAGTGGGCACATATTTTCCATATATATGAGTTTCAACACATGGTCATCTTGAAGACATTGGACAAAACCCTACAAAATCCTTTCTGGACATTTCAAGTATTTGAAATATTCCTAGAAGAAATATTGTCAAATAAATCCAGCAAAAATTCTATCAAGTCACACATGCCTCCTATAATGATTTTGACAAGTTTCATCTCAATCCAAATAGTGTTGGGTCACAAAAGTTGCCCAAAACTCTACTTGTCCATATTCAAATTTGATAAAACTTTACATTGCCAACTGCTACCATTTGACCTCAAACTTTGTGTGCATGATCTAATCCCCCAATGCTACAACTAAACCAGGTCGTGCATCAAGGATAATAGATTAGCCTAGCTAGATCTCAGAAAATCCATTTCTGTTGATTTCTAGGGTATTCAAAAGTTGCATTGGCCACTTCTCCAAATGATCTCAAAATTTGCGATCAAGTTCATTTGACCCTAACCATCACTCCTGTTTAATATCATGTCAAGTAGAACCTTTTAGCTAGCTCAAAACAACATCAAACACCTTCTCGTGATTTTCCAAAGTTACTATTTCCCACACTTACCTTGTTCTTCTTGAGCTAGACTTTGTACCAAAACCTCTCCTAGTTACCCTGCACCTCCAATAGCTCACTCAAGTACAAAACTCAATGATTGATGGGGTAAAACCCACATTTTCATCCCTGGACAACAAGGGAAGCAGTGATTTATCCTCTCCCTCTCCTTCCCATCTGTTTCGAGGGCACCCAAGTTTCCCCCTCTACTTATTCTACTTTCCCAAGATCCCCTAGACGCAATTGGCCGTGCCCTACATGCCAAAGACATGCCCACTATAGCCACCCTCACCCTGATACTCCCGACCAACTTGGGCAAGGCGAGCATGCCATTGGGTCCCCCTCGACGTACGTACCTCTCTGCAGGTCATCTCCCCTCCTCTCTCTTCCTTCCCGCATGCTGTTGGTGCCGCCTGAGCCTGCCAATGGCCTCTTGCAGCAGTGGCTCCACCCATGATGCCCCCTCCTTCCTTATTCGTCAAGCTGTCGTGGAGATGACGCGAGAACCATCCTCCTTTGCGCCTAAGCTTCTAGGTCCCTCCCTCCATCAATGTTTATTCCCCAGAGCCTCCTGACCGCGGTCGAGCAACTTGTGTGTTCTCTGGCCTCGCACCTCTGGCCTATAGCTCAGTGTCCGTGGCTATCCGCGTTCTACTCCAAAAGCTTCCCTGCGAACCCTTGCATCCAGCCCGCACCAGTTCAGCCTCCCCCTATTGCTCCTCGCCGTAGCCTGCCATTGCCATGCGCCATGACCATGGTGCACCGAGGCGAGGCTATAAAGGGCGAATCCCGAGCTCATTTTACCTCTTTGGAAGCTCCACTTATCGCCAAATATGGCCTCTGCACCTCGTCCCTCTCGCTTTGGAGACTAGGCACTTGGTTTCGAGCAGCGGCTCCATCGTGTTGAGTCACCATTGCCCCAACGGTACAGAGCATCTCTAACACTACTTTCTTCTTCCCCGGGCCCCCTTGCTCCCATGAAGCTAACCCTTCTCTCGGTTTGATGAATCACAAATGAGCTTGACTAGATTAACCTCGCACTCTTTGCCTACCACTTAGGTTCGACGCCACTGGCATTCCCGACAACTCCGGTCACACACTCCACCTCTCCCAGACGTGTGCCATCCTCAAGAATCCGCCGGTGCCCTCAGAACCGCCTACTGTGCCCCGTGTCTCCGCCGATGAAGCCCCTACCTTCTTTGTCCCGAGGAAGGTGATGGCAGGTGGGACCCACCTATCCTAAACAATGCCCCCCTCTCACTGATAACCGAGACCCAGTCGTCAGATTTGAACACGGGAAGCGATGTGTACCGCTTCGGGTGGAGGTGTATTCAGTGAACACACCTTCGACGAGTCCCTCTCGCGATGCTGTGTCGTGCCTGGGCCGGTTCTTTTCTGGGTCGACTCGTCTTTGTCCATTTTTGGCCCGAAATGAATAGTGTCATTTTCCTTTTTTCTATTTTTCAGAATCTTGCAAAATTTCCACAAGAAAAAAATACAAGTCCAACTCCTAAGTTCTCCTAAAAATCCCACCTATTATTTGGCACAACTTTCATATTTTCCACCACACTTTTCTTCATTGTTCAAGTTCAAATTCAAATTTGAACCTCTAGAAGCCCACTTTGCAAATCCCTAGTGCATACAAATTAACTCTAAATGAGACGACTCAAATTCCTAGATGATTCACAAATCATTCTCTAGTTATATAAAGACAATGGACATTTCCCCCAACATAATTTATGTTGGATCTATTACGTGGTCCCATACCCCACATATTCCATAATAGAAAACTCATAGGAAATTCATCCCAACTACAAATGCAGTGAAGCCAATTTCTAGTGTTTCTAAAACCACGCCCTATTTAATGAGTGTATCCACTCATTTTGTTAAAAATATGTTTTGTAGACTTCTGATAGGGTCATTATTCCCTTGTTTCCACCTTAATGGGCTGGTTCAAAAATCCCTATTGATCCAGATCCAATAGAACCACTTTAGGTATTTTTCTTATGACAAGAGGTGTCCAAGAAAAATGGAATTCCTATTTTTAGGACACTTTTATTTTCCTCCTTGTTGTGTTACTTATTGTGATTGCTTTCGGTGGTAGATGACGATGTAGACGGAGTGCTGGTGAAGGACTAGAAGAATCGAAGACTTTGTTGAGCCAGGCAAGCAACCCTTTGACTATGTTGATGAAACTATTTTTGTTCATGGCATTATATCACTTTGTTTGTTGCATGAAAAATCATTATGATGTGGTGACCACCTTGTTGTGTTGTCTCCGATGCATTGCTCATTGATACTTGCATTATGCATGACTCTACTTTCTGTTGAGGGTTATGCGGGTGGGAAGTAGATAGGTGCAAGTAGCAAATGGGATGGGAATATGCATGAGATGGAAGGGAAAAATGTTTTACCAAAGACTTTACGGAAACCCTATCGGGTGCCACTAATGCCCGAGGGAGATGATGAGCTAGGTAGCCACTTGAGAAAGAAGTGGTGTACCGAGGCAAGTTGCGTGTGTGGTTTCGAAAAAGATTTAAGATTTATTGACCATTCCCAACCTTACATGTATGACCATGATACCCCTTATGGTACAAAGCTTTGTTGATTACCTTGGTCAATGCTCGAAGAGATCCCGCATTACTAGTGGCGAGAGAGCCGAGTCACTCTCTCGATATGGGGTCGTGCCTGGATGGACGACTATGGCTGTTTTCATAGACACCGGGCACACCGTTGTGTCCCCTCTTGGATAGTACTTGTGATGTACATGATGAGGTTTGTTTACCAATGAGTGGACTCTTTGTTTAGTATTTTCAAGGGAAAGACATTGTTCAGGTTCTTACCTCGGGTATGTAATATATCGTGAGTTGTGGATGACATGGAAGTTCCCCGAGTCTTGTGGGTAAAGTGTGCAACCTCTGTAGAGTGTCAAACTATTAAAATGGCCATGTCCACAGTCAATGAGAGTTGGGTGGTCCTGCTTAAACTATGTCCACATGTTTTCACAAAGCTTGGTGTGTGTGTGGAAAAAAGAAATACTTGAGCTAAGTTAGATGACTTGGTGAGATGATTAAACCTGACTTATCCAAACTCTGTTTATATTGACTTCTGTATCCTCACGATGGATGATTTAAAAAATGATAGAACATGATATTGCACTCAAAACTTGCTTTCCGCAAAACTACCTACCTAGTGTTATACCATGCATTGAATACCTTGTTCCAAACATGGGTTGCTTGCGAGTACATTCGAAAGTTCTCATTGGCTTGTCCCTGGTTATTTTATTGTCCATGCATGGAAGAACATGAATTTGGTGAAGAGTTATTCAGTGACAAACTTGCGAATTAGGACGCTTCCTAGTCAGAATACCTGTAGGGTTAGGGCAAATGGCATGGTCCACAGTATTATTGAAGATTTCCGCAGCGAGTTTATGATTGGTGTTTTGGCATTCCTGGCCCTAACTATGAAGACTTGGCCATAAAGGTCATATTTGTGTAAGACACTATGTAATGGATGTAAGACTCTTGTTATTATATTTCCGTGTGTTCGGTGAGCATTGGTGTCTACGATCACTGTACACGTGCATTCAGTGACTTCGACTTATGAGTCGAGGTCCCCACAAAGGTGGTATTATAGCCATCTTGACTGTAGGAAGCCTTAGTTAGCTTGGACGTTCGTTAGGACAAAACCATTTTCCAAACCCATCAAATCACTTCCAAAAAACTATGATCAGGTAGGATGATGCAACCTTGGTATACGATGATCAGGTAGCAAGATATGCAAGAACATGATAGACATCGCTAATGGAGTGACCCTATCCTTACCGTTGTTGTATTGGCAACCACCGGTGGATCAGAACCTCACCATTTGGTCCGCCTCTCCATAGTGAAGAGGAACATGGTTCTCGTCGCCCCCGCTCTTGGTGTCGATGTTGTCATCAACGTAACTGACATGTTGTACGTCTACCATGCCTTGTCAATGTCATTGCATAATGGATTGCCTACCTGGAACCGTTGACGTCTTAGAAGACAATAAGGCATCGTCAAGACTATGAAGGCAACAGAAGACCCGGACAATGCCAACCACGAGGAACCCCCTCCGCCCCGTCAGCTCACCAGATGAGAATTTGTCAAGGATTCTTTAGGCTCAACCCAGACCATTTCAATGGAAAACTACAAGAGACGTAGTGACACCTGAGGAAGACCCATAGGACTGAACGTCCTTCTCTCCGAGACACGAAGCAAAGCCTGACTATTGAATCCGATAACCCCTAGGGTGGGATGAGTCGTGCATTCCCTATGCGAAGTCGATCCCGTGTGATTGTTCAAATAAAACCATGTTGTGTGTTGCTTGTTTTTTTGTTTTTTTATATAAGTCACCCTTTTTCCCTAGGCAATAAGTACGCGACTATATGACCTGCCTTACCTTAAATTTGTGTTTGGCCCTTTTGGCACTGTTGATTGCGCTTGCACAATACCACCCCCTTTAGACACACCATCTACATTACTTCCCCCACACCTTTCTCATCCACTAAAGACCATAGAGACATGATGGACCAAGGATGCACCTCGACAAACAACTAGCTTTGAAGGCTTTTGATGACAACCTATTCAACCAGGTGCAACCCCGTAGAGTTATGCTTTCCCCTCAAGATTGGAAACCCTTTCCTATCCTAGACGTCACGAGTTACCCCAGCCCAAACCCTTAGCCACATGCCTAACGTACAAGTTTGCAAGAACATCAGTTAAGCTTCAATAACCTTTGTTTAGCGCTGGGTTCACTATGAAACTAGTGATCATAGTGAACGGACACACTACATTCATAAGCTAGCACTTGATCTGTCGATGTCATAGGGAAGATTGATTCGAGGATATATGATTAGTAGACAAATGATTTGATGTAGCTATAGTAGATGTCTTGTGGACATAGCTAAGACTCCTTGGTGGATTATGAGACTTTCATGTTGGTAGATAAACTTTTTGGATCAAGTTAATAGAGTAGCATAACTTACTTATCCTTTGATTAACTTGGATTTAGTAGGACAATTATGATCACAAGCTGAAATTCTTGGAGAAGTAAGGATTTAACTAGATCAGATGATATTGATAGGAAATTGGTGATGTTATGATAATGACTTGGAGGAAAAGGTAGGAATTCTGGTGGGCCATGAGATTTGGGGTAAATAGGTGATCCCAATAAGGTGATGATGATATGTAAGTCTATATGGTTCGAAGTAGATTGGATTTAGTATGATGATCTCGATCATGATACCATGTTTCTCGATGGAAGATAAACTAGGAATATTGAATTGTTGTCGGAGTTGATTTAAGGATCTATATGCACCTGATGTTGGAGTTTACTTGATTATAATGGAAGTTGGTGGAAGAACTGTGATAAGGTAGTGCTTTCTAGAATTTTTGGATTTTAGGAATTCTAGAAGATGATGTGGAACACCATTGAGATTGGATTTGTAGAGTTAATGGATCATGTAGTGACTGATAGAATTGATGAACCAGCAGTTTGGATTCGTAGGAAGGAAAGAATATATAGGATTGGTATATTACGTGTTTCCTTAGCATAGAGATGCAACACCTTAGACCTTGGATAGATTACATGACCACTTGGATTTTTAGTGTGCTATTCAGGCATAGTAGCTTGTATGCTCCACCTGAGGATTTTTTCATAGGGATGCATGTGAGATAGCTATAGTTGACATATGTGATTTTAGTTTAGTTCTTCTTTAGAGAGTCATGAGGATATGAATAACCTTAGTGATGTTTGGAGTTAACTTATGTAGAGTAATGTTTCCGTGGAATAAGATGACTTTTGTTTGAAGAGGTAGGTAAGAATATTGGCATCCAAGAACTATGCTCAAGGATAAGATGATAGATGTTCACTCACATCCTAAGATCCTTGAAACCCTTAAGCTTTACCGAACCATAACATGGATGGATTATGTCCATAGACTTTGGCTCTAGGTCAAAAGACTATGGACAGTACTCCGCCTTGAGCACCACCAATTCTGTCCTTAAGGAAGGTGGACACGAAGAACTAGATTATGAAGGACCACAAACCTCTGGACAAGTAACCCTCGGAACATATGTCGCTCCTCTCACATATCCCATGAGTAGAACGTTTATGTGATACTTAGAGAAATACATTGTTGTCCTCAGGGATGACATACTTATTTATCCAAGGAGAGTAAGGAAAACCCTATTCCTATTTTGGATAAGCCCCAGAAACACCGATTGACAAGTTTATCAAGTGTAAAATTTTACCCTGACAAACTTGGGCTCCACAGAGTGCTCTCCCTGCAGTAGAGGACATTCTTACCCCCAAGCAAGATGAAGAACCATTACTATTGGGAAACCACGATGAAGAAGAAGAAGCAATAGAAGTCAACCACCACTCTCTTGCGGTTACATCAGCTAGACTATGTCAAGCAGCACCAACGCTCAAGCAAGATGAAACTCTTGGACAACAAGTGAAATTAAAGAGTCCCTTGTGTTAAAGGTCACCTTTGAGTTTCTGACTGGAAAGGAACTGGGAAGTTGATAGCACACCTCCATCCACCACCTCGATAGATTAAGATGAGCATGACTTCCCCACTCCCTCCAAAGTATGGAACAAAGTGGGATGATTGTCATGCCTTCATTACTAGCCTTTTTCTAGTCCAATCAAGGACATGAACCAAATTGCATCATAATGGACCACATGAAAAATGTAGTCTTCCCCACTTTTCCAAACCTCAAGCCTTGGGGACTAGATCGCTGTCCTATACTTTTAGATAGTCAGCTTACTTCGAGCCCCCCTCAAAAAGCTTCTCAGATGAAGGAACCCATTTTTGCTACCAAACCTCTAAGTTAAGTCTTAGGGATGATAATCAACCCAAACCCTTGCCACTATGGACATGAAGAGAGAAGTGAACCAAATGCTCCAAGACACGTTGGGAATGTGCATCCGTGATTGTGAAGACAAATGACCAAGGATGACCGAAGAACATACCTGGACAACTTAGTTAACCCAAAGATGATGACAAGAAGCCCACATGGACAAGCTTCAACACCCACCTAGATGAAGACCACGTGCGACTGAAGATCACCTGCTTTAAGGAAGTAAATGATTCCCTGTCAACGGAAGATACACCATGGCTTGACCCTTCTAGACTAACACATGACATCATGATGTCACTAACCAACAAGGGTAGCCCCCAGGATTAGCACACATGCACACTTCCTTTCCACGTATTATGACTCGCGAATACCCAGTCAAACTAGATCCTTGCCCGAACCTTGTTAATCAAGCCCTTGAACTTTAGTCAGACCTAGCTTATTGTAAGAACCTCATTCACATCTTAAGTGAAGCAAAGTATGCACTCAAATAAGCACCATCAAGTACTTCAAGGGCCAGTGGAGCAACCACATCGAAGAAGGAGCAACATGGGAACGTGAAGACTACCTTAAACCCGAATTTTCATATCTTTTCAACGCCTAGCTTAGGAATCTCGGGGACGATATTCTTGTAAGGGGGTAGGACTATCACACCCTATGTTTTGTGTCCCATTACTAACTTAATAAAGCTTAAAATTTTGGACCAACACAAACTTTTGTGTGTGCTTGTGATGCTTGACTTATTTTCTATTTGCTTCCTTGCTAGTTTGTGCTATAATTCATAAAATTCCTCCTACTCTCAAAACGCTTCTCCTTGATCCAAATCTATGCCCAAGATCATGCCATGTGTATAGATTATAAAACTATTTTTATACAAAAATATTTTAGCCAAAAGGCCTTACTTGAATTTAGGTTTTGAAAAACCACTCAATTGGGATTTGAACTACAAGTGCTCAAATTAGGGTGAATATCTTACCTCAAAGATTTTATTTGGATCATATATACCTTGTTCAAAACTACCAAAGTTACTATTTCCCTCACATATAACTTGTTCTCCTTGAGATAGACTTTCTACCAGAACCTCTCCTACTTACCTTGCACCTCCATTAGGTCACCGAAGTCTATAGATAAATGATTGATGGGGTAAAACCCATATTCTCACCGTAGGACAGCAAAGGCAGCACCGATTTCTCCTCTCCCTCTCTTTTCCACCAGCTTCCAGGGCACCCAAGTCGCCTCACTACTTATTATAATTTCCCCCTAAATCACCTGGACACAATTGGCCGCTCCCTACATGCCAAATACATGCCCTGGCATGCAACAGAGGCGTTCTAGAGTGCACTACAATGCACTCCCGCACGGTAGTCGCCCCCATCCCAATGCTCCCGACCACCTCGGGCAAGGCGAGTGATACGTATCCAACGTATCGATAATTTATGAACTATTCATTCCATATTGACCTATGTTTACCATAATTTTATATGGTTTTGATGCACTTTATATGATTTATTTAGAACTAACCTGGACTGATGATGTTTTCAACAGAATTACCGTGGTGTTGTTTTTGTGTAGAAAATGATAGTTCTCGGAATCGCCCAAAACTTTTTTGTGATTTTGTCTGGAGGAAATAAGCAAAATTGGAGCGAAGAACCACCAAAGAGGAGCCACCTGTGCGCCACAAGCCAAGAGGGCGCACCCCTGGGGGGCATCGTGTGCTGATGGCTTGTGGGGGCCCACATGGCTTCGTTGCGCGTAATTCCAATGCTGAAAAATCCTATAAATTCTAGAAACCCCCTAAATAAAGTGTGACACTCTGCTCCGCTGCCACAACTCTCTATATCGATGAAAAACCAATCTATAGACTTTCCAGTACTGATACGTCACTAACGTATCTGTAATTTATGATTGTCCCATGTTGTTATATTATCATTTTTGGATGTTTTACAATCATTTTATAGCAACTTTATATCATTTTTTGGGGACTAACCTATTGACATAGTGCCCAGTGCCAGTTGCTATTTTTGCTTGTTTTTTACTTCGCAGAATGTCAGTACCAAACGGAGTCCAATTGCCACGAAACTTTTTGGACCAGAAGATAACTTGGGAAACAAGGAAGCATGTGGGACGAGGTTTGTGGGCCCCAAAATACACCAGGGCACGCCAGAGGCCCCAGGCACGTCCTGGTGGGTTGTGAGGCCGACGGGACCCCCTTCCACCGCCTCTCAGCTCTATAAATCCTCTAAAATTCCAGAAACCCTAGAGGAGGAGACAAAACACAATTCTAGCCACCGCAAGGTCCAAAACCACAAGATCCTATCTAAGACCATCATAGAGGGGTTCATCATCGTCATTGGCGCCTCTCCGATGATGCGTGGGTAGTCCACCATAGACCTACGGGTCCGTAGGCAGTAGCTAGATGCCTTCCTCTCTCTCTTTTGATTCTCTTGGACTTAATACACTAGATGCATGCTGGATAGCGGTCAATGTGCGGAGTAATAGTAGTAGATGCGGAATCATTTTGGTCTACTAATCTTGGACGTGATGCCTATATATTGATCATTCTCTTGGATATCATCATGATTATTTGATCTTCTATCAATTTCCCAACAGTAATTTGTTTACACATCGTGAGCTATTTTCTTGAGAGCAGGCACTAGTGAAATCTACGCCCCTGGGTTTATCATTTTAATTTATTGTTTTTCGATCTATCCTTTTCCGCATTTGTTTTCATATCTATTATTCCAAAAATCCAAAAATACCTTGCTACACTTTTTATTTGCATGATTTATTTTGTGTTCTTGTGCGATCTATTTATTCAATATTATACAAACCAATCTATCTTTTACCAAGGATAGATTGACAACCTCTCTTACGCGTCGTGTTGCAAGTATTTGTTCTTTGTGTGCAGGTACCGTTTACATAGTGTTGCGTGGTTCTCCTACTGGTTCGATAACCTTGGTTTCATAACTGAGGGAAATACTTATCGTAGCTGTGCTGCATAATCCCTTCCTATTTGGGGAAATACCGACGCAATCTCAAGACACGTCAAGTACCCTACTGGAGAGACAAATCATCATCCGTGGCCATCTTCGTCATCCCGGCAGAGGCCATGACGAGGAGGGAGTAGTTCACCCTCGGGGCTAAGGGTATGTACCAGTAGCTATGTGTTCAATCTCTCTCTCTTGTTCTTGAGATGTCACGCTCTTGATGTATCACGAGCTTTGTTAATATGTTCGGATCATATGATGTATCTCCCTTACAAGCTTGTTGTGATGAATTGAATGTTTCCCTTTAAGTTCTCGTTATGTTGGTTTGATTATTTTGGTTTCAGAACACTTGATGTATGTCTTGCATGCAGATACCCATAGTGACATTGGGATATTCAAGTGATTCACTTGATATATGTTATGGCATCAACTTGCGGATTCCAGTGACCTTGGGGATCTATGCATAGGGGTGGATTGCACGTTTTCATACCACGTTCTCTCATAGAAATCTTGGGGTGCTCCTTGAAGTTCTTTGTGTTGGATTGAATATGATAGATCTAAAGTTGTTTGATGTATGTCGTGCAATTTACCCATGGATACTTGAGGTGACATTGGAGTATCTAGGTGACATTAGGGTCGATTGATATGTATCATTGGTGTTATTTTAGTGCAAACTCTAGAGATGTTTGTGACACTTATAGGAATAGCTCAAAAGATTGATCAGAAGGAATAAGTTTGAGGTGGTTCTAATACCTACACCAATTTGATCTATTTGTTGTCCGCTAGATAGGAACTTTGGAGTGATTCTTTGTTGCACGTTGAGGAGTGGTCGTACGATTCAACTATGTTAGCATTGTTGGGAGATTGCACTAGTGAAAGTATGAACCCTAGGCCTTATTTCCAAGCATTTATAACCGTTTTGCTCACTGTTTTACACTTGCTACCTTTCTGTTTTTATATTTTCATATTATAAAAACCTATATCTATCATCCATATTGCACTTGTATCACCATCTGTTCGCCGAACTAGTGCACCTATACAATTTTCCATTTTATTAGGTGTGTTGGGGACACAAGAGATTTCTTGTATTTGATTTCAGGGTTGTTTGAGAGATACCATCTTCATCCTACACCACCAATGGATTCATAAACCTTCGGTCATCCACTTGAGGGAAATTTACTACTGTCCTACAAAACTCTACGCTTGGAGGCCCAACACGGTCTACAAGAATAAAGTTGCATAGTAGACACCAAGCTCTTTTCTGGCACCGTTGCTGGGGAGGTGAGTCCTTGAAGGTATATATTTAGATCTTTAAATTAAATCTTTTAGTTTCTTGTTTTTCACTAGTTTGGTTTTATAAAAGAATACTACAAAAAATGATGGAGTTTAGGTTGCCTCATTTGCTTCGTCTTTATAATGTCTTTCGTGAAAATAAGGATTTGGAAAATTGTGCTCAATTTATAGAGGAAGAATTTATGAATACTCTTAATGAGAATTCCTTGAATTATGAGAATGATTGCAATATTGCTAGTATGAATTCTCTAAATATGCTTGATTCTTATGATATGCAAAACCACAAGCTTGGGGATGCTTTGTTTGATGAAGATGATATTTTTAGCCCCCCTACTTTTGATGATGATATTTACTATGATTATAGCATGCCTCCTATGTGTGATGATTATTGTGATAACACATATGATATAAAGAGTAATTATAACCATGAAACATGTCATCATGATTTTAATTTTCATATGGATTATGCTAATAAAGTGTCTTATGATAGCTATTTTGTTGAGTTTGCTCCCACTACCATGAGTGAAAAGGACTTTGCTTATGTGGAGGGTAATAAATTTTCTATGGTAGTAGAACATGAAAAGAATGCTTTATGTGATAGTTATATTGTGATATTCCTTCATGATGCTACTAAAAATTATTATGAGGGAGGAACATATGCTTGTAGGAATTGCAATAATATCAAGTTTCCTCCCTATGTGCTCAAAGTTTTGAAGTTGCACTTGATGGGGTTATTACCCCTGGGTAGGCCAAAGCAACGGGGTCCTCCTCCCCGCTTTGAAGAAAAAGTATGTGACCGGTTGTCGACAACCGACTGAAGGGCAGCCGGCTATCGCAATCGCTGATTGGCTCACGGACGGCTGGTCAAGGAACCGGCTCGACCCCCGGCCGGATAGGCATGACCGGCTGCCTCCGGGCCGCCTCCTCTGTTGACCCAGGGGCGGACAAGCAATGTCCCGTCCCTCTGCGCACGGGTACGGAGACATGATGTGACCGCCACAACGGGTGCCACTGTAGCCGCAGTGGCCGCTGACGCACGGGTGCACGTGGCTATAGTCCGGCCGTCCAGGCCGCTGACCTTCGCGACCACGACCGGGCGGGGAAACAGTACCGGCACACCCCCGTCCACTCGGTTATCTACCCCGGCGTGGCTACAGTGCAGCCGGCCGTACCAGAGACTTCGGCCGGCTGGCACTAGACGATGCCTCCCGGGCGGCCCATGCCGCGGTAGGTGGGCGAGGGCCAATCGCGGGGCCTGCTGGCAGGCCCCAGCGGGCGATGGGACTGCACAGCTGGTGGCCCCTACGGGCGATGAGATGGCTCGAATGGCTAGGCCCCCTGGCCAGCTGGGTCCCCCCGCGCATGTACCTCAGGAATATTGTAAGCTGGGGGGTTGACCTATAAAACCCCCCGAGCCCCCCATGTAACGGGGACGATGACGAGAAGACTCACACACACACCTACGGGACACTCCCCACGCTCTCTTACACTTCACAGCGGAGGAAGGCGAGCTGGCTGCTCCCTCTTCCTCCTCTAGACACAGCTCCAGGAGCAACCTTGTAAACATATCCACTCATCAAACTAGACCAAACAAGACTAGGGGTGTTACCTCCCACGGAGGGCCCTGAACCTGGGTACATCGTGTGTCACCACCGCTTGTGCCTAATCCCGCTCCCGGAGCCCGTTGGCGTCCTCTGGTCCCAACCACCTACGATAAGCCTATCCATGGCATCTGTCATGAGAAAATGACAATAGTTGGCACCCACCGCAGGGCCGTACGCGACGCCGACCGGATTCATGCTCCGGGCGGGACCCCTCGCCACTCCCCGCTGTCGCCGCACGTCCAGGCGATCCCACAGGCTCGTGGGGCTTGCTCCGTCAGGCCTTGCGGGCAGCATCGTCGACCTCACGGTCGACATTGACGCACTTACCGAGCGCTTCGGTAGGCTGAGCCTTGCCAAAGTGCCGGTCGTTGGCCGGTACCCTAACGGGGTGCTCATCTGTGCCAACTCTTCCACGGCCGTGGGTATGCTCGCGACCCGCGAGTCCGACACCCCCATGCTGGGGTGATGGTCATCACCTCCAGCCCATTCCGACATTCCTTCTACGCGGCGAGCTCCCCCAGAACGAGGCCATGGCAAGGCAAATTCAGTGCCGGGCCTCGGCTTATAGCATCATCAAGAACAAGCTCGTCCATCGTAGCACCACCGGCGTATTTCAGTGGTGCGTCGAGCCGGAAAAGGGTCTGGAGATCTTCCTCGACATCCACTAGGGAGAGTGCGGGCATCATGCTGCCTCTAGGACCCTAGTGGCCAAGGCTTTCTGTCATGGCTTCTACTAGCCCACCGCTCTTGAGGCGGTCAAGAAGCTAGTCGACGAGTGCGAGGGCTGCCAGCGCTTTAGCATGCAAAGTCACCTACCGGCATCGGCCCTCCAGACCATCCCCCTCTCGTGTCCCTTCGCCGTCTGGGGCTGGACATGGTGGGCCCCTTCAAGACCGCATGAGGCGGCATGACACATCTACTAGTGGCTATCGACAAATTCACCAAGTGGATCGAGGCCCGCCCGATCAAGAAGCTGGATGGACCCACGATCATTCGGTTCATCGACGACATCACGGTTTGCTACGGCATCCCCCACATCATCATCACCGACAACAGCACAAACTTCGCCAAGGGCAGCCTCGTGCGGTTCTGCTCTAAGCAGGGCATCCGGCTCGACCTGGCCTCCGCCGCTCATCCACAGTCAAATGGCCAGGTCGAGAGGGCAAACGGCCTAATCCTGTCCGACATTAAGCCCCTACTCGTAACGCCGTTGGTCAGGTCGGCCAGTTGTTGGGTTGACGAGCTGCCAGCTGTCCTTTGGAGCCTCAGGACCACCCCAACCGATCAACCGGCTACACGCCCTTCTTCCTTGTGTATGGGTCCGAGGCGATCATTCCCACCTACATCAAGTTCGACTCGCCTCGGGTCGCCCTATACACGGAGAAGGATGCAAAGGAGGCAAGAGAAGACGGCGTTTACTTACTCGAAGAAGCCTGCGAGCTGGCCTTGAGCCGGATGGCAATGTACCAGCAGAAGCTCCGGCACTACCAAAGCAATCGGATCCGGCCGCTCTCCTTCCGTGAAGGGGACCTGTTGGTTAGGCGGATACAGCGGACAGCCGGACAAAACAAGTTGTCCTCCCCATGGGAGGGCCCGCTCATCGTCATCAAGGCGTTGCACAACAACGCATACTACCTAATAGACGCTCAGAAGCCCCAGAAGCGCAAAAGAGACGCCTCCGGCAAGGAGACCGATCGCCCATGGAACGCGGCGCTCCTCTGTCCGTTTTGTTGGAAATATGCCCTAGAGGCAATAATAAATTAGTTATTATCATATTTCCTTGTTCATGATAATCGTTTATTATCCATGCTATAACTGTATTGATCGGAGACTTAAATGCATGTGTGGATACATAGACAAAACCATGTCCCTAGTATGCCTCTAATGGACTAGCTCGTTGATCAAAGGATGGTTAAGGTTTCCTAGCCATGGACATGAGATGTCATTTGATAACGGGATCACATCATTAGGAGAATGATGTGATGGATAAGACCCAAACTACAAACATAGCATATGATCGTGTCAGTTTATTGCTACTGTTTTCTGCATGTCAAGTATATGTTCCTATGACCATGAGATCATGCAACTCACGGATATCGGAGGAGTGCCTTGTGTGTATCAAACGTCGCAACGTAACTGGGTGACTATAAAGGTGCTCTACAGGTATCTCCGATGGTGTTTGTTGAGTTGGCATGGATCGAGACTGGGATTTGTTACTCCGTGTGACGGAGAGGTATCTCAGGGCCCACTCGGTAATACAACATCACAACAAGCCTTGCAAGCAATGTGGCTAAGTGTTAGTCACGGGATCTTGTATTACGGAACGAGTAAAGAGACTTGCCAGTAACGAGGTTGAACTAGGTATGGAGATACCGACGATCGAATCTCGGGCAAGTAACATACCGAAGAACAAAGGGGACGTTATACGGGATTAACTGAATCCTTGACATAGAGGTTCGACCGATAAAGATCTTCGTAGAATATGTAGGAACCAATGTGGACGTCCAGGTCCCGCCATTGGTTATTGACCGTAGAGGTGTCTCGGTCATGTCTACATAGTTCTCGAACCCGCAGGGTCTGCACACTTAAGGTTCGGTGACGTTTCGGTAGTGTAGAGTTATGTATGGTGGTGACCGAAGGTTGTTCGGAGTCCCGGATGAGATCCCGGACGTCACGAGGAGCTCCGGAATGGTCCGGAGGTAAAGATTCATATATAGGAAGTCCCAGTTTGGTTTCCGGAAAAGTTTCGGGCTCATCGGTAGTGTACCAGGAGTGCCGGTAGTGTACCGGGAGACCTTCGGGAGGGGTACTTCGACCCCAAGAGGTCCATGGGCTGTGGGAGAATAATAACCAGCCCTTATTGGGCTGGGAAAACAGCCACAAAGGCCCATGGCGCAGGAGAGAAAGTCCTAAAGCAAAAAGTGGAAAATCAGCCAATAGGAGGCAATCCTACTCCAACTAGGATTGGAGGTGAAGTAGGATTGCTCCCACCTCCTATTTCGGCCGACCCAAAGGCCTTGGCTGCCTCTCCTCTCCTCTCCTCCTATATATACTAGTGGATTGGGTGGTTTTTGGACAGAATTTCCGGCCACGTGCTACCCGTTTCACCGGTGCACAGTTTCTCCTCTAGATCGGATTTCTGCAGCGCTTAGGCGAAGCCCTGCCGGAATTGCTCCACCACCACCATCACCGGAGCGCCGTCACGCTGCCGGTGAACTCTCTCTCCTCTCCACCTCCTCTTGCTGGATCAATATGGTGGAGATCGTCATCAAGCTGCACGTGTGCTGAACGCGGAGGTGCCGTCCGTTCGGCGCTAGATCGGAAGGACCGTGATCGAGATCGCGAGACGGTTCGTGATGTGATCACGGAACGGATCGTGATGAGTTCGCGGGACAGATCGTGATCAAGATCGTGAGACGGATCGTGATGAGTTCACGGGACGGATCATGATGTGTTCGCGGGACGGTTCGTGATTGGATCGCGGGACGCTCGGCGATTTGGATCGCGAAGAAGTTCGACTACACCAACCGCGTTTCTTAACGCTTCCCGCTTAGCGATCTACAAGGGTACGTAGATCCACTCTCCCTCTCGTAGATGCTCATCACCATGGATAGGTTTGCGTGTGCGTAGGAAAATTTTGTTTCCCATGCGACGTTCCCCAACAGTGGCATCATGAGCTAGGTTGATGGTTCGATGAGATCTCGAGTAGAACACAAAAGGTTTGTGGGCGTTGATGCTTAGATTGCTTCCTCCCTTGGTCGGATTTTGGTTCAGCGGTATTGTGAGATGAAGCGGCCCGGACCAACATTACTCGTACGCTTACGAGAGACCGGTTCCTGCGATGCAACTTGTTGCTTAGCTGGCTTGCGGGTGACAGTTTCTCTTACTCTAGTTGGATCGGATCCGACAAAGGCGGTCCTTGAGAAGGTTGAAAAGCAAACTAGTGTATCACCGTTGTGGTTTTGCGTAGGTGAGAATTGTTCTTGCTAGATACCCGTAGCAGCCACGTAAAACATGCAACAACAATTAGAGGACGTCTAACTTGTTTTTGCAGGGTATGTTGTGATATGATATGGCCAATTACATGATGAGATATATGTGATGTATGAGATGATCATGTGATGTATAGATTATCACGACTTGCATGTCGGTGATTACGGCAACCGGCAGGAGCCATAGGGTTGTCTTTAATTATTGTATGACCTGCGTGTCAATCATTAAAGCGCTATGTAATGCTTTACTTTATCGCTACGGTAGCAATAGTAGTAGAAGCATGCAGGGCGTGACAACCCCGATGGCGACACGTTGATGGAGATCATGGTGTCGTGCCGGTGACGATGGAGATCATGCCGGTGTTTCGAAGATGGAGATCTTAAACACAAGTTGATGGCCATATCATGTCACTTATGAATTGCATGAGATGTTAATCCTTTTATGCACCTTGTTTTGCTTAGGACGACGGTAGCATTATAAGGTGATCCCTCACTTAATTTCAAGATAAATTGTGTTCTCCCCAAGTGTGCACCGTTGCGAAAGTTCGTCGTGTTGAGACACCACGTGATGATCGGGTGTGATAGACTCTACGTTCACATACAACGGGTGCAAGACAGATTTGCACATGCGGAACACTCGGGTTAAACTTGACGAGCCTAGCATGTACAGACATGGCCTCGGAACACAAGAGACCGAAAGGTCGAGCATGAGTCATATAGTAGATATGATCAACATAATGATGTTCACCATTGAAGCCACCTCAACTCACGTGATGATCGGACTCGAGTTGGTGAATTTGGATCATGTGACACTCAGATGACCTGAGGGATGTCAATTTGAGTGGGAGTTCTTAAGTAATATGATTAATTGAACTCATTATCATGAACATAGTCAGTAGTGTCTTTGCAAATTATGTTGTAGATTACTAGCTCGCACTGTAGCTCCCGTGTGTTTTTATATGTTCCTAGAGAAATAGAGTTGAAAGATGATGGTAGCAATATTGCGGACTGGGTCCGTGATATGAGGATTGTCCTCATTGCTGCACAGAAGGCTTATGTCCTTAATGCACCGTTCGGTACGCCACCCCCTCTAGCGTCGTCTGTAGATGTTGTGAACATCTGACAGGCACGTTCTGATGACTACTTGATAGTTTAGTGCGTCATGCATTACGACTTAGAATTGAGGCTCCAAGACGTTTTGAACGTCACGGAACATACGAGATGTTCTAAGAGCTGAGATTGTGATCTCAGGCTCGTGCCCGTGTTATGAGATATGAGATCTCAAACAAAGATTCTTTGCTTGCAAGACGAAAGAGAATAGCTCAATAGTTGAGCATGTGCTTAGATTGTCTAGGTGCCACAATCGCTTGAATCGAGTGGGAGTTGATCTTCCAGATAAGATAGTGATTGATATAGTTCTCCAAGTCACTATCACTAAGCTACTAGAACTTGGTGATGAACTATAAATTGCCAGGGATAGAAATGATTCCTGAGCTTCTCGCGATGTTTTGACACCGCGAAGGTAGAAGTCAAAAAGGAGCATCAAAGTGTTGATGGTTAGTAAAAACCACTAGTTTCGAGAAGGGCAAGGGCAAGTAGGGAAACTTCATGGATGGCAAGTCAGTTGCTGCTCCAGTGAAGCAGCCCAAAGTTGAACCTAAACCCGAGACTGAGTGCTTCCATTATGAGGAGAACGGTCACTGAAGCGGAACAACCCTGGATACATGGTAGATAAGAAGGCTGGCTAAGTCGACAGAAGTATATTTGATATGCATGTTATTGATGTGTACCTTGCTAGTACTCCTAGTAGCACCTGGGTATTGGATACCGGTTCGGTTGCTCGAAATAAAAGCTACGGAATAAATGGAGAACTAGCTAAGTGTGAGGTGACGATGTGTGTTGGAAATGTTTCCAAGGTTGATATGATCAAACATCGCACGCTCTCTCTACCTTCGGGATTAGTGACGAACCTAAATTTTATTTGGTGTTTTGCATTGAAGCATGAACGTGATTAGATCATGTTTATTGCAACACGGTTATTCATTCAAGTTAGAGAATAATGGTTATTCTGCTTACATGAATAAATACCTTCAATGGTCATGCACCTAGTAAGTGTGGTTCATTGAATCTTGATCATAGTAATACACATGTTCATAACAATGATGCCAAAAGATGCAAAGTTAATAATGATAGTACCACATACTTGTGGCACTGCCGCTAAATGTCATATTGGTATAAAGCGCATGAAGAAACTCCATGTTGATGGATCTTTGGACTCATTCGATTTTGAATCGGTTGAGACATGCGGACCATGCCTTTTGGTAAGATGACTAAACCCCGTTTTCTAGCTTGATGAAACGGGCAAGTGACTTATTGGAAACAATGCATGTTGATGTATACGATCCAATGAGTGTTTATAGCTTGCAGTGAATATCATTGTTTTCTTACCTTCACTGATGATTTGAGTAGATATAGTGTATATTTACTTAATGAAACACAAGTCTGAATTGTTTGAAAGGTTCAAAGCAAAGTTCAGAGTGAAGTTTAAAGATCATCGTGACAAGAAGATAAAAATTTCTGCGATATGATCGTGGAGGTGAATATCTGGGTTACGAGTTTGGCATACAAATTTAGACAATGTGAAAGTTGTTTCACAACTCACGCCACCTGGAACACCATAGTGTGATGGTGTGTCCGAACGTCGTAGTCATGCCTTATTTGATATAGCACATACTATGATGTCTCTTATCGTTTTAATACTATCATTTTAGGGTTATGCATTAGAGACAACCGCATTCACTTTAAAATAGGGCACCATCTAAATCCGTTGAGATGACACCGTGTGAATTATGGTTTGATAGAAACCTAAAGCTGTCATTTCTTGATGTTTGGGGCTGCGAAGCTTGTGTGGAAAATGTTTTCACCTAATGAGCTCAAACCCAAAGCGGACAAATGCATCTTCATAGAATACGCCAAGAACAGTTGGGTATACCTTCTATCTCAGATCCGAGTGCAAAGTGTTTGTTGCTGGAATGGATCCTTTCCTGAGAAAAGGTTTCCCTCGAAAGAATTGAGTGGGAGGAAGATAGAACTTGATGAGCTTATTGAACCTTGTTTCAATCAGAGTAGCGCAGCGCAGAAAGTTGTTTCTGTGAAGCCTATGTTAGTTGAAGAAAGAAGTTAATGATGATGATCATGAAGCTTCGGATCAAGTTACTATCGAACCTCGTAGGTCGACAAGGACGTGTACTGCTCTTGAGTGGTACAACAACCCTGTCTTAAAGGTCATGTTGTTGGACAGCGATGAACCTACGAGCTATGGAGAAGCGATGATGGGCCTGGATTCCGACAAATGGATGAGACCATGAAATCCGAGATAGGATCCATGTATGAAAACCAAGTATAGACTTTGGTAGACTTGCTCGTTGGACGGCAGGTCGTTGAGTACAAATGGATCTTTAAAAATGAAGACAGACGCTGATGGTAAATATCACCATTTGTAAAGCTCGACTTGTTGCAAAGTTGTTTGTGACAAGTTCAAGGAGTTGACTACGATGAGATTTTCTCACTCGTAGTGGTGCTAAAGTCTGTTGGAATTATGTTAGCAGTTGCTGCGTTTTCAATTATGAAATCTGACAGATGGATGTCAAAACATCATTTCCTTAACGGTTTACTTGAGGAAAGGTTGTATGTGATACAACCAGAAGGTTTTGTCAGTCCTAAGGATGCTAAAAGGTGTGCAAGCTTTGGTGATCCTTCCATGGACTGAAGCAAGCATCTCGGAGTTGGAATATACACTTTGATGAGGTGATCAAAGTTTTTGATGTTTATACAAAGTTTACGAGAAACTTGTATTTGCAATAAAGTGAGTGGGAGCACTATAGAGTTTCTGATAAGTATATGTGGTTGACATATTGTTGATCGGAAATAATGTAGAATTTCTGGAAGGCATAAAAGGTTGTTTGAAAAGTGTTTTTCTAAGGAAGACCTGGATAAAGCTACCTAATTGTTGAGCATCAAAATCTATAGAGATAGATCAAGATGCTTGATGAGACTTTCAATGAGTGCATACCTTGACAAGATTTTGAAAGAGTTCAAAATGGATCAGCCAGAGAAATAGTTCTCGTCTGATTTGTAAGGTGTGAAGTTGAGTGAGACTCAAAGCTCGACAACGGCAGAAGAAAGAGAAAGGATGAATGTCGTCCCCTATGCCTTAGCCATAGGCTCTATATTATGCCATGCTGTGTACCGCACCTATGTGTGCCTTGCCACGAGTCTGTCAAGGGGTACAAGAGTGGTCCAGGAGTGGATCACTGGACAGCGGTCGGAATTATCCTTAGTAACCAGAGGACTAAGGAAATGTTTCTTGATTATGGAGGTGATAAAGAGTTCGTCGTAAAGAGTTACGTCGATGCAAGCTTTAACACCTATCCGGATGACTAGTAGTAGCAATCTGGATACGTATAGTGGAGCAGCCATTTGGAAATAGTACCAAGTGGAGTGTGGTAGCAGTGATTACGGTTTGACATAGAGATTTGCAAAGTACACACGGATCTGAATATCGCAGACCCGTTGACTATAAGACCTCTCTCACATGCAAAGCATGATCGAGCCCCAAAACTCATTGGGTGTTAGATTCATAACAATGCGAATCACATGGTGATGTGAACTAGATTATTGACTCTAGTGCAAGTGGGAGACTGTTGGAAATATGCCCTAGAGGCAATAATAAATTAGTTATTATCATATTTCCTTGTTCATGATAATCGTTTATTATCCATGCTATAACTGTATTGATCGGAGACTTAAATGCATGTGTGGATACATAGACAAAACCATGTCCCTAGTATGCCTCTAATGGACTAGCTCGTTGATCAAAGGATGGTTAAGGTTTCCTAGCCATGGACATGAGATGTCATTTGATAACGGGATCACATCATTAGGAGAATGATGTGATGGATAAGACCCAAACTACAAACATAGCATATGATCGTGTCAGTTTATTGCTACTGTTTTCTGCATGTCAAGTATATGTTCCTATGACCATGAGATCATGCAACTCACGGATATCGGAGGAGTGCCTTGTGTGTATCAAACGTCGCAACGTAACTGGGTGACTATAAAGGTGCTCTACAGGTATCTCCGATGGTGTTTGTTGAGTTGGCATGGATCGAGACTGGGATTTGTTACTCCGTGTGACGGAGAGGTATCTCAGGGCCCACTCGGTAATACAACATCACAACAAGCCTTGCAAGCAATGTGGCTAAGTGTTAGTCACGGGATCTTGTATTACGGAACGAGTAAAGAGACTTGCCAGTAACGAGGTTGAACTAGGTATGGAGATACCGACGATCGAATCTCGGGCAAGTAACATACCGAAGAACAAAGGGGACGTTATACGGGATTAACTGAATCCTTGACATAGAGGTTCGACCGATAAAGATCTTCGTAGAATATGTAGGAACCAATGTGGACGTCCAGGTCCCGCCATTGGTTATTGACCGTAGAGGTGTCTCGGTCATGTCTACATAGTTCTCGAACCCGCAGGGTCTGCACACTTAAGGTTCGGTGACGTTTCGGTAGTGTAGAGTTATGTATGGTGGTGACCGAAGGTTGTTCGGAGTCCCGGATGAGATCCCGGACGTCACGAGGAGCTCCGGAATGGTCCGGAGGTAAAGATTCATATATAGGAAGTCCCAGTTTGGTTTCCGGAAAAGTTTCGGGCTCATCGGTAGTGTACCAGGAGTGCCGGTAGTGTACCGGGAGACCTTCGGGAGGGGTACTTCGACCCCAAGAGGTCCATGGGCTGTGGGAGAATAATAACCAGCCCTTATTGGGCTGGGAAAACAGCCACAAAGGCCCATGGCGCAGGAGAGAAAGTCCTAAAGCAAAAAGTGGAAAATCAGCCAATAGGAGGCAATCCTACTCCAACTAGGATTGGAGGTGAAGTAGGATTGCTCCCACCTCCTATTTCGGCCGACCCAAAGGCCTTGGCTGCCTCTCCTCTCCTCTCCTCCTATATATACTAGTGGATTGGGTGGTTTTTGGACAGAATTTCCGGCCACGTGCTACCCGTTTCACCGGTGCACAGTTTCTCCTCTAGATCGGATTTCTGCAGCGCTTAGGCGAAGCCCTGCCGGAATTGCTCCACCACCACCATCACCGGAGCGCCGTCACGCTGCCGGTGAACTCTCTCTCCTCTCCACCTCCTCTTGCTGGATCAAGATGGTGGAGATCGTCATCAAGCTGCACGTGTGCTGAACGCGGAGGTGCCGTCCGTTCGGCGCTAGATCGGAAGGACCGTGATCGAGATCGCGAGACGGTTCGTGATGTGATCACGGAACGGATCGTGATGAGTTCGCGGGACAGATCGTGATCAAGATCGTGAGACGGATCGTGATGAGTTCACGGGACGGATCATGATGTGTTCGCGGGACGGTTCGTGATTGGATCGCGGGACGCTCGGCGATTTGGATCGCGAAGAAGTTCGACTACACCAACCGCGTTTCTTAACGCTTCCCGCTTAGCGATCTACAAGGGTACGTAGATCCACTCTCCCTCTCGTAGATGCTCATCACCATGGATAGGTTTGCGTGTGCGTAGGAAAATTTTGTTTCCCATGCGACGTTCCCCAACACGTTTTACTGCTGAAAAAACCAGTGTATGTATGTATCCCTCCCCTTTTGGGCTTATGAATGCAATGGGCGCCCCAGGCCGGCTCTTGTGGCACGCCCTTTCTGTTTCCCTCAGAAGTCTCCTCACTCACCGGCTACCCGACCCGGTTCCCGGGCTCGGGGGCTCGCTGGCTGGTCTTGGGTCGCCCCTCCCAAAAATCGACCAAGTAGTGTGAGATGAGCAAGCCCTCCCACCCCTCCCAGCTACAGGTCTGGCTCTCGGCTGTCCGGTTGATGGGGCCTCGGGGCGGCAAAACTTAGCACACAAGAGAGCTCGATCGCAAAGGAGTTTCCGGCCAAGTCCAACCGGAGCACGGCCTTGCCTCTGCCACTCAACTTACCCAAAAAAGCTCTTGCAGTTCGTAAGTTCAGAACCGGCTCCCTCGAGATGGATGCCCCGACCCAGCTACAGACCGGCTCCCGACTGTCGGGATAGCGGGACTAAAACCAAAGGGGAATAGGGACAGAACAGACGGAACCAAAGGGGGCACAAAAGGGTAAAGGCGAGCAGGCACGTGTAATAGGCAAACACATCAAAACATTCAGAATGTGAATTTTAATATAAAAGAGGCCCACGACCGTCACTGTTCATTACATTACACCCCCAGTGGGTGGACTTAAGTCTAACATGCAGGAAAATTAACAAAGGAAAAATAGGACAAGATGCCCGGCGGCTCAGGACACCGTGGCGTCTCCAGCCGACGCATCGCTGGGCGGCTCGACTCCCATCCCGAAGGTGGCCGCGGCTTTCGGGTCGGCTTCCTTAGCCTTCAAGGTGGCCTCCGGGGTCCCATCTGTCTCACCGCTAGAGTCGGTACTCTCGTCGGCAACCTCCTCATCCTCCGGACCTTGGGAGATGCCGAAGGAGTCTGTGGCCGCCGGCTTGCCATCCTCGCCAAGGGCCGGCAGGAGCTCGTCCAAGTCGACGTACAACGCGAGCTCGTTGCCCTGACGGACAAGGACCAACTCACGGGCCGCGTGCTCCTCGGTCGGCTCGTCTCGCATCGTGGCTAGCCGGTTCAAGTCCACGCCACGGTACCATGAAGTGAAGAACTGGAGCACCATATCCACGCCGGCTCGAGCCGTTAATGCCTTCCAGACCTCGAGCCGGTCCATGGCGTGCTCCAGCCACAAGGCTACGCGGTTGTCTGGAGCTCCTCCATGGCCCGGCCACAAGGCGCCGATGATCTCCTTGCCGGCCGTCTTCAGCCGCTCCACGCTCCGCTCAAGGTGGATCAGCCGGTTTTCTATGGCGAGCCCAAGCTCCGCCAAAGTCCATGCAACATTCTCTTTAATGGAGCGCCCGCGCGCCTGGAGGTGCTCCCAGTGCTCCTAAACGGCGCGCTCAGCGCGGCGGGGAAGCACCTTGAAGAAAAAAGGAAAGACGGAGAGGAAGGCGAATCAAAAACGAGAGTCGGCAAGAAAAAAGTAACCAGCTGAGAAAATAAAATTGAACACTCACACTCGATGGAGTCGTCCATCTCTATGGCAAAATGAAGCGAGGAGTCCCGCTCCGACACCAACGCCACCTCTGTCTCCGCGAGGGAACCCCTAAGCCCCTCGAGCGTCCTCTCGGGGCGGCTCACCTCTTCTTGGAGGGCGGTAGTCCGCTCGGCAGCGTCAGCCGCCTCCTTGACGGCCTTCTCCTTGGCCATCACCTCCCGCACCACGTCGACCTTGAGGCGGTCCTGGGCCGCCTCCCCGTCCACCAGCAGTGCCGCCAGCCGGTCCTTCTCTTGAGAAACCGCCTAGGCACTGTGTATCAGCCGGTCCCGCTCGGAGACCATCCTTCTCTAACCGGAGGGTGGCCACCTCCCCTGCAAAGTAAAAGCCGGCATCAGCCGGGCATTCAAGATCACTTCCTGGCTGCCAGGCAACCGACAACTAGCTCCCGAGGGCTATGCCCCCTCCCCGCAAGATCGAACGTACCTTGTACTCGCGCCATCTCCTCCTCCAGCCGGTAGATGCCATGCTTGCCGCGGTCGTGGATGGAGACGGCTTCCGCGAAAAGCTTCTGCCGCTGGGAGTTCCCTCCTAGAACACAAAGCCAAAATAAAAAAGATGCTCAAAGAGATCCAGACCGGCTGCCCGTCAGCCGGTCAACCGGCCCGCATCTCGGGGGCTACACCCAGTGGGTGCGCTTGCGCGCCCCCACTGAAAATTTTGACAAGGACAACAATGCTTACCTCCGCGTGCTATAGGGTGGTGTCGACCACCTCCGCGAACCGGGCCAGCTCCTGGCGGCACCGATCCAGGATGCTCCCCAAATCCCCAAGCGTGGGGACCGAGCCGCCTGTTGGGGGAGCTGGATGGGTTGGGACGCGCGCTAACGCCTCCCAGTCCCGGATGACCTCCTGCATGGACCTCCGCACCCGGCTGCCGTCGCCACCCATCCCGACGCCCGCCACAGTGCCGACCGCGAGGGGAGGGTTGATGAAGGCAAGGGCATGGGAGTCGGTCCCCAGTGGCCCCTCGCCCTTTGCTGGCGCCTCCTCCTCCCCCTGCTGGCCCGACGCGGTGACCATGGCAGACGGTGTCTCCGTCTCCATGGCTGCCGCCACCGGCGCCACCTCTGGTGCCGTCGGAGCCTCCGACATGTTGGCCTAGGCCGACTTGGCTGCAGGCGGAGTCACGCCCGGCATCTCCGTCTGGGTCACCTCAGGGGCCGGCTCCGTAGCTGCCGCCCACGCTTGGGCTGCCTCTTCCGCATACGGTGGCGCAAGCGGCTCCATAGCCGCCCCTCGCGGCTCGCTCGATGGGGGTCTCGACTGGCGGATCGATTCCACCGCCGAGTCAGATGCCCGCGCGGGATCCGCGGACCTCCTTCGCCTCCCGCCACTCGAAGTCCCGGAATGCGAGGCCCCGCCTCGCGTTCCGGACTTTGAGCCCCATAGCTCCGCGAGCCTCCTCTTTTCCTCCCGCTGCGTGGCCGCGTGCTCACATGCCAGCTAGCCGGCGCTGTCCGTCGGGTCTACTGCCGACTCCACTTTGGGGAGCTTGATGGGGTCCCTGCGATGCTCAAGGGTCACACCCACTGGCCCACGACTCGGAAAGAAACACACGCAAGGGAAAGAAGACACTTACCTGGTGACGACGGGCAAAGCCCGCTTGGCACGCGCCAATGGCTTCCATGCGGCCACCTTCACCCGCTTATGGACTGGCGGCGGGGCGACCGACTCCTCCTGAGCCTGCCTCTTCACCCAGCTGGCTGCTCCGGCCGCCGGGGCTTGAGCCGACCGCTGCTTGCTTTGCCCTCACCGGCCCTACTAAACTGAGGGGGGAGGCGCATTCAGGATCGTCACATCATCATCATCATCGTCATCATCGTCATCGGTCTAGTCCCTGATCATGGGACCGATAGGTAAATCACCGTCTCCGCTGGGCTGTCTGGCTACGCCGGACTGCCAGGACCCCGATCCTAAGCCATAAGAATCCAGCTTGTAACACATCACATCACTTTATGGTCTCACGCACGGTTATCTCCACGGCTGCCACCTTACCTGGGCCGGGACTGTTTGCGTCTTTTGACTCACGTATGTGAAAATGTCGCTAGCATTCAAATGTCAAAGAACCCGGGCCGACATGACTAGTCGTAGAACCCAAGTGGCACATCCGTAAAGGGACAGGCATACGTAACCCAGCAATGCAGGTGTCGATCTCTAGTGTGTGTAGACGAGTCATAGCAAGCTACAAGGACTCCATTATGCCGTGGGATATAGATGTCATCACTGCACGTAGACGAGTCGTAGCAGGCTACAGGGACTCCATTACACTGCGAGACATTTCCCCGAAGGGACAGACACAGCAGCAAAGAAGGATACATGCCGGTCAATCAATGTGTCCGGAGTAGTAGCAAGCTACCAAGGCTCGGTGGAAGCACAAAGAGGCAGTTCCCCGTAAAGAGCACTACTAAAGGCACACAACTAGGTGTCGGATCCCATACATACCGTTTCACATCACACCTATGCACGACATGCCCGATATGCATAGATACAACTATGGCATCACAACATAACCATACAACAATACAACAATTATTTAGAAGGCTCGGAAGAGCCAATACAATAGATGTTACAAACAGGGGTCACAAGACCCAACATTCAGAGCATTCAAACAAGCAAGCAGAAGTTAAACATGTTTGGGAACAGACATCTACAAAAGTGGCTAGAGGAGCTTGAAAAGCTACAACGACCCTACCAAAGGAACCAGACCTCTGTCTGGGATTCCCAAGCTAACCCGGTCGACATCGAACTTCACGTTGAAACGATCACTAATGAGACTGACGTCTCCTCCGCAAAAACATAAATTAAGCAAACGTGAGTACAAGAGTACTCAGCAAGACTTACATCAGAACTAACTACATATGCACAAGTATCAATGAAGGGGGTTGTGGAGTTCATTGCAGCAAGCTAGCTTTGACTCTTGGCTAACCTATACTATGACTACAAGTGCTTTCTTTGAGGTGGAATAGCGCACACGAGTCCACATATTCTCCAATCAATACACCACTATGGATCCACTTCCGTCTCCCTACGAGAAGGCCATCCATAGCACTCACGCTTATCTTGCGCATTTTAGGGTATCCACTTCAAGTTGTCTATGAACCACATAAGTTCTCCAAGCAGTCCATATCCGAGGATGCGGCTATTCGAACAGATTATTTCACCCTGCAGGGATATACTTCTTCACACACGCTCTCGCCACTTAGCACCATATGCACGTCATGCATCTCGGCAACCTTGAAGCGGAAGCACTGGCGTGGGCGTCGGCCACAACCGTCAATCACACAAGACCCTAGTCCAGGTTTATCGCCTATTCGAGGTTGAACCCGCACGGAGGTCCGGCCAAAGTTTCCGCTACGGCCTCAAAAGATGTGCACAGGGTTCCCAAGCCCACCGTTCGGGTGCCACTTGGTACACCATGCCACTGTGCCTGTACTGCATCACAGTCCACCCCGTCGGGCAGCGCTATGCACGGCCGCCATCACTTTTCCTGCAAACACCAGAAACTAGTTGCAACTCCTGGACAGAGGTCTAGGCGATTAATAAGTCGAGAGGGGTCGAGTTACCGGAGCCCAATGTGTGGTAGTATCTTGTCTTGGATAACATACAAAAAACTTAGTTCCTAAGGACGATCCCAATGAGACAACCCGCCATGTACTCCTACATGACCTCGCATCGTTACCTTTACCAAATCGTATTCACACCTTTATCTTCCACTCAGTAGGACATGTATACTGCCATCCCGATCCATCACCCAGATGTATCAGACCTAACACGACACGACCCTAACAATAGCAGGCACAATAAGTAAGCAAGCATGGATGAGTAAGCACAACAAGGCTCAAGCAGTTGCTACTCATGCTAAGTGGTTTCAACTATTTACTGTGGCAAAGAAAGGTCATGCAAAGGAAGGGTTTCGACTACCAATGACATGTAACAGTAGAATTGTTGTTGTCCTAATGCAGTAAAAGAGAGCAGGAGCGAGAGAGTGGGTTGATATTGATATGCTCAAGGGGTTTTTGCTTGCCTGACAGTCCTGAAGATATACTTCTCTTCATTATGTCAACGGTCACATCGTCGGAACCATCATCTACCGGGGGGAAACAAACATCGGCAAACAGGAAGAAAGAACACATTCAATGCAATGCAACAATCATGATGTATGACATGGCATATTAAGGTACTGAATTGATCTAGAGGAATAATTATCCAAGTTAATTAAAGTGGAATTCAAACAAGTTTGAGTTCCTACTCCAAGTGATATTTCTTATATTGTCCTAATCACAAAATGTCCTACTTGTTGATGTTAGCTTGTTCAAACATGCGTGATCATGGCATAAACAGATTCATCGGATTTTTCTGATCATTTTTCATATATAAATTATTTTCATCTGAATTATAGATTATTTTCTATGATTTTTAGAAGTTTTAAATATTTTTTGAAAATATTAAATCATTTAATGATTTGTTTTAATCCCAGAGGTATTTACTGCGTCATCATGATGTCATTGTGACATCAGCATGTCAAAGGCGCCAGCTCAGGTCAAACCTGATGGCTGGGCCCCACCTGTCAATGACACAGTCCAAAACAGAGTTTTAAGTTAATTCTACCTGTTAAATTAAAAGGGTCGGGCCCATATGTCAGTGGCTAATTAAGTTAATTAAGGAAATTATTTATTTTAATCTAATCCAGAGTTAAACAGGGCTGGACCCCACCTGTCAATGACCCAGGTCTAATCCCCGGTCAAACCAGGGACTAATTGAGCTTTGACCCCTTGTGGGGCCCTCTGGTCAGCGGCTAAGGGGGTGGTTAGTGGCTAACTAACCCAGCCACGTCGGCTTCGACGGAGGGAGGCCGCCGGCGGCGAGCCGAGACGATGGGCGTCGCTGGAAATCCTCCTCCGGTGACCATTTGAGCGGCGGAGGCCACCTACACGCAGCTGGGGAAGGGCCGCATCCATCTAGGGCAGCGGGAGAACACGGGGTCGCCGGAGTCGATGGCCACGATGACTTTGGTGGCGGCCGGAGTTCATCAACGGCGAGGTTAGCGGCTAGGGGACGGGGAGGACCACAGGGAGAGGGGGAAAAACAGGGGGGGATCTCACAGGGAGTTGAACGGCTAGCCAGCGGGCTTGGGGACGACCGGAGCGGCGCGAATCAACGACGGCGTTCGGCGACCGGAGGCGGAGAAGATGGCGGCAGCCTCTGCTTCGTGGGTCTCCCGGTGACGGCTGGCTCCTTAGAGAGGTCGAGGAGGTCTTGGCGGAGCTCGAGGGCGGCTCGGGGAAACGACGCAGCTACGGGAGGGGGCGTAGAGAGAAGCGAGGGGAAGAAAGAAATGGAAGGGAAGGAGGGATCCAGACGGCATGGGACTCATCCCCATCGCCTCGCTGGCCTGGGAAGCAGACAGGCTGCTCCCGGCATGGCGAGCGCGCATGGCGCCGTGGCTTCCTTCCCCTCTGCCTACTTGCGCGAGGAGGAAGACGCCCCTGCCCCTGGTGGGCTGGGCTGGTCTGGTGGCTGCACAGGTAAGTCCAGGTGGGCCTCTTTCCTTCTTTATTTTTTTAATTCCTGTTTTCTTTTATTCTGACAATCTTCTTTTAATTTTTGTGAGGCCAAAATACCTAGCACAAGAATGCCCAATATTTTATGAAATATAGTCTGATTATTTCAAATTTCCACAAAAAGATTTGGGCATTTTTAGACAACTATCATATTGATAATGCTTTATTAATTGATTTCAATAGCATTAATAAGTATTTTAAAATGCTATATTTGTTTGAAAATTGAGATGTCCCCTAATATGTTGTTGCCAACATTTACCAGAAACAGTGAACATTTTTGAAGAGCATTTTGGAATCATTGAAAATTCAATTGTTGAAATTTGGTTTATTTAATGAGGCGCTAGGGTGTGACAATCCCCATTTCAGGTTTCATTTGAATCTAGACATGATGACATGATGCACATGCTGATGTTGATGCAAACAAATACCAAACAACTCTAGGGCTATGACACGGACCCTCCGGCTCCGCTGGGCCTGCCAGCTCGCTGGTCGGCCGGCTCCTCGACCCCTCCCGAGGAGTCAACCCCCTCTTCTGGCGGGCCTTGCCGCTCGTAGTCTTCGGAGTCGGAGTGGTCGCGCTCCGCCTTGAATATTTGGGGGTGCGGACCGTCTAGTGTGTTCTGTCGCACGAGCAGCTATGGTCAGCACGGCGAAGTTAGGTTTGTTGCTGGCTGCCGGCTGGAAAGAATCAAATGAAAAGAAACCGCCTCGACGAAACGTACCAAGGGGGGGCGGTTGATGCGGTCGTACGACTGCCTGCCGAAAGTCCACGATGCCGACGCCAGCTTGAACGTCGTGATAGCGTTCACCCATGTCGCCATCTGAGCCGGCGTCAGGTCAACAGTCGTCAACTGGCAGGGGTCCCGGCGGCCGGACATGTCACAGATCCGGTGCGGCCTCATCTGGAGGGGCAGCACCCAACGCGAGATGAAGGACGCCACCAGATCGGAGGTGACCAACCCCTTGACGCACTTCAGCTACGCGAGCTGACCGAGCTCCGCCAAGGCCACTCCGTGTGGGGCGGCTCCCGGCCAGTTCGCCCCGGAGGACTTTGCGTTGACGAACGCCGACAACCGGATGTAGTCCAGATTTGGGTCGGCGTTCTTCACGTAGAAGAACCTCCGATGCCACCCCTTGACAGAATCAATGAGGGAGAAGGGCTGGAAGCGCACGGTGCCGTGACAGCACACTACCATGCCCCTACAGGCACTACTCTTCAGCGCCTTTAGGTAGAAGAGAGCGTTGAAAGGTCGAGGAAGGGGAGGACCCCCAGGTACCCCTCGCACAGCGTTACAAAGCCGGCGAGGTAGAGGATGGCATTGGGGCCAAGGTGATGCGGTTGAAGATCGAAGGGATCCATCAGCAACCGGAAGAAGTGGCTCACCGGGAGCCCGAAACCACGGGAGAAGTGCCAGAGGAAGACGACGTGCTCCCCTGGCTCCGGCTCCGGCACCACCTTGTCGCCCGATGCGCGGGCAATCACGCGCTCCGCCGGTGGCAGCATGCGCGTGCGACGGAGGGTCTGCGATGGCCTCCTCGGTGACGACGGATCTGGCCCAACTTCCTCCGCACCCGTCGGCCATTGCGACGGTAGGACGGCGTGCACGCGCTTGCGAGCTTAGGAGCGGTGATGAGCGAGGAAGCAGAGAAGACGAAGAGAAAGGCAGCGAGGGGGCAAGGGGGGTGCGGGTATCTCCGCCTCCTGCCCTTCCTCCCCTTTCAAATGGGGAGGCCACGATAGGGGGACATGGGGATTAACTACGCCCACTCCCCCAGAAACTCCGTGCATGAATGGGCGGCTCGGTCCGTAACTGCCGCTTTGGGGCGCAGAGGATCCTGGCCTATGCCCCGAGGCCTACCGGGCTATGCCCAAGTCCTAGTGGGCTAGGACCTGGGCGACGTCCCGTCTGCCCGCATGCACGGGGCCCGCAACATCATTACCCGCTGCGTGGCGCACGGCGGGCCGACCCTTCTCCCGGGGCGACGCGCCGTAACCCGAGGCATCGGGTCTAACTACCGACCCGGCTGGCCTTTCGGCTTCACGCCAGAGGCGGGTGACGCCCGGGAAAAGCCACCGGCTCCACACCGTCTGTTAGAAGCGGGCCCTCGCCAGCTTCGGGGACTAATGACGGGGTTATTACCCCTGGGTAGGCCAAAGCAACAGGGTCCTCCTCCCCGCTTCAAAGAAAAAGTATGCGACCGGTTGTCGACGGCCGACTGAAGGGCAGCTAGCTGTCGCAATCGCCGGCTGGCTCACGGACGGCTAGTCAAGGAGCCGGCTGGACCCTCGGCCGGCTGGGCATGACCGGCTGCCTCCGGGCCGCCTCCTCCATTGACCCCGGGGCAGACAAGCAACGTCCCGTCCCTCTGCGCATGGGTACGGCGACACAACGTGACCGCCACGATAGGTGCCACTGTAGCAATAGTGGCTGCTGACGCACGAGTGCACGTGGCTACAATCTAGCCGTCTAGGTCGCTGACCTTGGTGAACACGACCGGGCGGGGAAACAGTGCTGACACGCCCCCGCCCACTCGATTACCTTCACCAGGGTGGCTATAGTGCAGCGGGCCGTACCAAAGACTTTGGCTGGCTATCACTAGACGACGCCTCCTGGGCAGCCCATGCCACGGCAGGTGGGCGAGGGCCAATCGCGGGGCCGGCTGGTGGGCCCCAGCGGGTGATGAGACCACACAGCCGGTTGCCCCTACGGTTGATGAGACGACTCGAAGGGCGGGGGCCCCTGGCCAGCTGGAGAGGCTGCCAGCTGGGCCCCCCCGCTCATGTACCTCAGGAATATTGTAAGCCGGGGGGTTGACCTATAAACCCCCCCGAGCCCCTCATGCAACAGGGACGACGACGAGAAGCCTCACACACACACCTATGGGACACTCCCCCACGCTCTCTTACACTTCACAGCGGAGGAAGGCGAGTCGGGTGCTCCCTCTTCCTCCTCTAGACATAGCTCCAGGAGCAACCTTGTAAACACACCCACCCATCAAACTAGATCAAGCAAGACTAGGGGTATTACCTCCCACGGAGGGCCCTGAACCTGGGTACATCGCGTGTCACCACTGCTTGTGCCTAATCCCGCTCCCCGAGCCCGTCGGCGTCCTCCGGCCGCAACCACCTACGATAAGCCTACCCATGGCATCTGTCATGAGAAAACAACGACAACATTTGTTTTGCCTTCCTATGCAAATTGATTCTGGCTCACATGAATGTTTTGCTCACAAAATTAGTATGCCTAGGAAGTGGTTTAAGCTTAAAGCGCTTTACATGTGATTCATGATGCTCTCTTGCATATTTGAATTAGTATTCTTATATGAGCATCATTGAAATTATCAGGCCTAGCTAAAAGGCATTAAAGAAAAGCGCTGGTTGGGAGACAACCCAACCCTTTTTATTTTGTGTGTTCACATGATTAATATACTGTAGTAATCATGTTTTTGTCTTTTATTTCAATAAAGTGCCAAGTAAAGCCTTTGGGGTAGTGTGGATACTTGGTTGTTTGATTTTACTGGAGTGTCACAAAATTCTGAAATTTTTATACGCTCTTGATATGCAAATTCTCTACTTCTTCCTAATTTTCCACAATTCTTAGAGACATGGAGGTATGGTGTCCTTTCAGATCTTCACAGACTGTTCTATTTTTGACAGATTCTGTTTTGCATGCTTAGTTTGCTTGTTTTAGTGTTTCCATCGCATATATTTGTTGATATAAATATTGGGAATGATATAATACAATAGGTATAATGTGATAACAATTATGAATCTTGTCTTGACCGTACCTAAGTGAATGATCTATATCTACTATACTAACCCATCCCACGAAGTTCCGTTAAGTTTTCTGTGATTGAAGTTTTCAAGTTTTGGGTGAGGCACCAATATGAGGATAGTAAGGAGTGACAATAACCTAAGCTTGGGGATGCCCAAGGCCACCCCAAGGTAATATCCAAGGAAGACTCAAGTGCCTAAGCTTGGGGATGCCCCAAAAGGCATCCCCTCTTTCGTCTTTGTCAGATTTAGCGATCCGCAAAACCCTCAAGGTTCGAACACAGGGGCGTGTGCGAATGTTGCTTGCATCCTTGCCCGACCTATCTCACTACTCGATGCTTACTACGACGAACTCGTTTGATGACGAGGAAGAAGATGAACACGACAGTTTAGCCAGGTTCGGGCTGCTGTGAAGCGTAATACCCTCCTCCTTCTTTGGTGAATTGCCTCTCGTGGAGGTTTGGTGGATGAACTAGTATGAACTTGAGCCTCGCGAGGGCGCTCAAGGGGTGTTCTTGGCTCTCTGCCTTGTGGTGGTTCGTCGAGTGGCTAAGTGAAGGATCCGGGGGACCTCTATGGTGTGGCCTAGCCTCTATTAATAGTGGTGGTACGGGTCCTCTTCCCTTATCGCAATTGCGGGAAGGGATCCCACGGCGACCAATTTTGAAGGGGGACAAGAGTACATCTGCCCCTATCCAAAGGTGGTCTTCATCTGCAAAGTAGTTGTCGATGATGCAGCGGTGGGCTCGGCGATGACATCCGTCCTGTGGGGCTCGTGGTCGTTGTCGGGACCCCAATCCTAGGTCATAAGAATCCAGCCTGTAACACATCACATCACTTTGTGGCCTCACGCACGATAACCCCACAGCTACAACCTTACCTTAGCTGGGATTGTTTGTGTCTTTTGGCTCACATATGTGAATATGTCGCTAGTATTCAAACGATAGAGAACCCGGGCCGACATGACTAGTCATAGAACCCAAGTGGCACATCCGTATGGAAATGGGCATACGTAACCCAACAATGTCGGTGTCGGCCTCAAGCATGTGTAGACGAGTCATAGCCAGCTACAAGGACTCCATTACGTCGTGGGACATAAATGTCATCACTACACGTAGACAAGTCGTAGCAGGCTACAGGGACTCCATTACATCGCGAGACATTTCCCCGAAGGGACAGACACAACAACAAAGAAGGATAAATGCCGGTCAGTAATTGTATCTGGAGCAGTAGTAAGCTACCAAGGCTCGGTGGAAGCACAAAGAGGCAGTTTCCCGTAAAGAGTACTAATAAAGGCACATGACTATGTGTCGGATCCCATACATACCGTTGCATGTCACACGTACGCACAACATGCCCGATATGCATAGATACAACTAGGGCATCACACCATAACCATACAACAACACAACTTTTATTTAAGAGGCTTAGAGGAGCCTTGCATAATATGTTCTTACAGATAGGGGTCACATGACCCGACACTCAAGTCATACAAACAAGTTCATACAAACCAAGCAGAAGCATAAAGCTATCTGAGTACAGACAGTTGCAAGGGGTAAAAAGGCACATGTCCTGACTATCTACAACCCGCCACATGGCATAAGGTCATAGCTGGGACACGAGCTATTCAGCGTCATCGACATCTTGATAGAACCCACCTGATGGGTCCTAAGGCTCATCTGCAACGTTTATTAAGCAAACACGAGTACAAACATACTCAGCAAGTCTTTAAAGCATACCTACACTATTCATGCTCATGTATCAACAAGGGCAGTGGTGGAGTTTATGCAGCAATGCCAGCTTTGGCTCATGGCTAACCTATACTACACATTTTTAAATATTTGTTCAAATTTTAGATATCGCACACGAGTCCACTAACTCCACGTCAATACACCACCATGGATTCACTTCCGTCATCTACGGGAGTGCCATCCATGGTAATCACACTTGTCTTGAGATTTTTATGAGTATCCATTAATTTATCTATGAACAACATAAGTTCTCCAAGTAGTCCAGATCCGAGGACGTGGCTATTCGAACAGATTCATACCTTGCAGGGGTATACTTCTTCACACATGCTCTCGCCACTTATCGCTGTGTGCTCATAAAACCATGCACCTCGGCAACCTTCAAGTGGAAGCCTAGCGAGGGATTCGGCCACGACCGTCAATCACACAAGACCTCTAGTCTAGGCTATCTCCTATTTGAGACTGAACCCGCACGGAAGTCCGGCTGAAGTTTCCCCTACGACCCCAAATGATGTGCGTAGGGTTCCCAAGCCCACCATTCGGGTGACCCTTGGTACACCGTGCCACTACCTATCGCGTCCTAGGGTCAGCTCTACGCACGGCCTCCAGTATACTATAAACACGAGAAACTACTTGCAACTCCTTGACCAAGTACTAAGCGATTGATAAGTCGAGGGGGTCATATTTCAGGGCCCAGCATGTGGTAGTATCTAGCCTTGAATTACAAACACGGAACTCAGTTCCTAAGAATTATCCCAATGAGACAACCCGCTATGTACTCCTACATAGACTCTCATCGCTACCTTTACCAAATTGGGTTCATCATTAAGCTTATCACATCAGAACAATATTGTTTCACTCCAGTTCATCACCCAGATGAATCATACCTGACATAACTCTAAGCATAGCAAGCATAGCAGGCAAAGTAGGTAAAGCACAACATGGCTCAAGCATCTACCAAGTATGCTAGGTTGCAAGGTTTAGCTATTTACTGTGACAATGACAGGTCATGCAAAGAAATGGGTTCATCTACCACATATGACAGACAAGTGAACGTTTGTCCTAATGCAATAAATAAGCGAGAGAATGGGATGTTATCAGAATGATCAATGGGGTTGCTTGCCTTGCTGGGAAGCGGGAAGGTATTCTCCTTCGTTGGAATACTCGGGGGTATCCTCAGAAGGAGGGCCTACCGCAATCCAGATAAGAAGCAATCAATACACGACAAGTGCAACAATATGATGCATGATCATGACTTGGCAGCATGTATGGATGAGCTAATGCAACTACTACCCAAGTTAAATGAAGTAATTCTGAATATAGGTTCAAAATTGTTCTCCATTTCATATTCCATATGTTAACCTATTAGTAAATGTCAATGATCATCTACATATGTTGCTCTAACATTCATGATAACACCACCATTGGATTCATTGGATTTTTTTGATAAATTTTCATATATAAATTATTCCAATCTGAGTTATAGATTAATTTATATGAATTTTATAAGTTTTAAATAGTTTTTGGAATTAATTTAATTCAGGAAATTCTTTATTGCATCAGCATGACATCATCATGATGTCTACTGGTCAATGACCCAGCCTCTAACAGAAATTATTTAAAACACTAATTACTAGTTAATTAGAATAGGGCCCATTGTCAGTGGGTCATTAGCTTCATTAAAATAAATAATTAATTATTTTAAACTAATCCTAATTAACCCTAACCCGGCCCCACTTGACAGTGACCCAGGGGTCAAACCCCCGTGGTCAATACCGGCCAAACTCACCGGCGTTGAGCCGCCAGTGACTCCAAAGATGGCGGAGGGGTCGGGTTTCCTCCTCCGGCGACCATTTCGCCGGCAGAAGGCACCAGGCGAGCCTAGGCTGATGCGTGCATCCATCCCGACACCTCTCAGAGGCTGAGACGGCCAGGATCGACACCGGCGACGAGCTCAGCGGCTACCGGCGCTCGGGCGAGCAAGGGCTTGTCGAACTAGGGCGCAACATGGCCGGAGCTTGGCACCTACAGACTCTACGTGGCCCCACGAGCTCGGTGGTTGCCTCGGAAGGACCAACCAATCACTGGAACAACGCCGACGACGAGCTCGCGCGGCGGGGCATATCGGGCATCGACGAAAGTGAGGCCTACAGAGGGGGAAACGACCGGGGAAGAGAGGGGAAAGGACCAGGGGCTCACCGTGGGCTCGGTGCCCACGAGAGCTTGCTCGGGGAGGGCTTGGAGGCGACGAATCGATGGCGGCGGTGCTCGGACCCGAGGAGGTTGTCGCTCCAGGGCCTCTAGCGGCGCGTGGCTCAGTGCAGAGGTCGGGGACGACGAGGCAGAGCTTCTGGCAGTCTTAGGAGGGGCGTAGGAGCGGCTGCAACTACGGCGGCGAGCGAGCGGGGCCGTTGGACAACGCGGAGCAGAGGAGAGGGAAGAGGCAGGGAGAATGAGCGAGAAAGAGGGAGCAATGGGGACGGCAACGCGTACTCATCCACTCGCCAGCGTGACGGGGGCATGCGAGAGCGCAAGGAGCTGCGTGGCAGCTCCGGCGCGAGCGCACGGCGGGCACGCGCTCGTCCTCCTGGCGGCCAGGAGGATGACAGTGCTAGGCCAGATGGGCCGGCCTAGGTGGGCTTCCTCCTTTTAATTTTTTTTTCTAGTTTCTATTTTCTTTTCTGAAATTTTTTATTTTTTTATTTAGGCACAAAAGCCAGGTAGAAAATATCCCAAATATTTAATAGAGCTTAGTTTGAACATTTCAAACCTCTATGAAAAGTTTCAGAGTATTTTGAATACTAAAATAATTATAATGCTTTATTTGACTTTTTAGCAGCTTTAATATTTAGTTTTGAAATGCTATAAAGATTCAAATATTTAGAATGACCCCTGATATAATTATGTCCACATTTATTAGACATAGGGGACATTTTTATGGGCATTTTGGATTTGTTGGTTTTTCACAAACACTGAATTGGTTTGATTCAAGTGAGGTGTTTGGGGTTTCTGTTAATCCCCATTTCAATTTGATGCAAGAATGGAAACATGATGCACACACATGCTGTGCTAAGTAAGCTAGCTAGGGATGTGACAACTCACCCCCACTCAAAAGAATCTCGTCCCGAGATTTGGAAGTCGTCGGGAAGAGCGCGGGGTACTCTAGTCGAAGACGATCCTCTCTTTCCCATGTGGCTTCCTTGTTGGAATGGTGTGACCACTGAACCTTGAGAAACTTGATGTACGCTCAACTTGATCAAGAATACGAATAGGGTATTCTCGATATGTAAGGCTATCTTGGAGATCAAGCGCTTCGTGGTCTACTTCGTGGATAGGGTACGAGAACCAACGCCTAAGTTGCGAGACGTGGAAGACATCATGAACCTTGGAAAGAAGCGGTCGAAGTTCCAATTGGTAGGCAACCTCTCCTCGTTTAGCAAGAATATGAAAAGGTCCAATGTAACGAGGAGCCAACTTGCCCTTGATACCAAATCGGTGGGTACCCTTCAGAGGTGTAACCCAAAGATAAGCCTTCTCGTCAACTTCATAGGTCACAACCTTATGATGACGATCATATTGGCTCTTTTGACGAGATTGAGTTGTTTTCAACTTTTTACGAATGATGCGAACTTGCTCCTTTGCATCCTGGATCATATCCGGGACAAAGAGTTGCCTCTCTCCGGTTTCTGACCAGTTAAGAGATGTTCGACACCTTCGTCCATAGAGAACTTCAAAAGGAGCTTTGCCCAGGCTTGACTTATAACTATTGTTATAAGCAAATTTGGCAAATGGAAGACATTTCTCCCAATTCATACCGAAGGATATAACACAAGCTCGAAGCATGTCTTCGAGGATTTGATTGACTCGCTCAACTTGACCACTTGACTGCGGATGGAAAGGAGTGCTAAAGGATAGATGAGTCCCCATAGCGGTTTGGAAACTTTCCCAGAATTGGGAAGTAAAGATACGTCTGTGGTCTGAGTTAATCTCCAAGGGAACACCATGAAGAGAAACTATTCGAGAAACGTATAACTCCGCTAGCTGGCTAGCAGTAATACTCTCCCGAACAGGAAGAACATGAGCCACTTTGGAAAGACGGTCTATGACCACAAAGATAGCATTATTCCCTCTCTTGGTTCTGGGAAATCCGGTAATGAAATCCATACCGACCTTATCCCATTTCCATTCAAGAATAGCTAAAGGTTGAAGGGTGCCAGCAGGCCTTTGATGTTCTGCCTTAATGTGACGACAAATGTCGCAGTTGGCAACGAACTAAGCAATTTCTCTCTTCATCCTAGTTCACCAGAACCTCTAGCGTAGGTCCTGATACATCTTGGTACTACCTGGATGAATTGTGAGAGGAGAATCAAGAGCCTCCTTAAGGATCAGCTGCCGAAGATGTTGGTTCTTGGGAACCACCAAACGGTTCTGGAAGAACACCACAACTTGATCATCGATAGAGAAATCCCGAGCGATACCGCTAACAAGGTTCTCTTTGATTCGGGAAATACCCTTATCACGCTTTTGCCAGCTATAACTTGATCCTTAAGAGTAGGTTTCGCCACCAGGTTGGAAAGGAATCCTTGAGGAACATGTGAAGGTTCAACTTCCGAAATTCCTCATAGAGAAGTGGTTGACCTTGTTGTAACATCAGGTTGGTTCAGTAAAACTTACGACTTAGTGCATCAGCCATGATATTGGCTTTCCCTGGGGTGTAAGTTATCCCTAAGTCGCAATCTGTAATCAACTCAACCCACCATCTTTGCCTGAGATTCAAATCTATCTGGGTGAAAATATATTTCATACTTTGGTGATTAGTGTAAATTTCGCAACGATTACCCAGAAGGTAATGTCGCCAAGTTTTCAGTGCATGGACTACATCTGCAAGCTCAAGATCATGTGTTGGATAATTATCCTCATGTGCACGCAACTGTCGAGATGCGTATGCAATCAGATGATGATCTTGCGTGAGAATGCAACCTAATCCTTGTCGCAAGACGTCGCAATAGATAACAAAGTCCTTAGGGAAGTCTGGTGGTACTAGAATGGGAGCAGAGGTCAGGCGTCTTTTCAGTTCCTGAAAACTGTGCTCGCATTGTGGGGTCCACTCAAACTTTTTATATTTCTTGAGGAGTTCAGTCAGAGGTTTCACAACCTTGGAGAACTTCTTGACAAAGCAACGATAATAGCTTGCTAAGCCAAGGAAACTCCAAACTTTCTTAACCGATTCAGGTTGAGTCCAATCAAGGACGGCCTGAACTCTCTTGAGATTGACATCAATACCTTTACCAGAGATCACGTGGCCTAGGTAGGTCACTTCTGGTAACCAAAATTCACACAAGGAGAATTTGGCGTACAGATGATGCTCTCGAAGTTTCATCAATACCAGCCTTAGATGCTCGGCATGTTCCTGTTCGTTCTTCGAGTAGATGAGTATATCTTCGAGGTAAACCACGACAAATTTATCCAGATACTCCATGAAGATCGAATTCATCGAGCGAGAGAAAGTGGTTGGGGCATTGGTTAAACCGAAGGACATGACGGCATACTCGTATTGGCCATAACGAGTGACAAAAGCCATTTTTGGAATGTCCCCGTTTCTAATTCTGATTTGATGGTATCCCAACCTCAAATCCATCTTGGAGAAGACAGAGGATCCAATGAGTTGATCATACAAGTCGTTGATCCTGGGGTGCGGATACTTGTTCTTTATGGTGACCAGATTCACTAGCCGATAATCCACAACCATCCGATCCGATCCATCCTTCTTCTTGACGAAGAGAACGGGACAAGCCCAAGGAGATGAACTAGGACGAATGAAGCCTTTATTCAAAGCCTCATCGAGTTGTTTCTTAAGTTCGTCTAGTTCTAAGGGTGACATCTTATAGGGTCTTCTAGCTATTGGGACAGTCCCTGGAATGAGCTCTATCACAAACTCGACATCTCTGACAGGTGGAATTCCTGGCAGTTCTTCAGGAAAGACATCTGGAAAGTCTTGGACTATCGGAATATCTTCTAATTCTAGAAGAGGGGTAGCATTGAGAGAACAGAGTTGGCGTTTGACTGCTCGAGTGGAGACATTAACTATCTCACCCGATGGATGTGTAAGCTGAACATTCCTAGTATGAGTATCAATCTTAGCATAATGGGCTTTCATCCAGTCCATGCCTAAGATGATATTGATGTCCGAAGACTTGAGGGCTATCAAAGATGCTAGGAAGACTAGCCTATCCATAAGAATCTCGTTGTCATGGCTTACCCTAGAAGTTTGCCATTTTGAACCAGGAGTCCTAACTACTAAAGGAGTAGGCATATCACAAAATAGATATGTTATGCAACTGTGCATATCTTTCTGAGATGAATGAATGAGATGCTCAAGTATCAAACAGAACAGATGCTGGATGACTATTGACAAGGAGCGTACCTAGGATAACATCAGGATCCTCAAGGGCTTCTTCAACAGAAACATAAGTCAGTCGACCACGAGCAGGAGCTGGCTTCACATAGAAGGCTTTTCCCGGCTTCCCACGTCTAGCCGGCTTGGCATTATTCTGGGGACACTCAGGGGAATAGTGTCCTGGTTCTCCACATTTGTAGCAAACAACTGTAGCACGGGGAGCAGCATTGGCAGGGGGACCTCCAAATCTCCTGGCTGGAGGGTTGGGCTGAGCTGGGCGAGGCGCCTGGAAGGATGGCCTCGCGGTGTACCTTGGTGGCAGAGCTATATTGGGCACCCACACCCGGTGTTTGTTGGGGCCTAAACCAGATGTGGGGCTAAAGTCACGGGTGTGCTTCTTAGTTGCCTCGTAGTCAGTCTGTCCTGTTTCAGCATTGATAGCCTTGTTGACGAGGGCCTGGAAGCTGGTGCACTAATGCAGGCGCAGGTCTCGACAGAGCTCAGGACTAAGTCCCTTGCAGAACCTAGCATGTTTCTTGGCATCGGTTGACACTTCCTCCGGAGCATAACGAGCAAGATTGCCGAACTCATGGCTATAGGCATCCACTGTCAGTCTGCCCTAGGTGAAAGCACAGAACTCCTCTCTCTTGCGATCCATCAGCCCTTACGGGATGTGATGGGTACGAAATGCCTCACTGAAATCAGCCCAAGTTGCTACAGGGCCTGCGGGACGCATGGCTTCATAATTTTCCCACCACAGATTTGCGGGGCCTTCTAGGAAGTATGCAGCAAAAGTCACCTTGTTGGCCTCAGATACATTGGTAGCTCGGATTTTGCGAGACATGCTAGTAAGCCAGTCATCAGCGTCGAGCGGGTCGACCGAATGATGAAACGTAGGTGGGCACAACTTGATGAAGTCATTAAGGGACACACCATCATTATGGTCATTGCAGGGAGGACGCGTCGAATTTTGCTCAATACGTTCCAATAGCCTGTTAGTCTCCCTTTTATTCCTCTCAGCTTCGAGCATCACTTCTGCCAGGGAGGGCGCCTGCGGCAGGTTCTCTTGTCTTGGCTGGCTTCCCTCGCCCTGCTCGAAGGCAGGCACGGGGTTATTCCTAGTTGACACCATCCTGGGAAAACAGACCCACAACTTAGACAATGAAGACAACAACTCTAAGATATGAGATGAGGGATGTACTGGACAACATGGCATGCAAGGGTAAACACCCGATCAACATGGTAAAAACAAACTGCCATATGAACACCATGATTCATACACACCGTGACATAGTTCAGTACAAGCCCAAGCTGAAGTACAACCTATGGAAGGATGATACAACTCATCAGAGGCATTACAAGCTTCCTATACATTATCTATCTACACCTCCGGAACTCAACTGTCAACCTCAGTCATATCCCACAAGACACGCATGACTGTGGCAATACAACTACTACAATACTAGATCTAACATCCACGTACTCAAGCATCGCCGTAGAATGTCTCATATAGGTTACCCCCATGACCTGGGAGTTGAACTTGAGGGTCTGGAAACACCCTGGCCTGCGATCCCTGTAAACCGTAAGGACACGGATGTGGCCTCGGTCCCCTCGTTGGTGGCAGCAATGGTCCTCGAAGAGGGGTGATGCCTCCAACATCGGGCCAGTCTACGTGAGCTAGCAGATGTGTCCATGATGGGTTCAGCATCTCCAAATCTCCATAGCCTATCTGCACGACAAGTGCTAGCTGCGTCAGGGCTGTGCAAAGATGTGCACGGGTAGCATATAGCTCCATGCGAAGGGCACGTGCATCACGATCCCTGTTCTCCAACATCTGAGCGGCCACCTGCAGCCTATGGTCCTCATGAGAATGATGATAGTAGACTGCACTAATATAACTATCCTCTCCTCCTAAAGAAGCAGGAACATAATAGAACTCTGTGTTCTGAAGCAGACCATGGTGAAACCTCATGATAGTCAGCATGGTATAGGCGGCCTCCTGAACTGCCATGTCTATGGTGACACCTAACCCATAAGTCCAATGAAGCGGCTCTGCAGCTCCTGGATAGGATGGATATATCTTAACAGTACACAGGTACTGCCTTTGGTTGAAATCTTGATACTGCTCCTCCACTAAATACTCTGGGTACCAACGGTAACCAGCCTCCATCATAACTCTAACCAACATGGCCGTGTGACCTGGTACATCGATGCACCTAGTCAGACGGACCACCTGACGAGAAGGATGAGGGGGCATCTGAATCAAAGAATGATGCAAAGACATTAGAGATCCTAGCAGAAATTTGACAACATAACGGCTGTAATTGCTCAAAAATGATTTTGAGGCAACTGCAAAGATTGGATAGCATAACCACTCAGCTTTCTACACTCAAGTTTCTAATCCAACTGATTGTCACACCAGACAATAATCTGGAACCGAAGTTCACTTGCAAACAAGCTAGCTAATAGTCCATGGTTAGTAACTCGTCATCCTAAGCAATAGATGAGAAGCCTAGTTCTTATCCCCATAGAAAAGATGAGAGTGACTCAGAATAGAATAACTTGAGAAGAGGAGTAAAAAGAGCCTTACGTTCCCTTCCACAATCAATTCCCTTACTTATCTATAGTGTTTCTGGACTCAGCTTCGACAGGTTTGGCTTGGTAGTCCTACAGCCAGTCAGGCTCTAATACCAATGTTGTCGGGACCCCGATCCTAAGTCATAAGAATCCAGCCTGTAATACATCACATCACTTTGCGGCCTCACGCACAGTAACCCCACGACTGCAGCCTTACCTTAGCCGGGGCCGTTTGTGTCTTTTGGCTCACGTATGTGAATATGTCGCTAGTATTCAAACGACAGAGAACCCGGTCCGACATGACTAGTCATAGAACCCAAGTGGCACATCCATACGGAAAAAGGGCATACATAACCCAGCAATGCAGGTGTCGGCCTCAAGCGTGTGTAGACGAGTCATATCAAGCTACAAGGACTCCATTACTTCGTGGAACATAAATGTCATCACTGCACGTAGATGAGTCGTAGCAGGCTACAGGGACTCTATTACACCGTGAGACATTTCCCCGAAGGGACAAACACATCAGCAAAGAGGGATACATGCCGGTCAATCAATGTGACCGGGGGAGTAGCAAGCTACCAAGGCTCGGTGGAAGCACAAAGAGGCAGTTTCCCGTAGTTAGTACTACTAAAGGCACATGACTAGGTGTCAGATCCCATACATACCGTTGCACATCACACGTACGCACGACATGCCCGATATGCATAGATACAACTATGGCATCACAACATAACCATACAACAACACAACTTTTATTTAAGAGGCTTAAAGGAGCCTTGCATAATACGTTCTTACAGATAGGGGTCACATGACTCGACACTCAAGTCATACAAGAAAGTTCATACAAACCAAGTGGAAGCATAAAGCTATCTGAGTACAGATAGTTGAAAGGGGTAAAAAGGCACATGGCCTGACTATCTACAGCCCGCCACAGGGCATAAGGTCGTAGCTGGGACACCAGCTATTCAGCGTCGTCGACATCTAGATAGAACCCACCTGATGGGTCCTGAGTCTCATCTGCAACATTTATTAAGCAAACATGAATACAAACGCACTCAGCAAGTCTTTAAAGCATACCTACACTATTCATGCTCATGTATCAACAAGGGGAGTGGTGGAGTTTATGCAGCAATGCCAACTTTGACTCATGGCTAACCTATACTACACATTTTTAAATATTTGTTCAAATTTTAGATATCACACATGAGTCCACTAACTCCACGTCAATACACCACCATGGATTCACTTCCATCATCTATGGGAGTGCCATCCACGGTACTCACACTTGGATTGAGATTTTTATGAGTATCCATTAATTTATCTATGAACATCATAAGTTCTCCAAGTAGTCCATATCCAAGAACGCGGCTATTCGAATAGATTCATACCCTGCAGGAGTGTACTTCTTCACACACAGTCTCGCCACTTATCATTGTGTGCTCATATACCATGCACCTCGGCAACCTTCAAGCGGAAGCCCAGCGAGGGAGTTGGCCATGAACATCAATCACACAAGACCTCTAGTCCAGGCTATCGCCATTTTGAGATTGAGAAGTCTGGCTGAAGTTTCCGCTACGGACCCAAACGATGTGCGCAGGGTTCCCAAGCCCACCATTTGGGTGACCCTTGGTACACCGTGCCATTGCCTACCGTGTCGTAACCCATCCCTAGGGTCAGCCCTACGCATGGCCTCCAACATACTATAAACACCAGAAACTACTTGCAACTCCTGGACCAAGGACTAAGAAATTGATAAGTCGAGTAGGGTCATATTTCAGGGCCCATCATGTGGTAGTATCTAGCCTTGGATCACAAACACAGAACTCAGTTCCTAAGAACGGTCCCAATGAGACAACCCGCTATGTACTCCTACATAGCCTCTCATCGCTACCTTTACCAAATTGGGTTTGTCATTAAGCTTATGACATCAGAACAATATTGTTTCACTCCAGTTCATCACCCAGATGAATCATACCTGACATAACTCTAAGCATAGCAGGCAAAGTAGGTAGAGCACAACATGGCTCAAGCATCTACCAAGTATGCTCGGTTGCAAGGTTTAGCTATTTATCTCCTGCGTATGACACACAAGTGAACGTTTGTCCTAATGCAATAAATAAGAGCAGGAGCGAGAGAATGGGATGTTATCAGAATGATCAATGGGGTTGCTTGCCTTGCTGGGAAGCGGGAAGGTATTCTCCTTCGTTGGAATACTCGGGGGTATCGTCAGAAGCAGGGCCTACCGCAATGCAGATAAGAAGCAATCAATACACGACAAGTGCAACAATATGATGCATGATCATGACATGGCAGCATGTATGGATGAGCTAATGCAACTACTATCCAAGTTAAATGAAGCAATTTTGAATATAGGTTCAAAATCGTTCTTCATTTCATATTCCATATGTTAACCTATTAGTAAATGTCAATGTTCATCTACATAGGTTGCTCTAACATGCATGATAATAGCACCATTGGGTTCATTGGATTTTTTTGATAAATTTTCATATATAAATTATTTCAATATGAGTTATAGATTAATTTATATGAATTTTCTAAGTTTTAAATAGTTTCTAGAATTAATTTAATTCAGGAAATTCTTTATTGCATCAGCATGACATCATCATGACGTCAGCTGGTCAACAGACCGTTGACAGGTCAAACCTGACGAGTGGGGTCCACTGGTCAGTCACCCAGCCTCTAACATAAATTATTTAAAACACTAATTACTAGTTAATTAGAATAGGGCCCACTATGAGTCGGTCATTAGCTTAATTAAATTAATTAATTATTTTAAACTAATCCTAATTAACCCTGACCCGGCCCCACTTGCTAGTGACCCAGGGGTCAAACCCCCGTGGTCAACACCGGCTAGACTCACCGGCATTGAGCCGCCGGTGACTCCAGAGACGGCGGAGGGGTCGGCTTTCCTCCTTCGGTGACCATTTCGCCGGCGGAAGGCACCAGGTGAGCCTAGGCTGACGCGCGCATCCATCTCGACACCTCTCAGAGGCTGAGACGGCCGGGATCGATGCTGGCGACGAGCTCGGCGGCTGCTGGAGCTTGAGCGAGCACGGGCTCGTCAAACTAGGGCGCAACATGGTCAGAGCTTGGGACCTACAAACTCTACGCGGCCCCATGAGCTGGGTGGTGGCCTAGGAAGGACCAACCGATCACCGGAACAACGCCGGCGATGAGCTCATGCGGCAGAGCATATCAGGCATCGACAGAACTGAGGCCTACAGAGGGGAAACGACCGGCGAAGAGAGGGGCAAGGACCGGGGGCTCACTGCGGGCTCGGAGCCGACGAGAGCTTTCTCGGGGAAGGCTTGGAGGCGACAAATTCATGGTCATGGTGCTCGGACCCGAGGAGGAAGAAGGGGTCGAGGTCGTTGCTCCAGGGCCTCTAGCGGTGCATGGCTCGGTGCAGAGGTCGGGGACGACGAGGCGGAGCTTCTAGCGGGCACATGGGGGTGCGAGAGAAGCTGCAACTAAGGCGGCGAACGAGCGGGGCCGTCTGCCATGGCGGAGTAGAGGAGAGGGAAGAGGCAGGGGAGAATGAGTGAAAGACAAAGTCATGGGGACGGCAGCGCGTCCTCATCAGCTCGCCAGCGAGACAAGGGGATGCAGGTGCGCACGGAGCTGCGTGGCAGCTCCGGCACGAGGGCACGGCGGGCACGCGCTCGTCCTCCTGGCTGCCAGGAGGACGGCGACGGTGCTGGGCCAGATGGGCCGGCATAGGTGGGCTTCCTCCTTTTTAAAAAAATTCCAGTTTTTCTTTTCTTTTCTGACATTTGTTTCATTTTTTATTTAGGCACAAATGCCAGGCAGAATATATCCCAAATATTTAATAGAGCTTAGTTTGAACATTTCAAACCTCTATGAAAAGTTTCAGAATATTTTGAATACTAAAATCATTATAATCCTTTATTTGGCATTTTTAGCAGCTTTAATATTTATTTTTGAAATGCAATAAAGATTGAAATATTTAGAATGACCCCTGATATAATTATGCCCACATTTATCAGACATAGGGGACATTTTTTATGGGCATTTTGGATTTGTTGGTTTTTCACAGAGACATAATTGGTTTGACTCAAGTGAGGTGTTTGGGGTTTCTGTTAATCCCCAATTCAATTTGATGCAAGAATGGAAACATGATGCACACACATGCTATCCTAAGTAAGCTAGCTAGGGATGTGATAGTCGTAGTCTTGTTGCACCAGAATGGAAACCTTTGGGCGGCGCTTTGGGAATCCCCATACGTTCTTGCTCCCTTTGCACCAAATGGGAAACTGCGCCACCTGGCGTGCTGGCGCCCACCTGTCCTTTCTTGCATCACCTTTGACTCTTGAGGCCGGGCTCTGCATAGAGATATTAGCCCCTCAGGAGGGGGCCTGAGGAGGCCCATCCTTACAGGCCGTGGCCCCGTTCTTCCTCGCGAGCCTGGGGTCCTAGCGAGGGTCTTGTCTTGAGTAGAGCCGTGTCAGGCCACGCCTGGCTAACAAAGTGGGCCATGTCCTGGGCTGCAGGCAGGCCTGGGTACCCCCATTCCCAGAACGCCGACAATAGCCCCTAGGCCCAAGGCGCGCTTGATCCGGCTTCAAAGCAAAGCTTTGAGGACGGCTCAAAGCGCGATGGGCCGCAAACGTGTGCGGGCCAGGCTTTACACGCATTGGACGCCAGTGCGATGACGCCCCCGCTTCCCGAAGGTGTCAGGAACCGCCCCAAATCAAACTGACACAACGCCCGCGCACATCGCCATCCATCTTTACCTTTCTTTGTATGCTGTCGCTTCCTTGGGCTTCCAGCCCTCGGGCCACGCGGATGCGACCCGTTAGTGCCAGGCGAGGTGACGCGAGGCAAGATTGCGCGCCGATCGAGCTGGCCTTTTCGTCACCCGAGGGGCACACGCCGCCTGCTCTCCCATGATGCCTCGTGGCCTTGATCACGCCTATAAATCCACCTTCCGCGTGGGGGAGACTAGCCATCTCGAAGCGCCTGCATATTCCCGCGACTCCAGAGAAAACCCTCTCCCTCTCCTTAGCTTCTCCCTTTCCTCATGGAATCTAGAGGAAATGCTGCCAGTGAAGGGGGGCGCAGCACTGTCAGCCACCTTGCTCTCCTCCGGAGGTAGCGACGGAGGGCCCTCGGGGCCGGCGTAGGTTCGCTGGCGCTGGGCCATGGTGGATGAGTGAGTTTTCCGCTGCCTCCCTCTTTCTTTGCTTGACATGTCCAATGTACCGGGCTTGATCATCTTCTCCTTCTAGGACGCCGGCAGCCAAGAAACGCAAGCGCGGCGAGCTCCAGGAGGAGGTGGATGCGCTGCACGCCTAGCTGGCGACAGCCACCGCCACCTTCCAAGCCGCCCTCAGGGGCGAGGTGGAGGCCAAGGTGGAGCTGGCTTCTCTCCAGGACCAGGTCCAGGAAGCGGCCGATGCGATGCAGGCCACGCGGGATGAGGTGGCCTATGCCAGGATGATGGAGTCCCAGCGAGCCAATCAGTATCTCGACATCGCCCACCGCCCGGCCAGTGCGGTGGACCGGTTTGTCGGGGAAGCCCCCGCCCTCCCCAACATGCTGAGCGACGGGGGCTACCTCGACTTCTTCTGCCGGGTTGTGGAGATGCTGGAGGCCGGCGTCTCCCGTGTGAATTCAGACAGCAAGGTCGAAGCACGAGACCTCTTGGAGCTTGCGTCGATGCACGTCTTCTCCAACCTACGCCGCCTTGTACCGGGGCTCGACCTCTAGCGCGTCGTGGAGAGGGTGCCCGAGGGGCTCCTGAGGCCGCTCCGGGACGGAGTGCACCCGCACATGGACGCCCTAGTCGCGCGGTTCATCTAGGTGCCCCCTCTCAGAGGAGAAGGCGGCCCCGGCGCCGTGCCGGACGTCGACTCGGACAGCGACAGTGACTCCTCTACCTAGACTCCCCTTGCTTCTTCCTCCTAGTAACTGTAACAGTTTAAAACGAACTTGGACTGTGTGGGTGTTAACCTTTTGCGTATTACCTCTATCTTCCTTTCTTGTCCTTGAATCACTATCGGCCGCTCGTAGTTATGTGACTTAGTTTCCTCGTGCGAGCCTCGTGCCCCGAGGCCTACCAGGCTATGCCCAAGGCCTAGTGGGCTAGGTCTAGGGCGACGTCCCGTTTGCCCGCCGGTGCGGGGCCCGCAGCATCATTACCCGCCGCGTGGCGCGCGGCGGGCTGACCCAGGTTCCGGGGTGACGCGCCGGAACCCAAGGCGTCGGGTCCAACTTCCGACCCGACTGGCCTTTCGACATCACGGCAGAGGCGTGTGATGCCCGAGAAAGCCATCGGCTCCCCGCCGTCTGTTAGACGCCAGCCCCCGCCGGCTTCGGGGACTACTAACAGGGTTATTACCCCTGGGTAGGCCAAAGCAACGGGGTCCTCAACCCCGCTTCAAAGAAAAAGTACGCGACCGGTTGTCGACGGCCGGCTGAAGGGCAGCCAGGTGTCACAATCGCCGGCTGGCTCACGGAAGGCTGGTCAAGGAGCCGGCTCGACCCCTAGCCCGCTGGGCATGACCGACTGCCTCCGAGCTTCCTCCTTCGCTGACCCCGGGGCGGACAAGCAACGTCCCGTCCCTCTATGCACGGGTACGGCGACACGACGTGACTGCCATGATAGGTGCCACTATAGCCGCAGTGGCTGCTGACGCACGGATGCTTGTGGCTACAATCCGGCCATCCAGGCCGCTGACCTTGGTAACCATGACCGGGTGGGGAAACAGTGCCGGCGTGCCCCCGCCCACTCGATTACCTGCCCTGGCGTGGCTATAGTGCAGCCGGCCGTACCAGAGACTTCGGCCGGCTGGAACTAGACGACGCCTCCCGGGCAGCCCATGCCGCAGCAGGTGGGCAAGGGCCAATCGCGGGGCCGGCTAGCGGGCCCCAGCAGGCGATGGGACGACACAGCCGGTTGCCCCTACGGGCAATGAGACGGCTCGAAGGGCGGAGCCCCCTGGCCATCCGAAGAGGCTGCCAGCCAGGTCCCCTCGCTGATGTACCTTAGGAATATTGTAAGTTGGGGGGTTGACCTATAAAACCTCCCAAGCCCCCCATGCAATAGGGACGACGTCAAGAAGCCTCACACACACACCTACGGGACACTCCCCACGCTCTCTTACACTTCACAGCAGAGGAAGCCGAGCCGTCTGCTCTCTCCTCCTCTAGACACAGCTCCAGGAGCAACCTTGTAAACATACCCACACATCAAACTAGACCAAGCAGGACTAGGGGTGTTACCTCCCACGGAGGGCCCTGAACCTGGGTACATCGCGTGTCACCATCGCTTGTGCCTAATCCCGCTCCCGGAGCCCGTCGGCATCCTCCGTCCCCAACCACCTACCATAAGCCTACCAATGGCATCTGTCGTGAGAAAACAACGACAACATTTGTTTTGCCTTCCTATGCAAATTGATTATAGCTCAGAAGAATTGTTTGCTCACAAAATCCCTATGCATAGGAAGTGGTTTAAGCTCAAAGCGCTTTCCATGTGATTCATGATGCTCTCTTGCATATTTGAATTACTATTCTTATATGAGCATCATTGAAATTATCAGGCCAAGCTAAAAGGCATTAAAGAAAAGCGCTTGTTGGGAGACAACCCAAAACTTTTCATTTTCGTTTTGTGTGTTCACATGATTAAGATACTATAGTAATCATGTTTTGTGTCTTTTATTTCAATAAAGTGCCAAGTAAAGCCTTTGGGGTATTGTGGATACTTGCTTGTTTAATTTTACTGGAGTGTCACAAAATTCTGAAATTTTTACACGCTCTTTATATGCAAATTCTATACTTCTTCCTAATTTTCCAGAATTCTTAGAGAAAGGGAGGTATGGTGTCCTTTAAGATCTTCACGGACTGTTCTATTTTTTGACAGATTCCGTTTTGCATGCATAGTTTGCTTGTTTTAGTGTTTCCATCGCTTATATTTGTTGATATAAATTTTGGGAATGATATAATACAATAGGTATAATGTGATAACAATTATGAATCTTGTCTTGACAGTACCTAAGTGAATTATCAATATCTACTATACTAACACATCTCACGAAGTTCCGTTACATTTTGTGTGATTGAAGTTTTCATGTTTTGGGTAAGGCACCAATATGAGGATAGTAAGGATTGACAATAACCTAAGCTTGGGGATGCCCAAGGCCACCCCAAGGTAATATCCAAGGAAGACTCAAGTGCCTAAGCTCGGGGATGCCCCGAAAGGCATCCCCTATTTCGTCTTTGTCCGATTTAGGGATCCGCAAAACCCTCAAGGTTCGAACACAAGGGCATGTGCGAAGGTTGCTTGCAGCCTCGCCCAACCTAGCTCGCTACTCGATGGTTACTACGATGAACTCGTTCGATGACGAGGAAGAAGATGAACATGGCAGTTTACCCAGGTTCGGGCTGCTACGAAGCGTAATACCCTCCTCCTTCTTTGGTGAATTGCCTCTCGTGGAGGTTTTCTAGATGAACTAGTGGGAACTTGAGCCTCGCGAGGGCGCTCAAGGGGTGTTCTTGGCTCTCTGCCTTGTGGTGGTTCATCGAGTGGCTAAGTGAAGGATCCGGGGGACCTCTATGGCGTGGCCTAGCCTCTATAAATAGCGGTGGCCCGGGTCCTCTTCCCTTATCGCAATTGTGGGAAGGGATCCCACAACGGCCAATTTTGAAGGGGGAAAAGACTACATCCCACTGTCCAAAGGTGCTCTTCGTCTGCAAAGCAGTTGTCGATGATGCAGCGGTGGGCTCAGCGATGACATCCCTCCTGCGGGGCTCATGATCGTAGTCTTGTTGCACCAGAATGGAAACCTTTGGGCGGCGCTTTGGGAATCCGCATACGTCCTTGCTCCCTTTGTACCAAACGGGAAACTGCGCGGCCTGGCGCGCTGGCGCCCACCTGTCCTTCCTTGTGTCACCTTTGACTCCTGAGGCCGGGCTTTGCATAGAGATCTCCGCCGCTCAGGAGGGGGCCTAAGGAGGCCCATCCTTGCAGGCCTTGGTGCCGTTCTTCCTCGCGAGACCGGGGTCCTGGGGAGGGCTTTGTCTTGAGTAGAGCCGCGTCAGGCCACGCCTGGCTGACAAAGTGGGCCATGTCCTGGGCCGCAGGCAGGGCTGGGTACCCCCCGTTCCCAGAACGTCGATAGTAGCCCCCGGTCCCAAGGCGCGCTTGAGTCGGCTTCAAACCAAAGCTTTGAGGATGGCTCAAAGCGCGACGGCCGAAAACGTGTGCGGGCCAGGCTTTACACGTGTTGGACGCCAGCGCGACAACACCCCCGCTTCCCAAAGGTGTCAGGAACCACCCCAAATCAAACTAAGGCGACGCCCACGCACAACGCCGACCATCATTAGCTTTCTTTATATGTTGTCGCTTCCTTGGGCTTCCATCCCTCAGGCCACGCGGATGTGACCCGATAGTGTCACGTGAGGTGACATGAGGCAAGATTGCACGCTGATCAAACCGGCCTCTTCGGCACCCGAGGGGCGCACTTGGCCTGCTCTCCCACGATGCCTCATGGCCTTCATCCGCCTATAAATCCACCTTCCGCGCGGGGGAGACTACCATCTCGAAGCGCCTGCCAGTTCCCGCGACTCTAGAGAAAACCCTCTCCCTCTCCTTAGCTTCTCCCTTTCCTCATGGCATCTGGAGGAAATGCTGCCGGTGCAGGGGGCGCGACACCGTCAACCACTTCGCTCTCCTCCGGAGGCACCAACGGAGTTCCCTTGGGGCCGGCGCAGGTTCGCCAGTGCTGGGCCATGGTGGATGAGTGAGTGTACCGCTGCCTCCCTCTTTCTTTGCTTGATATGTCCAATGTACCGGGCTTGATCGTCTTCTCCTTCCAGGAGGAGGTGGATGCGCTGCATGCCCAGCTGGCGACTGCCGCCGCCGCCTTCCAAGACGCCCTCAGGGGCGAGGCGGAGGCCAAGGCGGAGCTGGCTTCTCTCCAGGCCCAGGTCCACGAAGCAGCCGACGCTATGTAGGCCGCGCGGGATGAGGTGGCCTACGCCAGGATGATGGAGTCCGAGTGAGCCAATCAGTATCTCGACATCGCCAACCGCGCGGCCGACGCGGTGGACCGGTTTTTCGGGGAAGCCCCCGCCCTCCTCAACATGCAGAGCGACGGGGACTACCTCGACTTCTTCCGCCGAGTGGTGGAGACGCTGGAGGCCGGCGTCTCCCGCGTGAATGCAGACAACAAAGTCGAAGCACGAGACCTACTGGAGCTTGCATCGACGCACGTCTTCTCCAACCTATGCCGCCTCGTCCCGGAGCTCGACCTCTAGCGTGTCGTGGAGTGGGTGCCCGAGGGGCTCCTGTGGCCGCTCCGGGATGAGGTGCGCCCGCACGTGGACGCCCTAGTCACACGGTTCATCTAGGTGCCCCCTCTCGGAGGAGAAGGCGGCCCCGGTGTCGTGGCGGCCGTCGACTCGGACAGCGACAGTGACTCCTCCGCCTAGACTCCCCCTGCTTCTTCTTCCTGGTACCTATAACAGTTTAAAATGAACTTCGCCCGCATGGGCGTTAACCTTTTGCACATTACCTCTATCTTCCTTTCTTGTCCTTGAATCACTATCGGGCGCTCGTAGTTATGCGACTTAGTTTCCTCGTGCGAGCCTGGTGCTGCCGCCGTGAGGTGCCACCTCCCGAGGGGAAGCCCGTGGCCGCCAACCCCGGGTTTGTGGCTTTGCAGCCATGTCGCCACTGGGCCTATGTCCTCATGTTGTTTCCCCTTATGCTCCAGGCCTCAGGGGTGTTAGTGATCGTGCATAGTTGGCCTTTTAGTACCTGCGTCCTCACATTAGCACGCACAACCCTCACCCCATCGTTGGGGCGCCGTTAGATCAGGAAATTCTTGCTTGATTCGGTAGTGTCCTTAGCTTGCGGGCAGTTGATGATCTCGTGGCGTGGCTGGGTTGTCCAGGTAATCCGCTGTTCCGCCTGAGCACCTCTCCCTTTCTTATGAATGGGGCGTGTTGGGGGGCTTTTTTGTGCTCTGTGTCTGCAGGTCCTAGTCCCGCGCATTTCCCTACTGCCATTGTTTATGACTGGCCAAGGCTGCAACCATGGGGTGAGGCCTTGTCACCCTCGATGCCGACTGAATCACCAAGGACGGCATTGAGGGGAGAGTGGCTATTTGACCGGTAAGGCTCCTAAGGCATACTGCTCAAGAGCCCCTTTGACACTCAAGCAGTTCTACGTCGAGAAGTACCAGTGCCACACATTTCCCTGCCATCGTGGTATACGACCGGATCACGAAGGATGCAACCACGAGGCGAGGCCCCGATACCCCCAATGCCGATCGGATCACCAAGGACGGCATCGAGGGTGCGGAGTGGCTATATGACCGATAAGGCTCCTGAGGCATGATGCTCAGGACCACCTTTGACGCTCGAGCGGCCCCCATTGCGCTGTGTCGGGTTTTGCACCAGGAGGCCCAAGCACTGGGGCCTCCCGAGACTCCATGTTGTGGCGCTGCACCATGGTAGGAGCCCCTGAGCGGGGGTCGGCTGTCAAAAGGTGCATGTCCCTGAGGCGATAGGGCCTCGCTATCCAGGTCCGAGGTGCCCCGGAGGGGGCCGTAACATGCGGCCTCTTGGAAAACACTAATCCAGAAGAAAGAGAACTCAACGTTGGTAAAAGATAATGCAATGAGAGAAAAGTCCCCGCCCCTTTTTGTTTTAAATATAGAACTCCAAACTCTTCAACTTTATTCGAGAAAGCAGCAATTGGAACACAAAAAAGAAGCAAGCAAATGCCGCGTCCGGCACCTAGGCTAGCCATTGATGGGCAGTGTTGACTTCTATGCTAGCGTGGAGCATGGGGCTGCCACATTGCGTGGGAGGAACCCCTCCGCATCCTCGGGGGGCTCCGGGTGTATACAACCCGCTCATTATTATGTGAGAGTGTCACAACCGTAGATAGCTGGACAAGCCCCCGGGCGCCAGGCTCAGTAGCTCCCAACTCCATCAAGAACCATCCCATGCATTTTGCCCGATTGCGTGCCCCTATGACCCAAACCCGAATGCATTGTTCCCCGCATAGTCGCAGGATTGCGCTCCCATGGCACAAACATGAGTATAATGCATCCGATGCAGACATAAGGGTGTTTTGTCAATGAATCCACCACGCGAGGTGTTTGGGCAGTGACCATGCACTGCCTCGAGGGCCTCGTGAGGCCTAGCCTCCCGAGGCTGCGCCAATCTTCCGGTTGTCGTAGGTGGCCCACGTTACCTATGCCTTGCTGGCCTCCCCCTAGGGCATCATCCCTGAAACCCCGGGGTTTGGCTCGGTGATGCTTGCTTGCGGAGGCGACATCTTGTGCCATGCCCCCATAGGCCCGGTGACATCCTCCCTCCTTCTCCTGCTTGCGTTGTCCAACCTTGGCGCTTCATCGGGAGAAGCCCCCAAGCCCGGCTCAGGGAGGACGTTCGGGGCTTCCACTATCATTGGGGGCGTTGGCGCTTGCAGCAGGCGCCTGATCCGGGCCGGTATCCCTGGGTATGACGAAGCATGGTACGTAGGGCTCTATATAAGGGCCCAGTTCTCCTCCTGAGCCGTCCGGCGGGACGCTGGGGATGGTGCCTCCAGGCGGCAGTGGGGCACAGCCCTGCATGCGCAGCCCGCAGACCCTCATGCGTCGAGCCTCAGAGTGAAGTTGGATTGCTTCCTCGACGACCCGACTCGCCTTCACTGTTGTTGCTCGTTTGCCCGGACGCCTGTGCCATTTGCTCCTTGTGTAGGATTGCGTGCTCTCGCCTGGTCAGTCTGGGCTGTTGAAGATCCACTGGGTCGCGGGGGCGCACGTTGACACGCTCGTGGGGTGCCTCATTGTTTCCTTCACGAGCTCGATCGTCGTGGCCAGGCTGCGCCCCGAAATCAGTTACCGAAATTCGGAGGAGGAGCATAGTGTGCGGCGGGCCTTACGCGAGCTCGCCTAGGGCCAAAGGGGGTGCGCCATTGGTAGGCTGGGGAGCAGGCGCAATGGATGATTCCCCAACGCCCTAAGAAGAGTGGGGGGCCATGGCCCTCTGCGCGATGGCGACCAGCTCCACGACGTGGTCGGCTCACGCGTCAAAGCCCTCGCACGTCGAGCGGTGCTTGAGCATCTTGCTTGCCAGCAGCAACGCGTCATGCGTGTCGAGGTCCCCCACGTAGGTTACGTGACGCAGATGCTGAAGGTGCCGCCCGACCGTCGGGCGCGAGGGGCAGCGACGATGGATGCGATGCTGGCGGCCAGATGTTGCCCACCTAGCACCATGCCTCTGGGCATGGGTCTCCAGTGGCAGCGTTGGAATCGACCGAGGCTGGTCCACCACGAACGGGAAAAGCTTTTTGGGCGCCGGCCATTGGAGTGGTGGAGGAGGGGAAGAGGAGGCTTTAAGAAGACTCCCCCATGCCCCCTACCTGGCGCGTCAAATGTTGGATTTCGGGCTCCGCAAAACCCTCAAGGTTCGAACACAAGGGCATGTGCGAAGGTTCCTTGTAGCCTTTCCCAACCTAGCTCTCTACTCGATGGTTACTATGGCGAACTCGTTCGATGACGAGAAAGAAGATGAACACGACAGTTTACCCAGGTTCGGGCCGCTGTGAAGTGCAATACCCTACTCCTGCTTTGGTGGATTGTCTCTCGTGGAGGTTTGGTGGATGAACTAGTACAGTGGAGTTGAGCCTTGCGAGGGCGCTCAAGTGGTGTTCTTGGCTCTCTGCCTTGTGGTGGTTTGTCGAGTGCCTAAGTGAAGGATCCGAGGGACCTCTACGGTGTGGCCTAGCCTCTATAAATAGCGGTGACCCGGGTCCTCTTCCCTTATCGCAATGGCGGGAAGGGATCCTAGAATGGCCAATTTTGAAGGGGGACATGAGTACATCTGCCCCTGTCCAAAGGTGGCCTTGTCTGCAAAGCGGCTGTCGATGATGTAGTTGTGGGCTCGGCGATGACATCCGTCCTGCGGGGCTCATGGTCGTGGTGTTGTTGCACCATAATGGAAACTTTTGGGTGGCGCTTTGGGAACCTGCGTATGTCCTTGCTCCCTTTGCACCAAATGGGAAACTTCTCCGCTTGGCAAACTGGCGACCACCTATCCTTCCTTGTGTCACCTTTGACTCGTGAGGCCGGGCTCTGCATAGAGATCTTTGCCACTTAGGAGGGGGCCTGAGGAGGCTCATCGTTGCAGGCCTTGGCGCTGTTCTTCCTCGCGAGCTCGGGGTCCTCGCGAGGGCCTTGTATTCAGTAGAGCCGCGCTAGGCCACGCTTGGCTGACAAAGTGGGCCATGTCCTGGGCTGCAGGCACGCAGGGCTGGGTACCCCCGTTCCCAGAACGCCGACAGTCTTCAACACTATCGGTATATCGTACTTGGAGCTATATTTTTATTCGTCACATGATATGTGTTTTGCTTGGAGCATCATTTTATTTTGTTGTTCTTTGTCAGATGTTATTTTTAATCTTGTTTTTCAATAAAAAGTTCCAAGAATGGCCTTAAGATGCACCCATTGCATGTTTTGATGTGTGCTGTGTAATAACAAAAACTTTTTATATAGTGTTTAAACTTTTGTATTTTATTAGAACGTGGAAAGTTTCTGAAATTTTTAAACAATATTTTAATATAAATTATTTAGCCTTACCTAAATTGTTAGAATTTTTGGAGTTATAGAAGTACACTAGTTTAATAGATTGCTATAGACTGTTCTGTTTGGACAGATTGCTGTCATAGTTTTGATATCTACTTATCCTATAGTTTCCATAGCCTATATTGGTAGATATAAATTGTGTAAATGATAGTAAACAGTACATGATGTTTGTAAATTATTGTGCAACTTGTCGTGGCAGTACAACAAGTGTGGATTTGTTCTTATGTGTACTAACCTATCTCACGAGTTCTTTTCCAGTTTTTGTGGATGAAGTTTTTGAGACTTACGTGAAACGGGGATGTGAGAGGATTGAATGAGATACAAAATATCAAGCTTGGGGATGCCAAAGGCACCCCAAGTAAATATTTCAAGAAGTCTCAAGCATCTAAGCTTGGGGATGCTATGCATCCCACCTCTCTTCGCCTACAAATATCAGTTAGCCTATGTTGAGCCTAATTTTTATTTGCCACATGATATGTGCAATTCTTGGAGTATATTTTTGTTTAGCTTGCTGTTTGGATAAAATTCTCAGATGTGAAAATCTTTATTGAGAGAGAGAGAGAGAGTCCTCGCATAGCTATTTAATTATTTGATTACTCATTGATCTTCACTTATATCTTTTGAGAGTAGTTTGATGATGTTTACTCTTGTGCTTCACTTATATCCAGAGAGTAAATTGAATATGAATTGAATATCATAAATCTTAGATTATACATGTGCTTTATACTTAGTAGTAGTGTCACATATGGTTTAGAAAGTAAAAACTATTGAAGTTTAACAATCATCAAATTGGTCATACAAGCAATTCATGAATGAGTAGTATGAGAAAGAGAACTTTCACATACAAATATATTATCTTGGACATTTTTTATGATTGTGAATACCCATCAATTATTTTCAACCTTTATCACATATTTGAAGTTGGACAAGGAAGAGAATGCAATGGTTATGTTTGCTTATATTTGCATAGAAGTCATATTGTTGTGGATCCTCCAACATGTGGTGCTTGTTTAGAACCTTTTGCTAGCCAAAAATTCGTACTAAGTAGAGATACTACTTGTGCATCCAAATCCTTGAGCCAAGTTTCTTCCATGAGAGTCCACTATACTTGCCTATACACGGTATTTGACTGCCATTCCAAGTAAATTTGCATGTGACACCTCTTAACATTCAAATAAACATTTGTTTTGTGTGCTCGTACCGCTCATGGAGCGACTAGGTGGTCATTATCTTCCATGCTAAGCGAGTCATTCTCAAGATGTGTGTTTATTCACTTGTCATTGCACGAGATAGGATGGTAAAAAGGATTCCCAGTCCCGCATAACCCAAAAATAAATGAAACAAAAACTCCCCTAGAAAGTTGATTGTTTGGAGGGCAACCGTGGATTCGGCCAGCGATGGAATGTGTTTGAATGGTGGAGGGGGAGTAAAATTTCGATTCTGTTTGGGAATCGCCAATAAAGTGATTAGAATGGAAGATATTGAAACCTCTGTTGTGATGTTGACAAGAAAGGCACACCACTCAAAATTACTTATTCATCTCTGTTTTAAAACTATTAGCTCTGGCACCTATGCAAATCCATTCTTCCCTCTGCGAAGGGACAACCCATTTATTTTCATGTTAATTACTTTTCATGTTGAGTCAAACGTCTTGTTCCAACCTCAGTCTACTAGTTGGCAAGCACCATGTGGTGGGGAAAGATCCAAAAATATATATCCAGTCAAATATATTTGATCATGATTCATTATTGTTGAAAATTGTATTCATGATAAGTATGTTGGGAGGCGAAACATTATGCCCCTATCTTTCTATGTGTTTGATGGATGTTCTTTGTTCTAAAAATATGCCTTGAGTTTTAGCAATCATAAAAGACGATATCATAATTGAGTATGTGGAGCTCTTACTTAAACTTGGTGATGCATTGAAATTGTTTGGTGGCCAAGAACATAGATTGTTAAGTTTCAAGTGAATAAATTGATTGAACCATGACATGTGAATTGATTGCTACTCTATTATGATGATTTTTGTGAGAATAAGTTGCTGGTTATGATGTTAGAAAAGTGACTGAAATTATCAATGATCAAAACTATTCACTATGCTAGCATTCACACTCTATAAATTATTTCTTTTATCATTTACGTACTTGAGGATGAGAAGGAATGAAGCTTGGGGATATTGATACATCTCCAATGTATCGATAATTTATGAAGTATTCATGCCATATTCACCTATGTTTACAATACTTCTATATGGTTTTGATGCAGTTTATATGATTTATTTAGAACTAACCTGGATTGACGTTGTTTTCAGCAGAATTACCGTGGTGCTGTTTTCGTGTAGAAAATGAAAGTTCTTGGAATCGCCCGAAACTTTTTTGTGATTTTTTCTGGAGGAAATAAGCAACACTAGAGCAAAGAACCACCGGAGGGGAGCCTCCTTTGGGCCACAAGCCAATAGGGTGCGCCCCTCAGGGGTCATGTGCTGATGACTTGTGGGGCTCACGTGGCTCCGTGCAACATGATTCCAATGCTAAAAAATCCTATAAATACGAGAAACCCCAGAAATGAAGAGATACTCTCTGCTCCTCCACTACAACTATCTGTATCAACGAAAAACCAATCTGGAGCCTTTCCAGTACCCTGTTAGAGAGGGAAATCGTCATCCGGTGGCCATCTTCGTCATCCCGGCAGAGGCCATAGTGAGGAGGAGCAGTTCACCCTCGGGGCTGAGGGTATGTACCAATAGTTATGTGTTCAGTCTCTCTCTCTCTCTCTCTCTCTCTATCTCTTTCTCTCTCTCGTGTTCTTGAGATGTAACGATCTTGATGTATCACGAGCTTTGTTAATATAGTCAGGTCATATGATGTATCTCCCTTGCCATATTGTCATGATTAATTGAATCTTTCCCTTTAAGATCTCGTTATGTTGGATTGAATATTTTGGTTTGAGAACACTTGATGTATGTATTGCTTGCGGATACCCATAGTTACATTGGGGTATGATACGTCTCGAAAGTATCTATAATTTTTGATTGTTCCATGCTGATATATTATCATTCTAGGATATTTTTTGGGCATTTGTTTACCAATTTATATTATTTTTGAGCACTAATCTATTGACCCGATGCCCAGTGCCAGTTGTTGTTTTCTGCATATTTTGGACTTTTCAGAGTTACAATACCAAATGAATTCCAATTGCCATGAAATTTTTGATGCTTTTTCTGGACCAAAAGAAGACCTGGAAGCTTCGAGAGGAGGCCAGGAGAGGCACGACGGCCCCACAAGACAACATTGCGTGCCACCAGGGGGTGCCCTGATGTATTGTGCCTCCCTCATGCGCCTGCCGATGCCCCTCTCTGGCCTATAAATTCCTACTTACCCTAAAACCCAGAAGTGCTCCCAAAACACTTTTTCCTCCACGGCAAGTCTCTATTCCGACGGGAGGCCATCGACACCTCCGTTCCGACACCCTGTCGGAGGGGGAATCGATCTTGGAGGGCCTCTTCATCAACCTTGCTGCCCTAGCCATGATGGTTGAGTATTTCACCACATACCTACAAGTACGTAGGTAGTACCTAGACGGCAATCTCTCTCTCGACCTTCGATACAATGTTCATCGCATCTTTTCCTTGATCTGTTCGATGTAATCCCCTTTTATGGTGTGTTTTTTGGGATCCGATGAATTGTGAGTTTATGTTCAGATTATTCATGAAAAGTATTTGAGTCACCTCTGAATATTATGATTCTTATTTGCATGATCATCATAGCTTCGTAATGCTCTCCGATCTATTGAGATAGTTTGGCCAACTAGATTGATATTTCTTCGGTGGGAGTGCTTTGTAGTAGGTTCAAGCTGACAAGTTTCTATATCCCAGTGACAGAAGGGGACAAGTTGCATCTTTGTGTTGCTGCTACTAATGATAAAACGATGGGGTTTATTCATATTGATTGAGTTTACTTTGTCTACATCATGTAATTGTTCTTCAATCATTACTCTGTTTTACTTAATACTCTAGATGCATGCTGGATAGCGATTGATGAGTGGAGTAATAGTAGTAGGTGCAAGCAGGAGTTGGCCTATTTTCTTATGGACGTGATGCCTATAGACTCATGATCATTGCCGTGAAAATCCCATAACTATTCGATGTTCTATCAATTGCCTAACAGTAATTTGTTTACCCACCGTATACCATGGAGCTATATCCCTGACATTAGGCTGCATGTTGATTTGAATTTGTTCATGTCAATCTTTCTTAACTACATTAGGCGACTCATCTTTTGGCTTTGTTTACATCTTATCAGTGTTCCCAAACACCAAATTATGATAGTTCTGAGCTTGTTAATTTTCCAATGTCCGCCAATACATGATGTCATACGCCAGAGACTCAGAGGCCAGTGGTGAATTCTCAACAAATCTAACCGTATCCACATTTCCCGAAAATCAAGGCATCGTCACTTCTGAAATTTACCATGTCGCTTTGATTTTCTCGCCTACCGTTTCTACTTCTAGTTCTTTCCTTATTAAATGATCACCACAAGGCTCCTTTTTGCACTTTCACTTGATCTTCTCCCTTATTCTTCTTCATGCTCAAGTGCCCCGCCGAACTGCTGTTCGTCGCCGGAGATCACCTTTGCGAATACCATGACGCCATGCTTCCGTCGAGTTTGAACTGCTTGTCCGATCATTCATCTTGTCCGCCCCTGAATCCTTTTGTGAGGTAACCTCTTTTCCTTTTTAGATCCACAATGGTTCATCGAAGTTCTTCACGTATCGAGTAGTTCTTCTCAAGCTTACTACCATTGTTTGTTTCGTATCCCCATCTCCGTGATTCGCCTTGTATGAGTAGAGCAGCTCGAATGACAGATTCATTTCTCGTATAACTCTCTATATCCATACATTCGGTCATCGTTCCTTCCCAAGTTGCGCACTAGGGTTAGAGAATATCTTTCTTCTTTGAATCTTTCGTAGATCCATAATTATAGCAGGTCCATTAGAAATTTGTTTTCCTTCACATTTAGTGACATCTGGACACCTTATGTTTCAGGAAGGAAGGTCCATATTTTTTGCCGGCTTATAATTTTAACCCGCCATGTTTCGAGTTTACTAAATTAACCATGTTGTTCTCATAGGGCGAGTCATACCCCCATAAACGTTTTTAGGACCACCTTCCTTAGTGGTATCATTTAAGCCGTCGTCTTATTATTCCCTTAAGGTAGCTTGCCATGTAGAAAACTTCCTCTTGCAACTGGGCGGCTTCCCAAGTCTCTGAAGATATCCTTCAAAACAACCAAAAATAGGGATATCTGTCACCTAAGGAAACAATTGGCTAGTGGCCTGCCTTTGGAGAAGAAATTCCTAGGCCAGCTGAAGGAGAGGTGATGATCTTCGTGGACCATCTTCTCAGAGTTTTTTCTCCCCCTAGGTCAAAATTCTTCCGGGACGCCTTGAACTTCTTCAATCTTCATCCTCATCACTTGGCTCCCAATTCTGTATTAAACCTCTGCCAGTTCCAAGTACTCTGCAAGGTGTATCTTCAAGTAGAACCCTATATCTCCCTTTTGAGGGAGTTTTTCTATTTAAACCGCCAAACTAAATGCGTCGATGGCCCTAGTCATGAACTTGGTGGGATCTCAATCCAGAGGAGGAGAGATGCGTCTTCCCTGCTGCCACCCTGCCAAGTCACCCAAAGTTCAGGAACAAGAACTGGTTCTACTGTCAGAACACGACCCCAGCTGATGAAACCCCCCTACAGTGTTATAGGCTAGACCGTCTTCTCATGACCTTTGAGCTGCCTGGCTGGGATCCTTTAGAAGAGCGTGCACATCATGCCCACGTATATCCAAAGCTGAGGGCCTTAATAGCCAACGGGTTAACCTGGGTGGATCTGGCTCAATGTTGGGTATCTTCGAGCATTCTACCATTAAGCCACCGAGGCGGCTTGATGCATACTTATTCTGGTGAGTCGAACGACCCCTAGAGGTTTGACAACATCACTTTAGATGCCGACAAAGTAAATCAACTGGTGAAGAAGCTTTTGGGCGAAAATCTGTCTATGTGCAGCCAAGACGGACTGAAGCCCTTTTACATTGATAACCCGACTCCGCTATAAGGACATGATTTTTCATCCAATTTTCACCAATGATTTCTCTTTTAAATTCTCACCACTTATCTGTTATTTCATTTCCAACTCAATAGGCTAAGTCTCCATTTTGGGGTAAAAACGAGCAAAAGCTGCTGCCAAGAAGACCAAAGCCCCTCCAGCTTCAAAGAAAGATAAGGCAGTCATCGAGAAGTCATCTCCCATGATTGAGTCAGAGACGGCCGGTGTACTAAAGTAGGGGCCTTTTAGTACCCCGTACTAGTGCACAGATAGTTATAGCCACACCGGCGGCAAGGCCTGCCGGGGAGCAACTAGGAATAGATATAGCAACAGTCAAGAAAACATCCAAGTCAACAGACTGAAGACCGAAGTCTAGGAACCCGGCAAGATCTTGCCGGGATGGCTACTGAGCCCCAGCAAGGAGTGCACCCGACAAGACCCGCCATCCGTCCAGCGCATAGACCAGGTGTCATCACACCTGCGTACATGTTGAGATGCCAGGGATGGAGGAGTCTAAGCGGTGTCGATGAGACGACTCCTATCCCGTCCCGTAGATGGTCAGGACCGCCTGGCAGAGCATTAAATGCATTTGTCTCGCACCATCAGTGTTAGGTACGATATCACTGTAGCTCTGTACACCTCGTGTAGGCACTGTGCGCAATTGTTGGTGACCCCTTGGAGTATCAAAGGACGCCCAGGGCGTTATGGTAGAGGACTTTTGGACCTTTTTACTCTTAGACCTTTTCGACTGTAGAGGATCCTCTCTAGCCCGTTCTGCACGAGCAGCAGCTAACACTGTAGCGCTCCCAAAACCTGAGCTAGAACACATCCAACACAACCAAGAAGGAGTAGGGTTTTACGCATCCTTGCGGCCCGAACCTTGGTAAAATCACGCGCGCTGGCCATCAGCTCTGCTCTTTGTGCGATCTTTCGCCCCCGCCGAACCAAAAAGGGATCCCCTTGATCCCATAGGTGTTGTTTCCCCCGAAATCTTTGGCACGCCAGGTAGGGGGAAGGTCACACAAATCTGAACTGGGGACTAGCGCACCAGTTCCTTCATCATCATCAGCGCCATGGCCCCAAGAGGAAGGGCCTTACGGTGGTTGGCCCGTCCATGTCCGCTGTCCCTGTAGCTACACAGACGGGCAACAGTGTTGATGCGGGTGGGGAGGGCGGAGGTTCCGAGCTTCCGTGATGTTCTAGCGATCATAACCAGAGGAGCGGCGTCGTCTGTGCCGCTGGGTCTCAGGACGACACTGTGCTACCAGCAGGCGATGCAGCGAACTCTAGGGATGGAAGGGCGCCTTCTAAGACACCCACACCGGCACACACGTCGTGATCTTCTCAGGGCGCGTGTGATGAGCGTCGCTGTGGTGTTTCTGGGTCCGGGCGTCCTCACGGAAAAGCCCCTGTAGATCGCTCCCAAGATGCACCGGACCAGCGTGCACGCCAACATGCTAGTGGGAGTGGCGTGCAATTGAGGGACCGCGATAGAGCTCCTTCTAACAAAGTTAGGAGTCATAGCACCTCACGTTCTTCACGCCATTCGATGCTGACCACGGCGGAAGAAGCAATGGCGCGAGCACAACTGCTCCTAAACTTCCCTGCTGCCGCGGAGAAGCTTGGCGAGTGGAGGGCCACCATTTAGAGCCTCCTCATCCTCGCCGACAAGTTTCGATAGGCCGAGCCAACTCGCACCAGTGGCGAGAAGACTGGGGGCGATGCGACCATGGGGTGCTCTCCTCCACAACAACATCGCCGATCGCCGACTCGACGGACCGACGCTTGCGATGGTTAGTCGACGGCGTCGTTTGATCCACGGAATCGCCGCAATTAGCGTCAAGTTCTTCGTGAGCGAGGCAAGGAAGACGCTCGGACTACAATCGAGCGGCGACGGGAGGCACGTTGTCAGTCCGACAAGCACGCAGGACCTACTGTAGACAAGCCAGCACCTAGGTATCCTGTGGATCTACCTTACGAGGTGGGTTTTCTAGCGTTTACCCATGAGCTGCGGCGAGTTCAGTGGCCCAATTCCCGCATGTTCAAGCCGGAGGTCCCGGAGAAATATGACGGCAAGACTCACCTGTTGGAGTTCTTGAGCATCTACACCATTGCGGTGCAGGTTGCCGGAGCGCACAATGACAAGATACTCGCCAATTACTTCCCGTTGGTGCTTAAGCCCAACATCCAGTCGTGGCTGATGCACTTGCCGGAGTGATCCATTTGTTCCTGGGCAGACCTGTGCCACGAGTTTGTTGGCGCCTTTACCAGAGGTCATCAAGATCTTGGCCAGGAAAGTGATTTACATCTCATCCCCCAGAAGGAGGGCAAAACTTTGTGCAAGTACATCCCGAGGTTCAACCGCATACACCACAACATACCAGACGTTCATCCTACCGGTGTTATCAGCGTGTTCCATCAGAACATGCGCAACCGTAGGATGCGGGAAGAGCTGGCGATGAGCAAGGTCAGGGATGTTGCCGAGCTCTATGCTCTGGTAGACAGATGTGCTCGGGCTGAAGAAGGGAGGAGACTCCTCGGCGAGGACGCTAGTGCAGGGGTTGACTCCGAGGATGAGGACATCGCTGCCCCGACAAGAAACGCCCGCAGCGTAACAAGAAGCGCAGGGGCAAGGCCGTGCTTGCCGGTGCAGGATCCACCAACCTGGAGCCGCCAAGAAGACAAAGGTTGACGACCCCGATAAGGATGTTTCTGGGTGCGCCTCCTGTCAGGCTTTGGCGGCTGCCGACAAGCTCGAAGGCTCCGTGAGGCAGTATTGCAAGATCCATCGCACCAAGGGCCACGATCTCTAGAATTCCTGACAAGTTGAGCAGCTTGCCGAGAAGTAAAAAGCCGAGTACCATAGGCGAGACAAGGAGAAGGGCCATGATGGTGCGGAGGGGTCCGGCAAGAAGAGCGGAGGCCGAGGAGGTCGCTATGGCAAGGCCACGGAACAGAAGGAACGGCCCACTCGTGGCCACGGCAAGCAAGAGGGGGATGACGATGAAGTTGAAGAGGACGACGAGTCCAGTGAGCAAGAATTCCAGAGAGCCACAGATGCCACGTGCGTCAGCGGAGGTGCCTCATTGCATTCTTCTCACCGCCAACTTAAACAGTGGGCGTGTGAGGTTAATGCGACTAATCCATCCGTTGATGTCCGGAAGCCTTTGAAATGGTCCAACTCGCCTATCATTTTCGACATTGAGGATCAACCTGATCGCCTAACTGTGGTTGGGTGTTTTCCTTTGTTGGTATCACCAACGATTCGCAACCACAAAGTAACAAAAATGTTAGTTGACGGTGGGGCCGGCTTGAACTTGATCTCACCCGAGGTGATCAAGAGATTGCAAATTCCTGATGGAGATCTCGAAGAAACATGCTCGTTTCAGGGGGTCAATCCAGGAAGGAGCCAGCCCAAGGGAAAGATCACACTTCTGGTAACATTTGGTAGCGATCTGAACATCAGAACAAAGAAGGTTGTTTTCGACGTCGACGAAATTCCGTTGCCATACAATGGGATCCTTGGCCATCCAGCATTAGCCAAGTTCATGGCGGCGTCTCACTACGCCTAAAATGTATTGAAGATGCCCGGGTCAATGAGCATCATCACTGTCAAGTCAGACAATAAGGACGCACTCATCTGCGGCGATCAACTCTACCGGGAGGCGGTTGCAGCATCTGCCGCCAAGGCACTTGCTCCTGCCGCTGAAACCGTCGAGAGGAAGAAGCCCGACAAGACCTCTCGCACGAACTCTAGCAAACGCACCTCCTTGGAGTGCTGCGCTCCTGTTGAAGAAGTGCTAGAGAGTTCCACCGGCAAGAACCAGAGCAAGAAGTCCAAGGAAGCTCCACTAGAGACTAAGAAGGTGCCCGCCAAGGAGGATGGTACGGGAGGAACTTTCACCATAAGTTCCACCCTTGACGACAAATAGGAAAGCCCGCTCATTGCCTTCCTGTGGGCGAATGTCGATGTGTTTGCATGGCAACCATATGATATCCCCGGTGTTCCCAGGAAGGGGATTGAGAACCACCTTGACGTCTATCCACACGCGCGACCCGTCAAGTAGAAGGCTAGGACGCAATCTTTGTAGCGGCAACAATTTATTGCCGAAGAGATCAAGAAATTCGAAGCGGATGGCTTGATTAGAGGAGTACTTCTTCCAACATGGTTGGACAATCCAGTTGTAGTGCGCAAGGCGAATGGGAAATGGAGGCTATGCACTGACTTCACAGATATCAATAAGGCCTGCCCCAAAGATCCTTTTCCTTTGCCGCGCATCGAGCAGATGTGGACTCCACTACCGGCTGTGAATTGTTGTCTTTCCTTGACGCCTATTCAGGCTATCATCAGATTTTCATGGCCAAGGAGGACGAAGAGAAGACCGCGTTCATCACCCCATGTGGTACGTATTGCTTCTTGTGTATGCCTTTCGGGTTGAAAAGTGCTGGTTCTACATTTGCAAGAATAGTCCAGATTGGTTTTGAGCTCCAGCTACATAGAAATCTGGAGGCTTATATGGATGACATAGTGGTCAAAACCAAGGACAAGGCTACGGTCATACCAAATTTAGAGGAAACATTTGCAAACCTGCGCAAGATCAACTTGAAGCTCAACCCTGAGAAGTGTGTGGTTGGTGTCCCATCCGGCAAGCTTCTCGGGTTCTTTGTATCTCAACACGGAATTTAAGCAAATACCCACAAGATCAAAGAAATTGAGTAAACTGAAGCGCCAAGACGTGTCAAGGATGTGCGCCGCCTTGCCGGCTGCGTTGCTGCTTTGAGTCGGTTCATCTCAAAATCAGCTGAGTGCACCCTACCCTTTTTCAAAATCTTGAAGAAGGCAGGTCCGATGAAATGGACTCTGGAAGCGGAGGCAGCGCTGCAGGATTTGAAGGAATACCTCTCCTCTCCGCTAGTCCTAGTCGCGCCAAAACCGCAAGAGCCATTGCTGCTATATATAGCAGCGACAAATCAAGTGGTGAGTGCTACGTTAGTGACTGAAAGAGAAGTTGATGAGGAAACAGCGGCAGCGATAGGACCTCCAAGCGACAAGCATGTCACAACACTAGCTAGATGTCCTAGGATAGCATGTGCTGGCATCGTGTTTCATCTATTTGCATCAACATGAAATGGGGAACAAAAAGAAACCCCAAGCTCACTTTGAATCCAAACAATTCAAACTTGGTGATAATTTAGCAAATCCAAAATGCCCTTCAAAAATGTTCCCTATGTCTGGTAAATTTGGACATGATTATAACAGGGATCATTTTAATTATTTGAACAGTCAAAGTAATTCAAAAATAAATGATAAAGCTTCTGAAATCATTAAATAAAGCACTATCTTTATTTTTGTTTTCAAAATATCCTGAAACTTTTTAGACCAGATTGAAATATTCAAACTTCATTATAGAAAATATATGGGATATTTTATAAAGTCATTTGTACCTGAAAAGAAAATAAACAAATATGAGTAAAAGAAAAAAGAGAAGAAATAAAAAGAAAAAGGAGAAAAGGCCTAGGCCAGGCCAGCCCACCTGGCCCAGGGAGGTCTTCGTCCTCCTGGCGGCCAGGAGGACGAGCGCGTGGCCGGAGCGCGCGCGCGCCGTGCTTCACGCTGGCAGCTGCCTGCCTGTGACCTCCTTGCCAGTGCGACGGGGATAAGCTCCCCAGAGCCGTCCCCATCGCTCCCTCTCTCTCTCTGTCGCCCACCTCTCTTGCTCTCCCCTCTCCGCTTCGCCATGGCCAAACCCTGTTAGAGCTCGCCGCCGTCGCATTAGCCGCTCCCCCTTGCCCTGAGCCCCCCAATCGATCCGCCTAGCTCCCCTCTTCCTCCTTGCCGAGCCATGCCCCGCCAGGAGCTCCCCGTCTCCGTCTTCGTGTCGTCTTCAACCTCCGGCCGCCGGAAGTCAAGTGGAGCTCGCCGCTACTCCAGGCCCTCCCTGACCCCGCTCTCGACGTCTCTGCGACCGCCATGAGCCCCTGAGTCTTTTCCCCCTCTTTCCCCCTTCGATTGCGTGCCCTAGCACTAGATTCCACAGAGGTCCGAATGCCCCCGGCGCTCGAGCTCGACGCCGGCCATGTTCCGAGGACCAGCTGGTCCATCCAAGGCCTCCGTCGTGTTCGTGAGGCGGTGTAGAGTCTGTAGGTGCCAAGTAGAGGTCGTGCTGCACCCTGGTTCGACGAGCCCGTGCTCGCCCGAGCTCCGGCCGCCGCCCAGCTCACCGCCGGCGTCGATTCTGACCATCTCAACTCCTGGGAGGGGTCAGAATGGACGCGCGCATGTGTGCTGAGTCATTTGGTGCCCTCCGCCGTCCATTTGGTCGCCGGAGGAAGGATCCCGGAGCCCTCCGCCCTCTCTGGAGCCACTGGCGGCTCAACACCGTGGGTCTTGCCGGAGTTGACCAAGGGGTTTGACCCCCTGAGTCACTGGCAGGTGGGGCCGGGCCCTGACAGTCAAAGTTAATTAAGAAATAAACTAAATAATTTAATTAACCTAATCTGTCACTGACATGTGGGCCCAGAACTGTTAATTAATTAGGATTTAGTTTAATTAGTTAGTTAAGTGTCTGAGTCACTGACATGTGGCCCCCACATGTCAGGTTTGACTCTAGCCCGGTCAGCTGACCAGCTGACGTCATAATGATGTCATGCGGATGTAATAAAAGCAATTTCTAGTTTAAAAATAATTCCATAAATTGTTTAAAACTTCAAAAATTCATATAAATTAATCTGTCAGTGAGATGAAAATAATTTATATATGAAAATTTATCAGAAAAATCCAATGAATCCAATGGTGCTATTGTCATGCATGTTAGATCAATCTAAATAGGTGAACATTGACATTTACTAATAGGTTAGTAAATGGAATTTGAAATGAAGAACAATTTTGAACCTATATTCAAATTCATTTCAAATCAACATGATCACTAGTTGCATTAGCTCATCCATACATGCTATCATGCCATGATCATGCATCATATTGTTGCACTTGCGTGTGTTGATTGTTTCTTATCTGCATTACGGTAGGCCCTACTTCTTAGGATACCTCCAAGTATCCCGACGAGGGAGAGAACCCTTCCGCTACCCAGCAAGGCAAGCAACCCCTTTGATCATTCCGATAATATCCCACTCTCTCGCTCCTGCTCTTGTTTATTGCATTAGGACAATCGATCACATGTCAGTCATACACGGTAGATGATCCTATTCTGCTGCATGGCCTATTATTGTCACAGTAAATAGCTAAACCTTGCAACCTAGCATACCTGGTAGATGCTTGTGCCGTGATGTGCTTAGCTTACTTTGCCTGCTATGCTTAGAGTTGTGTCAGGTCGGATTCATCTGGGTCATGAACTGAATGAAACGATGTTGTTCTGATGTGATGATGTTATGATGAACTCGATTTGGTAAAGGTAGCGATGAGAGGCTATGTAGGAGTACATAGCGGGTTGTCTCATTGGGACAGTTCTTAGGAACTGAGTTCTGTGTTTGTGATCCAAGACTAGATACTACCACACGTTGGGATACTTAATTGACCCTCTCGACTTATCAGTCGCTTAGTCCTGAGTTCAGGAGTTGCAAGTAGTTTCTGGTGTTTATAGCATGCTGGAGGCCGTGCGTAGCATTGACCCTAGGGGTGGGTTATGACGCGGTAGGCAGTGGCACGATGTACCAAGGGTCACCCGAATGGTGGGCTTGGGAACCCTGCGCACATCGTTTGGGCCCGTAGCGGAAACTTCGGCCGGACTTCCGTGCGGGTTCAGTCTCAAATAGGCGATAGCCTAGACTAGAGGTCTTATGCGCTTGATGGTCGTGGCCGACTCCCTCGCTGGGCTTCCGCTTGAAGCTTGCCGAGGTGCCTGGTTTTATGAGCACACAGCGATAAGTGGCGAGAGCGTGTGTGAAGAGGTACACCCCTGCAGGGTATGAAACTATTCGAATTGCCAGGTCCTCGGATATGGACTACTTGGAGAACTTATGCTGTTCATAGATAATCAAATGGATACTCATAAAAATAAGAAGACAAGTGTGAGTACCGTAGATGGCACTCTCCTAGGAGAGGGAAGTGAATCTATGGTGGTGTATTGCTATGGAGTTAGTGGACTCGTGTGCGATATCTAAAATTGTAACTAAGAGTTAAAATTGAGTAGTGTAGATTAGCCATGAGTCAAAGCTGGCATTGCTGCATAAACTCCACCTCCCCCTTTGTTGATACACGAACATGATTAGACTAGGTCTGCTTTAAAGACTTGCTGAGTACATTTGTACTCATATTTGCTTACTAAATGTTGCAGATGAGACCCAGGACCCTTTGGGTGGGTTCTTTCTAGCCGTCGATGATGTCGAATAGCTGGTGTCCCAGCTACGACCTTATGCCTGTGGCGGGCTGTAGATAGTCAGGCGATGTACCTTTTTACCCCTTTCACCTGTTTGTACTCAGACATCTTTATGCTTCCACGTGGTTTTTATAAACTTGTTTGTATGACTTGAGTGTCGGGTCATGTGACCCCTATCTGTAAGAACATATTATGCAAGGCTCGTCTGAGCCGCTTAAATAAAAGTCATGTTGTTGTATGGTTATGTTGTGATGCCATGGTTGTATCTATGCATATCGGGCATGTCGTGCATACGTGTGACGTGCAACAGTATGTATGGGATCCGACTCCTTGTTGTGTGCCTTTAGTAGTACTCTTTATGAGAAACTGCCTCTTTGTGCTTCCACTGAGCCGTGGTAGCTTGCTACTGCTCCGGACACATTGATTGACCGGCATGTATCCTTCTTTGCTGCTGTGTCTGTCCCTTCGGGGAAATGTCTCGCAGTGTAATGGAGTCCCTGTAGCCTGCCATGACTCGTCTACGTGTAGTGATGGAAGTTATGTCTCACGGCGTAATGGAGTCCTTGTAGCTTGCTATGACTCGTCTACACATGCTTCAGGCCGACACCTGCATTGCTAGGTTATGTATGCCTATTTCCATACGGACGTGCCACTTGGGTTCTATGACTAGTCATGTCGGCCCGGGTTCTCTATCGTTTGATTGCCAGCGACATGTTCACATACGTGAGCCAAAAGACGCAAGCGGTCCCGGCTAAGGTAAGGCTGTAGCCGTGGAACTTACCGTGCGTGAGGCCGCAAAGTGATGTGATATGTTACAGTCTGGATTCATATGACTTAGGATCTGGTCCCGACAGCGTTGGTATCAGAGCCTGACTGACTGTAGGACTACCAAGCCAAACCAGTCGAAGTTGAGTCTAGAAACACTATAGAAAAGTAGGGGAATTGATTGTGGAAGGGAACGTAAGGCTCTTTTTACTCCTCTTCCGAAGTTATTCTATTTTGAGTCATTCTCATCTTTTCTACGGGGATAAAAGCTAGGCTTCTCATCTATTGCTTAGGATGACGAGTTACTAACCATGGACCAATAGCTGGCTTGTTTGCAAGTGAGTGTAGTTACTCAAGTATTGTTGGTGTGACAAACAGATGGAGAAGAGATTTGAGTCTAGAAAGTCGAGTGGTTATGCCTTTCCAATCTTTTGCAGTTGTCTCAAAATCCTTTTTTAGCAATTACAGTCGTTATGCTATCCAATTTCTGCTAGAGTCCCTAATGTCTTTCCATCATTCTCTGTTTCAGATGCCCCCTCGTCCTTCCCGTCAGGTGGTCCGTCTGACCAGGTGCATCGATGTACCAGGTCACACAACCATATTGGTTAGAGTTATGATGGAGGCTGGCTACCGTTGGTACCCAGAGTACACAGTGGAGGAACAATATCGATATTTCAACCAGAGTCAGTATCTGTGTACCGTCAAGATTTATCCTTCATATCCTAGAGCTATAGAGCCGCTTCACTGGACTTATGGATTAGGTGCTACCATAGACATGGCAGTTCAGGAGGCCGCCTACACCATGTTGACTATCATGAGGTTTCACCATGGTCTGCTCCATAACACAGAGTTCTGCTATGTTCCTGCTTCCATGGGAGGAGAGGATGGATATCTTAGTGCAGACTACTATGATCATTCCCATGAGGATCCTAGGCTGCAGGTGACCGCTCAGATGTTGGAGAATAGGGATCATGATGCACGTGCCCTTTGCGTGGAGCTTTATGCTACCCGTGCACGTCTGTGGATAACCCTGACATAGTTGGCACCTGTCATGCAGACCGGCTATGGAGATTTGGAGATGCTAACCCCATCGCGGAATCATCTGCCATCACACGTAGACTAGCCCGATGTTGGAGGCATCACCCCTCTTCGAGGACCGCTGTTGCCGCCAACAAGGGGACCAAGGGCACACCCGTGTCCTTATGGCTCCCAGGGATCACAGGATAGAGTGTTTCCAGATCCTCAGGTTCAGCTCCCAGGTCATGGGAGTAACCTGTATAAGGCATTCTATGGCAGTGCTTGAGTACGTGGATGTTAGTTCTAGTATGGTAGTCATCGTATCGCCACAGTCTTGCGTGTCTTGTGGGATATGATTGAGGTTGAGAGTTGAGTTCCGGACGTGTAGATAGATAATGTATAGGAAGCTTGTAATGCCTTCGATGAGTTGTGTCATCTCTCCGTAGTTGCATTTCAGCTTGGTTTGTACTGAACTATGTCATGGTGTGTATGAGTCATGGTGTTTATATGGCAGTTGTTTTACCATGTTAATTGGTGGTTACCCTGCATGCCATGTTGTCCAGTACATTCCTTGTCTCATGTCTTAGAGTTGTTGTCCCCTATGATTAAGTTGTGGGTTTGTTTTTCCCAAGATGGTGGCCACTAGGAATAACCCCGTGCCTACCCCCGAGCAGGGCAAGGGAAGCCAGCCAAGGCAAGAGGATATGCCACATGCGCCTTCTCTGGCGGAGGTGATGCTAGAAGCTGAATAGAACAAGAGGGAGACCAACAGGCTATTAGAAAGAATCGAGCAAAACACAGCACGTGCTCCCCACAGTGACCTCGATGATGGCGTATCACTTGGAGATTTCATCAGACTGAGCCCACCCAAGTATCATCATTCGGTTGACCCACTCGACGCGGATGACTGGCTGACTAGTATGTATCGCAAGATCCAGGCTGCCAATGTGTCCGAGGCCAACAAGGTGACCTTTGCAACCTACTTTTTACAAGGACCCACCAATCTGTGGTGGGAAAATTTTGAAGCCATGCGTCCCGCAGGCCCCGCACCAACTTGGGCAGAGTTCAGTGCCGCATTTCGTACCCATCACATCCCGGAAGGGCTGATGGATCATAAGAGAGAGGAATTTTGTGCCTTCACCCAGGGCAGATTGTCCGTGGATGCTTATAGTCACGAGTTTGGAAACCTTGCTCGCTACGCTCTTGAGGAAGTTTCTACTGATGCCAAGAAACAGTCCAGGTTCCGCAAGGGACTTAACCCTGAGCTCCGTCGAGACCTGCGCCTGCATGAGTGCGCAACTTTCCAGGCTCTCGTTAACAAGGCTATCAATGCCGAGAATGGACAGACCGATTATGAGGCCACGAGAAGGCACAACCGTGACATCAACCCCGCATCTAGCTTGGGCCTCAACAAACGTCGGGTCTGGGTGCCCAACGCAGCTCTACCGCCAAGATACAATGCAAGGCCATCCTTCCAGGCGCCTCGCCCAGTTCAGCCCAACCATCCAGTCAGACCATTTGGAGGTCCGCCTGCAAATGTTGCACCCCGTGCCATCGTGGTTTGCTATAAGTGTGGAGAACAAGTACACTACTCCTGTGAGTGTCCCAAGAATAATGCTAAGCCCGCTGGACGTGGAAACCCAGGAAAAGCCTTTTTTGTGAAGCCAACTCCTGCTCGTGGATGAGTGAACTATGTGTCTGGTGAGGAAGCTCTTGAGGATCCTGATGTTATTCGAGGTACACTCCTTGTAAATAGTCATCCAGCATCTGTTCTATTTGATACTGGTGCATCTCATTCCTTCATCTCAAAAAGTTATGGATAGTTGCATAACATGTCTTTTTGTGATATGCCTACTCCTTTAGTAGTGCAGACTCCTGGTTCAAAATGGCAAACTTCTAGAGTGAGCCATGATAATGAGATTTTGGTGGATAGATTAGTCTTCCTAGCATCTTTAATAGCCCTCAAGTCTTCGGATATCCATATCATTCTAGGTATGGATTGGATGAAAGCCCACTATGCCAAGACTGATAATCATTCTAGGAATTTTCAACTTACACATCCATCGGGTGAGATAGTTAATGTCTCCACTCGAACAACCAAGCGCCAACTCTATTCCCTCAATGCCAGCCCTCTTCCAGAGTTAGAAGATGTTCCGGTAGTCCATGAATTTCCGGATGTCTTTCCAGAAGAACTGCTAGGAATTTTCCTGTCAGAGATGTTGAGTTTGTGATAGAGCTCATCCTAGGGACTGTCCCAATAGCTAGAAGACCCTATAAGATTGCACCCTTAGAACTAGCAAAACTTAAGATCCAACTCGATGAAGCTTTAAAGAAAGGTGTAGCGACCCGACCTGAAACGATCGAATCTCCGGTGTTTTCGTACCATACCAAGATCATGCTGGTACACACACGGTACATCAATGTATATATCAAAGGGAAAATCACACAACGTTTAATCGAAATCTCATATCGAGTCCTTTATTACAATAATGATTACAATAAAGTGGCTGAAGGCCAACTCATGAGGTAAACTAAACCAAAGTCTTGCGGAAGCTTCAAAGGTGGTTGAGTCCATCTGACTCCAAGGGCATCTCACCGAGCGTAGAGCGTATCCTCACTCCTGGTCGGAATAGTACTCTGCAACATGATACGTTGCAGCCATGTAGGTCAGCATATTGAATATGCCGGCAATGTCACAAAAGAGAGGGGTGAAAATAATTGTATATTCTATATGCATATATGGTAGGTGGGGGTAGTAAGTTTTACGTAAAGCCAATTTTTCCTACAACAAGAGAGTGGCAAAAATAGAAGTTATTACTACAATGTTGGTTGATTAATGAGATAGTTCCACCAACCAATTCTCATACCCAAGTTGTCATTAATACCCACATCAATATAATTATTTGTGTTGAGAATTCCAGATAGTTTCAGTTCCTTTGGCTCAATTTGTCCATGACCGTGGACACGGCTAATCGATTAGGTTTGTGTACTCTGCAGAGTTTTGCACACGTTCCCCACAAGATTTGATCGCCTCCGTTGGATTCCTCGCACTTCAGGGTGTTTGAGGAACGATGACTAAAACATGGTCTTCTAAGGGGTTCCTCCGAGACTTTGTCGGTGCCCATCCTTTCCTACCATTCTTCTACATCTCGTTGCACCGATTGTCCAGGGTCACCACAATATCCAACCAAGCCAGAGCCCATAATGGCTTGTGGCTGTGCAGGTAAGCCTTGGGTCTTGCAGCATCCATCCATCTCTTTGTTCCTGGGTGGACCTTTCCGCGTGAATACTAGCACTTCTCCAGCAACACCTAGGCTAACCACTGCCTTCTCCAGGGCGCCGTTCAACCATCATCCACCCAGAGGTATGTTGAAAACTTAGAGTCTTGAAGTCTTGATAATTATGTAGGTCTTGTAATTATTATCTCACAACTGTCATGAATCACACAACCAACCCCGTCTACTAATAGCATAGCAAAATTGAATCAACGTTTCTCGGGGCCAAGGTGTCAAAGGGTTGAGGGGAGCCTACCACATGATACTACATCAAGTAACCAAGTTTCCAAATTACCTACTTTGCATGCAATTGGGGAGATGGTAGAACTAATGCAATAAAAACATAGGTAAACATGATTAAAGTGACTTGCCTTGCTGACGATCCTCGTACTCAAGTGACTCTAGATAACAAGCCTCGCACTCCGGATGATCTAACGAATCAAACAAAGCACACAATAAGCATAACCACAATACAATTTACACCACAGCAAGGTAAAGTAACACTACAACAATCAATAGCACAATCAAGGAAATAAATCAAAACAAAGTAGAAGACTATCAAATTTTTGGTGGCAAAACTACTACTAAGACATAACAAGACAAAAATTTGTTTTCAGCAACTAACCAATAGATAACAGAAAAGAAAAATACAAAAAATTTATTAGAAAACAGGAAGTATTTCACTATAAAATTTTGTGCAAAAGGATTACTACAAAACCTTTTACTAAACAATACTAATGGTGAAAACAAAGTTTACCTAATTAAAATAGAGCACAAAACAAAATAGAATATTTTTTTATTAACATAAAATAAATCACCAAATGCTGATGAACAGAAACTAAAGAAACTACAAATAAAAGTTAAACTAAAACAAAATCAAAGTAAACTAAATTAAAAACAAACTAATTAAACCCTAAGAAGAACTAAACATAATCTGTTTTTACTAAAAACCCTAATCTAAAATATCCTAAAAATTCCCAAACATTGTTGGACGATAAACCTAACTAATACAAATCAGTGGCAAAAAGAATCACTCAAAAATAAGTTTTTAAACTCAAGTTATTCAAATTTTAGTGATTTGCTCAAATCTAACAAAATTCAAATTTAATAGTTCAAATTTGAAAATTAAAACTACACACAAAAACTACAATAAATTTGTGACATGTTGCCAAAATAATCAATCAAAAACTCGAAATATTCTAAAAGATATAACTAAAACAAAAATAGAAACTATTCTGTTTTCTAAAACAAAAACAGAAAAAAAACTAACTAACGGACAATGGCTACGTGGCATGCGGTGATTGGCCGAGGCCGTGTGCGTGCGGGAGATAGCGAGCTTACGGCCGAAGCAAAGTGGGTACTGGTTTGTTGTTTTAAAATATCTAATCTAGTCCGTTGACACTAGATCTGACGGCTACAGAGGGGGGGATGGCTTACAGAGGAGGGGGTCGGGGTCTCCGGCGAAGTCGACCATTGGCCGAGGGTCGGAGATGGTCGGAGACAGCGTTGCGATGGTCGCGGGCGGCATCCGAGTGTTCCAAACGGCGATGGCGAGTCTCCGACATTCGTAGGTGGCGTCGGGGGGGAGTGGGGGTGGAGGGGGCGACGGCCACGAGCTCTGGTGGCTTCGGTTGGGAGCCGAGCTGCGACGAGGTGGTGTGGTGGTTTTCTGGCGAGGGCAGGGGTGTTCGGGGGTGGAATGGGGCACGAAGGGAGCAGGGGCTCTTATAGGTGCTGCGGACGCTCGGGAAATGGCAAGGGGAGTGAGATCCGGTGCGGGAGGGATCTCCGACGAGGTGGGGAGCGCGGGGAGGAAGATGAGCGCGGTGATCCCGCGAGTGGTCGGTGGGGTCCATGTGTTAGCGAGGGAGAAAAATGCGGGCGTGCGTCGGTGCCCGACTTGGAGTAATTTCGGGGGGGTGGGGAGTTAAGGTAGGTGGGCCGACCGGTTTTTATTAAAATGTTAATTCCTTTCCTTTTCTAATTTCAAGTGAAAGGAAAACTCATTTATGGCATTCAAAACACTTCCAAAATTGAAGATCTTTATATTAAAATGACCAGGGGAATAAATGTAATTTAATGAACTATTTTCCACGGCCAAAATAAATTCTTTAAAAAATTTATTTTCAGAAAATGCCTAAATTGGTTTTAATTCTTTTGCAATAAATTTTCAAATAACCCCCTAGGTTTTATGGTTCAAATACTTCGCAAAAATGCCCCTGGTGTGGAGTGTCATGTTCCTCCTCTTAGATTTGAAATATTTCAGGGTTTTGCAAATAGGTTGAAGTGGTAAAACAAAAAGGAGCTATATTTTCAAAGGGAAAAGTCCAACACTTCATTTCACTCATGCAATCTGATGATGATGCATAGCTATATTTCATAACATTCCAAAATGAAATTTTGGGATGTTACAAACCTACCCACCTTAAGATGAATCTCGCCCTCGAGATTCGGGTTGGCTAGAAAATAGGTGAGGGTGGTCTCGACGAAGATCTTCTTCGCGTTCCCAAGTGGCTTCTTCCTCGGTGTGGTGACTCCACAAAACCTTATAGAACTTGACGTTCTTGCTGCGGGTAACTCTGTTGGAAGTCTCGAGGATTATGAAGGGCTTCTCCTCATAAGTCAGATCACTGTCAAGTTGTATGGCCTCTAAGGGCATTGTGTCTCTCAAAGGAATATTAGCTATCTCAGCGTGACATTTCTTTAGCTGGGAAACATGGAAAACATCATGAACTCCTGACAATCCTTCCGGTAATTCTAGCTTGTATGCAACTTTGCCTCTACGTTCAAGAATTTTGTAGGGACCTATGAACCTAGGTGCTAACTTCCCTTTAACACCAAACCTCTTGATTCCTCGAAGTGGGGACACCCGAAGGTAAGCTCGGTCTCCCACTTCATAAGTCACCTCCTTGCGTTTGCTATCAGCATAGCTCTTCTGTCTGGATTGGGCTATTTTGAGTCGGTCGCGAATCAACTTGACCTTTTCTTCAGAATCTCGGATAAGATCGGGACCAAAAAGCTTTCGGTCTCCAACACCATCCCACATCAATGGTGTTCTGAACCTCCTTCCGTATAAAGCTTCGAAAGGGGCTATCTTCAGACTCGTCTGATAACTGTTGTTGTATGAGAACTCTGCGTAAGGTAAGTTGTCATCCCAACTAGACCCATAGTCTAGCGCACAAGCTGTGAACATGTCCTCCAGAATCTGGTTGACTCTCTTAGTCTGTCCATCGGTCTGCGGATGAAAAGTTGTACTGAACTCCAGCCTCGTACCCAAAGGTTCGTGTAACTGATGCCAAAACTTTGAGGTAAATTGTATTGCTCTATCTGACATGATACTCCTCGGAACTCCATGCAGACATACGATCCTGGTCATATATATCTTGGCTAACTTAGCACTGGTATAGGTGGCTTCACTGGAATGAAATGAGCCACCTTGGTCAAGCGATCGACCACTACCTAGATGGAATCATAACCTGAACGGGTCCTGGATAATCCGGTGATGAAGTCCATACCAAGCCTATCCCATTTCCAATCGGGTATCGGTAAAGGTTGGAGTAACCCTGCTGGTTTCTGATGTTCCACCTTTACTCGCTGACAAACATCACATACCGCCACATGTTTGGCAATATCCTTCTTCATACCTGTCCACCAGTAACTTTCCTTCAAATCTAGATACATCTTGGTGTTTCCTGGGTGTATCGAGTAAGGTTAATCGTGGGCTTCTTGAAGTATCAACTTCCTGAGCTCTGGGTCATTGGGCACATAGATTTGGTCCTCGAACCACAAAGTTCCCTGTTCATCCTCACGAAAGCCTTTAGCTTTCCCATCCTTCATTCTCTGCTTTATCTCAGTTATCTCCTTGTCCAATTTTTCGGTTTCATGAATTCTTTCAGTCAAAGTGGACTGGATCTCCAGTGTGGCAACATCCACTTGGAACTATCTCTAGCCGAAGCTCTCTGAGATCATCGGATAACTCCTGGGGTAATCCTCTCGCTATGAGTGTGTCCACAGAACTCTTCCGGCTCAAAGCATCCGCTACAACATTTGCCTTCCCTGGATGATAATGCAATCTCATGTCATAGTCCTTGATTAACTCTAGACATCTCCTCTGTCTGAGGTTCAACTCCTTCTGCGTGAAGATATACTTTAGGCTCTTATGATCAGTGTAAACATCACAACTATTTCCGACAAGAAAATGTCTCCAAGTCTTGAGGGCGTGTACTACGGAAGCTAACTCCAAGTCATGGGTGACATAGTTCAACTCATGAGGCCATAGCTGTCTGGATGCGTAGGCTACAACTTTTCCCTCCTGCATGAGTACTCCTCCAAGTCCTTGACGTGAAGCGTCACAATAAACCTGGAAGTCCTTCCGGATATTTGGCAAAATCAACACTCGGGCTGTGACCAAACGTTTCTTCAACTCCTGGAAACTAACTTCACATTCCTTAGTCCAAATATACTTAGACTCTTTCTTCAACAACTCCGTCATGGGCTTGGCAATCTTTGAGAAATTCTCAATGAACCTCCAGTACTATCCGACAAGTCCAAGAAAACTGCGGATCTCCTTAACTGAGGTGGGTGACTTCCACTCGGTAACTGCTTCAACCTTAGCAGGGTCCACTGCTATTACATCTCCATAAATTACATGTCCAAGGAATCTGACTTCCGTCAGCCAAAATTCACATTGGTTGAACTTGGCATATAACTGATGCTCTTTAAGCTTCTTCGGAACTAAATGCAAGTGCTCCTTGTGTTCTTCCTCGCTCTTGGAGAATATCAATATATCATCGATAAACACCACGACAAACTTGTCCAGATATTCCATAAACACCTTGTTGATCATACTCATGAAATAGGCAGGAGCATTAGTCAAACCAAAAGACATGACTGTATATTCATATAAGCCATACCTTGTGGTGAAAGCTGTTTTGTGTATATCTTGTTCACGAATTTTCAACTGGTGATATCCTGATCGAAGATCGATCTTGGAAAACACTTTGGCTCCCACTAGTTGATCAAACAAGTCATTAATCATCGGCAAAGGGTACTTGTTCTTGATAGTCACCTCGTTCAATGCACGATAATCGACTACCATCCTCAAGGTTTTATCCTTCTTCTCCACCAAAAGAACTGGGGCTCCCCAAGGTGAAGAACTTGGGCGAATATACCCTTTGTCCAATAACTCCTTAATCTACTTCTTGATTTCTTCTAAATCATTTGCAGGCATCCAATAGGGTCTCTTGGAAATTGGGGTTGTTCCTGGTAATAACTCTATCAAGAACTCAATCTCTCTATCTAGTGGCATGCCTGGTAATTCCTCTGGAAACACATCTGGGAAATCTTGTACAACCGGTACTTCCTCCTGGACAACCCGTGTGAGGGAATTTACCCGAGTACTCTTCGGTGTGCGTTGGGATACATACTTAATCCTCTTGTGTTCTGGGGTGGTGAGAAAGATAGACTTGCTGGGGCAATCAAGGTTTCCTTCATACTTGGTCATCCAGTCCATGCCTAGGATCACATCCAATCCTTGCGACTCTAAGACGATGAGGTCGGTGGGAAAAACATGGTTTCCTATATTGAGTTTCAATGCGTGGCATCCTATCCCTGCCATCATCATGCCTCCTGGGGAATTGACCTTAATGGGCTGACTAAGGGTTCTAGTGGGCAAACCATACTTTTCCACAACTACCCTTGATATGAATGAATGAGTTGCACCGGAATCAAAAAGTACCATAACTGGACGTGAATGCAATAAAAACTTACCAACCACAGTCTCGGGTTGATCGTAGACTTCCTCCACATCCATGTGGTTCACCTGAGCACGAGGAAAAGGATTTGGCTTCTTAGCTGATGAGTTGCCATTGTTGTTGCCGTTTCCATTTCCCTGCTTAATCTGGGGACACTCAGTGGCATAGTGCCCTGTCTTCTAGCACTTGAAGCAAGTGATATGGCTCAGATCCTTCTGAGCTGGGGCGGGACGGTGCTGGTTGCCATTTCCACTTCCATTGCCATTCTTGAAGTTGCCATTGTTGGGACGATTATTCCCACTTCCTCCATGGTTGTGGCCTTCATGCTTGTGCATAGCATGAGTGTGTCCTCCATACTTACCGGTCCCTGATCCGGTTCCCTGAGTACGGGGAGTAGCGGGGCTTCTGTTGAGCTTCAGAGTTATATTTCCCCTGTCCATACTTCCTCTTGCGGTTTTCAATTTGCTGTTGCTTCCCCTCCAAGATGAGGGCCTTGTCTACCAGCTCCTGGTAGTTGTTAAAAGTAGCCACCATCAGCTGCACGCTCAACTCATTGTTGAGTCCTTCCAAGAACTTCTCTTGCTTGGCTGCATCATCGGCCACATCTCCTGGTGCATAATGGGACAACATGCTGAATTCATCCACATACTTGGGCACTGAACGATTCCCTTGGCGCAAGTTACGAAACTCACGCTTCTTCAGACTCATGACTCCAGCTGAAACATGAGCAGTGCGGAAAGCTAGCTTGAACTACTCCCAAGTCACATCAGCAATGGGGTACGTGGTGGTGTAGTTCTCCCACCATGAGGCTGCTGGCCCCTCAAGTTGATGGGTGGCAAAGCACACCTTTTTAGCCTTAGTGCATCCAGTGGTGATGAGTTCCCTCTCCATCTTGTGGAGCCAACCATCTGCCACAATGGGCTCAGTGTTGCTGGAGAAGGTCGGTGGATTCAGCCTCAAAAAACGGGTGAGGTTGTCACCCTGAGGGGGAGGGCGGTTGTTGTGGTTGTTGGTCTGGTTCTGGATCAACAGCTGCATCATGGCATTCTGCTACTGGAGAAGTTGCGCGAGTTCCGGTGGGAAGGTGAAGTCGGGTTCACGTCGCGGAGGCATCTTGCTGTTTTCAGAGGGGTGAAAATTAGAATAGAACAAGGGCCTAAAGGAAAATTCACTACCCATATGCAAATGCAACAAACATACCACACCAAACACTCATTCATTTATTCAACTCAAGGTTCAAACATCAAGATACAAATCTCCAATCAACTAAGCATCGACCTACGTTTTAACGTTGAAATAAAAGATACATGGAGGGCATTGCTAAAGTTTTCCTCAAAAGTACATGGTTGTGGGTCCTCCGGTGATGCTCTCCTCATAGTCATCATCGTTGCTGATCAAGGGAGCCACGTCTCCTTCTGGGTGAAGATTTTCTCGCATGTCCAGCTATTCCTCCAGATTTGAAATGCGAGTGTTCAGCTTCCCGATCCTCTCCAAGAAGTCCTTCACTTCATGCTCATGCTCGTACTTGGCTTCCCGTAGGTCAGCCTCGAGGTCAAGCTCGCGGTTCATCAGCCTTTTGATCGTCTTCGTGTCTGCGCGTACCTGAAGCTCCAGAGTCCTGATGTGACTCTCCAAAGTCTGGATATAGGAGATGGTGGAGTCCTCAGTGGGGGTGTTTATGATGTTTCCATTGGCATCTCTGCGACAAACCTTGCTGAGGCTTGGCAAAATAGGACCACCCCTGTATTCCTCCAGAATACGTTCGAGGGCATGATGAATTGCCATGTCTCTCCCGAGAATCCAGCTGGGCGCCACGAACTTGAAGTCAATGGGTTCTTTACGGTTTCCAAAGGTCTTTCCGCGGATGTGCACCTCGATCCTGTAGCGACCGTCTTGTGGAAAAGACATGATAGGAGTCTCGGTGATGCTTGGCAAAGCAATCCTTATGACCCTGACGATCTTCACCAGCTCTTTGCCAAAGGGCATGGTCGTGTCAGGCTGGCAAAAATCCATTAACAAGACTGGGTTGAAGGTGGCCATCTATAAATGTTGAAATAAATCGGAGAGAAGTCAGAAATGAGCAAATGAGAACATAAGAATTTGAAAGACAATATAAAAAATGATTCCTAAGGCTTTTCGAATCCTAGAGGTTACGTCCTACGGTTAGCGTGTGCTCTGATACCATTTCTGTAGCGACCCGACCTGAAACGATCGAATCTCTAGTGTTTTCGTACCATCCCAAGATCATGCTGGTACACACACGGTACATCAATGTATATATCAAAGGGAAAATCACACAACATTATTAATCGAAATCTCATATCGAGTCCTTTATTACAATAATGATTACAATAAAGTGGCTAAAGGCCAACTCATGAGATAAACTAAACCAAAGTCTTGCGGAAGCTTCAAAGGTAGTTGAGTCCATCTGACTCCAAGGGCATCTCACCGAGCGTAGAGCGTATCCTCACTCCTGGTCGGAATAGTACTCTGCAACATGATACGTTGCAGCCGTGTAGGTCAGCATATTGAATATGCTGGCAATGTCACAAAAGAGATGGGTGAAAATAATTGTCTATTCTATATGCATATATGGCAGGTGGGGGTAGTAAGTTTTGCGTAAAGCCAATTTTTCCTACAACAAGAGAGTGGCAAAAATAGAAGTTATTACTACAATGTTGGCCGATTAATGAGATGGTTCCACCAACCAATTCTCATACCCAAGTTGTCATTAATACCCACATCAATATAATTATTTGTGTTGAGAATTCCAGATAGTTTCAGTTCCTTTGGCTCAATTTGTCCATGACCGTGGACACGGCTAATCGATTAGGTTTGTGTACTCTGCAGAGTTCTGCACACGTTCCCCACAAGATTTGATCGCCTCCATTGGATTCCTCGCACTTCAGGGTGTTTGAGGAACGGATGATCAAAACATGGTCTTCTAAGGGGTTCCTCTGAGACTCTGTCGGTGCCCATCCTTTCGTACCATTCTTCTACATCTTGTAGCACTGCCTGTCCAGGGTCACCACAATATCCAACCAAGCCAGAGCCCATAATCGCTTGTGGCTGTGCAGGTAAGCCTTGGGTCTTGAAGCATCCATCCATCTCTTTGTTCCTGGGTGGACCTTTACGCGTGAATACTGGCACTTCTCCAGCAACACCTAGGCTAACCACTGGCTTCTCCAGGGCGCCGTTCAACAATCATCCACCCAGAGGTATGTTGAAAACTCGGAGTCTTGAAGTCTTGATCATTATGTAGGTTTTGTAATTATTATCTTACAACTCTCATGAATCACACAACCAACCCCGTCTACTAATAGCATAGCAAAATTGAATCAACGTTTCCTGGGCCAAGGTGTCAAAGGGTTGAGGGGAGCCTACCACATGATACTACATCAAGTAACCAAGTTTCCGAATTACCTACTTTGCATGCAATTGGGGAGATGGTATAACTAATGCAATAAAAACATAGGTAAACATGATCAAAGTGACTTGCCTTGCTGACGATCCTCGTACTCAAGTGACTCTAGATAACAAGCCTCGCACTCCGGATGATCTAACCAGTCAAAGAAAGCACACAATAAGCATAACCACAACAAGGTAAAGCAATACTACAACAATCAATAGCACAATCAAAAGAAAGAAATCAAAACAAAGTAGAAGACTCTCAAATTTTTGTGGCAAAACTACTACTAAGACATAACAAGACAAAAATTTGTTTTCAACAACTAACCAATAGATAACAGAAAAGAAAAATACAAAAATTTATTAGAAAACAGGAAGTATTTCACTATAAAATTTTGTGCAAAAGGATTAATACAAAACCTTTTACTAAACAATACTAATGGTGAAAACAAAGGTTACCTAATTAAAATAGAGCACAAAACAAAATAGAATATTATTTTTATTAACAGAAAATAAATCACCTAATGCTGATTAACAGAAACTAAAGAAACTACAAATAAAAGTTAAACTAAAACAGAATCAAAGTAAACTAAATTAAAAACAAACTAATTAAACCCTAAGAAGAACTAAACAGAATATGTTTTTACTAAAAACCCTAATCTAAAATATCCTAAAAATTCTCAAAGAGTGTTGGATGATAAACCTAACTAATACAAATCAGTGGAAAAAAGAATCACTCAAAAATAAGTTTTTAAACTCAAGTTATTCAAATTTTAGTGATTTGCTCAAATTTAACAAAATTCAAATTTAAAAGTTCAAATTTGAAAATTTAAACTACATACAGAAACTACAATAAATTTGTGACATGTTGCAAAAAGAATCAATAAAAAACTCTAAATAGTCTAAAAGATATAACTAAAACAAAAACAGAAACTATTCTATTTTCTAAAACAAAAACAGAAAAAGAAAAAAAAACTAACTAACGATAGTGGCTACGTGGCATGCGGTCATTGGCCGAGGTCCTGTGCATGCGGGAGCTAGCGAGCGGACAGCCGAAGCAAAGTGGGTACCGGTTCGTTGTTTTAAAATTTCTATTCTAGGCCGTTGACACTAGATCCGACGGCTACGGAGGGGGGGATGGCTTACAGAGGAGGGGGTCGGGGTCTCCGGCGAAGTGGACAGCGGCCGAGGGTCAAAGATGGTCGGAGATGGCGTTGCGGTGGTCGCGGGCGGCATCCGACTGCTCCAAATGGCGACGGCGAATCTCCGGCGTTCGTAGGTGGCGTCGGAGGGTAGTGGGGGTGGAGGGGGAGACGACCACGAGCTCTGGTGGCTTCTGTTGGGAGCCGAGCTCCGGCGAGGTGGTGTGGTGGTGTTCTGGTGAGGGCAGGGGGTGTTCGGGGGTGGAATGGGGCGCGGAAGGAGCAGGGGATCTTATAGGCGCTGCGGACGCTCGGGAAATGGCAAGGGGAGTGAGATCCGGTGCGGGAGGGATCTCCGGTGAGGTGGGGAGCGCTGGGAGGAAGATGAGCGTGGTGATCCCGCGAGCGGTCGGTGGGGTCCGCATGTTAGTGAGAGAGAAAAATGCGGGCGTGCGTCGGTGGCCGATTCGGAGTAATTTCGGGGGGAGGGGGGGAGGGGGTGTTAAGGTAGGTGGGCCGGCCGGTTTTTATTAAAACGTTAATTCCTTTCCTTTTCTAATTTCCAGTGAAAGGAAAACTCATTTATGGCATTCAAAACACTTCCAAAATTGAAGATCTTTATATTAAAATGACCAGGGGAATAAATTTAATTTAATGAACATTTTCCACGGCCAAACTAAATACTTTAAAAATTTTATTTTCAGAAAATGCCTAAATTGGTTTTAATTCTTTTGTAATAAATTTTCAAGTAACCCCCTGGGTTTTATGGTTCAAATACTTCACAAAATTCCCCTGGTGTGGAGTGTCATGTTCCTCCTCTCATATTTGAAATATTTCAGGGTTTTGCAAATAGGTTGAAGTGGTAAAACAACAAGGGGCTATATTTTCAAACGGAAATATCCAACACTTCATTGCACTCAAGCAATGTGATGATGATGCATAGCTATATTTCATAACATTCCAAAATGAAATTTTGGGATGTTACAACAGGTTTCATCCGTCCCAGTTCATCTCCTTGGGCTTGTCCCGTCCTCTTCGTCAAGAAGAAATATGGTTCAGATCGGATGGTTGTGGATTATCGGCCAGTGAATCTGGTCACCATTAAGAACAAGTATCCACTCCCCAGGATCAACGATTTGTATGATCAATTCGCTGGATCCACTGTCTTTTCCAAAATGGATTTGAGGTTGGGATACCATCAAATCAGAATTAGGAACGGGGACATTCCAAAAACGGCTTTTGTTACTCGTTATGGCCAATACGAGTACACCGTCATGTCCTTCGGTTTAACGAATGCCCCAACCACTTTCTCTCGCTTGATGAATTCGATCTTCATGGAGTATTTGGATAAGTTCATCATGGTTTACCTCGACGACATACTCATCTACTCGAAGAACAAACAAGAACATGCCGAGCATCTAAGGCTGGTATTCATGAAACTTCAAGAGCACCGCCTGTATGCCAAATTCTCCAAGTGTGAATTTTAGTTACCAGAAGTGACCTATCTAGGCCCTATATGGTAAAGGTATTGCTGTCAATACCGAGAGAGTTCAGGCCGTCCTTGATTGGACTCAACCTGAATCGGTTAAGCAAGTTCGGAGTTTCCTTGGCTTAGCGAGCTATCGTCGCCACTTTGTCGAGAATTTCTCCAAGGTTGCCAAACCTCTGACTGAACTCCTCAAGAAAGATAAAAAGTTCAAGTGGACTCCACAATGCGAGCATAGTTTTCAGGAGTTAAAAAGACGACTAACCTCTGCTCCCGTTCTGGTGCCACCTGATTTCTCTAAGGACTTTGTTATCTATTGCGACGCCTCGTGACAAGTATTAGGTTGCTTTCTCATGCAAGATCGTCATGTGATTGCATACGCATCTCGACAGTTGCATCCACATGAGGATAATTATCCAAGACATGATCTTGAGCTTGCAGCTTTAGTCCATGCACTGAAAACCTGGCGACATTATCTTCTGGGTAATCGTTGCGAAATTTACACTAATCACTAAAGTCTAAAATATATATTCACCCAGCCGGATTTGAATCTCAGGCAAAGACGGTGGGTAGAGTTGATTACAGATTACGACTTAGGGATAACTTACACCCCGGGGAAAGCCAATGTCATGGCTGATGCACTAAGTCGTAAGTCTTATTGTAACAACCTGATGTTACAACAAGGCCAACCACTTCTCCATGAGGAATTTCGGAAGTTAAACCTCCACATTGTTCCTTGAGGATTCCTATCCAACCTGGTGGCAAAACCTTCTCTTAAGGATCAAATAGTAGCTGTCCAGAAATATGATAAGTGTATATCCCGGATCAAGGGGAATATCGCTAGCGGAAACGCTAAAGATTTCTCCAAGGACGATGAAGGTGTTCTGTTCTTTCAGAACCGGTTGGTGGTTCCCAAGAGCACACATTTAAGACAGCTGATCCTTAAGGAGGCTCATGATTCTCCTCTCACAATTCATCTGGCTAGTACCAAGATGTATCAAGACTTATGCCAGAGGTTCTGGTGGAATAGGATGAAGAGAGAAATTGCTCAGTTCGTTGCTAACTGCGATGTTTGCCGTCGTGTGAAAGTAGAACAGCAGCGGCCTGCTGGCACCCTTCAACCTTTAGCTATCCATTAATGGAAATGGGATAAAGTCGGTATGGATTTCATTACCGGATTTCCCAAGACCAAGAGAGGGAATAATGCTATATTTGTGGTCATCGACCGTCTCTCCAAAGTGGCTCATTTTCTTCCTGTTCGGGAAAGTATAACTGCTAGCCAGTTAGCGGAGTTGTATGTTTCTCGAATAGTGTCTCTTCATGGTGTTCCTTTGGAGATTAACTCGGACCGTGGAAGTATCTTTACTTCCCGATTTTGGGAAAGTTTACAAACCGCTATGGGGACTCATCTATCCTTTAGCACTTCTTTCCACCCGCAATCAAGTGGTCAAGTTGAGCGAGTCAATCAAATCCTTGAAGACATGCTCCGAGATTGTGTTATATCTTTCGGTGTGGATTGGGAGAAGTTTCTTCCATATGCCTAATTTTCTTATAACAATAGTTATCAATCAAGCTTGGGCAAAGCCCCTTTTTAAGTTCTCTATGGACGAAGGTGTCGAACACCTCTTAACTAGTCGGAAACCGAAGAGAGGCAACTCTTTGGCCCGGATATGATCCAAGATGCAGAGGAGCAAGTTCGCATTATTCGTGAAAAGTTAAAAACAGCCCAATCTCATCAAAAGAGCCAATATGATTGCCATCATAAGGCTGTGACCTATGAAGTTGACAAGAAGGCTTACCTTCGGGTTACACCTCTGAAGGGTACCCATCGATTCGGTATCAAGGGCAAGTTGGCTCCTCGTTACATTGGACCTTTTCGCATTCTAGCTAAACGACGAGAGGTTGCCTACAAATTGGAACTTTTGCCGCATCTTTCCAAGGTTCATGATGTCTTCCACGTCTCGCAACTCACACGTTGCTTCTCGGATCCTTTCCGTGAAGTAGACCACGAAGCGCTTGATCTCCAAGATAACCTTACATATCGAGAATACCCTATTAGTATTCTTGATCAAGCTGAGCGTACCACTCGGCATCATAACATCAAGTTTCTCAAGGTTCAGTGGTCACACCATTCTAAAAAGGAGGCAACATGGGAAAGAGAAGATCGTCTTCGACTAGAGTACCCCGTGCTCTTCCCGACGACTTCAAAATCTCGGGACGAGATTCTTTTGAGTGGGGGTGAGTTGTCACAACCCTAGCTAGATGTCCTAGGATAGCATGTGCTTGCATCATGTTTCATCTATTTTCATCAACATGAAATGGGGAACAAAAAGAAACCCCAAGCTCACTTCGAATCCAAACAATTCAAACTTGGTGAAAATTCAACAAATCCAAAATGCCTTTCAAAAATGTTCCCTATGTCTGGTAAATTTGGACATGATTATAACAGGGATCATTTTAATTATTTGAACAATCAAAGTAATTCAAAAATAAATGATAAAGCTTCTGAAATCATTAAATAAAGCACTATCATTATTTTTGTTTTCAAAATATCCTGAAACTTTTTAGACAATTTTGAAATATTCAAACTTCATTATAGAAAATATATGGGATATTTTATAAAGTCATTTGTACCTAAAAACAAAATAAACAAATGTCAGTAAAAGAAAACAGAGAAGAAATAAAAAGAAAAAGGAGAAAAGGCCCAGGCCAGGCCAGGCCACCTGGCCCAGGCAGGTCTTCGTCCTCCTGGCGGCTAGGAGGACGAGCGTGCTGCCGTGCCTCCACACCGGCAGCTGCCTGCCTGTGCCCTCCTTGCTAGCGTGACGGGGATAAGCTCCCCAGAGCCGTCCCTATCACTCTCTCTCTCTCTCTCGCCCGCCTCTCTTCCTCTCCCCTCTCTGCTTTGCCATGGCCAAACCCTGTTAGAGCTCGCCGCCATCGCGTTAGCCGCTCCCCCTCGCCCCTGAGCCCCCCAATCGATCCTCCTAGCTCCCCTTTTCCACCTTGCCGAGTCATGCATCGCCAGGAGCTCCCCATCGCCATCTTCGTGTCGTCTTCACCCTCCGGCTGCCGGAAGTCAAGTGGAGCTCGCCGCTGCTCCAGGCGCTCCCCGAGCCCGCTCTCGACATCTCTGCGACCGCCGTGAGCCCCTGAGTCTTTTCCCCCTCTTTCCTCCTTCGATTGCGTGCCCTAGCGCTGGATTCCACCAAGGTCCGAATGCCCCAGCCGCTCGAGCTCGACGCCGGCCATGTTCCGGTGACTAGCTGGTCCATCTGAGGCCTCTGTCGTGTTCGTGAGGAGGTGTAGAGTCCGTAGGTGCCAAGTAGAAGTCGTGTTGCACCCTGGTTCGACGAGCCCGTGCTCGCCCGAGCTCCGGCCGCCGCCCAGCTCACCGCCGGCGTCGATTCCGACCATCTCAGCTCCTGGGAGGGGTCAAAATGGACGCGCGTGTGTGTGCTGAGTCATTTGGTGCCCTCTGCCGTCCATTTGGTCACCGGAGGAGGGATCCCGAAGCCCTCCGCCATCTCTGGAGCCACCGGCGGCTCAACGCCGGTGGTTCTTGCCGGAGTTGACCAGGGGGTTTGACCCCTTAAGTCACTGGCAGGAGGGGCCGGGCCCTAACAGTCAAAGTTAATTAAGAAATAAACTAATTATTTTAATTAACCTAATTTGTCACTAACATGTGGGCCCAGAACTGTTAATTAATTAGGATTTAGTTTAATTAGTTAAGTGTCTGAGTCAGTGACATGTGGCCCCCACATGTCAGGTTTGACTCTGGCCCGGTCAGCTGACTAGCTGACGTCATAATGATGTCATGCTGATGTAATGAAAGCAATTTCTAGTTTAAGAGTAATTCCAGAAATTGTTTAAAACTTCAAAAATTCATATAAATTAATCTGTAAGTCAGATGAAAATAATTTATATATGAAAATTTATCACAAAAATCCAATGAATCTAATGGTGCTATTGTAATGCATGTTAGAGCAATCTAAATAGGTGAACATTGACATTTACTAATAGGCTAGTAAATGGAATTTGAAATGAAGAACAATTTTGAACCTATATTAAAATTCATTTCAAATCAACATGATCACTAGTTGCATTAGCTCATCCATACATCCTATCATGCCATGATCATGCATCATATTGTTGCACTTGCGTGTGTTGATTGTTTCTTATCTGGATTACAGTAGGCCCTGCTTCTAAGGATACCTTCGAGTATCCTGACGAAGGAGAGAACCGTTATGCTACCCAACAAGGCAAGAAACCCCTTTGATCATTCCGATAATATCCGACTCTCTCGCTCCTGCTCTTGTTTATTGCATTAGGACCATCGATCACATGTCAGTCATACACGGTAGATGATCCTATTCTCCTGCTCTTGTTTATTGCATTAGGACAATCGATCACATGTCAGTCATACACAGTAAATAGCTAAACCTTACAACCTAGCATACTTGGTAGATGCTTGTGCCGTGATGTGCGTAGCTTACTTTGCCTGCTATGCTTGCTATGCTTAGAGTTGTGTCAGGTCGGATTCATCTGGGTGATGAATTGAATGAAACGACGTTGTTCTGATGTGATGATGTTATGATGAACTTGATTTGGTAAAGGTAGCGATGAGAGGCTATGTAGGAGTACATAGCAGGTTGTCTCATTGGGACCGTTCTTAGGAACTGAGTTCCGTGTTTGTGATCCAAGACTAGATACTACCACACGTTGGGATACTTAATTGACCCTCTCGACTTATCAGTCGCTTAGTCCTGAGTCCAGGAGTTGCAAGTAGTTTCTGGTGTTTATAGCATGCTGGAGGCCATGCGTAGCACTGACCCTAGGGGTGGGTTACGACACGGTAGGTAGTGGCACGGTGTACCAAGGGTCACCCGAATGGTGGGCTTGGGAACCCTACGCACATCGTTTGGGGCCGTGGCGGAAACTTCGGCCGGACTTCCATGCGGGTTCAGTCTCAAATAGGCGATAGCCTGGACTAGAGGTCTTATGTTCTTGATGGTCGTGGCCGACTCCCTCACTGGGCTTCCGCTTGAAGGTTGCCGAGGTGCCTGGTTTTATGAGCACACAGCAATAAGTGGCGAGAGCGTGTGTGAAGAGGTCCACCCCTGCAGGGTATGAAACTATTCGAATAGCCGCGTCCTCGGATATGGACTACTTGGAGAACTTATGCTGTTCATAGATAATCAAATGGATACTCATAAAAATAAAAAGACAAGTGTGAGTACCGTAGATGGCACTCTCCCACGAGAGGGAAGTGAATCTATGGTGGTGTATTGCTATGGAGTTAGTGGACTCGTGTGCGATATCTAAAATTGTAACTAAGAGTTAAAATTGAGTAGTGTAGGTTAGCCATGAGTCAAAGCTGGCATTGCTGCATAAACTCCATCTAGCCCCTTTGTTGATACACGAACATGATTAGACTAGGTCTGCTTTAAAGACTTGCTGAGTACATTTGTACTCATGTTTGCTTAATAAATGTTGCAGATGAGACCCAGGACCCTTCGGGTGGGTTCTTTCTAGATGTCGACAATGCCGAATAGCTAGTGTCCCAGCTATGACCTTATGCCTATGGCGGGCTGTAGATAGTCAGTCCATGTGCCTTTTTACCCCTTACACCTGTCTGTACTCAGACAGCTTTATGCTTCCGCATGGTTCGTATGAACTTGTTTGTATGACTTGAGTGTCGGGTCATGTGACCCCTATTTGTAAGAACATATTATGCAAGGCTCTTCTGAGCCTCTTAAATAAAAGTCATGTTGTTGTATGGTTATGTTGTGATGCCATGGTTGTATCTATGCATATCGGGCATGTCGTGCGTACATGTGACATGCAACGGTATGTATGGGATCTGACACCTTGTTGTGTGCCTTTAGTAGTACTCTTTATGGGAAACTGCCTCTTTGTGCTTCCACCGAGCCATGGTAGCTTGCTACTACTCCGAACATTTCGATTGACCGGCATGTATCCTTCTTTGCTGTTGTGTCTGTCCCTTCGGGGAAATGTCTTGCAGTGTAAGGGAGTCCCTATAGCCTTCTATGACTCGTCGACATGCAGTGATGGGATTTATGTCTCACGGCGTAATGGAGTCCTTGTAGCTTGCTATGACTCGTCTACACACGCTTGAGGCCGACACCTGCATTGCTGGGTTATGTATGCCTGTTTCCGTACGGATGTGCCACTTGGGTTCTATGACTAGTCATGTCAGCCCGGGTTCTCTGTCGTTTGATTGCCCGCGACATGTTCACATACGTGAACCAAAAGACGCAAATGGTCCCGGCTAAGGTAAGGCTGCAGCCGTGGAACTTATCATGCATGAGCCGCAAAGTGATGTGAGATGTTAAAGTCTGGATTCATATGACTTAGGATCGGGGTCTCGATAAAGCCAGGATATTCCCCAACAGGGTCTAGTACCGACAAAGCAAAATCTGTGCAGTTAAATGAAGCAATTCAGAAGAAGAAGATGGTGCATCACCCAGTCTATTTTGTCAGTTCCCTCTTGTAGGGGGCTAGGTCAAGATATTCTGGCGTGCAAAAGTTGCTCTTTGGCCTGCTTATGTCCTCTAGGAAGCTGCACCATTACTTCCAGGCACATGAGATCACCATTGTCACTCGCTTTCCATTGTAGTGAATTTTGTCGACCCACATGCTACCGACAGGATTGTAGAGTAGGCTTTGGAACTGTCAAGCTATGGTCTCAAGTTTGAAAGTACTTCGACTATCCAGAGCAGAGCCTTGGCAGAGTTCATTGCGGAATGGACCCCAACGCCAGATGAAGAAGTTCCAGAGTCAACTCTCCCAGGCAAGGAAACACATCAAGAATGGATCATGTATTTTGATGGGGCTTTCTCGCTGCAAGGCACCAGTGCTGGAGGGCTGCTTGTCGCACCCACGGAGAGCACCTCAAGTATGTCATTCAAATGCTCTTTCCCCGGGAGAGGTCCACGAACAATACTGCGGAATACAAAGGGCTGCTTGTCGGTCTCAGGATCGCTGCAGACCTTGGGATCAAGAAACTTATCATCAAAGGTGATTCTTAGCTTGTCGTCAGGCAGGTGAACAAGGATTATCAGAGCTCATTGATGGAAGCTTATGTAGATGAGGTGAGAAAGTTGGAAGAACGTTTTGACGGCCTGCAAATGGAGCATGTTCCGCGTGCAGAGAACAATGTTGCCGACGGCGTGTCAAAGTGTGCTGCCCTTAAGTTGCTTGTGGAACCAGGGACTTTTGTGCTCCGACTGATAGCATCAACTGGACGAGAGAAAAGAAGGAAGTTGAGTTCCAACAAGTACTTCCTGGCAGAGCTCCCAGAAGCCGCCAGCAAGGAAGTTGCCGGAAAAGACGCTAGGCTTGTTGGTGAATGTCATGCTCCGGCAGGGCCTCAGGCTCTTGCCGCGGAAGCGCACACTCCCGCCAAGCTTGTCGGGGGACAATGGGCTCCGGCAGGGACTCAAGCCCTTGCCGTTGAGACAAATGCTTCCCTAACAGAGGATATGCCTTTAGTCCTTATTGTTGAGCCCCAGGCTCGAGCATGGGCACAACACATCGTCCATTTCCTTCAAACGGGAGAACTCCCCGAAGAACAAGAAGAAGCAGAGAAAGTATCCCGCCGGTCTAATATGTACCAGTTTGTGGACAATGTTCTGTAAAGAAAGAGGCCTAATGGTGTGAAACTAAAGTGCATATCTCGGGAGGATGGACTGGAGCTGTTGGCAGAGATACATGGAGGCATATGTGGCTCCCACATAGGATCAACAGCACTTGCCGGCAAGGCATTCCGGCAAGGTTTCTTTTGGCCCACTGCCCTCCAGAATGCAACTGCGCTAGTAACCAAGTTTGAAGCATGCCAGTTTCATTCGAAGATGATGCATCAACCAGCTCAAGCTCTTCAGACAATCCCTCTCTCCTGGCCATTTCGGTCTGGCGGCTCAACATCTTAGGTCCTTTCCCCGTGCTTCCGGGGGCTTTGAGTACTTGTACGTTGCAATTGACAAGTTCACAAAGTGGCCAGAAGTGGAACCAGTGAGAAAGGTGAAAGCACAGTCAACCGTCAAGTTCTTCAAAGGGCTAGTCTGCCGCTTTGGTGTTCCCAACATGGTCATCACTAACAGCGGCACACAGTTCATGGCCGCACCTTCATGAAGTATGTCCAAGACGTTTAGCGGCAAGATCTGTTTTGCTTCTGTTGCCCACCCAAGGAGCAACGTCCAAGCAGAAAGGGCTAATGCTGAGGTGTTGCGAGGGCTCAAGACAAGAAGTTTCAACAAGGTGTGCAAGTGCGGAAGGCACTGGATTGATGAGCTGCCGATGGTTCTTTGGTCAATCAGGATGACACCAAATTGAACTACTAGCTAGACACCCTTCTCCCTAGTATATGTGGTGGAAGTAGTTCTCTCCACAGAACTCATATACAGGTCACCTCGAGTGCGCTCTTATGGTGAGCTTGAGAAAGAGCAGTTGCTGCAAGATGACACTACACTCATTGAGGAAGATCGTCTTCAGGCTGTTGTGCGAGCTGCACGCTATCAGCAAGCTTTGTGCCGCTATCATAGACGCAATGTTCATGCCTGATGTCTTGAGGAAGTCGACCTTGTTCTTCGGTGCGTTTAGTCTGCCAAGAATTCCAACAAGTTGACGCCGAAGTGGGAAGGCCCTTATCGGGTAGTACGAGTCACCAGGCCTAGTGCAGTCCGCCTAGAGACAGAGGATGGCATTCAAGTGAGCAACTCCTGGAATATCGAACATCTTGGTAAGTTCTACCCATGAGGCGTGGTTGCTGGGTCTCCCAGCAACCACCTTTTGTACAAGTCTTACCGCCGAAGCATTTAACCCTTGGTACAAAGCCAGGCGCAGACCCTGTGCATAGTCAAATAAAGTTAAGTGTTCTGCAGATCTTGTTGATTATCATGTTTACTTAGGTACATGTTTATCCGAGATATTGTATTACGCTTACTCCCGACAAGAGCTAACGGACCGCCAAGGTTCCATGTCCTTATTTTCTCTTCTTTCTTTTTCTCAAAGGACAGAAGGTCACCTCGTGTGCAGCTTTGCCGGGGGTGGGGGGCATGGTAGTATGGATACCGACAGGCATGGTAGTATGGATACTGACAGGCAATGTCCAATCAAAAGATCTTGCCAGAAGGAGTACAGCAACGAAGAGATAAGTTGCAGAAACTCTAGAACATATTTTCGTTTTGTTATTATCCTTGAACGATTTTGACTCTTCCATGGAAAACCTACACGCGATGGAACCTTACCGCGATCGGCTGCGCCCTTGCTCTGTTTTGAGTTCGCTCAACAGTTTAAGTGGTTGCGCTGAAAGCATCAAGTTAGGTTGATATGATTGGTTGCGCCCTTATTCTGTTTCGAGTCTGCTCAATAGTTTAGGTAGCTGAACTAAGATTGTCAAGACGTCTTTTTGGTAGCAATACCGCCAGCAGGCTGCTAAAGACCCGCTCCTCAAAGCACTTGCGGCAGTGTTTGCATATGTCGGCAAGATTCCGATAAAGCGTAGGGAATATACCATACAGAGGCAAATCAGACAAGAAGAATAATATACATTTCTTTCAAAAAGGAGTGAGATTTACATGGGATGTCACCTCTTCCTAAGTACATATTTATTGGACTTTCACCCCTAGGGGCAGATTACAAGAAGAAAAAGATAGGAAGAGGCCCCCAGCAGAAGCCCAAGCTGACCCCCCTAGACCAGCACTGCGTGAAGGGGCAGGGCTTCTAGGAGGGAAGGCAAGGGCCTGGTCCCCCTAGGCCAGCATTGCGCCAAGGAGAAGACCAGCGCTGTGCGGACGAGAGGGAGGGGCCCTAGAAGCCGAAGTCCATGGGCCTGCCGGAAGACCCAGCTGGCAGATGAGGCAGGGCCCGGGACAAGGACCCCCGACAAGCTTGCCTTGCCGGGATGGGTAGAGGCATGAGGCTGACGATGATGGTGTGGTCGACGGTCAGTCTGAGTCTAGGTCGTCGTATTCCGACATAGCGACCTAAAGATCGGGCTCATCATCGTCACCGCTGTAGTTGTCCTCCTCGCCGCTATCGCTCGAGGAGTTGCTTTCAGCGCCACTCGAGCTCTCTTCGCAGCAGCTGAGACGGACGCCGAAGCACCCATAAATCATGATGGGGAGACGATTGGCCTCCGTCATTTTAAAACGAAGGACGTGCCCATCCTGGAGGTTATGGGCGTGGGCGAAGGATTTCCAGCCGCGCATGAAGAACATGATGCGGCTCTCCGGATACTCAACGTCCACCCGTGTGGCGCCATTGCAACAGCCATGTGCCCGCAACCACAAAGCGGGCGGCTCATCGGCCTACATTGCCCTGGCGAAAGGGTGAGGGTGGCTCAAGTGGCTCCAATGGGGGCCACGTAGTTTGAGGACGAACTCAACCACTGTCCCCTTGGCGTGTGTCTCTTCGAGGGTGGGGCCTGGCATCGGCGGGAGATATGGAGGAACACTCCGCCTCCCCGGGCTTCGACCTCCATGACAACTGCTACCCTCGCGCCTCTCCCGCCGCGAGCACCCGGGTCACCCTCCGCCTCTGCGACGGAAGCAGTGGCATGATCTAGACGAGATCTCCTCCTAGGAGCAAAAGACGGTGGCTGCCCTCGCCCCCCTATACATGGCTAAGGGGGGACACCACTCAAGGTTTGGAAGAGGTGGAAAGGCGATATCTGGAAATTCACACTTGGTGAAGGAGGAAGGATGGATGATCATCGCCCCCGCTACCCCTCTATTTATAGGGGGAAGCGCGGGGCTGGCTCTCCCCCGCTCCAAGAGTCGCCGCCCACCTCCTCCAATTGCCTCGCCCACGATCACGGGGGAACAGAAACTGCCCCGTTGCTCCAATCCACGACACTGAAGTTTTCTGCCACGGCCAGGACTGTAAGTCACAAGTGCCCGTTGCTGGCTCTCCGCTATGCATGCGGCGCGCGTGGCGGAAACGGCCTGACGCATCCGCGGAATCAATATTGCCGTTCTGCGTGCTCGTCCCACGTCATACACTTAACATGCACCGTGGGGAGGCGTAGTAAGCAGAGTGGTTGCAACAACAGTTAATACCTGCCACGCGTGCCCGTGCATTGTTTGGGCCTAGCCCAACAACACCTTGCACCGTGTATAGCCCAGGCCTGGGGGCTCCTGTCGGTGTACTAAAGTATGGGCCTTTTAGTAACCCGTACTAGCGCACGGACAGTTGCAGCCACACCGGCGGCAAGGCCTGTCGGGGAGCAATATAGGAACAAATATAGCAACAGTCAAGAAAACATTCAAGTCAACAGACCGAAGACCGAAGGCTGGGACCCCGATAAGATCTTGCCGGGATGGCTGCTGAGCCCCGACAAGGAGTGCACCCGGCAAGGCCTGCCATCCTGCCAGCGCATCGAACAGGTGTCAGCACACCTGCATACGTGTCGAGACGCCAGGGATGGAGGAGGCTAAGCGGTGCCGATGGGACGGCTCCTGTCCCGTCCCATAGATGGTCAGGACTGCCTAGCAGAGCATTAAATGTGTCTGTCTCGCATCGTCAGTGTTAGGTACTATAACACTGTAGCTTTGTACACCTCGTGAATGCACTGTACACCATTGTTGGTGACCCCTTGGAGTATAAAAGGAGGCCCAGGGTGTTACGGTAGATGACTTTTGGACCTTTGACTCTTAGACCTTTTCAACTCTAGAGGATCCTCTCTAGCCCGTTCTGCATGAGCAACAGCTAACCTTGTAGCACTCCCAGAACCTGAGCTAGAACACATCCAATACAACCAAGCAGGAGTAGGGTTTTACTCATCCTTGCGGCCCGAATCTTGCTAAAATCCCGTGCGCTAGCCATCAACTCTACTCTTTGTGCAATCCTTCTCCCCCGTCGACCCGAAAAGGGATCCCCTCCACCGCATAGGTGTCATTTCCCCCAACACGGCCAGAGGTCAATCAGAGGTAGAAGTCAAATTGCTTTAACTTATGCATTACTAAATCGAGGTGATGTCTCTTTTCCTTAGGGTGATGTTGATATGATCCCGTCTAAAGATGTTGAGGTAATTTCCATCTCATTCGACTCAGACCCTTAGTGCCTAGGAAAACAAGGTGGGTCATTCGAAAAGTATGTTTTTCTCACTCGGATGCTCATTTGGACCCCAATTTTAGTTTGAAGCAAACCGAGCATATGTCAAGACGCAAGACCCAAAGTGGTAGTGGCGATCTTGCAGCCGGCTTACCTAACAAGCTAGCTGCTCGCTAGTGCCTGTCTCTGGTATCTTTCCACCTGATATCCATAAATGTCTTTTAAAGCATTGAACTCTTTGATCACTTAAATCTATAATCAGGAGTCGCCACCTTCATCAGATGATTAAACTGCTGCCAAGATTCCACCGCTCGTGATCAATCCGGGGTGAGTTCCTCTCTTGCTGAATTTTTACTTCTACACGCTTTTTAGCACTTCACTGATAATGCCTCCTTATTTCATAGGGCTCAAGCCAAATCTAAGAAGAGGAAAGTTGGTGGGTCATCAACCAATCCTGAGGCCCCTATGTCGGGAAGTCATGCCTTGGCTGCTCCTGAAGTTTAGGCGAGTCTTCCTGATGATCCACCAAGTCCTCATGTTGCGGGTGCTGAGTCTGACCCGACGTTGAATCCAGAACCGCCTAGTCCTGTCTGGACAGTTGAAGAAGCTCCTTGCGGTGAGAACAAGGAAGTTTTCATCATTGGGTCGGGTTATGCCGTCCCCGGGGTCTCAAAAGTGTTGACCAAGATCATTCCTAAGGACAAACCAGGGCTATCAGACAAAGCCAAAGCCAAGATGGAGCTTCCAAACTATGAGAGCATGAGTTCTGAGGAACTCCATGCTGGTTACCGGGATCGCCTTGCCACAAGCCGGGAGATGGAGGGCGCCCTAGTTAGTATGATGAAAAATAAATACGAGGTACGTTGCTCTCTTTTGTACATGTTGTATCCCTATCTATCCCCCAAAGGGTCGGCTCAATTTCTTGATTTGAGTCGGATCTTTGATAATTATAACTAACTTTACACTTGTAGCCCCCAAGGGCCGGCTCAGTTTCTTGATTTGATTCGGGTCTGATAATATTTTGAAGAATTCAACCTATAGCCCCCAAGGGCTGGCTCATCTTCATGAGATGAGTCGGGTTTGATAATAATTTGAAGAATTTTACCTGTAGCCCCCAAGGGCTGGTTCATCTTCATGAGATGAGTTGCGTCTGATAATATTTTGAAAAATTCGACCTGTAGCACCCAAGGGTCGGCTCATCTTCATGAGATGAGTCGGGTCTTTGGCACATTAGGCTTCATAAAACTGATATGCATTAGCCCCCAAGTGTCAAGGATATTGCTTACACTTTGCTTGAGACTTGTCATAATCCTTCATTGCATAAGATTTAAACTTGCTCTTTTCATTACTGTTGAATATCCTGGCTCTTTTATGCAGAAGGCCATATGGGAAGTTGAGTCAAGTGTGACCGACTAGAAGAAAAAATTGGAAATGGGGCAGAGCACCCAAGCCTCCACTAAGAAATATTGTGCCTCGCTTCGGAGGAAGTGGACAAAATCAAGGGGATTTTTGAAACACAAAAGCAAACCTTTGATGCTGAGAAGACCACATTGTTGAAGCGCGTAGAAAGCACAGAGGCCAGCTGAAGTCCGTTGCTGAAGAACTAGACAAGTTAAAGAAACATATTGTTGCTATGACTCAGGCTATCTGTGGTAAGTCGCCTGTTGTAACTTGATTTTTTTACGTTTGGTAGGCATAAATCCTAACGGCCTTGATGCTCACTTTGTTTTTTGCAGGCCCCAGAACATCTAACTTCCAAGATAATAGCTTACTTATGCTGAAAGCCATGGACACTCTAGTTGAGCAACTCTACATTGGAGGCCGGCTTGCCATCCAAGCTGTGATGGGGGAAAAAGAGCTGGTGAAACTTATCAAGGATATGCTAAAAGTTCTTTCCACTATTCCTAACCAAATCGATGAACTGAAAAGATCAGCCGCCCGGTCTGGTGCGACTGTGACTGTTAGCCGGGCTTTCGCCTACTCCGACGAGCTTGATCCAGAAGAAATGGCCAGAGGCCTTCCTAAGCTCAAGGATGACTACAAATTTTTTGGCAAACCTGACTATCTATAGTGTGTCAAGACGGCTCGAGTGCTGGCCATGCGACTTGTTGCTGGGATGGGCTTAAAGAAATATCAGGTGGCTTATGATGCGAGCAACTCGCGAATTCAGCCGCACAATTTTGTATTAGTGGATCTGGTCCCTCAACGCCGTAAGCATACTTTTGCTCCTGAAGTTGACCCATCTGCTATTATAAATGAAGAGGTTGTATTCCACGCCCTAACCCATTGCAACTGGGACGTGGACAATCTTTAGATTGTATAGCCTACAGAGGCAGCAGCGGAGGATGACCCTAAGGTGGCTTAGCAGAGGGGACAACCCGAGGCTAACCCAGACGCCGAAGGAAACATAGCCCAGGCATGATGTACAAAACAATATAAGTCGTTCGTAGCCCCCAAGTGTTGGGCAAAACAAATATTTTATGACTCTTGATCGGAGTCTATAATAGAATTAGCTCTTTGTGGCTTCTAAAATTTTCTCATACCTTCGTGCATGTTTTGCCTTGGCGGAGGTGTTTAACCTTCAATTCCACTGCCTTTTTTCCAATGATTGCATATTTCTTCTCTTTTGCTTGCCTTGAATATTTCTGCCATGCCTTGATGACCCTTTAGAGCCGGCAATGATATCTTGATATCCAGAGCTTCACACTTTGTTTTGATGATCTTTAACCAATCGTAATATGGCAATGATCAATAACCCGGATATTTCTGCCTGAGTCGGTAGTGAAAATAACATTACCTTAAAAAAATTGCAGTAGACATTTCCAACATCAAGTGTTTTGTTATAAGCCGACGCAATTGGCGTGGCAACCAAAGGACTGGCTTTTGAGGCTCAGTCAAACAAACCGATTTTAGACTCCAACCTAGTTTCAAAACCAAATATGCATAAATAATGAAGTCTTATTCGAATAATGTCATGTTATGATGATATAATCATGCAAAAGATCTGCCAGTTTTCGAGGCTCAACATAAAGACCAGCTTTCGAGGCTCAAGTCTGGCTTCAACAAAGCGGGTATGATAACTCGTGGTTTATCCTAGCTTTCTGCATGCCGGCTCTCTCGCAAAACAAGCCCATGTTTTAACCCTTAGAAGTTCAGGGTCCCAGAAAAGGGTTGACTTTTAAGAGTACATGGTGTGACCTGATCGGAGTCGCATCAAACATACATGCAGGTTTAACCACACATGACGTTTTTCTTTTGCCGTCTCAAGAGGGTGAGAAAGCTGAACTCGATGAGTTGGAAGCCTCCAAATGCCCCATATTTTTGTGGTGCTTTTTCCGGGTCACAAAGGTGAGAAAGCTAAACTTGATGAGTTGGAAGCCCCCATGTGCCCAATAAATAATGACTCAAGCCAAGTTGGCGGCTCGAAATGACAAGAACTCCGAATTTTGGGTAAGCCGAATTTATTAAAATATAAATGAGTACATAACTCAAAAGAAAAAAAATACAAAAGTAAAGGAGTCGGTGACTCTAAAGATAATATGGCCGTAAACGAGCAATGCTCTAGGCCGGCTTATTCCCTTCTTGGTGGTATATGATCTTCTCTGCAAACCTTCCAAGCAATATGATTTCGAACCCAAATACTAATGATACTGACCGCTGTTCAGCTGCTTTGGGTTACTTTGGAAACCACCTTGATTATTGTGTTGATTGTTCTGGCTAGGATGCTGTCCATTGCCATTATTCCCCTAAGGCTGGAAACCAGTGCCTAAGCCGGCTTGCGACCCATAAGGACCATGCTGGCTGGGGTGCTTGCCACCATTACCTCCTGGATGACTTTGGAAGGCGTGGTTACGAAATTCCTATATGTTAAAAGGGTGAATCGTTCTTTTGATTCGTAAGTGGCTGCCCAGCCCCTGGTGTCTGTTGAGGGGTGTTGAAGAGTCGTTGTGGCTCGAGGCTTAGGGGCAGCCGGCTTCGATGTCTCCTTTGGTAAACCGCCTCGGATGCCTCTTTCTGGCATTCAAGTGACCAAGCCTCGACCTTCAGGTGTTCCAACTCTTCACGCATGCGGCCCTATAGTTTTGTCATCCTAGAATTCTCATCATCCATTTCCCTCTTCAACTCAGTCATCTGGTCTTTCAATTTGGTCAACTCCACGTCACGCCCTTCTTGGTTTTCCGCTGTAATGGGGCTCTCGACAAGCTTTTCCATCTCGACCATCAGATCAGCCATTGCGTGAGTCGCCGTCTTTCCTGAACTGCTAGGCTCGGAAGCCGCTTGGGAGCAGATGGGTTTTGAGACATCGTGACTCCAGCCATGTAAACGGTGACCTGCCTAGTTGACTCTTGGATTTCCTAGAGGGCTTCGATCTCCAGAGATCCTCCGAGTCTACTTTCGTAGATAGGGTGTATCGACTCAGTTTCTCCCACAGAGGAGTTACTCTCTGAATCGCTTGGCACGCATCGCTGCTTGGCGGCTCATCTTTGAGGGGAACTCCCTGAGTAAAAGCAACGAAAACGTGACACCGACCGGCCTGTTTCTGGCCGGGTCATGCAGGCTGAGCCGGCCCGCTAGTGTCGATGGAGAAATTTGGCTCGGTTATGACCGTACCAAACCCATCATGGTGAGTCGACTACTTATATTCGGACAAGCCACCCAGGATCCCCTAGGTTGGATCATTGATGCAGACCTTGCCGCGGTTGCCTTTGATCATCTAATCAACTGCAAACTTCCCGAACCGTGGACAGGTTCCCATTGGGGACTCAATCCCACCGGACGAATGCCCCACGGTGGGTGCCAACTGTCGTGGTTTTGTCATGCCAGATCTCCTCGTGCAAGGACATAGGTGTGAGGCCATCGCCGGTAGGTGGCGACTCAAAGAGATTGAACAGGAACAGGAGGCGGGTTTACCCAGGTTTTCCCTATCCAATGGAGGTAATATCCTACGTCCTGCTTTGTGTCTATATTAATGGAGATCTCGATTACAAGGATGTGGAATCACTAACCTAGCTTTCGAGGGTGTCTACCTTGAGCTTATTGGCCTCATGGGCTCGCATTTATATACAGGTCGAGCCCTTGAGGTTTACAAGAGCCCGGGTCATATTATGACCCCGTGACGTAACATATCTCTATCTTCTCTTGTCTCTCAAGCAAGTAAAGTCTTCAATGTCTTCCACCTTTTAGGCTGTAAACCGCCACCTTCTTATGTTTGGCCGCCATCCAGCTTATTGGTAAATCATCTTCTCTTTTGTCTTCACAGCACGGCCCGTCTTGGGCATAATCATTAAGCCACCAGTAGGTTGACCTGGCCCATCAGGCGGGTCATACCAGGGAGCTATATCCCCGACACCCACTGTCTTGGAAGATTATACATCTTTTATGCTTGTGGATCCTGAAAATATTATTTTATATGATATCTATATTGCTGAATTTGATTATGATCCTACATGTAATTATTATGAGAGAGGTAAATATGGTTATAGAAATTTTCATGTTACTAACCTCTCTTGATGATCAAATTGTTAATGCTTTATTCTTCCTACGTGCATAAGCTAGACACTTCTTGTCTTGATAATTTGTTTTCTTATGAAATTCCCATGCATAGGAAGTATGTTAGACTTAAATGTGCCTATCACATGTTTTATGATGCTCTCTTTGTGATTCAATTATTCTCTTTTATGTGAGCAACATCATTATCTCAAACATATCTTATTGGCTATAATGAAAGAGCTTGTTGGGAGACAACCCAATACTTTATGTTCTTTTGTGATAACATGATTATTGCCTCTGTAATGATTATATTTTTATGTTTTAATTAGTATTTGTGCCAAGAAAATCCTTTGGGATGACTCATGATATTAGTAGAAACGATGCTGAAACATAAAAGAAACTTTGAATCCATTACAAGAATTTTGATTTTTACTGGAGCGTGATAATGATCTAAATTTTATACACAGCATTTCTATACAAATTATCCATGTTTTACTAATTTTTCAGAATTTTTAGAGTTGCACAAGTATGGGTCCTTTATAGATTTCTACAGACTGTTCTATTTTAAACATATTCTGTTTTGCTTGAATAGTTTGCTTGTTTTGATTATGCTATGGATTGTATCGGGGGGTATAAGCCATGGAGAAGTTAGAATACAGTACCTCTTATACAAAAATGAATTATTAATTAATTTATAACAGTACCTAAAGTATGCAATATGTTGCTTATACTATCATATCTCACAGAGTTTTGTCGATTTTTGTGTGATTGAAGTTTTCAAATTTTGGGTGTGATCAGGATGGACCACAAAATAAGGAGTAACACGAGACAAATCTTGGGAATGCCCAAGGAACCCCAAGAAAAATTCTAAGGAAGACTCAATGTCGTGGTTTCGTCAGGGCAGATGCCATGGGTAGGCTTATCGAGAGGGGTCGAAGGACGTCGGCGGGCTCTGGGAGCAGGGTTAGGCACAACCGGTGGTGAACACACGATGTACCCAGGTTCGGGGCTCTCCGTGGGAGATAACACCCCTAGACCTGCTCGGTCTCGTTGAGACAATGGTCGGATTACAATGGTGCTCCTTGAGCTGTGTGAATCGTGGAGGAAGAAGAAGCTGGGAGATGGGTCGATCGGTGTATCGTCGATCGTAGTCCCCTTTAATGGGGTGGCCTGGGGGGTTTTATAGGCCAACCCCCCAGATTACAATGCAAATAGAAGGTAAAGGGGGAGCCCGGCCGACAGCCTCTTTGGCTGGCTGCGAGGGCCACGAGCTATGGAGTCCCGTCGCCGATAGGCCCCGCCGGCTGAAGGGTCCCGTCAGGAGACAGCGGGGCCCGCGCGGCAGGTCCCGACGCCGGTCACGTCACGGCACGGGCCGCCCCTTGTGGTGTCGTTTTGCGATAGCCGGCCGAGGTCAGCGGTCCGGACGGCCGCCCTGTAGCCATGCCGGGGTAGGTAATGGAGTGGTTGGGGGCATGCCGACACTGTTGGAAGCCCGATCACCGTCCGCCAGGGTGAGCGGCCCTGACAGCTTTGTTGTGGCCACTCCGGCGCTAACCCCCGATTGGATGGGGGCCACTATTGCCACGCACGCCCTGGCAAAGGTATCCAATGCGCAGCCGACTGGGGGGCCAGGCGGCAACGCCCCCAGTCGGTCGGCATGTCATAGCCGACGGGCCCTGGCCGGAGGGTCGCTACCGGCAGGGTGTAGCCGGACCTCCCTTCGATTGCGTTAGAAGGCCGTAACAAAGGGGACAGTTGAGGCTACCCCCAGGTCATCCCCCCGTCAGTAGTCCCCGAAGCCGGGGAGGCCCGTTGACGAACCATGGCGGGCCTCGCCGGCATGAAGAGCGTCCTTGCGCTGTGGAGTGCCTTGGGAGTCGAGCGACGCCGGCAAATGGCGGCCGGCTCCATAGCCGGCCGATGCCTCGCGTGCCGCCTTGGATTCCTCACCGGGTAGAGAAGACACGCCACGCGGCGGAAAAGGCCAGGCCGCAGGGCGGGGCCCTCCACGATCGCGGCCTCGACCCGCGCGCGGGGTTCTCTTATGGCGCCAGCGGATGGTTGGCATTCCCGAGCGCCATAATGTCCGCCCTGCATGCTGCGGGAATCGTGGGGGTCGTGCGCAATGAATCCGGCCCCCACGATCACCCGCGTGGGGTATAAATGGCGAGAGGGGAGGGACATAATGGCCCGTTCGCACCCTCACCGCTGTCACATTGTCGTCGTCGTCTCCCTTCCCCCGCCGTGAGAGAGAGAAAGAGAGAGAGAGCAGGAGGCCAGAGCACGCCAGCAGGCTGCACCGCTGTCCGCCGCCAAAGAAAACCCGGAGCCGCTGCTGAGCACCCACGCCCGTCGTCATGACCGCACGCCCCCTTGACGACCATGGCTGGCAAGGGCGCCTGGGATGGCAGCGATGTGGACGAATCCTTCATCGAGCAGCTCCGCCATCGCCGCAAGCTTCCGGTGGAGGCGCAATTGGAGGCACGCCCAGCCAGGGCGGAGAACTCCCCGGCACCGCGGGAGGGCGAGGTGGTCGTCTTCACCGACCATTTCCTTTGTAGGCTTGGGCTGCCAGCGAGCGCCTTTTTCCGCCGATTCCTGACACGGTTCAGTCTGCAGCCGCACCACCAAACCCCCAACACCGTCCTGTAGCTGGCGGTGTTCGTCACCCTCTGCGAGGGGTACTTGGGGGTTGAGCTGAGGCTTGACCTCTGGTGCTGGCTCTTCTTCCTCAAATGGCAGATGACGAAGGATCCGACGACGCGACGGATGGTGATGACCGCCTGCGGAGGCTCCATGATCCACATCCGCAAGGGTACCGGCTTCCCAAAACTCCCGCTGCACGAGTCGGTGAAGCGCTGGCAGCGGGGGTTCTTCTATGTGAAGAACACGAAGCCGGAGGAGGATTTCATCAACCTCCCCGACTTTGCCAACCACCTGCCGACCGCGATGTTGAGCTGGCGGGTGGTTCCGCCTCCGGCGCACGAGACGGCTGACCAGCTCTGCGAGCGCCTACGTGTGATGACCAGGATGGAGGGGCTGGCGGCCACCGATCTGTTGGACGCGATGGTGGTGCGCTAGGTGCAGCCGCTGCAGCGCCGGCCACACCTCATCTTCCAGATGGGGGGACGCCATGACCCCTGCCGCCTCTCCACCAAGGAGATGAAACCGGCCCACGTGGCGAGGAGGGTGAACGCCATCTCGACGACGAAGATGGCGGAGGGCGAATGGCAATGGGCGAAGATGTCATATAGCCGGAGCCGTCCGGCACCGCGGGTAAGTGTCTGGCCACCTTCTTCCCTCCGTCTTTTTTCAGAGGTGGCGCCCCTCCTCCCTTTGGCCTGATGGCGTGTCGCATGGCCTGCGCGCAGGTTTTCCTGCTATTGCAGAACTACGGGGAGCCGGCCCCCGACACAGCGGAGTCAAACCCCGAGGAGGTCGAGGATGCCGACGACATGGAGCCGGCCGACTCTGGGCGAGCCGGCGCGCCCAAAGCCGGCGACGCGGAGACGGCGACGGAGGAGGTCGACGAGGCCGAATCGACGGGTGAGTCTCCTCCCTAGAAGCACCTACGGGACTGCACCGATGATGGTGCTGAGGCGGAGATGTCGCGTGTTGCAGAGGCTCCGGGGAATCCCGCAACCTCGGAGGACGAGGTCACGACGCCGCGGAGGCGTCAACCTCGAGCCGGCGGCGGCTCTAGCTGGGGAGGCCCAGGCGCAGACGACAAGGGGAGACGGCCTGCTGCCACCAAGCCGGCACCCGGGCGCGCGGTGACCGCGCAGCCAGGCGGCAGCCGCGGAGGCAGGGGCAAGAAGCAAAGGGTCGCCCAGGTGGGACCCGCGAGGAGAGCGATCCCCGTCGTTGCCGGGTAAGTCCATTTCCCCGTCCACCTTGGACCATTTCGTCTTCCCCCCAGTCCCTTATTTCTTCGCCACCAGGGAGGCACGTGCCCTGGGGAGGACCTCGGGTGGCGGGACGGAGAGGGCGGCGTCGCCGACGGCTGCCGAGGAGAGGGAGCACCAGGCATGGCTCGACCTCGAGGCGGCCGAGCAGGAGCGGCGCGTCGAGGAGCTCCGCCCATGGGAAGAGGCAGCAAAGAAGCGGGGAGGAGCCAGCGGGGAGGCCGCTGGCGGAACGTGGGAGCTGTTCCCCCACCTCCAAGGAACCAGCGGAGAGGCCGCCGGCGGGGCGTGGGAGCCGTTCCCCCGCGGCCGGGAGAAGAGGTCGAGGGACCACTGCGGTACCAGGCGACGGGTGGAGACGGGCGCGAAGGCCGCGGAGGACGTGGCGGGGATGGACTGCGACACCGCCCAGCCGGTGGTGGACGTCGCGCCGCCGGGGGCGCAGGTGTAGGCCCCGGAAGCACCGGCCCTGAAAGCGCCGACTCCAGAGGCGCCGGCAACAGAGGCGCCGGCACCGAAGGCGAGTCGGGTCGGAGCCACCGGAGGCGGAGCGCCGGAGGTGAGGGCTGCGATGGCTGGGGAAGCGACCACTGCAGGCGCGTCGACGGCGGCTCCCGACGCGACGGCGACTAGAGGGGACGGTCCTATTGCGGTCCTCGACAAGGGAGGACCCTTGGATGGGGGCCGGCCGTAGCAGACCTGGACGGCGGCCGGGAGCCCGGCCCCTGGTGAACCGTCGAGCACCCCCCGGGGCGGCGGTGTCCGCGGTTGTGGAAGCGTTTGCCGCATGCCACGCCCAGACAGCGCAGGATGCTCGAGCCGCCAATGACCGGATGGTGAGCTTGGAGCAGGCGGTCGCGGTGAGCTCTCTTCTTTCCCTTCTTCTCTTGACTTGCGTTTTCTGTCTTCTCCAGTGGGAGCGCAACAGCGCACCCACTGGGTGTAGCCCTCGGGGCTCGAGCCGGCTGGCGCACAGGCGGGTCGAGCCTAAAGTCGTGTATTCTTGTTGTTTTGCATGCAGCGCATGACCACCTGGAGGCCGCGTACAACGCCCTGCAGGGGAAGTACCGAGAAGCCGAGAACTGGCTCGCCGTCGTGTTCGCGGATTTGCGAGGTATGTGCTCTTGCGATCTTTCAGTGGGGGCGCGCAAGCGCACCCACTGGGTGTAGCCAGCGGGAATCAGGTCGGCTGCCCCGGAGGCAGGCTGAATCCTTTCTGACGATGGCGGCATCTTTTCGCGAAGCGACCCACGCTGAGACGCTCAGCCTCCGGCGCTAGGTGGTGCGTCTTTTAGAAGAGTGGGATCTCCTGATGATGGAGCGCGACCGGCTTCGTGGGAAGGCGGACCAGGCGAAGGCGGCATGAGAGGGGCGCGAGGCGGCCCACCGCCAAGCTTGGCAGACCAAGGGGCGGCCCTTCGGCGGGAGGCGGAGGAGCGGGAGAAACCTCTCCGCGAAGGGTTGGAGGCCAAAGACGCCGCGCTAGCCAAGGCCGCCAAAGACGCGTAGGCGGCTCGGGACAAGGACGAGCGCCGGTGCCAGGAGTGGTCGGCCAGGGAGGTGCAGCTGCAGCAGCAAGGGCATGAGGTGGATCGGATGCTGCTCAGTAAGCTTCTATTGCCTTGTTTTTCTTGTGCCTTCCTTTTGGGTTTTCTGGCTTTTCTCCCCGCTCATCCCTTGTCTTCTTCTTAGAGCTTTTCCCCGGCACACAGGAGGTCGCAGAGGTAGCCGTGGAGGTCGACCGTGAGGCCCGGCGGGCGCAAGGAGAGGCCGTCGGGCCGCTTAGCCCCTGGACCCTGGACGAGGTGGGGATTGCCGCCAAGGCGCGTCTGACGGAGGTGGTCCATGCCCTGAAGTGGCTCCAAGCGGCCAGCTCACCGCTGACTTGCACCCTTTGGCCCGGCTCGGCGGACCCGGGCTCCATGAACCGGCTATCGAGGTGGCTGGAGTCTTGGACTGCGCGAGTGAACGCCTGGAGGGCCTCCGCGGCACGCGCCGGTGCGGGCATGGCGCTCTGCATTGCCAGGTCGTGGTACCCCGAGCTGGACTTGGATCTGCTCACGGCCTAGCGTGTCGGCACCGATGCGGAGTTGGAGGCGGTTGCCGACGAGCTGTTGGTGAGGGCGAGCGACCTCGCGTCCTTCGCCGCGTGGGACGAGTATGTCCCGTAGCGAGGGGCGAATGACGTGGTGGTGCCGGAGGACCGGTACGGGTTTCTCCTGGACGACCCGGAAGGGAGCTCCGCCGAGACGGACAACGGAGAGTCCGACACCGATGACTATGCCAAGTCCGAGTCGGCTGCGGACGCGGGGGCGGGGGCTTCTACCTCAGCCGCCCCGGAGGCGACGGCCTCGGAGGCGCCAGCCCCGCCGGCTCCCGAGGCGTGAGCATCGCCGGCTTCAGAGACGTCAGCACCGGAGGAGGGCCGGCCCGAAGCTGCCACCACTTAGAATTTTCCTTTCCTGCTTTTTGTTTTTAGACTGGAGTTCCACCCACTAGGTGTATGTATATGTAATGAACTCGTGGCCGTGGGCCTTTTATTGTTATGACTTATGCTGTTTTGCTTAAAAAGAATGTGTGTGCCGGCTCTTCTTTCACCTTTTGCCTTTTGACTTGTGTTCGTGTGCTGGGATTCCTTCCGGCTTCCGCCCCGCCTGCCAGCCAGTCGGGAGCCTGTCTGGGACAGGGACAGGGCTTCACCCTTGGGGAAAACCAGCGGGCTCTTAGGGTCAACCGGCTAGAGCTAGGTTGAGCCGGCAGAGGCTGGTTACTAGGCGTAACAAAGGTCGGCTGGGCCGGGCCGGCTGCCGTGCGTCGGCAGACCTCAGTGTGAGAAGTTCCTTCGCACCCCGCGGTCCCTTCAGCCGGACAGCCGGGAGCCAGTCTGTAGCTGGTTAGGGAGGGGAGGCGAAGGGTTGCTTGTTCACACTACTTGTCCGCCTCGGGGGGAGCCGGGCGAGCCCCGGGCCCGGGATCCGGACCCGGTTGACGTGCCTCAAATAACAGGAAAACTTTGGAGGAATCGAAAAGGGGCGTGCCCCAAGTGCCGGCTTGGGGCCCCCGTTGCATTCATAAGCTCGAATAGGGGGTACATACATTGGTTTTCAACACTAAAATGGATGGAGGAGCGCCGCATTCCACGGGCGCTCCGTCTCCTTGCCGGAGGCGTCTCTCTTGCGCTTTTGCGGCTTCTGGGCATCTATTAGATAGTACGCGTTGTTGTGCAGCACCTGGCTGACGATGAACGAGCCCTCCCATGGGGAGGACAGCTTATGCTAGCTGGCAGTTCGCTGGATCCGCCTGAGCACCAAGTCTCCTTCGCAGAAGGAGAGCGGCCGAATCCGCTTGTTGTGGTAATGCCGGAGCTTCTGCTGGTAGATGGCCATCCGACTCAAGGCCAGCTCACGGGCCTCCTCGAGGAGATCGACGCCGTCTTCCCTTGCCTCCCTCGCATCCTTGTCGGTGTACAGGGTAACCCGAGGCGAATCGAATTCGATGTCGGTTGGGATGATCACCTCGGGCCCGTAAACGAGAAAGAATGGAGTGTAGCCGGTTGACCGGTTGGGCGTGGTCCGGAGGCTCCAAAGGACAGCCGGCAGCTCCTCGACCCAACAGCCGGCCTATCGGACCAGTGGTGTCACGAGCCGGGGCTTGATGCCGGACAGGAGCAAGCCGTTTGCCCTCTCAACCTGGCCGTTTGACTGCGGGTGGGCGACGGACGCCAGGTCGAGCCGGATGTCCCACCTCGAGCAGAAACGTGCTAGCGCACCCTTGGTGAAGTTCGTGCCATTGTCGGTGATGATGCTGTGGGGGACGCCATAGCGTACTGTGATGTCCTCGACGAACCGGATGGCCGTGGGGCCGTCCAGTTTCTTGATAGGCCGGGCCTCGATCCACTTGGTGAATTTGTCGACGGCTACCAGCAAGTGTGTCATGCCGCCTCATGCGGTCTTGAAGGGTCCCACCATGTCCAACCCCCAGACGGTGAAGGGACACGAAAGGGGGATTGTCTAGAGGGCGCTAGCCGGAAGATGGCTCTGCGTGCTGAAGCTCTAGCAGCCCTCGCACTCGTCAACCAGTTTCTTGGCCGCATCTAGAGCAGTCGGCCAGTAGAAACCGTGACCGAATGCTTTGGCCACCAGGGATCTAGAGGCGGCATGATGCCCGCACTCCCCCTGGTGGATGTCGAGGAGGATTTCTTGCCCTTTCTTCGGCTCGATGCAGCGTTGGAAGACGCCGGTGGTGCTGCGATGCACCAACTCGTGGTTGATGATGCTGTAGGCTAGGGGCCGGCGCTGAAATTGCCTCGTAGTGGCCTCATTGGAGGGGAGCTCGCCGCATTGGAGGAACGCTAGGATGGGCTAGGCCCATGAGGGAGCCGAGACAGGGGCCGGCTTAGCCCCCGGGACCGGCTCGCCAGCCCCCGGGAGCGAGGCGGTGGCAGCAGCGTCGACCGTCATCATGATAGCGACGGGCTCAGTGCCGGCGTGCGCATACGTGGCCGGCTCAATTTCCGTGACAGACCGCGCTGGCCCGGTGGCTCGTGGTGGTGGAGCCAGTAGAGCTGCCAGGCGGCCTTGCCAGTGCGCTGGCGCTGACTGGAGGCCTGGCCGGCCGGCTGCTCCTCCTCGATGGAGGCGACCAGCCGGCTCCCGTAGTGGGATTCGGGCTGGTCGTTCTTGCGCTTGCCGTTCTGCTGCTGCCGGTTGTTGGCCGCCGCCGCCCGCGGTGCGGCGGGGGGCATAGCCGGCTTGACTGGTGCCTTAGCTTTCATCCTCATCGAGGAATCGGTTGTGGCATATTTGTCCGCTTTGGACATCAGGTCCGCCAGGGAGGTTGGCTCGGAGCACAAGAGCTTGTGCTTGAGGGGGGTGCCATCGTATCAGCCTTCGATGAAGTACTGGATGGCCTGTACCTCGTGCACTCCCTCGCAGGAGTTGCGGAGCTCGGTCCAGCGCATGAGGTAGTCGCGGAGGGGCTCTTCCGGCCCCTGGACGCACATGGCCAGCTCGCGGGGCCAGCCGGGCCGTTTGTAGGTGCCGATGAAGTTGCGGACAAAGGCCTCCTCGAAGTCCGTCCAGGTGTTGATGCTGCTAGCGGCCAGGCTGTTCAGCCAGGTGCGGGCCGAGCCGATCAGCATGAGGGAGGCGTAGCAGACGGCTACGCACTTGTTACCCCTCGCGATGCCGACGGCGGTGGTGTAGTCGATCAGCCAGTCCTCCGGCTTGGCAGCCCCGGTATATTTCGGGGTGTCGCGCGGGAGTGTGAAGCCGGGAGGAAAAGGCTCGTTGCAGATCTGCGGACCGAAGCAGGCCGGGCCAATCGAGCCCTCCTCCCTGAGGAGAGCTGACTGCGCCAGCCGGTCAAGGCGGAGCCGGGCATCATTGTCGCTGTGGGGGATGCGTGGTCCGAGCCGGGCTGCAAGCTCGGGACGGACGGCCAGCGGGATGGACCGCGCCGGCTCCCGCCATGGAGGCGGGGTATGCCCGCGGGCGCGCCGGCTACCGCCCGCTGGCGCCTCGTCATGGCGGTGGTTGCTAGCCGGATTGTAGCTGTGCCGGCTGTTCACAGCCGTCTGCTCGTTTCCGCATGATGGGGGGCGCTGAGCGCTGCTCCCCCGGGGTTCCGGCCGGAGGGACGAGGAGTACTGGAGTGCTGAGGCGGCTGATAGTCAGCAGCCCCAGTGTCCTTGCCCTCGGGACGGGGAAACTCAGAGACAGCCCCACCGGGGGTGAGGACGACCTGTTGCGTGTTGGCGGTGTCGATGAGGTCCTTGATGTGCCGCTCATGTGTGGCCCGCTCCTCGCCCTTCAAGGTTGCCAAATCCTCGTAGGCAACCTTGGCGGCGCGCAGGTTGGCCGTGGGGGTGTCGTAGATGGGGAAGCGGATGCCGAGGATTTTGGCAACCACGCGGCCATGTACTCGCACAGCACCATGCCGGATGGGCTCGGGGCCAGCCGGGGTGAGACCATACGCATAGTTGTATTCCCGCTGCGCGGACTCCATCCGGCGCTGCTCGGCAACGAGGGCGCGGGCATCTTCGAACAGCAGGCGGCGGGCCGCCTCTAGCTCGTGTCTGGCGGTGGCGGGGTCTGCCGTCGTAGTGATACGAGTGCCCAGACCCCGGAGGGTGGCGGCGAGCTGGTCGGAGGTGCCGGCGCGAGCGGCGGCTGCGTCGGCCTCGGCCGCCCGCACATGGCCCGAAGTGGTGGAGTAGGCGGTGACCATCACCCCCGTGCGGGTGTGGGGGCCGATGTCCTTCCCCGTGGCGAGCGCGCTCACGGACGAGGGAGAGTCGGTGCAGTCGAGCACCCCGCTAGGGTATTCATCAGTCGCCGGCTCATCGGCGAGGCTCAGCTTGCTGAACCGCCCAGCGAGCGCGGTGACGTCGAGCGCGAGGCCGCGGCTGAGGCACTTGTCAGAGATGCCGGTCACGCTGCCCGCAAGACCTGCCAGAGCAAGCCCCACAAGCACGCGGTTCCATCCAGATGCGAGGTGGCCGGGGAGTTGAGTATCTGGCTAGGGTACTCATCGGCCGCCGTCTCGTCGGCGAGGCTCAGCTTGCCGAAGCGCTCGGTGAGCATGGCGCTGTCGAGTGCGGGGTCGACAATGTTGCCCGCAGGGCCTGCCGGAGCAAGCCCCACGAGCGTGCAGTTCCGCCCGGACGCGGGGCGGACAAGGGAGGCAGTGAAGGGTCCCACCCGGAGCGTGACTCCGGCCAGCGCATGGAGGGCCCCACGGTGGGCGCTAACTGTCATGGTTTCGTCATGGCAGCCATGGGTAGGCTTATCGAGAGGGGCCGAAGGACGCCGGCGGGCTCCAGGAGCGGGGTTAGGCACAAGCGGTGGTGGACACACGATGTACCCAGGTTCGGGGCTCTCCGTGGGAGATAACACCCCTAGTCCTGCTCGGTCTCGTTGAGACAATGGTCAGAATACAATGGTGCTCCATGAGCTGTGTGGATCGTGGAGGAAGAAGAAGCTGGGATATGGGTCGATCGGTCTATCGTCGATCGTAGTCCCATTGCATGGGGGTGGCCTGGGGGGGTTTATAGGCCAACCCCCAGGATTACAATACAAATAGAAGGTAACGGGGGGCCCCTAGCCGGTAGCCTCTCTGGCCGGCTGCGGGGGCCACCGGCTGTGGAGTCCCGTCGCCGGTAAGCCCCGCCGGTTGAAGGGTCCCGTCAGGAGATGGCGGGGCCGACGCGGCGGGTCCCGACGCCGGTCACGTCTGGCATGGGCCGCCCCTTGTGGCGTCGTCTTGCGGCAGCCGGCCGAGGTCAGCGGTCCGGACGGCCGCCCTGTAGCCATGGCGGGGCAGGTAATGGAGTGGTTGGGTGCATGCCGGCACTGTTGGAAGCCCGGTCACCGTCCGCCAGGGTCAGCGACCCTGACACCTTTACTATGCCCACTCCGGTGCTAACCCCCGATGGGATGGGGGCCACTATTGCCCCGCATGCCCTGGACGGTATCCAATGTGTAGCCGGCTAGGGGGGGCCAGGCGACAACGCCCCCAGCCGTCCGGCATGTCGTAGCCGACGGGCTCTGGCCGGAAGGTCGCTACCGGCAGGGCGTAGCCGGACCGCCCTTCGATTGCGTTAGAAGGACTGAGCAAAGGGGGCACTTGAGGATACCCCAGGGTCATCCCCCCATCACTCAAGTTTCTAAGGTTGGGTATGCCTCGGATAGCATCCCCTCTTTCGTCTCAATCCATCGATATGTCACTTGGAGCTATATTTTTATTCATCACATGATATGTGTTTTCCTTGGAGCATCGTTTGCTTTTGTTTGCTTTTAATTTCATGTTGTCACAATCATAATTTGATGGACACACCTATTTGAGAGAGACTCACCTTCATTATAATTTGTTAGAATACTCTATGTGCTTCACTTATATCTTTTGAGCTTAGTAGTTGCTCAAGTACTTCACTTATATCTTTTTGAGCAAGGTGGTGTATATGTTTTATAGAAATAATATGCTCTAGTTCTTCACTTATATTTGTTTAAGATCTGAATAAATAGTGACGGAAATTTACATGGGTCATAAGACTAGTCCAAAAATAATAGGTATTCAAAACCATCATGTAGCACATATAGAGAATTTTTTTGTTAATGACATTGATGTGGTAATATAAAAAGGTGTGAGTCCATAATTGTCGATTCGTTGAAGTGTTGAGACTAAGGGGTGTTAACTTGTTATTCATCTAAAAATTAAATAAGCATGCTGATGTTGTGTGAGCATTTTTATTCCTCATTGAAATCCTAGTGTTCTTTGGAGTCGAGGGCGTGCGACGGTTAACTTCTACCAACCTCCTCCCTCGGGGCATGCGAGGAGTACGTTGATTTGTGATGAAACTAATAAAACTTTGCAATAAGTATATGAGTTCTCTTAGACTAATGTGATACCATGGAAATACGCATCTTCACCTTCTCATATTTGCTAGCCTCTTCGGTACCGTGAATAGCCCATTCTCACCTCGAGGATCGATTCAACTTTCTCCTGTACATGATGCGCTGTGTTGCACATAAGCCTCATTATATCTTCCTCAAAATAGCTACCATACCTATCTATCATGGCATTTCCATAGCCATTCCGAGATATATTGCCATGCAAATTCCATCGTCACTTCACATGACTAGTTCGTTCGTCATCATATTGCTTTGCATGATCATATAGAGCTGATATAGTATTTGTGGCAAAGCCAACATTCATCATGTTTTTCATACATGTCATGCTAGACCATTGCACATCCTGGTAAACTGCCGGAGGAATTCATATAGAGTCATATGTTCCTATCAGTTCTTCATATTGAGTTGTAAGTAAGTAAAAGTGTGATGATCATCATTACTAGAGCATTGTCCCAGTGAGGAAAGGATGATGAAGACTATGATGCCCCCACAAGTCGGGATGATACTCCGGACAAAAAATAAAATAAAAATGGAGGAGGCCAAATGAGCCCACCATATAAAAAATATGAATGGGGGAGGCAGAGAAAAAAAAAGAGAAAAGCCCACCATGAAAGAAATGAGAGAAAAAGAGAGAAGGGATTTTGCTACTATATTTTACTACACTTGTGACTCGAAGTGGCACCATGTTCTTCATATAGAGAGTCTCCTTATTTGTTACTTCCACATGCTAGTGGGAATTACCGTTTCATATTAAACTTGGCTTGTATATTCCCATGATGGGATTCCTCAAATGCCCGAGGTCTTCGTGAGCAAGCAAGTTGGATGCACACCCCAGTTAGCTTCAGTTCAGCTTTCATACACTTATAGCTCTAGTGCATAATTTGCATGGAAATCCCTACTCCTTCCATTGACATCTATGGATGAGCATCTCCATAGCTCGTTGGTACACCTAGTTGATGTGAGACTATGTTCTCCACTTTTTACCCCTTTGATATCTACCATCATATTCTATTCCACCTATATGCTATGACTAATGGTTCACACTCATGTGTTGTGTGAAGAACAAAACTTTGATGCATATTGAAAAAGTATGATCCAATTGCCTGACTTGGACACCGTGGTGCTTAACGTTTGTATTGACGTGGTGAAGTCAGAGTCATGCCTTGCTAATATAATAAGATGAATGGGGGTAAATATTCTTTTAGTATCGTATACTTGAAAATCAATGATTTTGTTTCTTATACCTATAAATATTACTATATATGTTGCTGCTTGTTAATTCATCATTTCGCAATGAGCATACATACAAAAGATTACGTAATGGGTAGCATCTCAAATAAAAAATTCTGATTTTATCATTTACCTACTCAAGGATGAGCAAGAATTAAGATTGGGGATGCTGATACGTCTCTAACGTATCTATAATTTTTGATCGTTCCATGCTGATATATTATCATTCTAGGATACTTTTTGGGCATTTGTTTACCAATTTATAATATTTTGAGCACTAACCGATTGACCCAGTGCCCAATGCCAGTTGTTGTTTTCTGTGTGTTTTTACTTTTCAGAGTTACAGAACCGAACAAACTCCAATTGCCACAAAAAAAATTGATGATTTTTTTTGGACCAAACGAAGACCTGGAAGCTTAGGGAGGAGGTCGGGAGAGGCACAATGGCCCCACAAGCCAACAAGGAGCGCCACCAGGGGCACACCCTGATGGCTTGTGCCTCCCTCATGCCCCTCCTGACTCCCCTCTTTGGCCTATGAGTTCCTATTTACCCTAAAAACCCTAGAAGCGCTCCTGAAATACTTTTTCCGCTTCCGCAGGTCTCTATCCGATGAGAGGCCATCTACACATCCATTGTGGCACCCTACGAGAGGGGGAATCGATCACGGAGGGCCTCTTCATCAACCTTGCTTCCCTCACCATGATGATGAGTAGTTAACCATAGACCTACGGGTCCGTAGGTAGTACCTAGATGGCAATCTCTCTCTATCCCTCGATCTTCAATACAATGTTCATCGCATCTTTGCCTAAAACATTTGAGTGACCTCTGAATATTGTGAGTTTATGTTCAGATTATTCATGAAAAATATTTGAGTCACCTCTGAATATTATGATTCTTATTTGCATGATCATCATAGCTTCATAATGCTCTCTGATCTATTGAGATAGTTTGACCAACTAGATTGATATTTCTTCGGTTTGAGTGGTGCGTTGTAGTAGGTTCAACATGACGAGTTTCTATATCCTAGTGACAGAAGGGGACAAGTTGCATCTTTGTATTGGTGCTACTAAGGATAGAATGATGGAGTTTATTCATATTGATTGAGTTTACTTTTTCTACATCATGTCATTGATCTTCAAGCATTACTCTATTTTACTTAATACTCTAGATGGATGCTGGATAGCGGTCGATGAGTGGATTAATAGTAGTAGGTGCAGGTAGGAGTCAGCCTATTTGCTTATGGACGCGATGCATGTATACACATGATCATTGCCATGAAAATCGCATAATTATTCGCTTTTAGATCAATTGCCCAATAGTAATTTGTTTACGCACTATATGATATTTCTATGAGAGATGACACCAGAGAACTCTACGGCCCCTGGGTTTATTCACTTATATATTCACAAACGCTATCTTTACCTTGTTGTTTTTATTTAGTTTTTATTTTATTTTAAAATTTACAATTATCTACAATTATCTACACACCTCACTTTCTTGCAAATAATGAGATCAAGGGGATTGACAACCCTCTTGCCGGCATTGGGTGCAAGTTGTTTGTTCTTTTGTGTGCAGCCGTTGAAGACGGTTGCGGACTGCTATTCCTATTGGTTCGATAAACCTTGGTTTCATAACTTAGGGAAATACTTACCCTTATTGTCTTATGATAGCCCATTCCTCTTCACGGAAAACCCAATGCAGATCACAAGTATTAGGGTATTGAAGTGATTCACTTGATATATGTTATGGTATCAACTTGCGGATTCCAGTGACCTTGGTGATCTATGCATAGGGTTTGATTCCACGTTTTCATACCACGTTCTCCGATAGAAATCTTGGGGTGCTCCTTGAATTTCTTTATGTTGGATTGAATATGATAGATCTAAAGTTATTTGATGCATGTCGTATAATTTACCCATGAATACTTGAGGTGACATTGGAGTATCTAGGTGATATTACGGTTGATTGATATGTATCATTGGCATGCTTTGAGTACAAATTCTATAGCTATTTGTGACACTTATAGGAATAGCTCAAAAGATTGATCGATAGGAATAAGTTGGAGGTGGTTCTACTACCTACACCGATTTCATCTATTTGTTCTCCGCTAGATAGGAACTTTGGAGTGATTCTCTGTTGCACGTTTAGGGATGATCATATGATTCAACTATGTTAGCATTGTCGAGAGATTGCACTAGTGAAAGTATGAACCCTAGGCCTTATTTCCAAGCATGTATACAATGTTTCGCTCCCTATTTTACACTTGCTACCTTATTGTTTTTTATTTTCAGATTACAAAAACCTATATCTATCATCCATATTTCACTTGTATCACCATCTCTTTGCCGAAGTAGTGCACCTATAAAATTTTCCATAGTATTGGGTCTGTTGGGGACACAAGAGATTTCTTGTATTTGATTGCAGGGTTGTTTGAGAGAGACCACCTAAAAGCACATTTGCTCTGTTGGTGGTTTTGGTAATTAATAAAATCATATATCTCATTGAGAGAAAATATATGATCTTGATTTGTAGCCTCCCCAAGTTACTTTCCACCCAATCAATCTCTTCCACCAAAGCCAAATATATGAGAGAGTGACTGAGTGTTGTCGAGTCTGTCATCTTGAAGAACAAGAGCATACCCTGGAGATGTAGATTTTTCACACCCAACCCTCTAAATGTCGTTGGGCGACAAATTTTGTCCCAAGCTACCAAGCATTGCCCTCCGTTCACTTTGTCCTTGCCGGCCCAGAAGAAGGCTCTCATCCATTTGTTACTGTCTTCGAGGACCTAGTCAGGTGGTTCAAGAATCATTAGACGGTGAATGGGCCTCACCGTGATGATAGAATTGACAAGCACCAAACGACCCGGATGTTGTATGAGCCCCCTCTGCCATGTTGGGATGAAGGTTCGAACTTGATCCAGCAATAGCATCCAATCCACTCACGTAAGCTACTTGATGGCTAGTGGCAAGCCCAGGTATTTGCATGGGAATGACCCAATGTTGCAATTGAGCAGCTCCGAAACCCTCTGTTGATCCTCCTCACTGCCCCTGATAAGCACTGCATTTGATTTTCTGTAGTTGATGCGCAGACCCGTTGCTTCGCCAAAGATTGCAAGGGTATCATGGACAAACTCCAAGTCCAGGATAGACGGCCTAATGAAGAGGGCCATGTCATCCGCATATACTGACAACCTTTGCGTCACAGAGATGCCCACAAAGGTACTAACCACACCTTGAAAGATTGCTTTGCTGAGCACCGCGAAGAGGGAGTCCATGGCAATAACGAAGTGCAGGGGAGAGACCGGATCACCCTGCCTCAAGCCTTTGATGTGCAGAATGCTGCGGCCCGGAATGCCATTGACCAAGATCTTGGTGCTAGAAGTCCGGAGAATAATAGCGATCCACCTGAGCCAACCGGTGCCCAAGCCCTTTGCTTTCAAGATCTCGAAGAGGAACGGCCAGGAGAGTGAGTCAAAGGGTTTTGCAATATCAAGCTTCACAAAGACCCCTGCCTCCTTCCTGCAATGAATTTTGCAAGCTACTTGACAAACTAGCAAGAAGTTGTCATGCAAATTACGCCCCTTGATGAATGCCGATTGGTTGATGTGAACAATGTCCGACATGCGTTTCCTCGCCCTCAAGGCTAGGAGCTTTGCAAAGAGCTTTGAGAAACTGTGGGGCAGACTTATGGGACGGTAATCAAAAACTCCAAGGGCATCGGCCTTCTTAGGAATCAAAACAATGTGGGCGTGGTTCAACTTGTGAAAACCCCTAGAATCTCCAACATAGAGCTTCATCAATGCGGCCATGATGTCTCCTTTGATGATAGGCCATGCTTTGTGGTAGAAGGCGCCGATGAATCCATCCGGCCCGGGGGCCCGGTTCGCAGGCAGTTCTTTGATGGCATTCCATACCTCCTGCTCTGTAAAGATCTGCTCAAGGCCGCCAAGATCGTGAGACTGGATGTCCAGATATTCCAAGTCAAGGGTTTGACTCCTTGTAGCTTTAGTACCCAGGAGCTCCTCGTATGCCTTGGTGAAAACCTCTTCCAATCGATCCTGCCCAGTAATGACCTCCCCTCAGTAGTGGATGTTGGGGATGTAATTCTTTGCCCTTCAACCATTCACAACTTCTTGGAACAACTTGTAATTCGCATCTCCCTCCTTAAGCCACCCCATCCTAGATCTCTGCCTATCAATGGTTCGTTCTAGGGATGCCAACCCTAGGAGCGAGAGTTGAGAGTCCTTCTCAACTAGAGCTCCAAAGGAGTGAGGGGTCTGAATTCTTGCGCCTTGTCCAAGTAGAGGATCACCCAGGTAGCCACCTTCATGAGAAATTTGATGTTGCCCGTCTTCCTCTGCCCCCATGCCTACAGATAACTCACTGTATTTCGGAACAGGGCATCCAGTCTTTTGAACAGGTCGACAATCAAACTATCACAAGTCCAAGCTTCGGCGATGGCTTGATCAAATCCCTCCAGCTTGGTCCAATATAGCTCAAATCTAAAGCGATGCTTGGCACCGTGCGAGATCCTTGTCGATAGGTGAAGCGGCACATGATCCGAGGCACTAGTAGAAAGAGCGTGGAGGAGATACTCCGGATTGGCCATCTCCCGGTCCACCAAAACCAGCACACGATCAATCTTGGTGAGAGTAGGGGTGTCCCTTTAATTTTACCATGTAAATCTCCTGTCGTGCATGTATAACTCCTTGAGCTCGTGATCATCCACAAAATCCTGGAATTTTGCCATCATGATCATGTTGAAGTCTCCAAGAATGATCCAAGGGTCGGGGCAAGTCATCCTTCTAGCATTAAGCTCCACAAGGAAAAGGGTTTTCTGCTCATCCCCTTATGGCCCATAGACCACAGAAATCCACCAGGAGGTGCCATCTTTGAGATGCGCCATGCCAGTGAGAGAGTTAGCATCATGGTGGAAATGATCCAAGGTGAGACAGGTAGTGTCCCAGGAGAGGAGGATTCCTCCCCGGGTTTCCTTAGCCGGCAAGTAAGGAAAGCCGTCCAGGGACGGGCCTAGGCATTGCATGACAACAAATTGACCGATCACATCAAGTTTTGTCTCCTGGAGACACACAAAATTAACCCTAATGGACGCAATGAATTATCTAATGACTTTCCTCTTGGCCGGGTAGTTGAGACCACGGACGTTCTAGCACAAGATCTGTGGGCTACACTCCATAAGACAGGGAATGAGAGTACCCACACCAACGTCGTTCCTCACAGAACCCCAATTGCCAAAGTCTCTCCTCTAGCTAGGTCCACCATCGACGGCACACACTTGCCGAAAAGGGCCGCAATCACCTTCACGTGTTGTTCACGCAGTGGGGAATCGAACAAGTTCTTGACTTCTTGCACAGCTTCATCGTCTACCTCCTGGTCTTCAGGGACCAAACCCAAAGCTCTCAGAAGCACATTCTCCACCTTCGATGGCTTGGAGGAACTTGCACCCGCAGCTCTTTTGTCCGCTCTCATCATGCACTTTGGTGTGAAGGGCTCAGCCTCAGGTCGGAGAGCCGAGGCTTGAACCTCCTTGAGGAGCGGGGGCGCCTGTTTCTTGATGATGCTCGAACAAAATGTTTGAGGCGCGCAAACGCCACTTCTTCCTAAGGTGTCTTGCCGGTCGTGGATTCTGTAAGCTCCAAGTTGTTTTGCCCAGCAGTGTCAGCCAACACCAATTCTTGATTCACCACCAGTCGTTCCGAGGAGATGTCAGTCAAGGGGGTAGAATTTCTCGGGTCCTCCACGTCCGCTGGCTGCTGCAAGCCCATGTATGTATTGTGAGTGCATGGGCTGCATGGCTCCATCCCATCCCGAACAGGAGCATACAAGGGCGGCCCAGGGATCTGTGCCTCACCAGATTCTTCATTGGCCAATCCCAGGCCCACGCTGTCCTGTGGGCCAGGCGCAACTGGCGCCGTTGTTGGCCCTGCCTTGTTCGCATGCACTGGGATCATCTGTGGCTCCGTTGCCACGCGAGAATCACCAACAACCACCATCGGGCCCGCTCGAATTTCCCACACAGTGTGGGCCATCTCAGGCGCCACACGATCGACCACCAACTCCCTCTCGGCCCTTCTAGAGATCGCCAATTGGCTAGTTCCCAACGGATCAAAGCCAACCACCCTCGAGCTCGTCGTCACATGCTGGACCGGCTCCTCCGAAGGGGCGACAATGATTGAGGCCAGCTGTCGGGGGGATGACCCCCGGATACCCCAAAGACGGCGAGTCGGACGGGGTGCCCGCCTGCCCGGGCTGACTGCTCCACTCGGACGGCTGCTCCTGTTCGGCTGCTCCCGTCCGTCTGCTCTTGTCCGGCTCCTCCAGTCCGGCTGCTCCTGTCCGGCTGCCGGCTGCAGCCCAGCGAAGTCAGCTCCAGGCATCCCGTCGGACACGAGCTGACAGCACTATGGCTGACGGACTGCAGAGCCGGCCACCCTACCACAGACGGGCACTATTGGCCAATAGTGCCCCACTGTGCACCTTGATGCATCATGTCACCCTGCCCTAATAGTGGCGCACTGTTGCTTGTATCACGAGTCATATCACATGTCACCTTCAATAGTGTAATCAGGCCAAGTGGGCCACCCCTTGTCCCCTGGGCCTCCCTATATAGGAGGCACCATGGGAACTCACTGAAGGAGGCGAGCGAGGGAGCAGGCGAGCAAGGGAGCAGGCGAGCAAGCAAGCAAGCTGTCCAAGCTCTCCCCCATTCCTCTCTTTTCCCCACTTACTCTCACACGTGAGGCCATGGAAGGGAGCAGCCAGCTCCCTCTCCTTCCTCCCCAAATAGCTCCAGGAGCAACCATGTACCAAATGTACCTCATTTATACAGACATGCAGGAGTAAGGGTATTATCTCTCTGGAGAGGCCCGAACCTGGGTAAACCATTGCATGATATTTGCATACCCGTCCCAAATCATCCATGAAAACCTTGCCCTCACCTCGATAAGCCACCCCGTGGCATCCGCCTTCTCGCGTGACCCCCCATGAGAAAACCACGACACCATCTGTCGCCCCACGATGCCTCTGGGGTTGGCAGATCCGGCAGCGCCGCTGGATTGGACATGCGGCCAGGATTCAAACTCTCCCCCACTTGCCTTGTCCTAGCTGTGATCCGGCCAAAAGCTAAAGTCCTAACGACCAACCTATCCTGAACATGCAGCTTTGGGCCCTCACCCACCACGTCAGCGTGCGAGACCATAGGCGGCTACTTCCATGACTGAGCAGACTTTGCCGGCACCAGCCCTACCACGTACGATATCTCCCAGGTACCGCCGCCATCAGAACACACCGCTGGCAAGCCGCGCTCATCGCGGACACCGAACTGCCATCTACACTGCCTGCCTGGCGCACCACCGCCGCCACCCGGGGCGCCGTCCGAGTCCGGCAACCCACTCTGACCACTTCCAAATGACGAACCCAAGAACCATGGCTCCTCGAACTCTTCTGCATCAAATACCTTGTCAAGATGAATCAAGATCTTGTACTGCAGCAGGGGCGGCTTCGTCAACGGCGAGGACAGCCCTGGCTCTGGCACGGCAAGCCAGCGGAGCGAGGGAATTGCCTCTGGTTCAGCGGACCACGCCGAGACTTTGAAGGAGGAATGTTTGGACCTTGAGTGTGTCTCCGGGGTAACCGTATCAACCAGGCACGACGAGCCCAGCAGGGACTCCATCACCTCGTGATCCCAGGCATGGGGAGGGATACCTTCCAGTTCGAGATGCACCTTGAACTTGAGAACGGAGAGGACGGCTTGTGCTTGTCTGTTCCATGGCCTAAAGAAGAATCTAACTCCATCATGCACAAAGAGCAGAATAGCGCTGACTCTGTCCCTGAACTCAGCTTGCGCCAACACCATGAGGAAATCCTCCGGCCTATAAGTGATGACCGAAACCCACTCCTGATCGTTGCCGGCCTTGGTGCGAAGCGCCTCCTAGACAAAACCCGGCGAGATGTCGCACCGTGCGCCAGTGGCATAGACCACCATCGTGAATTGCAAATGCCGCTCCAAATCCTCCATGGACCGCGAGTGGAGAAAAATGCATAGGTCAGAAGGCACGCCGTCGGTCACCACGGGCAACACCAGACTCGGTGGCGGGATGGACGTCACCGGGAGACACGGCCAGATCGGGCGAGGCTCCAGAGACGTTGGCGGGGGCGGTGGAGGGGTGCCCGAGCGCGAGCCCGTAGGAACATGAGCCGGAACCGGCCCACGACGAGATGCATTCGCAGCAGCCTCCCTCCGCGGATCTTCTACCGGGATTGGACTCCTGGGTCTCTTGCAGTCGCGGGAACCGTGGCTGGATATCCCGTAGCGGATGCAAACGATGTCGTTGGTGCAGTCACGTTGGTAGTGGCCCTCGAGAAGGCATCTAAAGCACTTCCCCTCCATGTCCGGTGAGCACTCACATCGAGGCGAAGCGGAGCGCGAAGGACGAGCAGCCATGGCAAGCGCCCTCTCCTTCTACCGACGCCTCCAAAGCTCCTTCTTGGACGGCCTGGGATCTTCCCAACGCGCCTTCATGGGCCACTGCTTCAGACCACTGGAGGCCGCCGCCCGGTCCGCCGAGCCCTCCGAGTCCAAATAGATACCAAGGCCCGAGACCACAGGCCTCTGCCCTTGGTGACGGAAAACCGAGGAGACAGAGTGTTGGCTGCCCGCCATGGATGAGGGACGGGAGTGGAGGGGTGGGAGTGGCTGCCGCGGCCGGGTGGCACGCGGTGGGTGAGGTGGACATCGGCGCCGGAGTAGCGCACGGCGGTGCAGGGCTCTCTGCTCTCGCTCTCCTCTTCTGAAATATCCTTATTAAAAAATTTGTCAATGAGCAATATAAAAAAAATGCTTCAAATAGTTCCAAGAAAATGTTCTTGGAATTCCCACAAAATATTGGGATAAGGTAAAAATGCCAACTAATATTTTGGAATAGTAGAAACATTTAGTATTGGGCTTTTGAATTAATTTAACCCTATTTGCGTTGGATATATATATATATATATATATATATGTGTCCAATAATTCTGAGAACTATTATGTGGCATTGGAAAATTTCATTTAGTCCACATATATATTTTGAGTATTTACCAAAATGGTTTTCTATTTTGCAAAACCAAAACAAATGTTAGAAAACAAAGAAAAAAAAAGGGGGCAAATGCCATACATGTGGCTTGCTTGTCCCAGGTGGGAAGCCCAGCCCACCAGGGGTATAGGCGTCTTCCTCCTCGCGCCAGTAGGCAGAGGGGAAGGTAGTCACGACGCCGGCGTGTGCGCGCCACGCTGGCAGCAGCCTGCCTCCCTCCCCTAGGCCAGCGAGGCTATGGGGATAAGACCCCGGAGGCCGTCCGGATCCCTCTCTCCCTCTAATTCTCTCCTCCTTGCCTCTGCTCTACTCTCTCCCTCACCACCGGACACATGAAGCTTTGTCGGCGAGCCAACCGGAGTTGCCATCAACCGCAACCTCTCTGCGCTAAAGGAGTTGAGCTCGAACGCACCACATCACCGACGTCGCCCCTTCTTCAACCTTTGGTCGCATGACCTCCACCGCCAAATTCGTGAGCCACCGGACGCCTATGACCTCGTAGTTGCCTCTAAAGGATCTGTAGTGAGCCTCGGATGCTCCTCCCCTTCTCCCTGTGGTCCTTTCCGTCCGCCAGCTTGCGTCCCCGCCGGAACCCGAGCTCCTCGATATCGGTAATGGCGTGGCCATGGCCACAGCCTCCATGGCTCATGCCCGATCACCTCTGCGTGCTCCAAGAGCTCTAGTCAGTCCGCCTAGCCGCTTGCCTCGCTCTCCCGTGCCCCGCAATGTCAACCCCGCACCCACCCGAGCTCTAGCCAACGCCATCGCCGTCCCTGCGCTCAGCTCAGGCCATCCCAGCTCCGTCCATTTGCTTCCCGAGGTGCGTGGGAGCAAGGCCATTCGAATGAGCCCCTCCGCACGCCTTTTGGTCGCTGGAGAGCGAGTTCCGATGCGCCTCTACCGTGGTTTCACGTCGCCGGAGTTGAGCCGCCACTGGGGTGACATGGCCGGGCTTAATTGGCCACTAACCAGCTCCCCAGCCGCTAATAGTAGGCCCTTGCTGCGGGTCAAACCCTGATCAGATCGGGATTAGCCTTGGGTGAGTGACTAGTGGACCCCACTGGTCAGGTTTGACCTGGGACCAGCGTTGTTGACCCGTTGACGCAAGCCAGACGCAGTGCTGACGCCGTAAATAATTTCTATAATTAAAGTAATTTAGAAAATTCCAGAAATTAGTATAAACTTCAAAAATTCATAGAAAATAATTTGTAAGTCATATGAAAAAAAATTAGATAAGAAAATTTCTCAGAAAAATCGAATGACCCTGATCGTGACATTTTCATGCATGTTTGAGCAACTTAACCTGTTGGATAGGAAAATTTCACTAAAGCCATGTAAATGCTTATACATAGGTTTGAAATTGATCTATTTTGTTCAAATAACTCCCATTTAACTTGTGATCACTTGCATTAGACCAAACCAGCAACATATTGACATGTCATACTCATGCATCATTGTGAAGCATTTGCCGTGCTTAATTTATACCTTGTTCGGTCTTGTCGATAGGCTTGCGAGACGTAGTTATCGACGGCATCGAAGAACAATTGTGTTCTTTTCATAAACAGGCAAGCAACACCCCCCCTTGAGCATATTCGATACAATCCCACTCTCTCGCTCTTGCTCTCATTTCAACGCATTAAGACAACGTGATTCAACTGCTACTTTTGTTACGGTAGATGAACCCACTCCTTTGCATGGCCTGTCATTGTCATAGTAAATAGCTAAACCAAGCAACCTAGCATACCTAGCACTCCTTTGCATGACCATGTTGTGCTATAACCCTATTATGCTTGCTATGCTTAGAGTTGTGTCAGGTCTGATTCATCTGGGTGATGAGTCGGAGTGAAATGGATGTGTCCTGGTGATGAGGGTTAAGTGCTGAACCCATTTGGTAAAGGTAGCGATGAGAGTCCATGTAGGAGTACATGGTGGGCAGTCTCATTGAAGCCGCTCGTAGGAGCTGAGTTCCGTGTTTGTGTTCCAAGACTAGCTACTACCGCACATTGGGTTCCGGTAACTCAACCCCTCTCGGTTATTAACCTAGCCTGTCCTCAGTCCAGGAGTCACAGTAGTTTGAAATGTTGATAGGTGTGCCACGGCCTGCGAACTGGATGAATGACCCAATCAGGACTGGCTTGGGGCCCTGCTCAGAACATTTGAGTCCCTGTCGGAAACCTCGGCCGGACTTCCATTATGGGTTCCAACTCAAATAGGCGACTGCCTTGGATGTGATTTGTTGAAGGTTAACATACGTGGCCGACTCCCTTGTTGGGCTTCCGCTTGAAGGTTGCCGAGGTGCCTTTTTATGTGCACATGGTGATAAGTGGCGGGAGAATGTGTGATGAAGTACACCCCTGCAGGGTAAACTATCTATTTGAATAGCTGCTTCCGCGGATATGGACTACTTGGAGACTTGCATTGTTCATAGACAACTTTAAGTGGATACTCTAAAATGCACCAAACAAGTGTGAGTGTTATGGATGGCTTCTTGTAGGAAGACGAGAGAATCCATAGTGTTGTATTTTGATGGTGAACATGTGGACTCGTGTATGCTCTCTCGTGTAATGAGATGGTGAACATGTGGACTCGTGTATGCTCTCTCATAGGGAGACAAGAGAGTAGTTATATGTTGGATACTTGTCGTAGACTAGCTTATCCAAAGGTCAAAGCTGGCATTCTACAGTAAACCCCACAACCCCGTTCACTAATACATGATGCATATGTAGATAGTTCTGATGTAAGACTTCCTAAGTACCTTCATACTCACCGTTTCTTATTTACATTTTTGCAGAGATAGACGTTGTTCAGTTATGTTTCTTCTGATGTTGGCATCGACGGATTAGCTTAGTAACCTAGGCAGAAGTCTGGCTCCTATGGTAGGGTACTTGTAGCTTTTTAGGCTCTTCTAGACGCTTTTGTAGATCTCTGTACTCAGACATGTAACTTCCACTTGTTGTTTGTATGCTCTGAATGTTCGGTCATGTGACCCCTCCTGCTTGTAACATTATACTATGTTGTCTCCTCAGAGCATCCTAAATAAATGTTATGTTGTAAAGTTTTGTTGTGATGCCATGTTGTATCTACGCATATTGTGCATAGTGTTGTACGATTGAAATGCATTGATATGTGTGGGATTTGACACCTAGTTTTGTGCCTTTAGTAGCCTTCTTTACGGGGAAAAGCCTCTTTGTGCTTCCACCGAGCCTTGGTAGCTTGCTACTGCTCCGGACACATTGATTGACCGGCATGTATCCTTCTTTGCTGTTATGTTTGTCCCTTCAGGGAAATATCTCGCAGTGTAATGGAGTCCCTATAGCTGCTACGACTCATCTACGTGCAGTGATGACATTTATGTCCCACGGCGTAATGGAGTCCTTGTAGCTTGCTATGACTCGTCTACACACGCTGATAACCGACACCTGCATTGCTGGGTTACGTATGTCTGTACCTGTACGGTTGTGCCACTTTGGTCTATAACTAGTCATGTCGACCCGAGTTCTTTGACAAGTGAATGCTAGCGACATGTTCATATCCGTGAGCCAAAAGGCGCAAACGGTCCCGACCAAGGTAAGGTGGCAGCCATGGGGTACCATGCGTGAGGCTGCAAAGTGGTGTGACATGTTACAGTATGGATTCATATGGCTTAGGATCGGGGTCCCGACAGCGTTGGTATCAGAGCTGAACTGCCTGTAGGTTCACGAAGCCAAACTGGTCGATGTTGAGTCCAGCAATGCTTTAAGGGAATTGATTGTGGAAGGGAACGTAAGGCTCTTTTTACTCCTTTCCTCAAGTTACTCTATTCTGGGTCACTCTCTTCCTTTCTATGGGGATTAAGAACTAGGCTTCTTAGCTATTTGCTAGGATGACGAGTTACTGGGCCACAGACTCATAAAATGGTTGTTTGACAAGTTTTGTTCCCATCAGAATTGTTTGAAGTGATGCCCATGTTCTCTTTGTGCCTTGAACCATGATGTTGAGATGTTATGCTGGCCAAATCTTGTGCAGGTTGCCTCATATTTCATGCCCGTACAACCATTATGCTGTCCGAGTTCACCTAGGATTCCTGGTGTTATAGTGATGTTCCTTGATTTTGAACCCTAATTGTTTTCTTCAGGATTTCGCTAGTTAATCGGAGATCTACCGGTCGTAGTCAGAACCATGGAGATGGTAGGGATGAGGAGGATCCTCCCAACCCGCCCTTGTTGGCGGCGGTTATGCTAGAAATTGAGAGTAACAAGCGTTCCACCAACCGTCTGTTGGAGCACATCAAGCAGAATACAGGCCATCATCGCAATGAGCTAGTATCCATGAGAGACTTCATCAAGTTGCAACCGCCCACCTTCCATAACTCCATTGAGCCACTTGATGCAGATGAGTGGCTCCGAAGTATCAACAACAAGCTACGTTATGCAAACGTGGCTAAAGGAAACAAGGTCACCAATTGCGCATATCACCTTGAAGGTCCTGCCAGCCTGTGGTGGGAGAATTTTGAGGCCATGTGTCCTGCAGGCCAAGCTATTTCATGGAAGGAATTTTGTGAAGCTTTTCGTGAGCATCATATTCCACAAGACCTGATAGATCGTAAGCAAGAAGAATTCAGCAATCTGACCCAAGGCAAGATGGATGTGGATGCCTATAGTCGGGAGTTTGGACGCCTCGCGCGTTATGCCCCAGAAAAAGTATCGACATATGCCAAGAAGCAAGCAAGGTTTAGGAAAGGCCTTAACCAGAAGCTTCGTCATGATCTCAGTCTGCATGAGTTCATCAGTTTCCAGGCTCTTGTGAACAAAGGAATCCAAGCGGAGACAAGCCGGATGACCTACGAGGAATCCCGAAAGCATATCCGTGATGTTGGATCATCTTCAACATCTACATCCCAGAAGCGTAGGATATGGATCCCAAAAATTGCTCTGAGATATGCACCGAGGCCATCCAATGTGGCGCCTCCTCTACCGATGCCATGTGCTCCCCAAAAGAACCTCATCAACCAAGTGGTCAACCTAGATGCACGTCCCACTCATGGAGCATGCTTCAAATGTAGCCAGCCAGGGCATTACTTAAGATATTGCCCTTTGCGAGCAAATGTTCCACCCTCTTCAACTATTGGTGTTGTTCGTTGCAAAACGCCACCCAAGAAGCCTAATGCCAGGTCAGTTGTTTATTCCCATGGATGTGTGCCCCATGTAACTACAAAAGAAGCTAAAGATGATGCTAATGTCGTGCTTGAGATTCTCCTTGTCAATTCTAACCCAGCTTCAGTTCTGTTTGACTCAGGAGCATCCCACTCCTTCATCTCTGAATGTTACGCCTCTTTGCATAACATTGCTTTCGAAGTTATGCCCTCTCCATTAGTAATTCAAAGTCCAGGTTCCAAATGGCAAACTAATGCAGTAAGCCATGGGAACCAAATCCTTGTTGATGGTTTAGTATTCCTTGCTTCTCTGATAGCTCTCAAGTCTTCGGACATCAATATCATTTTGGGGATGGACTGGATGACATCTCATCATGCCAAAATTGATTGTTTCTCTAGGTCTGTTCAGCTTACCCATCCTTCTGGCTAGATAGCAAAGGTCCAAACCCGCCTTCCAGAGTGCATGATTTATTCTGTCAATGCTAATCCTCTTCTAGACTTGAAAACATCCCGGTAGTCCGTGACTTCCCGGATGTGTTTCCAGAAGAATTGCCACGTGTTCCCCCTAAATGAGAAGTAGAGTTTGTCATAGAATTTATTCCAAGAATCACTCCAATTGCTATAAGGCCCTATAAGATGTCTCCCCAAGAGCTAGCTGAGCTTAAGATCCAACTCGATGAATCTTTAAAGAAAGGTTTCATCCGTCCTAGTTCTTATCCATGGGCTTGTCCAGTCCTCTTCGTTAAGTAGAAGGATGGTACAGATCTGATGGTTGTAGATTATCGACCAGTTAATTTGGTCACGATAAAGAACAAATATCCGCTCCTCGGGATCAATGATCTGTATGATCAGCTCACTAGATCCGCAGTCTTTCCCAAGATGTATTTGAGATTAGGATATAATCAAATCAAAATCGGGAATAGGGGCATTCCAAAGAAGGCCTCTTTCACTCATTATGGCAAATATGAGTACACCCTCATGTCCTTCAGTCTAACCAATGACCCAGCCACCTTCTCCCGCTTAATGAATTCGATCTTCATGGAGTATTTGGACAAATTTGTCATGGTTTACCTCGATTATATCCTCATATACTCGAAGAACAAAGAAGAACATGCTGAGCATCTTAGGCTGGTATTGATGAAACTCCGGGAGCACCACCTTTACACCAAATTCTCCAACTGAGAATTCCAGTTGGCAGAAGTGATCTATCTAGACCACGTAATCTCTACAAAAGGTATTGCTGTCAATCCCGAGAGATTTCAAGCTGTCCTTGACTAGAGTAGACCTGAATCGGTGAAGCAAGTTAGGAGTTTCCTTGGCTTAGCAAGCTACTATTGCTGCTTCATTAAGAACTTCTCCAAAGTTGCAAAACCTCTAGATGAACTCCTCAAGAAAGATACGAAGTTCGAGTGGACTCTAAAGTGTGAGGAAAGTTTTCAGGAGTTGAAAAGACGACTGGCTACTATCCCGGTACTTGTACCCCTGGATCTCACAAAGGACTTTGTTATCTACGGTGATGCTTCGCGACAAGGTCTAGGTTGCAATCTTATGCAAGATCATCATGGGCCTACGCATCTCGACAGTTGCATCCACGTGAGGAGAATTATCCAACACACGATCTGGAACTTACCGCAGTAGTCCATGCACTTGTAATTTGGCGACAATACCTTTTGGGTAATCATTGCAAAATTTACAGTGATCACAGAGTCTCAAATATATATTCACCCAACCGGATTTGAATCTCAGGCAAAGACAGTGGATTGAGTTGATTACAGACTACAACTTAGGAATATCTTACACCCCAGGCAAAGCCAATGTCATGGCTGATGCACTAAGTCGTAAATCCTATTGTAACAACCTCATATTGCTACAAAGTCAACCACTTCTGTACGAGGAATTTCATAAGTTAAATCTTCACATTGTTCCTCGAGGATCCCTTCTACCTTGGTGGCGAAACCGACTCTTCAGGATCAGATCATAGAAGCCCAGAAGCATGATACGGGAATTTCCCGAATCAAGAGCAACATCGCCAAGGGAGTTGCTCATTCTTTCTCGATAGATGATCAAGGTGTTGTATTATTTGAGGACTGCTTGGTGGTTCCCAAGAAGAAACAACTTCGAGAATGGATCCTTAAGGAAGCTCATGAATCTCCTCTCACGATTCATCTCGGTAGTACAAAGATGTATCGGGACCTATGCCAGAGGTTCTGGTGGAACTGGATGAAGAAAGAAATTGCTCAATTCATTGCTAACTGCGATGTTTGTCATTGTGTTCAAGCAGAGCATCAAAGGCCTGCTGGCACCCTTCAGCCCTTGGCTATTCCCGTGGTCGGTATGGATTTCATCACCGGTTTTCCAAAGACAAAGAAAGGAAATGATGCCATTTTTGTGGTCATCGATCGCCTTTCAAAAGTTGCTCATTTCCTTCCAGTTCGAGAAAGTATAACTTCTAGTTAGTTAGAAGATCTGTATATTTCTTGAATAGTTTCTCTTCATGGTGTTCCTCTAGAAATCAATTCTTATCATGGAAGAATTCACTTCTCGATTTTGGGAAAGTTTCCAAAATGCTATGGGAACCCATCTCTCCTTTAGCACCGCTTATCACCCTCAGTCAAGTGGTCATGTAGAAAGAGTTAATCAAATTCTTGAAGATATGCTCAGAGCCTATGTTATCTCATTCTGAATGAATTGGGAGAAATGTCTTCCATTCACCGAATTTGCTTATAACAACAACTTCCAGTCTAGTCTGGGCAAAGCTCCTTTCAAAGTTCTGTATGGACGAAGATGTCAAACGCCATTAAACGGGGCAGAAATCGGTGAAAGACAATTCTTTGGCCCAGATATGATCCAGGATGCAGAAGAGCAAGTTCGCATCATTCATGAAAATTTGAAAACCACCCAATCTCGTTAGAAGAGCCAATATGACCGTCGTCATAAGGAAGTAAGTTATGAAGTTGACGAGAAGGCTTATGTTTGGGTTTCACCTCTCAAGGGTACCCATCGTTTCGGTATCAAAGGTAAATTGGCTCCTCGTTACATCGGTCCTTTTCGCATTCTCGCTAAACAAGGATAGGTTGCCTACCAATTGGAACTACCCCCGCAACTTTCCATAGTTCATGATGTGTTCCACGTTTCTCAACTCAGGCGTTGCTTCAAGGATCCTATCCTTGAAGTAGACCACGAAACACTTGATCTTCCAGATGATCTTTCATATCAAGAACATCTTGTTCGTATTCTTGATTAAACTGAGCGTAGCACTCGAGTATCAGCATCAAGTTTCTCAAGGTTCAATGGTCACACAATTCCGAGGATGAAGCAACCTGTGAGCGCGAAGATCGTCTTTGGCTTGAGTGCCTTGCACTCTGCCAATGCATTCATGCATGGATTTAAATTTCAATGAAAATGAATTGAGGAGATGATCAAGCGTCCCGTTCAAATTTTTGTCACGGAGCAATCTAAAAAAATGCTTCAAATATTTCCAAGAAATGTTCCTGGAAGTCCCAGAAACAATTTATATTGGGCTTTTGAATTAATTTAACCCTATTTTACATTGGATACATATTATATATATAAATATATATGTCCAATAATTCCGAGAATTATTATGGTGCATTGGAAAATTTCATTTAGTCCACATATATATTTTCAGCATTTACCAAAATGATTTTGTATTTTGCAAAACCAAAACAAATGTCAGAATAGAAAAAAACTAAAAGAAAAGGGGCAAAGGCCTCACCTATGGCTTGGCTGGCCCAGGTGGGCAGCCCAGCCCACAAGAGGCAGAGGCGTCTTCCTCCTCGCGCTAGTAGGCAGATGGGAAGACAACCACGACGCCCACGCATGCGCGCCATGCCGGCAGCAGCCTACCTGCCTCCCCCAGGCCAGCGAGGTGATGGGGATGAGACCCTAGACGCCATTCGGATCCCTCTCTCCCTCTCAATTCTCTCCTCCTTGCCCCTTGCTCTGCTCTCTCCCTCACCGCCCAAGAGCCGCTGCCGTTGTTTGCTGCCGTCGTGGCCACCGGCCACCTCAAGCTTTGCCGACGAGCCCACCGAAGTCGCCATCAACCGCAGCCTCTCTGCACTAAAGGAGTTAAGCTTGAATGCACCGCATCGCCGACGTCGCCCCTTCTTCAACCTTCGGTCATCGGATCACCACCACCAAATTCGTGAGCCACCGGACGCCTCCGACCTAGTCGTTGCCTCTAAAGGATCCACAATGAGCCTCTAATGCTCCTCCCCCTCTCCCTGTGGTCCTTTCCGTCTGCTAGCTAGCGTCCCTGCCGGAACCTGAGCTCCTCGCCACCGGCAATGGCATGGCCATGGCCACAGCCTCCATGGCTCGTGCCTGACCACCTTTGCATGCTCCTGGAGCTCTAGTGAGTCCTCCCAGCCGCTTGCCTCGCTTGCCCATGCCCCGCAACATCAACCCCGCACCCACCCGAGCTCTGGCTGCCGCCACCGCCATCGTTGCGCTCCGCTCAGGCCACCTTAGTTCCGTCCGCTTGCTTCCCAAGATGTGCAGGAGCAAGGCCGTTCAAACGAGCCCCTCCGCGTGCCTTTTGGTCGCTGGACGGCGAGTTGTAATGTGCCTCCGCCGCGGTCTCACATCGCCGGCGTTGAGCCGCCGGTGGGGTGACGTGGTCAGGCTTAATTAGCCACCAACCAGCTCCCCCAACCACTCAGAGAGGGCCCCAGCTACTGGTCAAACCCCGGTCGGAGCGGGATTAGCCCTGGGTCACTAACCAGTGGACCCCACTGGTCAGCTTTGACCTGGGACCAACGCTGTTGACCCGTTGACGCAAGCCTGACGCAGTAAATAATTTCTTTAATAAAACTAATTCAGAAAATTCCAGGAATTAGTATAAACTTCACAAATTCATAGAAAATAATTTGTAAGTCAGATGAAAATAATTTATATATTAAAATTTACCAGAAATATCCAAAGAATCTGACGGTGGCATTTTCATGCATGTTTGGGCAACTTAAACCTGCTGGATAGGACAATTGCACTAAAGGCATTGAAATGCTTATACATGGGTTTGAAATTGATCTATATTGATCAAATAACTCCCATTTAACTTGTGATCACTTGCATTAGACCAAACAAGTAACATATTGACATGTCATACTCATGCATCATTGTGAAGCATTTGCTGTGGTTAATTTATACCTGGTTCGTTCTTGTCGATAGACTTGCGAGACGTAGTTATCGACTACATCTAAGACCAATTGAGTTCTTTTGATAAACAGGCAAGCAACCCCCCCCCTTGAGCATATTCGATACAATCCCACTCTCTCGTTCTTGCTCTCATTTCAATGCATTAGGACAACGCGATTCAACTGCTACTTGTGTTGCGGTAGATGAACCCACTCCTTTGCATGACCTATCATTGTCACAATAAATAGCTAAACCAAGCAACCTAGCATACTTGGTAGATGCTTGAGCCATGTTGTGCTATAACCCTGTTATGCTTGCTATGCTTAGAGTTGTGTTAGGTCTGATTCATCTGGGTGATCGGCCGGAGTGAAATGGATGTGTCCTGGTGATGAGGGTTAAGTGTTGAACCCGTTTGGTAAAGGTAGTGACGAGAGGCCATGTAGGAGTACATGGTGGGCAGTCTCACTGAAGCCGCTCATAGGAGCTGAGTTCCGTGTTTGTGTTCCAAGACTAGCTACTACCACACATTGGGTTCCGGTAACTCGAGCCCTCTCGGCCTATTAACCTACCTTCTTCTCAGTCCAGGAGTCGCAATAGTTTGAAATGTTGATAGGTGTGGCATGTCTTGCAAAGTGGATGAATGGCCCAATCGGGATCAGCTTGGGGCCATGCTCACAACGTTTGAGGCCATGTTGGAAACCGCGGCCGGACTTCCATTATGGGTCCCAACTCAGATAGGCGACTACCTTGGACGTGAGTCATTGAAGGTTAACGTCTGTGGTCGACTCCCTCGCTGGGCTTCCAGTTGAAGGTTGCCGAGGTGCCTTTTTATGTGCACATGGCGATAAGTGGAAGGAGCATGTGTGACGAAGTACACCCGTGCAGGGTAAACTATCTATTCAAATAGCCGCGTCCGCAGATATGGACTACTTGGAGACTTGCATTGTTCATAGACAACTTTAAGTGGATACTCTAAAATGCACCAAACAAGTGTGAGTGCTATGGATGGTTTCTCGTAGGAAGACGAGAGAGAATCTATAGTGGTGTATTGAGATGGTGAAGATGTGGACTCATGTATGCTCTCTCATGTATTGAGATGGTGAACTTGTGGACTCGTGTATGCTCTCTCATAGGGAGACAAGAGAGTAGTGATATGTTGGATACTTGTCGTAGACTAGCTTAGCCAAAGGTCAAAGCTGGCATTCTGCAGTAAACCCGAGAACCCCGTTCACTGATACATCATGCATATGTAGATAGTTCTGATGTAAGACTTGCTGAGTACCTTCATACCCACTATTTCTTATTTACATTTTTGTAGAGATAGACGTTGTTCAGTTATGTTTCTTCTGACGTTGGCATCGACGAATTATCATAGTAACCCAGACAGAAGTCTGGCTCCTATGGTAGGGTCGTTGTAGCTTTTCAGGCTCTTTTAGCCGCTTTTGTAGATGTATGTACTCAGACATGTAACTTATGCTTTTTTTTGTATGCTCTAAATGTTGGGTCATGTGACCCCTCCTACTTGCAACATTATAGTATGTTGGCTCCTCGGAGCCTCCTCAATAAATGTTATGTTGTAGAGTTTTATTGTGATGCCATGTTGTATATACGCATATCGTGCATAGTGCGTGTATGATTGAAATGCATTGGTATGTGTGGGATTCGACACCTAGTTGTGTGCCTTTAGTAGCCTTGTTTACAGGGAAATGCCTCTTTGTGCTTCCATTGAGCCTTGGTAGCTTGCTAATGCTCCGGAGACATTGATTGACCGACATGTATCCTTCTTTTCCGTTGTGCTTGTCCCTTAGGGGAAATGTCTCACAGTGTAGTGGAGTCCTTGTAGCTTGCTATCACTCGTCTACACATGCTAATGACTGACACCTGCATTGTTGGGTTACGTATGTCTGTTCCTGTATGGTTGTGGCACTTGGGTCTATAACTAGTCATGTCGACCCAGGTTCTTTGACGTGTGAATGCTAGCGACATGTTCATATCCATGAGACAAAAGGCGCAAGCGGTCCCGGCCAAGGTAAGGTAGCAGCCATGGGTTACCGTGCTCGAGCCCGCAAAGTGGCATGACATGTTACAAGATGGATTCATATGGCTTAGGATCGGGGTCCCAACAGTATGCATTAGAGACAACTACATTCACTTTAAATAGGGCACCATCTAAGTCTGTTGAGATGACACCGTATGAATCATGGTTTGGTAGAAACCTAATCTATCATTTCTCAAAGTTTGGGAGTGCAACGCTTATGTCTGATAAGATCGAACCGAAAGCGAAGAAATGTGTCTTCATAGGATACCCAAAAGATACAGTTGGGTACACCTTCTATCTCAGATCCGAAGGCAAAGTGTTTGTCTCTAAAATGGGTCATTGCTCGAGAAAGAGTTTCTTTCGAAAGAATTGAGTGGGAGGAAAGTAGAACTTGATGAGATTGTTGAACCTTCACTTCAGTTGGATAGTAGCACGATGCAGAAAGATGTTTCTGCGGCGCCTACACAAGGTGAAGAAGAAGCAAATGATGATGATCATGAAGCTTTAGATCAAGTTGCTACCAAACCCCATAGGTCAACAAGGACTCGTATCGCCCCTATGTGGTATGTCAATGTTGTCTTGGACGTCATGTTGTTAGATAACAGTGAACCTACGATCTATGAAGAAGCGATGGTGGGCACAAATTCTGACAAATGGCTAGGATCCTTGAAATCCGAGAACGGATCCATTTATGAAAACCAAGTATGGACTTTGGTAAGACTTGTCCGTTGAACGGCAAACTGTTGAGTACAAACGGAACTTTAAGAAGAAGACAGACGTTGATGGTAAATGTCACCATTTGTAGAGCTCGACTTGTCGCAAAGAAGTTTCTGACAAGTTCAAGGAGTTGACTACGATGAGACTTTCTCAGCCGTAGTGATGCTAAAGTCTGTTGGAATTATGTTATTAGTTTCTGCATTTTTCAATTATGAAATCTGGCAGATGGATGCCAAAACATCGTTTCCTTAACGATTTACTTGAGGAAAGGTTGTATGTGATACAACTAGAAGGTTTTGTCAGTCCTAAGGATGCTAAAAGGTATGCAAGCTCCAGCGATACTTCAGAATTTATGCTTTGGTGAGGTGATCAAAGTTTTTGGGTTTATACAAAGTTTATGAGAAACTTGTATTTACAAGAAAGTGAGTGGGAGCACTACAGAATTTCTAATAAGTATATGTGGTTGACATATTGTTGATCAGAAATAATGCAGAATTTTTGGAAAGCATAAATGGTTGTTTGAAAAGAGATTTTCAAAGGAAAACCTGGATAAAGCTACTTAATTGTTGGGCATCGAGATCTATAGAGATAGATCAAGACGCTTGATAAGATTTTTCAATGAGTACATACCTTGACAAGATTTTGAAAGAGTTCAAAATGGATAAGTCAAAGAAGGAGTTCTTGCCTGATTTGTAAGGTGTGAAGTTGAGTAAGACTCAAAGCTCGACCACAGTAGAAGAAAAAGAAAGGACGAAGGTCCTCCCCTATGCCATGGGCTCTATATAGTGTTCCATGTTGTGTACCGCACATGTGTGTGCCTTGCCATGAGTCTTTCAAGGGGTACAAGAGTAATCCAGGAGTGGGTCACTAGACAGCGGTCAAGATTATCCTTAGTAACTAGAGGACTAAGGAAACATTTCTCAATAATGGAGGTGATAAAGAGTTCATCGTAAAGAGTTACGTCGATTCAAGCTTTAACACCAAATTCGGATAACTCTTAGGACTAATCCGGATACCTATAGTGGAGCAGATATTTGGAATAGCTCCAAGTGGAGCATGGTAGCAGTATCTATAGTATGACATAGAGATTTGCAAAGTACACACGGATTTAAATGTTTCAGACTCGTTGACTAAAACCTCTGTCACATGGAAAACATGATCATACCCAATAACTCATTCGGTGTTAGATTCATAACAATGTAAATCACATAGCAATGTGAGCTACATTATTGACTCTAGTGCAAGCGGGAGACTATTGGAAATATGCTCTAGAGGAAATAATAAATTGGTTATTATCATATTTCCTTGTTCATGGTAATCATTTATTAACCATGCTATAATTGTCTTGACTGGAAACTCGGATACATGTGTGGGTACATAGACAACAGGGTGTCGCTAGTACGCGTGTAATAGACTAGCTCATTGATCAAAGATGGTCAAGGTTTCCTAGACATAGACATGAGATGTCACTTGATAACGGGATCACATCATTAGGAGAATGATGTGATGGACAAGACCCAAACTATAAACATAGCATATGATTGTGTCAGTTTATTGCTATAGTTTTCTGCATGTCAAGTATGTATTCCTATGACCATGAGATCATGCAACTCACTAACACCGGAGGAGTACCTTGTATGTATCAAATGTCACAACGTAACTGGGTGACAATAAAGGTGCTCTATAGGTATCTCGGAGGGTGTCTGTTGAGTGGGCATGGATGAAGACTGAGAATTGTTACTTTGTGTGACGGAGATGTATCTCAGGGCCCACTCGGTAATAAAACATCACAATGAGCCTTGCAAGCAATGTGACTAAAGAGTTAGTCACAGGTCTTGTATTACATAAGAAGTAAAGAGACTTGTCGGTCACGAGATTGAACTAGGTATAGAGATACCGACGATCGAATCTTGGGCAAGTAACATACCAAGAACAAATGGAACAACATACGGGATTAACTGAATCCTTGACATAGAGGTTCAACCAATAAATATTATAGTAGAATCTGTAGGAACCAATATGGGCATCCAGGTCCCGCTATTGTTTATTTACCGTAGAGGTGTCTCGGTCATGTCTACATAGTTCTCGAACCTGCAGGGTCTACACACTTAATGTTTGGTGACGTTTCGGTAGTATTGAGTTATGTATTGTCACAACCCTAGCAAGTTGTCCTTGGTTAGCATTATGTTTGCATCATCATTCATCATCATTGCATTAACTTGAAATGGGGAGAAGGAAAAAGAAACCTCAAGCACTTAATGAATTAAAGAAATTCAAGTTTAATGAAATTTCAACAAATCCAAAATGCCCATCAAAATATTCCCTATGTTTGATAATTAAGGACATGGATATACCAGGGACCATTCTAATTATTTGAACAATTTAAATAATTTAAATTAATGATTTAAGCCTCTGAAAATGATAAATAAAGGAAATATCATTAATTATGTTATCAAATTATTTTGGAATATTTTCAGAAAAGTTTGAGATAATCAAACTATTGTCTATATAATACTTGGAGTATTTTTCAACTAGACTTTTATACCTGAAAGAAATAAAAAAATGTTAGAAAAGAAAACAGAAAACAGAATAAAAGGAAAAGGAAGAAGAGCACCTGGCCCAAGTGGGAGGCCCAACCCAGCCCGTCAGGGGTGGGGAGGTCATCTCCCACCTCCCGCCAGTAGGCAGCGAGGTGTCGACCGCGCGCTTGCTGGCCTCCACCTCCTGCTTGCCACAGACCTGGCTGCTCCCCTGCCTTCTCCTGCGCTTGGAAGATGCGAGGAGCCTCCCCCGAGCCCATTCCCTCTCCTCCCTTCTTCCCTGTCTCTCTCTCTCATTTCCCCTGCCGAGAGCCGCCACCGCCGGCCGTCGATTCGCCGCCGTCGCTGCCTCCCTGAGCCCGCTGATCAGCTCCCCGGAGTCCCCGTGAGCTCCTCTTCCTCCTCCCCGGGCTTCCCCTCTCTCTAGTGCTCCCTAGCTAGCTCCGGCCGCGGCCACGAGCTCGTTTCCGGCGAGCTCCGGTGACCCCGCAGCCTCCTGTGACCCCTGTTGGATGCGGGCGAGCATGAGCTGCTCGCCAGTGGCCTCAGCTCGTCGAATGGGCACGTGAGGGCAAAACCCGATCGTCGCCGCTGTCTCTGTTGGTCACCGGCGACGTGCCATTGGCTAACTCCGGCAGGTTTGACCCCAGTGGGCCCTGGCTTGACCCTATGGGTCAATGACTGGTGGGCCCCGGTCCTGTTTAGTTTTAGGTTAATCAGTAATTAGTTTAATCATTTTTGTTAGTTAATTGTGTCACTGACAGTGGGCCCTACTAGATTAATTAGTCAGGATAATTAATTAAAACAAAATTGTTTAGTAATGAGTCAATGACAGACGGGCCCCACCGGTCAGATTTGACCTGGAGCGGGTCTGTTGACCAGCTAACGTCAGGATGACGTCAGGCTGATGTCATAATCCCATTTTCTGATTTAAAAAATAATTCCAGAAAATGTTTAAAACTTTGAAAAATCATATAAAATAATCTGTAAGTCAAATGAAAATAATTTATATATGAAAATTTATCAAAAAAATCCAATGAATCCAATGGTGCTATTCCCCTGCGTGTTAGAGCAACCTAAATAGGTGAACATGGAAATTTATCATTAGGTTAATATATGGAATTTGAAAGGAGAACAACTTTGAACCTATATTCGAATCTATTTTAAATTGACATGATCACTAGTTATGTTAGCTCACCCATGCATATTACTATGCCATGATCATGCATCATATTGTTGCACTTGCTTGTATTGAATGCTCTTATCGGCGTTGCGGTAGGCACTAATCCGGAAGATACTACCCCGTATCCTGACGAAGGAGAGAACTCCTCCGCAACTCAGCAAGGCAAGCAACCCCATTGATCATTCCGATATCATCCCACTCTCTCGCTCCTGCTCTTGTTTATTGCATTAGGACAAACGGTCGCATGTCAGTCATACATGATAGATGATCCTATTCCTATGCATGACCTGATCTTGTCACAGTAAATAGCTAAACCTTGCAACCTACCATACCTGGTAGATGCTTGTGCCATGATGTGCTTAGCTTACTTTGCGTGCTATGCTTGCTATGCTTAGAGTTGAGTCAGGTCTGATTCATCTGGGTGATTAACTGAGTGAAACAGTGTTGTCCAATGTGATGAGCTCATACTGAATACGATTTGGTAAAGGTAGCGATGAGAGGCTATGTAGGAGGACATAGTGGGTTGTCTCATTGGGACCGTTCTTAGGAACTGGGTTCCGTGTTTATGATCCAAGACTAGGTACTACCACATGTTGGGCCCTGAAATATGATCCCGCTCGACTCATTAGTTGCTTAGTCCTTGGTCCAGGTAATACAAGTAGTTTCTGGTGTTTATAGCATGCTGGAGGTCGTGCGTAGCCCTGATCCTCGGGGTGGGTTATGACGCGGTAGGCAGTGGCACGGTGTACCAAGGGTCGCCCGAATGGTGGGCTTGGGAACCCCGCGCACATCATTTGGGACCGTAGTGGAAACTTCGGACGGACCTCCGTGCGGGTTCAGTCTCAAATAGGCGATAGCCTGGACTAGAGGTATTATGTGATTGACGGTCGTGGCCGACTCCCTCGCTGGGCATCCGCTTGAAGGTTGCCGAGGTGCATGGTTTATGGCACACAGCGATAAGTGGCAAGAGCATGTGTGAAGAAGTACACCCCTACAGGGAATGAAACTATTCGAATAGCCGCGTCCTCGGATATGGACTACTTGGAGAACTTATGTTGTTCATAGATAATCAAATGGATACTTCTAAAAATATCAAGACAAGTGTGAGTACCGTGGATGGCACTCTTCCGGAAGGGGAAGGTGAATCCATGGTAGTGTATTGTGATGGAGATAGTGGACTCGTGTGCGATAACTAAAATTGTAACAAAGAGTTTAAAACTGAGTAGTGTAGGTTAGCCATGAGTCAAAGCTGGCATTGCTGCTTAAACTCCACCACTCCCCCTTGTTGATACATGAGCATAAATAGACTAGGACTGTTTTGAAGACTTGCTGAGTATGTTTGTACTCATCCTTGCTTAATTAATGTTGCAGAAGAGAGCCAGGACCCATCAGGTGGGTTCTATCTAGACGTTGACGATGCCGAATAGATGGTGTCCCAGCTACGATCTTGCCCGTGTGGTGGATTGTAGATAGTCAGGCCGTGTGCCTCTTTTCTATTTTCGCCGTCTGTACTCAGACAGCTTAAGTTTCCGCTGGCTTGTATGACTTTGTTTGTATGACTTGAGTGTCGGGTCATGTGACCCCTATCTGTAAGAACATATTATGCAAGGCTCGTCTGAGCCTCTTAAATAAAAGTCATGTTGTTGTATGGTTATGTTGTGATGCCATAGTTGTATCTATGCATATCGAGAATGTCGTGCGTACGTGTGACGTGCAACGGTATGTATGGTATCCAACACCTAGTCGTGTGCCTTTAGTAGTACTCTTTACGGGAAACTGCCTCTTTGTGCTTCCACCGAGCCATGGTAGCTTGCTACTGCTCCGGACACATTAATTGACCGGCATGTATCCTTCTTGCTGTTGTGTCTGTCCCTTCGGGAAAATGTCTCGCAGTGTAATGGAGTCCCTGTAGCCTGCTATGACTCGTCTACGTGAAGTGATGACATTCGTGTCTCGCGACGTAATGGAGTGTTGGTAGCTTGCTATGACTCGTCTACACACGCTTGAGGCCGCCACCTGCATTGCTAGGTTATGTATGCCTGTTTCCGTACGGATGTGCCACTTGGGTTCTATGACTAGTTATGTCGGCCCGGGTTCTTTGTCTTTGTGATTGCCGGCGACATGTTCACATACGTGAGCCAAAAGACGCAAACGGTCCTGGCCAAGGTAAGACTGCAGCCGTGGAGTACCGTGCATGAGGCCGCAAAGTGATGCGACTTGTTACAGTATGGAATCATATGACTTAGGATCGGGGTCCCGATAGCGTTGGTATCAGAGCCTGACTAACTGTAGGACTACCAAGCCAAACCGGTCGAAGTTGAGTCTAGAAACACTATAGATAAGTAGGGGAATTGATTGTGGAAGGGAACGTAAGGCTGTTTTTACTCCTCTTCCCAAGTTATTCTAGGCTGGGTCATTCTCATCTCTTCTAAGGGGATATGAACTAGGATTCTCATCTATTGCTTAGGATGACGAGTTACTAGCCATGGACCAATAGCTAGCTTGTTTGTAAGTGAGTGCAGTTATTCAAGTATTGTTGGTGTGACAAACAGATGGAGAAGAGATTTGAGTCTAGATAGTCGAGTGGTTATGCCTTTCCAATCTTTTTCAATTGTCTCAAAAAAATTCTTGGGCAATTACAGCCGTTATGCTATCCAATTTCTGCTAGGATCTCTAATATCTTTGCATCATTCTCTGTTTCAGATGCCCTCTCGTCCTTTTCGAGAGGTGGTCCGTTTGACCAGGTGCATCGATGTGCCGGGTCACACGGCCATGTTGGTTAGAGTTATGATGGAGGCTGGATACCGCTGGTACCCAGAGTACACAGTGGAGGAGGAGTATCGAGATTTCAACCAGAGTCAGTATCTGTGTACCGTTAGGATATATCCTTCATATCCTGGAGCTACAGAGCTACTTCACTGGACTCATGGATTGGGAGTTACCATAGATATGGCAGTTCAGGAAGCCGCATACACCATGCTGACTATCATGAGGTTTCACCATGGTCTGCTACAGAACACGGAGTTCTGCTATGTTCCTGCTTCCATGGGAGGAGAGGATGGATATCTTAGTGTAGCCTACTTTGATCATTCTCATGAGGACCCTAGGCTGCAGGTGAGTGCTCAAATGTTGGAGAACAGGGATCGTGATGCACGTGCTCTTCGCATGGAGCTCTATGCTACCCGTGCCCGTCTTTGGACGGCCTTGACGCAGTTGGCACCTGTCGTGCAGACAGGCTATGGAGATTTGGAGATGCTGACCCCATCGCGGACTCATTTGCCAGCACACGTAGACTGGCCTGATGTTGGAGGCATCACCCCTCTTCAAGGACCGCTGTTGCCACCAACAAGGGGACCAAGGCCACATCCGTGTCCTTATGGTTTCCAGAGATCCCAGGCTAGAGTGTTTCCAGATCCTCAGGTTCAGCTCTCAGGTCACGGGGGCAACCTGTACGAGGCATTCTATGGTGATGTTTGAGTGCGTGGATGTTAGTCCTAGTATGGTAGTAATCGTATCGCCACAGTCCTGCGTGTGTTGTGGGATATGACCTAGGTCGAGAGTTGAGTTCCGGAGGTGTAGATAGATAATGTATAGGAAGCTTGTAATGCCTCCTATGAGTTGTGTCATCTCTCCGTAGTTGTTTTCAGCTTGGGCTTGTACTGGAATAAGTCATGGTGTGTATGAAACCTAATGTTCATATGGTAGTTGCTTTACCATGTTGATTGGTGTTTATCCTACATGCCATGTTGACCAGTACATTTCTTAATTCATGTCTTAGAGTTGATGTTCTCTATGTCTAAGCTGTGGATTGTTTTCCCCAGGATGGTGGCAACTAGGAACAACCCCGTGCCTGCTCCTGAGCAGGGCGAAAGTAGCCAGCCAAGGCAAGAGGAGTTTCCACATGCACCATCCCTGGCAGAGGTGATGCTAGAGGCTGAAAGGAATAAGAGGGAGACCAATAGGCTGTTGGAAAGAATTGAGAAAAACACAGCTCGTGCTCCCCGCAATGATCACCACGATGGAGTATCACTTGGTGACTTTATCAAGCTGTGTCCGCCCAAGTACCATCATTCGATCGACCCCCTCGATGCGGATGATTGGCTGACGAGTATGTTGCGCAAGATACGGGCTACTAATGTGCCCGAGGCCAACAGGGTGTCTTTTGCCACCTACTTTCTGGAGGGACCTACCAACCTGTGATGGGAAAGCTATGAGGCTATGCATCCCCAGGGACCTGCACCAACCTGGGCAGAGTTCAGCGCCGCATTCCGTATCCATCACATCTCGGAAGGGCTGATGGATCGCAAAAGAGAGTAATTATGTGCCTTCACCCAGGGCAGATTGTTAGTGGATGCATACAGTCGCGAGTTTGGTAATCTTGCTCGCTATGCTCCAGAGGAAGTCTCAACTGATGCTAAGAAGCAGGCTAGGTTCTGCAAGGGACTTAATGCTGAGCTTCGCCGAGATCTTCGCTTGCACGAGTGCACCACCTTCTAGGGTCCCGTCAATAAGGCCATCAATGCCGAGTCAGGACAAACTGACTACGAGGCTACGAGGAAGCATAACCGTGACCTCAATCCTGCATCGGGTTCAGGCCCTAACAAACGCCAAGTGTGGGTGCCCAATGCAGCTTTGCCGCCAAGATACACAACGAGGCCATCCTTCCAGGCACCTCGTCCAGTTCAGTCCAACCCTCCACCCAGACCATTTGGAGGACCGCCTACAAATGTTGCACCTCGTGCTACAGTGGTATTCTACAAATGTGGAGAACCGGGACACTATTCTCGTGAGTGTCCCCAGAACAATGCTAAGCCCGCTCGACGTGGAAAACCAGGAAAAGCTTTCTATGTGAAGCCAGCCCATGTCCGTGGGCGAGTGAATTATGTGTCTGCTGAAGAAGCCCTTGAAGATCCTGATGTTATTTTAGGTACGCTTCTTGTTAATACCCATCCAGCATCTATTCTATTTGATACTGGGGCATCTCATTCTTTCATCTTTGAAAGTTATGCACACTTGCATAACATGTCCTTCTGTGACATGCCCACTCCTTTACTAGTTCAGACTCCTGGTTCAAAATGGCCAACTTCTAGAGTGAGTCATGACAATTAAATTTTGGTGGATAGACTAGTATTCCTAGCATCCTTGATAGCTCTTAAGTCTTCGGACATCAATATCATTCTAGGTATGGATTGGATGAAAGCCCACTATGCCAAGATTGATACTCATTCTAGGAATGTTCAACTTACACATCCATCGGGTGAGATAGTTAATGTCTCTACTCGAACAACCAAGCGCCAAATCTATTTCCAAAATGCTAGCCCTCTTCCAGAGTTAGAAGATATTCCGGTAGTCCGTGATTTTCCGGATGTCTTTCCAGAAGAACTGCCAGGTATTCCACGTGTTAGAGATGTTGAGTTTGTGATAGAACTTATTCCAGGGATAGTCCCAATAGCCAGAAGACCCTATAAGATGGCACCCTTAGAACTAGCCGAGCTAAAAACCTAACTTGATGAAGCTTTGAAGAAAGGTTTCATTCATCCTAGATCTTCTCCTTGGGCTTGCCCCACCCTCTTCGTTAAGAAGAAAGATGGATCAGATCGGATGGTTGTGGATTACCGACCAGTGAATCTGGTCACTATCAAGAACAAGTATCCGCTCCCCAGGATCAACGATTTGTATGATCAACTTGCTGGATCCTCTTTCTTCTCCAAAATGGATTTGAGGTTGGGATACCATCAAATCAGAATTAGAAACGGGGACATTCCAAAAACGGCTTTTGTCACTCGTTATGGCCAATACGAGTACACCGTCATGTCCTTCAGTTTAACCAATGCCCCAGCCACCTTCTCTCGTCTGATGAATTCGATATTCATGGAGTATTTGGATAAATTCGTCATGGTTTACCTCGACGACATACTTATCTACTCGAAGAACGAACAAGAACATGCCGAGCATCTAAGGCTGGTATTGATGAAACTTCGAGAGCACCGCTTATATGCCAAATTCTCCAAGTGTGAATTCTGGTTGCCGGAAGTGACCTATTGAGACCAGATCTCTGGCAAAGGTATTGCTGTCAATCCCGAGAGAGTTCAGGCCGTCCATGATTGGACTCAACCTGAATCGATTAAGCAACTTCGGAGTTTCCTTGGCTTAGCGAGCTATTGTCGGTGCTTTGTTGAGAACTTCTCCAAGGTTGCGAAACCTCTGACTGAACTGCTCAAGAAAGATAAAAAGTTCGAGTGGACTCCACAATGCGAGCATAGTTTTCAGGAGTTGAAAAGACGACTGACCTCTGCTCCCATTCTGGTGCCACCAGATTTTTCTAAGGACTTTATTATCTACTGCGACGCCTCGCGACAAAGATTAGGTTGCATTCTCATGCAAGATCGTCATGTGATTGCATACGCATCTCGACAGTTGCGTCCACATGAGGATAATTGTCCAACACATGATCTTGAGCTTGCAGCTGTAGTCCATGCACTGAAAACATGGCGACATTACCTTCTGGGTAATCGTTGCGAGATATACACTGATCACCAAAGTCTGAAATATATTTTCACCCAGCCGGATTTGAATCTCAGGAAAATACGGTGGGTAGAGTTGATTATAGATTACAACTTAGGGATATCTTACACCCCGGGGAAAGCCAATGTCATGGCTGATGCACTAAGTCGTAAGTCTTATTGTAACAATCTGATGTTACAACAAGGTCAACCGCCTCTCTATGAGGAATTCCGGAAGTTAAACTTTCACATTGTTCCTCAAGGATTCCTATCCAACCTGGTGGCGAAACCTACTCTTAAGGATCAAATCATAGATGGCCAAAGGCGTGATAAGGGAATTTCCCGGATCAAAGAGAACCTCGTTAGTGGTCTCGCTATGGAATTCTCTATAGATGATCAAGGTGTAGTGCTCTTCCAGGGACGTTTGGTGGTTCCTAAGAGCCAACATCTCAGGCAGCTGATTCTTAAGGAGGCTCATGATTCTCCTCTCACAATTCATCCGGGTAGTACCAAAATGTATCAGGATCTATGCTAGAGGTTCTGGTGGACTAGGATGAAGAGAGAAATTGCTCAGTATGTTGCTAACTGCGATGTTTGTCATCGTGTGAAAGCGGAACATCAAAGGCCTGCTGGCACCCTTCAACCTTTAGGTATTCCTGAATGGAAACGGGATAAGGTCAGTATGGATTTCATCACCGGTTTTCCCAGGACCAAGAGAGGGAACAATGCTATATTTGTAGTCATTGATCGCCTCTCCAAAGTGGCTCATTTTCTTCTTGTTCATGAAAGCAGTACTGCTAGTCGGCTAGCGGAGTTATATGTTTCTTGAATAGTTTCTCTTCATGGTGTTCCTTTGGAGATTAAGTCAGACCGCGGAAGTATCTTTACTTCTTGATTTTGGGAAAGTTTTCAAACCGCTATGGGGACTCATCTATCCTTTAGCACTTCCTTCCACCCTCAATCAAGTGGTCAAGTTGAGCGGGTCAATCAAATTCTCGAAGACATGCTCTGAGCTTGTGTTATATCTTTCGGTCTGAATCGGGAGAACTGCCTTCCGTTTGCTGAATTTGCATATAACAACAGCTATCAATCAAGCTTGGGCAAAGCCCCTTTTGAAGTTCTCTATGGACGAAAATGTCGAACACCTCTTAACTAGTCAGAAACCGGAGAGAGGCAACTCTTTGGTCCGAACATGATCCAAGATGCAGAGGAGCAAGTTCGCATTATTCGTGAAAAGTTGAAAACAGCCCAATCCCGTCAAAAGAGTCCATATGACCGTCATCATAAGTCTGCGACCTATGAAGTTGACGAGAAGGCTTACCTTCGGGTTACACCTCTGAAGGGTACCCATCGATTCGGTATCAAAGGCAAGTTGGCTCCTCGTTACATTGGACCTTTTCGCATTCTTGCTAAACGAGGAGAGGTTGCCTACCAGTTGGAACTTCCACCACATCTTTCCAAAGTTCATGATGTCTTCCACGTCTCGCAAATCAGGCGTTGCTTTTCGGACCCTGTCCGAGAAGTGGACCATGAAGCGCTGATCTCCAAGATAACCTTACATACCAAGAATACCCTATTCGTATTCTCGATCAAGCTGAGCGTACCAATCGACGTCGGAACATCAAGTTCCTCAAGGTTCAGTGGTCGCCTCATTCTGAAAAGGAGGTGACATGGGAAAGAGAAGATCGTCTTCGACTAGAGTACCCCTCGCTCTTCCCGACGACTACAAAATCTCGGGACGAGATTCTTTTGAGTGGGGGTGAGTTGTCACAACCCTAGCAAGTTGTCCTAGGTTAGCATTGTGTTTATATCATCATTCATCATCATTGCATTAACTTGAAATGGGGAGAAGGAAAAAGAAACCTCAAGCACTTAATGAATTAAAGAAATTCAAGTTTAATGAAATTTCAACAAATCCAAAATGCCCATAAAAAATGTTCCCTATGTCTGATAATTAAGGACATGGATATACCAGGGACCATTCTAATTATTTGAACAATTTAAATAATTTAAATTAATGATTTAAGCCTGTGAAAATGATAAATAAAGCAAATATCATTAATTATGTTATCAAATTATTTTGGAACATTTTCAGAAAAGTTTGAGATAATCAAACTATAGTCTATAAAATACTTGGAGTATTTTTCAACTAGACTTTTATACCTGAAAGAAATAAAAAAATGTTAGAAAAGAAAACAGAAAACAGAATAAAAATAAAAGGAAGAAGAGCACCTAGCCCAAGTGGGAGGCCCAACCCAGCCCGTCAGGGGTTGGGAGGTCATCTCCCACCTCCCGCCAGTAGGCAGCGAGGTGTCGACCGCGCGCTCACCGGCCTCCACCTCCTGCTTGCCACGGAGCTGGCTGCTCCCCTGCCTTCTCCTGCACCTGGAAGACGCGAGGAGCCTCCCCCGAGCCCATTCCTTCTCCTCCCTTCTTCCCCGTCTCTCTCTCTCGTTTCCCCTGCCGAGAGCCGCCACCGTCGGCCGTCGATTCGCCGTCGTTGCTGCCTCCTCGAGCCCGCTGACCAGCTCCCCGGAGTTCCCGTGAGCTCCTCTTCCTCCTCCCCGTGCTTCCCCTCTCTCTAGTGCTCCCTAGCTAGCTCCGGCCTCCACCACGAGCTCGTTTCCGGCGAGCTCCGGTGACCCTGCAGCCTCCTGTGGCCCTTGTTGGATGCGGGCGAGCACGAGGTGCTCGCTAGTGGCCTCAGCTCGTCGAATGGGCGCGTGAGGGCGAAACCCGATGGTCGCCGCTGTCTCTGTTGGTCACCAGCGACGAGCCGTTGGCTAACTCCAGCGGGTTTGACCCCAGTGGGCCCTGGCTTGACCCTATGGGTCAATGAAAGGTGGGCCCCGGTCCTATTTAGTTTTAAGTTAATCAGTAATTAGTTTAATCATTTTTGTTAGTTAATTGTGTCACTGACAGTGGGCCCTACTAGATTAATTAGTCAGGATAATTAATTAAAACAAAATTGTTTAGTAATGGGTCAATGACAGACAGGCCCAACCGGTCAGATTTGACCTGGAGCGGGTCTGTTGACCAGTTGACGTCAGGATGACGTCAGGCTGATGTCATAATCCCATTTCTTATTTAAAAAATAATTCCAGAAAATGTTTAAAACTTTGAAAAATCATATAAAATAATCTGTAAGTCAGATGAAAATAATTTATAAATGAAAAGTTTTCAGAAAAATCCAATGAATCCAATGGTGCTATTCCCGTGCATGTTCGAGCAACCTAAATAGGTGAACATGGACATTTATCATTAGGTTAATATATGGAATTTGAAAGGATACCAACTTTGAACCTATATTCAAATATATTTTAAATTGACATGATCACTAGTTACGTTAGCTCACCCATGCATTTTACTATGCCATGATCATGCATCATATTGTTGCACTTGCTTGTATTGAATGCTCTTATCGGCGTTGCGGTAGGCACTAATCCGGAAGATACTACCCCGTATCCTGACGAAGGAGAGAACTCCTCCACAACTCAGCAAGGCAAGCAACCCCATTGATCATTTCGATATCATCCCACTCTCTCGCTCCTGCTCTTGTTTATTGCATTAGGACAAACGGTCGCATGTCAGTCATACACGATAGATGATCCTATTCCTATGCATGACCTGATCTTGTCACAGTAAATAGCTAAACCTTGCAACCTAGCATACCTGGTAGATGCTTGTGCCATGATGTGCTTAGCTTACTTTGCCTGCTATGCTTGCTATGCTTAGAGTTGAGTCAGGTCTGATTCATCTGGGTGATGAACTGAGTGAAACAGTGTTGTCCGATGTGATGAGCTCATACTGAATACGATTTGGTAAAGGTAGCGATGAGAGGCTATGTACGAGTACATAGTGGGTTGTCTCATTGGGACCGTTCTTAGGAACTGGGTTCCGTGTTTGTGATCCAAGACTAGATACTACCACATGCTGGGCCCTGAAATATGACCCGCTCGAGTCATTAGTCGCTTAGTCCTTGGTCCAGGTATTGCAAGTAGTTTCTGGTGTTTATAGCATGCTGGAGGCCGTGCAGAGCGCTGACCCTCGGGGTGGGTTACGACACGGTAGGCAGTGGCACGGTGTACCAAGGGTCACCCGAATGGTGGGCTTGGGAACCCTGCGCACATCATTTGGGACCGTAGAGGAAACTTCGGCCGGACCTCCGTGCGGGTTCAGTCTCAAATAGGCGATAGCCTGGACTAGAGGTATTATGCGATTGACGGTCGTGGCCGACTCCCTCGCTGGGCATCCGCTTGAAGGTTGCCGAGGTGCATGGTTTATGGCACACAGCGATAAGTGGCGAGAGCGTGTGTGAAGAAGTACACCCCTGCAGGGAATGAAACTATTCGAATAGCCGCGTCCTCGGATATGGACTACTTGGAGAACTTATGTTGTTCATAGATAATCAAATGGATACTTCTAAAAATATCAAGACAAGTGTGAGTACCATGGATGGCACTCTTTCGGAAGGGGAAGGTGAATCCATGGTAGTGTATTGTGATGGAGATAGTGGACTCGTGTGCGATAACTAAAATTGTAACAAAGAGTTTAAAACTGAGTTGTGTAGGTTAGCCATGAGTCAAAGCTGGCATTGCTACTTAAACTCCACCACTCCCCCTTATTGATACATGAGCATAAATAGACTAGGACTATTTTAAGGACTTGCTGAGTACGTTTGTACTCATCCTTGCTTAATTAATGTTGCAAAACAGAGCTAGGACCCATCAGGTGGGTTCTATCTAGACGTTGACGATGCCGAATAGCTGGTGTCCCAGCTACGATCTTGCCCGTGTGGTGGGTTGTAGATAGTTAGGCAGTGTGCCTCTTTTCTATTTTCGCCGTCTGTACTCATACAGCTTAAGTTTCCGCTGTCTTGTATGACTTTGTTTGTATGACTTGAGTGTCGGGTCATGTGACCCCTATCTGTAAGAACATATTATGCAAGGCTCGTCTGAGCCTCTTAAATAAAAGTCATGTTGTTGTATGGTTATGTTGTGATGCCATAGTTGTATTTATGCATATCGGGCATGTCGTTCGTACGTGTGACATGCAACGGTATGTATGGGATCCGACACCTAGTCGTGTGCCTTTAGTAGTACTCTTTACGGGAAACTGCCTCTTTGTGCTTCCACCGAGCCATGGTAACTTGCTACTGCTCTGGACACATTGATTGACCGGCATGTATCCTTCTTGCTGCTGTGTCTGTCCCTTCGGGAAAATGTCTCGCAGTGTAATGGAGTCCCTGTAGCCTGCTACGACTCGTCTACGTGAAGTGATGACATTCGTGTCTCGTGACGTAATGGAGTCCTGGTAGGTTGCTATGACTCGTCTACACACGCTTGAGGCCGACACCTGCATTGTTGGGTTATGTATGCCTGTTTCCGTACGGATGTGCCACTTGGGTTCTATGACTAGTTATGTCGGCCCGGGTTCTTTGTCTTTGTGATTGCCGGCAACATGTTCACATATGTGAGCCAAAAGACGCAAACGGTCCTGGCCAAGGTAAGGCTGCAGCCGTGGAGTACCGTGCGTGAGGCTGCAAAGTGATGTGACTTGTTATAGTATGGAATCATATGACTTAGGATCGGGGTCCCGACATGTATGGTGGTGACCGAAGGTTGTTCAGAGTCCCAAATGAGATCCCGGACGTCACAAGGAAGGTAAAGATTGATACATAGGAAGTCATGTTTTGGTCACCGGAAAAGTTTTGGTACTTCGGTAGTGTACCGGGAGTGTCGGGAGGGTACTGGGGGACCATCGGGAGGGGCCTCTCGCTCCAAAGGGCCTCATGGGCTGTGAGAGGAGGCAAACAAGCCCCTGGTGGGCTAGCCGAATCCCCCACTAAATCCCATGCGGCTAGGGGTGGGAAAACCCAATAGGTGGAAAGTGTTTCCAAGTGGGGGATGAATCCTACTCCTAGGAGGATTGGAGTAGGACTCCTCCACCTCCCCGCTTAGACTGAAGCCAAGGGGCAACCCTAGGGGCGCTGGCCTCCCTCCCCTTCCTCCTATATATACTAGAGGATTTTGAGGGCAGCCCCAACCCTAATAGCCATGTGCTTCCCTCTTCTTCCTCTAGATCCTTTCTCCTCTAGATTAGTTCTGCGGTGGTTAGGCGAAGCCCTACCAGATTAGTTCACCACCACCACCAACATGTCGTTGTTTTGCCAGAGAACTCATCTACCTCTCCGCTCTCTCTTGCTGGATCAAGAAGGCGGAGATCGTCATCGAGCCATACGTGTGCTGAACGTGGAGGTGCCGTCCATTCGGTGCTAGATCGGAAGGACCACGACTGGATTGCGGGATGGATCGTGATTGGTTTGTGAGAAGGATCATGATTGGATCGCCGGACGCTCGGCAATTTGGATCGCAAAGATGTTCGACTACATCAACCGTGTTTCTTAATGCTTCCTGCTTAGCGATCTACAAGGGTATGTAGATCCACTCTCCCTCTCGTAGATGCTCATCACCATGGATAGATCTTGTGCGTGCGTAGGAAATTTTTTGTTTTCCATGCAACGTTCCCCAACAGCCTTCACATCCCACAAACACCAAAACCTAGTTGCAACTCGTGGATAGAGATCAAGCTGATTAATAAGCTGAGAGGGTCCATTGGTTTCGGGCCCAATGCATGGTAGTATCTTGTCTTGGATAACATACACAAAACTCGGTTCTTAAGGACGATCCCAATGAGACAACCCGCCACATACTCCTACATGGCCTCTCATCGCTTCCTTTACCAAATCGTGTTCACGCATTTAGCTCTCACACACTAAGACATGAACACCCCCATTCTGATTCATCGCCCAGATGGATCATACCCCACACGTCTCTAAGCATAGCAGGCACAGTAAACAAGCATGGATGATTAAGGACAACAAGGTTAAAACAGTTGCTACTCTTGCTAAGTGGTTTCAACTATTTACTGTGACAAGGACAGGTCATGGAGGAATGGGTTCGACTACCAATAGCATGTAACAATTGAATCGTTATTGTCCTAATGCAGTAAAAGAGAGCAGGAGTGAGAGGGTGGGTTTATATCAGTATGCTCAAGGCGGGGTTGCTTGCCAGGCACGTCTGAAGATAACAATGAGTCTTCATCAGTGACGAAGATCATAACGTCGGAACCATCGTCTATCGAGAAGGAACAAACACCGACAAACAAGAAGGAACAACATTCATTTCATGCAACGCACAAACATGATGCATGACATGGAATGTTTACTGAGTTGATCTATAGGAATAATTAACCAAGTTAGTTGAAGTGGAATTCAAACGAGTTTGAATTCCAACTCCAAATGGTACTTCATGCATTGCTCTAACCATAAAATGTCCTAGTTGGCGATCATGGTATAAACAGATTCATTGGATTTTTCTGATCATTTTTCATATATAATTTATTTTCATCCGAGTTATGGTTGAATTACTATGATTTTTAAAATTTTATAACATTTTGTGGAATATAATAAATCATTCAGTATTTATTTCAAATCTAGAAAACATATATTGCGTCAGCATTATGTCTGGATGACATCAGCAGTCAACTGGCCCAGTCCAGGTCAAACCTGACTGGTTGGACCCACATGTCAATGACACAGAGTTATCTCTAGAGGCTGACTGTTGGGGCTAGTCAACCCTGATGTGGCCAGGTGAAACTAGCATGTGGGGACCATCTTTCAGTGGAACAGACGGTTAAACAGGGTTAATTTAATTTAACTAATCTTATTAGCAGGCACGAGCCCACCCGTTAGTGGTTCATGGGAGTGGTTAGTGGCTTCATTAGCGGTTAATGATGGTGCCACGTCAGCTTCCCTAGGGTTCGACCGATGGTGGCCAAAACAATGGCGGAAGTTCGCCGGAATTTCTCAGAATGACGCTACAGGGGTTGGCTAGGGGTGCGGTTTAGTCCTACGGGCAACTGGCGATCACGCGCATCTTGCGAGGCAGGTGAGGGAAGCTGGGGTGGTCGAAGACGAGCACGACATCGACCATTACGGCGGCCAAAGATCTTACTCGACGATGGCGCGACTAAAGGACACGAGGAGGCTCAACAAGGGGCTCTGAAAGCTCCTGGAAGCTCTAGGACTTCATCCCCGTGCTCAAACGCAAGCTTTGGGTGCCCTGGCCACGTCAACGACAAGCCATGGCGGTAGGAGTGATCGGGTCCGGTGGGGGAGCTAGCTAGGGGGTGAATGCAAGGGAGAGAGGAGAGGGTAAATGCTCGGGAGCTCACGGAGGACTCACAGAGCAAGTCAGGGGGCTCGGTAATGCGCTCCTGGTGGCGGATTAAACAACGATGGTCGGCTGATCCCGAGGTTGAAGACGACCTCATGGCGATGATGGAGGCCGTCTAAGGTTGTGTGCATTGACGAAGATCTTTAGGTCGACGGCATGGAGCGCTAGGCATGATGGCTACGAGAGAAGGGCTAGAGGGCACGGTTGCATCGGTGTCGTGCCCCGACTTCTCTCGGGAGCTTGAAGAACAAGCGAGGGAGAGGGGGAATGAGCTGGAGGGAGAGGGAGAGATCAATCCAGACAGCATGGGAGGCTTATCCCCTCGCTTAGAGGCCTACCAACAAGAAGGATGTTGCCATGGCATGTGCGTGCGTGCGGCGTCCACACGCTCTGCCTACTGGCCAGAGGTGGAAGACAACAGGGGAGCAGCTCGGCTGGGCCAGGTAAGCGGGCCTCACAGGTAAGTTTTTCTCTCTGGTTTTCTAATTTGTTTTATTTCTGTTTTGCACTTTATATTATTTGTTTGATTTTATTTGAGGCATCAAATCGTTTATAATGTTTCTGAAATTTTTTATGTGAGCTCAGGGAACTAGTCCAGGGTCACATGCAAACTTACATAAACATTTGAACTTTATTTCTCATATAACAGAAATAAATCCAGCTCAAATATGTTATTGGTTTAAATCCAAAGTCCGAAAATAATTCTTTAAAATGTTCCTAAATTTTGGTTTGATATATAGCCCTTGCCAAAATTCTCAGAACTATTTGAAAGGCATTGTGGGAACATTGTATGCAATTTTGGGGGTTCTTTTCCCTTCATTTTTTTAGGCTTTTAAAATCCTCAATTCAATTTTCACTAAAACATATATGACGCATGAATGTTCACAATGCAACTAATTACAAACAAATATTCTAGGCTATGACATCCACACACTGAACAACAAGATAGATGGGCTGACCAAGACTGTTGATGAGCTCAAGAAGGAAGTGGATGCAGTTCCTATCCCACACACTTCATATTCAGATGATGATGATGATAGTCACCCTCTCAGGCCTAGCACTCAGTACAAGACCTAGGACGGATTTTTAATAGTGCCATCTCCAAAGTTGAGACCATCTTCATCAGCATCTGCTACAGCTCCTTCAGTTCCATCAGTTCCTCCAGCACCTCCAGTGTCTACTCGAACTCCTTCCATGACATCTGCAGAAGTCTTCGCCGAAGCGGTTCTCTCGACTCCTACATCATCAACGGGAGGAGATCAGCCCTAGAGAGAATATTAGTTCTATATCTTTGAACTTTTTGGCAACTTGTTACCTAAGGGGGAGAAGTTGTATAGATCATAGGGCTGAGAGAGAGAGAGAGAGAGTTGCTTTTCTATCGCTCTCCAAAACTTCACAATCCTTTGGTTTACCATTTGTGTTAAACTTGTTGGTGTTTGATCATACACTTCTTATGTGTTGCTACTATTTACTATCTTTGAGATGCTTATGAGATGATCATTCACTTTTTCTTGATGTGTTGTGCTATGTTGTTCATTCATATTATTCCCGCACACCACCAAGATGTATGTGACATGGAAGAATGCCCCATGAACCCAAATGATTGTGCATTTGCATTCAAATGCAAATTCAAAGCAGTGCACAAATTTAGGTGGAGCTCTTGATTATCACATACTTCTCGAAGCGATGATTCTATTCATTGATTATATCATATGTCTAAGCTTTGATCTATATATTGTCATCAATTACTAAAAAGGGGGAGACTGAAAGCACATTTGCTCCCTTGGTGGTTTTGGTAATTAATAACAACATATATCTCATTAAAATAATGTTTCCACTAAGTATATTTCAAGAAAATTTCAATGATGGGATGGCTATAGAATTGTGAGGAGACCCCAAGATGCAAGGAATAGGATTGGCAAAGCTACGAGCAAGGATACTCTACATTTTACTTTGTGAGAATTCACTTTGAGTTCATAGGAAAGCCAATACTATTAAAAGGGGGTGAGGTATTGTCGGTGGAAAAAATGCTCCATGTGCACAAGTCCTAGCCACCAAAAACACCCACAAGCTCTCCCACAAATACTATGTATAAACCCTAGTATACGAAATCGGTGCCACCATATTTTTCCACTCGGCCCAACCTATTTTCATGTCAGATAGAACCAAGCAAAACCCTAGCTTCTCGGCACCACCAAGTTCTATATCAGAGAAACCGAGATTAGTGACAAACCTACTGGTGTCCCATCTTATAAAATTGGAATTTCCGAGTTTTATGAATTGGTGTCACCGAGTTTGGAAAATGCCCTTGGCCACCCATATCAGTACTACCGAGAATCATATATCAGTCACACTCAGATTCGTAAATTTGCCACATTTTCAACAAATCGGTACGACCGAGTATTCTTTGGATTTCACTGAGTTGGTCAATAATGGTGTAATAGTTGGATTTTTGGAGATGCCTATATATACCCCTCCACCGCCACTCACTCCCAAGACAAGCACTCAGAATGGATCCCTTCCAATATCCAAATTTCTTAGAGAGAACCATCTACCCTTGTGTTGAGGTCAAGATCATCCACTCCAACCATATGGATCTTTATTTCTAGACTCTCCAAGTTGCTTTCCATCCAATAAATCTCTTCTACCAAGCCAAATCTATGAGAGAGTGACTATGTGTTCAATAGTCTATCATCTTGAAGCACAAGAGCAAGGAGTTCATCATCACTACCACATCTTTTACCTTTTGGAGGGTGGTGCCTCCTAGATTGGTTACGTGTCGCTTGGGAGCCTCCTACTTTGTGTTGTGGAGTTGAACAAAGAAGTTTTTACGGGTAAGGAGATTGCCTACTTCGTGAAGATTTACCCATGGTGAGGCTAGTCCTTCGTGGACAGAAGCCGTTATGGAATAGTCAAGGTTACTACTTCGTGGACCCTTATGGGTGGAGCCCTCCATGGACTCTCGCGACTGCTACCCTCCGTGGGTTGAAGACTCTATAAACGTGGATGTATGATAGCACCACCTATCGGAACCACGGGAAAAATCTTCGTGTCTCCAATTGCGTTTGATCTCTCTAACCCTATCCTCTACTACATGTGCTTGTCTTTACTTTCTTCTGCTATACGCTTAGACATGCATCGGTAGGGTGTTCTTGACTTGCTATCATTCCTAAAATCTGCCCACAAGTAAAATTGGGACATGGTAGAATTTTTATTTGGTCAGGTAGTCTAATGACCCCCCTCTAGACATACTTTCAATCCTACACCTCCCACGGATTGATAAACCTTTGGTCATCCATGTGAGGGAAAATTGCTACTGTCCTACAAAACTCTGTGCTTGGAGTCCCAACAATGTCTACAGGAATAAAGTTGCTTCATAGACATCATCGAGCACACCAGTGGGTCCTCCTGAACATCTACACCTCTCTGCAGGTCGCCTCTCCTCCTTTTTCTTACTTCGTGTGTTCTCCTGGCACCACCTAAGCTCGTGAATGGCCTCCTACAGCAACGGCTCCACACCTGACGCCCCCTCCTTCCTTATTCATCGAGCTGACGCGGAGACGATGCGGGAACATTCCTCATTCGCCCCTAAGCTTCCAGGCTCCCTCCCCCCATCGTTATTTCTTCCCCAGAGCCTACTGACCCGTGGTCGAGCACCTCGCATGCGCTCCGGCCTCGCACCGTTGGCCCACAGCCCAGTGGCCTTGGCTAGCCATGCGTTGCTCCAAAAGCTTCCTCAAGGACCCCTGCATCTAGCCCGCACCAGTTTAGCCTCCCCTTTTGCTGCTCGCCATAGCCCACCATCGCCATGTGCCATGACCATGGTGCACTAAGGCAAGGCCATAAAGGGCAAACCGCGAGCTCCTTCTCCCTCTCTAGAAGATGCACCTCCCACCAAATTTGGCCTCTTCACCTCGTCCTTGTTGCTTCAAAGACTAGGTGCTCAGATTGGGTCACCGTTTCCCAAAAGGTACAAAGCATCTACATCACTCCTTTCTTCGTCCTCAGGCCCCCTTGCTCCTAGGAAGTTAACCCCGCTCTTCGTTGGATGAGTCAAAGATGAACTCGAGTAGATTAACCTTGCACTCTTCGGTCATCGCTTAGGTTCTATGTCGCTGTGTTCCCGTCAACTACGGTGGCCAACTACAATCCTCTTGAATGTGTGCCATTCTCGGGAACTGCTGATGCCCTTAGAACCACCCGTCGTGCACCGTGTCATAGCTGATGAGGCCTGTCCCTTCTCTTTGTCGAGGAAGGTGATAACAGGTGGGAGCCACCTGTCATACACACCACCCCCTCTCATCGATGACTAGGACCCAGTCATCCAGTTTGAATATGCACAACAATGCGTGACAATTCACGTGGAGGTGTATTCTACGGATACGCCTTCGATGTGGCCCTCACATGACGCTGCACCATACCTGGGCCGGTTCTTTTCTCGGCCGACTTGGCTTTGTTTATTTTCGGCCTGAAATGTATAGTGTCATTTTCGTTTTTCTATTTTTTAGAATCTTGCAAAATTTCCACAAGACAAAATACAAATCCAAATGTCATGATTCCAACCCCTAAATTCTCCTAGAAATCCCACGTATTATTTGGCACGACTTTCATATTTTTCCACCACACTTTTGTGCACTGTTCAAATTTAAATTCAAATTTGAACCTCTATAAGCCCACTTTACAAATCCCTAGTGCATTTAAATTAACTCCAAATGAGATGATTCAAACTTCTAGATGAGTCACAAATCATGCCCTATTATCTACAAACCGTGGACATTTTTTCCAAGCTCTATTTATGTTGGATTTATTAAATGTTCCCATACCCCCACTTATTCCATAAGAGAAAACTCGTACGAAATTCATCCCAACTCCACATCAAGTGAAACCAATTTCTAAGTGTTTATAAAATCATGTCCCATTTTAATGAGTTCCTCCACTCATTTTTATAAAATTATCTTATGTAGACTTCTTATAGGATCATGATTCCCTTGTTTCCACCTTAATGGGATCGTTCAAAAATCCTTATTGGTCTAGATCCAGTAGAACCACACTAGGTATTTTTATTATGACCAGAGGTTTCCAAGAAAAATGGTATTCCTATTTTTAGGACACTCTTATTTTCCTCCTTGTAGTGTTGCTTATTGTGATTGCTTTCGACGGTAGATGACGAAGGAGACAGAGCGCTGGTGAAGGACCAGAAGAATCAGAGACGTTGCTTAGCTAGCCAAGCATCCCTTTGACGATGTTGATGAAACTATTTTTGTGCATGGCGTTATAGGCTTATAGCAGTTTACTTGTTGCATGAATAAGCATGATGATATGGTGACCACCTTGTTGGGTTGTCTCTGATGCATTTCTCATTGATACTTGCATTGTGCATGAATCAACTTTTTGTTGAGGGTTATGCGGGTGGGAAGTAGATAGGTGCAAGTAGCAAATGGGACGGGAATATGCATGAGATGGAAGACAAAATGTTTTACCAAAGAATTTACAGAAACCCCATTGGCTGCCACTAATGCCCGAGGGAGATGATATGCTAGGTAACCGGTTGAGAAAGAAGTGGTTTACCGAGGCAAGTTGTGTGTGTGGTTTCAAAAATGGATTACATTTAAGATTTCATAACTGTTCCAAACCTTACATGTACGACCGCGTTACCCCTTATGGGATGGGGCATTGCTGAATACCTTGGTCGATGCTAGCACAACACGCACATTACTAGCGGCGAGAGAGCTGAGACACTATGGCTATTTCCACACACATCGGGCACTTCGTTGTGTCTCCTCTTGGACGGTACTTGTGATGTACATCATGAGGGCTGTGTACCAACGAGTGGACACTTTGTTTAGTATTGTCAAGGGAAAGACAGTGTTTGGGTGCTTACCTCGGGTATGTAATATACCGTGAGTCATGGATGGCATAAAAGTTCCCCGAGTCTTGTGGGTAAACTGTGCAACCTCTGTAGAGTGTCAAACTATTCCAATAGCTGTGTCCATGGTCAAGGATAGTTTGGTGGTTCTACTTAAACTATGTTCAAATGTTTTCACAAAGCTTGGCGTGTGTGTTTGCAAAAAGAAATACTTGAGCTAAGTCAGATGGCTTGGTGAGATGATTAAAGTTGATTCATCCAAACTCTATTTATATTCATATCTGTAACATCATGATGCATGATGGTACAAATGTCTGGTCATGATATTGCATGCAAAACTTGCCTTCTGCAAAACTGCCTACCTAGTGTTACACCATGCATTGTTTACCTTGTTCCAAACATGGGTTGCTTGCAAGTAGATTCAACAGTATGCATTGGCTTTCCCCTGGTTATTTAATTTGACAGGCATGGAAGAAGATGAATTTGGTTAAGGGTTATTCGGTGACGAACATGTGAATTAGGACGCTTCCCAGTCAAAATGCTTATAGGGTTAAGGTAGAATGCCCCATGAACTTAATCGATTGTGCATTTGCGTTCAAACGCAAATTCAAAATAGTGCACAAATTTAGGTGGAGCTCTTGCTTAGCACATACTTCTCAAAGCGATGATTCTATTCATTGATTATATTATATGTCGACGCTTTGATCTATATGTTGTCATCAATTACTAAAAATGGTGAGACTGAGAGCACATTTGCTCCCTTGGTGGTTTTGGTAATTAATAACAACATATATCTCATTGAAATAATGTTTCCACTAATTATATGTCAAGAAATGTTCAATGATTGGATGGCTATAGGATTGTGAGGAGACCCCAAGATGCAAGGAATAGGATTGGCAAACCTACGAGCAAGGAGACTCTATATTTTACTTTGTGAGAAATCACTTTGAGTCCATAGGAAAGCCAATACTATAAAAAGGGGGTGAGGTATTGTTTGTGGGAAAAAATGCTCCACGTGCACAAGTGCTAGCCACCAAAACTCCCACACGCTCTTCCACAAATACTCTGTATAAACCCTACATACAAAATCGATGCCACCAACTTTGTCCATTCGGCCCAACCGATATTCATCTCAGACAGAACCCAGCCAAACCCTAGCTTATCGGCACCACCAAGTTCTATATCGGTGCAACCAAGATCAGTGACAAACCTACTGGTGTGCCATCTTATAAAATTAGAATTTATGAGTTCTACAAATTTGTGTCACCGAGTTTGGAAACTGCCCTTGGCCACCCATATCAGCACTACCTAGAATCATATATCAGTCATACTAAGATTCGTAAAGCTGCCACATTTTGAGCAAATTGGTACGACCGAGTTCTACTTCAATTTCACCGAGTTGGTCAATAATGGTGTAACGGTTGGATTTCTGGAGATGCCTATATATATACCCCTCTACCACCACTCACTCATGAGAGAAGCACTCAGAACGGATCCCACACTTCCCATATCCAAATTTTTGAGAGAGAACTATCTACCCTTTTGTTGAGCTCAATATCATGCACTCCAACCATATGGATATTTATTTCTAGCCTCTCCAAGTTGCTTTCCATCCAACCAATCTCTTCTACCAAGCCAAATCTATGAGAGAGTGACTATGTGTTCAAGAGTCTATCATCTTGAAGCACAAGAGCAAGGAGTTCATCATCACTACCACATATATTACCTTTTGGAGGGTGGTGCCTCCTAGATTGGTTAGGTGTCGCTTGGTAGCCTCCTACTTTGTGTTGTGTAGTTGAATAAAGAAGTTTGTATGGGCAAGGATATTGCCTACTTCGTGAATATCTACCCATAGTGAAGCTAGTCCTTCATGGACGGAAGCCGTTATGGAATAGTTCAGGTTGCTACTTCGTGGACCCTTATGGGTGGAGCCCTCCGTGGACTCTTGCGAACGCTACCCCCGGTGTGTCGAAGACTCCATAAACGTGGATGTACGATAGCACCATCTATCGGAACCATGGGAAAAATCTTCGTGTCTCCAATTGCGTTTGATCTCTCTAACCCTATCTTCTACTACATATGCTTGTCTTCACTTTCTGCTGTTATACTCTTAGACATGCATGGGTAGGGTGTGCTTGACTTTCTATCATTGCTAAAATCAGCCCACAACGAAAACTGGGAAAAGGTGGAATTTTTATTTGGTCAAGTAGTCTAGTCACCCCACCTCTAGACATACTTTCAATCGTACACCTCCCACGGATTGATAAACCTTAGGTCATCCACTTGAGGGAAAATTGCTACTGTCCTACAAAACTTTGTGCTTGGTGTCCCAACAGACTCTACAAGAATAAAGTTGCATAGTAGACATCAGCGAGCACGCTAGTGGGTCTTCCTAGACATCTGCACCTCTCTACAGGTCGCCTTTCCTCTTCTTTCTTCCTTCTGGTATTCTCCTGGCACCGCCTAAGCTCATGAATGGCCTCCTGCAGCATCGGCTCCACCCCTGACGCCCCCTCCTTCCTTATTCGTCGAGCTGACGTGGGAACATTCCTCCTTCGCCCCTAAGATTCCAGGCTCCCTCCCCCCATCAGTGTTTCTTCACTAGAGCCTACTGACCAGCGGTCGAGCGCCTCACGTGCATGCCGGCCTCGCATCGATGTCCCACAGCTCAGTGGCCTTGGCTAGCCGTGCGCTGCTGCAAAAGCTTCCTCAAGGACCCCCGCATTTAGCCTGCACCAGTTCAGCCTGCCCCTATTGATGCTCACCATAGCTTACCATCGCCATGCGCCATGACCATGGTGCACCAAGGTGAGGCTATAAAGGGCAAACCACGAGCTCCTTCTCCCTCTATAGAAGATGCACCTCTCACCAAATTTGGCCTCTGCACCTCGTCCCTCTCTCTTCAAAGACCATGCGCTCGGATTTATGCAGTGGCTCCATCACATCAGGTCGACGTTGCCCTAAAGGTATAGAGCATCTCCAGCACTCCTTTCTTCTTCCCTGGGTCACCCTTGCTCCCAGGAAGTTAACCCTGCTCTTTGTTGGATTAGTCATAGACGAACTCGAGAAGATTTACGTCGCACTCTTCGGTCGTCGCTCAGGTTCTATGTCGCCGCGTTCCCGTCAACTCTGACGGCCAACTCCAATCCTCTTAAATGTGTACCATCCTTAGGAACACGCTAATGCCCTCAGAACCACCCGTCGTGCACCTTGTCACCGCCGATGAGGCTCGTCCCTTCTTTGTCTCGAGGAAGGTGATGACAGGTGGGAGCCACCTATCATAAACACACCACCCCCTCTCACCAACGACTGGGACCCGATCATTAGGTTTGAATATGCGCAACGGAGCGTGTCGCGTCAGGTGGAGGCGTATTCTACAGATACACCTTCGATGTGGCCCACACACGACGATGAGCCATACCTAGGCTGGTTCATTTGTCGGCCAGCTCGGTCTTGTCCATTTTCGGCCCGAAATGAATAGTGCCATTTTCCTTTTTCTATTTTTCAGAATCTTGCAAAAATTCCACAAGACAAAATACAAATCCAAATGCCATGATTCCAACTCCTAAATTCTCCTAGAAAACCCACCTATATTTGGCACAACTTTCATATTTTTCCACCACACTTTTGTGCACTGTTCAAATTTAAATTCAAATTTTAACCTCTAGAAGTCCACTTTGCAAATCCATAGTGCATTCAAATAAGCTCCAAATGAAATGATTCAAACTTCTAGGTAAGTCACAAATCATGTCCTATTTATCTAAAAATAGTGGACATTTTTCCCATGCTTTATTTATGTTGGATTTATTAAATAGTCCCATACCCACCGCTTATTCCATAAGAGAAAACTCGTAGGAAATTCATCCCAACTCCACATCGAGTGAAACCAGTTTCTAAATGTTTCTAAAAGCATGTCCCATTTTAATAAGTTCCTCCACTCATTTAAAAAATATATCTTATGTAGACTTATTATAGGATCATTATGCCCTTGTTTCCTCCTTAATGGGATGGTTCAAAAATCCCTATTGATCCAGATCCGGTAGAACCACTTTAGGTTTTTTTATGACCAAAGGTTTGCAAGAAAAATGGTATTCCTATTTTTAGGACACTTTTATTGTCCTCCTTTTTGTGTTGCTTATTGTGATTGCTTTCGACGGTAGATGACGAAGTAGACAGAGCGCTGGTGAAGGACTAGAAGAATTAGAGACTTTGCTTAGCTAGTCAAGCATACCTTTGACGAGGTTGATGAAACTATTTTTGTGCATGACATTATAGGTTTATAGCAGTTTACTTGTTGCATGAAAACACATGATGATATGATGACCACCTTGTTGGGTTGTGGTTGTCTCTGATGCATTGCTCATTGATACTTGCATTATGCATGAATCAACTTTCCGTTGAGGGTTATGCGGGTGGGAAGTAGATAGGTGCAAGTAGCCAATGGGACGGGAATATGCCTGAGATGGAAGGAAAAATGTTTTACCAAAGACTTTATGGAAACCCCATCGGCTGCCACTAATGCCCGACGGAGATGATGAGCTAGGTAGCCGGTTGAGAAAGAAGTGGTGTATCGAGGCAAGTTGTGTGTGTGGTTTAAAAATGGATTACCTTTAAGATTTAATAACCATTCCAAACCTTACATGTACGACCATGATACCCCTTATGGGATGGGACATTGTTGATTACCTTGGTCGATGCTAGCACTGATCCCACATTACTAGTGGCGAGAGAGCCAAGACACTGTCTCGATACGGGGTCGTGCTTGGATGGCCAACTATGGCTTCACATACACCGGGCACTTCGTTGTGTCTCCTCTTGGATGGTACTTGTGATATACATCCTGAGGGTTGTGTACTAACAGCCCTTAAGAGGACCGAACATAGTATATTTGTTCGGGATGTTCTAACAGCCCTTAAGAGGACCGAACATAGGGTCATGTTTATGATAGTTCGGAGGTTTAAACCCATGTAATCTGATAGGGGTTTGTTATTTGTAGGATTGGACATCAGAGGCGACTGCTAATGTAGCCGAGCTAGATGAGTTAAATTCAAAGGTGAAGAGCTCTGAAGATGAGCTTGACGCTCTGAACAAGAGATTCGACGAGGCGCATGGTAAGTCGGATTGTAATATCCGAATTTTTCATCAATAGTGATTTGTACTGTCGAGGCTGTATGCTTATATTTCGATACTTACACAGGCTAGGCGAGGAAATAGAGAAGCTCAAGTACAAGCTTCATAAGGCAAAGAAGAGGCAGTGGACGAGAAGGTGGCAATCGAACAAGCGGTTGCCATGCTTTCCGCTCTAAAAGCCACAAGCGCCAGGCATGAGGCTCGAGTGGAGGAAATACAGTAGGAGCTCAAGGACGTCGGCCAGAAGTGCGAGGACCTTGAGCAGAGAGGCAAGGAATAGGCCACCGAACTATCCACCCTGAAATCCGATCTCCAAAAGGAGCGGGTGGATAGGCAGTTCTTTGAAGAGAAATTCCGCCAAGTTAAGGATATCACAAAAGGTTTGTAGTGTGCCTTTGGTGATAGAAGGTTTGCATTTCTCACCCAAGTGTGGCATTCCTCAAGTGCCTGCTCGGACCTCCAGAAGAGCATAGCAGATGCGAACAAGTTCTATGCTTCGCAAGGAGAAGGAGATGAACCTCGGCTATTTTGGCGCAATTTGAAGACGCGAAGTGCTCTCCTCTTCTTATTGAGCAGTGGAAGCAGCTAATGAATCTACACCGGATGCCGGAGCCGACCATGAAGGATCTCTGTATCCGGCTATGGCCCAATGAGCCATTGCCGAGCAACTACTTCGGCCTAGTGCAGAAGCTAAGCGATGCCCCACCTAGGATCGACGTGCTAAGGCGTTCCTCCTATATCGAGGGAGCTCGGATGGACTTTGCAAGGGCCAAGGTGCACTGGCCGGGGCTTGATCCGACGAAGATAGCCACTGCTCCTCTGTCCCCTAGAAAGGAGCATAGGTGCCCTGAGCGATACTTCTCCATAGTTATGGAGGGTGCTCGGGCGATAGAGGCTCAGTGTTCGAAAGAAAACATTTATGAGTAAATGCGTTTTAACGCTTGTATGTTTACGATGCATGGTTTATCATGTCTTTGATGCTTTGCATTCGTTTATACCTCCTATGTGGCCCTTGAAACTGAAAGTTGCGAGTCGTCGGCTTCAACCCCCATGTAGATACTACACGAGGTGTCTCTTCCTATGCACTGTGACCCTTAGTGGAGCTATCGGTATCCAAAGGCGGTAGTGTGAGGCGGACAAGGCAATTAGACCATAGTGCTTTATTACTTTCACTTAGCCGGAGGAGCGCGAAAAGGTATGCGGGGGGCTGATGACTAGCCCCCAGTCGTTTGCGATGTTCGGGTAAACCGTGGCTAAAGCCGATATCACATAGTTTGGAGGAATACCAAACCCAACGTATGACACGGAATAACCTCTAATGAGGTTTTTAGTATGACACATAAGCTCGGATTCGCAGACCGGTTCTCGCATACCATGATAGTCAGATTTCGGCTTTCTCCCCTGAGGTGTTTGACCAGGCTAGCTGGAAACACAATCGCAATGGTTCTCCCCTTGCCCTTTTAGCCGAACGAGGGGAATGTAAAGGGGCAAGCACAGGAGCCAGGCAACCCAACTATTGACCCCAGACATAGTTCAAAACTAATGCATATAAAGAGAATTCCAAGACACCGAACGCAAAATCAGTTGTGCATAGGGCAATTTTTTTGTAACTCGAGCCCCCGGTATATTAGCCGGTTGCATCATAACGTGTACCGAACAGTTGCGCAAGAAGAGGGCGAAAATAGAGTATGTGCCAAAAAAGGATAACAAAACGACCATGTATAATGGTTTTCTTATTTTACTCAACCACTCTTTATTACTCAAATTGCCAAAGCAACTTTTTAAATGTATTTGAAAATGAAATAAAAAGTTTACAGGAGTGGTTGTACCAGGGGTCTTTGATGGGTGACCTGACGTACTCAATGTGCCGTGTCGCTTGTCCGCTCCTACACCTCCTAGTGAGTTTTTTACCTCAATGGGTGGTACTGTTTGGCGAACGGACCTTCGAAACAAAATATTGAGAGGTCACTAAAATGTGAGTGAGCTTTACGCCTTTAGCAGGCCCTTTATGGTACCTACAATTTGTCCGGAGATATTTTGATGGTAGTAGTTCGGTCCAGCCGAATACGTACACTCTTTATAGTTTTTCCAATCGCCACCCATGGAATTTTGAGCGCGAAGTTGTGCCTTCTCGCCACGTGATTTGCTGGCCCTAGGATTGAGTAGCCGGGGGAAGGGTGAGTCCCTATTTATGGGGAGAGTAAGGTTCTGGGAGTTCGAGCTAAGACAGAGTTCGTTTCCCAGTCTTATGTGCCTTTACGGCCGATCATCATTGTAATGGAATTCGGCCGCCAGGGCTAATGCATGTTCCTCAGTTTGAAGAGAGCACTCTGTATTGCCGGTGACAGTAATGACCCCCTTGGGGCTGGGCATCTTAAGCTTGAGGTATGCGTAGTGTGGGATGGCGTTAATGCGAACGAACGTTGTATGACCTAGTAGGGCGTGATAGCCGCTGCAGAAAGGTACAATGTCGAATATCAAGTGTTCGCTCCGGAAGTTATCGGGCGAGCCAAACACTACTTCCAAGCTTAGAGAGCCTATGCACCGCGCTTCAACACCTGGAATCACTCCTTTAAAGGTAGTGTTGCTGGGTTTGATCCTTGACGGATTTATATCCATCTTTTTCACCATGTCTAAGTAAATCAGATTAAGGCTACTTCCTCCGTCCATTAGGAATTTAGTGAGGTGATACCCGTATATGATGGGGTCTAGGACGAGGGCAGCCGAACCCCCATGGTGGATACTGGTTGGGTGGTCACGTCGATCGAAAGTGAACGGGTACACTGACCATGGGTTATACTTCGGGGCTACGGAATCTACGACATACACCTCTCGAAGGGCACGCTTCCTCTCCTTTTTGGGTATATGTGTGGATTATATCATGTTTACGGTTTTCACCTTTGGAGGGAACTTCTTTTGTCCAGCACCGATTGGAGGGCTCATTCTCGTCCTCTCTATGTGGTCCCTTGCCTTGATCCTCGGTTGTGAGTTTTTTGGCCTGTTTGAATACCCAACAATTATGGTTTGTGTGATTGGCGGGCTTCTCTTGAGTCCCATGGATCTGGCAAGGACTCTCCATGATCTTGTCCAGTGGGGTGGATTCGTCACGATTGCCTTTAGGAGGCTTCCGCTGTCCTGGTCGAGAGTTGCAGAAGCCGGCGTTAATGGCCGTGTCATCGGCATCCCCGTTGTTGTGCCTGCGCTTATTTTTGTTCCGTTTTGGTTTCCCGTTTCCGTCCCGAACTTCAGAGGTTCCGGGGTCTTTGGGGTTGTGTCTCCGTCTTGTGAGCCAGTTATCCTTGCCCGTGCAAAAGCGGGTCATGAGTGATGTAAGGGCTGACATTGTCCCAGGTTTGTCCTGGCCAAGCTGGCGGGCCAACCATTCATCCCGAATATTATGCCTGAAGGAGGCTATTGCCTTGGCGTCTGGGTAGTCGACGATCCGGTTTGTCTTGGTCAAGAACCGATTCTACAATTGCCGTGTGGACTCTCCTGGCTTCTAGACGACGTTGCTTAGGTCGGAGGAGTCCGGCGGCCAAACATAGGTGCCCTAGATGTTAGATCGGAATGCATCCTCTAAATCCTCCTAGCACCCGATTGAATTTTCCGGGAGGCTGTTTAACTAGTGCCGAGCTGCCCCCTTAAGCTTTAGGGGGTAGGTACTTGACGGTGTGGAGATCATCTCCTCGCGCCATGTGGATGTGGAGGAGGAAATCCTCAATCCATACTGTTGGGTTAGTTGTCCCATCATATTGCCCTATGTTTACGGCTTTAAACCCGTCTGGAACTAATGCTGCATCACCTGATTCATGAAGGACAATGGGTGGGCAGCGCCTCTAGCCCGAGTTGTCGCACCGATTGTCGGTGTCTGTTCTAGCTCAGTTTCATTCCCGAACTCTGTTGTTGCGGTCGAGCCAAGGCTAGTACCCATCCTGTTGATCGGGTGAGTATGCTCTGGATCCTTAGATGGATCTTGTGCGACCTGCCCTATGGTCCAGGTTGTGCCGCAGGTCGAACCTATCATCGGGCTGTATTAACTATTTTCCCCGTCTTTGGGGTATCGCCGGCCTATAACCGGTGTGGTCAGCCATCCTGTCTCGTCCTCGAGGTGTCGGTCTAGCTTGTCATATGGGTATGTTTGGGAGACGGCGGGTGAGTAAGCTCATCATCGAATTGTGGCAGCAGCCTTCTGCGTGGATAGATCTTAGGTTGATCCAATGGACCTGTACTGTATCCTTCCTTCGCTGAGAGGACTCTTGTCCATCGATCGTTGAGGTTGTCCTGTTCGGCTTTAAGCTGTCGTTCTTTTGATTTTAGGCTGCGGGCCGTGGCTACAAGTTGTTGCTTGAACAGTTCCCGGTCTTCAAGGTTATCGGGGATGGTGAAGTCAACAGCTTTTGGGATGTCTTCCTCCTCAATAGGGGGGAGGTAATTGCCATCCTCATGATCATTTAGGTCATCGGGGTTGAGCTGATCTTCCGGTCTCTCCTGACCCTCTAGCGGGTGTTTGGGGATATCGGGATCGCCGAGGTGTTTCGAGGTATCTCCATCCCCGGTGCCGACGAGAGTTTTTCTGCCCTATTTTCCTTTTGATCGCTTATGCGGCATCCGACGCCTTAACGGCGCTTCACCCAATTTGTCGCCATCGTTTTTAGGTGTGTGCTCGCCATTAGCGGCTGGAGTGTCCACCATGTAGACGTCACACGTGGAGGTGGCTGCCTATCGCCATGTGTTTATGGGGGTGGGAGCACAATCTTCCTCATCCATGTATTCTGCCTCCTCAGAGGCATAGTCCAACATGTCGGTTAAATCCTCGAAAGTGGCTATGAAGTGGGTGGTGGGTGTGACAAAAACTTTGTCCTGACCCACCTTCAGACCGATCTAAGCATAGATCGGGGATGGGTTGTTGGTAATCTTAATCGAAGGGATCCAATCTAGGACCTCGTTGAGTGTCAAGAGCTCGATCAGGTCGACCACCTCGGAGCGTTCAGAGTTGACATCCGGTCCGTCCGTGCAAGGGGAGTGTTCGGCAAGAATAGGTGGTCGGGCATCTAACACTATGGCCAAATCCGGGCTAAAGGTCAGGCCATTGCCGGGGTGTATCCCACAGGCGGGGCGGAAAGAGGTATCCAAGGTTAAAGCCTCGGACTCTTCGGGCATGGCAGGCAAGACTATGATCCCGGTTAGAGAGAGACCGCCCCGAGAGTCTACGGAGAACTCCAGGTTCCCGAATCTGACCTCTTGATCAGGGGTGAAACTTCCAATCCGGCCTAGATGGCCGGTCAGGTCAGCTTGCAGCACAACGCTACCAAAAGTGAAGATCTGTCTAGGGACAAAGGTGTCCATGTTGCCGACCTCTTTGTTGATGACAACGCGAGCCATTGATTCCTTTGGTGAGCACAGCAGAACTCTCAATGAAAGCACCAATATTGGTGTCAAAACCGGCGGATCTTGGGTAGGGGGTCCCGAGCTAAGAGACTAGGATCGATGGTAACATGAGACGAAGGAGACGATGTTTACCCAGGTTCGGGCCGTCCTATGGAGGTAGAACCCTATGTCCTGCTTGATTATATTGATGGTATGAAGGTTACAGAGTTGATCTACCTCGAGGTCGAATAGCTAAAATCCTAGATGAGTTGTTCTCCTGTCCTAAAACTTAAAACCCTCTGGCTTATATAGACGCTGAGGGTACCTAGGGTTTACACATGGTCAGTTACACAAAGAAGGAAAAAACATGCCTATCCACTATTCCAATATTGGCGGACACCCCATGATTCTAAAGCTTCCTTCCTGGAGATAGGGCCTTCGATCAATCCAATGCTCAATAAACGGCCCATACATTCCGGCCATGAGAAACAGGTCGGCCACCCGAGGACCCCTTAAACCAGGACTCCCTCAGTGTGTGCTACACTTTAATCATCAAAGGGGAAATCCTCCCTGTCTGAGCCTGCTGGCACGGACCCTTCAACCTTGTCTGTGCAGGTGTGTCACCAACGTGGTGGGTGTGGAGCCGTGCGACTTGGCACCGCATGACAACTCCAAGCAGAGGGCCTCGCGGGAAGCCGCCCCATGAGGAGGGCCTCACAGGCCACTTGTTGCTGAAGATGTTTGACTTGAAGATCTTGAGTGGGCCACCTCCTGGGCCTTTCACCAGGTGCTTGACTTGTGTAGATATTGAGAGGCCTAACGAAGTCCAATCCTCACGAGGTGCTTGACTTGTGTAGATCTTGAGTGGGCCACCTCCTGGGCCTTTCACCAGGTGTTGCTTCTTGACCCGCAGGCAGGCGGACCATGGTACCCTGGTTCCCACTGGACCGATAGTAGCCCCGGGCCCGCGGTGCACATCTTCCGCCCATTGAGAACGAAATGGCACAAGGCGAGACGACTCGAGGCCTTAGTGGACCGTTGGGGCTCAGGAACAGACAAGTGGTTCCTCCTCCCTCCTTCCTTGCACTTCCAATCTCGCATGGCTGCCATGGGTCCTCCAACAAGAAGCAACCCGGATGTCGCCAAAGTGGTGATGTAGCATGCCTTGCTTCCGTCCATCATCAAAATATCAGGATGGTTTGGACAAGTTGATCCCCATGATAGCCTGCGATGACAAAGAGCACAAGGCCACCCAGATCTGTTTGGGCTTGAACCCGGCATGCGAGCTATCATCCACTGCGTACTCATTCTTCATCCAAACCGTCTTCATTGGCCTGGTACTGCTCTTCTCCGACTTCTTCTGCACCATCCTCTCTCACTACCAGATCCACGCTCTCCACCTCTAGTCAAACTCCCACTTCCTCTTCGCCATCTCCCCTTCTTTAATGAGGGCTTCCTGGGGATGATGCCCTCGGTGACGCTCTTCCGGACCTTCTACAGCCTGCGGTAGACCGCAGCGAACCAATGCTCGGGATGCATCTCATTCCGCATGGTTGATGGGATGGTCGACCAAATCATCGACATGAAGACTGTGAAGAAGGTGGGGGATTCAGGGCGCATTGGGTCTGCATGGATGTAGGTCAGTGCAACCATCTTCTTATGACTCCGCCCTCGCCTGCCAAGAAGAGCTCAATATGGGATCACTTCAAGCTTGCTAGCTGAGGGCTGTAGCCGCCTATCAGGAGAATCGGGTCTCTAAAGGAAGTTGGCCTCACGGGGGCGATGATCGCCAAGGATTATGTGTGTCGCTTAATCGCCCCTCTGTAGAAGCGTTCACACCCATAGTGGGCCGACACTTGCCGCACGGATGCGATGATGCTGAGCAGAGACAACCTCAAGGTGGTGGTGGTCAATGCCATCATGAAGATCTTGTTCGTCGAGGCTTTGCCGGACATGTCCGAAGGCGGGTACCCAGTGTACCGATGTTGCGACGGAGATGAGATTGTGGCGAGAATGCCATAGTTTGACGAGTGCGGGCTAGTACTTGAAGGCCATGAGGGGCACCACGAGAACCCTCTCCTGGTGGTTCCTGACTTGGGGGGCACGAGAACTCGATCAGGTCAGGCCTTCGATGGGCACCGGCATGGAGACCAGGGGACGAGAATGGTTGTGAAGCCGCCACCAGCTGCTGCTCGAAGATAGTGACGATGACGATGACAGTGCATAGTTCATGGTTGCACCCTCCTAGCCTTTGAGCACGGGGGTGAGGTGGATGACAACGAGGATATAGATGAGCCTCGCGGGGTGGAGACCAAGTGTCGATGCACTAGGACAGGGGTACCCAGTGCCCCTGAGTAATGCACATGCAGTAGTAGCAGAACCCATCAACGTAAGAAAATGGGACCAGGATCCAGAGACCAAGACTCCAACAGAAGCAGCCTATGCTGTCTAACAAACACTGGCAAGGTCAAGGCAACGGCCCAGGACGGGCCCAAACCACATAGTCACGTCACCGGTTCCTTCCAGGGACCAAGACGTGCACATCTTCAGGACGATCCGGCAGGCCATCCCCCGGCAAGCGTGAGCCGATTAGCCACCACTCCACCGCATCGCAATGCCTGTCACTTGTCGATGCAATGTCTAGCCCCCAGGTGGCTAAGTGGCTCTCTCTAAGCACATGGTGACACACTGGAAGACAGATTATGCCCACATGACACCCATCCAGAGGCGTGTCAAGGTGTGGTGCAATAGCTAGATAAAGCGGTGGTAGAAGCTTGCCGGGGATGCTCCCCCGCACACCACCTAGACCATCATTTATGGCATTCTGTCTTAAGTGCCAGAGTTAGGTATGATAGCACCGTTGGCTATCTAATCACTAGGTAATGTCTGTTTTGCCACTTTGTTTGCCCCTTGAGCTATAAAAGGTAGCCCAAGGCAACCTAGCTAAAGTTCGGACCTTTGGACACTTGTACTCGCATAGCAGCTCCCCCGAGGCAACCCTTGTCGGTTCGAGCATTACGCATGTTTCGTGTTCCTCTGATTAATCCACCAAAGCTGGAGTAGGGTTTTATGCTTCGCAAGGCCCCAAACCTGGGTAAAACACTAGCGTCTCATTGTCGTGCTGCCTCACAACCTCTGCTCTTTGTGCAACGTGACCTCGCCCCTGCCGAATCACAAAGGGCCCCTGGACCAATAGGTGATTGTGTGCATCCAGCCCCGACATGGAGGAGACTGCAGAGCCTCATGAGGAGGAGGCCTTCTCTGGTGTAGCGGGGACGGGCTCTAGCAGGCCTCACGACAAGCTGTCTAGAGTGGACATAGGCGAGCCCCACGGGAGCGATAGTGGCAGTTGACGGGGTCCACCTCTCACCTTGTGGTGTATGTCAGCGTTCTGGGAAAGGGGGCACCCAGACCTGCCTGCCTGCAGCCCAGGGCATGGCCCACCTCGTCGGCCAAGCACGGCTGACGTGACCCCATGCAAGACGAGGCCCTTGAGGCCTGAGGTCTCGAGGGAAGTAGCACCAAGACCTACGACGAATAGGCCTCCTCAGGCCCCCTCCAGAGTGGTGGAGATCTTTATGCGGCGCTTGGCCTCGGGAGGTAAAGGAAGACGCAAGGTGGGACGGCCGGGCAGCAGCACGCTAGGCGGTATAGTTTCCCCTTTGGTGCAAAGGGAGAAAGGACGTACGCGGGTTCCCAAAGCGCCCCCAAAGGTTTCAATTCCGGTGCAACAAGACCACGACTCGGAACCTAGCAGGGAGGATGTCATCACCGAGCCGACCTCTGTATCATCAACAATTACTTTGCAAGCGCAGACCACCTTTCGTCAGGATAAAGATGTACTACTATCCCCCTTCAAATTTGGCCATTGTGGGATCCCTTCCCGACGGGCTTATTACCCCTAGGTAGGCCAAGGCACCGGGGTTCTCTCCCGCACTTCAAGAAACGGAGATAACACGCGCATGGCCGGACATGGCCGACTGCCTTCGCGCTGGCTCTTCCATTGAACCTCGAGCGGACGAGCCCCCGTCCCTTCCGTCTGTGCACGGGTACGGCGATCGGACAGGACCCCCGCGACTGGCCCCGATGTAGCCATAGTGAGCGCTGACGCATGGGCGCGCATGGCTACAGTTCGAGGGGTCACACCGCTGACCTCGCTGACCGCGACCGGGCGAAGCCATAGTACCGGCATGCCTCCTCCCACTCGATCACCTATCCTGGCATAGCTACAGTGTCGCCGGCCATACTGGAGACTTCGGCCAGCTGGTGCTAGCCGACGCCTCTCGGACAGCCCATACCATGGTAGGTGGGAGGTGGACCAATCCTGGAGCCAGCTGGCGGGCCCTCGTAGGTGATGGGACCATGCAGCCGGTGGACCCCGCGGGCAACGAGACGGCTCGAGGGGTGGGACCCCCTGGCCAGCCAAAGAGGCTGCCAGCTTGGTCCCCTCACTCTGTACTTTAGGCATATTGTAAGCCAGGGGGTTGGCCTATAAAACCCGTCGAGCCCCCCATGCAACGGGGACGACGGACCTCATGCACACACACCCACGAGACACTTCCCTCACTCTCACACTCCAAAGGTGAGGAAGGCGAGCCGGCTGCTCCTTCTTCTTCCCCTAGACATAACTCCACGAGGAACCTTGTAAAACATACCCTTCCATCAACTAGATCTAGCAGGACTAGGGGTGTTACCTCCCACGGAGGGCCCTGAACCTGGGTACATCGTGCGTCTCCGCCGCTTGTACCTAATCCCGCTCTCGGAGCCCGTCAGCATCCTCCGTCCCCAACCACCTACGATAAGCCTACCCATGGCATCTGTCGTGAGAAAACGACGACAATAGTCGCCCCCATAGAAGCTGAGTAAGAGGTGTTGGGTGACCACAGATGAGTAAGTTTCTGCACTTTGTCTTTTTTTGATTCATGTCCTTGTTTCTCAAGGCGTGGGGCTAAGTTGCCAACTCTACAGGGCACCCATGCTAAAGAAGAAGAAGACTATAACGCCCATGACGCCCTCGCCTATGGTGTGTAACGAGGGGACCCACATGCCCCATGCGAGTGCCGACGGTGTGAGGAGGACACCCATTAGTCTGAGGCCAAGTTGGGGACACTAAGGCAGCCGAGGAGAGCGAGGCGACTATGGTGCCACATGAAGACATGGCTCCCTGAGCTGGGGGATCCAGCCTTGGGAGGAACTCTCAGGAGGAGAGGAAGTGCCTTCGGAGGTGCCTGATGAGGGTGCCTCCATGGAGAAGGAGGGGGGCAATGAGCTGAACCCTCCAGAGGATTCCAAGCCTACCGGGAAGGCTCATGCTGACAAGGTGGTTGCGGCGAGCCCCCAGGCCTTGCCCTTGCATCAGGCCCTTGAGGCCGCTGCACCGAGCCCACATCGTTCGCCAACGTGGCTAGACGGAGTGGAGGTTGCATGGAGGCCCTAGCACATGGCAGAGGAGGCAGCCTTTGGAAAGATCAAGGACAAGAGGACCGAGCAAGGAAAAGAGGCCTGAGGGATCCTCACATGCCATGACATTGGACTGTGGCACGGAACCGCACCCAGGCGAGGCCCTCCATTTGGTCAGCAGCAGCATTGTAGTTGTACACAGATACCTGCACGGCACCCGAGCCACCCTAGATGCGCAGGAGTTGGACCTACAAGCCGAAGAGGGAGGACTCACCAAGGAGTTTGTGTGCCTCGCTGACGGGTGGCACCAGCTTGACGAGGCCGTCAAGCTGGGCCGCAGGCAGGAAGATGCCACAATGGAGGACTTTGAGAAGACTGCCAGGGATGTTGCAGGCTCTGGGCAAACTCTGCGCGGGAGGCTGACGAGGCCAGCAAGTGGCGCGAGGATGTAGAGGTGCTCGAGAAGGTCGTCCTGGAGAAGATCACCTTGTAGGAGCAGGAGCTTTGGGCACAGGCGGGCGTGGCCGCGACCCGCGAGGGGCAGGTAGCCTTTCGAGAGGAGGAGCTTCCAAAGCGCGAGGGGATGCTTGCTGCCCCCGAGGGGTCATGGAGATTCGGGAGCGGGAGCTCACCCAGACTTCATCCAAGCCGAACACCGAGCACGAGTGCCGAACGACGCTGGAGAGCCAGGTGACGGCTGCCCAGTCCTCTTATTATACCAACCTCCCCGAGGCCAACCTCCAGCTGGATGAGAATGAGAAGAAGATCAACCGAGATGCTGATGCAAAGATCAAGGGTGAGCATGAAGCACTCCAGAAGATCCATGGCCAAAAGCTGAGGCAGCAGGAGGACCGCTTCATCAAGAAGTGGGAGGAGCTTGAAGCTGGTGTGACCACACTTAACGAGAAGCTTCAGGAGGTAGAGGCCAACCTTTAGCTCGCGCTGAAAGGCAAGGAGGACACCAAGGGGGAGCTGGAGTTGCTTCGGGCCCAGGTGGGTGGTGTCTCTAATGTCATCCAAAATGCTAGAGACAATGCTGCCCAGGCACGGATGCTACAGGCTGAGCACGTCAAGTTGTTCCGCGCCATCACGAAGCTCACTCATGGCACTGTGTCTCACTTCATTGACGAGGTTCTGACTTCCCCATCGCGGACGTTGATGCTGCTACATGGACTTCTTCACCAAGCACGTGGAGGCGCTAGAGATGGGGACCTCAAGGCAGGACGCTATCATTGACGAGGAGGCCCGTGAATTTCTGGACCAGGCAGTGACGCGCACTCCAGCAACCTTCTTTGTTTCAACACCGACTTCGACTTTGTTGGGGTGATGCAGCCTGTCCCCGCAGATCTCCACAACGACCTCAGGAGGGGGTGCGAGACCACATGGACACCCTAGTCAAGCGGTTCGCCCATGCTCCTGAGAGATCCATGGGAGGTGGCGGCCCTAAGGATGTCGACAATGGCAATAGCGATGCTGCCTCATCTTCTTAGGCCGTTCTTTTTTCTTGCTCCCTATTATCGAATAGGCATGGTCGCATGGGGTATAAAGACATTCTGCTTTGTAATCGTACGAAATCCTATGTTCTTGTTGCAATTCCCTTGTTTCCTCGCGAGGTTTGGTTATGCTTTTTTACATTGCCATTGTGCTCTACATTGCTAGGACCCAGCACCCGAGCGTGCTATGACCGTCGTTCGTATGCTGAGATACATGCCCAACAAGGCTAGAGGTTGTAGGGATCCATGAGGCGGTAAGGGCTCCTGAGGTACGATGCTGAGGAAACCCCCCTTTGTTGTGTGTCGGCGTTGTGGGAACGGGAGGTACCAAGACCTACCTACTTCCGGGGCAGGACATGGCCCACCTTGTCATCCAGGCTCAGCTCGCACGGCTCCACTCAGGACAAGGCCCTCATGAGGACCCTAGGCCTGCGACGAAGAATGACACCAAGATCGGCAAGGATGGGCCTCCTCAGGCCCCCTTCGGAGCGGTGGAGATCTCTATGCAGAACCTGGCCTCGGTAGTCAAAGATGGCGTAGGGAAGGATAGGAGGGTGCCAGTGCGCTAGGTAGTGCAGTTTCCCCTTTGTTGCAAAGGGAGCAAGGATGTATGCGGGTTCCCGAAGCGCCACCCAAAGGTTTCCATTTCAGTGCAACAAGACCACGACCACGAGCCCCACAAGGCAGATGTCATCACCGAGGCCACCACTGCATCATCGACAGCCGCTTTGCAGGCGAAGACCACCTTTGCATTGGGCGCGGATGTACTCCTTCCCCCCTTTATATTTGGCCGTTTTTGGATCCCTTCCCGCCATTGTTATAAGGGAAGAGGACCCGGGCCACCGCTATATATAGAGGCTAGGTCACACCAAAGAGGGGATCCGATCCTCAACTTAGCCACTCAACAAACCATGAGACAAAGTAGAGAACCAAGAACACCACTTGAGCATCCTCGCGAGGCTCAAACCCTTTGTACTAGTTCATCCACCACACCTCCTCGAGAGGCAATCCAACAAAGAAGGAGTAGGGTGTTACGCTTCATAGCGGCCCGAACCTGGGTAAACTGTCGTGTTCATCTTCTTCCTCGTCATCATGCGAGTTTGCCGTGATATGTATCGAGTGGCGAGCTAGGAAGGGAGAGGCTGGAGGGGATCTTCGCACACGCCCCTATGTTTTTACCTTGACAGTTTCGTGAAGCCCGAAATCCGACACTTGGCACGCCAGGTAGGGGGCGTGTCGAAGTCTTCCTCAAGTCAAGCTCTTCTTCCACCTCGCCGCTCCGATGGCTGACACCCGCCAAGCCCGCGCCAAGCGCCGCGCCGTCTGTGTAGCCCAGACAGTGCCCGTGGGCCGCACAGGTGCGCGCAGGTCCTCGTCGCCTGCGGCCAACGCCACCACTAGCCTGGACGCCCACGAACGACAAGACTCCTCCAAGCCAGTCATCGCACAGTGCGATGGCCCCTCCGTCGATCGTCCTAGCTACCGGTTCCGACGCGCTCGCCATGGTGAACGAGCTGCTTCACTACTGCCCTGCTCCCGACTGCTACGACGCCTAGCTTCGGCGCATCGCGAAGCTCGTCAGTGCTGCTGGGGATGCCTCCGCGCCCTCCTACTCATTTTGACCCCGACCTTCCCTAGAGGACGATGTGGACCAGGATGTGCCTCCACCTCCTCCGCAACGCGACGTCGACCCCGAGCCCAGGGTGAGGCGCACCTGTGCGACCAGCCCCACGGGACGCATGCAAGAGCAAGAGATGAGGTAAGCTCCCAGGTGGTGCCCCGAACGCGCGTCGATGCGCGCGTGCTCCCCATGCTATCGAACCAGCACTACGACTGGGAACCACTTGAGGCGGCCACTCAGGAGCGTCAAGACCGGGCCCCGCCCGCATGCGCAGCAGCACCCGTCGAGCCGGTGGGCTGCCTCGCCATCGTGCCGAAGCTCCATCCAACAACATGGCCTTGCAAGTTCAAACCCGATTTACCGCCTTGCTACGATGGCACCCCGGACCCTGTCGAGTTCCTATAGCTCTACTCGCTCAGCATCCGCGTGGCTGGTGAAGAAGACCAGGTCATGGCATGCTAGTTCCTCATGGCGCTCAAGGGTGGCACGCTCTCCTAGCTCCTCAACCTCCTGGCGGGGTCCATCACCTCCTGGGACGATCTGCGCAAGTGCTTCGTCATGAACTTCCAAGGTACCCGTGATCGCGCGCTTACTGTGAATGACCTACGGCGCGTGAAGCAACAGGATGGAGAGACCTTGCACAACTTCATACAACGCTTCTCGACTACGCGCCTCAAGGACCCAAAGGCGTTGGATGAGGCTATCCTCTTCGCTTTCACCGATGGCATCACGGATCTCAAGATGAAGGAAGAGCTCGCCATGAACAATGAACTGTGCTCTGCCTTGGTGATGTTCAACCTGACCAACAAGTGCGCCAAGGCAGAAGAGGGCCACCTATCACTCCGTGAGCCTCCGGTGGCAGAGCCAGAGGAAAAAAGACCAAAGCCAAGGAGGCGAAGCGCAAGGCCCAAGCGGTACTCACTGTCAAGCCTGAGGCGAGGAGCACCACAAAGGGGGAAGAGTGACATGCGTCTTCGATGGCACCAACAACCACGACACTGCCGACTACCAGGAGCTCAAGATGGTCCGCGCCGAACACTTCGGCCTGCGTCCCGGGCGCACCGACCATGGCTTCAGACATGGAGGACGCTGTAGTGGAGGCCGTTGGGATAGCCAGGATACGTGTCAGGGGTGGCGCGACCAGCCTCGGGAGGACCGCTAGTGGGATCAGTCTTAGGAGGACCGCTGGCGCGATCAGGCTCGAGAGGAACGCTCGCGCGATGACCCTCTGGATGGGTCGCATCGTGGCCTGCCTCGTGAGGTTCTCCCTCATGAGGCTGGCCTACCACCGCTACCACCTCCACCCAGAAGGAAGGAAGAGGACAAACAGGACGATGGGGCTAGGGGCTTCCAGGATATCAGGACCACAACTTGTATCCTGGGTGGCGCCGAGGCTCCGGCAGGTGAACGCAGATCTCCCAGGTGAACCAGATCTTCAAGAAATTCGCACGGCAGCTGAACGCAGCTCTCCCAAAGCCTGAGGCCATGCGCCCCATCAGGTGGTCCCAGACTGACATCACATTCGACTCGAGGGATCAGCTCAGGTGCTCGGTCATGGTCAGCAAACTCCCCATGTTGTGCACCCCGACCATCAGCAACGTCCTCGTCACCAAGACCCTGATCGACAATGGGGTGGAGCTCAATGTCCTCTCCATGGAGACCTTCGAGATGCTCCAAGTATCATACGACCAGCTCAAGCCGACCAAGCCCTTCTCGGAAATAACTAATGGGTCCACCATTCCCATTGGGCAAGTGCGCCTGCCCGTCACCTTCGGTGGGTACGAGAACTACCACACCGAGAGCATCGTCTTTGACGTCGCCCACATCCACCTCCCGTACAATGCGATCCTTGGGTACCTGGCCCTCGCCAAGTTTATGGCAGCAACTCATCATGGCTACAACGTCCTCAAGATGCCAGGGAGTGGTGACGTCATCACGATCGCCTATGATGAGAACGATGCCATCTGCTCCCCCGATCGTGCCTACCGTGCCGCTGCAGCCGACTGCTCGGATGACGAGGAGGATGCCCTGCCTCCTAAGGACGCACGCAGGAAGAAGAAGAAGAAGCTCACCCCCATAGAGGGCCTGGGGGCTAGAACCTCCAGGGGCGGAGCCTTGGGCTCTGCGTCTGGGGACGGGGCCGCACCTTCTGTCGCATAGGAAAGCGCACTTGGTGCCCCACTTGGGTCGGGCATGGGGGCTTCCACCTAGGAGGCCCCCGTCTTGGCCGGTGAAACAAGGGAAGCTTTCGGGCACAACCTAGAGGCGCGTCCTCACGCGCGAGTTCTAGGGCCAGGGGCTCGGCACGAGGCGCAAACCCCGCGATAGTCAGTCGTCAATGTAATCGAGGAGCTTCAAGAGGCACAGGCCGGGCAAGGAAGGGACTTCCCTGCAAAACCAATCACAGCCACCATCATCAGCCCGATCGACAATCTGCGCGTTTGTGTCAACACGCGGGCAATCAACAAGGCCTCAACCCAGGGCCTCCATAGGCCGGCGCATGCTGACCACGGGTGGATCCACCCGCACAACTACGTTTGCACGCCCTTTGGCTGGCCAACGCCAGCGTCACATTCCAGCACTTTGCCCGGGCTATGCACCTTTCCTGGCAAGACGCGACGAGGATTTGGAGGAGACAACGGGCCTATGAGGGCCGTGATCATGGAGGTACAAGATCAGGCTACAATGACAGCTTTGGCTCTTTAGCGGCATGGCCGCAAGGTGACTTTTTGTTCATCTATGCCAGGTAACTTTTTGGCTTGTCTTGTTTAAGGGCGCCCATCGGGCCGCGTTATCCTCAGGCAATCAGGGTGTACCCCTGCGGCTGCTATGTTTACCCATATTTCAGCAGTTTTTCATGCATGGAATCTGTTTTCTAACATTTCCCCCTTTGCCTGCTCGGCTTTTTGCCGGCGAGAATGTCGTCACTCCTGAGCGGGCCTACCTTGGGCCGCCCCAACGAGAGGACTGGGCACGGCGTCTGTGCTCGGGTCCGTCCCTGCAGCGTTGAAAAATCTAGTGATTGAGCTCTGTTTGACGGGCCAGCCCCGTTCACTTCATCTCCTGGGGTCACTGGTGCTTTGCCCTCTCAATGGCCCTAGGGAGGACGCTGAATGTAGGCTGCAATGAAGATTCTAGGACTTCGGATAGCGCCATCTACAAGAAGACCCAGGCGCAACCCTCCTTTAGGTAGGGACCTGACGAGACCAAAGTGCCCTTGTGAGCTCCCAGATACACCTCCCAGTTCTACCGTGCCAGCCACTCGTACGAACTCAGTGGGCTGTACACGCCCGGAGCCCACACAAGATGCAGAGGGGTTCCTCCACACGCAATGTGTCAGCCACAGCCCAACACTGGCAGAGAAGTCAACACTACCCACCAATGGCTATGCGCACGCAATGTGGAAGCCACAGCTTCGTGCTGATGGTCAACATGGTCCACCAATGAATATGCCCACGCAATATGGAAGCCCTACGCCCTCTGCTGGGGATAAATAACTGATGGCGCCCCAGCAGCTGCTTCCAACCTCAGGAAGGCTCCTTGTGGCCCCATTTCACTGCATTCCCTGGGATGGACCCATGAGGGGGCTGCATGGGGGCTACTACCGGGCCAGGCCTGGTACACGCAACCCTCCTAGGTCTGCCAAACATGGTCTTCATGCGCCCCTCTCAGGAAAAACCAGCGAGGAAACGTACATGAGAGGCTCGTACATCAAGGGGGACTCGTGAGCATCGCGACTCAGGAGCCTCACTGACCACGTAGCCCCTCACCCCTTAGGACCATCCTTGGTGATCCGGTTGGGCCCAATGGCGGCTGAGGTATGCGCGGGGCCGGGCCCTGCCGATGCAGAGCTCAATGCACTCAAACTTAAAACCCTAAGGAGGATGCCGGAACTCGTACGTCAAGGGGGACTCCTGATCATCGAGACTCAGGAGCCTCATTGGCCACATAGCCCCTCACCCTTTCGGACTGTCCTTGGTGATCCTTCATGAGGGCTACTCGTACGTCAAGGGGGAATCCTAAGCATCGCGACTCAGGAGCCTCACTGACCCCGTATACCCTCGCCGTCCTCAGTGATCCGGACGGGCCCGACGGCAGCTGAGTGATGCGCGGGGACGGGCCCTGCCGATGCAGAGCATCACAACAACCAAGAAGGAAGCAAGGCAAAGAGGGCAATCATGCAGTTCTGCAGTTATTACAAGCATTAAAAGTTTTTCGCTAATACGAACAAGTTTAATGCCTCCACGAGGCACGTCGAATGTTGCAGGAAAGAAGCAAGGAAGAGAAATCAGGAGGAGCCTTCGCGGCCACTTGCCCCGTCCGCAGGGAACTTGTCGTCAACATCGTCGGCGTTGTCCTCCTCGCCACTAACTCCTGTAGCTTCAGGAGGCAGATGAACGGTGATGCGTGTGAACCTCTTCACCAACGCCCCAACGACGTCCTTCACTGCCTCCGCAGCGCTGCTGTGGACCTCGGAGGCAACCGGGCGGATCACGGAGTCGAAGTCGAATCCTGGATCGTGAAGGTGAAGGTGGCTGAAGGCGCCTGAGATAGCTCGGAATCCCGGTCAGCAAGCTGAGCCTTGCAGGCCCTGAGGGCCTCCCCCTGCCAACACAGTTCTTCCTCGAGCACGAACTTCTCCCCTGAAGAACCCTCAAGAGGGACTCTTCCTCATGACGACACCTCGTGGTAGATGTCACGTCATCCAGCGCCGCCTCAAGGGCTGCTTTGGCCAACACGGCCTCCTTCTCGCTCGTCACCACAACGGCCTCAACACCTACGAGGGCGTCCTGAACCTGGCCCAGAGCGATGAAGGACCCATCCAAGATGTTGAGGCCGCACGACAAAGGCACCAAGACCCCCTCCGGAGGAGTCACGTGCACGCTCAAAGGCAACATTCCCCAGGAGGCAACAACACGAGAAGAAGGAGGCTCCGGGGGCTGCGTAGCGCCCAAGGGCAAGACGGATGCAGACAAATCGAGGGACGGTCGGCCCTCGGCGGCTGGCCCTCCGGACAGCGACACCGGCACACCATTGAGTGCGGGAGTGACAACACCAACAGGCATCGGGGGCTTAGGTTGCTTAGTGCCGGTGACCGGGAGGGTTGCCTCGCGAGCCTTCACCCCTCACCCGCAGGCGCCTCGTCAGGCGACGGCGGCACGATAGGAGCGAGCGGAGCGTGAGAGGATGTCTTTGACTTGACGCCTTCCTTCATCTTCCTCATCTTCATCACAACGGTGTTCCTAGTTACCAGTCAGAAGAAGAATCATCAGCACGCAAGCTACCCGCAGGCGAGCAAAGCCGAAACGGATAGTTACTCCTCAACGTCGACCCACTTCCTCTTCCACTCTACTCTGACGATGACGGTGACACCCTCTCTCCTCTCGATGAGGGCACCATCACGTCAGGGGACAAGGGCACTGTACGCCGGAGCGGCCGCTGGAGGAACCACGCTGGCCCCGGCCTCATCCACTTGGTCCACGGGGTGTGCTTCGAGCACGGGCGAGCTCGGCGCCTCAACTAGCATGCCTGTAGAGGTAGGGCACACCGAAGGAGACTCAGCTCTGCATTTCTTGGGGGTCGCTAGGCAGGCGGATCATGTGGCACGAGGTGCTGGCACAAGCCCCCTGGAGACCTTAGCGGGACGTGGGGAGCCTGCAGGAGGAGCTTCACCAGCATCGTCGTCATCTGCCAGCTCGCGCAAGAGCACGCTCTATGAAGGGGGAGATGCCTTTGCCAAGTCATCGTCCTACATCTTCCGTGAATCCTCCCCACCTGTGGTCTCTCTATAGGATACCATCACCGGGGAGCCAAGTCCCTCAGCTGGGAAGAGCCCCAGTTCGTTGAAGCCAGGCATCTTTGTAACAGCCCGGGACCAACGCTCCAGAAGATTCCCCTTTTATTCCATTGTGGTTGTGCATTTTGTTTGGTTGTCACATTCATCATCGCATCAATCGCATCATCTGCATAGCATTTTTTCTCATTTTTGAAAACTTGCATCTGTTCGTAGTCGCCGGTTCTCTCCGTTCTTGCCGTTGCTCGTTTCGAGACCAACCACACACGCACGCGGCCGCAGCACCGTTTAAAAAAAGATTTAAAAGCACACTAAAAATATCCTCAGATTGGGTCAAAACTTGGCATGCGGTCTTGTTATATTGTAAGTAGACCGCCTGCCAAATTTCGTCGCAATCAGAGTCCGTTTGATACCCGATCGGTCAGTCATAGCAGTGCGGTTATCGGTTTATTCATCAGATGTTTTTTGGTGTTTTAAAACCTCGTGTCACAGGTCGCAAACCTCCCTCTCATCTCCTCATAGCCCGTCTACATAGCCGCCTCAGCCTAACCTATCCCCCCTTCGCTTCCGGGGCTATCCGATCGAGATCGAACGGTCTGAAAAAGGATAAAAACTGCTAACCCTAGCCCCTAAATGCTATAAATAGACCCCCACGTGCCTAATTGGGCAAACCCTAACCCAAGACTCGTAATCCGTACCCCCAACCCTCAGCCGCCGCTAGCCGCCTCCCACCTCGCACTAGCCTGCCCGAGCCCATCGCAGCCCACCCCGCGCCCGAAGTGGGCCGCCGCCGCTCGCGAGCGCCCGTGGCGCCCGAGCGCCCCTCCCACCCGTCCCCGAACGCGAGATCAGGAGAAGCCCGATCCAGCACCGCTGCCCGCCGGCCTCGCCCCGCCATAGACCGGCGATGTTGCCGGAGCCTCCGTGCCGCCCCTCGTGCCTCCCTCTCGTTGGCCGCCAGCCCCGCGAAGCCCTGTGACTGCTAGCCGTCGCCATCGCGAGCTCCGCCGCCGTGCCATGGAGCCAGGCGCCAACCGCCGGCCGTCGTCGTTCTCCATCGGGAATGGACGGATCCGGGGTCCCCCGTCGTGGATCCGCTCTTCCCCGCCTCCGTTTCGCCTCCCCGGAGTCCATCGTTGTCGTTGGCTGCCGCCGCAGTGGCCTCTTGCTCGAGCTCCTGCACGAGTGAGTAGGACGAGCGCGAGCGCCTCGTGGGCCTCACCCCGATCGTGGGCCTTGACCTCCTCCAAGGCCGACCCCATAGCTTCCTCAGGCCCATGGTGAGCTAGCCCGCTCCCCTTCCTCTATCTTGCGCTCTATGCAACTTGTAGTATCCTATGCCTAGCAGATTCAGCCCATGTAATTTTTTCCTAGCACTGCGATATTGTCAATTAACCAATAAAAAATAGATTTATAGAAAACCCCCTAATTTTCATGCATTTAATAACTTATCAACCGTGCATCGGATTAAAAAACTTTATATATGAAACTTGTCTAAAATTTTGTGTAGGTTCACAATAACCACCTCTCATATGTGTTTGAGATGATTAACTTCCTGTTCCATTGTTTTTGCATTAATGCCATGTCAAAATGATTTATTTCATACCTAATTAACTGTAGCTCCATTGAAAATGTTTTACATATGTAACTTGACCAGAAAAATGTGTAAAATCTCATGGTGATATTTATTTTGCTTTTTAACAACTCTAAAATTGTGTATAGGGCAGAACAGTAGCAAATTCGAATATTACATATGGGGACTTTCCGGAAATGTTATGTGTTGCTTCCGGCCTCATTTAGAAATGCCTAGATGATGTAGTTGTTTGAGCTTCACCTCTTGCCATGCGTTACAACATTTAAACTTGTCGAGTAAATAAACGGGAATGAACTAAATAATTCGAACGTGGAGTTTCTTCACTATGCAACTCGTTGCATATTGAACTTCACTTAATATGTAGTAGTTCGTTGTTGTTCTTGCCATGCTATGCCATGTGTTGCATATTGAACCGGACATGCATCATATTTGGTTGTGCATCATGTCATGCATATGTTGTGGTGTACCGTGTGTTAATTGTTGTTTCTGGTTTGCTTCTTCTTGATAGAGTTCCAAAAGCGTTCGGAGTGTGAGGATTCATTCGACTACGTTGGCTCATCTTCTTCATGGATTTGTTCTTCTTCTGAGCGGGATCTCAAGCAAGATGACACATTTCCATGGATACCACTACTATCATTGCTATGATAGTTGTCCCGCTTTTATCGTTACGTCATGCTACCTACCACTTGTTTGACAAGCCTCCCAACACTGCCATGATAAGCCTCTAACCCCTCCACATCCCAGCAAACCTTTGTTTGGCTATGATACCGCTTGCTCAGCCTTCTTATAGCGTTTCTAGAGGCAGGTGCAATTGCTTCCATGTGACAACATGGACATTCTTTTGTTATCACAATATAATTGCTATTTAATTTAATGCACATATATACTTGGTAAAAGGTGGAAGGCTTGGCATTTTGCTCGGTGTTTTGTTCCAATTTTGCCGCCCCTAGTTACTTGTGAACCGGTGTTATGTTCCATAATTGAGCGCTCCTAACATGCTCGGGGTTGTTATGGGGACCCCCTTGGTTTTCGTTATGGGATAAAACTCGTTCGGCAAGGCCCAACATTGGTTTTACCATTTGCCTAATAACTAAAATTGCGTAGGGACCCGTCGGCACCCGCGGATCTTTAATCAACAACCCGGTCCAGTGCTCCTCATGTGTGTTGGTCCACCTACCTAGCAGTCGGCGGTGCCACCTCGGGGCAACTCGAGGCATTTTCAGGCTACCGTCCACTTTGCATAGATGGATGATGCCCGTGGATAGAGAGTGCACGACTCTAGATGCGGATCTGGCTCACCGGGAGGCCTTGCTGGATTAGGTTTACCTTCCTCGAACGTCTTGCGCATGGGATTTTGACGAGACTTCTTGCTATCTCGAACTTGAGATTTTCCATCGGGATTCCGAAAATACTACGGGTGATTCCGCTTTTGAGGAATCCCAATGCGGCGTGTGGTTAATTTTTTATGGATGAGTTCGAGCACCCCTGAAGGGTTAAATATTTCGGAAAGCCGTGCCCATGGTTATGTGGCAAACTTGGAAACTTTGTTTAACACCCGGTCATAGCAAACTTGAAGTAAACTCTAATAAAATACACCAACTGTGTGCGTAACTGTGACTGTTTGTTCTCGTGAGGACTTATCTGAGAGAGAACATGGTGGGTTTATGTTTGACGTAAGTAGGTGTTCAGGATTAGTTAGTGATCATTACTAGTTCACGTCCGTTATGCGTAGACCATCATACTTTACTTTATGTATTCGTAAGATAGCCACTTAAATAAATGTTTAGTTGCTTGCTGCAGCCTCATCACTCAACCATACCTCACCCATTGAGCTTTAATAGTCTTGATACCCTTGGAAATGAGATTGTTGAGTCCCTGTGGCTCATAGATTACTACAACAACAGTTGGAGGTACAGGTACTGCGATGCTTTGACATGAGCACGATGCTTGTTTGATTTGGAGTTCTTCTTCTTCATCGATCTAGGATGGGTTCCAGGCGGCAGCTTGGATAGCAAGGATGGATGTCATTTTATTATTTGATTTCATCCGTAGTTGGACCCTGCTCTTCTGTATGATGTTTGAATATGTTGTTGTATTGATGTGATCTTGATGTAGCTTGTGGCGAGTGTAAGCCAATTCCATATACTTATCTCTTCTGTAAATGTACTTGTAATGATATCCATTCTTGCAACACGACGTGATGCGCTTCTATCCCTGTCGAGGCCCTTGTGCCAAAATAAGGATAGGATCACTTCTTGGGCGTGACAAGTTGGTATCAAAGCATGTATCGACCGAGGAGCCCCCTTGATTAATCGATCTTGGCCGAGTCGAGTCTAGTGAAAAACTATTTTGAGTCTAGTTATATCAGAGAGTAGGATTCTTTTTACTTCTCTTCTATACTCTGGTGAGGAATCACGAGTTAGGAATTTTTATTCTACCCTCTTCTCACTGAAAAAAAAATTAGGATCACGCGGATATATTGGAATCTATATGATGTCGACGTGACGGAGTTCTATACTTGGTGCCTCCTGTTACCGAGGAGTAGAGCTCCAGGGGATTCTTGACAAATCGTTATCGTTCAGTTTCCTTAGTATCTCAGGACGGAGGATGATTGAAATTACTTCAATACTTCTCGTGGCGAGATAAGGTCGGAGTCACCCAATACTGGGGAGGCGTCCGAGGTACTACCATGTTTGGTATCGTTGTATTTTCGAGGATCCGAGATAGATGGAGTTCTGAAGCCTCTGGTTATGTGTTGACGGATGGATACAGTTGGAGTGTAGGGCTTGTTAATTGTGTGAGATATTTTTCCTCCCTGCATCCCCAACACCCGATTTCATAAGCAAGAAAGTTTCGGAAATTCGTAGGTGGGAATTCAAGTAGTTACCTAGGTTACCTTCCAACAAATCATGATGTGAGGTTGGGGTTCGACATCTAGTGGATTCGTTTGTTCACGGTCTTTCTTAAAGAGGACAGTCTTGATATATGCTTCGTCAATCCTTGTAGTTCACTATGCCTAGGGAGCACATTCGAGCATCATTTAAATATGACAATCCTATGTACGATCGAGCCCGTGCAAACTTTACTACGAAAGTATCGAGCGGAATCTCTGTCATGTATTTGTTCTGGCTTGTTTCGTTAGCCTCATCCTTTCTTTGTTTTGAATATGGTAATTTGTGGTGCTTCGATGTCAACTGGTGATCTCATACCTTTTGTATCAAGTGTTCTCATATATTCAGTGGTATTGCTAATTCTTTTGCTCAGTCAAGTTGTCATATCAATTATTTTCATCCGGTGTGCTCTCTTCAAGTGAATTCTATCCTCTTCAATAATTGCAAGATCAATCCTCATATTTCTTTTCCGGAGTTCGTTTCATCTATTCCAAGTTGTTGTCGGGACCCCGATCCTAAGTCATATGAATCCAGACTATCACATATCACATCACTTTGCGGCCTCACGCACGGTAAGTTCCACGGCTGCAGCCTTACCTTAGCCAAGACCGTTTGCGTCTTTTGGATCACGCATGTGAACATGTCGCTGGCAATCAAACGACAGAGAACCCGGGGCAACATGACTAGTCATAGAACCCAAGTGGCACGTTCGTACAGAAACAGACATACATAACCCAGCAATGCAGCGCTAGGGCACGCAATCGAAGGGGGGAAGAGGGGGAAAAGACTCAGGGGCTCACGGCGGTCGTAGAGACGTCGAGAGCGGGCTCAGGGAGGGCCTAGAGCAGCGGCGAGCTCCACTTGACTTCTGGCAGCCGGAGCTTGAAGACGACGTGAAGACGGCGATGGGGAGCTCCTGGCGGTGCACGGCTCGGTGAGGAGGAATAGGGGAGCTAGGCGGATTGATTGGGGGGCTCAGGGGCGAGGGGGAGCGGCTAACACAACGGCGGCGAGCTCTAACAGGGTTCGGCCTTGGCGAAGCAGAGAGGGGAGAGGAAGAGAGGCGGGTGAGAGAGAGAGGGAGCGATGGGGACGGCTATGGGGAGCTTATCCCCGTTGCCCTGGCGAGGAGGGCACAGGCAGGCAGCTGCCGGCGTGGAGGCACGGCAGGGCGCACGCTCCGGCCACGCGCTCGTCCTCCTGGCCGCCAGGAGGACGAAGACCTCCCTAGGCCAGGTGGGCTGGCTGGCCTGGGCCTTTTCTTCTTTTTATTTTTATTTCTTCTCTGTTTTCTTTTACTGACATTTTTTTATTTTCTTTTTAGGTACAAATGACTTTATAAAATATCACATCTATTTTCTATAATGAAGTTTGAATATTTCAAACTTGTCTAAAAACTTTCAGGATATTTTGAAAACAAAAATAATGATAGTGCTTTATTTAATGATTTCAGAAGCTTTATCATTTATTTTTGAATTACTTTGATTGTTCAAATAATTAAAATGATCCCTGTTATAATCATGGCCAAATTTACCAAACATAGGGAACATTGTTGAAGGGCATTTTGGATTTGTTGAATTTTCACCAAGTTTGAATTGTTTGGATTCAAAGTGAGCTTGGGGTTTCTTTTTGTTCCCCATTTCATGTTGATGCAAATAGATGAAACATGATGCAAGCACATGCTATCCTAGGACATCTAGCTAGGGTTGTGACAACTCAGCCCCACTCAAAAGAATCTCGTCCGGAGATTTTCAAGTCGTCGGGAAGAGCGCGGGGTACTCTAGTCAAAGACGATCTTCTCTTTCCCATGTCGCCTCCTTTTCAGAATGGTGTGACCACTGAACCTTGAGAAACTTGATGTTACGACGCCGAGTGGTACGCTCAGCTTGATCAAGAATACGAACAGGGTATTCTCGATATGTAAGGTTATCTTGGAGATCAACCGCTTCATGGTCTACTTCACGGACAGGATCCGAGAAGCAACGCCTGGGTTGCGAGATGTGGAAGACATCATGAACCTTGGAAAGATGCGGCGGAAGTTCCAATTGGTAGGCAACCTCTCCTCATTTAACTAGAATGCGAAAAGATCCAATGTAACGAGGAGCCAACTTTCCCTTGATACCGAATCGATGGGTGACCTTTAGAGGTGTAACCCAAAGGTAAGCCTTCTCGTCAACTTCATAGGTAACAACCTTATGATGGCGATCATATTGGCTCTTTTGATGAGATTGGCTGTTTTCAACTTTTCACGAATAATGCAAACTTGCTCCTCTGCATCCTGGATCATATCCGGGCCAAAGAGTTGCCTCTCTCCAGTTTTCGACCAGTTAAGAGGTGTTCGATACCTTCGTCCATAGAGAACTTCAAAAGGGTCTTTTCCCAAGCTTGATTGATAACTATTGTTATAAGCAAATTCGGCATATGGAAGACACTTCTGCCAATTCCTACCGAAAGATATAACACAAGCTCGGAGCCTATCTTCAAGGATTTGATTGACTCGCTCAACTTGACCTCTTGATTGTAGGTGGAAAGCAGTGCTAAAGAATAGATGAGTCCCCATAGCGGTTTGAAAACTTTCCCAAAATCGGGAAGTAAAGATACTTCCACGGTCTGAGTTAATCTCCAAAGGAACACCATGAAGAGAAACTATGCGAGAAACATACGACTCCGCTAGCTGGCTAGCAGTTATACTTTCCCGAACAAGAAGAAAATGAGCCACTTTGGAGAGACGGTCGATGACCAGAAATATAGCATTATTCCCTGTCTTGGTCCTGGGAAATCTGGTAATGAAATCCATATGGACTTTATCCCATTTCCATTCAGGGATAGCTAAAGGTTGAATGGTGCCAGCAGGCCGTTGATGTTCTGCTTTCACGCAACAGCAAACGTCGCAGTTGGCAACGAACTGAGCAATTTCTCTCTTCATCCTAGTCCACCAGAACCTCTGCCGTAGGTCCTGATACATCTTGGTACTACCTGGAAGAATTGTGAGGGGAGAATCATGAGCCTCCTTAAGGATCGGCTGTCTTAAGTGTGTGCTCTTGGGAACCACCAACCGGTTCTGAAAGAACCCAACACCTTCATCGTCCTTGGAGAAAGCTTTAGCGTTTCCGCTAGCAATATTCCCCTTGATTTGGGATATACCCTTATCATATTTCTGGACAGCTACTATTTGATCCTTAAGAGTAGGTTTTGCCACCAGGTTGGATAGGAATCCTTGAGGAACAATGTGGAGGTTTAACTTCCGAAATTCGTCATGGAGAAGTGGTTGACCTTGTTGTAACATCAGGTTATTACAACGGGAGCAGAGGTCAGTCGTCTTTTCAACTCCTGAAAAGTATGCTCGTATTGTGGAGTCCACTCGAACTTTTTATCTTTCTCGAGGAGTTCAGTCGGCGGTTTGGCAACCTTGGAGAAATTCTCGACAAAGCGGTGACAATAGCTCGCTAAGCCAAGGAAACTCCGAACTTGCTTAACCGATTCGGGTTGAGTCCTATCAAGGACGGCCTGAACTCTCTCGGGATTGACAGCAATACCTTTACCAGATATCACGTGGCCTAGATAGGTCACTTCTGGTAACCAAAATTCACACTTGGAGAATTTGGTATACAGGCGGTGCTCTTGAAGTTTCATCAATACCAGCCTTAGATGCTCGGCATGTTCTTGTTCGTTCTTTGAGTAGATGAGTATGTCGTCGAGGTAAACCACGACGAACTTAGCCAAATACTCCATGAAGATCGAATTCATCAAGCGAGAGAAAGTGGCTGGGGCATTGGTTAAACCGAAGGACATGACGGTGTACTCGTATTGGCCATAACAAGTAACAAAAGCCGTTTTTGGAATGTCCCTGTTCGTAATTCTGATTTGATGGTATCCCAACCTCAAATCCATTTTGGAAAAGACAGAGGATCCAGCGAGTTGATCATACAAATCGTTGATCCTGGGGAGCGGATACTTGTTCTTAATGGTGACCAGATTCACTGACTGATAATCCACAACCATCCGATCCGAACCATCTTTCTTCTTGACGAAGAGGACAGGACAAGCCCAAGGAGATGAACTAGGACAGATGAAACCTTTCTTCAAAGCTTCATCGAGTTGGATCTTAAGTTCGGCTAGTTCTAAGGGTGCCATCTTATAGGGTCTTCTAGCTATTGGGACAGTCCCTGGGATGAGCTCTATCACAAACTCAACATCTCTAAGAGGAGGAATTCCTGGCAGTTCTTCTGGAAAGACATCCGGAAAGTCACGGACTACTGGAACATCTTCTAACTCTAGAAGAGGGATAGCATTTAGGGAATAAAGTTGGCGCTTGGTTGTTCGAGTGGAGACATTAACTATCTCACCCGATGGATGTGTAAGTTGAACATTCCTAGGATGAGTATCAATCTTGGCATAGTGGGCTTTCATCCAATCCATACCTAGAATGATATTGATGTCCGAAGACTTGAGAGCTATTAAAGATGCTAGGAAGACTAATCTATCCACCAAAATCTCATTATCATGGCTCACTCTAGAAGTTTGCCATTTTGAACCCAGAGTCTGCACTACTAAAGGAGTAGGCATATCACAAAAAGACATGTTATGCAACTGTGCATAACCTACTGAGATGAAGGAATGAGATGCACCAGTATCAATTAGAACAGATGCTGGATGACTATTGACAAGGAGCGTACCTAGAATAATATCAGGATCCTTAAGAGCTTCCTCAGCAGACACATAGTTCACTCGTCCATGAGCAGGAGTTGACTTAACAAAGAAGGCTTTTCCTGGCTTTCCACGTCCAGCGGGCTTAGCATTATTTTGGGGACACTCACGGGAGTAGTGTCCTGGTTCTCCACACTTATAGCAAACCACGGTGGCACGGGGTGCAACATTTGTAGGCGGACCTCCAAATGGTATGACTGGAGGGTTGAGCTGAACTGGGCGAGGCGCCTGGAAGGATGGTCTTGCATTGTATCTTGGCGGTAGAGCTGCGTTGGGCACCAAGACCCGACGTTTGTTGAGGCCCGAGCCAGATGCGGGGTTGAAGTCACGGTTGTGCTTTATCGTGGTGTCATAATCAGTCTGTCCAGTCTCGGCATTGATAGCCTTGTTGACGAGAGCCTGGAAAGTTGCGCACTCATGTAGGCGAGGGTCTCGATGGAGCTCAGAGTTAAGTCCCTTGCGGAACCTGGACTGTTTCTTGGCATCAGTAGAAACTTCCTCAGGAGCGTAGCGAGCAAGGTTTCCAAACTCGCGACTGTAAGCGTCCACGGACAATCTGCCCTCAGTGAAGGCATAGAATTCCTCTCTCTTACGATCCATCAGCCCTTCCGGAATGTGATGGGTACGAAATGCGGCACTGAACTCTGCCCAAGTTGATGCGGGGCCTACGAGACGCATGGCTTCAAAACTTTCCCACCAAAGTTTCGCGGGTCCTTCTAGAAAGTAGGTTGCAAAGGTCACCTTGTTGGCCTCGGACACATTGGCAGCCCGGATCTTGCGATACATACTAGTCAGCCAGTCATCCGCGTCAAGTGGGTCGACCGAATGATGATACTTGGGTGGGCTCAGTCTGATGAAATCTCCAAGTGATATTCCATCATCGAGGTCATTGCGGGGAGCACGTGCTGTGTTTTGCTCGATTCTTTCCAACAGCCTGTTGGTCTCCCTCTTGTTCCTTTCAGCTTCTAGCATCATCTCCGCCAGAGAACGCGCATGTGGCAGATCCTCTTGCCTTGGCTGGCTTCCCTCACCCTGCTCAGGGGTAGGTAAGGGGTTATTCCTAGTGGCCACCATCCTAGGAAAAACAAACCAACAACTTAATCATAGGGGACAACAACTCTAAGACATGAGACAAGGAATGTACTGGACAACATGGCATGCAGGGTAAACACCAATTAACATGGTAAAACAACTGTCATATAAACACCATGACTCATACACACCATGACAAAGTTCAGTACAAACCAAGCTGAAATGCAACTACGGAGAGATGACACAACTCATCGGAGGCATTACAAGCTTCATACACATTATCTATATACACCTCCGGAACTCAACTCTCAACCTCAATCATATCCCACAAGACACACAGTACTGTGGCGATACGATGACTACCATACTAGAACTAACATCCACGTACTCAAGCATCACCATAGAATGCCTCATACAGGTTACCCCCATGACCTGGGAGCTGAACCTGAGGATCTGGAAACACTCTAGCCTGTGATCCCTGGGAGCCATAAGGACACGGGTGTGGCCTTGGTCCCCTTGTTGGCGGCAACAGCGGTCCTCGAAGAGGGGTGATGCCTCCAACATCGGGCCAGTCTACATGTGCTGGCAGATGAGTCCGCGATGGGGTCAGCATCTCCAAATCTCCATAGCCGGTCTGCACGACAAGTGCCAACTGCGTCAGGGTTGTCGACAGACGTGCATGGGTAGCATAAAGCTCCATGCGAAGGGCACGTGCATCACGATCCCTGTTCTCCAACATCTGAGTGGTCACCTGCAGCCTAGGATCCTCATGGGAATGATCATAGTAGGCTGCGCTAAGATATCCATCCTCTCCTCCCATGGAAGCAGGAACATAGCAGAACTCTGTGTTCTGGAGCAGACCATGGTGAAACCTCATGATAGTCAACATGGTGTAGGCGGCCTCCTAAACTGCCATGTCTATGGTAAGACCTAATCCATAAGTCTAGTGAAGCGGCTCTACAGCTCCAGGATATGAAGGATAAATCTTGACGGTACACAGATACTGACTCTGGTTGAAATCTCGATACTACTCCTCCACTGTGTACTTTGGGTACCAACGGTAGCCAGCCTCCATCATAACTCTAACCAACATGGTCGTGTGACCCGATACATCGATGCACCTGGTCAGACGGACCACCTGACGGGAAGGACGAGGGGGCATCTGAAACAGAGAATGATGCAAAGACATTAGGGACTCTAGCAGAAATTGGACAGCATAACGGCTGTAATTGCTCAAAAAGGATTTTGAGGCAACTGCAAAAGATTGGAAAGGCATAACCACTCGACTTTCTAGACTCAAATCTCTTCTCCATCTGTTTGTCACACCAACAATACTTGAGTAACTACACTCACTTGCAAACAAGCTAGCTATTGGTCCATGGTTAGTAAATCGTCATCCTAAGACATAGAAGAGAAGCCTAGCTCTTATCCCCGTAGAAAAGATGAGAATGACTCATAATAGAATAACTTGGAAAGAGGAGTAAAAAGAGCCTTACATTCCCTTCCACAATCAATTCCCCTACTTTTCTATAGTCCTTCTAGACTCATCTTCGACCGGTTTGGCTTGGTAGTCCTACAGTCAGTCAGGCTCTGATACCAACGCTATCGGGACCCCGATCCTAAGTCATATGAATCCAGATTGTAACATATCACATGACTTTGCGGCCTCACGCACGTTAAGTTCCACGGCTGCAGCCTTACCTTAGACGGGACCGTTTGCGTCTTTTGGCTCACGTATGTGAACATGTCGCTTGCAATAAAACGACAGAGAACCCGGGCCGACATGACTAGTCATAGAACCCAAGTGGCACGTCCGTACGGAAACAGGCATACATAACCCAGCAATGCAGGCGTCGGCCTCAAGCATGTGTAGACGAGTCATAGCAAGTTACAAGGACTCCATTACGCCGTGAGACATAAATGCCATCACTGCACGTAGATGAGTCGTAGCAGGCTATAGGGACTCCATTACACTGCGAGACATTTCCACGAAGGGACAGACACAACAGCAAAGAAGGATACATGCCAGTCAATCAATGTGTTCGGAGTAGTAGCAAGCTACCATGGCTCGGTGGAAGCACAAAGAGGCAGTTTCTCATAAAGAGTACTACTAGAGGCACACAACTAGGTGTCGGATCCCATACATACCGTTGCACGTCACACGTACGGACGACATGCCCGATATGCATAGATACAACCATGGCATCACAACATAACCATACAACAACATGAATTTTATTTAAGAGGCTTACACGAGCCTTGCATAATATGTTCTTATAGATAGGTGTCACATGACCCGACACTCAAGTCATACAAACAAGTTCATACAAACCACGCGGAAGCATAAAGCTGTCTGAGTACAGACAGGTGAAACGGGTAAAAAGGCACATGGCCTGACTATCTACAGCCCGCCGCAGGCATAAGGTCGTAGCTGGGACACAAGCTATTCGGCATCGTTGATGTCTAGAAAGAACCCACCCGAAGGGTCCTAGGTCTCATCTGCAACATTTATTAACAAACATGAGTACAAATGTACTCAGCAAGTCTCTAAAGCAGACCTAGTCTAATCATATTCGTGTATCAACATAGGGGGAGGTGGAGTTTATGCACCAATGTCTGCTTTGACTCATGGCTAACCTACACTACTCAATTTTAACTCTTAGTTACAATTTTAGATATCGCACACGAGTCCACTAACTCCCTAGCAATACACCACCATAGATTCACTTCCCTCTCCTGGGAGAGTGCCATCTACGGTACTCACACTTGTCTTGTTATTTTTATGAGTATCCATTTGATTATCTATGAACAACATAAGTTCTCCAAGTAGTCCATATCCGAGGACGCGGCTTTTCGAATAGTTTCATACCCTGCAGGGGTGTACCTCTTCACACACGCTCTCGCCACTTATTGTTGTGTGCTCATAAAATCAGGCACCTCGGCAACCTTCAAGTGGAAGCCCAGCGAGGGATTCGGCCACGACCGTCAAGCGCATAAGACCTCTAGTCCAGGCTATCGCCTATTTGAGACTGAACCCGCATGGAAGTCAGGCCAAAGTTCCCGCTACGGCCCCAAATGATGTGCGCAAGGTTCCCAAGCCCACCATTCGGATGACCCTTGGTACACCGTGCCACTGCCTACTGCGTCGTAACCCACCCCTAGGGTCAACGCTACGCATGGCCTCCAGCATTCTATCAATACCAGAAACTACTTGCAACTCCTGGACTCAGGACTAAGCGACTGATAAGTCGAGAGGGTCAATTAAGTATCCCAACGTGTGGTAGTATCTAGTCTTGGATCACAAACACGGAACTCACTTCCTAAGAATGGTCCCAATGAGACAACCCGCTATGTACTCCTACATAGCCTCGCATCGCTACCTTTACCAAATCAAGTTTATCATAACATCATCGCATCATAACAACATCGTTTCACTCAGTTCATCACCCAGATGAATCCGACCTGACACAACTCTAAGCATAGCAAGCATAGCAGGCAATGTAAGCTAGGCACATCATGGCACAAGCATCTACCAGGTATGCTAGGTTGCAAGGTTTACCTATTTACTGTGACAATGTTAGGTTATGCAACAGAAAAGGATCATCTCTCGCGTATGACTAACATGTGATCGATTGTCCTAATGCAATAAACAAGAGCAGGAGTGAGAGAGTGGGATATTATCGGAATGATCAAAGGGGTTGCTTGCCTTGCTGGGTAGCAGAAGGGTTCTCTCCTTTGTCGGGATACTCGGAGGTATCCTCAGAAGCAGGGCCTACCATAATGCAGATAAGAAACAATCAACACACGCAAGTGCAACAATATCATGCATGATCATGGCATGATAGCATGTATGGATGAGCTAATGCAACTAGTAATCATGTTGATGTGAAATGAATTTGAATATAGGTTCAAAATTGTTCTTCATTTCAAATTCCATTTACTAAACTATTAGTAAATGTTAATGTTCACCTATTTAGATTGCTCTAACATGCATGACAATAGCACCATTGGATTCATTGGATTTTTCCGATAAATTTTCATATATAAATTATTTTCATGTGACTTACAGATTAATTTATATGAAGTTTTGAAGTTTTAAACAATTTCTAGAATTATTTTTAAACTAGAAATTGCTTTTATTACATCAGCATGACAACATTATGATGTCAGCTGGTTAGCTGACCTGCCAAAGTCAAACCTGACATGTGGGGCCCACATGTGAGTGACTTAGACACTTAACTAACTAATTAAACTAAATCCTAATTAATTAACAGTTCTGGGCCCACATGTGAGTGACAGATTAGGTTAATTAAAACAATTAGTTTATTTCTTAGTTAACTTTGACTGTTAGGGCCCGGCCCCACCTGCCAGTGACTCAGGGGGTCAAACCCCCTAATCAACTCGGGCAAAACCCACCGGCGTTGAGCCGCCGGTGGCTCCAGAGACGGCGGAGGGCTTCGGGATCCCTCCTCTGGCGACCAAATGGACGGCGGAGGGCACCAAACAACACAGCACACACGCGCGCATCCATTTCGACCCCTCCCAGGAGCTGAGATGGTCGGAATCGATGTCGGCGGTGAGCTGGGCGGCGGCCGAAGCTCACGCGAGCACGGGCTCATCGAACCAGGGCGCAACACGACCTCTACTTGGCACCTGCGGACTCTACACCGCCTCACGAACACGACGGAGGCTTCAGATGGACCAGCTGGTCACCGAAACAAGGCCGACGTCGAGGTCGAGCGGCGGGGGCATTCGGACCTTGGTGGAATCCAGCGCTAGGGCACGCAATCAAAGGGGCAAAGAGGGGGAAAAGACTCAGGGGTTCACGACGCTCGCATAGACGTCGAGAGCGGGCTCGGGGAGGGCCTGGAGCAGCGGCGAGCTCCACTTGACTTCCGACGGCCGAAGGTTGAAGACGACACGAAGACTGCGATGGGGAGCTCCTGGCGGTGCACGGCTTGGCGAGGAGGAAGAGGGGATCTAGGCGGATCGATTGGGGGTTCAGGGGCGAGGGGGAGTGGCTAACACGATGACGGCGAGCTCTATCAGGGTTCGGCCATGGCGAAGCAAAGAGGGGAGAGGAAGAGAGGCGGGCGAGAGAGAGAGAGGGAGCGATGGGGACGGCTCTGGGAGCTTATCCCCGTCGCGCTGGTGAGGAGGGCATAGGCAGGCAGCTGCCGGCGTGGAGGCACGGCAGCGCGCGCGCTCCGGCCACGCGCTCGTCCTCCTGGCCGCCAGGAGGACGAAGACCTCCTTGGGCAGGTGGGCTGGCCTGGCCTGGGCCTTTTCTCCTTTTTCTTTTTATTTCTTCTCTGTTTTATTTTGATAACATTTTTTATTTTCTTTTCAGGTACAAATGACTTTATAAAATATCCCATATATTTTCTATAATGAAGTTTGAATATTTCAAACTTGTCTAAAAAGTTTCAGGATATTTTGAAAACAAAAATAATGATAGTGCTTCATTTAATGATTTAAGAAGCTTTATCATTTATTTTTGAATTACTTTGATTGTTCAAATAATTAAAATGATCCCTGTTATAATCATGTCCAAATTTACCAAACATAGGGAACATTTTTGAAGGGCATTTTGGACTTGTTGAATTTTCACCAAGTTTGAATTGTTTGGATTCAAAGTGAGCTTGGGGTTTCTTTTTGTTCCCCATTTCATGTTGATGCAAATAGATGAAACATGATGCAAGCACATCCTATCCTAGGACATTTAGCTAGGGTTGTGACAGTTGTCTTTGTTTTTCCCCACCCTCCTGCCCTTTTTCTTCAATGATTGAATTCTCATCCAAATGCCTTTATTTTCATCGATGCTTCCGCTATCTTTCTTTTCTATCGTATCCGGTGATTCATTGTGAAGATTCTCAGGAGTTAGTTCCAAGTTCTATCCTCATATTCTTTGTCTTGTGTTATTCTTCTCTAGTGAATTCAATTCAAGCTCTCGGTGTTCATCATATCCTTTCTCATTCATTCAATGATTTCCCATGTTGGAAATTCTTATCCAAGTATCTCTTGTTTAGTCATCTCTCTTTTCTATCTGGATTGCTGAAAATATCTCAGAAGTTTCATGTTTCCATTCAATAATCCTTTGAAATTATTTAAAGGGTCTCATATCATCAAGTTCTTAATTTGTACCGGTGCAATATCTCTTTTTAATCAATTGTCACAATGGTGGTTTCTTTTGAGTGGGCCCATAACCCACAGGTTTTCCCCCAGGATCTTACCTGGCTCTTCTAATCGTCTTGAGATGTTCTCAAGTTCTCTTCAAATATGACGTAAGAATGAATTTCATCAGTCATATTCCTTCTCGAAGATCGCTTCTAAATTATTTCCATCGTTGGCTCAACCTTATTTATTCATTTGTTCTAGAATGCCTCAGTAATTCTTGGTGTTGTTTCTCGTCATCATTCTCTGTGTTTGAAGATCGAAGAAGAGTTTCTCCTAAATTTTGCTCATTCTCTTGAAGATTCATGGTCTCAGCTTTGTGCTATCCTCTCAAATTGTTTCCATTCATGAGTATTTCCTCCCATATCTATCCAGTGCACTCAGAGTTGTTTTCATTTCTTGATCCTCCAGAAGGCCATCATTTCAGAAGATTTCTTCGTTCTCAGCTTTCAGCTTTCGTTCTCAAATTCTTCTCAATTGTTGTCCCTTCGTTTGTATGTCAATTATTCCGGTGCCTCGTTCAAGTTTTCCATTTAGGCGGATCGTGATCTCTTTAGTCTCATGTAATTCCATTCATTAGTAGTATCCTCATTTATTTCAATTCTTACCAGTGTTCTCGTTCAAGACTTCTTCAAGTTTGTGATCTCTCTGTCTTCTAGTCCTTGCAACAAGAATAAGTGGTGTGCGAAATCCGTTTCCTGTCATCAATTTAACTTGATGAAGGATAAGCATAACATAATTCTTATTCTTGTTTCATCAAGATGATTTCAATCCTTGTTTCGGAGTTGCTCATGATATCAAATTCTCTATTCTAGTTGTTCAGCTTTTCTTTTCCGAAGTTCCAATTTTCTCAAATATCTCTCCGCGAAGCTTCATCTAAAGCATAGCAAGTCCTCAATCTTGTTATTATTGTTCAATTCTTTTCTATCATTGTAACATCCCAAAATTTCATTTTGGAATGTTATGAAATATAGTTATGCATCATCATCACTTTGTTTGAATGTAATGAATTTGTTGAAGTGCTTCTTTTGAATTTCTGAAAGGCCATTTCAAATTTTCTATGTATTTGTTTCACCTATTTGATAACCTTTGGTAATGTTCAAAGAAAGAGGGGAGTAACATGACACTCCACACCAGGGGCATCTTGGTGAATTATTTGAGCAATAAAACCAGGGGGTTATTTGAAAGTTTATCTCAAAAGGATTTAAAATCAATTAGGCATTTTTCTGAAAATAAATTTTAAAAAGATATTCAATATGTCAGAGGAAAAATGTTCATTAAATAGCATTAATTCTCCTGATCATTTTGATATATATATATTTCCTATGTTTGGAAATATTTTGAATGCATTAAAAGAGTTTTTATCGCTCTGGAAATAGAAAAGGAAAGTATTTAAACCGAAACGGGCCGGCCCATAGCCTTTAATTCCCGAAACTACTCCGGGTCGGCCACCCACGCACTAACCACGCCTCCCACCCACACTGACGCGCGGGACCCACCGTCCGACCGCGGCGTCAGCGCGCTCATCCCCTTCTCCGCGCCCGACTACCGTCCCCGGAGATCCCTCTCCGCGGATCTCGCCCCTCGTGCCCTCCCCAACCACCGCACCGCCCCTATATAAGGCACCGCCTCTCCTCTCTTCGCTCCACACCCGAAACCCTCTCTAAACTCGCCGGAATGCTGCCCCAGACTTTGCCGGAGTTCGGCACCCAACCGGACCTCCCCGAGCTCGTGCCCATTGCCACACTCACCCCCAACCCCCTCTGACGCCACCAATCGATGCTAGAGCCTCGCCGCCACCATTTGAAGCCTTCGGACGCCGCCCCCGACCATCGCACCATCGTCCCCGAGCACATCCGACCTCTGGCCCCGTCGACTTCGCCGGAGACCTCGACCCCCTCTTTGTAAGTCACCGCACCTCGCCGTAGCTGTCCGATCCCAATCCAACGCGCGACATTAGATCTATTTAATAAATGAACCGGCACGCGTTAAGTCTCGCCCAACCGCTCATTAGCACTCGCACGCACGCCCTCGCAGCCAACCATAGCATGCCACGTCACCCTGTCCGTTAGTTAGGTTAGTTTTTCTTTTTCTTTTCTATTTTATAAAACAGAATGTATTCTGTTTTTGTTTTTATCATATATTTTAAAATATTTGGTGTTTTTAGTTCATTCTTTTTGCATTAGTTCACAAATATGTTGTAGTTTATGTCTGTACGCTTAGATTTCAAAATTGAACTTTACATTTTGAATCTAATCAAATTTGTTTAGATTACTAAAATCTGTATAACTAGAGTTTAAATTTTTTATTTTTGAGTGAATCTTTTTTCCACTGGTTTGTATTAGTTAGACCTATCATCCTACATAGTTTGAGATTTTTTTGGATAAATTTGGATAATCTTTTTAACAAAAACAGAATCTGTTTGGTTCTTAATGTAGTTTAGTTATTTTAATTTTAATTCAATTTGAACCTGAATTAGGTTAACTTTTGTTTTTAGAATTCATTAGGTTCTGTTAATTCAACATTAGGTGTATTATTTTCTGTTTATAAAATATATTTTTTTCAAGTTGTTTTGTGCTCTAGTTTGAATAGATATATCTTGTTTTCACTATTTATAGTGTTTAGAAAAAAGTTCTGTAGTAACTCTTTTTGCACAAACATATTTTTATAATGAAAAACTTTCTGTTTTCTAATAAAAATTTTATATTTACTCTTCTGTTACCTAAATGCCTAGTTGCTCAAAACAATTTTTTGACTTGTCATGTTTTAGTTGAGTTTTGACACCAAAAATTTTAGAGTCTTATACTTTGAGTGATTATTCTTTTTTGATTGTGCTATTGTTTGTTGAAGTATTTATTTACCTTGCTGTTGTATGAATTGTATTGTGTTTATGCTTATTGTGTGCTTCGTTTGATTGTTAGATCATCCATAGTGCGAAACTTGTTATCTAGAGTCACTTGAATACGAGGATCGTCAACAAGGCAAGTCACTTTGACCATGTATACCTATGTTTTATTGCATTAGTTCTTCCATCTCCCCAATTGCATGCAAAGTAGGTAAATTGGAAACCTGGTTACTTGTTGTAGTATCATTTGGTAGGTACCCCTCAACCCTTTGACACATTGGCCCCGGGAAACGTTGATTTAAATTTTGCTATGCTATTAGTAGACGGGGTTGGTTGTGTGATTCATGAGAGTTGTGAGTTAATAATTTCAAGACCTACATGATGATCAAGTCTTCAAGACTCCGAGTTTTCAACATACCTCTGGGTGGATGATGGTTGAACCGTGCCCTGGAGAAACCAGTGGTTAGCCTAGATGATGCTGGAGAAGTGCCACTATTCATGCGGAAAGGTCCACCCAGGCACAAAGAGATGGATGGATGCTTGAAGACCCAAGGCTTACCTGCACAGCCACAAGCCAGTATGGGCTCTGGCTTGGTTGGATATCATGGTGGCCCTGGACAGGTGGTGCTACGAGATGTAGAAGCATAGTAGGAAAGGATGGGCACCGACAGAGTCTTGGGGAAACCCTTTAGAAGACCATGTTTTGGTCATCCGTTTCTCAAACACCCTGAAGTGCGAGAAATCCAACGGAGGCGATCAAATCTTGTGGGGAACATGTGAAAAACTCTACAGAGTACCCAAACCTAATCGATTAGCCGTGTCCACGGTCACGGACAGTTTGAGCCAAAGGAACTGAAACTATCTAGAACTCTCAACACAAATAATTACATTGATGTGGGTATTAATGTCAACTTGGGTATGAGAATTGGTTGGTGGAACCATCTCATTAATCAACCAACATTGTAGTAATTATGCTTTTGCCCTCTCTTGTTGTAGGAAAAAATTGGCTTTATGCAAAAACTTACTACCCCACCTGCCATATATGCATATAGACTAGATGATTACTTTACCCCCTCTTTTGTGACTTTGCCGGCATATTCAATATGCTGACCTACATGGCTGTAATGTATCATGTTGCAGAGTACTTTTCCGACTAGGAGTGAGGATACGCTCTACGCTCAGTGAGATGCCCTTGGAGTCAGATGGACTCAACTACCTATGAAGCTTCCGCAAGACTTTGGTTTAGTTTATCTCATGAGTTGGCCTTCAGCCACTTTATTGTAATCCTTATTGTAATAAAGGACTCGATATGAGATTTAGATTAATTAATGTTGTGTGATTTCCCTTTGATATATACATTGATGTACCGTGTGTGTACCAGCATGATCTTGGGATGGTATAGAAACACCGGAGATTCGACCATTCAGGTCGGGTCGCTACAGAAATGGTATCAGAGCACACGCTGACCGTAGGACGTAACCTCTAGGATTGGAAAAGCCTTAGGATTTATTTCTATTTTGTCTTTAAAATTCTTATACTCTCATCTACTTGTTTCTGTCTTCCCTCCGATTTATTTCAAAATTTATAAATGGCCACCTTCATCCCAGTTTTGATCACGGAGTTTTGTCAGCCTGACGCGACGATGCCCTTTGGTAAGGAGCTGATGAGGATCGTCAGGGACGTAAGGATTGCCTTGCCAAGCATCACCGGGAATCCTATCATGTCTTTTCCACAAGACGGACACTACAGGATCGAGGTGCACATCCCCGGGAAGACATTTGGAAATCCTAAGGAACCCATCGACTTTAAATTTGTGGCACCCTGCTAGATACTTGGGAGAGACAAGGGAATTCACCGCGCCCTTGGACGTATTCATGAGGAATACAGGGGAGGACCCATTTCACCAGGACTTAGCATGGTTTGTCGCAGGGATGCCAATGGAAATATCATAACCACTCCCACTGAAGACCATTTCCTATATCTAGACTTTGGAGATGCACATCAGGACCTTGGAGCATCGGGTACGTGCCAACACGAAGACGATCAAGAGGCTGATGAATCGCGAGATTGACCTCGAAGCTTACCTACGGGAAGCCCAGTACGAGCATGAGTATGAAGTGAAGGATCTCTTAGAGAGGATCGATAAGCTGAACACTCGCATTGCAACTCTGGAGGAACACATGGACATGGGTGAAAATCTTCATCCAGAAGGAGACATGGCTCCTTTGATCAGCAACGGTGATGACTATGAGGAGAGCACCACCGGAGGAGGCCACTTCACCATGTACTTTTGAGGAGAACTTTAGTTATGCCCCCATGTATCTTTATTTTCGTCGTTAAAGCATAGGTCGATGCTTAGTTTGATTTGGAGATTTGTATCTTGATGTTTGAACCTTGAGTTGAATAAATGAATGAGCGTTTGGTGTGATATGTTTTTTGCATTGCATATGGGTAGTGAATTTCCTTTTAGGTCCTTATTCTATTCTAATTCTCACCCCTTTGAAAACAGCAAGATGCCTCCGCGATGTGAGCCCGACTTCACCTTCCCGTCGGAACTCACACAGCTTCTCTAGCAGCAGAACGCCCTGATGCAGCTGTTGATTCAGAACCAGACCAACAACCACAACAACCACCCTCCACCTCAAGGCGACAACCTCACCCGCTTTCTGAGGCTGAATCCACCAACTTTCTCTAGCAGTACTGAGCCCATTGTGGCAGATGATTGGCTTCGCAAGATGGAGAGGGATCTAACCACCGCGGGATGCACTGAGGCTGAAAAGGTGCGCTTTGCCGCCCATCAACTGGAGGGACCAGCAGCTTCATTGTGGGAGAACTACACCACCACGTACCCTATTGCTGGTGTGACTTGGGAGCAGTTCAAGCTAGCTTTCCTCACTGCTCATGTCTCAGTTGGAGCCATGAGTCTGAAGAAGCGTGAGTTTCGCAACTTACGCCAGGGGAACCGTTCCGTGGCCCAGTATGTGGATGATTTCAGCATGTTGGCTTGTTATGCACCAGGAGATGTGGCCGATGATGCAGCCAAACAGGAGAAGTTCTTGGAAGGACTCAACGATGAGTTGAGTGTGCAGCTGATGGTGGCTACTTTCAGGAACTACCAGGAGCTGGTAGACAAGGTCCTCATCTTGGAGGGGAAACAACAGCAAATCGAGAACTGCAAGAGGAAGTATGCCCAAGGGAAGTCTAACTCTGGAGCTCATCAGAAGCCCCGCTACTCCCCGTACTCAGGGAATACCGGATCAGGGACCGGTAAGTATGGAGGACACACTCATCCCGTGCACAACCATGGAGGCCATAACCATGGAGGAAATGGGAACAATCGTCCCAACAATGGCAACTTCAAGAATGGTAATGGAAGTGGGACTGGCAACCAACACCGTCCTGCTCCAGCCCAGAAGGATCTGAACCATATCACCTGTTTCAAGTGCTAGAAGACAAGGCACTATGCCACTGAATGCCCTCAGAACAAGCAAGGAAATGGAAACGGCAACAACAATGGCAACTCCGCAGCTAAGAAGCCAAATCCTTTTCCTCAAGCTCAAGTGAACCACATTGATGTGGAAGAACTCTATGATCATCCCGAGACTGTGGTTGGTAAGTTTCTATTGAATTCATGTTCAGTTACAGTACTTCTTCATTCTGGTGCAACTCATTCATTCATATCAAGGGTAGTTGTGGAAAAGTATGGTTTACCCACCAGAACCCTTATCAGCCCATTAAGGTCAATTCCCTAGGAGGTATGATGATGGCAGGGATAGGATGCCATGCCTTAAAACTCCACATAGGAAACCATGTTTTTCCTACCGACCTCATTGTCTTAGAATCCCAGGGATTGGATGTAATCCTAGGCATGGATTGGATGACCAAGTATGAAGGAAACCTTGATTGCCCCAGCAAGTCTATTTCACTCACCACTCCGGAGAACAAGAGGATTAAGTATGTATCCCGACGCACACGGATGAGTGCTAGGTTAAATTCTCTCATAGGAGTTGTTCAGGAAGAAGTGCCGGTTGTACAAGACTTTCCAGATGTATTCCCGGAGGAATTACCAGGCATGCCACCAGATAGAGAGATTGAGTTTCTGATAGAGCTACTACGAGGTACTGCCCCAATTTCCAAGAGACCATATCGGATGCCCGCAAATGATTTAGTAGAAATCAAGAAGCATATTAAGGACTTATTGGATAAGGGATATATTCGCCCAAGTTCTTCACCTTGGGGAGCCCCAGTTCTTTTGGTGGAGAAGAAAGATAAAACCTTGAGGATGGTGGTCGATTATCGTGCAATGAACGAGGTGACTATCAAGAATAAGTACCCTCTGCCGATGATAATGACCTGTTTGATCAGCTAGTAGGCACCAAAGTATTCTCCAAGATTGATCTTCGATCAGGGTATCACCAACTGAAGATTCGTGAACAGGATATACCCAAAACAGCCTTCACCACAAGGTATGGCTTATATGAGTATACGGTCATGTCCTTTGGTTTGACTAATGCTCCTGCCTACTTCATGAATATGATGAACAAAGTGTTTATGGAATATTTGGACAAGTTTGTCGTGGTGTTCATCGATGACATTTTGATATTCTCCAAGAGCGAGGAAGAACACAAGGAACACTTGCGTTTAGTTCTGGAGAATCTTAGAGAGCATCAGTTATATGCCAAGTTCAGTAAATGTGAATTTTGGCTGACGGAAGTCGGATTCCTTGGACACATTATTTTCGAAGAAGGAATAGCAGTAGACCCCGCTAAGGTTGAAGCAGTCACTGAGTGGAAGTCACCCACCTCAGTTAAGGAGATCCGCAGTTTTCTCGGACTTGCCGGATATTACCGAAGATTCATTGATAATTTCTCAAAGATTGCCAAGCCCATGATAGAACTGTTGAAGAAAGAGTCTAAGTATATCTGGACTGAGGAATGTGAGTCCAGTTTCCAGGAGTTGAAGAAACGTTTGGTTATAGCCCCAGTGTTGATACTGCCAAATATTCCGAAGGACTTCCAGGTTTATTGTGATGCATCACGTCAAGGACTTGGAGGAGTACTCATGCAGGAGGGAAAAGTTGTAGCCTATGCATCCAGACAGCTACACCCCATGAGTTGAATTATGCCACCCATGATTTGGAACTAGCAGCCGTAGTGCACACACTCAAGACCTGGAGACATTTACTTATCGGAAATAGTTGTGATGTTTACACTGATCATAAGAGCCTGAAGTATATCTTCACACAGAAGGAGTTGAACCTCAGACAAAGGAGATGGTTAGAGTTAATCAAGGACTATGACATGAGACTGCATTACCATCCAAGAAAGGCAAATGTTGTGGCAGATGCTTTGAGTCAGAAGAGTTATGTGAACACACTCATAGCCGGAGGATTACCCCAGGAGTTAACCGATGATCTCAGGGAGCTTCGGTTAGAGATAGTTCCAAGAGGATATGTTGCCACACTAGAGATTCAGTCCACCTTGACCGAAAGAATTCGTGAAGCCCAGAAATCGGACAAGGAGATAGCTGAGATAAAGCAGAGAATGAAGGAAGGAATGGCTAAAGACTTTCGTGATGATGAACAAGGTACTCTATGGTTTGAGAACCGAATCTATGTGCCCAATGACCCAGAGCTCAGGAAGTTGATACTTCAAGAAGCCCATGATTCACCATACTCGATACACCTAGGCAACACCAAGATGTACCTGGATTTGAAGGAAAGTTACTGGTGGACAGGAATGAAGAAGGATATTGCCGAACATGTTGCGGTATGTGATGTTTGCCAGCGAGTAAAGGCGGAACATCATAAACCAGCAGGGTTACTCCAACCTTTGCTGATACCTGAGTGGAAATGGGATAAGCTTGGTATGGACTTCATCACAGGACTACCTAGGACCCGTTCAGGATATGATTCCATTTGGGTAGTGGTCGATCGCTTGACCAAGGTGGCTCATTTCATTCCAGTGAAGACCACCTATACCAGTGCTAAGTTAGCCAAGATATATATGACCAAGATCCCGTGTCTGCATGGAGTTCTGAGGAGTATCGTATCAGAGAGAGGAACACGATTTACCTCAAAGTTTTGGCATCAGCTACATGAAACTTTTGGTACAAGGACGGAGTTCGGTACAACTTTTCATGTGCAGACCGATGGACACACTAAGAGAGTCAACCAGAATCTGGAGGACATGTTGAGAGCTTGTGCGCTAGACTATGGGTCCAGTTGGGATGACAACTTACCATACGTAGAGTTCTCGTACAACAACAGTTATCAAACTAGTCTGAAGATGGCCCATTTCGAAGCTTTATGTGGAAGGAGGTGCAGAACACCATTGATGTGGGATGGTGTTGGAGACCGAAAACTCTTTGGTCCCGATCTTATCTGAGATTCTGAAGAGAAGGTCAAACTGATTCGAGACCGACTCAAGATAGCTCAATCCAGGCAGAAGAGCTATGCTGATAACAAACGCAAGGAGGTGACATATGAAGTGGGAGATCGAGCATATCTTCGTGTGTCCCCACTTCGAGGAATCAAGAGGTTTGGTGTTAAAGGAAAGTTAGCACCCACATTTATAGGCCCCTACAAAATTCTTGAACATAGAGGCGAAGTTGCATACAAGCTGGAGTTACCGAAAGGACTGTCCGGAGTTCATGATGTTTCCATGTTTCCCAGCTGAAGAAATGCCATACTGAGATGGCTGATATTCCTTTGAGAGACATAGTGCCCCTAGAGGCCACACAACTTGACAGTGACCTAACCTATGAGGAGAAGCCTGTCAGAATCCTCGAGACTACCAACAGAGTTACCCGAAGCAAGACCATCAAGTTCTGTAAGGTTCTGTGGAGTCACCACACCAAGGAAGAAGCCACCTGGGAACGCGAAGAAGATCTTCATAGAGACCTCCCGCACCTATTTTCTAGCCAACCCGAATCTCGAGGGCGAGATTCATCTTAAGGTGGGTAGGTTTGTAACATCCCAAAATTTAATTTTGGAATGTTATGAAATATAGTTATTCATCATCATCACTTTTTTTTGAATGTAATGAATTTGTTGAAGTGCTTCTTTTGAATTTCTGAAAGGCCATTTCAAATTTTCCATGTATTTGTTTCACCTATTTGAAAACCTTTGGTAATGTTCAAAGAAAGAGGGGAGTAACATGACACTCCACACCAGGGGCATCTTTTTGAATTATTTGAGCAATAAAACCAGGGGTTTATTTGAAAGTTTATCTCAAAAGGATTTAAAATCAATTAGGCATTTTTCTGAAAATAAATTTTAAAAAGATATTCAATATGATAGAGGAAAAATGTTCATTAAATAGCATTAATTCTCCTGATCATTTTGATATATATATTTCCTATGTTTGGATATATTTTGAATGCATTAAAAGAGTTTTATCACTCTAGAAATAGAAAAGGAAAGTATTTAAACCGAACCGGGCCGGCCCAAAGCCTTTAATTCCCGAAACTACTCCGGGTCGGCCACCAACGCGCAAACCACGCCTCCCACCCTCACTAACGCGCGAGACCCACCAGCCGACCGCGGCGTCAGCACGCTCATCCCCTTCCCTGTGCCCGACCACTGTCGCCGGAGATTCCTCTTCGTGGATCTCGCCCCTCGTGCCCTCCTCGACCACCGCACCGCCCCTATATAAAGCCCCGCCTCTCCTCTCTTCGCTCCACACCTGAAACCCTCTCTTACCTTGCAGGAACGCTACCCTAGACTTCGCCAGAGTTCGGCACCCAACCGGACCTCCCCGAGCTCGTGCCCGTCGCAACACTCAACCCCAGCCCCCTCCGAGGCCACCAATCGACGCCGGAGCCTAGCCGCCATAGTTTGAAGCCTTCGGACGCCGCCCCCGACCACCGCACCGTCTTCCCCAAGCACATCCGACCTCCGGCCGCGATCGACTTCGCTGGAGACCTCGACCCCCTCTTTATAAGTCACCGCACCTCGCCGTAGTCGTGCGATCCCAATCCAACGCGTGAGATTAGATATATTTAATAAACGAACCGGTACGCGTTAAGTATTCGCCAACCGCTCGTTAGCACTCACACGCATGCCCTCGCGGCCAATCACAGCATGCCACGTCACCCTGTCCGTTAGTTAGGTTAGTTTTTCTTTTTCTTTTCTATTTTATAAAACAGAATGTATTCTGTTTTTGTTTTTATCATATCTTTTAAAATATTTGATGTTTTTAGTTGATTCTTTTTCCATTAGTTCACAAATATGTTGTAGTTTATGTCTGTATGCTTAGATTTCAAAAGTGAACTTTAAATTTTGAGTCTAATAAAATTTGTTTAAATTACTAAAATCTGTATAACTAGAGTTTAAATTTTTTATTTTTGAGTGAATCTTTTTGCCACTGGTTTGTATTAGTTAGACCTATCATCCTACATAGTTTGAGAATTTTTAGGATAAATTTGGTTAATATTTTTAACAAAAACAGAATCTGTTTGGTTGTTAATGTAGTTTAGTTATTTTAATTTTAATTTAATTTGAACCTGAATTAGTTTAACTTTTGTTTTTAGATTTCATTAGGTTCTGTTGATTCAACATTAGGTGTATTATTTTCTGTTAATAAAATATATATTTTTCAAGTTTTTTTGTGCTCTAGTTTGAATAGGTACATCTTGTTTTCACTATTTATATTGTTTAGAAAAAAATTTGTAGTAACTCTTTTTGCACAAACATATTTTTATAATGAAAAAATTTCTGTTTTCTAATAAAAATTTTATATTTACTTTTCTGTTATCTAAATGCCTAGTTGCTCAAAACAAATTTTTGACTTGTCATGTTTTAGTAGAGTTTTGACATCAAAAATTTTAGAGTCTTATACTTTGAGTGATTATTCTTTTTTGATTGTGCTATTGTTTGTCGAAGTATTTATTTACCTTGTTGTTGTATGAATTGTATTGGGTTTATGCTTATTGTACGAGTTTTCAACATACCTCTGGGTGGATGATGGTTGAACCGTGCCCTGGAGAAACCAGTGGTTAGCCTAGATGATGCTGGAGAAGTGCCACTATTCATGCGGAAAGGTCCACCCAGGCACAAAGAGATGGATGGATGCTTCAAGACCCAAGGCTTACCTGCACAGCCACAAGCCAGTATGGGCTCTGGCTTGGTTGGATATCGTGGTGACCCTGGACAGGTGGTGCTACGAGATGTAGAAGAAAGCTAGGAAAGGTGGGCACCGACAGAGTCTCGGGGAAACCCTTTAGAAGACCATGTTTTTGTCATCCATTTCTCAAACACCCTGAAGTGCGAGAAATCCAACGGAGGCGCTCAAATCTTGTGGGGAAAGTGTGCAAAATTCTGCAGAGTACCCAAACCTAATCGATTAGCCGTGTCCACGGTCATGGACAGTTTGAGCCAAAGGAACTAAAACTATCTGGAACTCTCAACACAAATAATTACATTGATGTGGGTATTAATGCCAACTTGGGTATGAGAATTGGTTGGTGGAACCATCTCATTAATCAACCAACATTGTAGTAATTATGATTTTGCCCTCTCTTGTTGTAGGAAAAATTTCGCTTTATGCAAGAACTTACTACCCCACCTGCCATATATGCATATAGACTAGATGATTACTTTACCCCCTCTTTTGTGACTTTGCCGGCATATTCAATAAGCTGACCTACACGGCTGCAACGTATCATGTTGCAGAGTACTATTCCGACCAGGAGTGAGGATATGCTCTACGCTCGGTGAGATGCCCTTGGAGTCAGATGGACTCAACTACCTATGAAGCTTCCGCAAGACTTTGGTTTAGTTTATCTCATGAGTTGGCCTTCAACCACTTTATTGTAATCCTTATTGTAATGATGTGTGATTTCCCTTCAGTATATACATTGATGTACCGTGTGTGTACCAGTATGATCTTGGGATGGTACAGAAACACCGGAGATTCGACCTTTCAGGTCCGATCGCTACAATCATCCTCTCATTTCTGGAGGTTCTTCATGGTGGTTTGTTAAGGATGTAATTATTCTTGAAGTGTTCTTCAAGATTCTAGTTGGATATGCTCAAGTGTTCTTTATCTTGATTTTCTAAGTTCAATTCCTTCTCCATTGTCTTTTGAGATGGTGTTATTAAATTCTTGATTATGAGGAGTCTCGAAGGAAAATTTTCAAGAACGAGATAAGTAAACCCATCATGTCTTCTCAGAGTTATCTTCGGTTGGATTTAACATAAAGCATTTCCTAAGGATTGTTGCTATCATGGTGTCTTAAATGATTCAAGTGTGTCCTTCTCCTCTTGGTGAAAGAAGCTTTTCATCTCTTGTTGCTCTCAAGCAATCAATTTTTTCTATTGTGGCAGGTTGTCACCTCATAATTTTGAGATGTTTTCCACAAGACCATAACAAGATATTCTTTTAGTTGTTGATTCTCCCTCAACTCCGTTCATCCATTGCTTTTAAAATTCAATGGTGGTAGAAGTTGTCATCTTCTTTCCGTTCTCTTCTCTCCAAAGATGTAGCTTATATTCTATTGTTCTGGAGGCATTGTGGTGTTGCTCTTTTAAACTCACATCTAGTTTGATTAAGATCATGTTCTTTCTTTGCTTATCCATTTTACTGGAGTGTTGTGTTCTATGTTCAAGTTCTTTCCTTCTTATCAAGTTTTGCCTCTCTTTTCTACCGAAGTGATGCCGACATTTCTTTTGAAATCTTGCTTGTTCTTCATGTTGTTCTTCATCTCTTTCCAACCTTCATGTTTCATTGGTTTCACTCATTTGTCAAAGAAGCAACTAAGTTTACCCCTTGCTCTTTCTCTTCCCCTTCTCATTCTTAGATCTTGGGACGACATCCTCGTGTAGTGGAGAAGAGTTGTAACAGCTTGGGACCGAGCCCCAGAAGATTCCCCTTTTATTCCATTGTTGTCATGCATTTCGTTTGGTTGTCACATTCATCATCGCATCATTCACATCATCTGCATAGCATCGTCTCTCGTTTTCGAAAACTGGCATCCGTTCATAGTCGCCGGTTCTCTTCGTTCTTGCCGTTACCCGTTTCGAGACCAACCACACACGCACGTGCCTATGGCACTGTTTAACAAATGATTTAAAAGCACGCTAAAAATATTCCTGGATTGGGTCGAACCTTGGCATGCGGTCTTGTTATATTGTAGGTAGACCGCCTGCCAAATTTCGTCGCAATCAGAGTCTGTTTGATACCCGAACGGTTAGTCGTAGCAGTGTGATCATCGGTTCATTCGTCGGACATTTTTCAGAGTTTTAAAACCTCGTGTCACGGTCCACAAAGCAACCTCTCATCTCCTCATAGCCCATCTACACAGTCGCCGCAGCCTAACCTGTCCTCCCTCCGCTTCCGGGGTCGTCCAATCGACATCGAACGGTCCAAAAACGGACAAAAAATGTTAACCCTAGCCCCTAAATGCTATAAATAGACCCCCACCTGCCTAATTGGGCAAACCCTAACCCTGGCCTCGTAATCCGCACTCCCAACCCTCAAGCGATGCTAGCCGCCTCCCACCTCGCACAGGCCCGCCCAAGCCCATCGCAGCCCACCCTGAGCCTGAACTAGGTCGCCGCCGCTCATGAGCGCTCCTGGCGCCCGTCCCCGAACGCGAGATCGGGAGGAGCCCGATCTAGTGCCGTTGCCTGCTAGCCTCGCCCCGCCGTCGATCGGCGAAGTCGTTGGAGCCTCCGTGCTGCCCTCGCGCCTCCCTCCCATTGGCCACCAGCCCTGCGAAGCCCTGTGACCGCCGGCCGTCGCCATCGTGAGCTCCGCCGCCGCGCCATGGAGCCAGGCACCAACCGCCGGCTGCCGTCGTTCTCCGCCGGGAATGGACGGATCCGGGGTCCTCCATCGCGGATCCGCTCTTCCCCGCCTCCGTTCTGCCGCGCCGGAGTCCGTCGTCGCCTTTAACTGCCATCGCAGCGGCCTCCTGCTCGAGCTCCTACCCGAGCAAGCAGGACGAGCGCGAGCGCCTCATGGGCCGCGCCCCGCTCGTGGGCCGTGACCTACTCCAAGGCCTAGCCCCCAGCTTCCTTAGGCCCATGGTGAGCCAGCCCGCTCCCCTTCCTCTATCTTGCGCTCTATGCAACTTGTAGTATCGTGCGCCTAGTAGATTCGACCCATGTAATTTTTTTCCTAGCTCTACGATTTTGTCAATTAACCAATGAAAAATAGATTTACAAAAAACCCCTAATCTGCATGCATTTAATAACTTATCAAGCGTGCATCGGATTAAAAACCTTTATACATGAAACTTGTCTAAAATTTTATGTAGGTTCACAATAACCACCTCTCACATGTGTTTGAGATGATTAACTCGATGTTTCCATTGTTTTTGCATTAATGCCATGTCAAAATGATTTATTTCATACTAACTAATTGTAGCTCCGTTGAAAATGTTTTACATATGTAACTTAACTATAAAAATGTGTAGAATCTCATGGTGAAATTTATTTTGCTGTTTAACAACTCTAAAATTGTGTATAGGGAAGAACAATAGACAATTCGAATATTACATATGGGGACTTCCCGAAAATGTTATGTCTTCCTTCCGGCCTCATTTAAAAATGCCTAGATGATGTAGTTGTTTGAACTTAACCTCTTGCCATGTTTTACAACATTTAACATTGTCGAGTAAATAAACGGGAATGAACTAAATAATTCGAACGTGGTGTTTCGTCAATATGCAACTCGTTGCATATTGAACTTCACTTAATATGTAGTAGTTGGTTGTTGTTATTGCCATGCGTTGCATACTGAACCGGACATGCATCATATTCGGTTGTGCATCATGTCATGCATATGTTGTGGTGTACCGTGTGTTGATTGTTGTTTCCGGTTTAGTTCTTCTCGATAGAGTTCCAAAAGCGTTCGGAGTGTGAGGATTCGTTCGACTACGTTGGCTCGTCTTCTTCATGGATTCGTTCTTCTTGCGAGCGGGATCTCAGACAAGATGACACATTTCCCTGGATACCACGACTATCATTGCTATGCTAGTTGTCCCCCTTTTATCGTTATGTCACGCAACCTACCACTTGTTTGACAAGCCTCCCAACATTGCCATGATAAGCTTCTAACCCCTCCACATCCCAGCAAACCTTTGTTTGGCTATGATACCGCTTGCTCAGCCTTCTTATAGAGTTTCTAGCTGCACGTGCAATTGCTTCCATGTGACAACATGGACATTCTTTTGTTATCACAATATAATTGCTATTTAATTTAATGCACATATATACTCGGTAAAAGGTGGAAGGCTTGGCCTTTTGCTCGGTGTTTTGTTCCACTTTTGCCGCCCCTAGTTACTTGTGAACCCGTGTTATGTTCCATAATTGAGCACTCCTAACATGCTTGGGGTTGTCATGGGGACCCCCTTGGTTTTCGTTTTGGGATAAAACTCGTCTAGCAAGGCCAAACGTTGGTTTTACCATTTTCCTAATAACTAAAACTGCATAAGGACCCGCCGACACCCGCGGATCCTTAATCAATAGCCCAGGCCAGTGCTCCTCATGAGTGTTAGTCGACCTACCTAGCAGTCGGCGGTGCCACCTCGGGGCAACTCGAGGCATTTTCAAGCTACCATACACTTCGCATAGATGGATGACGCCCGTGGATAGAGAGCGCACGACTCTAGATGCGGATCTGGCTCACCGGGACGCCTTGCTGGATTTTTTTTACCTTTGCCGATTGTCTTGCATGTGGGATTTCGATGAAACTTCGTGCTATCTCGAAGTTGATATTTTCCATCGGGATTCTGCAAATACTACGGGTGATTCCGCGGTTGATGAATTCCAAGGTGGCGTGTGGTTAATTTGTGATGGGTGAGTTGGAGCACCCCTGTAGGGTTAAATATTTCGTAAAGCCATGCCCGTGGTTATGTGGCAAACTTGGAAACTTTGTTCAACACCCGGTCATAGCAAACTTGAAGTAAACTCTAATAAAATACACCAAGTGTGTGCGTAACCGTGACTGTATCTTCTCGTGAGTCCTTATCCGAGAGAGAACACGGTGGGGTTATGTTTGACGTAAGTAGGTGTTCCGGATCAGTTAGTGATCATTACTAGTTCACGCTCGTTATGCGTAGACCACCATACTTTTACTTTCTGTATTCGTAAGATAGCCACTCAAATAAATGCTTAGTTGCTTGCTGCAGCCTCACCACTCAACTATACCTCACCCATTGAGCTTTAATAGTCTTGATACCCTTGGAAATGAGATTGCTAAGTCCCTGTGGCTCACAGATAACAAAAACAATAGTTGCAGATACAGATAATGCGATGCTTTGATGTGAGCATGATGCTTGTTTAATTTGGAGTTCTTCTTCTTCTTCATCGATCTAGGATGGGTTCCAGGCGGGAGCTTGGGATAGCAAGGATGGATGTCATTTTATTGTTTGATTTCTTCCGTAGTCGGGCCATGCTCTTCTGTATGATGTTTCAATATGTCATTGTATTGATGTGATCTAGATGTAGCTTCTAGCGAGTGTAAGCCAATTCCATATACTCATCTCTTCTGTAAATGTACTTGTAATGATAGCCATTCTTGCAACATGGCGAGATGCGCTTCTATCCCTATCGAGGCCCTTGTACCAAAATAAGGATAGGATCGCATCTTGGGCATGACAATCTTGGGGACCAAAGCGCCCGCGTCATCACGATGGTATAGCGGGGCGCAGGCCTTGGGGAGATTTCTGGGGTCGCCGTTGAGCAGGGTTGCCACAGCCCTGCTCAATTCCTTAGGGGTTATGCACGCGGACTGAAGCCTGAGGCTATTGTCGCTGCTCTGATAGTCCCACAGGGGCCTAGAATGAGACTGGAGGGGCGCCAGGCGCTCCATGAAGAACTCCCTCACTATCATCCCCCTAGTCAGCTTCTTGGCGCTGATGTCATAGGAAATCTGCTCCAGGATAGGTTTGGCCAGGGGGTCAAAAAGCTTTGTGGAGCTCCACGCGGAGGTTTTTTCCAGCAACCCCGTCGGTAGCTCCAAGCAGGGGTTGGAACTACCGAGATCCATGAAGACCCAGCGGAGCTGGAAGTTCTCCACCTTCTTCCCGCCCTTCAAAAGCATGTTACTGCTCTGGACCGCGAAGAAGGAGATGCATGCCAACCGCTGAGCGCCATCATGTACGCGCAAACTGAAGAAATGTCAGAAGAGGGCTACAGAGGGCTTCACACCCATGAAGGCCTCGTAGTAAAAGGTGAATACGGACAAGAGCAGGATGGAGTTGGTGTCGGTGTAAAAACCGGCGGATCTCGGGTAGGGGTTCCCGAGCTGTGAGACTAGGATCGATGGTAATAGGAGACGAAGGAGACGATGTTTACCTAGGTTCTGCCCTCCTACGGAGGTAAAAACCTGAGATGAGTTGTTCTCTGTCCTACAACATAAAAACCTATGGATTATATAGACGCCGAGTGTACTAGGGTTTACACATGGTCGGTTACACATCGAAGGAAAAACATGCCTATCTATTGTCAAAAACTTGGAGGACACGCCACGGCTCTTTCAAGCTTCCACCCTGGTGATGGGTCTTTTAATCATCCAATGCTCGTTCAGCGGCCCACATAGTCTGGCCCATGACAAATAGGTCGGCTATCCGAGGACCCCTTAAACTAGGACTCCCTTAGTAGCCCCCGGACTAGCCATCAATGCCAAGGTATTCCCGGACAATCTTTGTGTGTCGAATACTTCGGCTTGCGAGGCGAGTCCCTCTATCTCTTCTTGTTCGGCAACCTACTAGTCATTGGCAAAATCCCATGCGGTAATGAGCTTGCCAGGTCCATTGTAACAACCGTCAGCATCCCCTGATTTTTGTGTGTCGTGGGGAGACGAGCATTTCAGCGACTTTTTACAAGGCTACCCCTCTGCAACGGAGGCACCACCCATTTAAATAAACAGAATAGTGGTCTAGGCCACATGCTCTTCCTCCCCATCGGAAAAAACTTTCAGCGAAAGTTCACCGCAAAAACATGGCGAGTGGCCCCAGCTCTTCTTCGCGCCCTTACGACTCCCATCCTAGGGGTTGGACCAGCTGGCTTATCTTCATTCAACGGCGAAGCCTTCGCGGACAATTTCCCCAATCCACAAAAGGGGGAGCGTGTATATTTTGTGCCCTTCCTTTTGCAAGGTCTCAGGTTCCCTATTCATCCATTATTGATGGGGTTATTAGAGTTCTATGGGATCCCACTTCATCACCTCACCCCAGTGTCTATCCTGCACATCTCGAGCTTTGTCGCCCTTTGTGAGATGTTCCTGGGCTGCGAGGCACATCTTGAACTGTGGAGGAAGTACTTCTGCCTCGTGCCTCGAACTCAGGACAAGACAACCTTGGAGGTCGGAGGAGCCGAAGTATGCTGCATAGTAGGGATGGGGTATCCAGTGGGAACTCCGTAAGAGTTCGAAGAATGGTCTTTGGAATGGTTTTACATCGAGGACATCCCCCTATTTGATACAACTCGTAGGGGTTTGCCCGTATACTCCGACTCCCCCTTTAAATAAAAGGTACAAATGGCACCGAAGAGTTCATCCCAAGAAGACAGCATCGAAGTGCAATGCCTTTCCGCCCAGGTGAGGGTACTAGCCCATCACAAGTTGACTATGATAGACGTCATGGCCGCCGCCATCACCCGGTGTGTCTAGCCTCTTCAGGAGAGGATACACACTTTGTGGCGTTACGACGAAACAAGCGACACTACTCTCTCTCGAAGATTGGGACATGTCGATCAAACAGCATTAGCCGCCACACTTGCCGACCTATACAAAGGGGAGCAAGAAGATTTTATTCAGCGATCGACCAAGGAGGGATACTCAAGCCACAATCCATCGAATGGCTAAGCCTTTCAACTCTGTGACCATAATTCGGGCTATTATTTTATCCCCTTTTGACCAAAGCTGTTAACTTTATGTGAACAGGAATGGAGGAGCTTCATCGAGACAGTTAACTATCCGGCCCCCTAGCCCGAGGACATTCCTGTGACGACGATCCGGGCTTTCATGATGACCTGGATCTGACAATCGAGCTTGAAGACAGGGTTTTCTACCAAGAGAGCCTCGATAGCTCCAAGGTGGCTATTAGTTGATTTTGCCGGATCATTTCCTTCCTTTGCTATAAGAAAGAAGAAGAAACACTCGTCCCGCAAAAGGAAAGAATCCTCCAACGATCGAAACGCACTAGCTCCTCTTCCCAAGCGTCATGGGTCTGCACGACATGCATCGGCTACGGCGTCAATGCTCGAACCGGAGAGTAACAGGGATCCGTCACACAAGCTGGCCATGGGGATGAACACAACCATCCGCTCAACTCCAAGGTACTATGTTCAGCTGTTGTATTTTATTATCGCCACTAATAGAGCCTCACAAGAGACCTTATGTCGTAACACTTAGGCAAAGAGTTCACCCATCTTCCGCCGAGGAGGTTGCCAGGGTATCCGGCGGCGCTCAAGATTCTGGAGGTCCCTACGAGCAATCCGGCCCCTGAAGACTCTGGGGAGGCAATGTTAGTTACCAAGTCCGATGTCTGGACCGGTTTTCCAGGATATTAATTTCCCAGTAAATGGGCCTTGTGCTCATCATCCCCAGGATTACTATTAGCTAATGAGACACAATCTTGATACAGAAATTCCAAGAAAAATTACAAAAGCTTAATTACAAGACCACCATGGTCTATGAGTACAACAAAAGGTTTCTAGTGGTTGGTGGCGGAAGCGGTTCAGGGTCATCAGCGTCTATAGGACTCCATTTCCCACAGGAACAGTTGACCTAGATAACACCTATCTTCGCGTGGCTGCAATCTTTGATGCCTAGGTTCTAGGGTTGTTGTCATAATGCTCCTCTCCACATGCATAATCTGGCCAAGACAATAGCCAGGGACAAGCCAATGAGTACTTTGAATGTACTCGCAAACATTATGAAAACAGGTATAACCTAGCAAGTGATAATCATGCACTAAAATATTCCACGATCACTTAGTCAGTCACAAAATAAAATTCATGATGCACGCAAGCAGGTCATTCATGTTAAACAGGAATAAGCAATCAGAGAAGTAAAATAAACCGATCGGGTGTCTGGAGCGACATCTCGAAAGGATAAGAATATAAGGCATTCCTCAGTCGGGCGTCTGAGCGACGCCACATAAAGGGCTTATAAGAAAAATAAATAACATGTGTGCCGCCGTCGGGTGTCTGAGCGACGCCACCTAAAGGGCTTATAAGGAAAAAGATAACAAGCATGCCACAGTTGGGCGTCTGAGCAACGTCACATAAAGGGCTTATAAGGAAAATAAATAGCAAGTATGCCACAGTCAGGCGTCTAAGCGACGCCACATAAAGGGCTTATAAGGAAAATAATTAGCAAGCATGCCACAGTCAGGCGTCTGAGCGACGCCACATGAAGGGCTTATATAATAATCATAATGAGTATCCAGGAGGTAGAACCATCCCAAGTGATACTCAGCAAAACAAATAAATGACATGGTTAGTTCACAATAATAAAAATAATAATCATAATCATCATTTGTCACACGGCATGCTCAATATTCTGATTTTAGAAGCTTTTCCTCCGAAGACCGACGCTAAGACCGACACTTGACCCATCCCAGACTGTAGTTCTTAACCGCGAACACGGCTATTCGAATAGATATCAACTCTGCAGAGGGTGTACTATTTACCCACGAGTAACGGATTCCTTTAGTCCACCGAGCCTAATTCGGCTTACGGTCTTTGAATTGAAAAGCACACTTGACCTGCACACACCAGCTTGACTTACCGGTGCCTGGAACCACCCACAACACTCATTAAGCAAAACTCTAAGTGGGGAGGCTATATCGAGCTTGATTAGCATGGGATCATAAAATTTATAACGCGCGAAAACAAGGGGAGCTACCCCCTCGGCTCCAACCGGAAACACCCATGCTCCAGGACCAAGTGACATGCCTACCAGGGGCCACTGGTATCTTTCACTATGGCCTCTCTTTATGGTGTGTGCTAAGAAAGGGGTTGACAACTTACTGAATCGTACCCTACCTGCTGTAGGGACAAGTGGTAGTACGAAACAAGTATGGGGGTTACTGGCAGAAGACTGATCTATGGTCGACTCAGAAGGTTAGGTATTCTCTGCATGGTTAGTACAACAACATATTTCACGACATTAGACAGAATCACCACTCATCATACCCCTTCATGCCTTACTCATCATGTCAGCACCAAGCTCGTGTCTACTCGAGACAGAGACTTCTCCCATTTCCTCTCGGTAGGCATGAACGGCATACGAGAGTGAATACTTTCACAAGCATATCAATTCCAACAGCAAGGAATTTTCATCGTGCATTTGTAAACATGATCACACCATCACATAAAAACAAATGCATACTTTAGGTCAACTTGATGTTGTAGTCACATCAAGCAACACACAACAAATATTATACCAGAGTTCAAAATCCTTGCCTTCAATGTGTATGTATTTGAGGTGCACTCCAAAACTTTATCTTCACTCCAAATTCCTATTTGAGAATATTCTAATTAGAACACAGTTCAAAAACAGCACACAAAGTTGTCTTTGAAAATTTTCAAACAAATATGAAAATAAACTAGACGAACTTGTGGAGGCAATAGAAAAAAATCAGGTCCATTGGAGTTATATTTTAAAAGTTATAGCTGGTCAAAGAATAGTCAAAGTTCTATTTTAATATAAATTATAAAAACAAAACATTTCGAATCAGAATATGCTTTTGAGGCGGAGAAGACGTACTTCTGGGGTTTACGCTTCCAGTTAAAACCAGCACGGGCCGTCGTTGGGTCACTGACAGTGGGTCCCTCGGGCCTACAGGTCAGGTTTGACCGGTCGCCCGCGTCTCCCTCGTCCTCTAGCCGAGCGGAGGCGGAGCTCCGGCGATCACCACCGGCGAACGGCGGTTCCCCATGGTGCTTTGATGGCGGGGATGGATCCATCAGCTCAAGGCGGTCCTCCCAGTGGACAAAAGGCTAGCGGGGACGAAGGGGGTCGCCGACGGCGAACTCCACGGTGGGCGGTGGCTTCGGGAGCTAATGGGGTTTTTCCCTAGGGTGGTTCCCAGTCGAGCCTGAGAGGTTGGGCAGCTCTGCAAGGTCGAGGGGAAGTGGATGGCAGCGATGGAAGGACTAGGGAGGCCCTGTTCACGGTGGATTTGACCAGAGCACGGCAGCGGCCGAAGCTATCGGAGGCAGGGTAGACAGCCTTCTCTAGTTGTTTGCTGGTTACGAGGGCTCTAGAGGGATGGCATGAGGTCGCCTGAGGGTCTGGTTGAGCCTGGGGGGCTCCTTTTATAGCGCAATAAGGTCGGTTCCGCGGCGGCCGGGGATAAGATCGGTGAAGTGTGGCTCGGGGCGACGTGGGTCTGGTCGGTGCTAACCGGCGGCTTGCGGATGAGCTCAAGCTGTTCCTGAGGGCAAGCTAGCACGCGGCTCTGGCTTGGGCGGTGCTGCCATGGCAGGAGGCCTACTGCTGATGCCGGCGTAGCACCAAGGTGCTCGCTGTGGCGGCGCTATGGGGTGCCAGGAGTGGCAAGGTGGCACGGGCAAGCAGATAAGGATGGGGCGTGGTGCTGCGAGCGGGCAAAAGGTCAAGGGCACGGGATCAGGTGCGATGCGGCAGTTCGGGTGCGTGGCTGCAATATGCACGCTCTGGGCGCGCCCAGCGCACGCCTACCATGTGCTTGGCGAAATGATCAGGCCCTCCAGGAGACTCAAATGCACATGGGTTTAAGCAGGGGGTGGGTTTTAGGGCAAGGTAAATCTTTATGACATGCTAGTTTGGTCTCTAGAACAACTTCATAATGCAAGTCTAAAAGCATGCCAATTCCGGCCAAACTCTCTAGGTTATAGTCTCTTAAGGTGGTAAGGAGGATGGCAAGGTTAGTTTGGCAAAATCAAATACTTGTTAGTGCAAGTTTTGCAAAACTACAGTTCTGGACAAAAAATAAAGTCTATTATTACATGGACTAAAAATATTCAAATGGGTCTGATCTCCTGGTATTAAGGGTTTGGTTGCAAGTATTAATAGCAGGAAAAATCCCAAGATCAATAGAGCAAAATAAGATAGAGTTGTAGTACAAATCACCAAACTGGACCAGAATACAAATGTGGATGGTTTTCTCAAAATTTCCAAAGAGCACAAATGGGTTTTTGCATAAAAATGAATTATATACCTCTACTGACATCTCCAATTTTTCATGGAATTTTTAAAGTAATATTTAATAAGGTTGTAGTGCAAACTACAAACTGGACCAGATTTGAAAACTTGAGATAAAGCTCAAAATCTCCAAATGACTAAGAGAGGTTTTTCTTGCATAAAAGTGATGTAGGAACATCACATGTCTCCTATTTTTTTAGAATTTTTAAGTGAAGTTATCAAAGGGTTGTAGTGCAAATGAGGCTCTAAAACTTATGAGGAACCATTAAATAAAAGAATAGAGCTTAGAAGAATAATTGTAGAAATATTTCCACTGATTATATATAATGAAAATGAAATGCTCCTGAGTAGGCACTCACGTCCAAAAACATTTTAGAAAAGTTTCTACTAAGAGGGAAAACTCCACAAATCAGAAGAAAGAAGTGATCCTCAAATCAACAGATGGTCCAAAAAATAAAAATTTAATTTCCTGGCAAAAACATGATTAAATTTTTGGGGTGTTACATCCGAGGTAGAGAATGCTATGCATCATAGGCAGCAACGAGAAGCCCTACGCCACCCAGCACTCTCCGGACAAGAGCTCAATGCTCTACACTCAGCGGACGCAGACATCGGAGCTGCCCAAGATGGATTTGGGGAGGCAATGAAGTTGATTTCGTCCCGCTTGTAGGTGAGTAATCGGCTATAAGAGTCTGATCACTCGTTTAAACCCAGTAGACCCCAAACCTTGAATTGGTCGGAAAGACCAAATTAAGGGTCATCGTAATGTTTTATTGCTAATGCAGGCCTCGAGGTAGCAGGGCCAACACTTGGCCAAGGAACTCTAGAGAAGCCGAACACAGGTGGAAACCGTCAAGGCCGAATTGGAGCAAGTGAAGAGCTTTACCCGTGAGGCGCATGGTGAGTATGCCTGTTCTGCTGTCCTTAGTATATATTCCCATGCTGACAAAGGGGTACTTTGTAGCGGCTGAATCGATAGGGCAGTTGGAAAGAGATTTAGAAACAACTCGAGAGTCTCAACGGTACGTCGGATCTTAGCATGAGGCTTGCTGCCGTATTCTGCAACAAAATATTGAGGAGAAGAACCGCCTTCAGGCGGAAAACAAACGGCAGGCCAAAGAAATTGAGCGCTTAAAGACTCAATTGGCCCAAGCCCAAGAACAGAACCAGAAATTGCAGAGGGGCATGTTTGGTAAGTGTAATGATCATGCCTTGCCTCATGCACAAGTCTCCTATCCGGGCGGCCTGAAGAACAGATCAATTCTTACCACGGAAACCTTCTGAAGGAGTTGTCCTCCCTTCATGAGCAGGCTCGGAAGGCCATGAAGAGCATAGTGAAAGCGTTGTGGCTTGTCGAGCAAACTCTAGAGGAGAAGACCGAACTGGTTGATCAATTAAAGGGAGCCCGAAATAGGTTCAAGCTATGGAATACATCGTCTTGCCGAGAGGGAGCACGAGGGGCGTGGGCGATGATCAAGACCCGTTATACCGTCCTTAACCTCGAGCATATGTCCCGGGGTGGGCCGGTAGGATCGGATGGGCAGGAAGTGCCGCTTCACTTGGTATACGACCATGTGATGCCCGCCGCCCGTCTCTTGCGGCCAGGGGGCACCCGTGCCGGGCAGGCTTGTGGGCCGCTGGCAACTCCCCTAACCCTAATCTCCAGACTATAAATTCCCAAATATTCCATCATTATCAAGGGGAGCCACAAAAACACTTTTCCGCCACCAGAAGCTTATGTTCCCGAGAGATCCAATCTTGGAGCCTTCTCCGGTAATCTGTCGAAGGGGGATTCGATCACGGAGGGCATCTACATCAACTCCATTGCCCCTTCGATGATGCGTGATTATTTCACCACAGACCTACGGGTCCATAGTTAGTAGCTAGATGGCTTCTTCTCTCTCTTTGCTTCTCAATACCATGTTCTTCATGATCTTCATGGAGATCTATCCGATGTAATACTGTTTTGCGGTGTGTTTGTCGAGAACCGATATTTTGATTCTACCCTCTTCTCAGTCAAAACAATTTAGGATCATGCAGATATTTTGGAATCTATATGATGCCGATGTGACGGAGTTCTATACTTGGTGCCTCCTGTTATCGACGAGTAGAGCTCCGATGGATTCTTGACACATCGTTATCATTCAGTTTCCTTAGTATCTCAGGACGGAGGATGATCGAAATTGATTCAATGCTTCTCGTGGAGAGATAAGATCGGAGTCACCTAGTACTGGGGAGGCGTCCGGGGTAGTGCCATGTTTGGTATCATTGTGTTTTTGAGGGTCCGAGTTAGATGGAGTTCCGAAGCCTCCGGTTATGTGTTGACGGATGGATACAGTTGGAGTGTAGGGCTTGTTAGTTGTGTGAGATATTTTGCCTCCCTGTATCCCCAACACCCGATTGCATAACCAAGAAAGATTTCAGTAGTTTTTAGGTGGGAATTCAAGTAGTTACCTAGGTTATCTTCCAATAGATCATGATGTGAGGTTGGGGTTCGACATCTAGTGGATTCGTTTGTTCACGGTCTTTCTTATAGAGGATAGTCTAGATATATGTCATCAGATATGCTTCATCAAGCCTTGTAGTTCGCTACGCCTAGGGAGCATATTCGAGCGTCATTTCAATATGACAATCCAATGTACGATCGAGCCCGTGCGAACCTGACCATGAAAATATCGAACGGAATCTTTGCCATGAATTTGTTTTGGCTTGTTTCGTAAGCCCCACCCTTTGTTTTATTTTGTATATGGTAATTCGAGTTGCTTCGAATGCAAGTGGTCATTTCATACCTTTCCTAAATGGTGTTCACATATTTTCATGGGATTGCTAATCCTTTGGATTAACCGGAGTTGTCATGAAATTCTTTTATCCGTTGTGCTTCTCTTCAAGATAATTCTATCATCTCCAATATTTGCAAGATCAATCCTCTTATTCCTTTTTGGAGTTTGTATCATCTATTCCAAGTTTTCTTTGTTTTTTCCCACCTTCCCGCCCTTTTCGTCAATAATTAAATGCCATCCAAGTGCCTATCTCTTCATTGATGTTTCCGCTATGTTTTCTTTTGTACCATATCCGGTGATTAATTGTGAAGATCCTCAAGTGATTCGAATTCATCATTTCCTTATTCTTCTTTTCCTTCCCGGTGCATTCAATTCAAGCTCTCGGTGTTCATCATATCCTTTCTCATTTGTTCAATGGTTTCCAGGTTGGAAATTCTTATCCAAGCCCCTCTTGTTTATTTGTTTCTCTCTTTTCTATCCGGGGTGCTGAAGATATCTCATAAGATTCGTGTTTGCATTCAATCCTTTCAAGTTATTTCGAGGTTCTCACTTCATCAAGTTATCAATTTGTACCGATGCAATCTCTCTTTCTAAGCATTCATTTCAATGGTGGTTCTTTTCAGTGGGCCCATAACCCACATGTTTTTCGCCAGGATCTTACCTGGCTCTTCTAATCTTTCTGTGGATGTCCTCAAGTTCTTCTCAATATGACATAAGAATGATTTTTATCAGGCATATTCATTATCCAAGATCGCTCAAATTAATTTCATCATTGGCTCAACCTTTCCTTGTTCATTGTTCCGGAGTGTCTCAGTAATTCTTGGTAGTGTTCTCGTCTTCATTCTCATCATTGAAGTCCAAAGGAGAGTTCTCTTAAATCATTGTCCATTCTTTTCAGGAGTGTGGTTTTAGCTTCTTACTATCCTCCCAAATTGTTTTGGTCATAAGAAATTCCATCCTTCTCTATCCGGAGTATTTCAGAATTGTTTTGATTTCTCGATCCTCCGAAGGCTTTCATTTTAGAAGACTTCTTCGCTCTCAGCTTTCAACTATCATTCTCAATTGTTGTCCCTTCGTTCATATCTAAATTATTTTGAAGCTTCGTTCAAGTTTTCTGCTAGGTGGATCATGATCTCTTGATTCTCATGTTATTCCATTGATTCGTGGTATCCTCATCCGTTTGTGAATTCATACCGGTGTCTCGTTCAAGACCTCTTTAAATTCATGGTATTCTCTCTTCAATCTTTCAGGAATAATAAGCTGTATATCAAATCCGTTGCTTTTCATCAATTAAGTTGATGAAGGATAAGCATAACATAATTCTTATTCTTTTCATCAAGGTGATTTCAATCCTTCTTTTAAAGTATGTTCATCATACCAAATTCTCAATTTCAAGTGTTCTCATCTTTTCTTCCCGGAGTTCCATGTTTTCTCAAGTATCTCGTTGTGAAGCTTCATGTAGATCATAGAAGGAATTAATATTATTCTTCTCAACCTTCGTTCTGTTGATCATCGTTTGTTTCCGGAGTTCTCCAAGATGTTCTTCATGGCGGTTCTTCAAGGATTCAATTCATTCTCGAAGTGTTCTTTAATATTCTTTGTCTTGCATTCCAAAGTGTTATTCCTTCCCCCTAGTGTTTTAAGACAGTGTTATTAAATTCTTGATTATGAGGAGTCTCAAAGGAAATTAGTCAAAAATGAGATAAGTAAACCCATCATGTCTTTCTCGGAGTTATCTTGGGTTGGATTTCACCTAAATCATTTCCTAAGGATTGTTGCTATCATGGTGTCATAATGATCCAAGTTTCCTCCTCCTCTTCTTGGTAAAAGAACTTTGTCATCTCTTGTTTCTCTCAAGCAATCAATTGTTTCTATTGTGGCAGGTTGTCACCTCATAATTTTGAGATGTTTTCCACAAGCCTATAACAAGCTATTCTTTTCGTTGTTGATTCTCCATCAACTCCGTTCACCCTATGTTTCTCAAGTTCAATGGTGGTAGAAGTTCTTATTTTATTCTCTGTTCTTTCGTTCCAATGATCTATTTCTATACTTTTGTTCTAGAGGCGTGGTCATGTTGCTCTCTTCGATCTATCATCTAGTTTTATTAAGATCTTGTTCTACCCTTGCTTGTCCATTTACCGGAGTGCTCTAAAATCGTTTCATGATTCTTCCATCTTATGAAGTTTTGATTCTAATCCAACCAAAGTTTGGTGTCTCTCTCTCAATTTCTTTCCATCATATCAAATTTTTCCTCTCTTTCCTACTGAAGTGCTGCCCCAATTTCATTTGAATTCTTGCTTGTTGTCCCTTTCTAACCTTCATGTTTCATTGGTTTCACTCATTTGTCAAAGAACCAACTAAATTTACCTCTTGCTCTTTGTCTTCCTCTTCTCATTCTGGATCTCGGGACGAGATCCTCGTGTAGTGGAGGAGAGTTGTAACAGCATTCTACGCTCCAAAAGATTCCCATTTTATTCCATTTTTGTCATGTGATTTGTGTGGTTGTCGCATTCATCATTGCATCATTCACATCATCTGCATAGCATCGTCACTTGTTTTCGAAAACTTGCACACGTTCGTAGTCGCCGGTTCTCTTAGTTCGTGTCGCTGACCGTTTCAAGACCAAACGCACACGCACACGCCCGCGGCATCGTTTAAAAAACCGTTTTAAAAGCGCACGAAAAATATTTTCGGATTGGTTCGAAACCTGGCGTGCGGTCTTATTATAGTGTAGGTAGACCGCCTGCCAAATTTTGTCGCATTCCGAGTTCGTTTGATACCCGATCTATCAACCGTAGCAGCGGGGTCATCGATCAATTATCGAATGTTTTCTCGGTGTTCCAAAACCTTGTCGCCGGGCCACCACTTCCCTCTCATATAAGCCCCAACCACCTCTACACAGGCCACTAACCCACCTAGCCCCCTCGCTCCACTTCTGGGCCATCCGATCGAGATCGAACGGTCCAAAAACGGTGCAAAATCCGCTAACCCTAGCCTCTCCTACTATAAATAGGTGCCCATCCCTATCTAATCTGGAAAACCCTAGGCTTAGCCTCGAATTCCATGCCCAATCAACCAGCCGCACCACCTTGCCCTGTGCCTCCCACCTCCCAGCCGTCAGGCCCGTGAGCCCAGATCGGGGCCCGCCGAGCCCATCTGGGCCACGACGCGCCTGCCATCGCCGTGAGCTCGCGCATGGCGCCCGAGCTGCAAACTCCGTCGAATCCCACCGCCGCACCAACGCTCCACTGCCTCGCCGGCCACCCCAAGCCACCATGCCAGCCGGGAGCTCACTGAAGCCGAGCCTCGTCGCCTCTGACCTCCACCATGACCGCCCCTGGCCCTGGTCCTCGCCTCCCCCGAAGACCTCGCTGCAGCGTCGAAGCTGCATCGTCCCGCCTTAATCGGACAGATCCGGAGTAGAGCCGGTGTTGCTCGGCGTTTCCTTGCCCACCGTGCAAGTCCCATCCCCGCCGGTGCTATCCCACGCATCGCCGCCTCATGCACGGGAGGATGAGCGCCCGCTCGATCCTGCCCTCGTTGACCGGCCTCGCCCCTATGCTTGTGGCCTAGTGCCTCGCCGAGGCCCAAGGCGCCTCCCCTTCGGCCCATGGCCATGTTGGTGAGAGCCTAGAAGATTTGTCCCATGTGGTTTTTTTGATGCGAATTTGCTAAGTATCTGCTGAATTCCAGAATTGCAGAAAATCCTATAATTTTCATGCATTAATAAGTTGAGAACCGTGCACCCAGTGGAAATAATTTAGAGATATAAAATGTCCAGAATTTCGTGTAGTTTAATAATTTTCAACTTTCATGCATGTTAAAAAATATTTAAGCATGATGTTTGCATGGATTTGCAAGATGTCATATTAAACAATGAATTAAGTCTTAGCAAATTAACCATGCCTCGGATTTAACAACTTAATACATGAAAGGTGCTGAGATTTTTTTGATAGTTTCACTATATCCAACTTCCATCCATGTTAAAATTCTTAACTTGTTGTTTTCTTGTAATTTGCATTAATTGCCATGCCGAAATGAATTGTTTAATAACTAATTAACCATAGCTCCGTTGAAAATGTTTTACTTATGTAACTTGACTAGAAAAATGTGTAGAATCTCATGGTGACATTTATTTTATTGTTCAACTACTCAAAATATGGTTAGTTCAGATCTGGACCAAACTTAAAATATGCATGTGAGGTCATTTCAGAATTGGTATTCATTGCTTCCGGTCTCATTTAAAGTGCGTAGGTGATGTAGTTGTTTGTGCTTCACCTCTTGCCATGTCTAATAACCTTTAATATTGATGAGTACATAAACGGGAGTGAACTAAATAATTCGAACGTGGCGATTCGTCAATGTGCAACTCGTTGCATACTGAACTTCACTTAATATGTAGTAGTTGTCTGTTGTGCTTGCCATGCCATGCCATGCGTTGCATATTAAACCGGACATGGATCATATTTGGTTGCGCATCATGTCATCCATATGTTGTGGAGTTTTTCGTGTGTTGATTGTTGTTTCCGTGTTGTTCCTTCTCGATAGAGTTACAAAAGCATTCGGAGTGTGAGTATTCTGTCGACTATGTTGGGTCGTCTTCTTCATGGATTTATTCTTCTTCCAAGTGGGGTCTCAAGCAAGATGACACATTTCCCTGGATACCACTACTATTATTGCTATGCTAGTTGTCCCGCTTTTATCGTTATGACTTGCTACCTACCACTTGTTTATCAAGCCTCCCAACATTGCCATGAAAAGCCTCTAACCCTCCACCTTCCTAGCAAACCTTTGTTTGGCTATGATACCGCTTGCTCAGCCCTTCTTATAGCGTTTCCAGCTGCAGGTGTAATTGCTTCAATGTGACAACATGGACATTCTTTTGTTATCACAATATTATTGTTATTTAATTTAATGCACATATATACTTGGTAAAAGGTGGAAGGCTTGGCCTTTTGCTCGGTGTTTTGTTCCACTATTACCGCCCCTAGTTACTTGTGAACCGGTGTTATGTTCCATAATTGAGCGCTCCTAACATGCCCAGGGTTGTTATGGGGACCCCCTTGATTTTAGTATTGGGATAAAACTTGTCTGGCAAAGCCCAGCATTGGTACTACATTTGCCTAATAACTAATAAAATTGCATATGGACCCACCAGCACCCACCGATAATTAATGAACAACCCGGGCCAGTGCTCCTCATGAGTGTTGGTCCAAAACGGGCGATATCCGGCGCCCCTGGTCACCCGGGATCTCAGCCAACCTGACATCTTGCCTATCTGGTCGTACCCTGAGAATGAGATACGCGGCTCTTATAGGGTTTAACAGTATGCCGGGCGGCCTTGTTGGATTTGTTGTACCTTTCTCGAACGTCTTGAGTGAGGAATTCCAAAAATACTTCGGGCTATCTCGAGGTTGCGGATTTCCACTGGAATTGCCTAGGAAGATCACGAGATTCATGGTCGAGGTTATTCCCGCTGCGTGTGCTTAATTTGTGATGGACAAGTTGGAGCACCCCTGCAGGGTTAAATGTTTTGGAAAGCCATGCCCGCGGTTATGTGGAAAACTTGGAAACTTTGTTTAACACTCGGTCATATTAAACTTTAAGTAAACTCAAATAAAATACACCAACTATGCGTGTAACCGTGACTGACTCTTCTCGTGAGTTCTTATCCGAAAGAGGAAATGGTGGGGTTTATGTTTGACGTAAGTAGGTGGTCAGGATTAGTTAGTGATCATTACTAGTTCATGTCCATTATGCGTAGACTACCATATTTTAGTTTCTCTATTCGTAAGTTAGCCACTCAAAAGATGCTTAGTCGCTTGCTCCAGCCTCACCACATAACCATACCTCATCCATTAAGCTTTAATAGTCTTGATACCCTTGGAAATGAGATTGCTGAGTCCCCGTGGCTCACAGATTACTGCAACAATAGTTGTAGGTACAGGTAATGTGATGCTTTGACGTGAGCACAATGCTTGTTTTGATTTGGAGTTCTTCTTCTTATTCTTCTTCATCAATCTACGATGGGTTCCAGGCGGCAGCCGGGGATAGCAAGGATGGATGTCATTTTATCTTTTGATTTTGTCCGTAGCCAGACCCTGCTCTTATGTATGATGTTCGAATATGTTGTTGTAGTGATGTGATATTGAAGTAGCTTGTGGCGAGTGTAAGCCAATTCCATATACTCATCTCTTCTGTACATGTACTTGTAATGATACCCATTCTTGCAACACGACGAGATGAGCTTCTATCCTTGTCGAGGCCCTCGTGCCAACATAAGGATAGGATCGCATCTTGGGCGTGATAGGAGATCTCTATGCAGAACCCGGCCTCAGGAGTCAAAGATAACAAAGGGAAGGATAGGCGGGTGCGAGCGTGCCAGGCAGTGCAGTTTCCCCTTTGGTGCAAAGGGAGTAAGGACGTACGCGGGTTCCTGAAGCACGCCCAAAGGTTTCCATTCTAGTGCAACAAACCACGACCACAAGCCCCGTAGGGCGGATGTCATCACCGAGCGCACGACTGCATCGTCGACAGTCGCTTTGCAGGTGAAGACCACCTTTGGACAGGGCGCAGATGTACTCCTGTCTCCCTTCAAATTTGGCCGTTGTGGGATCCCTTCCCGCCATTGTGATAAGGGAAGAGGACCCGGGCCACCACTATAGAGAGAGGCTAGGCCACACCATAGAGGGGATCCGATCCTCAACTTAGCCACTTAACAAACCACGAGACAAGGCAGAGAACCTAGAACACCACTTGAGCATCCTCGCGAGGCTCGAACCCACTGTACTAGTTCATCCACCACACCTTCCTGAGAGGCAATCCACCAAAGGAGGAGGAGGGTGTTACGCTTCATAGCGGCCCAAACGTGGGTAAATTGTCGTGTTCATCTTCTTCCTCGTCATCGTGCGAGTTTGCTACGATATCATCGAGTAGCGTGCTAGGAAAGGCGAGGCAGCAGGGGATCTTCGCACACGCCCCTGTGTTCGAACCTTGAGGGTTTTGCAGAGCTCGAAATCCGACATTGTGCATGCGGCTCATGCCAAGGTGCAAACAAAGACACTCGACAAGATTATGAGGAAAAAATTTCAAGAGGCACCGACGTATTCATGAGTGCTTTCCTGTGGACTCTTGAACTCTATTTCCTCGTAGCCTGGTGGTCGTGGTGCACATGGCTCTACCTGAGGATGTTGTCGTTGTGGACACGGGTCACCTTGAGGACGTGTTGTGGCCAGGCGGTGTGCCCTCAATCAAAAATTTCATCATGACAGAGCATGGTGCCCCACTGGGGTGTGGGTGGGGAGCTCTTGCAACCACTTGGCAATGTCAAAAGGCAGGCTCTCGGTGCATGTAAAACTCCAAGTCATTCGCGCCTATGAGGTCACGGATAGAACTTGTGGAGATGTTGGATGTTTCGTGTGTTCTGTATTGAAACACCCTCCTCCCACTCCAGCCGTGTTGTGCCAGACTGGGAAACATGGATGTCCCTGAATGGCCTTCCCACATGGGCGAGAGCTTGTGAAGTCCTTCTCTGGAGAAAATCCTTCACACGACAAGATCGCCAGCTTGAAGTGTACGGACGTATGTTGCGGTTGTGGTAACGATGTAGTGCCTGTTAATACCGGGCCCCGTAGATAGCAGCCTGGCAGCATGCTTCCTCGAGGACGAGCATATCAGCTTCCCCAGGTCATATTGGTCATTCTCTATGAAGGCCAAGATCCATGGAGACCCATGCTTGAGCTCAGTAGGAAGGACCGCTTCGCCCCCATAGACGAGGAAGAAGGGAGTTTCCATGGTAGGTTGGTCGCTGTTATGCGTATCGACCATAGCACGGACTGGGTCTCATCGAGCCATCCTTTGCCATAAGCGGAGAGCTTCTTGTCTTGAGACCCCAGAGGGCCTCAACGTTAGCACGCTCAGCCTGGTAGTTACTTCGCGGGTGCGCCCCAGAGGCATAGCAGATTTGTGTGACGATGCTGTCATAGTTGGACCTGAAGAGGCCGCTGGTGAACTACGAGCCATTGTCGGTGGTGATGCTCTTGGGGATGCCTAAAAGGCACACCAAGCCCTTGATGAACTTGACAACAGATCTCGTCAGATTGGAGCGGACAGGCTCCACTTCTGCTCACTTGGTGAACTTGTCTATGGCGACGTAGATGTAGAGGTACCCTCTAGCCGTGCAAGGGAATGGGCCAAGATATCAAACCCCCAGATCTTCAAGGGCCATGAGAGGGGGATGGTCTGAAGCCCTTGTGTTGGCTGATGGATCTGCTTGGCATGGAATTGGCAGGCTTCACAAGATTGGACCAGCTCGGTGGCATCTTGAAGCATGGTGGACCAAAAGAACCTGCGGCAAACACCTTGCCAGCAAGGGCGCGGGATGAAGAGTGGTGGCCGCAATCTCCGTCATGTATGTTAGGAAGAAGCTCGTGCCCTTGCTCCTCAGAAATGCACCACCACACAACTCCACTGGGGCGCCTTTGGTAGAGATCACCATCCCTTTGGCAGTAAGGCCCCGCTTGGTGGGCCACGTGCTCTGCTTTGGTGTCATCTTCTGGGAGAGTTTCATTCTCCAAGTAGACCTGGAATTTTGTAACACATCTCTCTCCCTGGGGCTCCAACGCCAACAGTAGGCAGGAGCGTGAAGGTTGGTCGCGGTCTGGTGCGCCTATGGAGGTTGCGGGTGGGAGCTCCTCATGAGGCGCCATGTCGCTGACAATGGGTGGCGTTGTAGATGGCTTCAAGAGCCTTTCCTAAAAATGACATGGCTTTGGGGTTCGTGGCGATATGCTCACTTGGCAATGTCGTCTGCTTCCTTGTTGTCATCTCGAGGAACATGCTGGAGTTCTATGCCCAAGAAGCGCTTCTCTAGCTTGCGTACCTCGTGCAGGTACGCGGCCATATGCTTGTCTTTGGGATTGTAGCTCTTGTTAGAGAAGTTGATAAGGAGATACAAATCTTCCTTGATTAGGATGCGCTTGATGCCTAGAGCATGGGCAGCCTTCAGGCCAGTAATGAGGCTCTCATACACAATGATGTTGTTGGAGACCTTTGTAATAGCCCGAGACTGACGCTCCAGATGATTCCCGTTTTGTTTGTTATCGTCGCGTAATTTAATTGTTTGTTGCATTCATCATTGCATCACATTACATTGACACTGCATTGCTATCATTTTTTCAAAACTTACACCCGTTCGTAGTTGCTAGTTCTCCCCATTCTTGTCGTTGCCTCTTTCGGGACCAAACACACATGCATGCACCCACGACACCATGAAAATATTATTTTTATAAGTGAGAATTAAATGTTCTCGAAAAGGGTTAAAATTTTGCATGCATCCTTTTGACACCAAATTTCATCGCATTCGTAGGTCATTTGTTAGCCGAACCTTTAAACTTATAGCGGCACTATAGCCGGTCAAATCGCAGATGTTTTTTGTAAATTAAAGATGTTGCCAGATTGCCCATTTTCCCTCTCTTCTAATGTCACACCTTGTGTTTTGCCTCACATGACTAAGCTAATAAAGCTCAAAAATTTGGACCAATAAAAACTTTTTGAGTGCTTGTGATGATTGACTTCTTTGCTATTTGCTCGATTGTTAGTTTGTGCTTTAATTCATAAAATTCCGCCTAGTCTCAAAACTCATCTACTTGATCCAAAACCCTACCCAATGATCATGCCATGTGTATAGGACATAAAATTATTTTTATAAAAAATTATGTTGCCAAAAAGAATTTATTCAAATTAGGTTTTCAAAAACCTTTGAATTGTGAATTGTACTAGAACTCCTCAAATTAGGGTGAATATTTTGTACCAAAGATTTAGTTGGAACCTATTATCTATAATACTTCACAAAACCACAAAAACATTATTTTAAAAGTTATTTTTGTATTTTATTTAAATGCCTTTTTTAGGCCATAAATGGTCTTTTATAGGGAAAAGTTATTTAAATGTTTTAAAAACATTTGAGAAAATTTAGGGAAACTCAATGGAAGCTTCAACACATGGTCATGTTCGAAATATTGGAGAAAACCCTCCAAAACCCTTTTTGTTTATTTCAAGTATTTGAAATATTTCTATAGGAAATTTTGTCAAATAAATCTAGGAAAATTCCAGCGGGTCATACTTGCCCCATGTTATGATCTTACCAAATTTCATCTCAATCTCAATATTTTGGTTCACCAAAATGCCCCAAAGCCCTCTTTGTCCAGAACATAATTTGAGCAACTTTGTGTTGTCAAGTATTTCCATTTGAGCTCAAACTTTGTGGGCATGATCTAGTCCCCAAATGATGACATTACCCCAAGGGTTTCATCAAGGATAATATATATGCATGGCTAGATCTAAGGAAATCATTTCTGTTGATTTATAGGGTTTGTAAAATTAAAATTGGCAACTTTATTCAAATAAGCTCAAACTTTGGCATCAACCTAATTTCTATTTACCATATTATCTTGTTAGATATCATAGCAAGGGGAATCTTTTACCTTGCCCAAGCCAGCAACAAACACCTTCTGGTAAAATCAAGCATTCACCATTTTCACCCCTTCCATTGTTCTCCTTCACTCCAACCTTTTACCGTAGTCCCACCTAGTTACATTCTACCTTTAGTAATAGTTTTAGGCCCTTATCTCAATGTTTGGAGGGGGTAAAACCCAATTTACCTCCCAGGACAACCATGGCAGCATCTCTCACCCCCTCATTTTTATCTTCCTACCTGTCCCTTAATCCCTAAGCTACCCAGGGTATCTCCAGACCCCCCCAGTAGCTAGTGGACAAGGTGGTCATGTCCAGAGCGAGTGGGGCATGGTCTTGATGGCCATTTGCGCGCTCTGGAGCACGTTACAGTACACCAAGGCACTGTAGTCGCATCCTGCCGGAGGCCCCGACCACCTTGTGGTTCCCCGATCGCCAGGGACTTCCCCTCGACATCCATAGCACACCTGTCGGTCGCCCCCCTACTCTCTCCCCATCTAGTTCCCCTACCGGCGCGTGCCCGCATAGCCTATGTCCACCACTCCTAGGCCATGTTGCTAGCCCGCCTCTGACCTCTCTCATCTCCCCCTCTCACTTCCCTCGCACCTGGACCAACCCCACTAGCAACCCCGAGACAGCCTCTCCTCCTCCAGAGGCCTCTAGCAACGCCCCGTGCCACGTCCATGGGCTCTTCCGACGATGCTCCGGTGCCAGGCTATAAGAGGACTCCCGAGATCCCCTCTCCCTCTAAGACCTCTAATCGTGCCCCTTCACCCTCCACACCACCTCCAAAAGCTACTCAGCCCGGATCAGACCCAAGGTCTGCCGCCGTAGAACTCTGTTGATCTCGCGGTAAGCAGCACCTCCGGTGCCACTTCTTTTCCCTATAGAAGCTCCGCTTCTCACTGATACCCCCCTCTTCTGCGCATCAAATGCAGATCAGAGCGCCCAGATTGACCCGGCCCAAAGCTCCATCGCACAGTTTCCCATCACCGGCGAACCCCTCCATTCTCATGACTTCCTCCACCTCTGGTAGAAGCGCGGCCCGAACAGCCGTCGGGAGGGTCGTGAGTGACCTTTCGATTATCCTATCGCGAGGAGGGAGATGACAAGCGGGCCCCGCCTATCATACTTCGGCCTCTCTCGCTCTCATTGGCCGCTCGGGTTCGCCTGTCAGGTTTAAACCCCGGCCGGCGCGCGCGCCTGGCTCGACTGGGCCGACACTGCTGACGCCCTTCAGGCCTAGTTGAAATACTCGGATTTTAATTTTTCGTTTTCTAGAATGTTGAAAAAATTCCATAGGGCAAAATACAACTCCAAATGGCATGATTCCAACTCCTAGATTCTTCTCAAATTCCCACCTATTTAATGGTGTAATTTTCATACAAGTTAAATAAAGTTTTATGTATTTTTCTTAATTAAAACCCTATTTAAATATTTAAATGCACTGCTTAAATGCAAGACAATATTTTTGGCACTCCTAATCCAAAAACTAGGTTGTTGTTTTTAGTTTTCACCCTAGTATTTTACAAAAATGAGTTGACATTTTTTTTATTTTTTTTATTTTCGAGTTTTGTGCTATTGTCTTATTTGTATCCTATTACTTTGCTACGATAGATCACGTTCTTGATGAGGGAGTTGGAGAACAAAGACTTAAAGACTTTGTGGAGCCAGGCAAGCATCCCCTTGACCATATCAATGCAACCCTTTTTCTGCATGGAACCTAGGACTTTACTTTGTTGCATTGAAATCATGGTGATATGGTGACCCCCTTGGGTGGGTTGTCTCATTATGTTCCTCGTTGATACTTGTATTGTGCATGACCCTACCTTCCTAGGAGGGTTATGCAGGTGGAAAGTAGATAGGATGCTTGATACATCTCCATCGTATCTACTTTTCCTAATGCTTTTGCTCTTGTTTTAGACTCTAATTTGCATGATTTGAGTGAAACTAATCCGGACTGACGTTGTTTTTAGTAGAACTATCATGGTGTTGTTTTTGTGTAGACATAAATGTTCTCGGAATCAAACAAAACTTTTTGGAGATTTATTTCAGAATAAATAAAAAATAATAGAGCCAAAAACCACCGGAGGAGGGGGCCTGGTTGGGCACGATACACAGGGTGCGCCAGCCCCCCACGCGCGCCCTGGTGGGATGTACCCACCTCGTGTCCCCGCTGACCCTAATTCTGGCACTATAAATTCCTATTTTCGGAGAGAAAAATTAAGCAGGAAGTTTTATCGTGTTTTACGATACGGAGCCGCGGCCACCTCCTGGTCTTCATCGGGAGGCCAGATCTGGAGTCCATTTGGGGCTCCGAAGAGAGGAATCTTCGGTCTTCATCGCCAATTCCATGATGCTCTCCACCGGGAGTGAGTAATTCCTTTGTAGACTTTCTGGTCGGTGAGGAGTTGGATGAGATTCATCATGTCATCGAGTTAGTTTCGTTAGGGCTTGATCCCTAGTATCCACTACGTTCTGAGATAGATGTTGCTATGACTTTGCCATGCTTAATGCTTGTCACTTGGGCCCGACTGCCATGATTTTAGATCTGAACCGTTTATGTTATCACCATTATATCTATGTTCCTGATCCTATCTTGCTTTTCATATGCACCTGCTATGTGTTATGATCCGTAAACCCTGGAGTGACAATAGTCGGGATACTTTCTGGTGATGACTGTAGTTTGAGGAGTTCATGTATTCACCATGTGCTAATGCTTTGTTCTAGTTCTGTATTAAAAGGAGGCCTCAATATCCCTTAGTTTCCTTATGGACCCTGCTGCCATGGGAGGGTAGGACAAAAGATGTCATGCAAGTTCTTTTCCATAAGCATGTATGACATTTAAGGAATACATGCCTAAATTACATTGATGGACTAAGGCTAGTTCTGTGTCGCCCTAGGTTATGACTATTATGATGAATATCATCCAAATTGTTCTTGCTAAGTTACTACTACTGTTGTCACTATTACACTTCCTACAAAACCATTGCTATCATTGTTACCGTTACTATTATTGCTGGTGCTGCTATCAAAACTATCATATTACTATGCTACTGATTACTCCATTGTAGATATTTAATCTCCAGGTGTGGTTGAATTTGTCAGAGATATGCCCTAGAGGCTATCATGTGATGGTTTCATTTCCTATGTATTCATGAGTATTTTGTATTGTCCTTGAACTATTGGAAATGTGCCCTAGAGGCAATAAATAAAGTGTTTATTATTATATTTGTTTGTTCATGATAATTGTTTATTATTCATGCTATCATTGTATTGATTGGAAACACATTACATGTGTGGATAAGTAGACGACACTATGTCCCTACTATGCCTCTAGTAGACTAGCTCGTTGATCAAAGATGGTAAAGGTTTCCTAGCCATTGACATAAGATGTCATTTGATAACGAGATCACATCATTAGGAGAATGATGGGATGGACAAGACCCAAACTATAAACGTAGCATATGATCGTGTCAGTTTATTGCTACAGTTTTCTGCATGTCAAGTATATGTTCCTATGACCATGAGATCATGCAACTCACGGACACCGGAGGAGTGCCTTGTGTGTATCAAACTTCGCAACGTAACTGGGTGACTATAAAGTTGCTCTATAGGTATCTCCGAGGGTGTCTGTTGAGTTGGCATGGATCAACACTGGGATTTGTTACTCCGTGTGACGGAAAGGTATCTCAGGGCCCACTCGGTAATACAACATCACAACAAGCCTTGCAAGCAATGTGATTGACTGTTAGTCACAGGATCTTGTATTACGGAATGATTAAAGAGACTTGCCAATAACCAGGTTGAACTAGGTATGGACATACCAACGATCGAATCTCGGGCAAGTAACATACCGAAGAACAAAGGGAACATCATACGGGATTAACTGAATCCTTGACATAGAGGTTCAACCGATAAAGAAGTTCGTAGAATATGTAGGAACCAATATGGGCATCCAGGTCTCGCTATTGGTTATTGACCGTAGAGGTGTCTCGGTCATGTCTACATAGTTCTCGAACCCGCAGGGTCTGCGCACTTAAGGTTTGGTGACGTTTCGGTAGTATATAGTTATGCATGGTGGTGAAGGAAGGTTGTTCGGAGTCTCGAATGAGATCCCGGACTTCACGAGGTGCTCCAGAATGGTCCGTAGGTAAAGATTGATATATAGGAAGTCTTGTTTTGGTCGCCGGAAAAGTTTCGGGCTCACCGGTAGTGTACCGGGAGTGCCGGCAGTGTACCGAGGGACCATCGGGAGGGGTATTTAGACCCAAGAGGCTACATGGGCTGTGGGAGGATGAATACCAACCCTTAGTGGGCTGGCGGAAGTCCCACACTAGGCCCATGCGGCTGGGAAGAAAATCCCAAAAAGAAAAAGGTGGAAAAGGCAAAAAAAGGCTAGATAAGGAAGGAGTCCTACTCCTACTAGGAGTGGAGGAGGAGGACTCCTCCCACCTGGTTCGGCCGAAGCCTAGGGCTGGATCCTTGAGGGCCAGGCCTCCTCCTCCCCTCCTCCTATATATAATAGAGGTTTTGATGAGTTTTACACTATATTTTCCGCCAGGTGCAACCCTACCCTCTAGTTCGTAGTTTCTCCTCTAGATCGGCTTTAGCTGTGCTTAGGCGAAGCCCTGCTAAATTACTCCACCACCATCGCCGCAACATTGTCATGCTGCCAAAGAACTCTTCTACCTCTCTGCTCCCTCTTTCTGGATCAAGAAGGCGGAGATCATCATCAAGCCGTATGTGTGCTGAACGCGAAGGTGTCGTCCATTCGGTACTTGATCGGGACAGATCGTGATTGGATCGCGGGACACTCGGAGATTTGGATCGCGAAGATGTTCGACTACATCAAGCACGTTTCTTAACGCTTCCCGCTTAGCGATCTAATAGGGTACGTAGATCCACTCTCCCTCTCGTAGATGCTCATAACCATGGATAGATCTTGCGTGTGCGTAGGAAATTTTTTCTTTCCCATGTAACGTTCCCCAACAGTGGCGTCATGAGCTAGGTCTATGTGCAGATGAGATCTCGAGTAGAACACAAAGAGTTTTTGGGCGTTGATGCTTAGATTGCTTCCTCCCTTGGTCATGTTTTGGTTCAGCGGTATTGTGGGATGAAGCGGCCCGGACCAACCTTACTCGTACGCTTGTGAGATACCGGTTCCATCGACTGGCGTGTAACCTCGTTGCACAAAGATGACTGGTGGGTGCTTGTTTCTCCTACTTTAGTTGGATCGGATTCGACAAAGGTTGTCCTTGAGAAGGTTGAAAAGCAACGTATGTATCGCCGTTGTGGTTTATGCGTAGGTGAGAATTGTTCTTGCTAGATACCCATAGCATCCATGTAAAACATGCATCAACAATTAGAGGATGTCTAACTTGTTTTTGTAGGGTACGGCAACCGGCAGGAGCCATAGGGTTGTCTTTAATTATTGTATGACCTGCGTGTCAATCATTAAGCGCTATATAATGCTTTACTTTATCGCTAATCGGTAGCAATAGTAGTAGAAGCATGGTGGGCGCGACAACCCCGATGGTGACACGTTGATGGAGATCAAGATGATGGAGATCATGGTGTCATGCCGGTGACGATGGAGATCATGCCGGTGCTTTCAAGATGGAGATCAAAAGCACAAGTTCATGGCCATATCATGTCACTTATGATTTGCATGTGATGTTAATCCTTTTATGCACCTTGTTTTGCTTAGAATGACGGTAGCATTATAAGGTGATCCCTCACTTAAATTTCAAGATAAATCGTGCTCTCCCCGAGTGTGCACCATTGCAAAAGTTCGTCGTGTCGAGACACCATGTGATGATCGGGTGTGATAGACTCTACGTTCACATACAACAGGTGCAATCCAGTGTTGCACATGCAGAACACTCGGGTTAAACTTGACGAGCCTAGCATGTACAGACATGGCCTCGGAACACAAGAGATCGAAAGGTTGAACATGAGTCATATAGTAGATACGATCAACATGATGATGTTCACCATTGAAACCACCTCAACTCACATGATGATCGGACTTGAGTTGGTGAATTTGGATCATGTGACACTCAGATGACCCGAGGGATGTCAATTTGAGTGGGAGCTTTAGTAATTTGATTAACTAAACTCATTATCTTGAACAATAGTCTAAGTAACCTTTGCATATTTATGTTGTAGATCAATTGCTCGCGCAGTAAAACCCCTGAATTTTAATGCGTTCCTACAGAAAGCTAAGTTGAAAGATGATGGAAGTAACCTTGTTGACTGGGCCCATAATCTGAGGATTATCCTCATGGCTTCCCAGAAATCATATGTCCTTGATGCACCGCTTGGTGACCAACGAGAAAATATGTCATCCGAAGACGTTAAGAACGCTTGGGAGGCACGTTCTAGAGATTACTCAGTAGTTCAGTGTGCAATATTGTATGGCTTAGAACCGGGACTTCAAAGATGTTTTGAACGTCATGGAGCATATGAGATGTTCCAGGAGTTGAAGTTTATCTTTCAGAAGAATGCCCGGATCGAGAGGTATGAGACCTACGATAAGTTCTATGCTTGCAAAATGGAGGAGAACGGGTCTATCAGTGAACATATACTCAAAATGTCTGGGTATTCGACTCGTCTGGCAGAGTTGGGAATTTCCCTTCGACCAGAGGCTATCATTGACAGAGTTCTTCAATCACTGCCACCTAGTTACAAGAGCTTTGTGATGAACTATAACATGCATGGTATGAACAAGTAAGTCGCCGAGCTGTTTGCGATGCTAAAAGTCGCTGAGTCTGAAATCCAAAAAGAACATCAAGTGTTGATGGTTAATAAAACCACTAGTTTCAAGAAGAATGGCAAGGGCAAGGGAAAGAAGGGTAAAGCCAAGAAGGATGGCAAAGCAGTTGCTACTCCTGTAAAGAAGCCCAAGGCTGGACCCAAGCCAGAAACTGAGTGCTTTCATTTCAAGGGAACTGGTCACTGGAAGCGGAACTGCCCCAAGTACCTAGCTGACAAGACGGCAGCCAACGACAAACAAGGTATATATGATATACATGTTATTGATGTGTACCTTACTAGCTCTCATTGTAGTGCCTGGGTATTTGATACTGGTCCAGTTGCTCACATTTGCAACTCAAAACAGGAACTACGAAATAGACGAAGGCTGGCGAAGGACGAAGTGATGATGCGCGTGGGAAATGGTTCCAAGGTTGATGTGATCGCCGTCGGCACGCTCTCTCTTCGATTACCATCGGGATTAGTGATGAACCTAAATAATTGTTATTTGGTGCCGCGTTAAGCATGAACATTATATCTGGATCTTGTTTATGGCAAGACAGTTACTCATTTAAATCAGAGAATAATGGTTGTTCTATTTATATGAGTAATATCTTTTATGTGCATGCACCCAATGTGAGGGGTTTATTCATATTGAATATTGATAGTGACGATACACATGTTCATAACATTGATGGCAAAAGATGTAGAGTTGATAATTATAGTACCACTTTCTTGTGGCACTGTCGTTTAAGTCATATTTGTGTAAAACGCATGAGGAAGCTCCATGGTGATGGACTTTTGGAGTCACTTGATTTTGAAACACTTGACACATGTCAACCATGCCTCATGGAAAGGATGACTAAAATGTCGTTCTTTGGAACAATGGAACGGGCAAGTGACTTATTGGAAATCATACATACTGATGTGTGCGGTCCAATGAATGTTACAACGCACGATGGATATTGTTATTTTCTCACCTTCACTGATGACTTAAGTAGATATGGGTATATTTACTTAATGAAACACAAGTCTGAAACATTTGAAAAGTTCAAGCAATTTCAGAGTGAAGTTGAGAATCATCATAACAAGAAGATTAAATTCCTGTATTTTGATCAAGGAGGTGAATATATGAGTTATGAGTTTGGTAGTCACTTAAGACAGTGTGGAATTGTTTCACAGTTGACACTGCCTGGAACACCATAGCGTAATGGTGTGTCCGAACGTCATAATCAAACCTTATTAGATATGGTGCGTTCTATGATGTCTCTTGCTGATTTGCCACTATTGTTTTGGGGTTATGCATTAGAGACAGCTGCATTCAGTTTAAATAGGGCACCATCGAAATCCGTTGAGACGACACCATATGAACTATGGTTTGGCAAGATGCCAAAGTTGTAGTTTCTTAAAGATTGGGGATGTGATGCTTATGTCAAAAAGCTTCAGCCTGAAAAGCTGGAACCCAAAGCGGAGAAATGTGTCTTCATAGGATACCCAAAAGAGACAATCGGGTATACCTTCTATCTCAGATCTGAAGGCAAAGTGTTTGTCGCTAAGAACGGAACATTTCTTGAGAAAGAGTTTCTCTCGAAAGAATTGAGTGGGAGGAAAATAGAGCTTGATGAGGTTATTGAACCTTTACTTCAACCAGAGATTAGCGCAGCACAGAAAGATGTTTCTGTGGAGCCTACGATAGTTGAAGAGGAAGTTAATGATGATGATCATGAAGCTTCGGAGCAAGTTACTATTGAATCTCGTAGGTCGACAAGGGCGCGTACTGCTCCTGAGTGGTACGGTAACCCTGTCTTGGAGGTCATGTTGTTCGGCAAAAATGAACCTACGAGCTATGGAGGAGCGATGATGGGCCCGGATTCCAAGAAATGGTTAGAGGACATGAAATCCGAGATGGCATCCATGTATGAAAAGAAAGTATGGACTTTGGAAGTATTACCTGAAGGGCGAAAGGCCATTCAGAACAAATGGATCTTTAAAAAGAAGATGGACGCAGACGGTAATGTCATCGTCTATAAAGCTCGACTTGTGGCAAAGGGTTTTTCACAAGTTCAAGGAGTTGACTACGATGAGACCTTCTCACCCGTAGCGACGCTTAAGTCTGTCAGAATCATGTTGGCAATAGCTGCTTATTTCGACTATGAAATTTGGCAGATGGATGTCAAAACAGCGTTCCTTAACGGTTTCCTTGAGGAAGAGTTGTATATGATGCAACGAGAAGGTTTTGTCGATCCAAAGAATGCTGACAAAGTTTGCAAACTCCAGCGATCCATTTATGGGCTGGTGCAAGCATCTCGGAGTTGGAATAAGCGCTTTGATGAGGTGATCAAAGCGTTTGGGTTTAACAAGTTTATGGAGAAGCTTGTATTTACAAGAAAGTGAGTGGGAGCTCTATAGAGTTTCTAATATTATATGTGGATGACATATTGCTGATTGGAAACAATATAGAAATGCTGGAAAGTGTGAAGGAATATTTGAACAAGAGTTTTTCAATGTAGGACCTAGGAGAAGCTGCTTTCATATTAGGCATTAAGATATATAGAGATAGATCGAGACGCTTAATAGCACTTTCACAGAGCACATACCTTGATTAAGTTTTGAAAAATTTCAAAATGGATCAGTCCAAGAAGGGGTTCTTGCCTGTGTTACAAGGTGTGAAGTTGAGTAAGACTCAATACCCAGTGACTGCAGAAGATAGAGAAAAGATGAGTGTCATCCCATATGCTTCGGCCATAGGCTCTATCATGTACGCAATGCTGTGCACAATACCCGATGTCAGCCTTGCCATAAGTATGGCCGGAAGCTTTCAAAGTGATCCTGGAATGGAGCATTGGGCGGCGGTCAAGAATATCTTTAAGTACCTGAAAAGGACTAAGGAAATGGTTCTCATTTACGGAGGTGATGAAGAGCTCATCGTAAAGGGTTACGTTGATGCAAGCTGTGACACTGATCTAGATGACTTTACGTCACAAACCGGATGCATATTTATTCTCAACGGGGGAGTGATAAGCTGGTGCAGTTCCAAGCAAAGCATGGTAGCTGATTCTACATGCGAAGTGGAGTACAACGCAGGCTCGGAGGGGGCAAAGGAAGGTGTCTTGATGAAGCAGTTCATGACAGATCTTGGAGTAGTGTCGAGTGCACTGAATCCAATGACTCTGTTCTATGACAACACTGGTGCCATTGCCCTGGCCAAGGAACCAAGGTTTCACAAGAGGACCAGACACATAAAGTGACGTTTCAATTCCATCCGTGATTACATAGAGGGGAAGTACATAAATATTTGCAAAGTGCACACGGATCTGAATGTTGTAGACCCGTCGACTAAACCTCTTCCAAGGGCTAAACATGATCAACACCAGAACTGCATGGGTGTTTGATTCATTACAATGTAAATCACATAGTGATGTGAACTAGATTATTGACTCTAGTGCAAGTGGGAGACTATTGGAAATATGCCCTAGAGGCAATAAATAAAGTGTTTATTATTATATTTCTTTGTTCATGATAATTGTTTATTATCCATGCTATAATTGTATTGATTGGAAACACATTACATGTGTGGTTAAGTAGACGACACTTTGTCCCAAGTATACCTCTAGTAGACTAGCTCGTTGATCAAAGATGGTCAAGGTTTCCTAGCCATTGACATAAGATGTCATTTGATAACGGGATCACATCATTAGGAGAATGATGGGATGGACAAGACCCAAACTATAAACGTAGCATATGATCGTGTCAGTTTATTGCTACAGTTTTCTGCATGTCAAGTATATGTTCCTATGACCATGAGATCATGCAACTCACGGACACCGGAGGAGTGCCTTGTGTGTATCATACGTCACAACGTAACTGGGTGACTATAAAGGTACTCTACAGGTATCTCCGAGGGTGTCTGTTGAGTTGGCATGGATCAAGACTGGGATTTGTTACTCCGTGTGACAGAGAGGTATCTCAGGGCCCAGTCGGTAATACAACATCACAACAAGCCTTGCAAGCAATGTGACTGAGTGTTAGTCACGAGATCTTGTATTACGGAATGAGTAAATTGACTTGTCGGTAACGTGGTTGAACTAGGTATGGAGATACCGACGATTGAATCTCAGGCAAGTAACATACCAAAGAACAAAGGGAACATCATACGGGATTAACTGAGTCCTTGACATAGAGGTTCGACCGATAAAGATCTTCGTAGAATATGTAGGAACCAATATGGGCATCCAGGTCCCACTATTGGTTATTGACCATAGAGGTGTCTCGGCCATGTCTACATAGTTCTCGAACCCGCAGGGTCTGCACACTTAAGGTTTGGTGACGTTTCGGTAGTATAGAGTTATGAATGGTAGTGACCGAAGGTTGTTCGGAGTCCAGGATGAGATCCCGGATGTCACGAGGAGCTCCGGAATAGTCTGGAGGTAAAGATTGATATATATATATATATAGGAAGACCTGTTTTGCTCGCTGGAAAAATTTCGAGCTTATCGATAGTGTACCGGGAGAGCCGATAGTGTACCGGGGGACCATCGGGAGGGGTATTTCGACCCAAGAGGCTACATGGACTGTGGGAGGATGAATACCAGCCCTTAGTGGGCTGGTGGAAGTTCCACACAAGGCCCATGCAGCTGGGAAGAAAAGCCCAAAGAGAAAAAGGTGGAAAAGGCAAAAAAGGCTAGATAAGGAAGGAGTCCTAATCCTACTAGGAGTGGAGGAGGAGGACTCCTCCCTCCTGGTTTGGCCGAAGCCTAGGGCTGGCTCCTTGAGGGCCAGGCCTCCTCCTCCCCTCCTCCTATATATACTAGTGGTTTTGAGGGGTTTTGCACTAGATTTTCAGCCACGTGCAACCCTACCCTCTAGTTTGTAGTTTCTCCTCTAGATCGGTTTTAGCTGTGCTTAGGCGAAACCCTGCTAAATTACTCCACCACCATCACCATAGCGCTATCACGCTGTCGGAGAACTTGTCTACCTCTCCGGTCCCTCTTTATGGATCATGAAGGCGGAGATCGTCATCAAGCCATACGTGTGCTGAACGCGGAGGTGCCGTCCGTTCGGTACTTAAGCAGGACGGATCGTGATTGGATCGCGAGACGCTCGGTGATTTGGATCGCGAAGACATTCGACTACATCAACCGCATTTCTTAATGCTTCCCGCTTAGCGATCTACAAGGGTATATAGATCCACTCTCCCTCTCATAGATGCTCATCACCATGGATAGATCTTGCGTGTGCGTAGGATTTTTTTTGGTTTCCCATGCAACGTTCCCCAACATGAACATCATCAGTGATATTTATCAATAAGTATGTGACTTATTTGTGACACTATATATTGTATGATGATTGTTCTAACAGTCCCTAGTTGTTAAGGTTATGTGAATGTTTGGGAACGTTGCATGGGAAACAAAAAAATTCGTACGCTTCACCAAGATCAATTTATGAGATGAACATCTACGAAAGGAGAGATTGGATCCACATACCCTTGTAAATCGCTAAGTGGAAGCGCTTAAGAAACGCAGTTGATGTAGTCGAATGTCTTCGCGATCTAACTCGCAAGCCGTCCGGCGATCCAATCACGATCTAGTCTCGAACGGACGACACCTCCGTGTTCAGCACACGTATAGCTCGATGACATCTCCACCTCCTCGATCCAGCGAGCAAGGCAGGAGTAGTAGATGAGTTCTCTATCAACACGCCGGCATGGTTGCGGTGGTGGTGATGCTATCCTGGCAGGGCTACACCTAGCGCTACCGAAACCGCGAACGGAGGAGAAAACGATCTAGGGAGAGAGAGGGATGCCAAGGTCTTCGTGTGTGCTCTTGGGGTGCCCCCTCCCCTCTATATATAGGTGGAGGGACATGGAGATCAGCCCCTCCAAGGACTAGGGAGCATCCTAGGGGGAGGAGTTGGACTCCTAGTGCAATTCCCTCCCTTTGCATAAACAGGTAGACTTTCCATCTCTCCCAAGCCACATGGGCCTTGACGGACTTGTGCGCCTGGCCCAATAAGGCCAGGGCCCCTCCCCTCAGCCCATGCAAACCATTGGGACGTGGTGGAACCCTTGGAGAACTTCCGTACTCCTCGGAAGTTTCCGGAACCTTCTAGAAGCTTCCCGATACAATACAGGAAAAAACCAAAACTTTTCCAGTAGCCAAAATATGACTTCCCATATATAAATATTTACCTCTGAACCATTTTGGAACTCCTCGTGACTTCCGGGATCTCATCCGGGACTCTGAACAACCTTCGGTCACCAACATACATAACTCAACAGTACCAAATCGTCACCGAACATTAAGTGTGGAGACCCTGCGGGTTCGAGAACTATGTAGACATGACCGAGACAACTCTATGATCAATAACCAATAGCAGGACCTGGATGCCCATATTGGTTCCTACATATTCCGTGAATATATTTAACGTTCAACCATGATGTCAAGGATTTAGACAATCCTGTATGCAGTTCCCTTTGTCCATCGGTATGTTACTTGCTCGACATTCGATCGTCGGTATCTCTATACCAAGTTCAATCTCGTTACTGGCAAGTCTCTTTACTCATTCCGTAACACAAGATCTCATGACTAACTCCTTAGTCACACTGCTTGCAAGCTTCTTGTGATGTTGTGTTACCAACTGGGCCAAAAGACACCTCTCCATCCTACGGAGTGACAAAACCCAGTCTCGATCCACGCCAACCCAATAGACACCCTTGGAGATACCTGTAGAGCACCTTTATAGTCACCCAGTTATGTTGTGACTTTTGATACACCCATGGCATCCCTACAGTGTCAGGGAGTTGCGTGATCTCATTGCCGTAGGAACATACACTTGACATGGATAAAGAAGTAGCAATAAACTAACATGATCATATGATATGCTTACGGTTGGGTCTTGTCCGTCACATCATTATCTTAATGATGTGATCCCGTTATCAGATGACAACTCATGTCTATGGTTAGGAAACCGTGACCATCTCTAATCAACGAGCTAGTATAGTAGAGGCTTACTAGGGACATGATGTTGTCTATGTATCCACACATGTATCTGAGTTCCCGATCAATACAATTCTGACATCCATAATAAATGATTATCATGAACAAGGAAATATGGTAATAGCTAATTTATTATTGCCTCTAAGCATATTTCCAACAGTCTCCCACTTGCACTAGAGTCAATAATCTAGTTCACATCACCATGTGAATTACACCCAATGAGTTCTGGGGCTTGATCATGGTTTGCTTGTGAGAGAGGTTTAAGTCAACGGGTCTGCAAGATTCAAATCCATGTGTACTTTGCAAATCTCTATGTCATACTATAGATGCTGCTACCACGCTCCACTTGGAGCGATTCCAAATGATTGCGCCACTATACATATTTGGATTGCTACTCAGAGTCATCCAGATTGGTGTCAAAGCTTGCATCGATGTAACCCTTTACGATGAACTCTTTATCACCTCCATAATCGAGAAACATTTCCTTAGTCCTCTAGTTACTAAGGATAATTTTGACCGCTATCCAGTGATCCACTCCTGGATCACTCTTGTACCCCTTGACAGACTCATGGCAAGGAAAACCAGGTGCAGTACGCAGCATGCCATACTATATAGAGCCTATGGCTAAGGCATAGGGGATCACCCTCGTCCTTTCTCTTTTTTTCTGCCATGGTCGAGCTTTGAGTCTTACTCAACTTCACACCCTACAAATCAGGAAAGAACTCCTTCTTTGACTTATCCATTTTGAACTCTCTCAAAATCTTGTCAAGGTATGTACTCATTGAAAGTCTTATCAAGCATCTTGATCTATCTTTATAGATCTTGATGCCCAATATTTAAGTAGCTTTAGCCAGGCCTTCCTTTGAAAAAATCCTTTCAAACAACCCTTCATGCTTTCCAGAAATTCTACATTAATTCCGATCAACAATATGTCATCCACATATACTTATCAGAAATTCTAGAGTGCTCCCACTCACTTTCTTGTAAATACAAGTTTCTTACAAACCTTGTATATACCCAAAATCTTTGATTCCCTCATGAAAGCGTGCATTCCAACTCCGAGATGCTTTATCCAGTCCATAGAAGGATCGCTGGAGCTTGCATACCTTTTAGCATCCTTAGGACTGACAAAACATTCTGGTTGTGTCACATACAACCTTTCCTCATTGAAACCGTTAAGGAAACTCTGTTTTGACATCCACCTGCTAGATTTCATAATCGAAAAAATGTAGCAGCTGCTAACATAATTCCAGCAGACTTTAGCATCGCTACGGGTGAGAAAGTCTCATCATAGTCAACTCCTTGAACTTACCGTAAACCTCTTTGTGACAAGTCGAGCTTTATAAATGGTGACATTTACCATTAGTGTTTTTCTTCTTTTTAAAAGTCCATTTGTACTTAATGGTCTGCCATTCAATGGGAAAGTGTACCAAAGTCCATACTTGGTGTTCATACATGGATCGTTTCTCGAATTTCATGGCTCCTAGCCATTTGGTGGAATCCGGGCCTACCATCGCTTCTTCATAGCTCGTAGGTTCACTGTTGTCTAACAACATGAACTCGAAGACAGGATCACCGTATCGCTCGAGGTAGTACGTGTCCTTGTCGACCTATAAGTTTTGATAGTAACTTGATCCAAAGATTCATGATCATCATCATTTGCTTCCTCTTCACTTGGTGTAAGCGCCATAGACACATCTTTCTGCGTCGTGCTACTCTCCAACTAAAGTGACGGTTCAAAACCTCATCAAGTTCTACTTTCCTCCCACTCAATTCTTTCGAGAGAAACTCTTTCTCGAGAAAGGAACCATTTTGGCAACAAACACTTTTCCCTCAGATATGAGATAGAAGCCATACCCCAACTCTTTCCTTAGGGTATCCTATGAAGATGCACTTTTGCGCTTTGGGTTCGAGCTTATCAGACATAAGTGTCGCATTCCCAAACTCTAAGAAATGATAGGTTAGGTTTCTACAAACCATAATTCATACAGTGTCATCTCAACAGATTTAGATAGTGCCCTATTAAAGTGAATGTAGTTGTGTCTAATGCATAACCCCAAAATGATAGTGGCAAAATGATAAGAGACATCATAGTACGCACCATATCCAATAGAGCATGACTACAACGTTCGAACACACCATCACAGTATGGTGTTCCAGGCGGCGTGAGTTGTGAAACAATTTCCACATTTTCTTAAGTTGCATACCAAAGTCATAACTTAGATATTCACCACCACAATCATATCATAGAAATTTTATCCTCTTGTCACGATGATCTTAAACTTCACTCTGAATTTGCTTGAACTTTTCAAATGTTTTAGACTTGTGTTTAATTAAGTAAATATACCCATACCTACTCAAATCATTAGGGAAGGTAAGAAAATAACGATATCCACCACATGCTTCAACACTCATTGGACCTTATACATCAACATGCATCATTTCCAATAAGTCACTTGCCCGCTCCATCATACCGGAAAATGGGGTCTCAGTCATCTTGCCCATGAGGCATGGTCTGCATGTCTCAACCAATTCTAAATCGAGTGAGTCCAAAGATCCATCAGCATGCAGTTTCTTCATGCGCTTTATACCAATATGACCTTAGTGGTAGTGCCACAAGTATGTGGTACTATCATTATTAACTTTGTATCTTTTTGGCATCAATATTATGAACATGTGTATCACTATGATCGAGATTCAATAAACCATTCACAATGGGTGCATGATCATTGGAGGTATTATTCATGTAAATAGAATAACAATTATTCTCTGACTTAAATGAATAACTCTATTTCAATAAACACGATCTAATCATGTTCATGCTCAACACAAACACCTAATAACATTTATTTAGGTTCAACACTAACCCTGAAGGCAGAGGGATCGTGCGATGGTGATTACATCAACCTTGGAAACACTTCCAACACACATCGTCACCTCGCCCTTAGCCAGTCTCCGTTTATTGCGCAACTTTTATTTCGAGTTAGTAACATTAGCAACTGGACTGGTATCTAATCCCCAGGTGCTACTAGGAGTACTGGTAAGGTACACATCAATAATACGTATATCAAATATACTTCTGTTGACGTTGCCGGCCTTCTTATCTACGAAGTATCTAGGGAGTTCTGCTTCAGTGACCATTCTCCTCATAATAAAAGCACTTAGTATTGTGTTTGGGTTGAACCTTGGGTTTGTTCACTGGAGCAGCAACTGGCTTGCCATTCATGAAGTTTCCCTTCTTGCCCTTGCTCTTCTCGAAACTAGTGGTTCTAATAACCATCAACAATTGATGCTCCTTCTTGATTTCTACTTTCGCGGTGTCAAACATCGCGGATAGCCTAGGGATCATCCTTTCCATCCTTGGCATGTTTAGTTCATCACTAAGCTTCAGTAGCTTGGTGGCAGTGACTTGGAGAGTTATGTTAATCACTATATTATCTAGAAAAGATCAACTCCCACTAGATTCAAGCAATTGTAGTACCCAGACAATCTGAGCACATGCTCATCGATTGAGATATTCTCCTTCATCTTGCAGGCAAAGAATGTTGTTGGAAGTATCATACCTCTCAACACTGGCAAGAGCCTGAAATCTCAATTTCAGCTCTTGGAACTTCTCATATGCTCTGCGGCGTTCAAAACGTCTTCGGAGCCTCAATTCTAAGACGTAATACACGACGCATTGAACTATCAAGTAGTCATTAGAATGTGCCTGTGAGATGTTCGCAACATGCATAGACAACGCTAGAGGGGTGGCGCACTGAGAGGTGCATCAAGGACATAAACCTTCTATGCAGGAATGAGAACAATCGTCAGATCACGGACCTAGTCCGCATAATTGCTACCATCATCTTTCAACTTACTTTTTCTCTAGGAACGTATCAAAATTCAGGGGAGCTACACCATGAGCTATTGATCTATAACATAATTTGTAAAGATTTTTTTACTATTTTCATGATAAAGAGTTCAATTAATCATATTACTTAAGAACTCCCACTCAAATCAACATCCCTCAGGTTGTCTAAGTGTGACATTGTTGGGGAACGTAGTAGTAAATCAAAAAAATTCCTACGATCACCAAGATCAATCTATGGAAAAACAGCAACGAGTAAGGGGTTTGAGCATATTCATACCTTTGAAGATTGCTAGGCGGAAGCATTACTAGAACACGGTTAGTGGAGTCGTACTCGCAGTGATTCAGATCGCGGTGGATTCCGATCTAAGCGCCGAACAATGGCGCCTCCACGTTCAACACACCTACAACCCGGTGACGACTCATACGCCTTGATCCAGCAAAGAGGAAGGAGAGGTTGAGGGAGAGCTCCGGCAGCACGACGGCATGGTGACGGTGGAGCTGCATGGTACTCCGGCAGGGCTTCGCCAAGCGCTACGGAGGACGAGGAAGAGGAGGGGTAGGGCTGCGTCGAGAGAGAGAGAGACTTGCGTGTGTCCTCAGCCCCCAAAACCCCCACTATATATAGGAGGAGGAGGAGGAGGGAGGGTGCACCCCCTAGGGTTCCCACCCTAGGGCCGGCGGCAGCCCTAGATGGCTCTTGGGGCGGCGGCTAGAGAGGGGAGAGGAGGGGCGGCGCCCTAGGTGGGCCTAGGGCCCATCTGCGCTAAGGTTTGCCCCCTCTCCTCCTAGTGCTGCGACTTGGGCCCTTGTGGGAGGTGCACCAGCCCACCTAGGGGCTGGTTCCCTTCCACCTTCGTCCCACGCAGCCCTCTGGTGCCGATGGCCCCACACAATGGACCCCGGAACCCTTTCGGTGGTCCCGGTACGTTACCGGTGACGCCCGAAACACTTCCGGTGACCAATACCTCACTTCCTATATATGAATCTTTACCTCCGGACCATTCTGAAACTCCTCGTGACGTGTGGGATCTCATCCAGGACTCCGAACAACTTTCGGTAACCACATACACAATTTCCCTATAACCCTAGCGTCATCAAACCTTAAGTGTGTAGACCTTACGGGTTTGGGAGGCATGTAGACATGACCGAGACACCTCTCCGGTCCATAACCAATAGCGGGATCTGGATACCCATGTTGGCTACCACATGCTCCACGATGATCTCATCGGATGAACCACGATGTCGGGGATTCAATTAATCCCGTATACAATTCCCTTTGTCTACCGGTATGACACTTGCCCGAGATTTGATCGTCGGTATATCCCTATTCCTTGTTCAATCTCGTTACCGGCAAGTCTCTTTATCGTTCTGTAACACATCATCCCGTGGCTAACTCAGTCACATTGAGCTCATTATGATGATGTCTAACCGAGTGGGCCCAGAGATACCTCTCCGTCACATGGAGTGACAAATTCCAGTCTCGATTCGTGCCAACCCAACAGATACTTTCGGGGATACCTGTAGTGTACCTTTATAGCCACTCAGCTACATTGTGAAGTTTGGCACACCAAAAGTATTCCTATGGTATCCGAGAGTTGCACAATCTCATGGTCTAAGGAAATGATACTTGACATAAGAAAAGCTTTAGCAGACGAACTACACGATCTTGTGCTATGCTTAGGATTGGGTCTTGTCCATCACATCATTCTCCTAATGATGTGATCCCGTTATCAACGACATCCAATGTCCATGGTCATGAAACCGTGACCATCTATTGATCAACGAGCTAGCCAACTAGAGGCTCACTAGGGACATGTTGTGGTCTATGTATTCACACATGTATTACGGTTTCCGGTTAATACAATTATAGCATGAACAATAGAAAATTGTCATGAACAAGGAAATACAATAATCACTTTATTATTGCCTCTAGGGCATATTTGTAACAGTCTCCCACTTGCACTAGAGTCAATAATCTAGTTACATTGTGATGTTCGAACACCCATAGAGTTCTGGTGTTGATCATGTTTGGCTCGTGAGAGAGGTTTAGTCAACGGAACTGCGACATTCTGATCCATATGTAGTTTAGAAATATCTATATCTCCTTCCTCAATGTAATCACGAATGGAGTTGACACGACGCTTTATGTGTCTTGTCTTCTTGTGAAACCTGGGCTCCTTGGCAAGGGCAATAGCTCCAGTGTTGTCAGAGAATAGATTCATCGGGCCTGACGCATTGGGAATCACTCCTAGGTCGGTGATGAACTCCTTCATCCAGACTCTTCCTTTGCTGCTTCTGAAGCAGCTATGTACTCCGCTTCACATGTAGATACCGCCACAACGCTTTGCTTGCTGCTACACTAGCTGACTGCCCCTCCGATCAAAATATACATGTATCCGGTTTGTGACTTGGAGTCATCCGGATCTGTGTCGAAGCTAGCATCGACGTAACCCTTTACAACGAGCTCTTCGGCACCTCCATATACGAGAAACATGTCCTTGGTCCTTTTGAGGTACCTCGGGATATTCTTGACCATTGTCCAGTGTTCCGCTACGGGATCACTTTGGTACCTCCCTGCCAAACTTATGGGAAGGTTCACATCAGGTCTGGTACACAGCATGGCATACACAATAGAGCCTATGGCTGAAGCATAGGGAATGACACTCATCTTTTCTCTATCCTCTGTCGTGGTCGGGCATTCAGTCGTACTCAATCTCACACCCTCTAACACAGGCAAGAACCCCTTCTTGGACTGTTCCATATTGAACTTCTTCAATATCTTGTCAAGGTATGTGCTTCGTGGAAGACCTATAAGGCATCTCGATCTATCTCTATAGATCTTGATGCCAAATATATAAGTAGCTTCTCCAAGGTCCTTCATTGAAAAACACTTATTCAAGTAGGCCTTTATGCTTTCCAAAAGTTCTATATCATTTCCCATCAACAATATGTCATGCACATATTATATGAGAAATGCTACAGAGCTCCCACTCACTTTCTTGTAAATATAGGGTTCTCCATAAACCTGTATAAATCCAAACGCTTTAATCACCTCATTGAAGCAAATGTTCCAACTCCGAGATGCTTGCACCAGCCCATAGATGGAGCGCTGAAGCTTGCATACTTTGTTAGCATCTTTAGGATCGACAAAACCTTCTGGCTGCATCATATATAGTTCTTCCTTAAGGAAACCATTAAGGAATGCCGTTTGGATGTCCATTTGCTAGATCTCATAATCATAAAATGCGGCAATTGCTAACATGTTTCGGATGGACTTCAGCATCACTACGGGTGAGAAAGACTCATCATAGTCAACTCCTTGAACTTGTCAATAACCCTTAGCGACAAGCCGAGCTATATAGATGGTCACATTACCATCCGTGTCAGTCTTCTTCTTAAAGATCCATTTATTTTCTATGGCTCGCTTATCATCGAGCAAGTCCACCAGAGTCCATACTTTGTTCTCATACATGGATTCTATCTCGGATTTCATGGCTTCAAGCCATTTGTTGGAATCCGGGCCCGCCATTGCTTCTTCATAGTTCGAAGGTTCGCCGTTGTCCAACAACATGACCTCGAGGAGAGGGTTGTCGTACCACTTTGGTGCAGAACGTGTCCTTGTGGAGCTTCGAGGTTCAATAGCAACTTGATCTAAAGTTTCATGATCATCATCATTAACTTCCTCTCCAGCCAGTGCACGCTCCATAGAAACAACTTCCCGTGCTATGCTACTCTCTGGTTCGAGTCTACGTACAATTACCTCATCAGGTTCTATTTTCCTCCCACTTACTTCTTTCGAGAGAAACTCTTTCTCTAGAAAGGATCCATTCTTGGCAACAAAGACTTTGCCTTCGGATCTGAGGTAGAAGGTATACCCAACAGTTTTTTGGGGTATCTTATGAAGACGCACTTTTCCGCTTTGGGTTCGAGCTTCTCAGGTTGAAGTTTCTTCACATAAGCATCACATCCCCAAACTTTCAGAAACGATAGCTTAGGTTTCTTTCCAAACAATAATTCATACAGTGTCGTCTCAATGGACTTAGACGGTGCCCTATTTAAAGTGAATGCGGCAGTCTCTAATGCATATCCCCAAAATGATAGAGGTAAGTCTATAAGAGACATCATAGATCGCACCATATCCAATAGAGTGCGATTACGATGTTCAGACACACCATTTCGCTGAGGTGTGTCAGGCGGCGTGACCTGTGAAACAATTCCACATTTCCTTAGGTGTGTGCCAAACTCGTGACTCAAATATTCTCTGCCACGATCAGATTGTAGACACTTTATTTTTCTGTCACGTTGATTCTCTACCTCACTCTGAAATTGCTGGAACTTTTCAAAAGTTCCAGACTTGTGTTTCATTAACTAGACATACCCATATCCGCTTAAGTCAATAGTGAGGGTGAGAACATAACGGTAGCCCCCGTGAGCCTCAACGCTCATTGGACCGCATACATCGGTATGTATTATCTCCAGCATGTCAGTTGCTCGCTCCATTGTTCCGGAGAATGGAGTCTTGGTCTTCTTGCCCATGAGGCATGGTTCACACGTGTCAAATGACTCAAAATCAAGAGACTCCAAAAGTCCATCAGCATGGAGTTTCTTCTTGTGTTTGACACCAATATGACCAAGGCGGTAGTGCCACATGTAAGTGGGACTATCGTTATCAACCTTACACTTTTTCGTACTCACACTATGAACATGTGTAACATCACGTTCAAGATTCATCAAAAATAAACCATTGACCAACGGGGCATGACCATAAAACATTTATCTCATATAAATAGAACAACCATTATTCTCATATTTAAATGAGTAGCCATCTTGCATCAAACGAGATCCATATACAATGTTCATGCTCAAAGCTGGTACTAAATAACAATTATTAAGTTTTAAAACTAATCCCGGAGGTAGATGTAGAGGTAGCGTGCCGACGGCGATCACATCGACCTTGGAACCATTCCCGGCGCGCATTGTCACCTCGTCCTTCGCTAGTCTCCGCTTATTCCGTAGCTCCTGCTTGGAGTTACAAATGTGAGCAACTGCACCGGTATCAAATACCCAGGAGCTACTATGAGCGCTGGTAAGGTACATATCGATAACAGGTATATCACATATACCTTTAACGTTGCCAGCCTTCTTATCCGCTAAGTACTTGGGGTAGTTCCGCTTCCAGTGACCGGTAACCTTGCAATAAAAGCACTCAGTCTCAGGCTTGGGTCCATTCTTGTTCTTCTTCCCAGCAACTTGCTTACCGGGCACGACAACTACTTTGCCGTCCTTCTTGAAGTTCTTGTTACCCTTGCCTTTCTTGAAACTAGTGGTCTTATTGCCCATCAACACTTGATGCTCCTTTTTGATCTCGACCTCCGCTGATTTCAGCATCGAGTACAACTCAGGAATGGACTTCTCCATCCCCTGCATGTTGTACTTCATCACAAAGATCTTGTAGCTAGGTGGAAGCGATTGAAGGATTCTATCAATAACTGAGTCATCCGGAAGGTTAACTCACAGCTGAGACAAGCGGTTGTGCAACCCAGACATTTTGAGTATGTGCTCGTTGACAGAACTATTTTCCTCCATCTTACAACTGAAGAACTTGTCGGAGACATCATATCTCTCAACCCGGGCATGGGCTTGGAAAACCATTCTCAGCTCTTGGAACATCTCATATGCTCTGTGTAGCTCAAAACACTTTTGGAGCCCCGGTTCTAAGCTATAAAGCATGCCACACTAAACCAGGGTGTAATCATCACAACACGACTGCCAGGCATTCATTACGTCTTGAGTTGCTCGGAAAATGGGTGCGTCACCTACCGATGCATCAAGGACATATAATTTTCTGGAAGCTATGAAGATGATCCTCAAGCTACGGACCCAGTCTGTATAGTTGCTTCCATCGTCTTTCAGCTTGGTTTTCTCTATGAACGTGTTGAAGTTGAGGGCAACAGTAGGTGGGCCATTGGATCTACAATATAGATTGTAAAGACAATTTTAGACTAAGTTCATGATAATTAAGTTCACATAATCAAATTATTAAATGAACTCCCACTTAGATAGATATCTATCTAGCATCCAAGTGACACACGATCCACATCAACTAGCCCGTGTCCGATCATCACGTGAGACGGACTAGTCATCAATGGTGAACATCTCCATGTTGATCGTATCTTCTATACGACTCATGTTCGACCTTTCGGTCTCCCGTGTTCCGAGGCCATGTCTGTACATGCTAGGCTCGTCAAGTCAACCTAAGTGTATTGCGTGTGTAATTCTGGCTTATACCCGTTGTATGCGAACGTTAGAACCTATCACACCCGATCATCACGTGGTGCTTCGGAACAACGAACCTTAGCAACGGTGCATAGTTAGGGGAAACACATTTCTTGAAATTTTAGTGAGAGGTCATCTTATTTAATCTACCGTCGTTCTAAGCAAATAAGATGTAAAACATGATAAACATCACATGCAATCATATAGTGACATGATATGGCCAATATCATCTTGCTCCTTTGATCTCCATCTTTGGGGCACCATGATCATAATTGTCACCGGCACGACACCATGATCTCCATCATCATGATCTCCAACATCGTGTCTTCATGAACTTGTCTCGCCAACTATTAATTCTACTACTATAGCTAAGAGTTAGCAATAAAGTAAAGTAATTACATGGCATTGTTGATTGACACGCAGGTCATACAATAAATTAAGACAACTCCTAAGTCGTGAATCCTATTACAAGAACATGATCAATCTCATACATCACATATATCACATCACATCCTTAGGCCATATCACATCACACGGCATATGCTGCAAAAACAAGTTAGACGTCCTCTAATTGTTGTTGCAAGTTTTTACGTGGCTGCTATAGGTTTCTAGCAATAACGTTTCTTACCTATGCAAAAACCACAACGTGAAATGCCAATTGCTATTTACCCTTCATAAGGACCCTCTTCATCGAATCCGATCCGACTAAAGTGGGAGAGACAGACACCCGCTAGCCACCTTATGCAACAAGTGCATGTCAGGCAATGGTACCAGTCTCACGTAACCGTACGTGTAAAGTCGGTCCGGGCCGCTTCATCCCACAATGCCGCCGAATCAAGATAAGACTAGTAAGGGCAAGCAAATTAACAAAATCGACGCCCACAACAACTTGTGTTCTACTCGTGCATAGATTCTACGCATAGACCTAGCTCATGATGCCACTGTTGGGGAACGTAGTAGTAAATCAAAAAAATTCCTACGATCACCAAGATCAATCTATGGAGAAACCAACAACGAGTAAGGGGTTTGAGCATCTTCATACCTTTGAAGATTGCTAGCCGGAAGCATTACTAGAACGCGGTTGGTGGAGTCGTACTCGCAGCGATTCAGATCGCGGTGGATTCCGATCTAAGCGCCGAACAACGGCGCCTCCGCGTTCAACACACGTGCAGCCCGGTGACGTCTCCTATGCCTTGATCCAGCAAGGAGGAAGGAGAGGTTGAGGGAGAGCTCCGGCATCACGACAGCGTGGTGATGGTGGAGCTGCGTGGTACTCTGGCAAGGCTTCGCCAAGCGCTACGGAGGACGAGGAAGAGGAGGGGTAGGGCTGCGCCGAGAGAGAGAGAGACTTGCGTGTGTCCGCAGCCCCCAAAACCCCCACTATATATAGGAGGAGGAGGAGAAGGGAGGTCACAGCCCCTAGGGTTCCCAGCATAGGGCCAACGGCAGCCCTAGATGGCCCTTGGGGCGGCGACCAGAGAGGGGAGAGGAGGGGCGGCGCCCTAGGTGGGCCTAGGGCCCATCTGCGCTAAGGTTTGCCCCCTCTCCTCCTAGTGTTGTGCCTTGGGCCCTTGTGGGAGGCGCACCAGCCCACCTAGGGGTTGGTTCCCTTCCACCTTCAAACCATGCAGCCCTCTGGTGCCGGTGGCCCCACACGATGGACCCTAGAACCCTTCCGGTGGTCCCGGTACGTTACCGGTGATGCCCGAAACACTTCCATGGACCAATACTTCACTTCCTATATATGAATCTTCACCTCCGGACCATTCCGGAACTCCTCGTGACGTCCGGAATCTCATCCGGGACTCCGAACAACCTTCAGTAACCATGTAAACAATTTCCCTATAACCCTAGAGTCATCGAACCTTAAGTGTGTAGACCCTACGAGTTCGGGAGGCATGTAGACATGACCGAGACTCCTCTCCGGTCAATAACAAACAGCGGGATCTGGATACCCATGTTGGCTCCCACATGCTCCACGATGATCTCATCGGATGAACCATGATGTCGAGGATTCAATTAATCCCGTATACAATGCCCGTTGTCTACCGGTATGACACTTGCCCGAGATTCGATTGTCGGTATCCCAATACCTTGTTCAATCTCATTACCGACAAGTCTCTTTACTTGTTCTATAACACATCATCCCGTGGCTAACTCCTTAGTCACACTGAGCTCGTTATGATGATGTCTAACCGAGTGGGCCCAGAGATACCTCTCCGTCACACGGAGTGACAAATTCCAGTCTCGATTCGTGCCAACCCAAGAGATACTTTCGGGGATACCTGTAGTGTACCTTTATAGCCACTCAGTTACGTTGTGAAGTTTGGCACACCCAAAGTATTCCTACGGTATTCGGGAGTTGCACAATCTCATGGTCTAAGGAAATGATACTTGACATTAGAAAAGCTTTAGCAGACCAACTACACGATCTTGTGCTATGCTTAGGATTGGGTCTTGTCCATCACATCATTCTCATAATGATGTGATCCCGTTATCAACGACATCCAATGTCCATGGTTATGAAATCGTGACCATCTATTGATCAACGAGCTAGCCAACTAGAATATCACTAGGGACATGTTGTGGTCTATGTATTCACACATGTAGTACGGTTTCCGGTTAAGACAATTATAGCATGAACAATAGACAATTATCATGAACAAGGAAATACAATAATCACTTTATTATTGCCTCTAGGGCATATTTCCAACAGACATGATCCAAATCCACCAACCCAAGTCCGATCATCATGTGAGATGAGGTGGTTTCAATGGTGAACACCTCCATGTTGATCATATCTACTATATGACTCCTATTTGACCGTTCTATCTCCTGTGTTCCGAGGCCATGCCTGTACATGCTAGCCTTGTCAAGTTTAACTCGAGTGTTCTGCATGTGCAAAACTTTCTTGCACCCATTGTATGTGAATGAAGAGTCTATCACACCCAATCCTCATGTTGTGCTTCAAAATGACGAACTTTTGCAATGGTGCATACTCGGGGAGAACACAATTTTATCTTGAAATTTTAGTGAGGGGTCACCTTATAATGCTACTGTCGTCCTCAGCAAAATAAGATGCATAAAATGATTAACATCACATGCAAATCATAAGTCACATGATATGGCCATGAACTTGTGCTTTTGATCTCCATCTCCAAAGCACCGGCATGATTTCCATCATCACCGGCATGACACCATGATCTCCATCATTGTGTTGCCATCAGCGTTGTCGCTGTCGCGCCAACCATGCTTCTACAACTATTGCTACAGTTTAGCGATAAAGTAAAACATTACATAGCACTTAATGATTGACATGCCGGTCATACAATAATTAAAGACAGCCCTGTGGCTCCTACTGGTTGTCGTACTCATTGACATGCAAGTCGTATTACAAAACATGATCATCTCATACATCAACATATATCAAATCATGTTTTGACCATATCACATCACAACATGCCTTGCAAAAACAAGTTAGACATCCTCTAATTTGTTGTTGCATGTTTTACGTGGCTACTATGGGTATCTAGCAAGAACGATTCTTACCTACGCAAAACCACAGGTGATATGCAAGTTTCTATTTCACCTTCTACAAGGACCTCCTTTGTCGATCCGATTCAACTAAAGTGGGAGAGACAGACACCCGCCAGCCATCTTATGCAACAAAGTTACATGTCCGTCGATGGAACCGGTCTCTCATACGTGGACAAGTAAGGTTGGTCCTGGCCGCTTCATCCCACAATGCCATTGAATCAAGAAAAGACTAAGGAGGGAAGCAATCTGAATATCAACACCCACAAACTCCTTTTTGTTCTACTTGTGATCTCATTTACGCATAGACCTAGCTCATGATGCCACTGTTGGGGAATATTGCATGGGAAACAAAAAAATTCCTATGCTTCACCAAGATCAATTTGTGAGATGAACATCTACGAGAGGAGAGATCGGATCCACATACCCTTGTAGATTGCTAAGCAGAAGCATTTAAGAAACGCGGTTGATGTAGTTGAAATCCTTCGCGATCCAAACCGCAAGCCATCCCGTGATCCAATCACGATCTAGTGCCGAACAGATGGCACCTCCGCGTTCAGCACTCATACAGCTCGATGACGTCTCCGACTCCTTGATCCAGTGAGAGAGCTCACAGTAGTAGATGAGTTCTCCGGCAACATGACGATGTGGTGGCGGTGGTGGTGGTGGTGCTATCCTGACAAGGCTACGTGATACGTCTCCATCGTATCCACTTTTCCAAACTCTTTTTCCCTTCTTTTGGACTCTAATTTGCATGATTTGAATGGAACTAACCCGGACTGACACAGTTTTCAGTAGAATTGCCTTGGTGTTATTTTTGTGCATAAATAAAAGTTCTCGGATAGTCCTGAAAATTTACGGAGAATATTTTGGATTTAATAAAAAATACTGGTGCAAGAATCAACCAGAGGGGGGCCACCTGTAGGCCACAAGCCTGCTAGGCATGGCCACCCCCCTGGTCACGCCTAGAAGGTTTGTGGGGCCCCTGTGGCTCCTCCCACCTCATCTCTATCTCGATATAACCCTATTCGCGGAGAGATAAAATCAAGGAGAAGAGTTCATCGCGTTTTATGATACGGAGCCGCCGCCACCTCCTATTCTTCCTCGAGAGACCAGATCTGGAGTCCGTTTTGGGCTCCGGAGAGGGGAAATGGATGCCATCATCATCACCAACTATCCTTCTGTCGGGACCCCGATCCTAAGTCATATGAATCCAGACTGTAACATATCACATCACTTTGCGGCCTCACGCATGGTAAGTTCCACGGCTGCAGCCTTACCTTAGCCGGGACCGTTTGCGTCTTTTGGCTCACGTATGTGAACATGTCGCTGGCAATCAAACGGCAGAGAACCCAGGCCGACATGACAAGTCATAGAACCCAAGTGGCACATCCGTATGGAAACATGCATACATAACCGAACAATGCAGGTGTCGGCCTCAAGCGTGTGTAGACGAGTCATAGCAAGCTACAAGGACTCCATTACGCCATGGGACATAAATTCCATCACTGCACGTAGATGAGTCGTAACAGGCTACAGGGACTACATTACACCATGAGACATCTCCCCGAAGGGACAGGCACAGCAGCAAAGAAGGATACATGTCGGACATCTCCCCGAAAGACATTACCTAATGAAGAGGGATATAGATTCCTATAGTACTAGAGTAAAACTAAACTATTTTTATTTAAAAAACATTTCTTAAGCGAAAAGTATTACTAAAAACTTTATTTGTAAACAGAATCTAATTACTTAAAACTTTAGTTAAAAGAATTATTACTAACAAATTTGTTTTTAAAACAACTATACCTATTTGAAAAAGGGTATAGGTCCCTACAATAAAACTTTATAAACTAAACAAATTATCTTTTGTTAACAGCAAGTAAATCACTAAAGTTTAGAACAACAGAACTAAATGAAATCTAAAACATAAGTTAAAATCAAATCAGATTTCAAATTAAACCAAAAGAAATCAAACTAATGAAACTAATAGGAAACTAAAACAGATTCTGTTTTGGTTAAGAACACTAATCAAATTTATCCAAATAATTCTCAAACTTTACATAAGGATAACTAAGATAACTAGTGACAAGTAGCAAAAAGAATCAATCAAAAATATATTATAAAACTCAAGTTATTTAGAAAACAAAATTTAAATCAAATCTGTTTAAATTCAAATTTAAATTTCCAAACATGGTCAAACTTGGCATCTACAGAAACTAGAATAAAATTGTGACCTAATGCAAAAAGAATCAAGTTTAAACACTTAAAAACATAAAAGATATACTAAAAACAAAATCAGGACTAACTCTGTTTTAAAATAGAACAGAAAATAAAAATCGATAACTAATGGGGTGACGTGTCGCTTCCTGATTGGTCCTAAGTTGCGCGTGATAGAGGGTTTCGGGCGGACGACCGGAGCTTAACAAAATTGTTTCGGCTAACATCTACTAAAAGAAAACTGCCCGGTTGTTTTAAAAGAACCGAAGGGGTAAGTTGGGTCTAATCAACGTCGTTCATCTGGATCGGACGGACGGGGAAGGAGGGAGAGGCTCACCGAGGAGGGTTGCCGGTGGTGGTGTCTCCGGTGATGGCGACAGCAACGGCTGGATGCGGGCGACAGCTCCAGAGGGTCTCCGGCGACGGCGTTGGCACTGGTCGACGCGGGGAAGCACGGCGATGACAATGGTGGCGTCGGTGAGGCTCGAGGGCGATGGAGGCGATGGGCACGAGCTCCTTGAGCTTCGGTGGGGATCCAACTCCGGCAAGGGCGGTGGTTATGGCGTTCCAGGGAGAATGGAGCACGGGCAGGTGGTTGGGGAGGTGCGAGCGAGTGCGGCGATCTCGGTGTTGGGCTCGGGTGCGAAGGGGTGGTCGGGGTGGAGCAGCAGGGGAGAAGGAATGCGGTGGCGGCGCTCGGGTCCGGCGAGGGATTCCAGCGAGGAGAGGGCACGGGGATGGGGCTTCGGAGGGGGAAAGGTGCACGGGGTGGCAGGGGTTTATATAGGAGGGGTCAGGGCATCCTAAAAGGAAGGAGGGGAGGAGATCACGGCGAGGGGATTCCGGCGAGGGCGACGGCGCGAGGAGGAAGGCGATGACCGAGGCGGCGTTTTCGGTCGGACGATGGGGTCCACACGTCAGTGGGAGAGAAAGAGAGCCGTGGTGATCGGGCGACCGGTCGGGAGCAGTTTCGGGGAGGCTAATAAGGGAAGTGGGTCGGCGAGCTTTAAAAGCCTTTAAGGATTTTTCCTATTTAATTTACCAGCGAATCAAAAACAAATAAATGGCCATAAATACTTGCCTAAAAATAAAAAGTTTTATACCAAAATTATCAGGGGATTTAATGACATTTAATGGACATTTTTCCCTAGATAAATTAAATACCTAAAAAATGTTTATTTTCAGAAAATGCCTAATTGGCTTTATTTACTTTTGCAAATATTTTTCAAATAACTTTTTGGGTTTGATGATTCAAAAACTTCACAAATTACCCCCTGGCTTTGGAGTGTCATATTACTCCTCTCAAATATCTTTGCAAGGGGTTTGGATGCTTGCAAATTCAAAATAGGGAATTTAAATGAAAGTGAAACTCCATAGGAGAATTATGTCAAATAATTTTCAACTTCAAAAATTTAAACTTCCAACTCATGTTTCATATGATTTGAAGAAGTCATATTATCCTCTCTCATGAAAATCATTGAGTTGCACAAAGTTTTCTGAAATTGAAATATTTTCAAATGGAAGTCAAACCAGTTTCAAATCCTGTTTCATTTCTCAAAATGGAAGAAGTCATGTCATCTTCACTCTGGGGTTTTGTGATGAAATGAATTTGAATTCCTGGTGATCAAAATGTAGAGTGAAAGTTTTGGGAAAGTCATTTCATTCCCTCTCATCAAAATTTTAAAAGTTTCAAAAAGTTTAAAATTTCACTCACTTTCAATCACTCAAACAAACAAACAATCATACTAGTAATTATTATAAGATTCCAAAGTTTGGGATGTTACTGTGTCGGATCCCATACATACCTTTGCACATCACACGTACGCATGACATGCCCGATATGCATCGATACAACCATGGCATCACAACATAACCATACAACAACATGACTTTTATCTAAGAGGCTCAGACAAGCCTTGCATAATATGTTCTTACAGATAGGGGTCAGATGACCCGACACTCAAGTCATATAAACAAGTTCATACAAACCATGCGGAAGCACAAAGCTGTCTGAGTACAAACAGATGAAAGGGGTAAAAAGGCACATGGCCTGACTATCTACAGCCCACCACAGGCGTAAGGGCGTAGCTGGGACACCAGCTTATTCGGCATCGTCAACATCTAGAAAGAACCCACCCGAAGGGTCCTGGGTCTCATCTGCAACATTTATTAAGCAAACATGAGTACAAATGTACTCAGCAAGTCTTTAAAGCAGACCTAGGCTAATCATGCTCATGTGTCGACAAAAGGGGGAGGTGGAGTTTATGCAGCAATGCCAGCTTTGACTCATGGCTAACCTATACTACTCAATTTTAACTCTTTGTTTACAATTTTAGATATCACACACGAGTCCACTAACTCCATAGCAATACACCACCATAGATCCACTTCCCTCTCCCGGGAGAGTGCCATCTACGATACTCACACTTGTCTTGATATTTTTATGAGTATCCATTTGATTATCTATGAACAACATAAGTTTTCCAAGTAGTCCATATCTGAGGACGCGACTATTCGAGTAGTTTCAAACCCTATAGGGGTGTACTTCTTCACACACGCTCTCACCACTTATCGTTGTGTGCTCATAAAACCATGCACCTCGGCAACCTTCAAGCGGATGCCCAGCGAGGGAGTCGGCCACGACCGTCAATTGCATAAGACCACTAGTCAAGACTATCGCCTATTTGAGACTGGACCCACACGGAAGTCCGGCCGAAGTTTCCGCTACGGCCCCAAACGATGTGCGCAGGGTTCCAAGGCCCACCATTCGGGTGACCCTTGGTACACCGTGCCACTGCCTACCGCGTCGTAACCCACCCCTAGGGTCAGCGCTATGCACGGCCTCCAGCATGCTATAAACACCAGAAACTACTTGCAACTCCTAGACTAAGTCGAGAGGGGTCGAGTTACCGGAACCCAATGTGTGGTAGTAACTAGTCTTGGTTCACAAACATGGAAGTTAGTTCCTAAGAACGGTCCCAATGAGACAACCCGCTATGTACTCCTACATAGCCTCTCATCGCTACCTTTACCAAATTGAGTTCATCATAATATCATCACATCAGAACAAGATTGAATCACTCAGTTCATCACCCAGATGAAGCCGACCTGACACAACTCTAAGCATAGCAAGCATAGAAGGCAATGTAAGCTAAGCACATCATGGCACAAGAATCTACCAGGTATGCTAGGTTGCAAGGTTTAGCTATTTACTGTGACAATGTCAGGTTATGCAACAGAATAGGATCATCTACCGTGTATGACTGACATGTGATCGGTTGTCCTATGCAATAAACAAGAGCAGGAGCGAGAGAGTGGGATATTATCGGAATGATCAAAGGGGTTGCTTGCCTTGCTGGGAAGCGGAAGGGTTCTCTCCTTCGTCGGGATACTTGGAGGTATCCTCAGGAGCAGGGCCTACCGCAATGCAGATAAGAAACAATCAACACACGCAAGTGCAACAATATGATGCATGATCATGGCATGATAACATGTATGGATGAGCTAATGCAACTAGTGATCATGTTGATTTGAAATGAATTTGAATATAGGTTCAAAATTGTTCTTCATTTCAAATTCCATTCACTAACCTATTAGTAAATGTCAATGTTCACCTATTTATATTGCTCTAACAGCATGCCAATACCACCATTGGATTCATTGGAATTTTCTGATAAATTTTCATATATAAATTATTTTCATCTGATTTACAGATTAATTTATATGAATTTTTGAAGTGTTGAATAATTTCTGCAATTATTTTTAATCTAGGAAATGGAAAAATGACGTCAGCTTGACGTCACTGTGACGCCAGCTGGTCAGCTGACCAGGCCAGGTCAAACCTGACGTGTGGGGCCCACACATCAGTGGCCCAGGCCTAACCTCCACGCTGACCAGGGGTTTGACCCACCCTGGGGCCCACTGGTCAGTGGCAGGGGCTAGCTAATTAGGGGGAGATTAGCCACCTAATGGCGGCCACGTCGGCACCCACCGAAGAGGGGCCGGCGGCGACCAAACCAGCGGCGGTGACTCGCCGGAGTTGGCCGGAAACGTGCCACACAGCACGGTTTCGCGCACCGAGACCATCTACAGGACGCCCACACACATCCGCGCCGATTGGGGCTAGCCTAGGGGCTCGGGGTGGTCTGCTGCGACGACGGGGACGACATGGGTGGTCGTCGGAGCTCGGCAAGAAGGGCGCGGTGTCTACGGGGCACGGGAGAGAAGGGGAAGAAGGGGAGGAGCACTAGCGGCTCACCACGGTTCCAACTGAGGTGACGAGGAGGTCGGAGGAGGTCCGGACGGGGCAGATTGTCACGGCGGGGCTTCGGTGACCGGTGGGGAGGGACGGCGATGGCGCGGCATTGAAAGGCTCCCGCCGTCGGCTGGCTTCACAGGGAGGACAAGAAGGTCACGGCGGGGCTATTGATGGGCTCGGAAAGGCGCAGGGGGGCTAGCGTGACGGCAGCGAGCTCATGCAGAGCTCGGCTATGGCAGAGCAGGGGAGAATGAGAGCTCGCAGGGGAGAGGGAGAGGAGAAAGAGGCCACGGCGAGGGCCCCACGCTATCGCCCTCCCAGCCCTCCAGGCTAGCAGCCACGCAGGGAGGAGGTGGTCGGCGTGTGCCCGCATGCGGTGAACGCACGCCCCTGTCCTCCTGGCATGAGGACAGGGATGACTGGCCATGGGCCAGGTGGGCCGGCCTGGCCTGGGCTTTTCCCTCCTTTTCCTTTTTATTTCTTTCTGTTTTCCATTTTCTGACATGTGTTTAATTCTTTTGCAGGTACAGAATGGGAATTAAAATATCCCAAATATTTTATAAACTAAAGTTTGAATATTTCAAACTTATCTGAAAAGTTTCAGGATATTTTGAAAACAAAATTAATGATAGTCCTTTATTTAATGATTTTAGGAGCTTTATTATTTATTTTAAATTGTTTTGACTTCTCAAATAATTAGAATGATCCCTGTTATATACATGTCCAAATTTTCCACACATAGGGAACTTTTTTAGTGGGCATTTTGGATTTGTTGAGTTTTCACCAAGTTTGAATTGTTTGAATTCAAAGTGAGCTTTGGGGTTTCTTTTTGTTCCCCATTTCATGGTCATGCAAATGGATGAAAACATGATGCAAACACATGCTACACTAGGACACCTAGCTAGGGATGTGACAACTCACCCCCACTCAAAAGAATCTCGCCCGAGATTTTGAAGTCGTCGGGAAGAGCGCGGGGTACTCTAGTCAAAGACGATCTTCTCTCTCCCTTGTCGCCTCCTTTTCCGAATGGTGTGACCACTGAACCTTGAGAAACTTGATGTTCCGACGCCGAGTGGTACTCTCAGCTTGATCAAGAATACGAATAGGGTATTCTCGATATGTAATGTTATCTTGGAGATCAAGCGTTTCATGGTCTACTTCACGGACAGGATCCGAGAAGCAACGCCTGAGTTGTGAAACGTGGAAGACATCATGAACCTTGGAAAGATGCGGCGGAAGTTCCAATTGGTAGGCAACCTCTCCTCGTTTAGCAAGAATGCAAAAAGGTCCAATGTAACGAGGAGCTAACTTGCCCTTGATACCGAATCGATGGGTACCCTTCAGAGGTGTAACCCGAAGGTAAGCCTTCTTGTCAACTTCATAGGTCATAGCCTTATGATGGCAATCATATTGGCTCTTTTGACGAGATTGGGTTGTTTTCAACTTTTCACGAATAATGCGAACTTGCTCCTCTGCATCCTGGATCATCTCCGGACCAAAGAGTTGCCTCTCTCCAGTTTCTGTCCAGTTAAGAGGTGTTTGACACCTTCGTCCATAGAGAACTTCAAAAGGGGCTTTGCCCAAGCTCGATTGATAACTATTGTTATAAGCAAATTCGGCAAATGGAAGACACTTCTCCCAGTCCATACCGAAAGATATAACACAAGCTCGGAGCATGTCTTCAAGGATTTGGTTGACTCGCTCAACTTGACCACTTGATTGCGGGTGGAAAGCAGTGCTAAAGTATAAATGAGTCCACATAGCGGTTTGAAAACTTTCCCAAAATTGGGAAGTAAAGATACTTCCTCGGACTGAGTTAATCTCCAAAGGAACACCATGAAGGGAAACTATTCGAGAAACATACAATTCCGCTAGCTGGCTAGCGGTTATGCTCTCCCGAAAAGGAAGAAAATGAGCCACTTTGGAAAGACGGTCGATGACCACAAATATAGCATTATTCCCTCTCTTGGTCCTGGGAAATCCGGTAATGAAATCCTTACCGACTTCATCCCATTTCCATTCAGGAATAGCTAAAGATTGAAGGGTGCCAGCAGGCCTTTGATGTTCTGCTTTCACGCGACGACAAACGTTGCAGTTAGCAACATACTCAGCAATTTGTCTCTTCATCCTAGTCGACCAGAACCTTTGGCGTAGGTCCTGATACATTTTGGTACTACACAGATGAATTGTGAGAGGAGAATCATGAGCCTCCTTAAGGATCAACTGTCGTAAATGTTGTTTCTTTGGGATCACCAAGCGGTTCTCAAAGAAGACAACACCTCGATCATCTTTCGAGAAGCATTTTACATTGCCCTTCTTAATGTTTTTCTTGATCCGAGATATCCCGGCATCATGCTTCTGGGCTTCTATAATTTGATCCGTAAGGGTAGGTTTCGCCACCAAGTTGGATAGGAATCCTCGAGGAACAATGTGGAGGTTTAACTTCTGAAATTCCTCATGGAGAAGTGGTTAACCTAGTTGTAGCATCAGATTGTTACAATAAGATTTACGACTTAGTGCATCAGCCATGACATTGGCTTTCCCCGGGGTGTAAGTTATCCCTATGTCGTAGTCTCTAATCAACTCTACCCACTGTCTTCGCCTGAGATTCAAATCCGGCTGGGTGAATATATATTTTAGAGTTTGGTGATCAGTGTAAATTTCGCAACGATTACCCAGAAGATAATGTCGCCAGGTTTTCAGTGCATGGACTACCGCTGCAAGCTCAAGATCATGTGTTGGATAATTATCCTCATGTGGATGCAACTGTCGAGATGCGTATGCAATCACATGACGACCTTGCATGAGAATGCAACCTAATCCTTGTCGCGAGGCGTCGCAATAGATAACAAAGTCCTTAGAGAAGTCAGGTGGTACCAGAACGGGAGCAGAGGTCAGTCGTCTTTTCAACTCCTGAAAACTATGCTCGCATTGTGGAGTCCACTCTAAATTTTTATATTTCTTGAGGAGTTAAGTCAGAGGTTTGGCAACCTTGGATAAATTCCTGACAAAGCGGCAACAATAGCTCGCTAGGCAAACGATACTCCGAACTTGCTTAACTGATTCAGGTTGAGTCCAATCAAGGACGGCCTGAACTCTCTCGGGATTGATAGCAATACCCTTACCAGATATCACGTGGCCTAGATAGGTCACTTCTGGCAACCAAAATTCCCACTTGGAGAATTTGGCATATAGGCGGTGCTCTCGACGTTTCATCAATACCAGCCTTAGATGCTCGGCATGTTCCTGTTCGTTCTTCGAGTAGATGAGTATGTCGTTGAGGTAAACCACGATGAATTTATCTAGATACTCCATGAAGATCGAATTCATCAAGCGAGAGAAGGTGGCTGGGGCATTGGTTAAACCGAAGGACATGACGGTGTACTCGTATTGGCCATAATGAGTAACAAAAGCCGTTTTTGGAATGTCCCCGTTCCTAATTATGATTTGATGGTATCCCAACCTCAAATCAATTTTGGAAAAGATAGAGGATCCAGCGAGTTGATCATACAAATCGTTGATCCTGGGGAGCCGATACTTGTTCTTAATGGTGACCAGATTCACTGGCCAATAATCCACAACCATCCGATCCGAACCATCTTTCTTCTTGACGAAGAGGACGGGACAAGCCCAAGGAGAAGAACTGGGACGGATGAAACCTTTATTCAAAGCCTCATCTAGTTGGATCTTAAGTTCGGCTAGTTCTAAGGGTGCCATCTTATAGGTTCTTCTAGCTATTGGGACAGTCCCTGGGATGAGCTCTATCACAAACTCAACATCTCTGACAGGAGGAATTCCTGGCAGTTCCTCTGGAAAGACATCCGGAAAGTTACGGACTACCGGAACATCTTCTAACTCTGGAAGAGGGCTAGCATTGAGGGAATAGAGTTGTCTCTTGGTTGTTCGAGTGGAGACATTAACTATCTCACCCGATGGATGTGTAAGTTGAACATTCCTAGAATGAGTATCAATCTTGGCATAGTGGGCTTTCATCCAATCCATACCTAGAATGATATTGATGTCCGAAGACTTGAGGGCTATCAAAGATGCTAGGAATACTAACCTATCCACCAGAATCTCATTATCATGGCTCACTCTAGAAGTTTGCCATTTTGAACCCGGAGTCTGCACTACTAAAGGAGTAGGCATATCACAAAAAGACATGTTATGCAACTGTGCATAACTTTCTGAGATGATGGAATGAGATGCACCAGTATCAAATAGAACAGATGCTGGATGACTATTGACAAGGAGCATACCTAGGATAACATCAGGATCCTCAAGAGCTTCCTCGGCAGACACATAGTTCACTCGTCCACGAGCAGGAGTTGGCTTCACAAAGAAGGCTTTTCCTAGCTTTCCACGTCCAGCGGGCTTGACATTATTGTTGGGACACTCACGGGAGTAGTGTCTTGGTTCTCCACACTTATAGCAGACAACGGTGGCACGGGGTGCAACATTTGCAGGCGGACCTCCAAATGGTCTAACAAGAGGGTTGGGCTGAACTGGGCGAGGCGCCTGGAAGGATGGCCTCGCATTGTATCTTGGGGGTAGAGCTGCGTTGGGCACCCAGACCCGGCGTTTATTGAGGCCCAAGCCAGATGCGGAGTTGAAGTCACGGTTGTGCTTCCTCATGGCCTCATAATCAGTCTGTCCAGTCTCGGCATTGATAGCCTTGTTGACGAGATCCTGGAAAGTTGCGCACTCATGCAGGCGCAGGTCTCGATGGAGCTTAGGGTTAAGTCCCTTGCGGAACCTAGACTGTTTCTTGGCATCAGTAGAAACTTCCTCAGGAGCATAGCGAGCAAGGTTTCCAAACTCGCGACTATAAGCATCCACTAACAGTCTGCCCTAGGTGAAGGCACAGAATTCCTCTCTCTTACGGTCCATCAGCCCTTCCGAGATGTGATGGCTACGAAATGTGGCACTGAACTCTGCCCAAGTTGGTGCGGGGCCTACGGGATGCATAGCTTCAAAATTTTACCACCACACATTGGCGGGTCCTTCCAGAAAGTAGGTTGCAAAGGTTACCTTATTGGCCTCGGACACATTGGCAGCTCGGATCTTGCGATACATGGTAGTCAACCAGTCATCCGCGTCGAGTGGGTCGACCGAATGATGATACTTGGGTGGGTTCAGTCTGATGAAATCTCCAAGTGATATGCCATCATCAAAGTCATTGCGGGGAGCACGTGCTGTGTTTTGCTCGATTCTTTCCAACAACATGTTGGTCTCCCTCTTGTTTCTTTCTGCTTCTAGCATCACTTCCGCCAGAGAAGGCGCATGTGGCAGATCTTCTTGCCTTGGCTGGCTTCCCTCGCCCTGCTCAGGGGCATGCACGGGGTTATTCCTAGTGGCCACCATCCTGGGAAAAGCAAACCCACAACTTAATCATAGGGGAAAACAACTCTAGGACATGAGATAAGGAATATACTGGACAACATGGCATGCAGGGTAAACACCAATTAACATGGTAAAACAACTGCCATATAAACACCATGACATAGTTCAGTATAAACCAAGCTGAAAAACAACTGCGGAGAGATGACACAACTCATCGGAGGCATTACAAGCTTCCTATACATTATCTATCTACACCTCTGGAATTCAACTCTCGACCTCAATCATATCCCACAAGATATGCAGGACTGTGGCGATACGATGACTACCATACTAGAACTAACATCCACGTACTCAAGCATCGCCATAGAATGCCTCATACAGGTTACTGCCATGACCCGGGAGCTGAACCTGAGGATCTGGAAACACTCTAGCATGTGATCCCTGGGAGCCATAAGGACACGGGTGTGGCCTTGGTCCCCTTGTTGGCGGCAACAGCGGTCCTCGAAGAGGGGTGATGCCTCCAACATCGGGCAAGTCTACGTGTGCTGGCAGATGAGTCCACGATGGGGTCAGCATCTCCAAATCTCCATAGCCTGTCTGCACGACAGGTGCCAACTACGTCAGGGCTGTCCACAGACGTGCACGGGTAGCATAAAGCTCCATGCGAAGGGCACGGGCATCATGATCCCTGTTCTCCAACAACTGAGCAGTCACCTGCAGCCTAGGATCCTCATGGGAATGATCATAGTAGGCTGCGCTAAGATATCCATCCTCTCCTCCCATGGAAGCAGGAACATAGCAAAACTTTGTGTTCTGGAGCAGAACATGGTGAAACCTCATGATAGTCAACATGGTGTAGGCGGCCTCCTAAACTGCCATGTCTGTGGTGACACCTAATCCATAAGTCCAGTGAAGCGGCTCTGCAGCTCCAGGATATGAAGGATAAATCTTGACGGTACATAGATACTGACTCTGGTTGAAATCTCGATACTGTTCCTCCAGTGTGCACTCTGGGTACCAATGGTAACTAGCCTCCATCAAACTCTAACCAACATGGCCGTGTGACCCGGTACATCGATGCACCTGGTCAGATGGACCACCTGACGGGAAGGACGAGGGGGCATCTGAAACAGAGAATGATGCAAAGACATTAGAGACTGTAGCAGAAATTGGACAACATAACGGCTGTAATTGCTCAAAAAGGATTTTGAGACAACTGCAAAAGATTGAAAAGGCATAACCACTCGACTTTCTAGACTCAAATCTCTTCTGCATCTGTCGGTCACACCAACAATACTTGAGTAACTACACTCACTTGCAAACAAGCTAGCTATTGGTCCATGGTTAGTAACTCGTCATCCTAAGCAATAGATGAGAAGCCTAGCTCTTATCCCCATAGAAAAGATGAGAATGACTCGGAATAGAATAACTTGGGAAGAGGAGTAAAAAGAGCCTTACATTCCCTTCCACAATCAATTCCCCTACTTTTCTATTGTGTTTCTAGACTCAACTTCGAGCGGTTTGACTTGGTAGTCCTACAGTCAGTTAGGCTCTGATACCAACGCTGTCGGGACCCCGATCCTAAGTCATATGAATCTAGACTATAACATATCACATCACTTTGCCGCCTCACGCACGGTAAGTTCCACGACTGCAGCCTTACCTTAGCCGGGACCGTTTGCGTCTTTTGGCTCACGTATGTGAACATGTCGCTGGCAATCAAACAACAGAGAACCCGGGCCGACATGATTAGTCATAGAACCCAAGTGGCACATCTGTACGGAAACAGGCATACATAACCCAGCAATGTAGGTGTCGGCCTCAAGCGTGTTTAGACGAGTCATAGCAAGCTACAAGGACTCCATTATGCCGTGAGACATAAATGCCATCACTGCACGTAGACGAGTTGTAACAGGCTACAGGGACTCCATTACGCTGCGAGACATTTCCCAGAAGGGATAGACACAGCAACAAAGAAGGATACATGCCGGTCAATCAATGTGTCCAGAGTAGTAGCAAGCTACCATTGCTCGATGGAAGCACAAAGAGGCAGTTTCCCATAAAGAGTACTACTAAAGGCACACAACTAGGTGTCGGATCCCATCCATACCGTTGCACGTCACACGTACGCACGACATGCCCGATATGCATAGATATAACCATGGCATCACAACATAAGCATACAACAACATGACTTTTATTTAAGAGCCTCAGACGAGCCTTGCATAATATGTTCTTACAGATAGGGGTCACATGACCCAACACTCAAGTCATACGAACAACTTCATACAAATCATGCGGAAGCACAAAGCTATCTGAGTACAGATAAATGAAAGGGGTAAAAAGGCACATGGCCTGACTATCTACAGCCCACCACAGGTGTAAGGTCGTAGCTGGGACACCTGCTTATTCGGCATCGTCAACATCTAGAAAGAACCCACCCGAAGGGTCCTGGGTCTCATTTGCAACATTTATTAAGCAAACATGAGTACAAATGTACTCAGCAAGTCTTTAAAGCAGACCTAGGCTAATCATGCTCATGTGTCGACAAAAGGGGGAGGTGGAGTTTATGCATCAATGCCATCTTTGACTCATGGCTAACCTACACTACTCAATTTTAACTCTTTGTTTACAATTTTAGATATCGCACACGAGTCCACTAACTCCATAGCAATACACCACCATAGATCCACTTCCCTCTCCCGGGAGAGTGCCATCTACGGTACTCACACTTGTCTTGATATTTTTATGAGTATCCATTTTATTATCTATGAACAACATAAGTTTTCCAAGTAGTCCATATCCGAGGATGCGGCTATTCGAATAGTTTCAAACCCTGCATGGGTGTACTTCTTCACACACGCTCTCGCCACTTATCGTTGTGTGTTCATAAAACCATGCACCTCGGCAACCTTCAAGCGGATGCCTAGCGAGGGAGTCGGCCATGACCGTCAATCGCATAGGACCTCTAGTCCAGGATATCGCCTATTTGAGAATGAACCCGCATGAAAGTCCGGCCGAAGTTTCCGCTATGGCCCCAAATGATGTGCGCAGGGTTCCCAAGCCCACCATTCGGGTGACCCTTGGTACACCGTGCCACTACCTACCGCGTCGTAACCCACCCCTAGGGTTAGCGCTACGCACGGCCTCCAGCATGCTATAAAGATCAGAAACTACTTGCAACTCCTGGACTAAGGACTACTTGAAGCTCCTACACTAGGACACCTAGCTAGGGATGTGACACCTTCGTCACCAATTCCATGATGCTCTCCGCCGCTCATGAGTAGTCCCATCATAGGCTTGCTGGACTGTGATGTGATGGATGAGATTTATCAAGTAATTGAGTTAGTTTTTTTAGGGTTTGATCCCTAGTATCCACTATGTTCTGAGATTGATGTTGCTATGACTTTGCTATGCTTAATGCTTGTGGGCCCGAGTGCCATGATTTCAGATCTGAACCTATTATGTTTTCATGAATATATATGTGTTCTTGATGCTATCTTGCAAGTTGTAGACAACTATTATGAGTTATGATCCACATCCCCAGGGTGGCAATAACTGCGATTCTTTCCGGTGATTACCATAGTTTGAGGAATTCATGTATTCACTAAGTGCTAATGCTTTGGTCCGGTTCTCTATTAAAAGGAGGCCTTAATATCCCTTAGTTTCCAATAGGACCCCGCTGCCACGGGAGGGTAGGACAAAAGATGTCATGCAAGTTCTTTTCCATAAGCACGTATGACTATATATGGAATACATGGCTACATTACATTTATGAATTGGAGCTAGTTCTGTGTCACCCTATGTTATAACTGTTGCATGATGAATGCCATCCAGCATAATTATCCATCACTAATCCATTGCCTACGAGCTTTCCAAATATTGATCCTTGCTAAGTTACTTCTCCGTTGCTACTGTTACAATCACTATAAAACTGCTACTATTACTTTTGCTACTGTTACCGTTACTTTCATACTACTTTGCTACTGAATACTTTGTTGCAGATATTAAGTCTTACAGGTGTGGTTGAATTGACAACTCATCTGCGAATACTCGAGAATACTCTTTGGATCCCCTTGTGTTGTGGGAATGAACACCTATGGGACCATGGGGATCCCTTTCGGTTCGGCGGGGAGGGCGAGCTCGCGCAAAGAGCTGGTCTGGTAAGCGGCGCACGGGGAGTCTTTTTACCCAGGTTCGGGCTGCACGGATACGTAAAACCCTACTCCTTCTTGGTTGTGTTGATTATGTTCTAGGTTTCCAGCTACAGGAGCACAATGAACGGCTTCTACGTGAGCTCGGTAATCCCTAATCGTCTAACTGACTGACTGTCCAATAGATCAACAGTCTGACCCCTCAACTGTCTAAATTACCAACTGTCTAACCTCCTCTCTGTAACACCCTGGGCCTCCTTTTATACCTAAGGGGAATCCCAACAGTGGCGTATAGTGTGCACACGGGATGCATGGTGCTATCGTACCTAACCCTGACGGGGTATGACAAGAGCATTAAATGCACCGTCAGGCGCCTCAGTCCGTCAGTGGGACGGGACGGGTGCTCGTCCCATCGGCACCGCTTAGCTCCCTCCAACGTCGACACCGCGACAGGTGTCCAAGTGAATCGACACCTAGCCTGTGCGTTGGTGGTGTTTGTCGGGGTCTTGTCTTGCCGGGACTTTGCCTTGTCAGGGGCTTGGAGGCTCTAAAGCCCTCCCGACAAGGTCTTGCCGGTACTTTGGGTCTTCTGTGCTGGTGCTTGGCAAGTCTTTGTTGGGCCTTGTCGCCGGGGTGGCTACTACTATCCGTGCATGAGTAAAGGGGCCCTAGATGGCCCAAAAACTCTAGTGCACCGACAGGTGCCCCGGGCCTGGGCCATACACGTCGCGAGGCATTGTTGAGCTAGGCCTAACCAGTGCACGGGCACGCGTGGTAGGGCCTCGGAGTTGTATTCTTTGCACTTGCTGCACTTCCCCACTACGCCCAATGAATGCGGATAATGGGATACGTGCGCGACATGGTATTCAAGTTTTAAAATCACAATGTCAGATCATTTCCGCCAAGCGCGCCGCATGCATAGCGAGGAGTCGACCATGGGCGCCCGTGACTTAAAGTCCTGAGAAAAGGGCAGTAACCACGGCACCATGGATTGGGGCGACGGGGCGGTTGCTGTCCATCCCGTGATCGAGGGCGCCGCTATTTGAGGAGGTGGGAAGCGTCCTTTGGAGTGGGGGAGAGCCAGCCCCCGCGCTTCCTCCTATAAATTGGGGATAGCAGGGGCGAAGCTCATCCACCCTACTTCCGCCCTTCGAGTGCAAAACTCCGCAGTCCGCCTTCTCCCGCGTCTTCTTAATCTACAGGTAGCACTCTCCCTTCGCCATGACCAGGGGGCAGGTGTGACCACCTTCCTCGTCTGCGAGGAGGAGCTCTCGTTTGGATCATGCCGCCGCTTCAGCCGCGGAGGCTGAGGGAGTCTCGAGTTTGCATGGTGGAGGAGGCACGAGGGGACGTGGCCGTCGTGGAGGCCGAGGTTGGGGGAGGCGGAGCGCTGCTCCACCCCCTCCTCTGACGTCAGGCATCTCCATCAAAGAGGCCCACGCCAAGGGGACGGTGCTGGACTTCATCCTCAAGCTGGGCGGTCCCCTTCGGAGCCATCTGCGCCTCCCACGCCTCTTCGCCATGGCGATGGAGGACGACGAGCCGCCCTTCCTGTGGCTGCGGGTGGATGGGTGCTGTAATGGGGCGACCAGGGTGGACGTTGAGTACCTAGCATGCCGTGTCATGTTCCTCAAGCGAGGTAGGAAGACCTTCGCCCATTCCCACAACCTCTAGGTGGGGCACGTCAAGATATATGGGAGCTCCGGCATCCGCCTCAGCTACTGCGAAGAGAGCTTGAGCAGTGTTGAAAGCCTGTCTTCAAGCGATAGCGACGAGGAGGACAACGACAGCGGCGATGGTGACGGACTCCGGTCTTTGGGCCATGAAGTCGAAAGACGACGACCAGGACTCGGAGTAATCGCCGGCCGCACCATCATCGTCAGCCTCACTCCTCTCCCCCTCCTAGCAAGACGGTCTTGTCGGCGGCCCTTGTCCCGGCCGCCGCCTCATCTTCGAGCTGGGTCCCCTGGCGGGCCCGCGGACTTCGGCTTCTCGAGCTCATCTCCCTGTTGGCCCTCTCCTCGGTGTAATGCTAGCCCGGGAGGGGCCAAATTCTTGTTTGCCCATCTGGCCACCCTGCTCCTCCGCGCAGTGCTGGTCGAGATGGGTCAGGCCGGGCCTCTGCCGGGGGCCCCTCGCCATTTTAATTCTTGTATCCCGCCTCTCCTTTCCATCTTTTTCTTCTTGTAATTTCCCATCTCCTTTCCATCCTATTCTTCTTGTAATCTCCCCCTAGGGGAGAAAGTCATATGAAGATGTACTTAGAGAAAAAGCGATATCTTATGTAAATTTCACCCCATTTTGAATGAATGTGCATTATCTTCCTTGTTAGACTGTTCATGTGTATGGAATTTTATCTACGCCATTTCTAGAAGGATCTTGCCGGCGTGTGTAGCCCTACCACAAGCTCTTTGAGGAACAGGTCCTTAGCAGCCTGCTGGCATGCCACCACTGGCAAGATACCTTGGCATCCTTGGTGCGGCCACCCAAGGTGTTGGCCTTACTCAGAAACGGGATAAGGGTGCGAGCACTATCACTTGGATCGTTGAGCGGACTCGAAACGAAACAAGGAGCGCGGGCAAAGCCACTTAAGTCATTGAGCTGTCCCAAATGCAGTGAGGGCACATCCAATCGCGGCAAGGTTCCCGCGCGTGCAGGTTTTCCATACAGAAGTCGAAGTCGCTCAAGGAAAGTAACTTTATGGCAAGGATTCACATGGGGTTTTCGCAACTTATCTCTTTGTTTCCTTTCTCCTTCCGGCAAGTTTCTTCTTTTTTTTTGGGACGTCGCTCATTCGTACCCATACCATCATTCCCCCTGGCAAATCTACACGTGAGGGATGCTTCTGTCCTTTGAGGAAAAGAAAGAAGAAAAAATATGGATATGGAACCTTGGCGGTCCGTTAGTCCTTGTCGGGATTAAGTGCGACGCAACACTTCAGATAAACACACACATAAGTAAACATGAGAATCGAATAGGATTGTAGAACACTTATCTTTAATTAACTAGGCCCCGGGTCTGAGTCTGGCTTTGTACCAAGGATTACATGCTTCATCGGCAAGACTTGTACAAAAGGTGGTTGCCGGGGCTGGCCCGGCAACTGCGCCTTAGGGGTAGAACTTTCAAAGATGTTCGATATTCTAGGAGTTGCTCATCGGAACGCCATCCTCGGTCTCTAGGCGGACTACGCCGGGCCTAGTGACTCGTACTACTCGATAAGGGCCTTCCCACTTTGGCGTTGACTTGTTTGGATTCTTGGAGGACTGAACTCACCAAAGAACAAGGTCGCCTTCCTCAAGACTTCTGGCATTGACCTTGCGGCTATGGTAGCGGCACAAAGCCTGCTGGTAGCGCGTAGCTCTCACAGCATCCTGAAGACGATCTTCCTCAAGGAGCTTCACATCGTCTTGCCGCAACTGCCCTTGCTCGAGCTCATCATAAGCGAGTACTCGAGGAGACCCATATATGAGTTCCGTGGGGAGAACTGCCTCCACCCCGTAGACAAGGGAGAAGGGTGTCTGGCCAGTAGCTCGATTTGGTGTTGTCCTGATTGACCAAAGAACCACCGGCAACTCATCAATCCAGTTCCTTCTACACTTGTGCAGCCTATCGAAAGTTCTTGTCTTGAGACCTCGCAGCACTTCAGCATTAGCCCTCTCTGCTTGGTCGTTGCTCCTCGGGTGGGCAACGGAAGCAAGACAGATTTTGCTACCAAGGTCTCGGACATACTGCATGAATGTGCGGCTCGTGAAATGCGTTCCATTGTCTGTGATGATCTTGTTGGGAATACCAAAGCGGCAAACTAGTCCCTTAAAGAACTTGACGGCAGACTATGTTGTCACCTTCCTCGCTGCTTCCACTTCCGGACACTTTATGAACTTGTTGATTGCCACGTACAAGTACTCAAAGCCCCAGGCAACACGGGGGAAGGGGACCAAGATGTCAAGCCCCCAGACCGAAAATGGCCAGGAGAGAGGGATTGTTTGAAGGGCTTGAGCTGGTTGACATAGTTTCTTTGAATGAAACTAGCATGCTTCACACTTGGTTACTAACGTAGTTGCATCCTGGAGGGCAGTGGGCCAAAAGAACCTTGCCGGAATGCCTTTCCGGCAAGTGCTCTTGATCCTACGTGGGAGCCACATATGCCTCCATGTATCTCTGCCAACAGCTCCAGTCCATCCTCCTGAGAAACACACTTGAGTTTCACGCCATTCGATCTCTTTCTGTATAGGACGTTGTCTACGAACTGGTACATATGAGATCGGCGGGCTACTTTATCTGCTTCCTCATGTTCCTCAGGAAGTTCTCCTGTTTGAAGGAATTGGACGATGTGTTGTGTCCATGCCGGAGCCTTGGGCTCGACAACAAGGACCAAAGGCGTATCCTCTGCTGGCAGAATTTGCCTCGACGGCAAGGGGCTAAGGGCCTGTCAGAGTCTGCCGCGCCCTGGCAAGCCTGGCGGGAGCGTATGCTTCTACAAAAAGAGCCGGGGGACCTGCCGGAGCATAGTACTCATCGACAAGCCTATCGTTCCCTCCAGAAACCTCCTCACCGGCGGCTTTGGGGAGCTCTGCCGGGAAATACTTGCCGGAACTCAACTTCCTTCTCTTTTCTTATCCAGTTGATGGTGTCATGGAGGGTTGACTTAGTTGGAGCACGAAAGTTCCAGGTTCCACAGGTAACTTAAGGGCAGCACACTTTGGCAGGCCATCAGTAGTGTTGTTCTCTGCACGTGAAACGTGTTCCATTTGTAGGCGTCAAAACATTCTTCCAATTTCCTCACTTCCTCTACATAATCTTCCATCAATGGACTCTGGTAATCTTTGTTCACTTGCATGACGACAAGTTGAGAATCACTTCTGACAATAAGTTTCTTGATCCCGAGGTCCGCTGCGGTCCTGAGACCGGCAAGCAGCCCTTCGTACTAAGCAGTGTTGTTCGTTGATCTCTCCCGGGGAAAGTGCATCTGGACCACATATTTGAGGTGGTCTCCGGTGGGTGCGACAAGCAGCATTCTGGCACCATCTCTCCCGGGGAAAGTGAAGAAGATTTTATGGATAGATTTTGGGGAGGATTAAACCGTGATATTCAAGAGATACTAATTCATGAAAAGTGTTATTCTATGGATCGTATGTTTCATCTTGCTTGCAAAGATGAACAGGAAATAAAACAACGTGTTGCCCACAAGGGGAACGATGGCAAGGTGCATCTTTCAAGGGTTGATATGGTTGTTCCTTCAACTACTACGCGTACTATGACAACCACATCAATTGTTGTGAGGGCTGCATCACCTTCACCATGTGACACGTCACCATCGAGAGTGCCTACATCATTTGAGTTGATCATAAGATGTAATGACAAAGGTATTGATCTTTCACCTCCACATGAGTATGATGAATGCCTTGTCAATTCCAATGTACCCTGTGATGAGCTACCCATTATTTTGATCACACCACCTATTTTAGAGGACTATCTTCATCAATTGACTTTCCATGTGATCAAATAACTACAATATCAACAATTTTGAGTGCACCCATTGAATTAACTGTTGATCAGAAAGAACCATGTGAATCAAGAAATAAATCAAATGTGGATCAAATATGTTTGAAAATAATTCCGCTGGTGTTTAATCATTTTGATATGACCTCTAATCTTGATGATGATTCTGTGTCAAATGACATGTTGCATGTTTGCTTATTTAAGCATGTTGTAGCATCTAAATTTGAAAAAATAAAAGTTTATTTACCAATATTGGGATGGTTTAATGATCAACATTATCAATCTTTTGATATGAATAAGGACTTCACTTATATGTGCAAACTGAGTTGCAATATTGTCATGCCTTCTACTTCTTGTCATAATCTTTTGACTTTATATTTCATGACATGTGATGAGTGCCCTTGTATATATGTGTCACATGTGTCACAACTGAGAACAATAAAAATGGATGGCATATACATATACAATCTGTACACATTTACTCTTTTGTTAGTCACATTTCAGATTAAGCAACACCGAGGACGGCTTTGTTTTCTAGAAGGGGAGGATGATGAGGACATGACTACCTTCGATACGACAAAAAATATTGCATACGTGCATATTTGTGATGTGATTTCTTATAATAATTATGCAATAATTTATTTATGTTATCCAGAACAAAAATACTTCACCTATTTTTATTTTATGCCTAAATGCAAAATGGCCGAACACGTGTATGATGTTGGGGAACGTTGCATGGGAAACAAAAAAATTCCTACGCACACGCAAAATCTATCCATGGTGATGAGCATCTACGAGAGGGAGAGTGGATCTACGTACCCTTGTAGATCGCTAAGCGGGAAGCGTTAAGAAATGCGGTTGATGTAGTCGAACATCTTCGAAATCCAAATCGCCGAGCGTCCCGCGATCCAATCACGATCCATCCCGATCTAGTACCGAACGGACGGCACCTCCGTGTTCAGCACACGTACGGCTTGATGACGATCTCCGCCTTCTTTATTTATTGCCTCTAGGGCATATTTCCAACAGTCTCCCACTTGCACTAGAGTCAATAATCTAGTTCACATCACTATGTGATTTATATTGTAATGAATCAAACACCCATGCAGTTCTGGTGTTAATCATGTTTAGCCCTTGGAAGAGGTTTAGTCAACGGGTCTGCAACATTCAGATCCGTGTGCACTTTGCAAATATTTATGTCCTTCTCCTCGATGTAATCGCGGCTGGAATTGAAACGTCGCTTTATGTGTCTGGTACTCTTGTGAAACCTTGGTTCCTTGGCTAGAGCAATGGCAACGGTATTGTCACACAACAGAGTCATTGGATTCAGCGCGTTGGGCACTACTCCAAGATCTGTCATGAACTTCTTCATCCGGACACCTTCCTTTGCCGCCTCCGAGGCTGCGATGTACTCCGCTTCGCATGTAGAATCGGCTACCACACTTTGCTTGGAACTGCACCAGCTTACCGCTCCCCCGTTGAGAATAAATGCGTATCCGGTTTGTGACTTAGAGTCATCTGGATCAGTGTCAAAGCTTGCATCGACGTAACCCTTTACGACAAGCTCTTCATCACCTCATTAAACGAGAAACATTTCCTTAGTCCTTTTCAGGTACTTAAGGATATTCTTGACCGCCGCCCAGTTCTCCATTCTAGGATCACTTTGAAACCTTTCGGCCATACTTATGGCAAGGCTGACATCAGGTCTTGTGCACAGCATTGCATACATGATAGGGCCTATGGCTGAAGCATAGGGGATGACACTCATCTTTTATCTATCTTTTGCAGTCACTGGGCATTGAGTCTTACTAAACTTCACACCTTGTAACACAGGCAAGAACCCCTTCTTGGACTAATCCATTTTGAACTTCTTCAAAACTTTATCAAGGTATGTGCTCTGTGAAAGTGATATTAAGCATCTCGATCTATCTCTATAGATCTTAATGCCTAATATGAAAGCATCTTCTCCTAGGTCCTTCATTGAAAAACACCTGTTCAAATATTGCTTCACGCTTTCCAGCATTTCTATGTTGTTTCCAATCAGCAATATGACATCCACATATAATATTAGAAACGCTATAGATCTCCCACTCACTTTCTTGTAAATACAAGTTTCTCCATAAACTTGTATAAACCCAAACGCTTTGATAACCTCATCAAACCGCTTATTCCAACTCCGAGATGCTTGCACCAGCCCATAAATGGATCGCTGGAGTTTGCAAACATTTTCAGCATTCTTTGGATCGACAAAACCTTCTCGTTGCATCATATACAACTCTTCCTCAAGGAAACCGTTGAGGAACGCTGTTTTGACATCCATCTTCCAAATTGCATAGTCGAAATAAGCAGCTATTGCCAACATGATTCTGAAAGACTTAAGCATCGCTACGGGTGAGAAAGTCTCATCGTAGTCAAATCCTTGAACTTGTGAAAAACCCTTTGCCACAAGTCGAGCTTTATAGACGGTGACATTACCGTCCACGTCCGTCTTCTTCTTAAAGATCCATTTGTTTTGAATGGCCTTTCGCCCTTCAGGTAATACTTCCGAAGTCCATACTTTGTTCTCATACATGGATCCCATCTTGGATTTCATGGCTTCTAACCATTTCTCGGAATCCAGGCCCATCATCGCTCCTCCATAGCTCGTAGGTTCATTGTGGTCCAACAACATGACCTCCAAGACAGGGTTGCCATACCACTCAGGAGCAGTACACGCCCTTGTCGACCTACAAGGTTCAATAGTAACTTGATCCGAAGCTTCACGGTCATCATCATACTTCCTCTTCAACTATCGTAGGCTCCACAGAAACATCTTTCTGCGTTGCGCTACTCTCTGGTTGAAGTAAAGGTTCAATAACCTCATCAAGCTCTATTTTCCTCCCACTCAATTCTTTCGAGAGAAACTCTTTCTCAAGAAATGTTCCGTTCTTAGAGACAAACACTTTGCCTTCGGATCTGAGATAGAAGGTATACCCGACTGTCTCTTTCAGGTATCCTATGAAGACGCATTTCTCCGCTTTGGGTTCCACCTTTTCAGGCTGAAGCTTTTTAACATAAGCATCACATCCCCAAACTTTAAGAAACAACAACTTTGGCCTCTTTCCAAACCATAGTTCATATGGCGTCGTCTCAACATATTTCGATGCTGCCCTATTTAAACTGAATGCAGCTGTCTCTAATGCATAACCCCAAAACCATAGTGGCAAATCAGCAAGAGACATCATAGAGCGCACCATATCTAGTAAGGTTTGATTATGACGTTCGGACAAACCATTACGCTGTGGTGTTCCAGGCGGTGTCAACTGTAAAACAATTCCACACTGTCTTAAGTGACTGCAAAACTCATAACTCAAATATTCACCTCCTCGATCAGATCACGGGAATTTAATCTTCTTGTTACAATGATTCTCAATTTCACTCTGAAATTGCTTTAACTTTTCAAACGTTTCAGACTTGTGTTTCATTAAGGAAATATACCCATATCTACGTAAGTCATCAATGAAGGTGAGAAAATAACGATATCCACCACGTGATGTAACATTCATTGGACCGCATGCATCAGTATGTATGATTTCTAATAAGTCACTTGCCCGTTCCATTGTTCGAGAGAACGGCATTTTAGTCATCTTGCCCATGAGGCATGGTTCACATGTGTCAAGTGATTCAAAATCAAGTGACTCCAAAAGACCATAAGCATGGAGCTTCCTCATGCGTGTTACACCAATCTGACCTAAACGGCAGTGCCACAAGAAAGTGGTACTATCATTATCAACTCTACATCTTTTGGTATTAATGTTATGAACATGTGTATCATCACTATCAAGATTCAATATGAATAAACCCCTCACATTGGGTGCATGACCATAAAAGATATTACTCATATAAATAGAACAACCATTATTCTCTGATTTAAATGAGTAATCATCTCGCAATAAACAAGATACAGATATAATGTTCATGCTTAACGCAGGCACTAAATAATAATTATTCAGGTTCATCACTAATACCGATGGTAATCGAAGAGAGAGCGTGCCGACGGCGATCACATCAACCTTGGAACCATTTCCCACGCGCATCGTCACTTTGTTCTTTGCCAGCCTTCGTCTATTCCGTAGTTCCTGTGTTGAGTTGTAAATGTGAGCAACCGAACCGGTATCAAATACCTAGGCACTACAACGAGAGCTAGTAAGGTACACGTCAATAACATGTATATCATATATACCTTGTTTGTCGTTGGCCGCCTTCTTGTCAGCCAGGTACTTGGGGTAGTTCTGCTTCTAGTGACCAGTTCCCTTGCAATGAAAGCACTCAGTTTCTGGCTTGGGTCCAGTGTTGGGCTTCTTTACAGGAGTAGCAACTGCTTTGTCATCCTTCTTGGTTTTACCTTATTGCCCTTGCCCTTGCCATTCTTCTTGAAACTAGTGGTTTTATTGACCGTCAACACTTGGTGTTCTATCTAGATTTCAGACTCAGCGACTTTTAGCATCGCAAACAGCTTGGCGACTGACTTGTTCATCACGTGCATGTTATAGTTCATCACAAAGCTCTTGTAACTAGGTGGCAGTGATTGAAGAACTCTATCAGTGATCGCCTCTGGTGGAAGGGCAATGTAACATCCCAAATTTTCAATTTCGAATGTTTTACAATTATTAGTTAAGCATCTATGCATTATGATTGAAATGAATGTGGCAGTTATATTTTCATCTTCTTTATTTGACTCCATTTCAACTAGCATTTGAGTTTACTCAATTACCTGACAAAATACTTTGATACAAAAAAAAGTTTGAGAGGAGGTAACATGACACCCCAAAAGTCAGAAGAAAATAGTGCCAATTTATTTGAAAGTCAAATTTGGTTTTATTTTGGATTTTCTTTAAATAATAATTTTATAAAGTTTATATTTTGACTCTAAAGAAAAAGTTCACGCTTTAGGATTTATTTTTCTGATCGTTTTGGTATATAATACTTTATATTTTGTTTTCCGTCTTATTCTCACAAAAAAAGAGAAAAAAGAAACACACGCACGCACCCAGGCCGGCCGAGCCAGCCACCAGGCCGCTCGCCCGAGCCAGCTCGGCCGAGCGAGGCACTCGCGAGCGCAGCCCCAGCCTCCGCTCGAACCAGGAGCGAGCACTCCACCCTAGCGCCGCCAGAGACAAAAAAACCATCGTCCCTAACCTCCCGCACGGGATAAGCCAGCATGTGCGCGTCCTCAACCGCCGGATGAAGCTCTAGGGATAGAGCTTATACTGCAGCCCCGGCCCTTCTAGCCGCGCCTATAAGTATCCCTCGATGCCCTCTTTCCATTCAGCCAAGCCGCACCACCTCTCGCTACTCGTAGCCGCCGCCCCGTCCGTTTGCATCTTGTCAGAGCCGGAGCTTTCCGATGAAGATCCCGACGCCGGTGAGCCGCCATAACCCTTTCTTCCTTGAGAAATCAGACCCCTAGTCCATTCGCATCTCCCTAACATATTTTGTGCCCCTAGGCCTCGCCGGAGCAGCTCCCCATCCGACTTGCGTCGCCAGAGTTCGTCGGAGTACAGGAGCTCACCTAGCCCCATCCGGTCGTCGCCGCCGACCGCTGTCACCACCGCCCCGAAGCCCCTGATGAGCCGCACCTCTCCGACCACCTTGCCAGCGCCGGAGCTCGCCGGAGCTGCCGCCCCGTCGTCGCCTAGTTCCTGCCCGACGTCGTGCTCCTCTTTGTAAGCGCTTGCCTCGCTCGTTTAGTTAGATTAGAGTAGGGTTTTTTTAGATTTGAACCGGTAGATTAGATTAGGTTTTTTATTAGACCGAAGAGGTACTTGTTAACCGCGTTTTAATGTAAACCGTGCGGTTTATTCAAACCGAACGTCGTTTTTTTCTTTTAGTCTATCTGAACCAGGTGACTTACTTAGTTCGCGAACGTTCACCGCCTAGCCACCACAGCGAACATTCACAATTTAGTATTTTCAGAAAACGTTCCTGTAGCAGTTTTTTTCAGAATTGTTTCAAAACTTCAAACGGCCTTAACTTTTTAACCGTAGATCGAAACGAGATGAAACAAGAGGCTAAATTTTTGTCTCGAATAGCCCTAACCAGAAAACCCATGATTGCAGATTTTTGCAAGCTCAAATTTGAAATTATTTCAGATTTGTATTTAAATTTCATTAGGTCGTATCTTTCAAACGGTATACCCGTTTGAAGTGATTCTTTTTGCACTGCGTCACACACACTAAATCCTTTGACATGAAATTTTGCCACTATATATTCTACACAATTATTTTTTGTTCATCATAATTTTACTAGAATGCCTTGTAGGAACACTAGTGCACGTCACAAATTTTTGAACATTATTTATACTTTAATGTTAATGACTTGTTTTGGATTTTAATTGGCTTTTCCAAATATTTTGTTGTATGTTTTATGAATGCTTGTTTATGTGTGTTTACTTACTTTGCAATAGATTGTTCGGAGTGCGAACCAGAGTACTACCATTCCCTAGAACTTCACTCCCAGCACGAAGGCAAGTTGCCTTTTGATCATATCAGTTTTTACCTATGTCTTACTTTTTTGCACATAGTCCTTTGATGTATGTGTGCATGGTAGGAGTTTACACTTGTTCGTTTTACTATCACCTATTAGTTCATTTGAGGTAGGTCTGAACCATACCAACTTGGTTGCCACCGTGTTATGTTACAATGCTTCGCCAAAGTAGACGTGGATTGGGAGTGTTATCACCTTAAGATGTGAGTGACAAAGTAGTAACTAGGACCAACTTTAATGAACTACCTGGGTCGAAATTGGTTTGTATGGTGGCGAAGTACAGTGGGAGCATTCATGGGAATCCATGAGAGTGCACACTAGTGGTCCGTCCACCCAGGCTCAAAGGGATCAACCTTATTTTCATGTCTATATGCTTCCGTGTGCAGCCGCAAGCCAATATGGGGTCTGTCTTAGTTGAGTAGATGGTGTGACTTCTTCCGGGATAGGCTAGCAAATGTAGATGATGTAGGTGTACCAGCCTATCCGTGGGTTAGGGGAAATGCTTTCGAAAGACTATGACTCGATCTTCCGATCAAGGATGTGGTTGTGTCTTGTGGGGAAAAGTACACAACCTCTGCAGAGTTAAAATCTAATCGATTAGCCGTGTCCCCGTTCATGGACAACTTGAGCTTTTAGTAGTGGAAATGTAGGGAGATCTCATCACTCTTAACTAATCAACTGGGTACAAAATTTTGGAATGATTGAGATGGGCATCATCTCAGACTTATGATAATTGTAGAAGTAGATCAAATAATTTGATAGGGAAAACTAGCTTTACGCAAAACTAAACTTAGAGCTTTCCACCAGCCAAATTGCATGTACTATGTAGGCTCATTACGCTTTATGATGTGACTTGCCAATACATTCCATGTACTAACCTACACGGCTTCAACTTATTATGTTGCAGATTTATTCGACACCGAATAAGGTGCGATAGGTCGTTGTTCTGCACTCAGCTTGCACATGGAGTTGATGGACTCGTTACACTTATTGCTTCCGCGTGATTTTGTTTTACTTGGCCTTAGATCTAATTACTGTAATAAATACTCTCTGAGGATTCTCGATGTAATAAATGTGTGATTGAACTCTGTTGTAAATCCTCAAGTACTATCTGTGTTAGCATACCGATCCAGGGATGACGCTTAAGCATAGAGACTCCGATCCCTTGAGATCGGGTCGCTACAAGATGGTATCAGAGCACAGAGTTCTGGAACACAGAGGAGAAGTTGCATACAAGTTGGAACTACCAGAGGGTTTGTCAGGAGTTCATGATGTGTTTCATGTTTCCCAACTGAAGATGTGTCATGCAGAGATGGCAGATATTCCTTTGAGAGATATAGTGCCTCTAGAAGCAATTCAGTTGGATAACGACCTAACTTATGAGGAGAAGCCTGTTAAGATTCTTGAGACTGCCGAGAGGATCACTCGTACCAAGGTCATCAAGTTCTGCAAGGTTTAGTGGAGTCACCACACCGAGGAGGAAGCTACTTGAGAATGAGAAGAAGATCTCAAGCGTGACCATCCACACCTTTTTGCTGGCCAACCCAAATCTCGAGGACGAGATTCATCTTAAGGGGGGTGGGTTTGTAACATCCCAAATTTTCAATTCGGAATGTTTTACAATTATTAGTTAAGCTTCTATGCATTATGATTGAAATGAATGTGCCAGTTATATTTTCATCTTCTTTAGTTGACTCCTTTTCAACCGGCATTTGAGTTTACTCAATTACCTGACAAAATACTTTGATACAAAAGTATGAGAGGAGGTAACATGACACCCCAAAAGTCAGAAGAAAATAGTGCCAATTTATTTGAAAGTCAAATTTGGTTTTAATTTGGATTTTCTTTAAATAATGTTTTTATAAAGTTTTTATTTTGACTCTAAAGAAATGTACACGCTTTAGGATTTATTTTTTTGATTGTTTTGATATATAATACCTTATATTTTGTTTTCCGTCTTATTCTAACAAAAAAAGAAAAAAAGAAACACACGCACGCACCCAGGCCGGCCGAGCCAGCCACCAGGCTGCTCGCCCGAGCCAGCCCGGCCGAGCGAGGCGCTCGCCAGCGCAGCCCCAGCCTCCGCTCGATCCAGGAGCGAGCGCTCCACCCTAGCGCCGCCAGAGACAAAAGAACCATCGTCCCTAACCTCCCGCACGGGATAAGCCAGCATGTGCGCGTCCGCAACCGCCGGCCGAAGCTCTAGGGATAGAGCTTATCCCGCAGCCCCGACCCTTCTAGCCGCGCCTATAAGTAACCCTTGATGCCCTCTTTCCATTTAGCCAAGCCGCACCACCTCTCGCCACTCGTAGCCGCCGCCCCGTCCGTTAGCATCTCGCTGGAGCCGGAGCTTTCCGACGAAGATTCCAATGCCGATGAGCCGCCATGACCCTTTCTTCCTTGAGAAATCGAACCCCTAGTCCATTCGCATCTCCCTGACATATTTTGTGCCCCAAGGCCGCGCCGTAGCAGCTCCCCGTCCGACCTGCGCCGCCGGAGTTCGCCGGAGTAAAAGAGCTCGCCCAGCCCCATCCGGTCGTCGCCGGCGACCGCCGTCACCACCGCCCGAAAGCCCCTGACGAGCTGCACCTCTCCGACCACCTCGCCCACGTCGGAGCTCGCCGGAGCCGCCGCCCTGTCGTCATGTAGTTCCTGCCCGACGTCGTGCTCCTCTCTGTAAGCGCTTGCCTCCCTCGTTTAGTTAGATTAGAGTAGGGTTTTTTTTTAGATTTGAACCTGTAGATTAGATTAGGTTTTTTTATTAGACCGAAGAGGTACCGGTTAACCGCATTTTAACCTAAACCATGCGGTTTATTCAAACCGAACGTCGTTTTTTTTCTGTTAGTCTATCTGAACCGGGTGACTTACTTAGTTCGCGAACGTTCACCGCCTAGCCACCACAGCAAACGTAGTCGACCAACCAAGGCTGGCCGCATCGCGCTCTAGCCGCAAACGTTCACAATTTAGTATTTTCAGAAAATGTTCTTGTAGCATTTTTTTAGAATTGTTTCAAAACTTCAAACGGCCTTAACTTTTTAACCATAGGTCGAAATGAGATGAAACAAGAGGCTAAATTTTCGTCTTGAATAGCCCTAACCAGAAAACCCATAGTTGCAGATTTTGCAAGTTCAATTTTGAAATTATTTCAGATTTGAATTTAAATTTCATTAGGTCATATCTTTCAAACGGTATACCCGTTTGAAGTGATTCTTTTTGCACCGCATCACACGAACTAAATCCTTTGCCTTGAAATTTTGTCACTATATATTCTACACAATTATTTTCTGTTCATCATAATTTTACTAGAATAACTTGTAGGAAAACTAGTGCATGTCACGAATTTTTGAACATTATTTATACTTTGAAACTTTTCATGTTAATGACTTGTTTTAGATTTTAATTGGGTTTTGCAAATATTTTGTTGCATGTTGTATGAATGCTTGTTTATGTGTGTTTACTTACTTTGCGATATATTGTCCGGAGTGCAAAGCAGAGTACTACCATTCCCTAGAACTTCACTCCCAGCACGAAGGCAAGTTGCATTTTGACCATATCAGTTTTTACCTATGTTTTATTTTTTTGCACATAGTCCTTTGATGTAGGAGTGCATGGTAGGAGTTTACACTTGTTGGTTTTACTATCACCCGGTAGTTCATTTGAGGTAGGTCTGAACCGTACCAACTTTGTCGCCACCGTGTTATGTTACAATGCTTCGCCAAAGTAGTTGTCGATTGGGGAGTGTTATCACCTTAAGATGTGAGAGACAAAGTAGTAACTAGGACCACCTTTACTGAACTACCTGGGTGGAAATTGGTTTGTATGGTGGCAAAGTACAGTGGGAACATTCATGGGAATCCATGGGAGCGCACACTAGTTGTCCGTTCACCCAGGCTCAAATGGATCAACCTTATTTTCATGTCTATAAGCTTCCGTGTGCAGCCGCAAGCCAATATGGGCTCTGGCTTAGTTGAGTAGATGGTGTGACCTCTTCCGAGATAGGCTAGCAGATGTAGATGATGTAGGTGTACTGGCCTGTCCGTGGGTTAGGGGAAATTCTTTCGAAAGACTATGTCTCAATCTTCCGATCAAGGATGTGGTCGAGTCTTGTGGGGAAAAGTGCACAACCTCTGCAGAGTTATAATCTAATCGATTAGCCGTGTACCTGGTCATGGACAACTTGAGCTTTTAGTAGTGGAAATGTAGGGAGATCTCATCACTCTTAAATAATAACCTGGGTACAAAATTTTGGAATGATTGAGATGGGCATCATCTCAGACTTATGATAATTGTAGAAGTAGATCAAATAATTTTGATAGGGAAAAACTAGCTTTATGCAAAACTAAACTTAGAGCTTTCCACCAGCCAAATTGCATGTACTATTTAGGCTCATTACACTTTATGGCGTGACTTGCCAGTACATTCCATGTACTGACCTACACGGCTACAACTTATCATGTTGCAGATTTATCTGACGACGAATAAGGTGCGATAGGTCGTTGTTCTGCACTCAGCTTGCTCATGGAGTTGATGGACTCGTTACACTTATTACTTCCACATGATTTTTTTTACTTGGCCTTAGGCCACATTACTGTAATAAATACTCCTTGAGGATTCTCGATGTAATAAATGTGTGATTGAACTCTGTTGTAAATCCTCAAGTACTGTGTGTGTCAGCATACCAATCCAAGGATGACGCTTAAGCATAGAGACTCTGATCCCATGAGATCAGGTCGCTACAGGCAATTCCCAACTCCGCCAGATGAGTCGAATACCCAGTCATTCTGAGTATATGTTCACTGATAGACCCGTTCTCCTCCATTTTGCAAGCATAGAACTTATCGGAGGTCTCATGCCTATCGATCCGGGCATTCTTCTGAAAGATAAACTTCAACTCCTGGAACATCTCATATTCTCCATGATGTTCAAAACGTCTTTGAAGTCCCGGTTCTAAGCCATACAATATTGCACACTGAACTATCTAGTAATCTCCAGAACGTGCCTCCCAAGCGTTATTAATGTCTTCGGATGACATGTCTTCAGGTTGGTCACCAAGCGGTGCATCAAGGACAAATGATTTCTGGGAAGCCGTGAGGATAATCCTCAGATTACGGGCCCAGTCAACAAAGTTACTTCCATCAACTTAGCTTTCATCTTTCAACAAAGTAGGAGAAACCGACACCCGCCAGCCATCTTTGTGGAACGAAGTTACACGTCAGTTGATGGAACCGGTCTCGCGTAAGCGTATGAGTAATGTTGGTCCGGGCCGCTTCATCCAACAATACCGCTGAACCAAAACACGACCAAGGGAGGAAGCAATCTAAGCATCAACGCCCACATACTATTTGTGTTCTACTCGAGATCTCATCTTCACATAGACCTAGCTCATGATCCCACCATTGGGGAACGTTGCATGGGAAACAAAAAAATTCCTACGCACACGTAAGATCTATCCATGGTGATGAGCATCTACGAGAGGGAGAGTGGATCTACGTACCCTATTAGATCGCTAAGCGGGAAGCATTAAGAAACGGGGTATTCACCCTCCCACAGCCCATGTAGCCTCTTGGGTCGAAATAGCCCTCCCGATGGTCCCCCGGTACACTACCGGCACTCCCGGTACACTATCGATGAGCCCGAAACTTTTCCGGCGACTAAAACAGGACTTCCTATATATCAATCTTTACCTACGGACCATTCCGGAGCTCCTCGTATGTCCGGGATATCATCTGGGACTCCAAACAACCTTCGGTCACCACCATGCATAACTCTATACTACTGAAACGTCTCCAAACCTTAAGTGTGCAGACCCTACGGGTTCAATAACTATATAGACATGATCAAGACACCTCTACGGTCAATAACCAATAGCGGGACCTGGATGCCCATATTGGTTCCTACATATTCTATGAAGATCTTTATCGGTCAAACCTCTATATCAAGGATTCAGTTAATCCGATATGATGTTCCCTTTGTTCTTCGGTATGTTACTTGCCCGAGATTCGATCGTCGGTATCTGTATACCTAGTTCAACCTCGTTACTGGCAAGTCTCTTTACTCGTTCCGTAATACAAGATCCCGTGGCTAACACTTAGTCACATTGCTTGCAAGGATTAATGTGATGTTGTATTACCGAGTGGGCCCTGAGATACCTCTTCGTCACACGGAGTAACAAATCCCAGTCTTAATCCATGTCAACCCAATAGACACCCTCGGAGATACCTGTAATGCACCTTTATAGTCACCCAGTTACGTTGCCATGTTTGATACACACAAGGCACTCCTCCGGTGTCCGTGAGTTGCATGATCTCATGGTCATAGGAACATATACTTGACATGCAGAAAACTGTAGCAATAAACTAAGACGATCATATGCTACATTTATAGTTTGGGTCATGTCCATCACACCATTCTCCTAATGATGTGATCCCATTATCAAATGACATCTCATGTCAATGGCTAGGAAATGTTAACCATCTTTGATCAACAAGCTAGTCTACTAGAGGCATACTAGGGACAAAGTGTTGTCTACTTATCCACACATGTAATGTGTTTCCAATCAATACAATTATAGCATGGATAATAAACAATTATCATGAACAAGGAAATATAATAATAAACACTTTATTTGTTTCCTCTAGGGCATATTTCCAACATCTGAACCACATGTGATGACAAAGGAAGAGGAAATGGTTGGATGCTATTCAATAGGTCCTCTCACGTCAAAGGAAATAATTAGGTGTTGTTCAAGAAGTTCTATCATGTCACTTTTAGACCAAGAGAAGATAGAGTCCAAGTCTTTCACCTTCAGAACTCAAATTTGGACTACACCGACACACCTGTCTCAAAACGCCAACAACTTTTTCATCTGGACTCCAAATTGGGTGATTCATTTTTTGGTGGAAAGTAGATTTCATATGCGTTCTATCCCAGTTGGAATCACCTTAAAAGTCTTCTAGAGCGTGGATATATCGACGAAACAATATGACATTGCACCGGAATCCGAGTAAAACTACAAGTCCAAAGGTGTTGCATCACCTCTTCTTTGGCCCATGGGCCTTGTACGAACTAGGGTTGGTTTTAGGGTGTCTTGGGACGTCCTCCCATCTCCTTGGACGCCACCCCTTGCTCCTATATAAGTAGATCAATCTAGTAGCTTTTCCTTTGGGTTTTGTTGAGTTAAAAGTTAGCCATTGCAACTTCGTGTATTTCGTTTGTGTCCAACGACCAGACCAAGACCTCTTTCGAAACCCCACCCTTATCAATACTTCATATATATTCGCAATATTCAGACTGAATTATCGTATTCTTGCTTGTTCTTCGATTGCTTGCAGGAATAGACCTTCATGGTCAAGTTGATCCTGTTGCGGTGTGGTCAATAACCTCTTGGATATTGGTTTAGTGATTGCTAAGGCGCAACGTCATGCACATTCGTAGTCGGATCGTCAAAGTCGTCTCCACCAAATCGATAGTTATCATCTCATCAAAAGATCGGGACCCTCACCTCTATCAAGTCTGATATGAGTGTAGCCTTGTCCTTGGTTTTGACCACTATATCGTCCATATAAGCCTCCATATTTCTATACAACTGGGGCTCAAAACCAATCTAGACTGTTCTTGCAAAGGTAGAACCAGCGCTTTTCAACCCGAAATGCATACACAAAAAGCAGTACGTACCACATGGGGTGATAAACGCGGTCTTCTCTTCGTCTTCCTTTGTCACGCCCAAGATGCGATACTATCCTTATTTCAGCACGAGGGCCTCGACAGGGATAGAAGTGCACCTCGTCGTGTTGCAAGAATGGATATCATTACAAGTACATGTACAGAAGAGATGAGTATATGGAATTGGCTTACACTCGCCACAAGCTACATCAGAGTCACATCAATACAACAACATAGGAAAACATCATACAGAAGAGCAGGGTCTAACTACGGACGAAAACAAATGACAAAAATGACATCCATCCTTGCTATCCTAGGCTGCCGCCTGGAACCCATCCTAGATTGATGAAGAAGAAGAACTCCAAATCAAACAAGCAACGCGCTCATGTCAAAGCATCACATTACCTGTACCTGCAACTGTTGTTGTAGTAATCTGTGAGCCACAGGGACTCAACAAGCGACTAAGCATTTATTTAAGTGGCTAACTTACGAATACAAAAAATAATGTATGGTGGTCTACGCATAACGGACCTGAACTAGTGATGATCACTAACTGATCCTGAACACTTACCTACGTCAAACATAACCTCACCGTGTTCTCTCTCGGATAAGGACTCACGAGAAGAGACAGTCACAGTTACGCACACAGTTGGTATATTTTATTTGAGTTTACTTCAAGTTTGCTATGACCAGGTGTTAAACAAAGTATCCAAGTTTGCCACATAACCGCGGGCACGTCTTCTCGAAAAGATTTAACCCTGTAGGGGTGCTCCAACTCATCCATCACAAATTAGCCACGCGCCACAGAAATAACCTCAACCACGGATCTCGTGATCTACATAAGAAATTCCAAAGGAAATCCGACACCTCGAGATAGCCCGAAGAAGATCAGAGTTCCTCACGCAAGACATTCGAGAAAGGTAAAACAAATCCAACAAGGCCGCCCAACATACCGACAAAACCCGATAGGAGCCGCGTCTCTCATTCTCAGGGTACGACTGGATGGGCAAGACGTCGAGTTGGCTGAGACCCCGAGTGACCAGGGGGCGCCGAACATCGCCCGGTTTGGACCAACACTCATGAGAAGCACTGGCCCTGGTTTTTGATTAATCCATGGGGTGATCATGACCTATGCAAATTTTAGTTGTTATTAAGCAAATAGTACCAATGTTGGGCCTTGCTAGACAAGTTTTATCCTAAAACGAAGATCAAGGGGGTCCCCATAACAACCCCGAGCATGTTAGGAGCGCTCAATTATGGAACATAACACCGGTTCACAAGTAACTAGGGCGGCAAGAGTGGAACAAAACACCAATCAAAAGGCCAAGCCTTCCACCCTTTACCAAGTGTATAAGTGCATTAAATTAAATAGCAATAATATTGTGATAACAAAAGAAAGTCCATGTTGTCACATGGAAGCAATTGCACCTGCATCTTGAAACGCTATAAGAAGGCCGAGCAAGCGGTAACATAGCCAAACAAATGTTTGCTGGGAAGGTGGAGGGTTAGAGGCTTTCATGGCAATGTTGGGAGGCTTGACAAACAAGTGGTAGGTAGAAAGACATAACGATAAAAACGGGACAACTAGCATGGCAATGATAGTAGTGGTATCCAGGGAAATGTGTCATCTTGCCTGAGATCTGCACGGAAGAAGATCGAGTCCATGAAGAAGATGAGCCAACGTAGTCGAACGAATCCTCACATTCCGAACGCTTTCGGATCGCTATCGAGAAGAAGCAAACCGGAAACAAACAATCAACACAAGATACACCACAACATATGCATGACATGATGCACAAACAAATATGATGCATGTCCGGTTTAATAAGTAAGGCATGGCATGGCATGGCAAGAACAACAAAGAACTACTACACATTAAAGTGAAGCTCAATATGCAACGCGTTGCATATTGACGAAACTCCACGTTCGAATTATTTAGTTCACTCCCGTTAGGTACTCATCAATATTAAATGTTGTTTAACATGGGTGGTCATGGCATAAGGCGAAGATGGAATTGAGTGATTTAAATGGAGAGGGACAAACATACATATAACAAAATAATAACTCTTCATATTATGAGAAAGTGTTAATGTTGTTTAACATGGCAAACGGTGAAGCACAAACAACTACAACATCTAGGCATTTTAAATAAGGCCGGAAGAAATATATATTATTTCCGAAACAACCCCATATGCATATTATGAATTTGGTCCAGATCTGTCCTAACGCAATTTTAGAGTTGTTAAACAGCAAAACAAATGTCATGATGTGATTCTACACGCTTTTCTAGCCAACTTACATATGTGGAACATTTTTATCGGAGCTACGGTTAATGAGTTATGAAGGAAATCATTTTAGCATGCCATATGCAAACAATGCAAATAGCAAGGTTAAACATTTTAAACATGGTTGAAAGTTACAAATTATTAATCTACGCAAAATTCTAGTCAAAATTTTAATCCGATGCACGGAAGTGGAGTTATTAAATGCATGATCATTAAGGTCTTTTCTGCAAATCTGTAATTCTCTGGTTAATTAGCAAAATTCGCAGCAGGAAAAAAACCACAAATGGGCCTAATCTACAGTCTGGCCCGAACAGGACATAGCGCAGGATAGTAAAATGCACACGAGGCATGGAATAGGGTTGCGGAGGCGCCTCACCCATGGGTTGGGCCTGGGTGTTGCGGCTGGGCCAAAGGGGAGGCTGCTGGGCCATGGGCGAGGCCCACGAGGGCGCTGGCGCGGTCAACGACGCTGGGTTGCGCTCGTCCTCCTGATCCCGATCGGGGTGAGGGCACAGTGGCAGCGCCCTGCACGCCAGTGACGAGGCAGAGCTTCGGGGCGGCCTGGGACGGGGAGATCCGGCCGGCGGGCACCGGATCCGGCCGGCACCGGCGACCGGTGGCGGCGGCTGGGCATCCATGGCGCTGGGGACCTGCGGGAGAGAGAGGCTTGGGTGAGCTCAGGCATGGGGAGATAGAGGAGAGAAAAGGAGAAGGGGAGGAAGGAGAGGAGGAGAGGAAGAAGGTCCGACGGGCTCTGGCCGGAGTGGTCGCCGGCGCTGGCTCCGACGAGGACGGCTACAGGGGTCGGCTGAGGGAGCTGCGGGGTCGAGGCGCTCGGGCTCCATGGGAGGCTCGAGCGGCTGTGGGGCTATGTGGTCACCAAACACGTCCGAGTTGGCCGCCGGACATGTCCGGTAGGTGGGAATTTGGACGAATTTCAGCCTCTAGATTGCGATCCGAGGGCCGAAAACGGGCAGATGGTTGGTGTTGCGGGATCTGGAGTAGGAGGGCTAGTAGGTGGGGTTTTCTAGGGGTGTGGCTGCAATTTTACATGAGGGAAAACCTAGAGAGTGAAGGGCTCTCTCCACGAGGTGGTTTATATAGGAAATGGCACTAGGTGATGGTTGGGTCTCGTCCGTCGGATCGTGAACGGAGGGGGGGTTAAGTGGGCTGCAGTGGCCGTGTAGATGGTCTAGGTGGGGATGAGAGGGAAGTGTGGTGGCCCGTGACACTAGGTCTTTAAAACACCGTAAACGTCCAACGAATAAACCGATGACCGCACTGCTACGACTGATCGTTCGGGTACCAAACGAACTCAGAATGCGACGAAATTCGACAGGCGGTCTTCCTACAATATAACAAGACTGCACGCCAAGTTTCGACCCAATCCGAGAATATTTTAGCGCGCCTTAAAAATGGGTTTTTTTAACGATGTCGCGGACGCGTGCGTGTGTGGTTGGTCTCAATGGGCAATGGCAAGAACGGAGAAAACCGGCGACTACGAACGGATGCAAGTTTTTGGAAACGAGTGACGATGCTATGAAGATGATGCGAATGATGCAATGATGAATGCGACAAACAGACGAGAATGGAAATAAAAGGGGAATCTTCTGGAGCGTCGGTCCCGGGCTGTTACATCCTTGGCCAAAAAGATCTGATGATAACCGGAATAAGCATCGAGGAAAGACAATAAGTCGCAACAGGCAGTGGAGTCCACAATCTGGTCGATGCGCAGCAAGGGAAAAGGATCTTTGGGGCAGGCCTTGTTGATGTCTGTGAAATCAATGCATAGCCTCCACTTCCCATTCGCCTTGTGCACTACGACTGGATTGGCCAACCACGTAGGGTGGAGTACTCCTCTGATCAGGCCAGCTGCCTCTAACTTCTTGATTTCTTCGACAATAAACTATTGCCGCTCCAAAGCTTGCTTCCGAACTTTCTGCTTGATGGGCCGCGCATGTGGGCAGACAGCAAGGTGGTGCTTAATCACCTTCCTGGGAACACCGGGGATATCAAATGGTTGCCATGCAAACACATCGACATTCACCCACAGGAAGGCGACGAGCGCGCTTTCCTATTTGTCGTCAAGGGTGGAACTTATGGTGAAAGTTCCCCCCATGCCGTCTTCCTTGGCGGACACCTCTTGGTCTTTGGCGAGGCAACCTTGGAATTTTTGCTCTTGCCGGTGGATCTCTCTAGCACATCGTCAACAGTAGCGCAACACCCCAAGGAGGTGCGCTTGCCGGATTGTGCGCCAGAGGCCTTGCCAGTCTTCTTCCCCCCGGGAGCTTCAGCGGCAGGAGCAAGTGCCTTAGTAGCAGGTGTTGCGACCGTGCCCCGGTAGAGTTGGTCGGCACAGATAAGCTCGTTCTTCTTGTCGGAGTGGATGGTAATGACGCTCATCGGTCCGGGCATCTTCAGCACGTTGTAAGTGAAGTGCATGGCTTCCATGAACTTGGCCAGTGTCGGACGGCCGAGAATGCCGTTGTGTGGCAACGAGATCTTGACAACGTCAAAAATGATCTTCTCCATTCTGAAATTGATGTCTCTACCAAACGCCACCGATAGCGTGACCTTTCCTTTCGGCCGAGTTCTTCCCGAATTGACCCCTTGGAAAGCGCCTGTTGGATTGACATCTCCCTCAGGAATTTTCAACCTCTGAATGACATCGGGCGAGATAAGGTTTAGGCTGGCCCCACTATCGACTAACATCTTTGTCACCTTAAGGTTGAGGATTGTTGGCGAGAGCAACAACGACAGGCACCCGACCGCGGTTATGCGATCAGGGTGGTCCTCGGCGTCGAAGAAGATAGGAGTGTTGGACCATTTTAGAGGTTTCTGTGCGCGAATAGAGGGCTCTGCCGCATTAACCATGCATGCCCACTGTTTAAGTTAGCGGTGAGATGAATGTGACGAGGCTCCTCCTTCAATGCACATCATCTCTGTAGCCTTCTGAAACTCATGCTCACTAGACTCATCATCCTCTTCGACATCATCATCATCTCCTTCTTGCTTGTCGCGGCCATAGGCTAGCCGGTGTTTCTGTTGCTTGGGCTTGCCGTGGCGACCTCCTCGGCCAACACGCTTCTTGCCGGACCCGTCAGCACCATCCTGCCCCTTCTCCTTGTCGCGCCTTTCATATTCGGCCCTCTGCTTCTCGGCAAGCTGCTCAACCTGCTCGAAATCTTGGAGGTCGTGGCCTTTGGTGCGATGGATCTTGCAATACTGCTTGTCGGAGTCTTCTGTCTTGCCGGCCATTGCTAGGGCGTGGAAAGAGGTGCACCCGGCAACATCATTGCCGGGTTCGTCGACCTTGCCTTTCTTGGTGGTGCCGGGGTTGCCGGATGTCTCGACGACAAGCGCGGTCTTGCCCTTGCATTTCCTGTTCCGCCGCAAGCCCTTCTTCACCGAGGCAGTAGTATCCTCATCTTTGGAATCGACCTCTGCGCCGGCATCTTCGTCGGGGAGTCTTATCCCTTCTTCAGCCCGAGCGCACTTGTCTGCCAAAGCATAAAGCTCGGCGACGTCCTTGACTCTGTTCATCACCAGTTCTTCCCGCATCCTGCGGTTGCGCATGTTCAGATGGAACACGCTAATAACAGTGGTAGGGTGAATGTCTAGGATGTTGTGGTGCACGCGACTGAACCTCTAGATGTCCTTGCGTAGAGTTTTGCCGTCCTTCTGGGGGATGATGTGGAGATCGCTCTCCTGGCCAAGAGCTTGATGACCTTCGGTGAAGGCGCCAACGAACTCATGACACAGGTCCTCCCAGGAAGCGTTGGACCCCTCTGGCAAGTGCATCAGCCATTACCTGATGTTGGGCTTAAGCACTAATGGGAAGTAGTTGGTTAATATCTTGTCGTCACGGCCCCCGACAACCTGCACCGCAATGGTGTAGACGCTTAGGAACTCTGATGGATGGGTCTTGATGTCATACTTCTCCGGGACTTCTCGTTTGAATGTGCGGGAGTTGGGCCACTGGACTTGCTGCAGCTCATGGGTAAACACTGGATAGCCTACCTTGTAAGGTAGGCTGATAGGGTATCCCACCGCGGACTTGTCTACAGCAGGCCCCGCATGCTTGGCTGATTGGAGGCATGCTTCCTGCCACTGCTCGATCGCAGTGTGGGCGTGTTCTTTGCCACGTTCCCGAAGAACATGACGCTGATCACGGCGCGTCTGTGGGTTAGACGACGCGTTGAGTAACCATCATAGGCATCGGCCCGTCGGTTCGTCGACCAGCGATGCTGTCGCGGAGGAGAGTACGCCGAGGTCGCGCCGACTCCGGGCGCTTTGCCGCTGGTCTGGGGCGGCCCTGTGGGCCAAAGCTTATCTGTGAGGCTGAGTAGGCTCTGAATGGTGGCTCTCCACTCGTCGAGCTTATCTGCTATAGGAGGGAAGTTCAGGAGTAGCTACGCTCGTGCCATTGCTTCCTCTGTCGTGGATGGCAGTGAGCGGCGCGAGGAACGCGAGGTGCTCTGACTCCTAACCATGTTAGAAGGAGCATCGCCGCGGCCCTACGTCGGCATGCCACACTCACTTGCATGCTAGTCCTGCGCGTCTTGGGAATGATGCACAGGAGCTTTTCCGTGGGGACGCTGAGACCTGCGGGCACCGTGACGCGGCTCTCCAAGCGTGTCCTGAGAAGGTCGCGGCGTAGGCGCCTGCGTGGGTGCCCTAGAAGACAATCTTCCGCCCCCGGAGTTCACCATACCACCCGCAGGTGGTACTGCTCCGTCCTGAGACCCAGGGGCACAGGGGTTCCCACCGTCGCCATGGGCGTCTTCGCGGCGAGCGTCGCCACTTGCTTGGTCTTGGTCACCGGAGCGTCACGGAAGTTCCGAACCTCCGCCTCCCCTACCCCACCCGTGTCCACACCGTCCCCTGTCTACGCAGATACAGGGATGGCGGACGCGGATGGGCCAACTACTGTCAGGCCCCTCTTCTTGGGGACCCTGGCGATGATGAAGTTGGGGCGCGGATTACCAGAATGGGTTCCCACCACTCAAGCGCCCCCCTACCTGGCGTGCCAAAGATGTCGTGGGAATGAACACCTATGGGACCACGGGGATCCCTTTCGGTTCGGTGGGGAGGGCGAGCTCGCGCAAAGAGCCAGTCTGGTAAGCGGCGCACGAGGAGTCTATTTACCCAGGTTCGGGCCGCATGGATGCGTAAAACCCTACTCCTGCTTGGTTGTGTTGATTGTGTTCTAGGGTTCCAGCTACATGAGCGCCATGAACGGCTGCTATGTGAGCTAGCTAATCCCTAATCGTCTAACTGCCTGACTGTCCAATAGATCAACTGTCTAAACTACCAACTGTCTAACCTCCTCTCTGTAACGCCCTGGGCCTCCTTTTATACCTAAGGGGAATCCCAACAGTGGCTTACAGTGTGCACATGGGATGCACAGTGCTATCGTACCTAACCCTGACGGGGTAGGACAAGAGCATTAAATGCACCATCAGGCGCCTTAGTCCGTCAGTGGGATGGGATGGGGGGTCGTCCCATCTGCGCCGCTTAGCTCCCTCCAACTTCGACGCCGTGACATGCGTCCAAGTGAATCGACACCTGGCCTGTGCACTGGCGGTGTTTGCCGGGGTCTTGTCTTGCTGGGACCTTGCCTTTCAGAGGGCCTGGAGGCTCTAAAGCCCTCTTGGCAAGGTCTTGCCGGTACTTTGGGTCTTGTGTGCTGGTTCTTGGCAAGTCTTTGCTGGGCCTTGCCGCTGGGGCGGCTACTACTGCCCGTGCATGAGTAAAGGGGCACTAGATGGCCCAAAAACTCTAGTGCACCGACACCTTGTGTCGAATCAATAAATTTGGGTTGAATACTCTACCCTCAAAAACTGTTGCGATCCCCTATACTTGTGGGTTATCAAGACCTTTTTCTGGCACCTTTGCCGGGGAGAATAGCTCTATTCTCTGAGTCACTTGGGATTTATATCTGTTGATCACTATGAAGAAACTAAAAGATCCAAAAACCAAGATCTATCACTCTACTACAAGGGGAGGTAAGGAACTGCCATCTAGCTCTGCACTTGATTCACCTTCGGTTATGAGTAAGTTTGCGACACCACCACCTGCTAGTAATTCTGATATGTCGCAAGTAATTGATGATGCCACTTCTGCTATGCATGATGCTTATGATGATACTTTGCTTGATAATACGGTGCCACTAGGTGAATTTCTTGATGAACAAATTCTAGAGCCAATGCTAGAAATTATGATACTTCTAAAATTGATGAAATTATTGAAACTGGGCACTTTGAGACACCTACTAGACCTAGCTCTCCTAGATATGAATTGCCTGATATTCCCGAGGGTTATGTTACGGAAGGAGAGGTATCTAGGGACTTTCTTGATTTTAAGGATAGAGATGATCTTAAGCAATTGCTATGCAAGTGGAAAGAAAAATCTTTGAATTCTAGAATGAAATATGATCCTAAATTTGCTACTTCATCTACCTTTGTTACTAATAAGGATTATGAATTCTCTATTGATCCTGAGTTAATTACCTTGGTTGAATCTGATCCTTTCCATGGCTACGAATCTGAAACTGTTGTGGCACATCTTACTAAATTGAATGATATAGCCACCCTGTTTACTCATGAGGAAAAAATTCGTTACTACTATATCCTTAAGTTGTTTCATTTCTCATTAAAGGGTTATGCTAAGATATGGTTTAATTCTCTTGCCCCTGGTTGTGTGCGTAGTCCCTAGGATATGATATATCACTTTCCTAAAAAATATTCCCCCCCATAAGAAACAAGTTGCCTTGCAGGAATTTTTTAACTTTGTGCAAGTTGAAGAAGAGAGTCTCCCACAAGCTTGGGGGAGGCTTCTCCAATTACTAAATGCTTTGCCTGATCATCCTCTCAAGAAAAGTGAAATACTTGATATCTTTTATAATGGACTAACCGATGCTTCTAGGGACCACCTAGATAGTTGTGTCGGTTGTGTTTTCAGGGAACGAACTGTTGAACAAGCTGAAATACTATTGAATAATATATTTAGCAATGATAATGATTGGACTATTCCCGAACCACCTCTGAAGCAAACTCCAAAGAAAAGAGGCATTCTATTTCTCAGTCCTGAAGATATGCAAGAGGCAAAGAAATCTATGGAAGAAAAAGGTTTAAAGCTGAAGATGTTAAGAATCTACAACATATTGAAGAAATACATGGTCTTGATAACCCGACACAGGCACTAGAGGTAAATTCTCTTCATAGATTTGATTAAAGCGATACTCCTTATAATAAGTCTGCTAGCCAATGCTTGGATGAATTTGATAATTTTGTTATTAAGCAAGAAAATTTTAATGCTTATGTTAGTAGACAATTGAAACATAATGCTTTCATGCTAGATCGCTTAGGTGATTATATGAGTAGAACTATCAATGATCTTAAACTTATTAGTAAACATGCTTCCATGGTAACTACTCAAGTAGAACAAGTACTTAAGGCATAGAATGATTTGCTTAATGAGCTGAATAGTAAGAACAATGATCATTATGTTAAAGTTGTGACTGGAGGTGGAAGAATGACTCAGGAACCTTTGTATCCTGAGGGCCATCCTAAGAGAATTGAGCAAGATTCTCAAAGGAGTAATACTGATGCACCTAGTCATTCCAATAATAAGAGGAATAAGGATCATGATAGAACCTTGCATGCTGCTAGTGAACCTGTTATAAATACACATGAAAACCCAAATGATATTTCTGTTTCTGATGTTGAGACACAATCTGGTGATGAAGATGAGCCTAGTGATAATATTAATGATGATGTTCATGTTGATGCTCAACCTAGTAATGATAATGATGTGGAGATTGAACTTGTTGTTGATCTTGATAACCCACAACCTAAGAATAAAAGATATGACAAAAGAGATTTTATTGCTAGGAAGCATGGTAAAGAAAGAGAACCATGGGTTCAGAAACCCATGCCCTTGCTTCCTAAACCATCCAAGAAAAAGGATGAAGAGGATTTTGAGCGCTTTGTTGAGATGCTTAGACCTTTCTTTTTGCGTATGCACTTGATTGATATTCTGATAATGTCTCCTTATGATAAGTATATGAAAGATATTGTGACTAATAAAAGAAAGATACCAGAAGCTGAGATTTCCATCATGCTTGCTAATTATACTTTTAAGGGTGGAGTACCAAAGAAATTAGGAGATCCAGGAATACCAACTATACCATGCTCTATAAAAGGGAATTATGTTAAAACTGCTTTATGTGATTTGGGAGCTAGTGTTAGTGTTATGCCTTTCTCTTTATATCGTAGACTTGATTTGAATAAATTGACACCTACTGAAATCTATTTGCAAATGGCTGATAAATCAACTGCTCTATGTATCAGTATTTTTGAGGATGTACCTGTCGTAGTTTCAAATGCTACTATCTTAACGGACTTTGTTATTCTTGATATTCCTAAGGACGACAGTATGTCGATCATCCTTGGTAGACCCTTTTTGAATACTGCAGGGGCGATTATTGATTGCAACAAGGGCAATGTCACTTTTCATATTAATGGTAATGAGCATACGGTACACTTTCCGAACAAACAACCTCAAGTTCACAGTATCAACTCTATTGAAAAAATTATAACGATCATTATTGGCGACTTTGAGTTCCCTCTTCCTACTGTCAAGAAGAAATATGATATACTTATAGTTGGGGACATGCGTATCCCCATTGAGGTAACTTAGTGTTATTCGAAAATTCTTCGGTTTCATGTTATTCGAAAGAAGTTTGTTAATAAGACTTGATCAACCTTATTGATGGATTCCTTTTGATGAGCAAAAGATGGATGAATTTAGAAAGCACAACTTCCTGTACCCAACTTTTACTTTCTATTAGCTAGATGAAACTAAGTAAAAATTCTATTATTTTTCTATTTTCTGAGTTTCTCGTGCAATAAAAAAGTGACCCGAAAATAAAAGTTCTTCAAATGTCCTGAAAATGGAGTATGATTTTTTCTGGAATATTTAAAAATATTTGGCACTAAACACACTGCAGGGGGCTGCACCAGTGGGCCACAAGCCCACAAGGCGCGGCCACCCCCGGGCCATGCCTAGCAGGCTTGTGGGTCCCACGTGCCCCCCTTTACTTATTCCAGCACCCATCCACTTCATCTTCCTCCAGAAAAAAATGCCACCATTGCTCAAACCCGTGTTCTATCTCATTTTGCTACCATTTTCGATCTCCTTGTGCAAAGCTTCATTTGAAAAACTGTTTTGGGAGATTCTTCTTCGGTATCTGACTCCTCCAATGGTCAGTTTTTATTCTAGTACTTTCTATATTCCAATTTTTTTGCTACTAAGGTGACCTTGTTCTTGATCTTGCATGTCGAATTTATATGCTCCCAAGTAGTTTTGATGCATAATATATCCTCTAGGCACTTATGGGAGTAGTTGCTATGAGTTTTGTTGAGTTTTGTTCCCTTTTATTCTCGGTCACTAAAAATTTCAGAATTTTTCAGAGTAAGACATGTTGAGGAGATTATTAAGAGGCTCTTCCAGCCAGAGTTCTAAGGAAGATGAAAATGAGATGAGGGAGAAACTCAAGTATAATCTTCCTCGTCTCGTAGAAGTTCGACCATGTGAATGGCCGTGTGACACATTCTTGAGGGCGGCCGGAATTTATGAAGATTTCTATTATTTGGCCGAGAATGCAGGCATCACCGACTTCCTCAATGATAAGTGTGACCAGTACCTCTTGCTCACGAATACCTTTGTGCAAAAATTTCACTTTCATTCTAGAGAAGACCCTCCTATAGTAGAATTTCACTTATATGATGGGCCTAAGAAAATGAACCCTTATGATTTTTGCAAAGTTTGAAAAATACCCTATGAGGTCAGCCTCAGGGAACCACGTCCTCGAGACATGGAAGATTTTATTGCCGTAGTCACTGCAGGGGAAGAGAGAGGTGTGTCAAAGGCAAGAGCAGCTAGTTTACATTTTCCTATGCTATGCTATTATTCATTATTTGCGGGAAGATGTTTAGTTGGTCGTTGGGAGAGTGGAAGTCTTAGTTCCCCTGACCTCGCCATTCTGCGCCATGCTTTATTTGCTGATATAACCTTTAGTCTGGGCGCTATGGTGGCCCAACGGTTTGAACACCAACCGTTTGAAGGGGCCCATATTTAGAGGTATCTATGCATCTCATTTAGCCAAACATTTTGAGATACCCATTAGGCTTAACGAGAGAGATGAGATGCTGCTACCCTCGAAGTTTTTAGATTATGAACGCATGGTAGCACACTATGTTATTAAGAAAAATGATGATAGGAGGCTGCTTTACAATTTAGTTTTTAGCCAGGGTACTTGTGAAATTATTACTTTTCCTGCTTCTTCTTTGTTCAATATTCGCTCAGGTAAGTACACCATTATGCTCGGAGACATTTACAGATATTGGGGTTTGACGCAACCCCCCGCTCCAGAGCCGGCACCAGCCCTTGATCCGTACCCAGAGCCAGTTTTTCAGTGGGTGCCGCAGGAGTTCGCTAACCAATGGAACATTGAGGACGCTCCTGAGTATCCGGGAGACAGATCTTTCCAGCCATGTCCCTAGACCAACTTAGTCCTAAAGCCTAAGCTTGGGGAAGTACATATTTCTCACCGACTTTACATTCATGTTCACACACTTATTCTTAAGCAGTCGGTGTTCATACTTTTTCACTGTACTATCCATGGTAGTTTATTTCCTTGTTTCGCTTTATTCTTGTGTGGTTAATTAACTTTGAGAAAAATACAAATATTAGTTCTAGATTTATTTTCTAGTTGCTTAGTTGTAGCATTAAAAAGAAAACCCAAAAAGTTTTTCGTTCTTCTTTTGTTTGTTGGGAGCTTTCCCGTGTAAATAGTTTTTCTCATTCATGTTTTGATTTTTCTTTCTTTGGGTCGTAAGGAGAAGACCACAATGAAAATGTTGAGTGGCTCTCATATACATTATTGTTTACCTATTAGAGAGCCCACATTACCTTGTCTTCTCCTTTGAGTTATTGTTTGCAAATTCCAGCTTAGTCCAATGCACATGCACTCTTATTATTATCCACACTGTTCGGTCATGCAAGTGAAAGCCAATAATGATGATAGTTGATGAAAATATTTAGATGGAGAATAGCTGGAATGAACTCGACCTATCTTGCTTTTGTAAATATGATTAGCTCATCATTCCAAATTCAGTTCATTATGGGTGAAACGTATTTGCAATGAAAATTAGAGATTATAGTTACTTATGCCATGCTTAATTAGCTAAGAGTGGATAATGGTTTGTTTTGGGTGCCAACATACATATTAAAATGGTTGTGATGTGGTATGATGGGATGGTATCCTCCTCTGAACAATTCAAGTGGCTCGACTTGGCACATGTTCATGCATGTAGTTGAAACAAAATCAACATAGCATCTACGATATTTATATTCGTAGTGATTTATATCCTACTATGCTGGTATTCAATGTTGGTTAATCTCAAACCATGTTGATGATTGTGTCACTCTCTAGTTGATCGCTCCCCAGTCTTTTGCTAGCTTTTACTTGTACTAAGCGGGAATACTGCTTGTGCATCCATTCCCTCAAACCCAAAGTTGTTCCATATGAGTCCACCATACCAACCTATATGCGGTATTTACCAGCCGTTCCAAGTAAATTTGCATATGCCAAACTCTAAACCTTCAAATAAACATTCTGTTTTGTATGCCCAAATCGCTCATGTGGCGATTGGGGGCTGTCAGTATCTTGCTAGGTGGCTTCTTCTCACGATATGTGTTAATTCACTATCATTCACAAGAAAGTGGCTGGTAATCAGGATGCCCAGTTCCATGCTTGAAATAAAAGAAAAATATAATTACACAAAACTCCTCCAAGACTGTGTTTGTGTGGACGGTACCCTTGGATTAGGATCGCCGTGGAGTGTGATTGATTGGTGGAGGGGGAGTAAAAACCTTATCATTCTGTTTGGGAACCACCTATAATGTATCTAGCATGGAAGATATTGAAAACCTTTTGGTCATTATGTGAGCAATGAAAGCATACCGCTCAAAAATAATTATTCATCTCTGTTTTAAAAAATCGAGCTCTGGCACCTCTACAAATCAATGGTTCCCTCTACGAAGGGCCTTTCCATTTACTTTATTGTTGAGTCATCATCTTCTTATAAAAGTCACCAGTTAGAGAGCACCACCATCATTTGCGTGCTTTGCTGTTAATTGATATTGAGTATGAGCATGACCGGATCTCTTTCACCGTGAATTACAATGTCCAGTCAGTTCTTATTCTTTAGAGGTGCTCTGCATTTATGTTTTGCGGTCCCAGAAAGGGCTAGCGAGATACCATTTTGTCATATTGTATCATGATTGTTTTGAAAAAGTGTTTTCATTCGAGATATATTATTATTGCTCGCTAGTTGATTATGTCATTGATATGAGTACATGTGACACCTAAATGTTATTGTGAACGTGGTTAGTCTATGATCTTTGCTGAAAATCTGAACATCAGTTAGACATATTTACAACAACAAGAACAAACAGAGTTTGTAAAACTTTTCCTTTATCACTTTTAGTTTATGAACTGAATTGCTTGAGGACAAACAATGGGTTAAGATTGGGGGAGTTGATACGTCTCCATCGTATCCACTTTTCCAAACTCTTTTGCCCTTGTTTTGGACTCTAATTTGCATGATTTGAATGGAACTAACCCGGACGGACGCTATTTTCAACAGAATTGCCTTGGTGTTATTTTTGTGCATAAATTAAAGTTCTCGGATTGTCCTGAAAATTTACGGAGAATATTTTTGGATTTAATAAAAAATACTGGCGCAAGAATCAACTAGAGGGGGGCCACCTCCACGCCACAAGCCTACTAGGCTCGGCCACCCCCCTGGCCGCGCGTAGCAGGCTTGTGGGGCCCGTATGGCTCCTCCGACCTCATCTCTAGCTCCATATAACCCTATTTGCAGAGAAAAAATCAAGCAGAAGAGTTCATCGCGTTTTACGATACGGAGCCGCCGCCACCTCCTGTTCTTCCTCGGGAGAACAGATCTGGAGTCCGTTTTGGGCTCCGGAGAGGGGATATCGACGCCATCGTCATCACCAACCATCCTTCATCACCAATTCCATGATGATCTCCGTCGTTAGTGATTAATCCCATCGTAGGCTTGCTAAACTGATGGGTTGGATGAGATTTATCATGTAATTGAGTTAGTTTTGTTAGGGTTTGATCTCTAGTATCCACTATGTTCTGAGAATGATGTTGCTATGACTTTGCTATGCTTAATGCTTGTCACTAGGGCCCGAGTGCCATGATTTCAGATCTGAACCTATTATGTTTTCATGAATATATATTTGTTCTTGATCCTATCTTGCAAGTTGTAGACACCTATTATGAGTTATGATCCGCATCCCCTAGGGTGACAATAACTGGGGTTCTTTCCGGTGATTACCGTAGTTTGAGGAGTTCATGTATTCACTAAGTGCTAATGCTTTGGTCCGGTTGTCTATTAAAAGGAGGCCTTAGTATCCCTTAGTTTCCATTAGGAACCCGCTGCCACAGGAGGGTGGGACAAAAGATGTCATGCATGTTCTTTTCCATAAGCATGTATGACTATATATGGAATACATGCCTACATTACATTGATGAATTGGAGCTAGTTCTGTGTCACCCTATGTTATAACTGTTGCATGATGAATGCCATCCAGCATAATCATCCATCACTGATCCATTTCCTAGGAGCTTGACACATATTGATCCTTCCTAAGTTACTTCTCCGTTGCTACTGTTACAATTACTACAAAACTGCTACTGTTAATTTTGCTACCGTTACCGTTACTTCCATACTACTTTGCTACGGAATACTTTGCTGCACATATTAAGTCTTACAGGTGTGGTTGAATTGACAACTCAGCTGCGAATACTCGAGAATATTCTTTGGCTCCCCTTGTGTCGAATCAATAAATTTGGGTTGGATACTCCACCCTCGAAAACTGTTGCGATCCCATATACTTGTGGGTTATCACTACGGCGAGCGTTACCGAAACCGTGAACGGAGGAGAAAACGATCTAGGGAGAGAGAGGGGTGCCAAGGGCTTCGTTTGTGCTCTTAGGGTGCCCCCTCCCCCCTATATATAGGTGGAGGGGCATGGAGATCAGCCCCTCCAAGACCTAGGGCGCAGCCAAGGGGGGGGAGTTGGACTCCTAGTCCAATTCCCTCCCTTTCCATAAACAGGTGGACTTTCCACCTCTCCCAAGCCACATGGGCCATCAAGGACTTGTGCGCCTGGCCCAATAAGGCCAGGGCGCCTCCCCTCAGCCCATGCAAACCCTTGGGACATGGTGGAAGCCTTGGTGTACTTCCGGACTCCTCCAGAAGTTTTCTGGAACCTTCTAGAAGCTTCCCGATACAATACTGGAAAAACCCGAAACTTTTCTAGTAGCCAAAATATGACTTCCCATATATAATTCTTTACCTCCAGACCATGCTGGAACTCCTCATGACGTTCAGGATCTCATCCGGGACTTCGAACTACCTTCGTTCACCAACATACATAACTCAACAATACCAAATCGTCAATGAACGTTAAGTGTGCAGACCCTGCCGGTTCGAGAACTATGTAGACATGACCGAGACAACTCTACGATCAATAACCAATAGCGGGACCTGGATGCCCATATTGGTTCCTACATATCCTTCGAAGAACTTTATCGGTCGAACCACGATGTCAAGGATTCAGACAATCTCGTATGTAGTTCCCTTTGTCCATCGGTATGTTACTTGCCCAAGATTCGGTCGTTGTTATCTCCATACCTAGTTCAATCTCATTACCTACAAGTCTCTTTACTCGTTCTGTAACACAAGATCCCGTGACTAACTCCTTAGTCACATTTCTTGCAAGCTTCTTGTGATGTTGTGTTACCGACTGGGCCCAGAGATACCTCTCCGTCATACGGAGTGAAAAAAACCGTTTTGATCCATGCCATCCCAACAGACACCCTCGGAGATACCTTTAGAGAACCTTTATAGTCACCCAGATACATTGTGACATTTAATACACACAAGGCAATCCTATGGTGTTAGGGAGTTGTTTGATCTCATGGTCGTAGGAACGTACACTTGACATGGATAAAGCAGTAGCAACAAACTAACACGATCATATGCTATGCTTACGGTTGGGTCTTGTCCATCACATTATTCTCCTAATGATGTGATCCCTTTATCACATGACAACTCATGTCTATGGTCAGGAAACCATGACCATCTCTGATTAACGAACTAGTATAGTAGAGGCTTACTAGGGACATGGTGTTGTCTATATATCCACACATGTATCTGAGTTCTTGATCAATACAATTCTAGCATGGATAATAAATGATTATCATCAGCAAGGAAATATGATAATAACTAATTTATTATTGCCTCTAGGGCATATTTCCAATAGCGGACCCATAGCCTTTACTAGTATATGATTCAGTTGATGACTACGTCTCACGAGTCATGTGCACGGAGATGCTAAACTTATAGTATGGACTCGGGGATTGAGATCACAGAGTCGGACAGACCCACTTTGAGACACAGCAAGATAATGTCATATGTTAGTTTCAAGTACAATGTATATGCCATGTCCTAGACTTGAGGTCATCGCATGTTCTCGGGATGAGGATCGACTTACTTAGGGTCTATCAAACGCTACTCCGTAACTGGGTAGTTATAAAGGTAGCTTTCAGCTGATTCGTGAGACATGGCGTGAGACATGGTTAACCAAGATGTTCTTTGCCCCTTAGTAAGGATAGATACTCTCTAGGCCCTCTCGTGTGATCAAATTCAGAAAGCATGGCCATGCGACATGGGTTAAGTGTTAACCCAGTTCGGGAATCTACATCACGATTTCAAGAAGAGATGTTGAGCTACCACAAGGGTGATAAGTACTCGCCTTGAGATCTACAACCTATATCATGAGGCAAAAGCAATTTTGTATATGACACATTGTCGAGGTTCGTCTAACGACTTTGCGCACACATGGGAGTTGGCACGTTCTACCAGGTGCCATTACCGACTATCGACTCGGGTCGTGTCCATGTGTACATGAACCTATAGGGTCGCATACTTATGGGATTGCAACCCATTCAGATTGGATCCAAATGGAAGTTAGGCCTGGAATTGTCATGGGCCTCAAGTGTTGAGCCCACCTTGAAGGTATATATAAAGGGGAGTGGGTGCACCTTCCAGGGTTGATCTTTTTCATCCTGCCGACAGCCACTACCACTCCCCACGCCACCATGTCGTGCGATCGGACCTAGCAGTGCACCGCCCGACACTGCCCCCGTACATGTGGATACCTTGGAGGCATCACATCTGCGGTGCTTGGATGAACCGTTCGAGGGATCCGCGAGAAGTTACTCATGGGAGATCACTGCTCGTGGGAGATGGGCTAAGGAGGAGACGAATCGGCTGATCGATTACACGCATCACCAACTCTATTTCCGTTGCAGTGACTGCGCGTCTAGTGGTAAACCCGATCCCATGATCTATTTCCAGCAGCATGTTCGTGGGTGTGCAGTAGAAAAAAATATTTGGCGCTAGCGTAGCGCATCGTGTGTTCCTATAGTGGTCTAAAAGCCTCCGCTGTGTGGTGATAGATTCAGTGATTTGCATATGAGATATGTAGTTCGGTTCAGGTGCGGGTCGATGAGATCGGCCGTACATGCCAGTGTTGACGGTTGGTTTCGTGATCTTGTTTCCGTGATCGTGATGCTGAGGTCGTGACATGAATTACCCCTACCGTTCGGTTTCCACCATCAGGGTAGACAATGGAACATGAATCCAGATGCAACACGTGAACATCAATGAGATTGATCGAACCGAAGTAAAGATCGACACCGTGGAAATGTGATTTCTGCAGTGCTGAAACCTGTTGGAGGCGTCACAGCAAAACGAGCATAACTTTTGCATACAAACTCCGTTTCGCTCCACGACCTATCAAACTGACCAGCATGAAAAGATGCATTTGACCGTCAACTGCTTTGCCGCTTTCAGTGATATTTTCGAGGTCAAAATCCTGTTATAAAATAGATTTTTGGACGGTTTTATTTTCGGCGGTAGAATGTCTGACTTGTTTTTGCGGGGAATGCTTGTGATTTGGTATAGCCCATGAATGTTGCTTGTAAATTGTTAAATCATGACCAGCATGTCATGAGTGCGGCAAGCGTCTAGAGCCATATGTTTGTTCCATTATTGTATTAATGACCTACGTGTCCACATGAGATGCCTTGTAATGTAATGTACTCTCATAGCTATTAGTTTGTAATACCATAGTATCTTATGTAACACTTAGGCGGTTGACACCATGTGTGGAGATGGAGATCACCACAAGGGAAACCATGCATGGAGATGGAGATCGCCATGGGTATGCAGAGCACGTGGAGATGGATATCCCCATGCGTTGATAAAAGGGGCTATACCATATCACACATGCAGTATGAAATTTTATCCCTTTTATGTGCCCTTGTTTTGCAAGATAGATGATTTAAGTAGTGTGATCCCTCAAACAATGTCAAGTAAAATTACCTCCCCAATTGCTGCACCATCACATGTTAAGTATGTTTAGTGGCGGGCCTATAAAATTAGGGTGCTGCTAATTCTCCTTAACGTGGTGTGATTGTGTTGGACACTTACGAGCGAAGCATTGGTTAACTTGTAATGGATATCAAAACAGTTTTGGGTCTCAAGGCATAAGAGTTGGCGTGGCATGAGATGTCCCTGACAAACAAGAGTCGTATAGAGATACGATTAGCAATTGTTGCTTACCAAGTGATGTAGTCTTCTAGCAGTTATGCAAAAGCTCACTAGTTGACATGTGGATCTTGGATCTTGAATCACTAAGAATCGACAGAGGGATGTTGATTTTAGTGGGAGTAATGTTCTTATTAAAATGTTTAATTTGAATTACTCTTTATGAATACATGTCTTAGTGTTTCTCACATTTCTCTTGTAGATCAATGGCATCACCTGCTCAACCCAATTTTTCATTGAAATCAATCCTAGAAAAGGATGAACTGAATGGAACAAACTTTACCACCTAGTATAGAAATCTGAGAATTGTTCCCAGGCATGATAAAAAGGAACATGTTCTAGAGGAACCCCTTCGAGAGGAACCTGCTGAGAATGCTAATGCCACAGCCAGGAATGCCCACCAGAAACTCGTTGATGAGTCAAACGAGATCAGTTGTCTCATGTTGGCTCCTATGGAGCCCGATCTGCAGCAGCATTCCAAAAAACATTGAGGCTTTCGATAAGATCGAGAACCTCAAGAGCATGTTTCAGATGCAGGCAAGGACCAAAAGGTTCAACGTCTGGCGATCCTTCATGGAGTGTAAGCTGAAAGAGGGTGATCCACTAAGCCCGCATGTGATCAAGATGATCAGATACATGCAAGCTTTGGATCGGCTAGGCTTCTCACTGGGGGACGAATTATCCACGGATACAATTCTGGCTTCTTTTCAGACTAGCTATGGGGCATTCATCTCGAACTTCCATATGCATGGCATGGAAAAGAAGCTCACTGAATTGCATGAGATTCTAAAAGTGGCAGAGCAAGATATCAAGAAAGGCACGCATCAAGTGTTGATGGTGCAGAACACGGCAAAGTTCAAGAAGAGCCGATCCAAGAAAAATACTAATGCAAAGGGCAAGGAAGCAACTCCTACTGTCACCTCCGCGCCCATGTCGGGACCAAACACGTGGACCGTTTGCTTTTAGTGCAAGGAAACTGGTCAGTGGAAGAGGAACTACAACAAGTGGCTTGCCCAGATAGGTAAGAAGACTGGAAGTGTGACTTCTTCTTCAGGTACACTTGTTGTATATGTTATAGACATTTTTATTGCAGATATTTCTAGTAGCTCTTGGGCATATGATACCGGATCGGTTGTTCACATATGCAACTCGATGTAGGGGCTAAGAAGGACTAGGAATGTCGCAAGAGGAGAAGTTAACATATGCGTCGGGAATAAAGGAAGAGTTGCTGCATTAGCCATCGGCACCATGCAACTTAATTTACCTTCAGGATTTGTAATGGAACTTGATAATTGTTATTATGTTCCTGCATTAAGTAGAAACATTATTTCAGCCTCATGTTTGATGAGGCAAGGTTATGAATTCAGTATTAAGGACAATGGTTGTTCTATTTACTTGAATAAAATGTTTTATGGCTTTGCGCCTGTTGTGAATGAGTTATTTATATTATATCTTGACGGTGAATCGGTCTATAACATAAATGTCAAGAGGCATAAGCCTAACGAGATAAATCCGACTTACATCTAGCATTGTCAACTAGGACACATTAGTCAAAAGCGCATGAAGAAGCTCCATGATGATGGAATTCTGACTTCATTTTATTTTGAATCATTTGAGACATGTGAGTCATGCCTACTCGGCAAGATGACTAAGACTCCTTCTGCAAAGAGTTGCGAGAGGGCGTCTGAGCTATTGGAACTTATACATAGTGGTGTATGTGGACCAATGAGCACGACAACTAGAGGTGGTTTCCAATACCTCGTGACTTTTACCGACGACTTTAGTAGATATGGATATGTCTAGTTGATGAGGCACAAGTCAGGATCTTTTGAAAAGTTCAAGGAGTTTAAGAATTAAGTGGAAAATCAAGTCGGCAAGACAATCAAGCTTCTACAATCTAATCATGGCGGTGAGTATATGGGTTAGGAGTTTGATGATCATCTGAAGAACCGTGAAATAGTTCCACAACTTACTCCTCTAGGTACGCCACAGAGAAATGGTGTGTCGGAACGGAGGAATTGAAGTATGTTAGACATGGTGTGATCGATCATGAGTCAGTTGGATTTACCCTTGTCATTTTGGGGATACGCTCTAGAAACCGCACCTTTCACACTAAAAAGGGTACCATCAAAGTCCGTAGATAAGACACCATATGAGATATGGACTGCAAAGAGTCATAGTTTGTCTTTTCTAAAGATTTGGGGTTGTGAAGCATATGTCAAAAGACTCCAAGTCGGACAAGTGCATATTCGTGGGATGTCCTAGGGAAACCTTGGTATATTACTTCTACAACCATGAAGAGGGCAAAGTGTTTGACGCTCGACATGGAGTTTTCCTTGGGAAAGAGTTCCTCAATTGGAAGGCTAGTGGGAGGTCGGTCCGACTTGAAGAAATTTGAGAGCCACACGGGGACGTTCAAACAGGTAATCCAATCACGCCGGAGTTAGTTAGGGAACCCGTAGTGGAATCGGCACCGGTTCCACATAGGTCGGAAAGGTTGCGCAATATGCATGACTGCAATGTGTTGTTCTTGGAGAAAAACAAACCGACCACGTATGCAGAAGCGATGGTGAGCCCTGATTCCGAGTTATGTCTTGAGGCCATGAGATCCGAATTAAATTCCATGGATGACAATCAGGTTTGGAACTTGGTTAATCCGCCACATGGCATTCGAGCCATTGAGTGCAAATGGATTTTTTTTTAAACTGATAAGGATGCAAATGTTACAGTCAATAATGCTCAACTTGTCGCTAAAGGTTATCGACAAGTTCAAGGAGTTTATTACGGTGAGACTTATTCACTAGTAGCAATGCCTAAATCAATTCAAATCATTCTTGCTATAGCTGCATATTTCGACTATGAGATATGGAAGATGGATGTCAAAACGGCTTTCCTTAATGGAAATTTAACTAAGGACGTGTATATGACACATGCCGATGGTATTGTTGATCCAAAGAATGCTGACATGGTATGCAAGCTTCAGAGATCCATTTATGGATTGAGGCAAGCATCTCAGAATTGGAACATTCATTTTAATGAAGCGGTCAAGGAGTCTGGCTTCATCAAGAATGACTATGATCATTGTGTATTCAAGAAGGTCAGTGGGAGCTGAGTTGCATGTCTGATCCTATATGTGGATGACGTATTGTTGATTGGAAATGATGTTAAAATGCTTGAATCTGTCAAGGACTCATTGAAAAATAGTTTTTCGATGAAAGACTTGGGAGAAGCAGCTTATATTTTGGGAATCAAGATCTATAGAGATAGATCGATAAGGCTTATTGGATTCAGACAAAGTACATATATTGACAAGGTATTGAAGTGGTTCAACATGCAAGATGCCAAGAAAGGATTCTTGCCCATGTCACATGGCATTAGTCTTAGCAAGACTCAGAGTCCTTCAACTCCTGATGAGTGAAGACACATGGATGGGATTATGTATGCTTCGGCTTTCGGGTCCATCATGTATGCTATGGTATGTACTCGTCCCGATGTTAGTTTTGCTCTAAGCATAGAAGGCAGATACCAGGCTAATCCAGGTGAGAGTCACTGGACACCGGTAAAGAATATTCTTAAATACTTGAGAAGGACAAAGGATATGTTCCTGGTTTATGGAGGTGAGGATAAGCTCGTTGTAAAGAGTTACACTGATGCTAGTTTCCAAACCGATAGGGATGACAGTCGATCACAATCTGGGTTTGTGTTCACTTTGAATAGAGGAGCAGTGAGCCAGAGGAGTGCCAAGAAAGATACGGTAGCTGATTCTACAACAGAGGCTGAGTACATTGCGGCTTCTAAAGCTGCAAAAGAAGGTGTCTGGGTGAAGAATTTTATTTATGATCTTGGAGTGGTTCAGGACTCGTCCAATCCGTAGGACCTCTATTGTGGTAATAGTGGTGCTATCGCACAAGTCAAGGAACCACAAAATCATCATAAAACACAACACATACTCAGGCGTTTTAACCTCATTTGTGACATTGTCAAGAGAGGCTATGTAAACATATGCAAGATACACACGGATGTAAATGTTGTTGATCTGTTAACGAAGCCTCTCCCGCACTCGAAGCATGAGATGCACATGAGGTCCATGGGCATACGATGCCTAGATAATTGATTCTAGTGCAAGTGGGAGACTGTTGGAGATATGCCCTAGAGGCAATCATGTGATGATTTCGTTTCCTATGTATTCATGAGTATTTTCTATTGTCCTTGAACATCATCAGTGATATGTATCAATAAGTATGTGACTTATTTGTGAGACTATATATAGTATGATGATTGTTCTAATAGTCCCTAGTTGTTAAGGTTATGCGGACACATAACCTTTACTAGTATACGATTCAGTTGATGACTATGTTTCACAAGTCATGTGCATGGAGATGCTAGACTGATAGTATGGACTTGGGGATTGAGATCACCGAGTCGGACAGACCCATTTTGAGATATAGCAAGATAATGTCATCCGTTAGTCTCAAGTACAATATATATGCCATGTCCTAGACCTGAGGTCATTGCATGTTCTCGGGATGAGGATCGACTTACTTAGGGTCTATCAAACACTACTTCTTAACTGGGTAGTTATAAAGGTAGCTTCCGGGTGAGACGTGAGACATGCCACGAGACATGGTTAACCAAGATGGGATTTGCCCCTCCGTGAGGAGAGATATTCTCTAGGCCCTCTCGTGTGATCAGATTCAGAAAGCATGGCCATGCGACATGGGTTAAGTGTTAACCTAGTTTGGGAATCTCCATCACGGTTTCGAGAAGAGATGTCGAGCTACCACAAGGGTGACACAAGTACTCGCCTTGAGCTCTACAACCTATATCATGAGGCAAAAGGAATGTTGTATATGATACATTGTCGAGGCTTGTCTAACAACTTTGTGCACACATGGGAGTTGGCACGTTTTGCTAGGAGCTGCTACCGACTATCGACTTGGGTTGTGTCCATGTGTACGTGAACATATAGGGTCGTACACTTAAGGGATTGCAGCCCATTCGGTTTGGATCCGAATGGAAATTAGGACTAGGATCGTCATGGGCCTCTAGTGTTGATCCCACCTGGGAGGTCTATAAAAAGGGGAGTGGGCGCACCTTTCAGGGTTGATCTTTTTCATCCCGCCAATAGCCACTGCCACTCCCCACGCCACCATGTCGTGCGATCGGACCTAGCAGTCTGCCGCCTGATGCTGCCCCGTACGTGAGGATACATTGGAGGCATTGCTTCTACGATGCTTGGACGAACCGTTCGAGGGATCCGCGAGGAGCTATTCATGGGAGATCGGCTAAGGAGGAGACGAATCGGTTGATCGACTACACGCATCACCAACTCTACTTCTACTGCGGTGACTACGCATCTAGTGGTAAACCCGATCCCGTGATCTATTTCGAGCAGCATGTTCTTGGGTACGCGGTAGAAAAAATTATTTGGCGGTAGCGTAGGGCACCACGTGTTCCTATAGAATTGACAACTCAACTGCTAATACTCGCAAATATTCTTTGGCTCCCATTGTATAGAATCTATAAATTTGGGTTGAATACTCTACCCTCGAAAACTATTGCGATCCCCTATACTTGTGGATTATCAAGACCTTTTTCTAGCGCTGTTGCCGGGGAGCGTAGCTATTGTCACTTGGGATTTGTATCAATTTATCACTATGAAGAATATGAAGGATACAAGAACCAAGATCGTTCCCTCTAAGATGACGGGAGTTACAGATTTGCCATCACACTCTGCACTTGACTCACCTTTTGTTATAAGTGAACTTGCAACACCACCACATGCTATTAATCCTGATACGTCGTAAGTGATTGATGATGATACTTCTGCTATGAATGATGCTTATTATGATGCTAGTACATTGCTTGATGATATTGTGCCACTAGGTGAATTACTTGATGAATAAATTTCTAGAGCTAAAGAGAACGAAATTACTAAAACTCATGAAACTATTGAAACTGATGAAGTCTTTGAAACTTAGAATTATTGAACACCTATTAGATCTAGCTATCCTAGATTTGAAATGCCTAAGATACCTGAGGGTTATGTTATGGATGGAGAAGTACCTAGAGACATTCTTGCTTGTAAGGATAGAAATGATCTTAAGAAATTATTATCCAAGTATAAGGAAAACACTTTGGATGCTAGAATGAAATGTGATCCTAAGTTTACTAATTCACCTATCTTTGTTACTGATAAGGATTATGAATTCTCTGTCAACCCAGAGTTAATTACTTTGGTTGAATCTGATCCTTTCCATGGCTATGAAACTAAAACTGTAGTTGCACATCTTACTAAGATAAATGATATAACCACCCTATTTTCTCATGATGAGAAGATTCACTACTACTATATTCTCAAATTATCTCCGTTCTCATTGAATGGTGATGCTATGATATGGTGTAATACTCTTGCTCCTGGTTAAGTGTCCCTAGGATATGATTTACTACATCTCAGAAAAAAAATCCTGCTCATAAGAAACAAGCTGCCTTATAGGAAATATTTAAATTTGTGCAAATTGAATAAGAGAATATCCCACGAGCTTGGGGGAGCCTTCTCCAATTGCTTAATGCTTTGTCTGATCACCCTTTGAAGAAAAATGAAATAATTGATATCTTCTATAATGGACTAAATAATGCTTCTAGGGACTCCCTAGATAGTTGTGATGGTTGTGTTTTCAAGGAACGAGCTCTTGAACAAGCTGAGGAACTATTGAATAATATATTGAAGAGTTATGATGATTGGATTCTCCCTGAAACACCACTTGAACCCACTCCGAAGAAGAGGGGTATCTTATTTCTCAGTCCTGAAGATATGCAAGAGGCAAAGAAATGTATGAATCAAAAAGGTATAAAAGTTGAGGATGTTAAGAATTTACCACCTATTGAAGAAATGCATGACCTTGACACACCACCACCTCCACAGGTGGTAGAGGTAAATTATTTATTAAATTTGATGAAGCTGACATTCCTTACAATAAATATCCTAGTCAATGCTTATATGAGTTTGATAACTACATTAGGAAACAAGATAACTTCAATGAAAATGTTCTGAAACAATTGAAATATAATTCTCATATGATTACTCACTTGAGTGACTTGTTATTTATAATCAGTAATGATGTTCGAGGTGTAGGAAAATATGCCTCTATAGTTCAAACCCAGTTAGAACAAGTTGCTAAATCTCAAAGAGAATTGGTTAATGAAATGAATAATAATATGAATGATCATGCTATTAGTAGTAACTAGAGGAGGGAGAATGACCCAGGAACCTATTTACCCTGAGGGTCATCCTAAAAGAATTGAACAAGACTCTCAAAGAATTAATGCTGATGCACCTAGTCCTTCTAAAAGGAAAAAGAAAAAGAAAAATGATAGGACTTTGCATACCTCTAGTGAACTTGAGATAGAAAAACCTCTTGATAATAGTGATGTTTATATTTATAATGCTGAAACTCAATCTGGTAAAGAACATTCACCTAGTTATAATGATATTGATAATGATGATGTTCATGAAGATACCCAACAAAACATTGATAAAGAACCAGATAATTATGTAGAAATAGAACCTGCTATTGATCTTGATAACCCACAACCTTAAAATAAACGATATGATAAGAAATACTTTGTGCCTAGAAAGCATGGTAAATAAAGAGAGCCATGGGTTCAGAAACCCATGCTTTTTTCACCTAAACCATCTAAGAAAAAAGATGATGAAGAATTTGAAGGCTTTGCTGAAATGATTAGGCCAGTCTTTTTGCATACCCTCTTAACTAATATTTTAAAGATGGCCCCTTATGCAAAATACATGAAAGACATAATCACTAATAAAAGAAAGATACCTGAAGCTGAAATCTCCACCATGCTTGCTAATTATTCTATTAAGGATGGGGTACCTAAAAAACATGGAGATCCTGGAATACCAACTATACCTTGCTCCATTAAAAAAATTATGTCAAAACTGCTTTGTGTGATTTAGGAGCTGCTATTAGTGTTATGCCTTTCTCTCTGTATAAAAGACTTGATTTGAATAAACTCACACCTACTGAAATATGTTTGCAAATGGCTCACAAATCAACTCCATACCTATCGGTATTTGTGAGGATGTGCCCATTGTTGTTGCAAGTGTTACTATCTTAACATACTTTGTTATTCTTGAGATGCCCGAGGACGACAACATGTTGATTATCCTTTGTAGACCCTTTTTGAATACTGCCGGGGCTGTTATTGATTGCAATAAAAGCAAGGTCACTTTTCATATCAATGGTATTGATCGTATGTGCACTTTCCAAAAAAGAAATTCCAAGTGTATGGTGTAGATGTTATTGAAAATTCTCCGACACTCAATATTGGACGCTTTCAACTACCTTTACCTACTGCCAAAAAGAAATATGATATAATTGTGGTTGGGGATATGCATATCCCCGTTGAGGTAACTTAGTGTTTTACGAAAGTTCTTCGGTTTCATGCTAATCGAAAGCGGTTGTTAATAAGACTTGATCAACCTTACTAATGGATCATTTTTGAAAGGTATGAAGTTGATGAATCTAGTAGAGACCACCTTTTGTACCCACTTTTTGTTTTCTATTAAATAAAATAAAATTCCATGTTTATCGTGTTTTGTGATTTCTCCTTGCAATAAAAAATGACCCCAAAATAAAAGTTCTCAGAATGTCCTGAAAATTTAACACGAATTTTTTCTGAATATTTCTGAATTTATGGTGTAAATAACATCAGAGGCGTCTCTACCTGGTGTCCACAAGACACCAGGCCACGCCAGCAACCCCAGGTGCGGCCTAGTGGGTTGTGGCCCCCACGTCGGTCCCCTCACTTACCTCTTTAGCCCAAGTCCCTTACCTCTAGAAAAAATCACCATAGCTCTCTCCCTCGTGTTCTTGCTCACAAACCCGTGGATTTCGATCTCTTTGCTTGAAGCTCTATTTTCAAAACTGTTTTGGGGGATTGCTTCTTGGTATGCGACTCCCCATTGCTCCAATTAGTTTCCGCTTTAGTGATTTATTTTCAGAATAATTAGCTACTCTTGGTGCTGCTGTAACTGAGCTTGCATGTTGAATTCTTAGAGTTCTAAGTAGTTTGAATGCTTAATATGGCCTCTAGGCATCCTTATGAGTAGATGCTATCAATATTGTGAAGTTTTGCTAACAAAATTTTGTGTCACAATTTTTTGCCAGAAATTGTTCACAAATAAAATGTAATTCTTTAGGAGTCCTTCAAGGAGGAGGTCCTCGGAGGCATCATCAAGTGGAATCTCAGTTCTGACAATCCTATGTTGAACCAAGTGCAAGCTCGATGCAGGACGCTAACACAAAATCGTGCCTTTGGCCGTGTAATACATTGATGGTTGGTGCAGGTATCAAGGAAGAAATTGAACAGTATATTCACAACACTGATCTCGCTCCTTTCATTGAAGATAAGTGCATCCAACATCTCAACCTCATAGAGACGTTTGGTAAGAAATTTAAATATTTCCCACGTGTGTCTAGAGTTTCATTTAGCCTTTATAATAATGTTTTCACCATGCCTTTGGATGTGTTATGTGAAGCATGCAAAATTATATTGGGGTTCGCTAGATGAACCACCAACATCTCAATATGAGTCGTTTTTGACTCATCTTTACTAAGGTAAAGATAGAGGGGAGGCACAAGGTAGAATAAAAAGCATCCGTTTTCCATTGATACAATACTTTGCACTCTTTAATGGAAACTGCATTGTAGTCAAGGAAGATTGCAGGAGACTATGTGCTCTCGATTTGAGTCTTATATGAACTGCTGTAAGAGGAGTTAAACATTATAATCTAGGATAAATTGTTGCACGGAGATTGAATCACAACACTAGTAGTGGTCACTTTTATGGTGGGATCTATGTCGCTCGTGTAACTAAGAAGTTATGTGTATCACCATGGCCTAATGATCCTATTTTACCTACTCGGTACTTAGACTTTGAGGCCATGAAGCGTCATAAGTTCCTCAAGGGGACAGTCACTAACTATACTTACAACTTACAGTTCAATAACGGTACGATTCTACCTATCGTATTGCATACTCTTGCTCTCTTTGATTATCACGGTAAGGGATGATACTACGTTCTTGAGAGTGAGGCCCACACATACAATGCGGAGGTTGAAGCTGCTAGGCGGGCTGAGGAGGCTGCGCCCAGAGCCTTGGTGGGCTATCATTCAGACAATTATCCAGGCTTCGGATGGTAATTACCAAGCTAGGCCAAAATCCTAAGCTTGTGGGAGTACGTATTTCCACTGACATTATATTCATGTTCACATGTTTCATTCCAACTGTCAGTCTCCACACTTTTTCATTGTATTATCCATGCTAGATTTATTTTCTTGCTTTCTTTTTGTGTTTTTGAAAAACTTTGAGAACAAAAAATCCAAAAATATGGCTTGCTTCTTTTTGGTTTTTCTTCTTAGTTTAATTAGTTGTAGTATTAAAAGAAAACCCAAAAAGATTTCTTGTCTCTTCTTTTGCTTGTTGGGAGTTCTCCTGTGTAAATAGTTTTTCTCGTTTTATTTTTTCCTCCTTCAATTTGCTTTCTTCAAGAAAAACTAAAAACTCCAAAAATATTTCAGTTTGTTTCTTTGAAATTCTCCTCCTTTTACTGAGTCATACCAAGGAGAGGACCACAATGAAAATGTTGAGTGGCTCTCATATGCACTACTATTGATCTAACAAAGAGCCCATATCACTTTGTCTTCTCCTATTGAATAAAATGCTTGCATATTCCAACTTAGTCCATGTTACTCTTTCACTATTATTCTTTCATATCGTTCGATCCTGCAAGTGAAATGTAATGATGACGATATTTGATGAAGTGTGTGTGGCAGAGAAAAGTGGGTATGAACTCAACTTGTTTTTGTTTTTGTAAATATGTTTAACCTAGTATCCATGATTTAGGATATTATGATCAAACATGTTTGTACAATTAGATATTATAGTTGCTCATGCCATGCTTAAGTAGATAGGAGTGGATAATGATTTATCTTGGATGTCAACATGCATTAAAATGGTTGTGATGTGGTATGATGATATGCTATCCTCCTCTGAATGTTTCAAGTGGCTTGACTTGGCACATGTTCACACATGTAGTTCAATCAAAACCAACATAGCCTGCACGTTATTTATGTTTATGGTGTTCATATCCTACTCATGATAGCATTCAATGTTTATTATTCATAATGCATGTTCATGTCTGTTCTCGCTCTCTAGCTGGCTGCTTCTCAACCTATTTGCTGGCCTTCACCTGTATTAAGCGGGAATACTAGTTGTGCTTCAAAATTCTTGAACCAAGGTTATTCCAGATAAGTCCAATATATCTACCTATATGCGGTATATTACCCTGCCGTTCCAAGTATTTTTGTTTATGCCACTTCTGAAATTTCAAATGAACATCTGTTTTGTATGTCTAGACCGCTCATGGAGTGACAGGGGGCGGTCATTATCTTCCATGTTAAGTGGGTTATTCTCATGATGAGTGTTTATTCACTCATACTTGCACGAGAGTTCTGACAATAGGGATTCACAGTCCCGAAATCAAAACAAATGAAAATAACTAAACAAAACTCCCCAGGAATGTTGGTGGTATGGACGGTACCCATAGATTCGGCCGTGGAGTGTGTTTGTTGATGGAGAGGGAGTAAACCTTTACAATTACTTCTTGGGAACCGCTGCTAATTTATTCAACATGGAAGATATTGATAACTCTTGGTTGGAACGTTGACAGGGAGGGTGCACCTTCCAAAATTATATTTATCTCTAATTTAAGCTTTGAGCTCTGGGACCTCTGCAAATCCTAGCTTCCCTCTACAAAGGGACCATCTATTTAATTTTATGTTGAGTCATCACCTAATCAAATAAGCGTCGGATCCGAGAGCAATTGTAACATCCCAAATTTTGGAATGTTATAATTAATATTAGAATGAATGCTTGTTTGCTTGAGTGATTGAAATTGAGTGAAATTTGAAACTTTTGAAAAAATTTGAATGAGAGGGAATAAAATGACTTTCCCATTTTCTTTTGATTTCAACTTCTTACTTTTCAAATCAGTGAGGGAAGATGACATGACTTCTTCAACATGAAAAGATTCGGAAAGGGAATTTTAAAACCATTTGAAAATTTCTCATATGGAGTTTCACCTTCCCTATTTGAATTCCCTATTTGAATTTGTAAGCATTCAAACCCCTTGACAAAATATTTGAGAGGAGTAATATGACACTCCAAACCATGGGTAGTTTTGTGAAGTTCTTGAACCATAAAACCCAAGGGTTTATTTGAAAAATATTTGCAAAAATAAATAAAGCCATTTAGACATTTTCTGAAAATAAAATTTTCAAAATTATATATTTTCGCCGTGGAAAAATGTTCATTAAATGGAATTTATTTCTCTGATCATTTTGGTATATAAAAATTTATTTTTGGACATGTTTTGAATGCCTTAATGATATTTTAATGCTCTGTAAATTAATAATAGGAAACTATTAAACGTGTGTTAAAGCCCACCGGCCCACCGCCTCTAACCTCTCCCCCGAAACTCCTCCGCACCGGCCACCGCTGCCCGCACCCTCTCTCTCTCTCGCTGACAGCCGAACCCACCGACCGATCCCACAAACATCGCGGTCAACCCCCTCCTCTCGCCCCGAACCTCGCCAGCGAGATCACCGGAGGCGCAATCTCCTCTCTCTTCCTTCCCTGACCCTCCTGACCTCTCCTATAAATAGAGGAGCTCGGCCTTGTTCTGTTCTTGCCCGAACCCCCAACTCTCACGCCCTCGTGCTCGCCAAAACGTTCGCCGGAGTTTGACCGAGCCTCCGCGCCATTGCCGCACCACCTCTCGCTCCCGACCTCCCCGACCACCACCGCCACCACCAACCACTTCGCCTCACCTGTACGAACCTCCCTGTGCACTTGTCCTTTCTCCAAAGCCGCCAAAGCGACCTCCCCGTCGACCAACCGAACGCCATCGCCGCCCCGGAGCTCGTCACCAACGCCTCCGACCGCCCACGACGACGCCAGGACCACCGTCGTACTCGCCGTCCTAGCCTGCATCGACCGGTGCCATCACCAACACCAGAGGACCACCGAAACGCCGTCCCCATCGACCTCGCCACCATCGAACATCACCGGTGCTTCGCCGGAGACCACCCCCACCGCGGTGAGCTTCTCCTTCCTCCTCCTCCGTTCGATCTCTTTCCAACGGTCAGGATTAGATCACGTATTTTATTTTAATTCCCGAACTGTTTTCTCCTAACGTTCGGTCGTCCGCTCGCAAATCCCGCACGTACACGGCCTCGGCCAACCACAACCCGCCACGTAGCCCCTCTCCGATAAGATCCATTTTTTCCTCTTCTGATTCTGTTTTAGAAAACAGAATGATTTCCAATTTTGTTTTTGTTATATCTTTTAAAATATTTAGAGTTTTTGATTGATTCTTTTTGCATTGTGTCACAAATTTTAAGTAGTTTCTGTAGATATCCAGTTTGACCAAATTTGAGTAACTTAAAATTGAATTCAAAAAGATTTGATTCAAATCTTGTTTTCTGAATAACTTGAGTTTAAAATTTTATTTTTGAGTGATTCTTTTTGTCACTATTTTTTATTAGTTAGCTTTATCATCTAGAACTGTTGGAGATGTTTTTTAGGATAATTTGGATTAGGGTTTTTAACTAAAACAGAATCTATTTAGTACCTAATAGGATTTAGTTAGTTTAATTTTTCTTTAGTTTATTTTGAAATCTAATTTAGTTTAACTTTTGTTTTAGTTTTATTTAGTTCTATTGTCCAATATTAGGTGACTTATTTTCTGTTAATAAAAAAATGTTTTGCTTTGTTTTATATCCTAATGATATAGGAAACTATATTCTTCTTCATTAGGAAATGTTTTATAAAACAAACTAGTAGTAATTCTTTCACAAATGTTTTAGAGGATTTAATTCTGTTTTTTCTAAATAAAAAAATTATTTTAGTATTCTTTTCTGTTAAGGATTGTTTTGTTACTAAAAATATTTTTTTGTCTTGTTTTATATTAGTAGTAGTTTAGCCACCAAAATTTAGAGCCCATTACCTTGTTTTTGTTTTCCTTGTTGTATTGCTCTAGTCTTACTACTTGATTTCTTGTTTGAAAATATTTTTGTTTTTCTGTTATTTTAATATTTTAATTGTTTCTTGTTGTTAAGTTTATTATGCTAAAACCTATGTTGTTTAGAGTGTTGTTCTTCATAATTCTTAGTTGTGTTTTCAAAAATAATTCTTCTAGCTAGAAAAATATTTACAAAAATATGTTTGTTATATTTTACTTTGTTTTGAGTTTTTACTTTGAAAATAGGATGTACTTGTAGAGAAGACCAACTTTGGTTGTGTTGATGAAGTTTTGTTAATTTTTGTCTTAAGTATTTCCTTCATCACAAATTTGTTGCTTTTGGTTTGGTGTTACTTTTGATTGTTAGAATTGATTGCTAGTATGAATGCAATGTTTGATTATATAGATTTTCATCGGAGAGCGATGAATAGTCTATCAGTTATCTCTAAGAGCGATATTTTTCTTCATCAACAGTACAGGCAAGTCACTTTGACCATGTATACCTATGTTTTATGCATTAGTTCTACCATGTCCCCAATTGCATGCAAAGTAGGTAAATTGGAAACTTAGTTACTTGATGTAGTATCATGTGGTAGGCACCCCTCAACCCTTTGACACATTGGCCATGGGAAACGTTGATTTAATTTTGCTATGCTATTAGTAGAAGGGGTGGGTCGTGTGATTCATGAGAGTTGTGAGTTAATAATTTTCAAGACCTGCATTATGATCAAGACTTCAAGACTCCGAGTTTTCAACATACCTCTGGGTGGATGATGGTTGAACGACGCCCTGGAGAAACCAGTGGTTAGCCAAGGTGTTGCTGGTGAAGTGCCAGTATTCACGCGGAAAGGTCCACCCAAGCACAAAGAGATGGATGGATGCTTCAAGACCCAAGGCTTACCTGCACAGCCACAAGCCATTGTGGGCTCTCGCTTGGTTGGATATCGTGGTGACCCTGGACAGGCGGTGCTACGAGATGTAGAAGAACGGTAGGAAAGGATGGGCACCGAAAGAGTCTCGGGGAAACCCTTTAGAAGACCATGTTTTGGTCATCCGTTTCTCAAACACCCTAAAGTGCGAAAAATCCAATGGAGGCGATCAAATCTTGTGGGGAACGTGTGCAAAACTCTGCAGAGTACCCAAACCTAATCGATTAGCCGTGTCCACGGTCATGGACAGTTTGAGCCAAAGGAACTGAAACTATCTGGAACTCTCAACACAATTAATTACAATTTTGTGGGTATTAATGTCAACTTGGGTATGAGAATTGGTTGGTGGAACCATCTCATTAATCAACCAACTTTGTAGTAATAATTTCTGCATTACCCCTCTCTTGTTGTAGGAAAAATTTGCTTTGCGCAAAAACTTAAACTTATAGCCCCACCTGCCATATAAGCATATAGTATAGAGGAATATTTTCACCCCCTCTTTTGTGACTTGCCGGCATATTCAAAATGCTGACCTACACGGCTGCAACGTCTTATGTTGCAGATAAGCTCTACAACGGGTAAGAGTACGATTCAGGGTTACGGTCTACACTCAACCTGCCGTTGGTGTTATTGGGACTCCACTCCCGTTGACTGTTTCCGCTGAGATTTTTTAGGTATATATCAGTTTTACGTTAATTACATGTGATTGCACTTTGATATATACATTGATGTACTGTGTGTGCCAGCGTACTGATCTAGGGATGGCACAGAACACACAGAGGCTTGACTCGTTTTGAGTCGGGTCGCTATAGCAATATTGTCATACTCATGCATTGTAACATCCTAATTTTATTAAGTTAGGATGTTAATAGGATCATCATTGCATGTCATGATTTATTGCATTTGGAGTTTATGATGTTCAAAGTTTTTCCACTCACATAAAATAATAGAGAGACGATAATGTGACTCCCTCAAAATACAAATGAGTGGCGGAGTATTTGAATTATATTTGATGTTTTAGATTTGCATTGAAAATTATTTTGTTAGCCAAAAGTTAAGTTTTTGCATAAGAAAATATTTTTCTAAATCATTTGAGAAGAACAAAATGTTTCTTGTGCTCTATATTAACAATAAGTATTTTAGTGATTTGTGGTATATTTATTTCTAGTTCTTATTTGGAAAAAAGGTTTTAAAAAAAAACACAACGCGCACAAGGGCCAGCCAGGTCAGCCGAAGCCAGCCCAGCTAGCGCCTCGATCGGCTGAAGCCGGCCCAAGCTTCACTAGCGGCCGATCGCTCCAACCACGCACGCTCACCCATCCCCCTCCCCACGATTCGCATCCCTCCCTCTCCCTCTCTCTCTCTTACCTGCTAGGTGGGACCCAGCCCTAGGCACCAGCGCCCCAATGCCGCTCGACACCAGTGCTCGCCTCACCTCTCGCTCGCTAACTCTCCCTCTCTCTCACGTATGTAGGTGGGCCCCCGACCGCATCTGCTTCAACCTCCTACGCAGTCCACGGGATAGACTAGCGTGAGCGCGTCCACACCTGTCGGGCGAAGCTCTTGGGACAGAGCTTATCCCACAGCCCCGCACCTCCTAGTTATGCCTATAAAAGCTCCTCGAGCCCCTCGTCCCATTCAGCTGACCCGCATCACCTCTTGCCGCTCACAGCTGCCACCATCGCCGTTCGCATCTGCCGGAGCCGAGTCCTTCGCCGGAGAGCTACATCACCGATGAACCTCGCCAGCCTCGTTTGTTCTTGGAATCTGACCCCCTCGTCCCTGTGCACCTCCCTGACATATTGTTTTGCCCCTAGGACGCCCTGAAGACGTGGCCCCGATGACCTGCGTCGTCGGAGTTCATCGGAGCGCAACAGCTTTGCCGCCTCCCTCCGCTCCCTCCAGTTGTCGCCACCGACCACCGTCACCAACGCTCGGAAGACCTTGCCGAGCCGCACCTTCCCCGCCACCTCGCCGTCGCCAGAGCCCGCCGGAGCCGCCGCCCCATCGTCGTTGAGTCCCTGCCCGACGCAGTTCTTGCCTCTGTAAGTGCTCACCCATCGCTATGTTCGTACATAGATTAGGAATAGCTCTGTTTTATTAGATCAAACCGATGCTTAGATCTAGATTAGTTTTTATTCTTAACCGGTACGCGGTTAACCGCGGTTTGTTTTTTAAGACAACCGGGTCGGTTTTCTTTATATTAGGTAATCTAGGGACGTTCACCGCATGGCATCCATAGTGAACATTGCAAGCCAATCAGAGCCGGCCATGTGACACTCTATCCACGAACATTTAGACTTTAGTATTTTAAGAAAACACTACCGTAGCAGTTTTTTTCCAGATTTTGTTTCGAAACTTCAAACGGCCTTAACGTTTTAACCATAGATTCAAACGAGATGAAACCAGCGGCTAAATTTTCGTCTCGAATAGCTCCATCCAGAAAACCTACCATTGCAAACTTTTGCATGTTCAAATTTGAATTTACTTCAGATTTGAATTCAAACTCTATTAGGCAATATCTTCCAAATGGTATACCTGTTTGAAGTGATTCTTTTTGCACCGCGTCACACAAACTAAATAATATGCCATGAACCTTTGCTACATTATTTTCTACACAATTATTTTCTGTTTGCTATAATATTGCTAGTATGCCTTTTAGGAACATTAGTGCACGTCACAAATTTTTGAACCATGTTTTTTGCTCGTGGTTTTATACCTTGAAATTTTTCATGCTTATTGAGTGTGTTGGATTTTATTTGGATTTTGTGAATACTTTGTTGCATGTTACTTTGAATTGTATGAATGCTTGTTTATGTGAATTTATTTTACTTTGCGCTAGATTGTCCGGAGTGCGAAGCCAAATAGTACCACTCCCTTGAACTTCACACTTGGGACGATGGCAAGTTACATTTTGATCATATATGTTTTTACCTATGATTTATATTTGCATGTAGTCCTTTGATGTAGGATTGCGTGGTAAGATTTTATACTTGTTGGCTATGCTTGCACCTAGTTCATAATTCGAGGTAGGTCTGAACCATACAACTTTGTCGCCATTGTGTTAAAGTACAATGCTTTGCCAAAGTAGACGGGGAGTGGGGACTATTTTCACATTAAGATATGAGTGACAAAGTATTAGTTAGGACCAAGACTTTAATGAACTACCTGGGTGGAAATTGTTTTGTATGGTGGCGAAGTACAGTGAGAGCATTCATGGGAATCCATGGGAGTGCACACTCGTGGTCTGTCCACCCAGGCTCAAAGGGATCAATCTTGTTTTCATGTATAGAAGTTTCTGTGTGCATCCGCAAGCCAATATGGGCTCTGGCTTGGTTGAGTAGATGGTGTGACCTCTTCAGGGATAGGCTAGAAGATGTAGATGATGTAGGTGTACCGGCCTATCCGTGGGTTAGGAGAAATGCTATCGCAAGACTATGCTTCGATCTTCCGATCAAGGAGGTGGTCAAGTCCTATGGGAAAAGTGGGCAACCTCTGTAGAGTGTCAATCTAATCGATTAGCCGTGGCCACGGTTATGGACAGCTTGAGATTTTAGTAGTGGAAATGTAGGGAGATCTCATCACTCTTAATTAATCAACTAGGTATTGACATAATTTTGGAATGGATTGAGATGGGGTTCCATCTCAGACTTATATTTCTAGAGGTAGAATAATAAAAAAATTATAGGAAAAATCAGCTTTAGGCAAAACTAAACTTAGAGCTTTCGTCGTCGTTTTCTCACGGGGGTGCCGCTAGGATGGCAAATGCCAGGGGATGGCTTAAGAGGTGAGAGCAAGGCTGCAGTGGAGATCCCGGACGGGGTAGGGTAACGACACGCAGTGGTTTTACCCAGGTTCGGGGCTCTCCGGAGAGATAATACCCCTACTCCTGCATGTCTGTATATCTAGTATAGGGTTGCTCCTAGAGCTGTATTTGAGGAGGAAGAGGGAGCTGTGAGCTCCTCGCCTTGGCCTCCTATGTATGCATGCATGAGCATGAGTGAGAGAGAGAGAGGGGAATGGAGGAGGCCTCCCGTGAGTGTGTGAGTCCATCCATGAGGGAGCTCCCCTGATGCCTCTTATAAAGGGAGACCCAGGGGACAACGGGTGGCCCACATGGCCTAATTATACTATTGGAGATGACATGATATGACTCACAATGCAGGCTACAGTGCGTCACTATTGGAGCACAGTGAAGTGACGCGTGACGGGTGCACACCGAGGCACTATTTGCCAATAGTGCTCGACTGTAGCGGGGTGGCAGGCTCTACAATTCGTCAGCTACCGTGTCATCAGCTTGCGTCCGACAGGACGCCTGGAGCTGACTTCCTCGAGCCGCAGACGGCAGCAAACCAAGAGGAGCCGGCCAGGAGGAGTCGGCTAGGGGGAGCCGGCCGGGAGGAGCCAGCCAGGAGTAGCCAGCCAGGAGTAAACAGCCGGGAGGAGCCAGCCAGGAGTAGCCAGCCGGGAGGAGCCAGCCAGGAGTAGCCAGCCAGGAGGAGATAGCCGGGAGTAGCAAGCCGGGAGGGCCGCAGCTTTGGCTTCTGTGTTCACTTCTTCGATTGTCTTGTTGATTCGTTGGGCTTGGCATACTAGGGGTGGCTCTCCCGGTGCTTTAAAATGTTGAGTCGTCTCCTTGCGCCTACCCGGGGTAATCCCCCCGACAGTAGCCTCCGAGCCTCCAGGCGATTTGGAGAGTCGGGCGGAGGGTTTGTGCCGTCGGAGTTGTTGTTGCAGAAGTTGTCGATGATGGTCGATCGCGGTCCGAGGATGGTGTGGCTTGCCTCCAGTGGGGCACGCCAGCGCACCTGCTGGGTGTAGCCTCCGAGCCTCCGAGCGACTCGAAGAGTCGGGCGGAGGGTCCTTGCTGTTGCTGAAGTGGACGGTGGCGTCGAAGATGTTGGGCGAGGACGCGGCGTTCGCCAACTGATGGGCGCGAGGCCCTGCCTGGCGCGGACGCGGGGTCCGCCGGCCGATGGGCGCGGGGGCCCTACCGGGCGTGGACGTGGAGTCCACATGCTGGTTGTTTCCAATGGGGCCGTGCCAGCGCACCCACTAGGTGTAGCCTTCGGGCGACCTGAAGAGTTGGGCAGAGGGTCTTTGCTGTTGCTGAAGCAGACGGTGGCGTCACAGATGTCGGGTGCGGACGCAGGGTCCGCCGACTATCGAGCGCGAGGCGCTGCCGGGCGCGGACGTGGGGTCCACCAGCCAATGGGCGTGGAGCCCCGCCGAAGGCGGACACGGGGTTCACTGGCCGATGGGCGCGGAGCCCAGCCGGGCACGGACGCGGGGTCCGCTGGCTGATGGGCGTGGAGCCCTGCCGAGGACGGACGCGGGGTCCGCTGGCTGATGGGCGTGGAGCCCCACCGAAGGCGGACGCGGGGTCCGCCGGCTATTGGGTGTGGAGCCTTGCCGAGGGCGGACGCGGGGTCTGCCGGCTGTCGAGCGTGACGCGTTGTCGGGCGTAGACGCGGGGTCCGCCGACTGATGAGCGTGAGGTGCTGCCGGACCCGGACGCGGGGTCCGCCGGCTTATGGGCGTGGAGCCTTGACGAGGGCGGACACGAGGTCCGCCGGCTGTCGAGCACGAGGCACCGCCGGGCGCGGACGCGGGGTCCGCCGGCTGATGAGCGCGAGGCGCTGCTAGACGCGGGCGCGGGATCCGCCGGCTGATGGGCGCGGGGCCCTGCCCGGAGTAGCCTCCGAGCCTCCAGGCGAGGAGGTTCCTCATGGAAATGATTGTGCAAAAGACAAGTTCAGTCGATGCAGATGTATCAAATATGTGATTTTGGTGGTGCGAGTTTATGCAGAGGGTACCGTCTCGGCTTTGCCCCATCCCCCTTCAGTCTTTTTCATGTTCCCTCCCCTCTTTGGCTTTTGCTCTTGCTAGCCGGACAGCCGCAAGCCGGTATGTAGCTGAGGCGAAGAGTGCGCCGCAGAGTGGAGCGTACAGTACTCGGATTTTGAGAGCAGACTCGACCAAGCCGTTTTCTCCTTAGACGCTTTTCGTGTGGTGACCTCCAGCTTGTGCTCTCGCTAGCCGGACAGTCGCGATGCGAGCTGTAGCTGAGACAAGAAGTGGCCTTGGTACCGTACAAGCTACTAAGCCGTCTCGTGGGAACGAACACTTCGGGTCAAGCGGCCAGCCTCGGGCCGAGACTAGCTGGCACCGGGGCGAATAGTAAAGCAGCCGAATAAATGGGAGATTGCCTTTGAGGGATGCTCAGGGCATCCGCTGTTTGTACGTGGCATGAGGATGGGCGATCGGGAGCTCAAACTGATTTTTGCATAGGCGAGGCGGATATTGTCGAAGACGGACGGCGCGACTTTTTGCCAGCGGGGCGCGCCGGCCATACCTGTTGGGTGTCGCCCACTGGGTGTAGCCAATCCTCCGTGGGAGATAGCCTCCGGGGCGGTTGATGAAGGTGTCGGCCGACCGGGCCCAACCGGCTAGTGCCGAAGTAGATGGGCGCCCCTGTCATCGAGACGACGACGCAGGCAAGCGGGGCCGGGCGGGTCCTCTTTTTTCTTTCATTCTTTTTTTTTGACAGTCAGCGAGGTAGCGGACTGGACGCAGCCGACCGACTACGCACGCGGCGCAGCCAGCCACGGGGCGCGGAGCGTTAGCCGGCGAGGCGGAGCAGGTCATCGACGAGGCGGGAGAGGTACGCGCGGGTGCGCTGAGCCGTGGTAGCAGCCGGAGCTTGGCGTAGGCTACGCGTGCACGGTCCGGATGCAGGCAGGCGGGGGCTGAGGTGCAGCCGGCCGAGGTAGCTAGCCAGACCAAGCAAACGTTCATGCATGGCTACATGCATGTGGCCTGGACGTGCATGCACGTACGCATGCATGAGTGTATTTTTATCTTCTCCATGGACAATCGGATCGGTGGGAAAACTTCTGGGGAAGCGGCAGCAAGCCGGAACAAGGAAGCACGAAAGGGCGGAACTGCGACGTGTCGGGCAAGCCGGAGCTATGCGGTCAGAGCAGTAGTTGCGGATGAGCACACGAAGGCCAAGCGCGGGGCGCAGCCGGACAAGCGCGTCGACGAGAAGGAGCCGGAGCAGGGCGGAGCGTGCGCGGGCAAGTGGAGGCGGAGCCGGCGCATGACGCGGGCACGAAGTAGGTGGAGCGTAGCGCCGACTGAAAGCTGTGAGCGGATGGGCGCCGCATGCGTGGGCGGGCAAACGGATGGTCGCATCGAGTGCGGGGCGCAGCGGCGTGAGCGAGTCGGCGTAGGGAAACCGAGCGGCGGAGGCGTCGTGAGGAAGGAACGGACACAACAAAGGCCACTGAAGTGGCGGAGCCGGACGAAGCCGGTCGGCCTGATTCCCGTGGGCGTCAAACGGTCAACCGGCGAGGCGGCCGCCGGGGGCCGGCCAGGCAGTCGGGCAGTCGGCCAGCAGGATGGCAGCGGCCGGGCAGCCGGATAGAAAACTAGCAGGAGGCCAAGCTGCCGGCCCAGCAGCCGGCCAAGGCAGACAAGGCAGCCGGCCGCGCACGTATCCATGTGTTCATGAACAAGGCCAACGTGCATGTGCCCATGTACGTATGCATGTATGTTGCGTTTCTTTTCTTGGGCGGCTAGCCATCTAGGACATGTCGCAACTGGCCAGGTGCGCGGGAGGAGAGCGCGGCCAGATCACACAGGGCACGCACAGCCGCGACGGGTGAGGCGAATGGGCGCGGAGGCCAAGCGCGGAACGCAGCCAGACGCGGAGGAGCCGTAGAAAGGCGGAGCTGGAGAAATCCAGCAGACCACGCGAAGGCGGAGCCGCCGGGGTGCGGCACAATGGGCGGGGTCGAGGCGGAGCCGGTCGGGGCGTGCGGACGCCAGGTGAGGAGGTCCGCGTGGGTGCAGTGACGGGGCGACAGAAGGGCACCGGGCGCCGCGACGGAAGGGCGCGAGCGACCCAGACATGCGTCCACGAGGGGAGGTGTCCGAGGCGGCGGCGCAAGACGGAATCGCCCACCTGGGTGACAGCGAGGCTCATACTGCCGACGGCATGCGCTCGAGCTAAGACAGTGTGCACGTACAGGGATGAAGGCGGCCAGCCTCCCTGTACGCGGAAGTTGTGGGAGACCGGAGCAGGATGAGGACGCGCCGACCCGTACGGTTGCCCGGAGGCGCGTTGCTACGAGCTAGAAATGGACTAGATCAACGGCAGGGACACGTCGTCCCGTGCGGCTGACCCGGGGCATGTTGGCGTCGAGCCCCCGAGCGTCGCCGGAGGGACGGTGGCACCGTCGCGGTGGTGATGAAAAGACCGGCAGCAAGGACACGTCATGGTGCTTATTCGCCTTGGGGGCGTGTTGATGTCGAGCCCCCAAGCGCCGTCGGAGAGACGGCAGCGACGTCGTGGTGACGATAACGAAGATGGTCCCGCCCGAACCGCGGTTCCCGTAGCAGCTTGCCCCACGGTGAGCGTCAACTGTCGTCGTTTTCTCACGGGGGGTGCCGCAAGGACGGCAAATGCCAGGGGATGGCTTAAGAGGTGAGAGCAAGGCTGCAATGGATATCCGGAACGGGATAAGGTAACGGCACGCGGTGGTTTTACCCAGGTTCGGGGCTCTCCGAAGAGATAATATCCCTACTCCTGCATGTCTGTATATGAGGTATATATGTAGTACAGGGTTGCTCCTGGAGCTGTATCTGAGGAGGAAGAGGGAGCTGAGAGCTTCTCACCTAGGCCTCCTATGTATGCATGCATGAGCATGAATGAGAGAGGATGGGAGGAGGCCTCCCGTGAGTGTGTGAGTCCATCCATGAGGGAGCTCCCCTGGTGCCTCTTATAAAGGGAGGGGACAAGGGATGGTCCACATGGCCTAATTATACTATTGGAGATGACATGTGATATGACTTATAATGCAGGCTACACTGCGTCACTATTGGAGCGTAGTGAAGTGACGCGTGAAGGGTGCACAGCGGGGCATTATTCGCCAATAGTGCCCGACTGTAACGGGGTGGCAGGCTCTGTAGTCCGTCAGCTATAGTGTCATCAGCTCGCGTCCGATAGGACGCCTGGAGCTGACTTCGTCAGGCTGCAGCCGGCAACCGGTCAGGGGGAGCCGGCCAGGAGGAGCCGGCCGGGAGGAGCCAGCCGGCAGGAGCCAACCGGTAGGAGCAAGCCGGGAGTAGCCAGCCGAGAGGAGCCACCCGAGGAGGGGGGCATAGCTTTGTCTTCTTTGTTCACTTCTTCGATTGTCTTGTTGATTCGTTGGGCTTGGCATACCGGGGGTGGCTCCCCCGGTGCTTCAAAATGTTGTCGTCTCCTTGAGCCTACCCGGGGTTAATCCCCCCGACAGCTTTCCAGCAGCCAAATTGCATGTACAATTTAGGGTCATTACACTTTTATGATGTGTCTTCCCAGTACATTCCATGTACCCGACGACGAATAAGGTGCGATAGGTCGTTGTTCTACACTCAGCTTTCTCGTGGAGTTGATGGACTCGTTAAACTTATTTGATTTCGCATTGTTTTCGTTTTATTTGGCCTTAGGCCACGTTATTGTAATAAATACTCTTTGAGGATTCTCGATGTAATAAAATGTGTGATTCAACTATGTTGTAAATCCCCGAGTACTATTTGTGTTAGCATACTGATCCAGGGATGACACTTAAGCACAGAGACTCCGATCCTTTGAGATCGGGTCGCTACATGCATTGTGTATAGTTAATGTTGGATGCATCATGACTGGATCTTTTCTACCATGAATTACAATGTTTAGTCGTTGCTTGAACTTTGGAAGTGCTCTGCATTTATATTATATCATGATTGTTTTGAAAAAATGTTTACACTTGAGATAGTTGATTATTTCTCACTAGTTGCTTATGTCATTGATATTAATTAATATAATCTTTAAGAGTTATTGTCGGCATGGTTAGTCACAATCTTTGCTGAAAACCTGGGTGCTACTTAAGCATATATATGTAAACAAGAACAAAAGAGTTCGTAAAAGTTTTTCTTTCAGTTTGTCAACTGAATTGCTTGATCCTCAAGCAATAATTTAAGCTTGGGGGAGTTGATACGTTTCCATCTTATCTACTTTTCCTAACACTTTTGCTCTTGTTTTGGACTCTAATTTGCATGATTTGAATCAAACTAACCCCGATTGACGCTGTTTTTAGCAAAACTACAATGGTGTTGTTTTTGTGCAGAAATAAAAGTTCTCAGAATCGAACGAAACTTTTTGGAGATTTCTTTCAGAATAAATAAAAAATACTAGAGCCAAAAACCACCAGAGGAGGGGGCCTCGCTGGGCACGATACACCAAGGCTCGTCAGCCCCCCATGCGCGCCCTAGTGGGTTGTGCCCACCTCGTGGCCCCACTGTGCCTAATTCTGGCACTATAAATTCCTATTTTCGAAGAAGAAAATCAAGGAGGAAGTTTCATCGCGTTTTACGATACGGAGCCGCCGCCACCATCTGTTCTTCATCGGGAGGCAAGATTTGGAGTCCGTTTGGGGTTTCGGAGAGGGGAATCTTTGGTCTTCCTCATCACCAACCCTCCTTCATCACCAATTCCATGATGCTCTCCATCGGGAGTAAGTAATTCCTTCGTAGGCTTGCTGATCAGTGAGGAGTTGGATAAGATTCATCATGTAATCGAGTTAGTTTTGTTAGGGCTTGATCCCTAGTGTCCACTATGTTCTGAGATTGATGTTGCTATGACTTTGCCATGCTTAATGCTTGTCACTAGGGCCCGAGTGCCATGATTTCAGATCTGAACCATTTATTTTATCACCATTCTATCTGAAAGTGCGTTATATCGGCTAGAAGGGGGGTGAATAGGCGATTTTTACAAATTCATCATTTGAGGAATTTCAACTTTGAGGAATTTGAAATGTGATGAATAACTAGCAGCGGAATAAGTACTCAAATGCATGAGGAACATAATGACAGCATAGTCTTCATGATGAAATGAAACATGCACAATTAGAGAGTAGCGTGATACAGGATAAGTAGTGATGAACAAGGTAACTTGAAGAATTTGAGGTGAGGAATTTGTGAAAGTCTTCAGTCAAATTCTTCCAACTGTAACAATCAATTTCATCAACAGATACATGAGGAATAGAGGGGTTGAGGAAATAGAACCAGACAGCTTGATGAAGACAATGGTTTGATGACCCAGTTCCAACTGCTGTGACAGTCGTACTTCTGGTTTGGAGCGGCCTGGTATTTAAACCAGAGGACACACAGTGCGAGGACACACAGTCCTTACCGTATTCTCCTTGAGCTAAGGTCACACAGTCCTCGCCCAACACTCGTGGTAAGTCTTCAGGGTAGACTTCCAAAACCCTCACAAACTGGTCACTCGGCGATCCACAATTTACTGCTGGATACTCTAGACCAAGGTCACTTTGTGGTCCCCAATTGACTGTAGGAGCACTAAACCATGACGCCTAACCGTCTGGAGGATACACAGTCCTCAAAGGTAATAAGCGTCGGTTCCACACAGGAATTTCTTCAGTGATGCTCAATCACTATGGGTTTTGTGGTTTGGTTGTGGGTTTTTCCTCACTGATGATTTTCCCTCAAAGTCCTCAAAGGATGGGTTGCTCTCAAATGACAAGTGTCAGTTCTCTCTCAGAGCAGCCAACCAGCTAGTGGTTGTGGGGGTTGGCTATTTATAGCCAGGGTGCAACCTGACATGATAAGTCATAAATGCCCCCAATGATATGACCGTTATGTGGATAAGAACGATTGGGGACAGCTGGCGCTAAGCACAGCAACGGTCGGAATTTCGAACTATGAAAGTTCTCAGCTTATCATGATCCTCACTTGTAGGTAATTCACACTGGCGAAATCCTAACTCCTCAGTCAGATCAATTTCCTCAGAGAGCAGAAGACCTTCGTCTCTATCACTGAAAAACTTGTCTGAACCGTAAGAGATTTCCAAAGGCTTCACTCGAAGAATTGTATGGGTTGAGGATTTCGGAGTTGAGCATCAGTTGGAAATTTTCCTTAGTATTACCTCGACCCCCTTTAACAGTACGGTGTTTCCTATGACTCAAATAAAGGAAATGACACTACGAAAACAAAAGTCCTCACGCTTCATATTCCTCATTCATATCTTCAAGGTCAAACCAACTTCTTCATTTTCAAAGTCTTCACAAAGTCTTCACCAAAGTCTTCAGCAAAGTCTTCACTTGAAGACATTCATTTTTAGGGGTCGATAATCTCTGAATATATCAAACTCCTCATCGACTTATAGAGCCTGTGTACACTCACAAACACATTAGTGCCTTAACCTATAAGTCTTCAATACACCAAAATCACTAAGGGGCACTAGATGCACTAACAATCTCCCCCTTTTTGGTGATTGATGAAAAATAGGTTAAGTTTTCAACGGGGATAAACATATGAAGTTAAAGTACAGATTTTGAGGAATTTGATTGCAAGATATAGAAGAACTCCCCCTGAAGATGTGCATATTTCAGGAATTTGCTTTGGACTGCAAATGCACATGGCAGGTTCAGAACATGGAGAGCTCCCCCTATATCTTGTAATTTATACACGCATTTGAATATATGAAATGAATAATTTGGAATGCGTGAGGAAAAAGGTGTCTGACGAAATTCAGCATGCATGCATTAAGATATTTGAGGAAATAAACATGCGAGGAAATAGTTCACAAGTGTCAGACCACCATCGGACTTAAGTTTACAACTCAATAACCAAAAACTTCAGAAGAAAGAGAGTTGCAAATTAAACAAAAATAGCCCGTATATATGTAGACCCGCTTGAACACTAACTCAAATTTTCTCCCCCTTTGTCATCGAGGACCAAAAGGGAAGAAAAATTATGACTAACGCCCCATGAGGAATTTCATCTTGTTGGTGAAGAAGGAGCGCCAGCGTTGTCGGGGTCGATTGTTGATGCAGGTCTAGCAACAGTATCATCAATGTCTTCATCTTCATCGCGCTCGCGAAATGAAGAATAGGAACTGGTGACCATCAGAGGAACTTGGACTTTCTTGAACTTCTTCTGAGGACAGCGAGCGAAGTCAGGATATTCTTCAAAGTTCAGCTCATCCAATTCTTCAGAAGACATGATGTGATTTAGCACAGCCCAAGAGCGCTTGAGGTTTTCATGAGCATAGTAGTGGTTCCTCTTGACAGTGTTCTGCGTCACAGTCATATTCTGCACAATCTACCCAAGTTGACGATGGACCCACTTGTGATTTCGATCGACCTTCTGATGAAGACTTAAGAGAATCTCACGATCAGTCATCACACGAGGAGCAGTTGCATGGTGCTTTTGTGCAGAGGTTTTGGTAGAGGAGTCCTGTGTGGCAGAGTCATCATTGGTGGAGTAGGATGCTGCTTGACGAAACTGACCATCCAATGGACGAGTGCCTTGATCAATGACATCCTTGCCTTTTCCTTCATCAATTGTGCTTTTGAGGACTTCAATCGGGGGCAGAAAACTAAAATGATTTTGGATGTCAGCCTTAAAGAGAATTGAAGACTTTGTTCTGAGGAAATGCATAATCCAGGGAGCAAAGGGCTTCAACTCAAATGGTGACATAGCAGCATCGGCCAGAGTCCTCATGAAGAAATCGTGAAAATTGATGGGAATCCCATGAATGATGTTGAAAAGCATATTCTTCATGAGTCCTTCCACCTCTTCTTCTTCAGAGTTGTGGCCCTTCTGAGGACATAGGGTGTGAGTGAGGATGCGATAGACTGTTCTTGGTAAATACAGCAAATCCTTCACAAGAAAGGTTGTCCTTTGAGGATTTCCAGGCGCTAATTTCTTCATCATCACATTCATCATATGATTTGACAGTGGTGGATCATTGAACAGGCAGCGGGCTTCATCTGAAGGAATTGGAACTGGGACAGACTGAAGCAATTCAGAAGAGCTTGCGGTGAAATGAGTTGTTCCGGTCATCCAGTCCAAGACCCAGGAGTTGATTCTGAGGAATTTCCACTAATTTATAGAGTGGCATGGAATTGAAGAATCAACTCCTTGTTCCAGTCACAGACATCTACACAGAAGGGAAGAAGCCCAGCATCATGAAGAACTTGGAGCACCGGCGTGAATGATGGAATTGACTCCATGTCCACATGAGGAATGTTGTGGTGCTCGAAGATTTTATTCTTGTCACATAGAACAGTGGCATAGTAGTTCATTTGAGTAGGAGACCAGAACCTTGTGCGACCAGTCCGAGCAGAATCATATGGATTTGGCCCTGTGAAGAACATATGTTCATTGAAGAAATTTGTCCTGAGGAATTTGGGGCGGACCGAATCTTTGAATGGCATTCTTTGCTTAGGTTGAAGATTTGGTCGATTGCGCCCTTTAATCTTAGTTGGCATGGGAGGAACAGCAGACTGAGTGATTTGTAGAACAGGTTCCTCAGTAGTGGCCGGAACATCAATTTCCTCAACTGTTGTAGTTGGAATTTCTTCAGAGTCTGGAAGATACATGTGTTCAGAATCTTCACGTAGTTCCTCAGTTTGTGCAGGTGACTGAGGAATCAACATCAGAGGAGTTGCCACAGGTGAGTTGGGATGTGCAGATTCCCAATATTCATCATTGATGACTGGAGTAGTGTCACCAATGTCAACTTCTTCATCAATTTCTTCAGCGCCAACAGTTAGCAGAAGCTGGGGCAATGATACCTTGGGAGTTGATGCAGTGTCATCAATGACAATTTCCTCATCAAGAGGCTCTGAGGAAGCAGCCGAATGGTTCACTTTTTCATGAGGAATGTCATATGCTTCTCCAATTGGCACAATAGCATAGGCTGGTGCCGAGGAAATTGGAGTTGCATCAAGTGGTGTAGCTGAGGAACTTGTAAAAGGTTTCAACTTCTTCAAATAGGGGCTTCAGAAGTTGATGCCTTTCTTTTGAGGGGATTTTCCTCAGCAGGAGCAGTTTCTTCAGGAACGACTGATGCAGCCGCCCTAGGTGGTTCAGGTTCTTGAGGCACAGCGGATTCTTCAGCTGGCCTATCAGATTCTTCAGGCACAACATTTGGGGTTGTCCTGACATGTTCATCAGTGGCTGAGTTTCCTCAGCAGCACTGGCAGTTGCTTTTGGTGCAAAAGCTCTTTCTTCAGCAATTTCTTCAGGCTGAGCATTTTCATCAGCAGCCTAAGGAATTTCATATTCAGTCTGAGCATTTTCTTCAGACTGAGTCTTTTGTGGTTGCGATCGAGCTGCAACCTGGTGTTGTGATCCTTTACAGCTGCATGAGCAACCTTGACGAGTCTGACCTTGGTGCCCTTCCATTCAGCATCATATCTTTGTTGATCCAAGGAGACGGTGCGAATTTCGGACTGAACTATGATCAGTTGATTTGGGGTGAAGTTCATCACATTTTCGCGCAGAAACTTTTCTTTGCGAGTCTTGTTCCTCTTAGCCCTCTGAGCTTGCTCTCTTTTCCATTGTTCTTCAGAGATGAAGTGGGTGAGGACATGATCCACTTCAGGAGGCAGATTTAGTGAGGAAAGTGGAGTACTTGGGTCCTCATGCCATATATCAATGAAGTTGAGAATCAACTTGGGATCCAACATGAGAGGAACAGAGCTTCCCTTTGCTTTAGCAGCCCTGTGCTGACTCTGTCTGATGATTTGTACCAATTCCTTGCTAGTGTGAGAGCTTGGTTTTTGACCACATCTAGCTATCTTCTTTAGTTTAAGTGCAGAGGGACTGGTTGAAGACTTTGCAGTAGTGGAGGGCTTGCAGTGAGCTTCGGTACTAACGCGAAACCCTCAGTCATTTTGCATGTTGCCAGATGCACTGGAGTTGTGGACTTTTTGACTGTTGCAGATGACTGAGCAGCAACAGTTCCAAGAGCTGAAGGTTTTCTGGGCTAAGGCCTTTGACCTTGAGGAATTTGCACTGAAGATTTTGAAGAGCCAATTTTCAGAGCAGATTTCTTTACCATCTTCTTCGGAGCACTAGCAGAAGCTCCGGCAGAGGCAGCAGCAGCAGAATCCTCCTTGAATTTCTTCACTGCCTCTTTGGCTTTCCTCGCCATCTTGGCTTGTTGATTTTCCCACATGGCAGGAAAGTCCTCACTAGTTTTGAGGCTAGAAGGATCTGCAATTTGGTTAGGAGCAAGAGGAGGCCCGCTGCAAGGTGGTTTCACAGCGAATTTCATCATGTATTTTGGAGTTACATAACGATATTCTATCCATTCTTTGGCCATCTCCTCTCAATCTTTTTAAGACGGATCTTCCTCTGCTTGGTCATCTCCTTTCCATGAGTTTCTTTGTCAGGTGTGCAATATTCATCATACAGATCCTCAGGGATCTCAAATGCAGTGTGCACATCTGGCTTTTTCCCTCCTTTCTGAGGTTTCTTTCCATCAGACATTGTCTTCACTTGAGGAATATGAACTCTTGAAGATTCTGAAGAGGTACACAATTTTTCTTCAAGTAGCACTGCAAATGAGTTAAGTTGATGAGAACCTAGTGATTCATCAGCGGACATGTTGTACCTGTGAATAGAGTATAGGTGCGAAGAATTTGAAGAGGTCATATGCATTCTCAGAAATTTTAAGAGAGATAGTTGTGAGGAATATGACCATGGATGTCTTGAGGATTTTTACTAAGTGTTCTTAGCCTCAGGTTCCAGAGTTGTGCAAATTTGAGAATTCGCACAATTCTAGAATCTTGAAGAAAGTCATTACTTAGGGAAAATCATCAAGTATCAAGTATGAGGAGATGAAGGTGCTTGTGTATTTGATTTATAACGTTTAAACACATATTTGATGAATCGTAGTTGTTGTTCAGGATCAAACAAGGGCAGTAAAAATAAATCTTAATTACCCTGGTGAAGAACACGACGAACACAGAGATGAAATGAGGAGGTTCGTCCGTTCAGATCTCCCATGCCCTAGCTTGGCAGAAGGAGAAAGCTACAGCGGCGGCGGGATGAAGATTTCCACGGCCGATGCGAGTACGGCGACAACGAGGTTGAGGCAGCGAAGCTCTTCCTCACCGGTGATGACGACTTTAGCGGTGGCGCTTGGTTGGAGCTCGGGAAAGAGAAGAGATGCGGAGTAACCGAGCACAGTAGATGGGAAGGGGGCATTTATAGAGGAAGTAAAAAACGGATCCTCCTGAAGATTTTGGACAGGATTGCCCCTGACCCTTACTCTCCATGCGACAGGTGTCACCCATGATCTGGGTAGTGAAGATTGTGAAGGATCGTGGGTTATCCAGGCGCGAGAATCGGAACAGTTTGAGCGGGAACCGCCGAGAATTTTGGTAGTTGAAGATTTCAAAGTTTTCGTTCGCAAATTCTTCAGCTGTCAAGGACACAGTGAAGACTTTGAACAAGTTTCAAAGTAGAACGCATATGAGGAATTGTGAACACACTAGGTTGCGTTTAGCATAGACGGGGAAAGGGTCCGATCACATTCACTTAGATGAAAATCAACTTGAACAATTTGCAATAAGTGAATGCTGTTGAGGACATTGAAAAACTCAAATGTATATATATATATATAGTCCATGAAGAATATGAGTCTCAAAAGTTTTGAAGAATTTGAAAAGTTGATGAATTTGAAAACTTGAGGAATTTGCAAATTTGAGGAATTTAATTTGAAGAATTTGCAACAGTGATCAATTTTTGAAGAACTTCAACTTTTTGTTGGTGGCGTAACCCACTGTATAAGAATGATGATTTCAGACACCGCTTACAACTGTTGTAGAGTTCTAAGAATCAAATTCTTCATTAATTTCTTGACACTTAGAGAGTTATTCTTCATTGATTGAAGAAAAACATTTCTTCATGTGTTGCACATCTAAGTAATCAATTTTGCATATGTGTTAGAATGTGTGTTCTTCATCAAAGAACATTCAAAGATTCTGAGATATTTAGCTCACACCGCAACTTGCAAACTCTCTTTTCATCCAAGGGCTTTGTGAAGATATCGTCCAGTTGTTCTTTAGTAGGAATGTGATTGATGGAGATGTCGCCCTTGAGTACATGATCTCGAAGAAAGTGATGACGAATCTGGATGTGCTTGGTCTTGGAGTGCTGAACAGGGTTGTACGCAATCTTGATGGCACTCCCGTTGTCGCAAAAAAGAGGCACATTCTTCAGCATGATGCCGTAGTCCTTGAGGGTTTGCTTCATCCATAGTAACTGAGCACAACACGAGCTAGCAACAATGTACTCAGCTTCTGCAGTAGAGAGTGAAACACAGTTCTGCTTCTTCAAGGACCAACAGACTAAGGATCGTCCGAGGAAATGACATGTGCCTGAGGTTGACTTGCGATCCACGCGATCTCCAGCATAGTTAGCATCAGAGTATCCGACGAGATGAAGATTTGAGCCCTTGGGATACCACAATCCAAGTGTTGGTGTGTGAGCTAAGTATTGAAGAATGTGTTTCACGGCCTTATGGTGTGATTCCTTCGGAGTTGCTTGGAATCGAGCACACATGCATACACTTAGCATTATATCAGGCCTAGATGCACATAGGTACAATAAGGATCCAATCATGGAGTGGTATACCTTGTGATCGAAATCTTTACCATTTTCATCAGTGCAGAGATGACCTTTTGAAGGCATTGGAGTTTTGACGCCTTTGCAATCTTGCATGTTGAATTTCCTCAGAACATCTTTGAGGTATTTCTCTTGTGAGATGAAGATGTCATTGTCTTGCTGACGAATTTGAAGACCTAAGAAGAATTTCAACTCTCCCATCATAGACATTTGATATTCGTCACTCATCATATAGGCAAATTCATCACTGTAACGTTTGTCAGTACATCCAAATATAATATCATCAACATATATTTGGCATATGAACAGTTCATTGTCATAGGATTTCGTGAAAAGAGTAGGGTCGAGTGAACCGGGTTTGAAGCCTTTCTTCATGAGGAATTCCTTCAGAGTGTCGTACCACGCCCGAGGGGCCTGCTTGAGGCCATAGAGGGCCTTGTTTAGTCTGAAGACTTTGTCAGGATGCTTAGGATCTTCAAAACCTGGCGGTTGAGCAACATATACTTATTCCTCAAGCTTACCATTGAGGAATGCACTTTTCACATCCATTTGATATAAGATGATATTATGATGGTTAGCGTAAGCCAGTAATATGTGAATAGCTTCAAGTCTAGCAACAGGTGCAAAAGTTTCACCAAAGTCAATTCCCTCAACTTGTGAATAGCCTTGAGCTACAAGTCGAGCCTTATTCCTCACCACAAGATCATTTCATCTTGCTTGTTGCGGTAGATCCACTTGGTACCTATGATGTTATGCTTGCGAGGATCTGGCCGCTTGACAAGTTCCCACACGTTGTTGAGCTTGAACTGATGCAATTCCTCTTGCATAGCTTGAATCCATTCGGGCTCCTTGAATGCTTCATCAACTTTGATGGGTTCTAATATAGAGACAAAGGCAAAGTGCCCACAAAAGTTAGTTAGATGTGAAGCTTTTGAGCGTGTGAGAGGACCTGGTGCATTGATGTCATCGATGATTTTGTCAATCTGCACTTCATTTGCTACTCTTGGATGAGAAGGTTGACGAGGTTGAGGAGTTTCATCAGCACCATTTTCTTCAGGTCTATCAGCATGAGAGTCCTCATTTGTTGAAATGATTTCCTCAGTGGGTATGACATCTTTAGTTGCCTTCAGCTTGATGGATTCCTCAGGAGATTGTTCATCTAACACAGACGGCAGGTGCTCTCTTTGCGAGCCATTAGTTTCATCGAACCGCACATCTATAGTTTCAGCCACCTTGTGATGGTAGGTGTTGAAGAATCTGTAGGTGTGCGAGTCCTTTCCATAACCAAGCATAAACCCTTCATGTGCTTTCCGTGCAAACTTAGAACTATGGTGAGGATCTCTGATCCAGCATTTTGCACCGAAGACTTTGAGATAACTTACATTGGGTTTCTTGCCTGTCATGAGCTCATATGAAGTCTTCTTGAGGAATTTGTGAAGATATACCCTGTTGATGATGTGGCAAGCAGTATCAATTGCTTCAGGACAGAAGCGACGAGGAGTTTTGTATTCGTCAAGCATGGTTCGAGCCATCTCAACAAGAGTCATGTTCTTGCGCTCCATGATGCCATTCTGCTGAGGAGTGTAAGGAGCAGATAACTCATGAGTAATACCAAGTTCATCAAGATATTCATCAAGGTTAGTGTTCTTGAATTCAGTCCCATTATCACTCCTGATATGCTTGATCGTGACGCCAAAGTTGGTGGAGGCCCTTGAAGCAAACCGTCTGAAGACATCCTGCACTTCATTTTTGTACATAATGATATGCACCCATGTGTAACGAGAGTAATCATCAACAATCACAAATCCATACAAACTTGAAGAATTTTTTAGTACGGAGTAATGAGTGGGACCAAAGAGATCCATATGAAGCAATTCAAAAGGTCGCGTAGTGGTCATGATTGTCTTCGAGGGATGCTTGGATCTGGTCATCTTCCCAGATTCACATGCACCACAAAGGTGGTCCTTGAGGAATTTGACACCCTCGATGCCAATGACGTGCATTTTCTTCACGAGTGTGTGCAGATTCCTCATACCAGCATGTCCAAGTCGTCGATGCCACAGCCAGCCTTCTGAAGACTTTGCAAGTAAGCAAGTGGCAGGTTGAGGACCTGTAGAGAAATCAACAATATACAAGTCTCCTCTCCTAAAGCCTTCGAAGAATTTGGAATTGTCAGATTCCATGATGACAACACAACGATATTTTCCAAATATGACAACCATATCAAGATCACAAAGCATTGAGACAGACATGAGGTTGAACCCGAGGGATTCAACAAGCATGACCTTGTCCATGGTTCGGTCCTTTGAGATAGCAACCTTACCAAGTCCCAATACCTTGCCTTTTCCTTTGTCTGCGTAGGTGATATGCTTCAGAGGAGATGGAGTGAGTGGCAAATTCATCAGTAGATTCTTGTCACCCGTCATGTGGTTTGTGCATCCACTATCGAGAACCCACTCAGTTGCTTTTAGAGTATCATCCTGCAGATGAATTAGTACACTTACGAAATCATATACTTCAGAGTGAAGAATATGATATCAATTTCATCAGACAAAATTTCATGATACAAGATAGTAAGCAAGTAGAGAGAGGACGTGAGAAATGAAGAATTCATTTCATTATGGTTAGCTTGTGTCCTTTCAATCATTTCCTCGGGTCTCCAACAAATTTATCAGATGTTCAAATTCATCTGGAGACCTGACCCTGCATAAGATGTCAGTTTGTTTTCTTCACCACCCACATCTAGAGGGTTGGCAAGGAATTCATCATTCTGTGAGCACCATGTGAGAAGGGAGGCATTGAAGCAAGTGCACTTCGTTTCACAGGGCGAGGGTTAGAGTATTCAAATGAATAGGCAGAGAAATTCTTCGAGGACTTATGAACATAATGGTTAGAAGAATAATGCACATATTCATAACTCTTAGGTTTTCCCTGCGAGATAGAGGCATTAGCACGAGAATGATGATTTTGACCATTTGAGGAATTTGGTCAAAGTGAGGACTTTGGTCCATATGAAGAATTTGATCTGGGGTTCCGATTCTTCATGAGTGGTGTCGTGAGGACACTCACTTGAAGATTTTGTAGGTAGCTCTTGGGAACCCAGATTTTCTTCAGAGGAGAACCATTCCTGCAGTTAGTTCCAACATATCTAGCAAATACTTCACTTGACTTATTTTTGAAGAATCTGTAATTGGAGTCAAGTGACTCAACAGAGGAATATGAAGTTTCAGAAGTAAAGCCAGATAAAGTGGATGGATCCACAGAAGATCCTTTTGCAGCAACCCATGAGGTTTTGGGGTACTGCTCAGGTGTCCAGTAGGATCCATCAGCATTGAGTTTCCTCACAAAGGCAATACCCTCTTTCCTAGGGTTCCTGTTCAGAATCTGCTTCTTGAGAACATCACAAAGGGTTTGATGCCCTTTGAGACTTTTGTATATGCCTGTCACATACAATTCCTTCAACCCTACATTGTCATCAGTGATACTAGTGGTATCCTCAGATGAGGAATTTAAGACCACGGTAATAGTTGAAGAAATTGCAACAATAGAAGCATTTGAACATTCAGGTGAAGAATTAGCAGTTTCACGTTCGATGCATTTCAAACAAGGTGGAACAAATTCTTCCTGAGCAGTACTGATCTGTTGATCTAGCAAGGAATCGTTTTCCCTTTGGAGATCCTCATTAGACACCCTCATCTTTTCAAGATCTTGCTTTCTTTGAATAAATTCATATGAAAGCTTCTCATGATCGGCTAAGAGGTCGTTATGATGACTCTGAAGGTTATCATACTTTGTCTGAAGACTTTTAAGATCAACAGACAGAGTTTGAGTCCGATCCACTTCATGGTTTAACAGATCATCACTTTTGTCTAGCATTTTCTGAAGCTTTTCAAGTGCACTTTGTTGCTTAGTGGCACTTTTAACAATTTTAGCATAGCTAGGTTTCACATATTCATCAGATTCACCTTCACTTGATTCAGATGAGGAAAGATGTTTGTGTACCTTTGAGCCTTTTGCCATAAAGGAATAAGTGGGAGCATAATCATCATTGCTGACGTCAGAGTCGTTGGAGTGGTCATATTCTTCATTGAAGATGGACTTGCTGACGAACGCAGTAGCGAGAGCAAGGCTAGCGACACCAAATTCTGATTCCTCCTCAAATTCTTCCTCTTCTTCATATTCTGTAGATTCTTCCTCAGAATCCATTTCCTTGTCGATGAATGCTCGAGCCTTTCTGGAACCATTCTTCTTGTGCTTTGAGGACTTTGAAGATGAGGACTTTGCAGATGAGGACTTTGAAGATTTCTTCTTTTTCTTCGAGTCATCAGAACTATCATCCTTGTATTTCTTCTTCTTCTTTGAGTCTTTTTCCCAGAGAGGACAATCGGAGATAAAGTGGCCAGGCTTCTTGCAATGATGACATGTTCTCTTTTTGTAATCTTCTGAGGAATCTGATTTCCTCAAGCCACTTTTTGATGACTTTCCAAATCCACCTCGTCTGGAGAACTTCTGGAATTTCCTCACAAGCATAGCTAGTTCCTGACTTAGTTCTTCAGGATCACCAAGGCTGCTGTCAGAATCTTCTTCTTCAGATGAGGAAATTGCTTTTGCCTTCAGAGCACGAGATCTTCCATAGCTTGCCCCGTAGAGGTCTCTTTTCCCAGCTTGTTGGAATTCATGAGTATTGAGTCTCTCAAGAATATCAGCAGGATCAAGAGCTTTGTAGTCTCCACATTCTTGAATCATCAAAACTAGAGTATCAAATGAGGAATCGAGAGATCATAGCAGTTTCTTCACCACTTCATGGTCAGTGATATCAGTGGCACCCAGTGCTTGAAGTTCATTTTCATGAGGCGATCAAATGTTTGCTGAACATTTTCATTGTCAAGCCTCTTGAAGCGGTCGATGAGATTGCGAAGAACATCAACACGAGAGTCACGTTAAGTGGAAACACCTTCGTTGACTTTGGACAGCCTATCCCAGATAAGCTTACCAGATTCCAAAGCACTCACTCTACCATACCGTCCTTTGCTCAGATGACCATAGATGATATTGTTCGCTTGAGAATCGAGTTGCTTGAATCTCTTCACATCAGCAGCTGTAACAGTGGGAGCGACAGAGGGCACACCATTTTCCACAACGTACCAGAGATCGTTGTCAATAGCTTCAAGGTGCATATGCATCTTGTTCTTCCAGTAGGGGTAGTTTGTCCGATCGAAGGTAGGACAGCCCGCGGAAACCTTGATCATACCTGCAGTCGACATAACTAAAACTCCAGGTGGTTAAACCAAAATCACACAGAGCAAGGGAGTACCTGCTCTGATACCAATTGAAAGTGTGTTATATTGGCTAGAGGGGGTGAATAGGCGATTTTTACAAATTCATCATTTGAGGAATTTCAACTTTGAGGAATTTGAAATGTGATGAATAACTAGCAGCGGAATAAGTACTCAGATGCATGAGGAACATAATGACAGCATAGTCTTCATGATGAAATGAAACATGCACAATTAGAGAGTAGCGTGATACAGGATAAGCAGTGATGAACAAGGTAACTTGAAGAATTTGAGGTGAGGAATTTGTGAAAGTCTTCAGTCAAATTCTTCCAACTATAACAATCAATTTCATCAACAAATACATGAGGAATAGAGGGGTTGATGAAATAGAACCAGACAGCTTGATGAAGACAATGGTTTGATGACCCAGTTCCAACTGCTGTGACAGTCGTACTTCTGGTTTGGAGCGGCCTGGTATTTAAACCAGAGGACACACAGTCCCAGCACACACAGTCCTTACCGTATTCTCCTTGAGCTAAGGTCACACAGTCCTCGCCCAACACTCGTGGTAAGTCTTCAGGGTAGACTTCCAAAACCCTCACAAACTGGTCACCCGGCGATCCACAATTTACTGCTGGATGCTCTAGACCAAGGTCACTTCATGGTCCCCAATTGACTGCCGGAGCACTAGACCATGACGCCTAACCGTATGGAGGATACATAGTCCTCAAAGCTAACAAGCGTCGGTTCCACACAGGAATTTCTTCAGTGATGCTCAATCACTATGGGTTTTGTGGTTTGGTTGTGGGTTTTTCCTCGCTGATGATTTTCTCTCAAAGTCCTCAAAGGATGGGTTGCTCTCAAATGGCAAGTGTCAGTTCTCTCTCAGAGCAGCCAACCAGCTAGTGGTTGTGGGGGTTGGCTATTTATAGCCAGGGTGCAACCTGACATGATAAGTCATAAATGCCCCCAATGATATAACCGTTATGTGGATAAGAACGATTGGGGACAGCTGGCGCTAAGCACAACAATGGTCGGAATTTCGAACTATGAATGTCCTCAGCTTATCGTGATCCTCACTTGTAGGCAATTCGCACTGGCGAAATCCTAACTCCTTAGTCAGATCAATTTCCTCAGAGAGCAGAAGAGCTTCGTCTCTGTCACTGAAAAACTTGTCTGAACCGTAAGAGATTTCCAAAGGCTTCACTCGAAGAATTGTATGGGTTGAGGATTTCGGAGTTGAGCATCAGTTGGAAATTTTCCTTAGTATTACCTCGACCCTCTTTAACAGTACGGTGTTTCCTATGACTCAAATAAAGGAAATGAAACTACGAAAACAAAAGTCTTCACGCTTCATATTCCTCATTCATATCTTCAAGGTCACACCAACTTCTTCATTTTCAAAGTCTTCACCAAAGTGTTCAGAAAGTCTTCAGTAAAGTCTTCACTTGAAGACATTCATTTTTAGGGGTCGATAATCTCCGAATATATCAAACTCCTCATCGACTTATATGGCCTGTGTACACTCACAAACACATTAGTGCCTTAACCTATAAGTCTTCAATACACCAAAATCACTAAGGGGCACTAGATGCACTAACAATATCTATGTTCTTGATCCGGTCTTACTAGTCATATGCACCTGCTATGTGTTATGATCCGTAAACCTCGGAGTGACAATAGTCGGGATACTTTCCGGTGATGATCATAGTTTGAGGAGTTCATGTATTCACCGTGTGCTAATGCTTTGTTCTGGTTCTCTATTAAAAGGAGGCCTTAATATCCCTTAGTTTCCTAACGGACCCTGCTGCCATGGGAGGGTAGGACAAAAGATGGCATGCAAGTTCTTTTTCGTAAGCACGTATGACTATTTATGGAATACATGCTACATTACATTGATGAACTGGAGCTAGTTCTGTGTCGCCCTAGGTTATGACTGTTATATGATGAATATCATCCAACGAATACACCGATCCAGTGCCTATGACTTTTCCACATATTGTTCTTGCTAAGTTACTACTACTTCTGTCACTATTACACTTGCTACAAAACCATTGTTCTCACTGTTACTGTTACTGTTACTACTACTACTGCTATCAAAACTATCATATTATTGTGCTACGGATTACTCTGTTGCATATATTTAATCTCCAGGTGTGGTTGAATTGACAAATAACTGCTAATACTCACAAATATTCTTTGGATCCCCTTGTGTCAAATCTATAAATTTGGGTTGAATACTCTACCCTCGAAAATTGTTGTGATCCCCTATACTTTTGGGTTATGAATGCTAAGTAGTTGCTACGCAAGTGGGACGAGAATTTGTATAGTGGTGGAAATAAAGTGTTTTCAAAGACTTTTCGAAAACAGCTTTGGGTGACACTAATGCTCGAGGGAGAAGATGAGCCAGGTAACCGCTTGAGAAAGAATTGGTGTACCAGAGCAAGTTTTGTGTGTGTTTTCGATAACGGGTTAGATTTAAGATTTGTCGATCGTTCCAAACCTTACATGTACGACCATGATACCCCTTATGGGATGGGGCTTTGTTGATTACTTTGGTGGATGCTAGCAGGGAGCTCGGATTACTAGTGGCGGGAGTGACATGGTCACTCTAGATACGGGGTCGTGCCGGAAAGGACGACTATAGTTGTTTTCACACACACCAGGCACACAGTTGGTCCCCTCTTTAATGGTACTTGTGATGTACATTGTGAGGGCTAAGTACCAATGAGTGGGCTTTTTGTTTAGTATTGTCAAAGGAAATACATAGTTAAGGTGATTACCTCACATATCTAATATACCGCGAGTCGTAGCCTGACACGAAAGTTTCCCGAATCTTGTGGGTAAAGTGTGCAACCTCTGCAGAGTGTAAAACTATTCGAATAGCCGTGTCCACGATTAAGGTTGCTTAAACTACGTCCAGTGTTTTACAAAAAATGGCGTGTGTGGGGGGAGGAGATAAATGAGTTGAGTTGGATGTCTCAACGTGATGGTTGAACTGGAGTTGTTCCAAACTCTGTTTATATTGATATATGTAACCTATTCTTGTGGATACTCGTAACCTCATGATGCATGCTTTACAAGTTGATAGGACATGACATTGCACTCAAAAATTAGCTTTCTACAAAAATTCCCTACTTAGTGCTATACCATGCATTGTTTACCTTGTTCCAAACATGGGTTGCTTGCGAGTACATTCAAAGTACTCATTGGCTTGTCACTGGTTATTTAACTGGACATGCATGGAAGAACATGAACATGGTGAATAGTACCTTGGCGATGCACATGCAAATTAGGAAGCTTCCCAGTCATAATGCTTGTAGGGTTAAGGAACATGGCATGGGTCCATGCTATCATTGAAGATTTCCGCTGTGAGTTTATGTTTGATGTCTACCCTTCATGGCCCTGTCTATGTAAGACTTGACCATAATGGTCATAATTTGTGTAAGACGGTATGTATGGATGTAAGACTCTTGTTATTCAGCTTCTGTGTGTTTAGTGAGCATTGATGTCTAGGATCACTTTACACATGTATTCGGTGATCACGACTTATGAGTCGGGGTCCCACAGAATTGGTATCAGAGCGATCCTGACTGTAGGAAGCCTTAGTTAGCATAGACCTTAGATATGATAAAAACTATTTTAAAAAATTGTACCTGGTTGCTAAGTGCAACAGTTTCTATACTTCACATCTCTTCTAGTCTCTTTCAAAACATTGTTGACACTCCTCCCTTCAAATATTGTAGATGGTCGTCGCCTCATTGAGACTCCTCATGTTTGGATTTCCACCACTCATGAGAGATTGCCTCCAACAATGCCACACTCCTCGGTGCATATGTACACCCTGCATGAACTAGACAATGGCGAGTTCTGAACGAAGTTCTACACCCAAGGTGGTCGTACCTGCCAAGCCCTTCTCCGTCTTCGAGACCTCCTCCCGAAAATGAAGGAAGAGCAAGCAACATGCTATCTACCCAGCAAGAGCGGATTAGGAGACCTTGCTCAGGCAATGAATCCACCAGGAGAAGAGGACCCAACACTCAAGTTCCAGATCCACTTTGCCAACGCGGTAGATAAACTTTGGCGTTACCTTACCGAAGAGTTCCTCAAGTCTAGCTAGGATTTCCCTTTGCTCCTACATCTCCACTGCCTCAAGTAGAAGAAGGTGGTCGAGAAATGGCAACATATTGTTGCCCTACAAGTATACATCACCAACCAAATGCAACAAATTGAGGAACTTCAAGAAGTCTGCAACCGAGCCCCATGTAGAAGGCATAGGAACGGATTTCCGTATCCACCATGTAGAGGACCATTATTAGACCAACGACATCATAACCCAACAATGAATAACAAGATCTTCATTACGGTCACATGTTTTGGATGTGGAGAATTTGGGCATCATGTCAGGAGGTGTCTCAACAAGCAGCCGACTGTCGCATACCCACTGGTACCACATGACGACCTAGGAATTGAATACTAAGCGTCCTTCCCTTTGAGACATGAAGCAAGAACGAATATTGAGTGCGAGCACCCCTAGGGTAGGATGAGTCTTGTAACCCCTATGCAAAGTCAAGTCCATGTGATGGTTCAAATGAAACCATGTTGTGTGTTGTTTGTTTTTATCTATTTGTGTTTTGGTATAAGTCACACTTTTGCCCTAGGCAACATGTGCGCGACTATACCACCTATCTTATCTTAATGAATGTGTTGGCCTTTTTGGCACTTGTGTGATCACACTTACACCATGCCACCCCCTTTAGGCACTCCCCTCTATGCTACTTCCCCCTCCACCTCCTTTAAATAACTAGTACTGAAGACTTCTGACTACAACCTACTCAACCAGATGCAACCCCGTAGGTCTATGCCTCGTCCTCAAGATTGGGAACCCTTCCCTGGTTAAACCTAGACCTCACAAGTTACTCCAGCTCAAATCGCTAACCACGTGTTTAACACGCGGGTTTGTCAGAACACCTATTAAGCTTCAATCACCTTTGATTAGCACTGGGTTCAATATGGAACTAGTGATCATAGTGAACAGACACGTTACATTCCTAAGACAACACTTGAACTAACGATGCCATGGGTAAGAATGTTTGAGGACATGTGATCAATAGACAAATGACTGATAAGGCTAGAAGAAATGTCATAAGGATATAGCTAAGACCCTTTGGTGGATTACGGGACTTTCATGCTTATAGGTGAACTTGGTGGATCAAGTTGATAGAGTAGCATAACTTACTTATCCTTTGAGTAATTTCGATTTAGTAGGACAATTATGATCACAAGCTGAAATTCATGGAGGAGTGAGAATTTGACTTGATCAGATAACATTGATAGGGGATTGGAGATGTTATGTTAATAACTTGGAGGAACAAGTAGAAAATTCCCACTGAAGATGAGATATTGGATTTAAATAGGTGACCCTAACAAGTGTTGATGACAAGTAAGTCCACATGGTTCAGAGTAATTTGGATTTAGTCTGATAATCTAGATCATGATACAATATTTCTTGGTGGATGATAGGCTAGGAAAATTGGATTGTTGTCAAAATTGATTAGGGGATCTTCATAAGCTTGACTTTGGAGTTTGCTTGACCATGATAATGGAAATCGGTGGATATACTGTGATCAGATGGTCATTTCAAGAATTTGAGCATTATAGGAACTCTAGAAGATTATGTGGGACACCATAGATATTGATTTGTAGGATTAGTATATCATGTAATGATTGAGGGGATTGATATACCACTATATTAGATTCGTAGGGAGGAAACAAGATCTTGGATTGGCATGGTACGTGCTTCCTCGGGATAAAGGTACAATATCTTGGACCTTGGATAGTTTGGGGAGGACTTGGATTTGTAGTGTTTTATTCAGCTTAGCAGTCATATGCTCCACCCCAATGATTTTTACATAGAGACACATGTGAGGTGGTTATAGTTGACATATGTGATCTTCCTTTAGTCCTTCTCTCGAGAGTCATGATATTGTGAATAGCATGAATGATGTTTAGAGATGACTTATGTGAGATGATGTTTTCGGTGGTATAAGATAATTTTGTTTGGAGAAATAGGCAGGACAATTGGCATCTAAGAACTGTGCTCAAGAATGCAATGACAAATGCTCACTCGCTTCACAAATTACTTGAAACCCCTCAGCTTTGCTGAGACATAGCATGAATGGATTATGGCTACACGCTTTGGCTCGAAGTGAAAAAAACTTATGCCAATACTCCGCCTTGACCACCACCAATCCTATCTATAAGGAAGGTGGGCACAAGGAACTAGATTACGAAGGCCTACCAAACCCTGGACTAATAACCACCCAAAACATAAGTCGCTCCCAGAAGTTTAAGATTAGCTAGCTAAAGATTGGTTCTTGAGCTTCCTCTCAAGACCAAGTTGAATCAAAATGCTGTCAGACTAAAGGTCATTCCTGAGACTTGCCCAAGGACTGTCCACACTTTATGGTTAGTGGTGATACCGTAAAGCCCTTTTTAGGTTGGCCAATGCCCGCTTCTCTCCCATATCCCATGAGCAATGTGTTTATGTGATACTTGGAGAAATACGTTGTTGTCGTCACGGATGACATACTTATTTATCCATGGAGAGTAATGAACACCCAGTCCTACCTTGGATAAGCCCCCAAAGCACCAATTGCCAAGTTTCTCAAGTGCAAAGTTTTACCTTGAAGAAGTCAGACCCCTCGAAGCGCCCTCCTGGCAGCAGAAGACATTCTTACCCAAGAAAGAAGAAGAACCACTACGGTTCAGAAACCACGGAAAAGATGAAGAAGCACGAGAAGTCAACTACCACTCCCTTGCCGGCTACCTCAGCTAGACAATGTCAAGAAGCACCAACATTCAACCAAGAAGAAGACCTTGGACATCCGAAGGAATTAAAGAGATGCTTGTTTTAAAGGTCACCTTGCAGCTCCTGACTGGAAACGGACTAAGAAGTTGATCGCACCCCCTCACTCCACCACCTTGATGGTGTGAGATGAGCTTGTCGTCCCTACTCTCTCTAGATGCCTGGAACGGAGTGGAACGACTATCATGACTTCGTTACTATCCTCTTTTTGCCCAATTAAGGACGTGATCCTGACTGGTCATGGTGAACCACCTGTTAAAGATAGTCCTCCCCTCTTGTCCGAACCTTAGACCAAGAAAACTAGATGGCTGTTATGTACTTTTGGATTGTTAGCTTATTTAGAACCCCTCAGGAACCTTCCCATATGGAAGACCCCGTTTTGGCACCAAGTCTCTATGTTTAAGCCATAGAGAAGAGACTCCCAAACCTTCCCACAAGTGGATACGAGAGGCAAGTAAACCAAACACTCGAAGACATGCTGACACTGTGTGTCCGTGATTACGAAGACAGATGGCCAAGAAATAAGTGCAGATGAACAAAGAACCTGCCTAGACAACTTACTCAAACAGAAGATCTAGACAATAAGCCTACGCTGACAAGCCTCGACGCTTTAACAGTTGTAGACCACGCGTATCGGAAGATCAACCACTCTAGGGAAGCCAACAATTCCACGACACCAGGAAGCTGCTTGTGAGAGCCTGGCTTAATAGGAATGATAGACTACTCATATCAACAAGGAATTCCTTCTCTTTCGGAAGCCCATTCAAAAAGAACTCCAAGTTAAGCGTGCTTGGCTTGGAGCGATTCTAGGATGGGTGACCGACCGGGAAGTTGGTCCCGGGTGCGCACGAGTGAGGACAAAGTGTGCAGGAAAGACTAGTGTTGGTTTGTGGGGCCAGTCTAGATCCCGCCAGGCGTAACGGGGTGTTACAATTGGTATCAGAGCCGACCCTTGCGGTTACATGGGCATGCACGGGTTAGTTGCACACGCATGTGGCGCATGGCGTGTGTGGCCTGTTGTGGCACACAGCATGACACATGTGCCAGACTGGACGCGCATACGTGAGCCAAAAGGGAACGTTCCTGATGGGCCGACGAGGACGTCGGTTCCTTTGAGTGGGGGTGTATGTGAGAGCCTGAATTAATAGGAATGATAGACTACTCGTATCAACAAGGAATTCCTTCTTTTCTAGAAGTCCATTCAAAAAGAACTTCAAAGTTAAGCGTGCTTGGCTTGGAGCGATTCTAGGATGGGTGACCGACCGGGAAGTTGGTCCCGGGTGCGCACGAGTGAGGACAAAGTGTGCAGGAAAGACTAGTGTTGGTCTGTGGGGCCAGTCCAGATCCCGCCAGGCATAACGGGGTGTTACACTGCTCCAGGACATTAACCTATCTAGACTAGAATGAAACAATAGACGACACTAACCAACATGGGTAAACCCCAGGGCCAGCAGACATACACACTACTTTGCCACGTATTCCAACTTTGGAATACGCGACAAGCTAGACCTTGCTCAACCCCATTCATCAAGCCCTTGACCCTTAGTCAAGCATATCATATTGCAAGGACCTCGTTCACACCTCGGATGAAACAAAGCGATGTGCTCAAAGCCTACATCATCAATTACTTCAAGATCTAGTGGATAAATCACATCGAAGAAGAAGCCACTCGAGAACGTGAAGACTATCTCAGATGCCTATTTCTGTATCTCTTCAATGCCTAGCCTAGGAATCTTGGGGATGATATTCTTGTAAGGTGGGTAGGTCTGTCACACCCCATGTTTTGCCTCACATGACTAAGATAATAAAGCTCAAAATTTTGGACCAATAAAAACTTTTTGAGTGCTTGTGATGATTGACTTGTTTGCTATTTTCTTGATTGTTAGTTTCTCCGTTAATTCATAAAATTCCTCCTACTCTCAAAACTCATCTCCTTGTTCCGATACCCTGCCTAGTGATCCTTCTATGTGTATAGGACCTAAAACTATTTTTATACAAAATTATGTTGGCCAAAAAGCATTTATTCAAATTAGGTTTTCAAAAAACCCTGAATTAAGAATTGTACTACAACTCCTCAAATTATGGTGAATTTTTTGTACCAAAGATTTAGTTGGAACCTATTATCTATAAGACTTCCCAAAACCACAAAAACATTATTTTAAAAGTTATTTTTGTATTTTATTTAAATGCCTCTTTCTGAGGCCAGAAATGGTCTTTAATAGGGGAAAGTTATTTTAATATTTAAGAAAATATTTTAGAAAATTTAGGGAAACTCTATGGACATATATTTCCCATATATATAAGTTTCAACACATGGTCATGCTCAAAATATTGGACAAAACTCTCCAAAACCCTTTTTGTATATTTCAAGTATTTGAAATATTTCTATAAGAAATATTGTCAAATAAATCTAGGAAAATTCCAGCAGGTAATACATGCCCCATGTGATGATATTACCAAGTTTCATCTCAATCCAACTATTTTTGGTTCACCAAAATGCTCTTTCTCCAGAACCAAATTTGAGCAACTTTGCATTGTCAAGCATTTCCATTTGAGCTCATACTTTGTGGGCATGATCTAACCCCCATACGATACCACTAACCCAAGTGTTGTCTCAAGGATAATATATAAGCATGGCTAGATCTAAGGAAATCATATTCCGTTGATATCTAGGGTTTGCAAAATTTACATTGACAACTTTATTCAAATAAGCTCAAACTTTGGCATCAACCTCATTTATATCTACCATTTGCTCGTGTTACATACGATAGCAAGGGAAATATTTTACCTTGACCAAATCAGCAGCGAAGACCTTCTGCTAAAATCTAGCATTCACCATTATCACTCGTTTCCATTGTTCTCCTTGAGCCCAACATTTTACCACAGTCTCACCTAGTTGCCTTGTACCTATAGTAAAAGTTTCAGGCCCTCATCTCAATTATTAGAGAGGGTAAAACCCCATTTACCTCCCTGGACAGCCATGGCAGCATCTGTCCTCACCCTCACTTTTACCTTCCTACCTCTCCCTTAAACCCTACACTACCCCCAATGCATATCCAGATCCCCCCAGCACCTAGAGCATGTGGGGCATGACCACGACGACCATTTGGGCACTCTGGAGCGTGCTATAGTGCACCAGGGCACTGTAGCAATGTCCTCCCCGAGGCCGCGACCATCTCGTGCTTCCCCTGCTCGCCAGGGACCTCCCCTCGACGTCTGACGAACACTTGTTGGTCGCCCCACTCCTCTCTCCCCCTTCAGTGCCCCACCCTACGTGTACCTGATGCCGCCCTCGTCCGCCACTCCTTGGCCATGTTGCTGGCCCACCTCTGACCTCACTTCGCCCCCCCCCTCTCACCTCCCTCGCACCTGGACCAACCCCACGAGCATCCCTGAGCCAGCCTCCCCTCCTCAAGTGGCCTCCAGCAACGTCCCGCGCCAGTGCCACGGGCTCCACCCATGATGGTCCCATGCCAGGCTATAAGAGGGGTTCCTCAGCCCCTCTCTTAGCTTCACTCTACTTCTAAGACCCCAAATTGTGCCCCTACACCCTCCACGCCACGTCCCAAATCACCTCAGCCTGGATCGGACCGGAGCTCTGCCGCCGCAGAACTCTGTCGATCTCGTGGTAAGAAACTTCTCTGGCGTCACTTCTTCTTCCTCTAGAACCTTCTCTTCTCAGTGCCCCTCCCCCTCTTCTACGCATCAAATGTAGGTTGGAGCATCCGGATCGAGCCCGACCTAAAGCTCCACCGAACATTTTCCCGTAGCCGGCAAACCCCTCCGTTCTGACGACTTCCTCCATCTCCGATAGATGCACGGCCCGAACCCGAACCCATCCACGCCATCTTTGCCCCCAAACGGCCATCGGGAGCCTCGACGGTGAGTTCCTCATTCTCATGTCGTGAGGAGGGAGATGATAGGCGGGCCCTACCTATCACTGGCTGCTAGGCTGGCATGTCGGGTTTAAACACCGACGGGGCATGCGCCCGGCTCGCCTCGGCCGGTTCTTTCATGGCTGGCACTGCTAACGCCCTTTAGTCCCAGTTGAAATAGTGGGGTTTTTCTTTTACTTTTTTCCAGAATGTTGCAAAAAATTCCACAAGGCAAAATACAACTCCAAATGCCATGATTCAACCTCCTAGATTCTTCCAAAATTCCCACCTATTTAATGGTGTAATTTTCATACACATTAAATAAAATTTTATGTATTGTTCTTATTTAAAAACTTATTTAAATATTTAAATCCATTGTTTAAATCCAAGACACTGTTTTTGGCACTCCTAATCCAAAAATAGGAAATGTTGTGTTTTTAGTTTTCATTCTAGTATTTTACAAAAATGAGTTAACATTTTTCTGAGTGATTTTGTTTTCCTGTTTTGTGCTATTGTCTTATTTGTACCTCGTTACTTCGCGATGATAGATCACGTTCTTGAAGAGGGAGTTGGAGAACAAGCACTTGAATACTTTGCTGAGACAGGCAAGCAACCCCTTGACCATGTCGATGAAACCCTTTTTTATGCATGGGACCTAACACTTTACTTTGTTGCCTTGAAATCATGGTGATATGGTGACCCCATTCGATTGGTCATCTCCGTTATGTTCCTCGTTGATACCTGAATTGTGCATGACCCCAACTTCCTATGAGGGTTAACGGGTGGGAAGTAGATATGATGCTAAGTAGTTGCTACGCAAGTGGGATGGGAATTTGCAGAGTGATGGAAAGAAAGTGTTTTCAAAGACTTTTCGAAAACCCCATCACGTACCAATGAGTGGACTGTTTGTTTAGCATTTTCAAAAGAAAGATATAGTTTGGGTGCTTACCTAAAATATGTAATATATTGCGAGTCGTGGCTTGACACGGAAGTTCCCTGAGTCTTGTGGGTAAAGTATCCAACCTCTGCAGAGTGTAAAACTATTTGAATAGCCATGTACACGATCAAGGATAGTTGGGTGGTGCTCCTTAAACTACGTCTGGTGTTTTAAAAAAACTTGGCGTGTGTGTGTGGGGAGGAGATACATGAGTTGAGTCTGATGTCTCGATGTGATGGTTGAACTGGAGTTATTCCAAACTTTGTTTATATTGATATCTGTAACCTTTTCTTATGGATACTCATAACCTCATGATGCATGCTTTACAAATTGCTAGGACATGACATTGCACTCAAAAATTAGCTTTCTACAAAATTACCTACTTAGTGTTATAACATGCATTGTTTACCTTGTTCCAAACATGGGTTACTTACGAGTACATTCAAAGTACTCATTGGCTTGCCAATGGTTATTTAATTTGCCAGGCATGGAAGAATAAGAATATGGTGAAGAGTACCTTGGCAATGAACATGCGAATTAGGACGCTTCCGAGTTAGAATGCATGTAGGGTTTAGGTAGATGACATGGGTCCACACTATCATTGAAGATTTCCACTGCATGTTTATAATGGTCATAATTTGGCCTTCATGGCCCTATCTATGTAAGACTTGACCATAATGGTCATAATTTGTGTAAGAAGGTATGTATGGACGTAAGACTCTTGTTATTCGGCTTTTGTGTGTTTAGTGAGCATTGATCTTTGGGTCACTGTACACGTGCATTCGGTGATCATCGACTAATGAGTCGGGGTCTTCACATCTGCTTAGCCTCTCCGCATAGTGCACAAACCCCTCGCGTGTTCCCGATAACTACCCAAACCAGAACTGCCGAGTCATGACCGATGGAGCTGAATCAACCCTTAAATACCCAAAACATCTTCGGTTTCTTCAATAGATCACGCTAACCCAAAAATCCATACTGTCCGATCTAAATCGAAGAGCCCAAATCCTCGTCTTTTCCCTATTTATAGACACCGAGTTATGAAATATGTAACCCTAGCCACCCTAGACTCTACCCTAACCCCGCCACTCTCTTCCTTCCTCAGTTTCAGCGCCTTCCCAAGCACCGCATTCCTCCAGATTCACCAACTGCATCTGTAGTTCTCCACATGTCCATTCCAAAGACCCAACCTCCTCTCCTTCGCTCCTAGTCGTTCGATCATGAGATCGATGGTCACTAGACGCGTTCCCATCTCGTCCCGCAAACTCCTCGATCCCGATCTGGATTAAGGGAATGAGAGCTAACTCGCCTCTAGTGCCTCTCGTGTCGGATTTTGGGCTCCGCAAAACCCATGAGGTTCGAACACAGGGGCATGTGCGAAGGCTTCCCCGCGGCTTCGCCTAACCTAGCTCTCTACTCGATGGACAGAACAACAAACTCGTTCTATGACGAGGAAGAAGATGAATATGACTGTTTACCCAGGTTTGGGCACTGCAAAGCGTAATACCCTACTCCTGCTTTGGTGGATGGCCTCTCGTGGAGGTTTTGGTGGATGAACTAGTACAATGCTCTTGAGCCTCGCGAAGGCGCTCAAGGTGTGTTCTTGGCTCTTTGCCTTGCGGTGGTGAGTGGATGACCTAGCTACTATATATAGCATTGGCCCAGGTTCTCTTCCCTTATCTCAATGGCAGGAAGGAATCCCACAATGGCTAATTTTGAAGGGGAACATGAGTAAATCCACCCCTGCCCAAAGGCGGTCTTTGCCTATAAAGTAACACATGGTGATGCAGCGGTGGGCTCGGCGATGACATCCTCCCTGTGGGGCTGACGGTCGTGGTCTTGTTGCGCTGGATGGGAAACCTTTGGGGTGGTGCTTTGGGAAGCCGCATATGTCGCTGCTCCCTTTGCGTCACCTTGGACTCCCGAGGCCGGGCCTTGCATAGAGATCTCTGCCCCTCATGAGGGGGGCCTGAGGAGGCTCTTCCCCGTGGGTCTTGACGCTGCTCTTCCTCGTGAGCCTAGGGTCCTCGCGAGGGCCTTGTCTTGAGTAATGTCGCACCAAACCTCGCCTGGATGACTTAGTGGGCCATGCCCTGGGCCACAGGCAGGCAGGACTGGGTAGCCCCATTCCCAGATCGCCGATAGTAGCCCCCGGGCCTAAGGCGCACTCGAGCCGGCTTCGAAGTGAAGCTTGAGGATGGACCGGAGCGCCGCGGGCCTCTAATGCCTATGGGGACAGGGCTGGCCCACGTCATGCATCTAACGTGGGGCGTCTCCGTGGCCACCGCACGAATTGACAAATGCCCGACTTCTAGCATCGAGCCATTATTGCTTTCCTCTTCCCCGCACTTGCTCCAGCTTCTAGATCCCACCCTTATCCAAGACTCCTCTAGATTTGGCATCGCCCCTCTCTTCCTTCGTATGGCTCCCACTAGCAAATCGAAGCCAGAGGCGCAAGCCCCTGCTCCCATCCTGCCGACGCTCTCCGTGTCTACCATCGCCAAGGACGGCGACCTAGTCCTGGTGCTCCCATCAATGGTAGATGGGACCAACGAGCATGGGCGGACCATGATATGGGGCGGCTCTTCAGAGAGGCGGCCCTCGTTCGGGTCAGACTACCCCTTCTTTTTCCACAGCGTCTTCGCCGGCCTCGTCTCGCCTTTCTCCGCGTTCTTCATCGCCATCCTCAACCATTACGGGATTCGGGCGCTTAACCTCCAGCCAACTCTATTCTGCTCTTGTCCGTCTTTTCCTTCTAATGTGAGGCCTTCGTGGGCGTGAAGCCTTCGATGACCCTATTCTGGCATTTCTTCAGCTTGCGCATGCATGACGGTGCCCAACGGTCGGCATGCGTCTCCTTCGTCGAGGTCTAGAGTGGCAACATGCTCTTAAAGGCCGGGAATAAGGTGGAGAATTTCCGTCACCGTTGGGTCTTCATGGATCCTGTGAGCCCCAACTCTCGCTTGGAGCTGTCGAAGGGGCTGCCGGAGAAGACTCCTGCGTGGGGCTCCGTGAAGCTTTCTGGCCCTCGGGCTAGGCCCGTCCTGGAACGGATCTCCCGAGACATCTGTGCCCAGAAGCTGAATGTGGGATGATAGCAAAGGAGTTCTTATCAGAGCGCCTGGCGCCCCTCTAGTCCCACTCTAGGCCCCTGTGGGACTATCGGGGTAGCGGTAACAACCTCAAGATTTGATCCACACACATAACCTCCGAGGAGTTAAACAGGGTTGTGACGATGACGTGGCTACTCCCCACTATACCGTCGCGATGACGTGGCTGCTTTGGTTGCCCGGATGACCGCCTTCAATCAACTGGGGCTCTCCCCAGCCGAGGGCCTTGGCTTCCCGGTGACGGTGTCCTCCGGTGACACCTCATGCGGGGAGGATTCGGAGAGGACGTCGGATGGGGATCCTGCCAGAGCGTCCCCCCCCCCCCGTAGCAGAGCGCGCTCCTGCACTACCTTGAGGATGACGACGATGCTGGTGAAGTCTCGGCCTGGGGTTCTCCGCGCCCTGCTATGATCGCGAGGGAGCTCGTGCCTGCCCCTGGGCCACGGGGTCCGCCTGCCTGTTGATCCCCAAGAGGCGAGGGGCTGAGTCTTCTTCTGTGCGTCGTGTCCCAGCAGGCATGGTGGCCGAGGTGTCGGCCTCGCCCCCGTTCGAGTTGCAGCTTGTGGGCCCGACAGGGGAGGTCGCGGCCCCGGCTATTCCTCTGGCGGTAGTGCCGCCACCTGGCGCCTGAGGCGCCCCCTCCGGAGAGGGCACCACCGTCATCGAGGTGGAGGGAAAGAGGAAGTGGGTCAATGTTGAGGAGTAAGGACCCGATCTGACTCTGCCTATCTTCTGGTAGCTTAGATGCTAATGGTTCCTCCCTTGCTTGTCAACTAGGATCGCCCCCACGATGAAGATGAGGAAGAAGGAAGGCGGGCGTCAAGCTGAAGGCGTCCCCCAGTGCCTTGCCTGCTTTGGACATGTCGTCGCCACCAGACGAGGTTCCCGTGGGTGAGAGGGCAAAGGCTCGCAAGGCGACCCTCCTAGCCACCGTCATGAAGCCCCCGAAATCCCCGATGCTTACTGGTTTGGTGGCTTCCGCTTTGGAGGGCGCGCTAGTATCATGGTCCAGAGGGCCAGCCTCCGAAGGCCGGCCGCCCATGGACTCGTTTGCTTCTGCCTTGCCCTTTGCTGTCAAGCATCCTCGGGAGCCTCCTACTCCTTGCGCCGCAGGCCCTCGGGAGGCGTCGCCTACGATGGTGCAGGCGACTCCTATGAAGGGGGGCTTGGTGTCTCTGCCGCACGGCGTTGACGTCCTGGACGAGGTTCAGGGTGCCCTCAAGGGTGCTGACGATCGCCTCGTGGGCGGGCTTCTAGGGCTCCTCTTTGAATGGCTCGGGGTCAACACCTCTATCGTGGCATCCTCCGACCAAGCCAAGGCCGCCATGGCGAGGAGCGAGGAGGAGGCCGCGTCGGCCAAGGTGGCCCTCAAGGTGGAGCTAGCCAAGGCGGCGTCTGCCGAGGGGCGTTGCAGTGAGGTGGAGTCCTGCCTGAGGGCCCTTAAGGGGGAGAAGTCCGTGCTCGAGGAATAGTTGTGCATGCAGCGGGAGGCCCTCAAATCCTGCAAGACTCGGCTTGCTGCCTGGGACTCTGAGTTGTCCCAGGTGAAAGCCAATAGCGCCACAGTGTTGGGGCGCCTGGAGGCGCGCGAGAAGGAGACGGCCCTGGAGAAGGTTCGGCTCGAAGCCGCTAAAAGTGCCTTGGCCAAGGCTGAGGGCGGGAAGGCCACGGAGCTCAACGCCCTTCCTTTGATCAAGCTCAGGCTGCACCGAGTGCTCAACTCCCTCTGCCGGGAAGGGTTCAAGGAATCCCTGGTGGCTCCTAAGGCCGGCTTCGCGGAGCTTGCTTCAAGGTTTGCTGAAGTGCTTGAGGGCGCCATCCCCAAGGTGGAGGAGGTCTTGGACAACGAGTGTCGTGATCTCTTTTATAAGGACGCGTCACGCATCTTCAGCCATCTCCACCTCCGCGAGCCAGGGTTCGACTTTGATGCCGTGATCCGCCCGGTTGCCCCTGGGGTTCGTAGCGGCGCTGCGAAGGCAGTAAAGGCCTCCATGGAGAAGATGGTGAAGAGGTTCGCCCGTGTCACCGTTCAACCGCCCCCCTGAAACTGCAGAAGTTAGTGGCAATGAGGATAGTGACGGCGATGTCAACGAAGAGCTCCCCATGGGCAAGGCGAGCAGTGGCGCAGGCTCCCCCTAATACTCCTTTCTTGTTTCTTTCCTGCATCATTTGAAATGCCTCTCGAAGGCATTAAACTGGTTGTACCCGCAAAAATTTAATGCTTGTAATAATTATTGGATTTCCCTCTTCGCCTTGTTTCCTTCTTGCTTGTTGTGTCGCTCTATGTCGGCAGGGCCCGACCCCGTGCATACCTTAACCGCCACCAGGGCCGACCGGATCACCAAGGATGACCCTGTGGAGCGAGGGGCTACGGAGCGAGTGAGGCTCCTGAGTCGTGATGCTCAGGAGTCCCCCTTGACGTACAAGCAACCTGCATGAAGGGAACATGGTGCATATTGGCTTAACTTGGAACTCTGAAAAGCTTATGCTCTATGTCGGCATGGCCCGACCCCACGCATACATCAACCGCCATCGGGGCCAGCCGGATCACCAAGGACGACCCCATGGAGCGAGGGGCTACGGAGCCGGTGAGGCTCCTGAGTCGCGGTGCTCAAGAGTCCCCCTTGACGTACGAGCGGCTTCAGCATCCCCCTTAATGTTTCGAGTTTGAGCGCACTGAGCTCTACGTCGGCAGAGCTCGGCCCCACGCATACCTCAACTGCCGCCGGGGCCGACCGGATCAGGGATGACCCCATGGAGCGAGGGGCTACGGAGCTAGTGAGGCTCCTGAGTCGCGATGCTCAGGAGTCCCCCTTGACATACGAGCGGCTCCTGTACCTTCCCGAAGAGTGTCGGTAGTACCCCTCGTGCGACCCCTCATGCGTACGTCGCAGGGAACACATCGAGGTGGCGCCACAAGGAGCATTCCTGAGGTTAGATGGGACCGCTGGGTTCCCTCAGTTGTTTATCCCCATCATTGGGCATAGGGCTTCCACGTTGTGTGGGCATAGCCATTCGTGGGTAGTGTTGATTTCTCTGCCAGCACTGGGCTCTGGCTTCCACGTTGTGTGGGCATAGCCATTGGTGGGCAGTGTTGACTTCTCCGCCAGCATGGAGCTGTGTCTGCCACATTGCATGGGAGTTAACCCCTCCGCGTCCTTGGGGGGATCCGGACGTGTACAGCCCATTGAGTTCGTACACGTGGCTAGCATGGTAGAACTGGGCGGTGTTTCTGGGAGCTCAGAGGGTGCTTTGGCCTCGTGAGGTCCCTACCTCGAGGCGGGTTGCGCCTGAATCTTCTTGTTGTTGGCTTCACTTGGAATCTTGGGGTCTTAATTGCAGCCTACACCGAGCGTCCTCCCTAAGGCCATGGGAGGGTAAAGCACCAGTGACCCCAGGAGATGAAGTGTACGGGACTGGCCTGTCCAAACAGAGATCAGCCACCAAATTTTTCAATGCTGCAGGGACGCACCCGAGTACAGTCGCCGTGCTAGACCTCTCAACAGGTGGCCAAAGGGGCGCCTACTCAGGAGTGAAGACATTCACACCATCAAATGCCACACCAACAAGGGAAACGTTAGAGAGCAGGTTGCATGCATGGAAAGAACTACTGAAATGCGAGTAAACATGGCAGCTGGAGGGGTACGGCATGCTTGCCTATGGACAACCCGGCTCGGCACACACCTTTTAAACGGAAAGAAGCCAAAAAGTTACCTGGCACAAACCAACAAAAAGTCACCTGGCGGCCATGCCGCTGAAGAGCCGAAGCTACCGTTGACAAGGATATGTACCTAGGGTAGGGTCCTAGACCTGACCTAGATACCCTACCAAAGGAGATTGCATCAGAGGACTTGAAGATCACAGGAAAGATTCCGATTGGATTCCCGATGGCGCTCAAGTCACTCGACAAGCAATCCACTCGAAGGCATCTTTCTCCACTCGATAGTCGCCTGTCACTCGGAAGATCTCACTTCTAGTTGACACCAGAAGACCAAAAGCCGCCCCCAAGAGGCCAACAAGCAGGCGTTAGACTAGCTGCTATTAGTAGCATTTATTATGTACGTTACCTGTAACGCCTGAGTTTAAACCCACGATCGGACCCTTGGATGCCTGGTAATTATGAGGGACGGCGAACTCTATATAAGCCGCCCCTCCCCTCTGGCTCAAGGGTTCGCAACCACTGTAATCTTACTTCCACACGACAAAGCTCTAGAGCATTGAGACGTAATGTTGTTACCTCCACAAGAGGGACCTGAACTCATACATCCGTGTGTACTTTCTCGCCGTAGCTAGGACTCTGCCCTCTCCTTTTGTACCCCTACCTTCTACTGTCAGACTCGTTCCCACGACAGTTGGCGCCCACCGTGGGGCAGGCGTCTAAGCGACTTCCGGTGAGGTTGCGTTTTTTCTCCTTCGACATGTCTTCCGGCGGTGTTTTCGCTCTGGGCCACGAGATCCGTTTTGGGGTGCTCACCTTCATCGCCGACGATTCGGCATGGCTACAAGAAGCGCCTCTCAACGTCGAGGCACTCCTAATTCGCGGGGCCGCGCACTTCAGCGCGAGTCCCTGCGGCGTGCTGCTGCGTCAGCCGTCAACTCCCTACGCGTTGGCACCCTTGTTGTTCGTCGTTGCAAGAGGTCTGGCCGCTCATGACTCCAGCGATGGGTTAAGCACGTAGTGGCATGTCAAATTGCTTCTCCGTAGATTGCAGCGCTTGAACCAGCCGAGTCCATCCATGGCATGTTTGAATCGGACTCCAATTAGTCTGATGTTCCTTCCGAGTGCGAGAGCTATGATCCTGCAGCGGAGGTCCTTATGGTGGGCTCCCATCAAAGCCTGCCGCCAGGCTTTGGCCACGAGAAGCAAGATGATGGCGGCCCGTCAAGTGAACAGCCACGTCGCAATGGTGAAGTTCTTCATACTCCCATCGTCGGCATGACCGCCGAGGCTCGGACCTTGGAGGCTACGCGTGTTCAGCTGGAAGAGCTTCAATAAGAACTCGACGAGCGTGCTCGCTAGCGCCCACCAGTGTCCAGTCGACATCAGCGACAGCTGTTTCTGACTGGATACCACAACAATGTTGAGGTATATCGTACCACTGTGTTAAATGTTGCAGCTGCTGCTAGGATTGCAGATTCCATTCATCCATCACGATCAGTGGCTGGTAGAGGGTTGATGCAAATCAGAGCATTGCTAGATGCAGCGCAACGTTAGAATTCTGTTGTTTCGCAGTCGCGTAACAGGATACACAACAACTCACCCAGGGCAGAAACCGTTCAGTCGGATCATAGCCCTGGATCACCCTTGCATCGAAGGGGCAGGGCTTTTCATGAAGATCAGGTCAGAGATCAGTTTCACCATGAAGACCACCGTCGAGTGTCCACTCCTCTGCGGGGTGGTCCGCACGTGCCCTGACACCAGGACGAAAGGCGCTCATTCGGTGACAAGCGGAATGCGGAGTTTGGTGCTCGTGATCTCCTCACTCAGAGGCGGATTGACAGGGGCAGAGCCCACAGAGATGGAGAAGACAGAGATTTTTCGAGTGGCAGCTCAGCTGTGATCTCTGGCCCAAAGTGTTTCAGCAGGGCCATTCGTTTTGCAGAGATCCCCCCACAACTTCAGGTTGGCAGTTGGGATCATAAAGTTCTCTGGTGAGTCAAAGCCGCAGACTTGGTTGGATGATTACCAAGTGGCTGTTCAGATTGGTGGTGGCAATGACAACGTCGCAATGAAACACCTGTCCTTGATGTTGGATGGTTCAGCTCGTGCATGGTTGGATCGTTTGGCTCCATCTAGTATATATTGTTGGGAAGATCTTGCCCGAGTGTTCGTCCTAACCTTCGAGGGCACCTTCAAGCATCTTGCCGGGCTGGTCGACTTGCAGCATTGTGTTCAGAAGCCGAATGAGACCTTGAGGGATTACATTCAGCTTTGGTCCACTCTGCATCATACGGTGGAGAACGTTTCCGAACATCAGGCTATGTGTGCCTTCAAGGATGGTGTGAAATACAGAGAGCTTTACTTGAAGTTCGGTCGAGCGGGTGATATATCACTCAGCAAGATGATGGAAATCGCCACTCGGTACACCAATGGTGAGGAAGAAGACCGCCTCCGTAGTGGCAAAGGAAAAGCAGTCGTCGGTGATGCTGGTTGTAATTCCAATCGGAAGCAGAAGCGTAAAGCTGATGATCCGGTCCAAGCAGAGGCAGCCGCATTGGCGACCCAAGCAAAGAACAAAGGGAAAGCTAAAGGACAGTTTGCCCCTAAGAAAGGAAAGAATCAGTCAGATACTGATGTGTTAGATTTGCTGTGTCCAATTCACACGAGGAAAGATGAGGAAGGCAATGTGATTTTGCCTAAGCATACCACTCGGTAGTGTCGACTGCTCATCAAGCAGTTCAATGAGACTCCATTGAGTGACAAGACTCCTGATAAGGATGATGAAGATAAAGAAACATTCCTAGATGTCACTGCTACACTTATGATTTTCGCTGATGTAGAAAGCAAGAGCCGATTGAAGGTTATCAATAGGGAGGTCAACATGGTTGTTCCTACCACTCCACCTACCTCAAGTGGTCCCAGTATGCCATCACATTCGACCAGGCGGATCATCCTGCTCATGTGGCCACTCCCGGTTGACATGCTCTGGCGGTTGATCCGGTGGTGGGGGGCACTCGACTCCGAAAAGTCCTTATGGACAATGGCAGCGGCCTGAACATCCTATACATAGATACCCTTAAAGGGATGGGCATTCCGATGTCCCGACTGAGTGAGAGCAACATGCAGTTTCACGGAGTCATCTAAGGCAAGAAGGCCAAGTCACTTGGCCAGATTGCATTGGACGTGACATTCGGAGATGACAAAAAAATTCGAAAGGAAAAGTTGATGTTTGAAGTCGTGGATTTCCAGACCGCTTACCATGCCATTCTGGGTCGACCCGCGTATGCTCGTTTCATGGCCCGTCCATGTTACGTGTATCTCAAGTTGAAGATGTCGGACCCTAAGGGTGTGATCACGGTCACCGGTAATCGACAGCAAGCTGAAGAGTGCCTCCAGCAAGGTTCCACGATCGCCGATCACCAAATGGCCATGGTCGAGCTCGAGGAATACAAGAAGAACGTCGACCCTGCTAATTTGCTACGTGCAAAGAAGCCTGCTTCCGAATTAGCATTTCAGCCGGCAGGGGAGGTTAAGAAAGTGCACATCCACCCGACGGATCCAACTGCCGCCCCGACGAATATATCATCAACACTCGACAGTAAATAGGAAGCCGAGCTCATCCAGTTCCTCCGTGAGAACTGGGAAATCTTCACATGGAAGCCTGCTGACATGCCGGGGGTTCCCAGGGAGCTGGCTGAGCACCAACTGAGAGTTGATCCGAAGGCCAAGCCCATCAAAGAGCATTTGCGTCAATCGGTGGCAGAAAAGTGTAAAGCAATCGGTGAAGAGGTGGCTCCTCTCTTGCAAGCTAAGTTCATTCGGGAAATTTACCACTTCGAGTGGCTCTCGAATGTTGTCATGGTTCCTAAGAAGGATAAGTCGTTGTGCATGTGCATTGACTTCAAACATATCAATCGGGTCTGCCCGAAATATCATTTTCTGCTCCCCGGCATAGATCAGATTGTTGACTCGACTACAGGGTGCGAGCATTTATCGTTTCTAGATGCTTACTCTTAATACCATCAGATCCTTTTGTATGGTCCAGATGAAATAAAAACAGCCTTCATCACCCCATTCGGGTGTTTTTGCTACATCACTATGCCATTCGGTTTGAAAAATGCTAGCACTACTTTCATGCGCATGATTCAGAAGTGTTTACTCGACCAGATCCCTCGGAATGTCGAGGCGTACATGGACGATATAGTTGTCAAGTCCTGCAAAGGTTTCGACCTCCTGGCTAACTTGGCCGAAACATTCGCCAATCTGAGGAGATATGACATAAAGCTGAATCCGGCCAAGTGTACTTTCGGCGTCCCCGGCGGCAAGTTACTCGGTTTTCTCGTTTCCGAACGGGGGATCGATGTCAATCCTGAGAAAATCAGCACCATTACCCGAATGAAGACTCTCGTGTGAGTTCACGATGTTCAGAAGCTCACAGGTTGCTTGGCAGCATTAAGTCGATTCATTTCTCATCTCGGTGAGAAGGCACTGCCCTTGTACCGATTGATGAAGAAGTCCGTCACGTTCGAATGGACTCCAAAAATCGAAGCAGCGTTTGTCGAGCTCAAAGCCCTACTCTCCACCCAGCTGGTGCTTGCTGCTCCTCGAAGCAAAGAGCCCTTGATCCTGTACATCGTAGCCACTAATCAAGTCGACAGTAAAGTGCTAACGGTCGAGCGGGAAGAGGAGGGTAAAGCGTACAAAGTCTAGCGACTGGTCTATTACGTTCCTGAAGTTCTGTCTCCTTCGAAGCAAAGGTATCCACACTACCAGAACCTGGTTTGTGCTATTTACCTATCAGCAAAGAAGATGGCACATTATTTTCAAGACCACTCGGTTTTAGTCGTCAGTGATGCTCCGTTATCCGAGATTCTTAATAATCGGGATGCAACTCGTCGAGTGGCTAAGTGGGCAATCAAACTCCTATATTTTGATATCAAGTTTGAAGCCAAGAAATCAATCAAGTCTCAAGCACTTGCAGATTTTATGGCTGAGTGGTTCGAACAGCAACAGCCAATCCAAATCCACTCGGCACACTGGACTATGTTCTTTGACGGCTCCAAGATGTTGAATGGGTCCAGTGCTGGTGTTGTCTTGAGGTCTCCAAAGGGCGACAAACTCAGTTATGTCTTGCAAATCCACTTCGATTCCTCCAACAATGAGGCAGAGTATGAAGCACTTTTGTATGGATTACGCATGGCTATCTCACTCGGCGTTAAGCGCCTGATGGTCTATGGCGATTCAGATTTGGTGGTCAATCAAGTGATGAAAGAGTGGGATGTTCAAAACCCCGCTATGACTGGATACTGCAGCGCTGTCAGGAAGCTAGAGAAGAAATTTGAAGGTCTGGAACTACATCATGTTCCTCGAGTGAAGAATCAAGCAGCTAGTGAGCTAGCAAAGATTGTGTCCACTCGACGGCCTATCCCCACCAATGTGTTCTTAGAACACCTCCATACTCCTTCGGTACAAGAAGATACTTTCACCGAAGAGCCCCCGCAAGCTATTAGCTCCACTGATCCGACTGAAGTCGATGTCCCAGCAGTAATTGATTTGGTCATGGAGATTCTGGTTGTCATTCCTGATTGGACAGTGCCTTACACTGCCTATATCCTCAGACAAGAACTCCTCGAAGACGAGACAGAGGCTCGACAGATTGTGCACAGATCAAAAGCCTTTACTGTGATTGGGGATCAGTTGTTCAGAGAAAGCACAACTGGCGTGGCGCGGCATTGCATCTCCCCTAAAGAAGGTCGAGTGATTTTAGATGAGATCCACTCGGGAACTTGCGGTCATCACGCATCCTCACAGACCATCGTCACTAAAGCATACCGAGCCGGTTTCTTCTGGCCACGGGCTAATGAAATGGCTAAAGACATTGTCGATCACTGTGATGGGTGCCAATTTTATGCAAACTTGTCTCACAAGCCAGCATCCGCTCTGAAGATGATCCCCCTCACCTGGCCGTTTGTTGTTTGGGGACTCGACATGGTTGGTCCCCTTCGGACTGGAAAAGGCGGATTCACTCATCTGCTGGTTGCAGTTGACAAATTTACCAAGTGGATAGAGGCCAAACCAATCAAAAAGTTGAACTCCCACACGGAGGTCACATTCATGAGGGGAATAATTTTCCAATATAGTGTTCCTCATAGCATTATCACATATAACGGCACTAACTTTGACTCGGAAGAATTCAGAAATTTCTGCACCTCTCAAGGCATTCGAGTGGATTATGCATCTGTTGTGCATCCTCAAACCAACGGTCAAGTCAAGCGAGCGAACGACCTTATCCTACCAGGTCTGAAACCTCGTCTCATGCGTGACTTAGATCACGCCGTCGGGGCCTGGGTGACTGAGTTGTCGTCTATTTTGTGGGGCTTGAGAACAACGCCTAATCGGTCGACTGGATGAACTCCTTTTTTCCTGGTCTATGGAATTGAAGCTGTCCTGCCAAGTGATTTGTTTCACAACTCTCCCCGAGTGGAACTTTATTCTGAAGCTGAAGCTGAACAAGCCAGGCAAGATGGCGTTAATCGTTTAGAACAAGAGCGAGAGTTGGCCCTGATCCGGACCACAAATTATCAACAAGACCTACGGCGCTTCAATGCAAAGAATGTCAAGAGTCGGTCATTTCATGAGGGAGACTTCATGCTCCGAGTGGATTAGTAGCGTCCTCATAAGCTTGCTCCTGCCTGGGAGGGTCCCTTGGTCATCATAAAAGTGTTGAACAACAGAGCTTACCGCTTGTACAACCTCAAGAAACAGACGGATGAGCCACGATCCTGGAACGCAGATTTGCTTCGACGCTTCTATGCCTAGAGACAGAAGAGTCCTTGATGTAATAAAAAAAATTCGGAACAAGTTATATATGCAAATTAGACCTTCACAGTCTTTTGTCAATTCCAATCCAGTAATTTATCTCTTGAGGTTACTCCGAGTGTTGAGCAATCCTCACACTCGGGAACTTAGCTGCGAACATGCTTTCGCCTAAGTTAAAAACCCTTCCATGTGGATAGCAGTCCATCCACGCGGAAACTTAGCTGCGAACCAGTCTTCGCCTAAGTACAAAATTACTCCGAGTGTTGAGAAATCCTCACACTCGGGGGCTTAGCCGCGAACATGCTTTCGCCTAAGTTAAAACCCTTCCGTATGGATAGCAGTCCATCCACTCGGAAACATAATTGCGAATCAGTCTTCGCCTAAGTACAAAATTACTCCGAGTGTTGAGCGATCCTCACACTTGGGGGCTTAACTATGAACATGCTTTCGCCTAAGTTAAAAACCTTACCGAATGGATGGTAACCCATCCACTTGATGACCTAGCTGCGACTCAATCTTCACCTAGATTACAAATATTCCAAGTGGTGAGCAACCCCCTCACTTGGAAACTTAGCTGCGAATCAATCTTCGCCTAAGTACAGAATTACTCCGAGTGTTGAGCGATCCTCACACTCGGGGGCTTAGCTGCGAACATGCTTTCACCTAAGTTAAAAACCTTGCCGAATGGATGGTAACCCATCCACTCGACTACCTAGCTGCGACTCAATCGTCGCCTAGGTTACAAATATTCCGAGTGGTGAGCAACCCCCACACTCGGAAACTTAGCTACGAATAAGTCTTCGCCTAAGTACAGAATTACACCGAGTGTTGAGCAATCCTCACACTCAGGGGCTTAGCCACAAACATACTTTTGCCTAAGTTAAAAATCCTTCCGTGTGGATAGCGGTACATCCACTCGGAAACTTAGTTGTGAATCAGTCTTCGCCTAAGTACAGAATTACTCCGAGTGTCAAGCAATCCTCACACTCGGGGGCTTAGCTACGAACATGCTTTTTCCTAAGTTAAAATACCCTTCCGAGTGTTGAGAAACCCCCACACTCGAAAACTTAGCTACGAACCAGTTTTCGCCCAAGTCAAAAACAAATTCAGTTGAACAGACGATCGAAATCCAAATGTAGATAAGTTCAAAAGTTTTACCATGGATAAAGGTTTCGCGAGCAAACGAGCGTGCTCAGGCTTAAGGCCTGAATGAAGTTTTAAGGATGATACAGTTCCACTCGGCATACCGAGGCAAATAAAGTTTTCCCTGAAGATCAAGTTTCTCAAGCACCCGCCGGGCTGGCTGGCTCGACGAACATGTCCAAGTCCATTCCGTCAGCGATCCTAGTGGCTGCATCAATGACGGTCTCCATGAAATCTTCAAACTGGAGTTTCCTCGTGTTGGAAATATGCCCTAGAGGCAATAATAAAATGGTTATTATTGTATTTCCTAGTTCATGATAATTGTCTATTATTCATGCTACAATTGTGTTAACCAGAAACCGTAATACATGTGTGAATACATAGACCATCACATGTCCCTAGTGAGCCTCTAGTTGGCTAGCTCGTTGATCAATAGATGGTCGCGGTTTCATGACCATGGACATTGGATGTCGTTGATAACGGGATCACATCATTAGGAGAATGATGTGATGGACAAGACCCAATCCTAAGCATAGCACAAGATCGTGTAGTTCGTTTGCTAAAGCTTTTCAATGTCAAGTATCATTTCCTTAGACCATGAGATTGTGTAACTTCCGGATACCGTAGGAATGCTTTGGGTGTGCCAAACGTCACAACGTAACTGGGTGGCTATAAAGGTACGCTACGGGTATCTCCGAAAGTGTCTGTTGGGTTGACACGAATCAAGACTGGGATTTGTCACTCCGTGTGACGGAGAGGTATCTCTGGGCCCACTCGGTAAGACATCATCATAATGAGCTCAATGTGACTAAGGAGTTAGCCACGGGATGATGTGTTACGGAACGAGTAAAGAGACTTGCCGGTAACGAGATTGAACAAGGTATGGCGATACCGACGATCGAATCTCGGGCAAGTACCATACCGATAGACAAAGGGAATTGTATACGGGATTGATTGAATCCCTGACATCGTGGTTCATCCGATGAGATCATCGTGGAGTACGTAGGAGCCAACATGGGTATCCAGATCCCGCTGTTGGTTATTGGCCGGAGAGGTGTCTCGGTCATGTCTACGTGTCTCCCGAACCCGTAGGGTCTACACACTTAAGGTTCGATGACGCTAGGGTTATAGGGAAAAGGTATACGTGATTACCGAAGGTTGTTCGGAGTCCCGGATGAGATCCCGGACGTCACGAGGAGCTCCGGAATGGTCCGGAGGTAAAGATTGATATATAGGAAGTCCAGTTTTGGTCACCGGAAAGTTTTCGGGCTCATCGGTAGTGTACCGGGAGTGCCGGGAGGGTGCCGGAGGACCCCCGGGAGGGGTGTGACGACCAAAGGACCACATGGGCTGTTAGATAAAGTGTGCCAGCCCTTATTGGGCTGGGCAAGACTTTTGCTAAAGGCCCATGCGGCTGGAGATAAGGAGATAAGGCAAAAAGGATTTAAAAGGAGGAGATCCACCTCCCTTGTGGGAGGTGGACTCTCCCTTTAATTCAGCCGGCCATCTCCTCTTTGGAGTAGAGGCCAAGCCAGCCCTCCACGTCCCTCCTCCTATATATACTTGAGGTTTTGGATGTTTTGAGACAGGATTTGATCTCTCTCTCTCACGGCGAAGCCCTACCTCTCTTCTTCCTCCTCCGCAGCGCTTAGGCGAAGCCCTGTCGGAATACCTTGCTACTCCACCACCACCACGCCGTCGTGCTGCTGTTGGAGCCCTTCCCCAACCTCTCCTTCCTCCTTGCTGGATCAAGGTGTTGGAGACGTCACCGGGCTGCACGTGTGTTGAACGCGGAGGTGCCGTCCGTTCGGCACTTGATCGGATCTACCGCGATCTGAATCGCTGCGAGTACGACTCCATCAACCGCGTTCTTGTAACGCTTCCGCTTAGCGATCTTCAAAGGTATGAAGATGCAATCTCTCCCCTCTCGTTGTTGGTTTCTCCATAGATAGATCTTGGTGAACGTAGGAAAATTTTGATTTACTACTACGTCTCCCAACAGTGGCATCATGAGCTAGGTCTATGCGTAGAATCTATGCACGAGTAGAACACAAAGCAGTTGTGGGCGTCGAGTTTGTTAATTTGCTTGCCGCTACTAGTCTTATCTTGATTCGGCGGTATTGTGGGATGAAGCGGCCCGGACCAACTTTACACGTACGCTTACGTGAGACCGGTTCCACCGCCTGACATGCACTAGATGCATAAGGTGGCTAGCGGGTGTCTGTCTCTCCTACCTTAGTCGGATCGGATTCGATGAAAAGGGTCCTTATGAAGGGTAAATAGCAATTGGCAAATCACGTTGTGGTGTTGACGTAGGTAAGAAACGTTCTTGCTAGTAACCTATAGCAGCCACGTAAAAAACTTGCAACTACAAATTAGAGGACGTCTAACTTGTTTTTGCAGCATGTGCCTTGTGATGTGATATGGCCAAAGGATGTGATGTGATGCATTGTGATGTATGAATTGATCATGTTCTTGTAATAGGATTCACGACTTGCATGTCGATGATTATGACAACCGGCAGGAGCCATAGGAGTTGTCTTATTTATTGTATGACCTGCGTGTCAATCATAAACGCCATGTAATTACTTTACTTTATTGCTAAGCGTTAGCCATAGTAGTAGAAGTAATAGTTGGCGAGACAACTTCATGAAGACACAATGATGGAGATCATGATGATGGAGATCATGGTGTCGTGCCGGTGACAGTGATGATCATGGTGCCCCGAAGATGGAGATCATAGGAGCAAAATGATATTGGCCATATCATGTCACTATATTGATTGCATGTGATGTTTATCATGTTTACATCTTATTTGCTTAGAACGACGGTAGTAAATAAGATGATCTCTCAATAAAATTTCAAGAGAAGTGTTCACCCTAACTGTGCACCGTTGCTAAGGATCGTTGTTCCGAAGCACCACGTGATGATCGGGTGTGATAGGTTCTAACGTTCGCATACAACGGGTGTAAGCCAGATTTACACACGCGAAACACTTAGGTTGACTTGACGAGCCTAGCATGTACAGACATGGCCTCGGAACACGGAAGACCGAAAGGTCGAACATGAGTCGTATAGAAGATACGATCAACATGAAGATGTTCACCATGGATGACTAGTCCGTCTCACGTGATGATCGGACACGGGCTAGTTGACATGGATCATGTATCACTTGGAAGACTAGAGAGATGTCTGTCTAAGTGGGAGTTCATTAATTTGATTAAGTGAACTTAATTATCATGAACTTAGTCTAAAATTGTCTTTACAATCTATGATGTAGATCCAATGGCCAACGCGAATGTCACCCTCAATTTCAACGCGTTCCTAGAGAAAACCAAGCTGAAAGATGATGGAAGCAACTATGCGGACTGGGTCCGTAGCTTGAGGATCATCCTCATAGCTTCCAAGAGATTGTATGTCCTAGATGCACCGCTAGGTGACGCACCCGTTCTCCCAGCGGAACAAGATGTTATGAACACTTGGCAATCACGCTGCGATGATTACTCCCTTGTTCAATGCGGCATGCTTTACAGTCTAGAACCGGGGCTCCAAAAGCGTTTTGAGCAACACGGAGCATATGAGATGTTCCAGGAGCTGAAACTGGTTTTTCAAGCTCATGCCCGGGTCGAGAGATATGATGTCTCCGACAAGTTCTTCAGCTGTAAGATGGAGGAGCATAGTTCTGTCAGTGAGCACATCCTCAAGATGTCTGGGCTACACAGCCGCTTGACTCAGCTGGGGGTTAACATCCCGGATGACTCGGTCATTGACAGAATCCTCCAGTCGCTTCCACCTAGCTTCAAGAGCTTTGTGATGAACTACAACATGCAAGGTATGGAGAAGTCCATTCCTGAGTTGTACTCGATGCTGAAATCAGCGGAGGTCGAGATCAAAAAGGAGCATCAAGTGTTGATGGTGAATAAGACCACTAGTTTCAAGAAAGGCAAGGGTAAGAAGAACTTCAAGAAGGACGGCAAAGCTGTTGCCGCGCCCGGTAAGCAAGTTGCCGGGAAGAAGAAGAAAAATGGACCCAAGCCTGAGACTGAGTGCTTTTATTGCAAGGGTACCGGTCACTGGAAGCGGAACTGCCCCAAGTATTTAGCGGATAAGAAGGACGGCAACATTAAAGGTATATGTGATATACTTGTTATTGATGTGTACTTGACCAGCGCTCGTAGTAGCTCCTGGGTATTTGATACCGGTGCAGTTGCTCACATTTGTAACTCCAAGCAGGAGCTGCGGAATAAGCGGAGGCTGGCCAAGGATGAGGTGACGATGCGTGTCGGGAATGGTTCCAAGGTCGATGTGATCGCCGTCGGCACGTTACCTCTACATCTACCTTCGGGATTAGTTTTAAACCTTAATAATTGTTATTTAGTACCAGCTTTGAGCATGAACATTGTATCTGGATCTCGCTTGATGCGAGATGGCTACTCATTTAAATCCGAGAATAATGGTTGTTCTATTTATATGAGAGAAATGTTTTATGCTCATGCCCCGCTGGTCAATGGTTTATTTTTGATGAATCTCGAACGTGATGTTACACATGTCCATAGTGTGAGTACCAAAAAGTGTAAAGTTGATAACGATAGTCCCACTTACATGTGGCACTGCCGTCTTGGCCATATTGGTGTCAAACGCATGAAGAAGCTCCATGCTGATGGAATTTTGGAGTCACTTGATTTCGAATCATTTGACACATGCGAACCATGCCTCATGGGCAAGATGACCAAGACTCCGTTCTCCGGAACAATGGAGCGAGCAACTGACTTGTTGGAAATAATACATACCGATGTATGCGGTCCAATGAGCGTCGAGGCTCGCGGTGGCTACCGTTATGTTCTCACCCTCACTGATGACTTGAGTAGATATGGTTATGTCTACTTAATGAAACACAAGTCTGAAACTTTTGAAAGGTTCAAGGAATTTCAGAGTGAGGTCGAGAATCAACGTGACAGGAAAATAAAATGCCTACGATCTGATCGTGGCGGAGAATATTTAAGTCACGAGTTTGGCACGCACCTTAGGAAATGTGGAATTGTTTCACAACTCACGCCGCCCGGCACACCCCAGCGAAATGGTGTGTCTGAACGTCGTAATCGCACTCTATTGGATATGGTGCGATCTATGATGTCTCTTACCGACTTACCGCTATCATTTTGGGGATATGCATTAGAGACTGCCGCATTCACTTTAAATAGGGCACCGTCTAAATCCGTTGAGACGACACCGTATGAATTGTGGTTTGGAAAGAAACCTAAGCTGTCGTTTCTAAAAGTTTGGGGATGCGATGCTTATGTGAAGAAACTTCAACCTGAGAAGCTCGAACCCAAAGCGGAAAAGTGCGTCTTCATAGGATATCCCAAGGAGACTATTGGGTATACCTTCTACCTACGATCCGAAGGCAAAGTCTTTGTTGCCAAGAATGGATCCTTTCTCGAGAAAGAGTTTCTCTCGAAAGAAGTAAGTGGGAGGAAAATAGAACTTGATGAGGAAATTGTACCTCCACTCGAACCGGAGAGTAGCGCAGCACAGGAAGTTGTTTCTGTGGAGCCTACACCGGCTAGAGAGGAAGTTAATGATGATGATCATGAAACTTCAGATCAAGTTGCTATTCGAAGGTCCACCAGGACACGTTCCGCACCAGAGTGGTACGGCAATCCTGTCCTAGAGATCATGTTGTTGGACAACGGTGAACCTTCGAACTATGAAGAAGCGATGACGGGCCCGGATTCCAACAAATGGCTTGAGGCCATGAAATCCGAGATAGGATCCATGTATGAGAACAAAGTATGGACTTTGGTGGACTTGCCTAATGATAAGCGAGCCATTGAAAACAAATGGATCTTTAAGAAGAAGACTGACGCGGACGGTAATGTCACCGCCTATAAAGCTCGGCTTGTCGCTAAGGGTTATCGACAAGTTCAAGGAGTTGACTACGATGAGACTTTCTCACCCGTAGCGATGCTAAAGTCAGTCCGAATCATGTTAGCAGTTGCCGCATTTTATGATTATGAGATCTGGCAAATGGACGTCAAAACGGCATTCCTTAATGGCTTCCTCAAGGAAGAACTGTATATGATGCAGCCGGAAGGTTTTGTCGATCCTAAAGATGCTAACAAGGTATGCAAGCTCCAGCGCTCCATCTATGGGCTGGTGCAAGCATCTCGGAGTTGGAACATTCGCTTTAATGAGGTGATTAAAGCGTTTGGGTTTGTACAGGTTTATGGAGAACCTTGTATTTACAAGAAAGTGAGTGGGAGCTCTATAGCATTTCTTATATTGTATGTTGATGACATGCTGATAATGGGAAATAATATAGAACTCTTGGAAAGTATCAAGGCCTACTTGAATAAGTGTTTTTCAATGAAGGACCTTGGAGAAGCTGCTTACATATTAGGTATTAAGATCTATAGAGATAGATCGAAACGCCTCATTGGTCTTTCACAAAGCACATACCTTGAAAAGATATTGAAGAAGTTCAATATGCATCAGTCCAAGAAGGGGTTCTTGCCTGTGTTGCAAGGTGTGAGATTGAGTACGACTCAATGCCCGACCACGGCAAAGGATAGAGAAGAGATGAGTGTCATCCCCTATGCTTCAGCCATAGGCTCTATCATGTATGCCATGCTGTGTACCAGACCTGATGTGAACCTTGCCATAAGTTTGGTAGGGAGGTACCAAAGTGATCCCGGAGCGGAACACTGGACAGCGGTCAAGAATATCCTGAAGTACCTAAAAAGGACAAAGGACATGTTTCTCATATATGGAGGTGCCGAAGAGCTCGTCGTAAAGGGTTACGTCGACGCTAGCTTCAACACAGATCCGGACGACTCTAAGTCGCAAACCGGATACGTGTATATTTTGAATGGAGGGGCAGTCAGCTGGAGTAGCAGCAAGCAAAGCGTCGTGGCGGCATCTACATGTGAAGCGGAGTACATAGCTGCTTCGGAAGCAGCAAAGGAGGGAGTCTGGATGAAGGAGTTCATCACCGACCTAGGAGTGATTCCAAATGCGTCGGGCCCGATGACTCTACTCTGTGACAACACTGGAGCTATTGCCCTTGCGAAGGAGCCCAGGTTTCACAAGAAGACAAGACACATCAAGCGCCGCTTCAACTCCATCCGTGATTACATTCAGGAGGGAGACATAGATATTTGTAAAGTGCATACGGATCTGAATGTCGCAGATCCGTTGACTAAACCTCTCTCACGAGCAAAACATGATCAACACCAGAACGCTATGGGTGTTCGATTCATCACAATGTAACTAGATTATTGACTCTAGTGCAAGTGGGAGACTGTTGGAAATATGCCCTAGAGGCAATAATAAAATGGTTATTATTGTATTTCCTAGTTCATGATAATTGTCTATTATTCATGCTACAATTGTGTTAACCAGAAACCGTAATACATGTGTGAATACATAGACCATCACATGTCCCTAGTGAGCCTCTAGTTGGCTAGCTCGTTGATCAATAGATGGTCGCGGTTTCATGACCATGGACATTGGATGTCGTTGATAACGGGATCACATCATTAGGAGAATGATGTGATGGACAAGACCCAATCCTAAGCATAGCACAAGATCGTGTAGTTCGTTTGCTAAAGCTTTTCAATGTCAAGTATCATTTCCTTAGACCATGAGATTGTGTAACTTCCGGATACCGTAGGAATGCTTTGGGTGTGCCAAACGTCACAACGTAACTGGGTGGCTATAAAGGTACGCTACGGGTATCTCCGAAAGTGTCTGTTGGGTTGACACGAATCAAGACTGGGATTTGTCACTCCGTGTGACGGAGAGGTATCTCTGGGCCCACTCGGTAAGACATCATCATAATGAGCTCAATGTGACTAAGGAGTTAGCCACGGGATGATGTGTTACGGAACGAGTAAAGAGACTTGCCGGTAACGAGATTGAACAAGGTATGGCGATTTTATGCAAACTTGTCTCACAAGCCAGCATCCGCTCTGAAGATGATCCCCCTCACCTGGCCGTTTGTTGTTTGGGGACTCGACATGGTTGGTCCCCTTCGGACTGGAAAAGGCGGATTCACTCATCTGCTGGTTGCAGTTGACAAATTTACCAAGTGGATAGAGGCCAAACCAATCAAAAAGTTGAACTCCCACACGGAGGTCACATTCATGAGGGGAATAATTTTCCAATATAGTGTTCCTCATAGCATTATCACATATAACGGCACTAACTTTGACTCGGAAGAATTCAGAAATTTCTGCACCTCTCAAGGCATTCGAGTGGATTATGCATCTGTTGTGCATCCTCAAACCAACGGTCAAGTCAAGCGAGCGAACGACCTTATCCTACCAGGTCTGAAACCTCGTCTCATGCGTGACTTAGATCACGCCGTCGGGGCCTGGGTGACTGAGTTGTCGTCTATTTTGTGGGGCTTGAGAACAACGCCTAATCGGTCGACTGGATGAACTCCTTTTTTCCTGGTCTATGGAATTGAAGCTGTCCTGCCAAGTGATTTGTTTCACAACTCTCCCCGAGTGGAACTTTATTCTGAAGCTGAAGCTGAACAAGCCAGGCAAGATGGCGTTAATCGTTTAGAACAAGAGCGAGAGTTGGCCCTGATCCGGACCACAAATTATCAACAAGACCTACGGCGCTTCAATGCAAAGAATGTCAAGAGTCGGTCATTTCATGAGGGAGACTTCATGCTCCGAGTGGATTAGTAGCGTCCTCATAAGCTTGCTCCTGCCTGGGAGGGTCCCTTGGTCATCATAAAAGTGTTGAACAACAGAGCTTACCGCTTGTACAACCTCAAGAAACAGACGGATGAGCCACGATCCTGGAACGCAGATTTGCTTCGACGCTTCTATGCCTAGAGACAGAAGAGTCCTTGATGTAATAAAAAAAATTCGGAACAAGTTATATATGCAAATTAGACCTTCACAGTCTTTTGTCAATTCCAATCCAGTAATTTATCTCTTGAGGTTACTCCGAGTGTTGAGCAATCCTCACACTCGGGAACTTAGCTGCGAACATGCTTTCGCCTAAGTTAAAAACCCTTCCATGTGGATAGCAGTCCATCCACGCGGAAACTTAGCTGCGAACCAGTCTTCGCCTAAGTACAAAATTACTCCGAGTGTTGAGAAATCCTCACACTCGGGGGCTTAGCCGCGAACATGCTTTCGCCTAAGTTAAAACCCTTCCGTATGGATAGCAGTCCATCCACTCGGAAACATAATTGCGAATCAGTCTTCGCCTAAGTACAAAATTACTCCGAGTGTTGAGCGATCCTCACACTTGGGGGCTTAACTATGAACATGCTTTCGCCTAAGTTAAAAACCTTACCGAATGGATGGTAACCCATCCACTTGATGACCTAGCTGCGACTCAATCTTCACCTAGATTACAAATATTCCAAGTGGTGAGCAACCCCCTCACTTGGAAACTTAGCTGCGAATCAATCTTCGCCTAAGTACAGAATTACTCCGAGTGTTGAGCGATCCTCACACTCGGGGGCTTAGCTGCGAACATGCTTTCACCTAAGTTAAAAACCTTGCCGAATGGATGGTAACCCATCCACTCGACTACCTAGCTGCGACTCAATCGTCGCCTAGGTTACAAATATTCCGAGTGGTGAGCAACCCCCACACTCGGAAACTTAGCTACGAATAAGTCTTCGCCTAAGTACAGAATTACACCGAGTGTTGAGCAATCCTCACACTCAGGGGCTTAGCCACAAACATACTTTTGCCTAAGTTAAAAATCCTTCCGTGTGGATAGCGGTACATCCACTCGGAAACTTAGTTGTGAATCAGTCTTCGCCTAAGTACAGAATTACTCCGAGTGTCAAGCAATCCTCACACTCGGGGGCTTAGCTACGAACATGCTTTTTCCTAAGTTAAAATACCCTTCCGAGTGTTGAGAAACCCCCACACTCGAAAACTTAGCTACGAACCAGTTTTCGCCCAAGTCAAAAACAAATTCAGTTGAACAGACGATCGAAATCCAAATGTAGATAAGTTCAAAAGTTTTACCATGGATAAAGGTTTCGCGAGCAAACGAGCGTGCTCAGGCTTAAGGCCTGAATGAAGTTTTAAGGATGATACAGTTCCACTCGGCATACCGAGGCAAATAAAGTTTTCCCTGAAGATCAAGTTTCTCAAGCACCCGCCGGGCTGGCTGGCTCGACGAACATGTCCAAGTCCATTCCGTCAGCGATCCTAGTGGCTGCATCAATGACGGTCTCCATGAAATCTTCAAACTGGAGTTTCCTCGTGTTGGAAATATGCCCTAGAGGCAATAATAAAATGGTTATTATTGTATTTCCTAGTTCATGATAATTGTCTATTATTCATGCTACAATTGTGTTAACCAGAAACCGTAATACATGTGTGAATACATAGACCATCACATGTCCCTAGTGAGCCTCTAGTTGGCTAGCTCGTTGATCAATAGATGGTCGCGGTTTCATGACCATGGACATTGGATGTCGTTGATAACGGGATCACATCATTAGGAGAATGATGTGATGGACAAGACCCAATCCTAAGCATAGCACAAGATCGTGTAGTTCGTTTGCTAAAGCTTTTCAATGTCAAGTATCATTTCCTTAGACCATGAGATTGTGTAACTTCCGGATACCGTAGGAATGCTTTGGGTGTGCCAAACGTCACAACGTAACTGGGTGGCTATAAAGGTACGCTACGGGTATCTCCGAAAGTGTCTGTTGGGTTGACACGAATCAAGACTGGGATTTGTCACTCCGTGTGACGGAGAGGTATCTCTGGGCCCACTCGGTAAGACATCATCATAATGAGCTCAATGTGACTAAGGAGTTAGCCACGGGATGATGTGTTACGGAACGAGTAAAGAGACTTGCCGGTAACGAGATTGAACAAGGTATGGCGATACCGACGATCGAATCTCGGGCAAGTACCATACCGATAGACAAAGGGAATTGTATACGGGATTGATTGAATCCCTGACATCGTGGTTCATCCGATGAGATCATCGTGGAGTACGTAGGAGCCAACATGGGTATCCAGATCCCTCTGTTGGTTATTGGCCGGAGAGGTGTCTCGGTCATGTCTACGTGTCTCCCGAACCCGTAGGGTCTACACACTTAAGGTTCGATGACGCTAGGGTTATAGGGAAAAGGTATACGTGATTACCGAAGGTTGTTCGGAGTCCCGGATGAGATCCCGGACGTCACGAGGAGCTCCGGAATGGTCCGGAGGTAAAGATTGATATATAGGAAGTCCAGTTTTGGTCACCGGAAAGTTTTCGGGCTCATCGGTAGTGTACCGGGAGTGCCGGGAGGGTGCCGGAGGACCCCCGGGAGGGGTGTGACGACCAAAGGACCACATGGGCTGTTAGATAAAGTGTGCCAGCCCTTATTGGGCTGGGCAAGACTTTTGCTAAAGGCCCATGCGGCTGGAGATAAGGAGATAAGGCAAAAAGGATTTAAAAGGAGGAGATCCACCTCCCTTGTGGGAGGTGGACTCTCCCTTTAATTCAGCCGGCCATCTCCTCTTTGGAGTAGAGGCCAAGCCAGCCCTCCACGTCCCTCCTCCTATATATACTTGAGGTTTTGGATGTTTTGAGACAGGATTTGATCTCTCTCTCTCACGGCGAAGCCCTACCTCTCTTCTTCCTCCTCCGCAGCGCTTAGGCGAAGCCCTGTCGGAATACCTTGCTACTCCACCACCACCACGCCGTCGTGCTGCTGTTGGAGCCCTTCCCCAACCTCTCCTTCCTCCTTGCTGGATCAAGGTGTTGGAGACGTCACCGGGCTGCACGTGTGTTGAACGCGGAGGTGCCGTCCGTTCGGCACTTGATCGGATCTACCGCGATCTGAATCGCTGCGAGTACGACTCCATCAACCGCGTTCTTGTAACGCTTCCGCTTAGCGATCTTCAAAGGTATGAAGATGCAATCTCTCCCCTCTCGTTGTTGGTTTCTCCATAGATAGATCTTGGTGAACGTAGGAAAATTTTGATTTACTACTACGTCTCCCAACAATCTTCAAACTGGAGTTTCCTCGTGTTTACCACTCGGAGTTCCTTCAATTTTTTTCCTTGCTTCCTTGCAATGGACCCTAACAAGGGAGAGCGCTACGTCAGCTCCATAGCGGGCAGCAGATTTCTTCCAGGCCTGCACTCGATTGGGAAGGTCATTAAGGAGTGTCGTCATGGACGTGAGGTCAAGCTGAAGAGTGTCTTCCGGCCATAGTTCCTTGTCGATCCTCTCCATCGCAGTTTTCAGTCGGAGGACATATGCCTGGACCCCTTGGAGTCTGACGTTGAGTCGGAACATGTTCATGGCCACCGTGTCTCCAGCAGGTGGCTTGGTGGGATCCAGATTGGCTTCAATCTCTTCAGTTTCTTTTTCAAAGTCCTGGCAGAATTCTGTTGGAAAGAAGGAAAGGGAAGAAGATTAATGAGACAAAGTCGTCAAAGATTTTATGAAGTTCGGTCGACAGAGATACTCACCGTCAAGCATGATGTACATCTTTTTTGTGAACACCCCTAAGTGCTTCTCCAAGCCGTTGCTCCTCTTGGTTCATTGCTCAGCTCTCTTGATGTGGTCAGCACGCTCCTGCTTCAGCTTCGTGTTCTCTGTCTCCATCTTCTTGGCAGCAGCTAGCTTCGGATCGGCAGCTCCAGTCTTCTCCTTCGTTACCCGTTGGGTGTCAGCAAACACTTTGTCCTTGTCCTCCAGCGCCTTCTTCATGGTATCTAAAGAAATAGCATTGTTGAGTCGCGCTTGGAGTCGACGATTTTCATCGCGTACGTCTGTTCGAGTGAAAGCACTCGGCTCAAAGCATGGAAAGTGAGGATAAGAATGCATTGAGTTGCCGGAAATTACCTCCTGGAGTTTTCAGTTATGTCCGCACTCGCTCCAAACTGCTGTTGGAGGCTTCTAAGTCTACTCGCAGCCGGTTCCTTTCACCTTCAAGATCTTTGTAGTATGCACCAAGTTCACAATCTCTTTGCAACCAACAAAGAAAGGAATTCAGTCGACAAAAATTACCGGCACTCCGGAATGCAGAAGGTCCAAGACAGTCGACTGAGCGGCGCGCACTGCCCCATCCCACTACCTGGAAGTAGCGTCATATCATGGTTGATTGAATGATATCCATGAAACCTGCCTTCGGGAGAGTAAGACTTCAAGAAAAAGTCCACCCGACATGTCGAGTGGCTCATGTACTCCGCATACTATAAATAATTTCAAGATGGTCTTTATCAGACTCCCGCCAGTGCAAACACTCGACAGCAGTCTCGGGGACTACACCTAGTGGGTGCACTCAGAGTGCCCCCACTGGAACGGTAAACACTCGATCTGTCGAGTGATCCATCGGCCCCACTCCACACCTTTGAAGCAGCATCATATCATGGTTGATCAAATGATGTCCATAAAACCTACAAGGTAGCTTCAGTGCGGAAAGGCTAAGAGAAAAAAAATGCACTCGACATGTCAAGTGACGACTGTACTCCGTGTACGACCAAAATTCTGGTGTCAAGTTTTCAAGAGTACTGCTCATTGCCAGCGATCAACAGTAGCCTCGGGGACTAGACCCAGTGGGTGCACTCACCGTGCCCCCACTGGCTACCAAACTGTATGACCTGTCGAAACATTCAACGGTCTCTATCAGACCCCTGCCAGTGCAAGCACTCGATGGCGGTCTCGGGGACTACACCCAGTGGGTGCACTCAGAGTGCCCTCACTGGAACGGTAAACACTTGACATGTCGAGTATTTCGGCCCCACTCCGCACCTTTGAAGCAGCGTCATATCATGGTTGATCAAATGATGTCCATAAAACCTACAAGGTAGCTTCGGTGCGGGACGGCTAAGAGAAAAAAATGCACTCGACGTGTCGAGTGACGACCGTACTCCGCGTACGACCAAAATTCTAGTGTCAAGTTTTCAAGACTACTGCTCATCGCCGGCGATAAACAGTAGCATCAAGGACTACACCCAGTGGGTGCACTCAGCGTGCCCCCACTAGATCTGCTAACTCTCGACCTGTCGAATGGTAGAAGAAAATCCATAAGAATATCCATCACTCGGACATCCATAACTCGATCTATCGAGTGATCCGTTGGGCCTCCTCCGCACCTTTGAAGCAGCATCATATCATGGTTGATCAATGATATCCATGAAACCTACAAGGTAGTTTACAAGGTAGTTTCGGAGTGGTGTGATCAACGGCAAACGTATCCCGCACACGACAAACTCTAAGACCACTGCCGGTGCAAGCACTCGACAGCGGTCTCGGGGACTACACCCAGTGGGTGCACTCAGAGTGCCCCCACTGGCCCAAAACCTACTCGATTAAAAACCCGATCTATTCGAGTGGAAAACCTTCAAGCATTCTACAAACAGAAAATAAGCACCCACTAGGTGTACAACCAAAGAAGATAGGAATTCAATCGGAAATGTACTTACAATCGAACTTACTCGGACATTGGTGCGAAGCGGCTGTGCTAGCATCGTAAGGCAGCTTGCTGGCCTCGTATGCCTCCTTGGTGCGCAGCATCATCTGCTTCGCCTGGATCATGGACTCCTTTCTGGCTCCGGTCTGATCTTCTGGAATGCGGTGCAGAGGAAGAGCCGTCACTGGCGGGATCGGCGTAATGGCTTGGGCAGTTGAGGTAGTCTGTGCAGGGTCGGTTGGAGTCGACGTCACGATAATTGAAACAGCTGGCGGGGCACTCGACAGGGGCACTACGGGGTCAGCTCTGACCCGTGTCGAGTCGCTTATCCCCCCAGAAGATCCGGAGGTTGACCGCTGAGGCGTCTGCGCGAATGAAGTTCTTCGAGTGCGTATGCGTGGGGTGCCTAAAGTCTCACCTCCACCTCCCGTGCCCCCGGGGTATTCCTCGTCATCTTCCAGCTGGATGATTTCTGCAGTTATCAATCGGCAACATTAAGTTTTGTAATCGACAAACCGTATTCGAGAAGCAGAACTGAAGATTTGGTTACCTCTGTGGGAAGTGGCTGCATCAGTAGTGTCTACGTCCATTGCTTCCCCTTCGTCACATGGAGGCGACGTCATTGAAGTAGCAACTCTGATAGATCAAACGGCACTCGATCAACAAGAATTGAAAGTCATAGTCGATGGCGAGATTTCAAAAGTAAACACTTACGTGGAGACAACAGGCACAGCCATTCTCATGCGGGGCAGAGCTTTGCGAGGTTTGGCTACGTTGTGCTTGGGTTGCTTCGCCGATCGCTCACTCGACTCGACGGTCGAGGAGGGTCGGCTCGGTTTCGGGTTCTTCTTACTCGGGACTGGGGTCTTCTCCTCGGCGGTCGTAGGGTCTTGATGAGACTTTGAGCGGTGTTCGGTGCAGGGAGGAGACTCAACTTCCTCCTCGTTCTCACATGAATCTTCATATTCGTCTTCGGAGTCATAAGAGCTGTCGACATCCACACTGCCGCCCTCGCTCTCCCCACCATCTTCAGGTTGATTCCCATTGGGCACAGGTGAGTACATGTGCGTCCATTCCTTCATGGTTCGAACGATCAAGTCAGTCAACAAATCAATCAATCAGTCGACAGTAAAGTGCATCAGTCGACAAGGTGTTGTTTACCAGATTCTTCGGCGGATTCTCGGCCAAGTAAGGATGGATCCTCTTGGCTCCCAATGGGTTGTCGCGAGCTCCAGTGATGCTGCGAAGCCACTGCTCGACAGTCTCCGGTGAAACCTCTTCTGGATGCGTACGAGTCGAATCTTCGGGGCCCGAATAGTGCCACATGGTGTGGTCCCTGGCCTGGAGCAGCTGGATCCGTTGACTAAGAAAGGTCTCCAGAAGATCCATTCCGGTCACTCCACCCCGAACAAGTTTCACTACAGCGTCCACCAAGATACCTACTTGGACTTTTTCTCCTTCAGACACCTTTAGGGACTTGGGGACATCTGGACGATCGGATGTGTAAGGGGAAAGACCAGTCGATATATTGGGAGAAGCTATGTCTTTGTAGTAGAACCATGTTGACTGCCAACCTCTAACAGATTCAAGGAAGGTCATGTAAGGAAAGGAACTGCGAGCTCTCATTTGGATTCCTAGACCTCCACACAACTACACTACATGAGTTTTTCCATCCTCGGGGAGAGCCTTCTTTACAGTCTGGGATCTAATGGTGAAAATGTGCTTGAACAGCCCCCAGTGAGGGGGACAGCCTAGGAAGCACTCGCACAAGGTAATAAAAGCAGACAAGTAGGAGATGGCATTCAGCGGAAAGTGGTGGAGCTGAGCTCTGAACAAGTTCAAGAATCCTTTAAAGAACGGATGGGTAGGCATGGAAAACCTCTTTCGACGTGGGAGCGGAGAAGAACCCGCTCTCTGTCACGCGGCTCCGTATCGCGCTCCCCCTCAGGCAGCCTCCAGGCGCCGTCCGCCACAACCCATAGACGACCAAGTTCTCGACGTCCGCGCGGGAGACCACCGAGGGGAGAAAATCTCCCTGGATCCACCCCGGCGGCGAGGTGAACAGGGCAGTCGAGGGCTTCTTGGCCTTGCCCTTCATGGCTCCCTTCTTGGCGCGCTCCAACTTCTCCGTGGTTCCCTTCATCATCGCGGTGGCAGAGCGGAGTGGAGCGCTGGAGACAAGGGTGGCGGAGGAAGAGAGGAAATTTGGGGAAAGGTACTGTGCAATCTGCGGCGCTTCAAGATTTATACCCCGTCGAGTGCCTCGCTGACGGGTGGGCCCGCGAGATCTCCGCACATCCCAGCCACAGACGGCGCCCTGTACATGCCGAAATGAGCGGCACGGGAATCGATGCGTCATGCTCCCACTCGCTCCAATCGTGGCATCATCGTCGCAGGCGTGCGCGCTTCCAAATTTTCGTACCCCGCAAGATCCGGGCCTGACAGACCGACCCGTCACTTCCAAAGATTTCTTCAGTTCACTCGGAACAAAATCAACGTTGACCATTCACTCGGACACTTTCAAGGCTGAATCGATCCGAGCAAATGACGAATAGTACAGTTGACGCAAGTTTCACTAAAGCCTCGAATATCATTCGGAAGATTTGGTGCCTTGTTCTAAACTGGCATCGATACCCACATTCACCACTCGAACCCTGATCCATTCGGGGTCTAATGACGAGGATATGTACCTAGGGTATGGTCCTAGACCTAACCTAGATACCCTACCTAAGGACACTGCATCGGAGGAATTGAAGATCACAGGAAAGATTACGACTGGATTCCCGATGGCGCTCAAGTCACTCGACAAGAAATCCACTCGAAGGCTTCTTCCTCCAGTCGACAGCCGCCTGTCACTCAGAAGATCTCACTTCCAGTCGACGTCAGAAGACCAGAAGCCGCCCCCAGGAGGCTAACAGGCAGGCATTAGACCAGCCATTATTAGTAGCATTTATATGTACGTTACCTGTAACGCTAGACCTTAAACCCACGATCAGACCCTTGGATGCCTTGTAATTATGAGGGGCAGCGAACTCTATATAAGTCGCCCCTCCCCTCTGGCTCAAGGGTTCACAACCACTGTAATCTTACTTCCACACGACAAAGCTCCAGAGCACTGAGACGTAGGGCTATTACCTCCACGAGAGGGGCCTAAACTCATACATCCGTGTGTACTTCCTCGCCGTAGCTAGGACTCTGCCCTCTCCTTTTGTACCCCTACCTTCTATTGTCAGACTTGTTCCCACGACAGCCGTTGTAGCCTGATCTTGCACTTCCATGAGCGGGGCCCTCATGGACCCATCGTCTCAATGGGCCCGGGACCCTTTCCTGGTCCGGGCATCTCCCCCAACTCCTCGTCACGCCTCGGCGGGCAGGGCACGAGCATGGCCCGGGCAAGATGCTGGAATGTAATTCCGGTGTTCGCCAGACTGTAGGGCATGAAGATGTAGTCGTTCGGGTAAGCTCACCTATCACTCCCAAGCTGCGATCCTATCCTTATTTTGGCATGAGGGCCTCGACAGGGATAGAAGCGCATCTCGTCGATAGATCTTAATGCCTAATATGAAAGCAGCTTCTCCTAGGTCCTTCATTGAAAAACTCTTGTTCAAATATTCCTTCACGCTTTCCAGCATTTCTATATTGTTTCCAATTAGCAATATGTCATCCACATATAATACTAGAAAAGCTATAGAGCTCCCACTCACTTTCTTGTAAATACAAGCTTCTACATAAACTTGTATAAACTCAAACGCTTTGATCACCTCATCAAAGCGCTTATTCCAACTCCGAGATGATTGCACCAGCCCATAAATGGATCGCTGGAGTTTGCAAACTTTGTCAACATTCTCTGGATCGACAAAACCTTCTGGTTGCGTCATATACAACTCTTCCTCAAGGAAACCGTTGAGGAATGCTGTTTTCACATCCATTTGCCAAATTTCATAGTCGAAATAAGCAGCTATTGCCAACATGATTCTGACAGACTTAAGCATCGCTACGGGTGAGAAGGTCTCATCATAGTCAACTCCTTGAACTTGTGAAAAACCCTTTGCCACAAGTCGAGCTTTATAGATGGTGACATTACCGTCCGTGTCTGTCTTCTTGTTAAAGATCCATTTGTTCTTAATGGCCTTTCGCCCTTCAGGTAATACTTCCAAAGTCCATACTTTGTTTTCATACATGGATCCCATCTCGGATTTCATGGCCTCTAACCATTTCTCGGAATCCGGGCCCATCACTACTCCTCCATAGCTCGTAGGTTCATTGTTGTCCAACAACATGACCTCCAAGACAGGGTTGTCGTACCACTCAGGAGTAGTACGTGCCCTAGTCGACCTACGAGGTTCAATAGTAGCTTGATCCGAAGGTTCATGATCATCATCATTAATTTACTCTTCTACCGTTGTAGGTTCCATAGAAACATCTTTCTACGCTGCGCTACTTTCTGGTTGAAGTAAAGGTTCTATAACCTCATCAAGCTCTATTTTCCTCCCACTCAATTCTTTCGAGAGAAACTCTTTCTCAAGAAATGTTCCGTTCTTAGCGACAAACACTTTGCCTTCGGATCTGAGATAGAAGGTATACCCGACTGTCTCTTTCGGGTATCCTATGAAGACGCATTTTTCCGTTTTGGGTTCCAGCTTTTCAGGCTGAAGCTTTTTGACATAAGCATCACATCCCCAAACTTTAAGAAACAACAACTTTGGCCTCTTGCCAAACCACAGTTCATATGGCGTCGTCTCAATGGATTTCAATGGTGCCCTATTTAAAGTGAATGCAGATGTCTCTAATGCATAACCCCAAAACGATAGTGGCAAATCAGCAAGAGACATCATAGAACGCACCATATCTAATAAGGTTCGATTACGACGTTCGGACACACCATTACGCTGTGGTGTTCCGGGCGGTGTCAACTGTGAAACAATTCCACATTGTCTTAAGTGATTGTCAAACTCATAACTTAGATATTCACCTCCTCGATCAGATCGCAGGAATTTAATCCTCTTGTTACGATGATTCTCAACTTCATTCTGAAATTGCTTGAACTTTTCAAACGTTTCAGACTTGTGTTTCATTAAGTAAATATACCCATATCTACTTAAGTCATCGGTGAAGGTGAGAAAATAACGATATCCACCACGTGCTGTAACATTCATCGGACCGCACACATCACTATGTATGATTTCCAATAAGTCACTTGCTCGTTCCATTGTTCCAGAGAACGGTGTTTTAGTCATCTTGCCCATGAGGCATGGTTCACATGTGTCAAGTGATTCAAAATCAAGTGACTCCAAAAGTCCATCAACATGGAGCTTCCTCATGCGTTTTACACCAATATGACCTAAACGGTAGTGCCACAAGAAAGTGGTACTATCACTATCAACTCTACATCTTTTGGCATCAATGTTATGAACATGTGTGTCATCACTATCAAGATTCAATATGAATAAACCCCTCACATTGGGTGCATGACCATAAAAGATATTACTCATATAAATAGAACAACCTTTATTCTCTGATTTAAATGAGTAACCGTCTCGCAATAAACAAGATCCATATATAATGTTCATGCTTAATGCAGGCACTAAATAACAATTATTCAGATTCATCACTAATCCCAATGGTAATTGAGGAGAGAGTGTGTCGATGGCAATCACATCAACCTTGGAACCATTTCCCACGCGCATCATCACTTCATCCTTTGCCAGCCTTCGTCTATTCCGTAGTTCCTGCTTTGAGTTGCAAATGTGAGCAACCGAACCGGTATCAAATACCCAGGCACTACAACGAGAGCTAGTAAGGTACACATCAATAACATGTATATCATATATACCTTGTTTTTCGTCGGCCGCCTTCTTGTCAGCCAGGTACTTGGGGCACTTCTGCTTCCAGTGACCAGTTCCCTTTCAATGAAAGCACTCAATTTCTGGCTTAGGTCCATGCTTGGGCTTGTTTACAGGAATAGCAACTGCTTTGCCATCCTTCCTGGTTTTACCCTTCTTGCCCTTGCTCTTGACCTTGCCATTTTTCTTGAAACTAGTGGTTTTATTGACCATCAACACTTGATATTCTTTCTGGATTTCAGACTCAGCGACTTTCAGCATCGCAAACAGCTCGGCGACTGACTTGTTCATCCCGTGCATGTTATAGTTCATCACAAAGCTCTTGTAACTAGGTGGCAGTGATTGAAGAACTCTGTCAGTGATCGCCTCTGGCGGAAGGGCAATTCCTAACTCCGTTAGACGAGTCGCATACCCAGAGATTCTGAGTATATGTTCACTGACAGACCCGTTCTCCTCCATCTTGCAAGCATAGAACTTGTCGGAGGTCTCATACCTCTCCATCCGGGCATTCTTCTGAAAGATAAACTTCAACTCCTAGAACATCTCATATGCTCCATGACGTTCAAAACATTTTTTAAGTCCCGGTTCTAAGCCATATAGTATTGCACACTGAACTATTGAGTAATATCCAGAACGTGCCTCCCAAGCGTTCTTAACATCTTCAGAGGTCATGTCTTCTGGTTGGTCACCAAGCGGTGCATCAAGGACATATGATTTCTGGGAAGCCGTGCGGATAATCCTAAGATTACGGGCCCAGTCAACAAAGTTACTTCCATCATCTTTCAACTTAGCTTTCTCTAGGAACGCATTAAAATTCATGGGTGCTATTGCGCGAGCCATTGATCTACAACATAAATATGCAAAGGTTACTTAGACTATTGTTCACGATAATGAGTTTAGTTAATCAAATTACTAAAGCTCCCACTCAAATTGACATCCCTCAGGTCATCTGAGTGTCAGATGATCCAAATTCACCAACTCAAGTCCGATCATCACGTGAGTTGAGGTGGCTTTAGTGGTGAACATGATCATGTTGATCATATCTACTATATGACTCATGTTCGACCTTTCGGTCTCTTGTGTTCCGAGGCCATGTCTGTACATGCTAGGCTCGTCAAGTTTAACCCGAGTGTTCTGCATGTGCAACACTGGTTTGCACCCCTTGTATGTGAACGTAGAGTCTATCACACCCGATCATCACGTGGTGTCTCAACACGACGAACTTTCGCAACGGTGCACACTCGGGGAGAACACAATTCATCTTGAAATTTAAGTGAGGGGTCTCCTTATAATTCTATCGTTGTCCTAAGCAAAACAAGGTGCATAAAAGGATTAACAACACATGCAGATCATAAGTGACATGATATGGCCATGAACTTGTGCTTTTGATCTCCATCTTGAAAGCACCGGCATGATCTCCATCGTCACCGGCATGACACCATGATCTCCATCATCTTGATCTCCATCAACGTGTCGCCATCGGGGGTTTCGTGCCCAACATGCTTCTACTACTATTGCTACCGTTTAGCAATAAAGTAAAGCATTACATAGCTCTTAATGATTGACATGCAGGTCATACAATAATTAAAGACAACCCTATGGCTCCTGCCGGTTGCCGTACTCATCGACATGCAAGTCGTGATAATCTATACATTACATGATCATCTCATACATCACATATATCACATCATGTAATTGGACATATCATATCACAACATACCCTGCAAAAACAAGTTAGACATCCTCTAATTGTTGTTGCATGTTTTACGTGGCTGCTACGGGTATCTAGCAAGAAAAATTCTCATCTACGCAAAAACCACAACGGTGATACACTAGTTGCTTTTCAACCTTCTCAAGGACCGCCTTTGTCGAATCTGATCCAACTAAAGTGAGAGAAACTAGCACCCGCAATCCATCTATGCAACAAGTTGCGGTCGAGGGAAACGGTCTCTCGTAAGCGTATGAGTAATGTTGGTCCGGGCCGCTTCATCTCACAATACCACTGAACCAAAATCCGACCAAGGGAGGAAGCAATCTAAGCATCAACGCCCACAAACCTTTTGTGTTCTACTCGAGATCTCATCTACACATAGACCTAGCTCATGATGCCACTGTTGGGGAACGTTGCATGGGAAACAAAAAATTTCCTACGTTCACGCAAGACCTATCCATGGTGATGAGCATCTATGAGAGGGAGAGTGGATCTACATACCCTTGTAGATCGCTAAGCGGGAAGAGTTAAGAAACGCGGTTGGTGTAGTCGAACGTCTTCGCGATCCAAATCGCCGATTGTCCCGCGATCCAATCACGATCCGTCCCGCGATCCAATCACGATCCGTCCCGCGAACTTGATCACGATCCGTCTCGCGAACTTGATCACGGTCCTTTCGATCTAGTGCCGAACGGACGACACCTCCGCGTTCAGCACACGTGGAGCTTGATGACGATCTCCGCCGTCTTGATCCAGCAAGAGGGAGCGGAGAGGAAGAAGAGTTCTTCGGCAGCGTGACGGCGCTCCGGAGATGGTGGTGGAGCAATTCCGGCAGGGCTTCGCCTAAGCACTTCAGAAATCCGATCTAGAGGAGAAACTATGCAGTGGAGGAATGGGTAGCACGTGGCTGAAAAAACTAGTGCAAAACCCTAAAATCCACCAGTATATATAGGAGGACAGGAGGAGAGCCTTGGCGCAAGGGCCAAGGCTCCTATGGTTCAGCCGAACCTAGTAGGAGAGGAGGACTCCTCCTCCAATCCTAGTAGGACTAGGATTGCTCCTTTTTTGCCTTTTCCCACCTTTTCCTATCGGGTTTTCTTCTCCAGCCACATGGGCCTTGTGTGGGAGTTTCCACCAGCCCACTAAGGGCTGATATTCACTCTCCCACAGCCCATGAAGCCTCTTGGGTCGAAATACCCCTCCCGGAGGCCTCTCGGTACACTACTGGCACTCCCGGTACACTACCGATGAGCCCGAAACTTTTCCGGCAACCAAAACATGACTTCCTATATATGAATCTTTACCTCCGGACCATTCTGGAGCTCCTCGTGACGTCCGGGATCTCATCCGGGACTCCGAACAACCTTCGGTCATCACCATACATAACTCTATACTACCAAAACGTCACCAAACTTTAAGTGTGCAGACCCTGCGGGTTCGAGAATTATGTAGACATGACCGAGACACCTCTATGGTCAATAACCAATAGCGGGACCTAGATGCCCATATTGGTTCCTACATATTCTACAAAGATCTTTATCGGTCGAACCTCTATGTCAAGGATTCAGTTAATCCCGTATGATGTTCCCTTTGTTCTTCGGTATGTTACTTGCCCGAGATTCGATCGTCGGTATCTCCATACCTAGTTCAACCTCATTACCAGCAAGTCTCTTTACTCATTCCATAATACAAGATCCCGTGGCTAACACTTAGTCATATTGCTTGCAAGGCTTTTTATGATGTTTTATTACCAAGTGGGCCCTGAGATACCTCTCCGTCACACGGAGTAACAAATCCCAGTCTTGATCCATGCCAACCCAACAGACACCCTCGGAGATACCTGTAATGCACCTTTATAGTCACCCAGTTATGTTGCAACGTTTGATACACACAAGGCACTCCTCCGGTGTCTGTGAGTTGCATGATCTCATGGTCATAGGAACATATACTTGACACGCAGAAAATAGTAGCAATAAACTGACACGATCATATGCTACGTTTGTAGTTTGGGTCTTGTCCATCACATCATTCTCCTAATGATGTGATCCCATTATCAAATGACATCACATGTCAATGGCTAGGAAACCTTGACCATCTTTGATTAACGAGCTAGTTCATTAGAGGCATACTAGGGACAATGTGTTGTCTATTTACCCACACATGTAATGTGTTTCCAATCAATACAATTATAGCATGGATAATAAACGATTATCATGAACAAGGAAATATAATAATAAACACTTTATTTATTGCCTCTAGGGCATATTTCCAACACTCTGCGATGCGCTGGAGGCAGGCGTCGTAGCGGTCATGAGCGGGACGATAGTGGAGTAGCTCGTTTTCCATGGCGAGCGTGCCCGCACCGCACGCCGGCTCGGGCCTAACGTGGGAGGACGAACCGGTTGTCGGGATGATCGACTGAGTGGCAGTGCGGCCGTCGCGTTGTGCGGTGACCGGCTGGGAGGAGTCATGTTGTTCATGGGTGTCCGGGCCTGTTGCGGTGTTGGCTGCGGGCGAACGGAACAGACGCGCGTCGGTGCGGCCCACAGGTGCTGTCTGGGCGACGTAGGCGGCTCGGCGCTCGGCTCAGGCTTGTCCGGCGTCGGCCATCGGAGCGGCGAGGCGGATGGAGAGCTTGGCTTGAGGGGAACTTCGACACCCCCCTACCTGGCATGCCAAATGCTGGATTTCGGGCTCCATAAAACCCTTGATGTTCGAACACAGGGGCGTGTGCGAACGCTTACCAGCGGCTTCGCCCAACCTAGCTCGCTACTCGATGGACACAACAGCGAACTCGTTCGATGACGAGGAAGAAAATGAACACGATAGTTTAACCAGGTTCCGGCCGTTGCGAAGCGTAATACCCTACTCCTGCTTTGGTAGATTGACTTTCGTGGAGGTTTTGGTGGATGAACTAGTACAATGCTCTTGAGCCTCGCGAAGGCGCTCAAGGTGTGTTCTTGGCTCTCTGCCTTGTGGTGGTGAGTGGATTGGCTAAGTGTTCGATTGGATCGTGGGGTTGGGGTCCGGCCCTCTACGATGTGACCTAGCTACTATATATAGCGTTGGCCCGGGTCCTCTTCCCTTATCTCAATGGTGGGAAGGAATCCCACAATGCCCAATTTTGAAGGGGGACATGAGTACATCCACCCCTGCCCAAAGGCGGTATTCGCCTGCAAAGTAACAGATGGTGATGCATTGATGGGTTCCGCGATGACATCCGCCCTGCGGAGCTGGCGGTCATGGTCTTGTTGCACCGGATGGAAACCTTTGGGGCGGCGCTTTGGGAAGCCATGTACGTCCCTACTCCCTTTGCACCAAAGGGGAAACTGTGTCTTCTGGCGCACTGGAGCCCTTCTGTCCTTCCTTACGTCACCTTGGACTCTTGAGGCTGGGCCTTGCATAGAGATCTCCGACCCTTAGGAGGGGGCCTGAGGAGGCTCTTCCCCGGGGGTCTCGATGTTGCTCTTCCTTGCGAGCCCAGGGTCCTCGCGAGGGCCTTGTCTTGAGTAATGTTGCGCCAGGCCTGGGTCGCAGGCAGGACTGGGTACCCCCGTTCCCAGAACGCAGACATCTTGTCCCGAGGCATTCCACACGCACCCGCCTCCTGCCTCGTCTCCCACCACCGTTCGCCACTCTGGCAGGCGATCGGAGCTAGCTCAGGCCACCTTGCCCCTGCCCTCCTTTCCTTCCTCCCGAGTTCTCTATCCCTCTCTCATACCTCTCTCTCTTTTCAACAGGAGCAGCTCCATGGATGGACGCTTAGAGCTCCAACCCCCAACAACCCTTGCGCATACCTCCAGCCACATGATGGGCCTCGCTGATCGCCCACCGCCACCTCTGGCATGGATTCGTTGGGTCTCGGCCAACCACATCAGGTGTCGGCCTCCCCTGCATACGACCTCACCAGCTACCACAATTCCGCCATCGCCCCTATACACCAACGCCCTGTCGCCACTCGGGATCGAGCAAGGAGCGCTCAATTCGTCCATGCCCCGCCCGCCCGCCGCCAGGGCCCAATATTGCTCGCAGCCAAGTCGGCCCAATCAATGCGCGCCCCCAGCTGTCCTGCTTCCCCCAAGCCCAAGGTGAGCACATGACCCCCCCCTATACAGCGCCTGGGCGACGTATTACTATCCTATGCATTGTTGGCCCAGACAGATTCGCCCCATGCATGTTTTTTTTCGTGTGAATTTAACAACTAATCCAGGACATGCATATTTACAGGAATGCCACTGTTTTAAATTGTTAATAATTAAATAACCGCGCATCGTAATAAAACATGTCCTATACGTAGTTTGGGTAGAATTTCATGTAGTTTCACAATATACAACTTTCATCCATGATAAAATTGTTTAAAACAACAGTTTGCATTAATTTGCATAATTGCCATGCTAAAATGGTTTATTTCATAACTAAATAACCTTAGCTCCGAATTAAATGAACTATGTATGTAACTTGATTAGAAAAATGCGTAGAATAACTTGGTGCACTTACTTTTCCTGTTGAACACCATTAAAGCTGTTTTTTAGGAAGAACATTACCAAATTCGAAATTACATGTGGGGATTTTTCAGAATTGTTATTTTTTGTTTTCCGGTCTGATGTAAACTTGCCTAGATGTGTAGTTTACTTGTGCTTCACGTCTTGCCATGTTTAACAAATTTTGATCTTGTCATGTAAATAAACGGGAGTGAACTAAATGAGCGAATGTGGAGTTTCGTCGATATGCAACGAGTTGCATATTGAGCTTCACTTAATTTGTAGTTTTGATTGTTGTGTTTGTCATGACATGCATAATTTAATGGATATGCATGATACTTGGCCTTGCATCATATCATGGCTAGGTTGTGGTGTTTACCATTTCATTTGTCTGTTTTCGGATTGCTTCTTCTAGCTAGAGTTCCAAAACCAATTCGGAGTGTGAGGATTCATTCGACTACGCTTGTTCGTCTACTTCACGGATTTGATCTTCCACTACAAGAAATCCGGCATTTATGGCGCCGCATTTTGGTCGTTGAATGATTATTGCTCTTGTTTCATGACCATTTTATCACCAAATTTGGATGGTCAACAGCTGGCCGTCAAAAACGAAGAAACTTGACCTTTTTGATATTTTGGTCATGAAATCTACGACCAAAATGCTATGGTCATTAAATCTTTGACCAAAATTTTGGACATGGGTCAGGTACCTAAGACACACAGGATCTTACATGACAAGCCGACGTGGCACATATCTGCCATGTAAGATCTGACATGGGATGTTGAAGTGGCACGTGTAGTGACATAGGATCTAACGTGGCATCATATTGTGGCTCAGTTCTACATGGGCTCAACCTATTTGGCCCATTCATTTTTTAAGCTGGTCCATTTATTTTTAAGGAGATAATCAATTCAACCAAATTATTTCAAACATCATAATCATTTCAACCAAATTATTTGGTTCTAATAGTCTAATTGGATTTTGTCAAGCCATTATTTCAAAACGTTCACCTCTAGAAATCACATTTTTGAGATAAGCAATCAAGTAATGAAATACCAGCTAAAATCAAATATGTACAGATGAAATACATCTTTGTTTCAGCAACACATATCATAGAAAATATAATATACATGATCCCTCAACTGCTCAAAACATCTAAGGCTAACAAGTCATGTCCAAATAGTTCACGCAAAATGGTTATCACATGAATTATCTCAAAATGAGAAACGACGCTTCTTCCCTCTACTTCTAAGTAGTTGTATTGTAGAACCTGTCATTTCAAACAATAAAACATTAGAAACATATATAATATAAGGGAAAGACATATGACTGTTCTACATTAACCAGTCGACATAAACAATATAGCAAGGCATGCTTGCTCTGGTAGAAAGTTCAGAAATGCGAAATTAGTCCAATGTCAGCAACTAACACTTTCTGCAAACGGAGCTAAGATGGACAACTATTAAGTTGAGAGTTGTGAATCATGTATCTTTATCACAAAATAAAACATATATCAATGACATGGGAAGCACAACACAAAGTTCATGATCAACCAACCCAAGCTGATCATTGCAAACTTTAAGAGGGTTGTAGACCTTAACACAAACAAAACATGCACATGTAAAAGTATGCAGAGCAGACATACTATCTCTATTAAGGCTCAACCTCCTGTAATTCTTACTTTTTATAGTTTGTTCCTACAGAAACACGGTTTGTAGCACAACTGCTATCAAGAAACCAAGTTGTGCTTTACATATAATTTTTTTGGACACATCATATAAATAGCAGGTTTCACATTACCTTGCATTACAATAGATCCTGCTAAAACATCTAAATAGTAGATTTCACATCTACACTTTGTCATATTTTTCTTACAGTTTGGTACAGCGAGAATACATGTTACTTTCAATAGATTATTTAAAACACAATAAGTTGATCCCACAATGCAAAATAGCGAGTATAGCATGGCAAGGGATAAATTTCGTTCTGTTACCAAAAAAAATTTATACGGTAAAGGCAAGGCAGTGAGAAAAGGACATTCATTCTCGACTTTGTTTTATACGGCAAAGGCAAAACTACAAGATCTTGCTTTCTCAAGAAAAATGCATTGGGAGGTGCATGTGAAGGGAGACACAGTAATATAAACTTCCCATTTGCATACAAAGGTAAGCATTTTAGTTTGGTTAATGGAGTGTAAGTTGATTTTCGGATAGTTCTAACTAAGGAACACAAAAACAATAATTCAAACTCAAGAATGTTTATCTGAAGGCAAATACAGCTTTGTCATGATGGATGTTACTGATGATATTGCCATCTTGATTTAGAACACGGACACTCTGACCCGGTTGACCGTTCACGTGGGTAAGAATCAAAATCATCATACAGATATTTGTTACATTGTAACAATGTAACTCGGAGCTTCAACATAATAAGAAAAACTGTTACTCGTTCAGCAAAATTATTCATTTAAATATACCTTGGCCTCTTATTCATTAGCTTACAAATGAATACATGACACACTCAGATACAGCCCCAAATTTATACATTCACATGTCCAAGCTAAATACGAAATATAAGCATGACCATAATGCTATTCATCCACAAATGCCAACCACTTCAAGCCACAAATCATGTCTTCTAAATAACCTAAATTACCATTGTAAAGACCTAAAACCATAAACCAGCAGAACCAGCAGTTGCAGGAAGGAGGAATCGTGGGGACTACCTTGAGAGCAACCCATGTAGGGCCGAGGTTGTACCAACTATCCTCATGGTCCTTGGAGACGACCATATCGTCCACTGGGAAAACGTTCGTATTCCTTCGGTCCACTGTCTCCAGGGTATGGTGGGTTCCCCAGCTTCCTATGAGATAAAACGGAATCAAAGATCTTTGCATGATCCGGGATCTCCAGGAAGGATGGGTAGGGGCAAACCTGAGGGCCTGGATGAGGGATCCACCGGAGAGGAAGACGGTGAGGGTGCCCCTCTTGGCGGCAAACATCTCGGAGAGCTTCACCATGTCCTTTGTGAGAAAGAACCCGAGGTCCTCCTCAGCGTCAAGTTGCAACTGGAAAATTGGTTTATATCTGTGGAACAACACAAATGATTATTCTCTTAGCTAATTATAATGTAAATTATTTTTCAAACAAGCATAAAAATAAACAACAGATTGTGATCACCTCTAGAACTGGGCAACTAAAACGTCTTAAGATTAAAGGTTGGGTGATTACTGGGTAACTACTAGTAGAGAAACACAAAGCCACTGTTGCAAATTTCCATACGCATGTACATCTTGAAAAGTGAGGATTAAGCCACCAAAAACCACAGGTATTACATAGCCAGTTTTCAATAAAACTACTTGTTACTTGTAAATAAGCAGAAGTGTTACAGTTAATTCCAAAGTAAACATCGCACAACTATTGTTTCATATGCTTCCTCATTTCTGGCAAACTAATCATCTATGTGAGGAAGCAAGTAGGTCATGCATGCATACATCCAGTACCAACTTTATTTGGTCAATCAAACAGTTAGGAAATGAAAAAGGTAGAGTGCAAGAGAAGCAAACATTTCAAATGGTTGAAGAGAGAGCAGTACCCGTGAAAGGTCAGGAAGCAACGCCACCAACATGAGAAGGAGGCCAAGCCACGACACAATTTCAATGTTACATGAAAAAATAACCAACACTCATATAAATCAGCATTGGCAAGATCTGGAACCTAAATATGCATTTAAATAGTTTGTGATTTATAGTGTTCAGTAACCTAGGATGGCGGCAGCTTTTTTGGGGCTTCCCACGGATTACGAATATAAAAACACATTTCTATCAGAGATAGCATGTTGTGTTGTTTGCAGATTATTTGCGACTTGCTCTTGTAAAATTGCTGATATTGGTTACGACTGAAGTCAGTAAGCCGCTAGCTAACTTAGCTAGTGAAAATAAGTTGATTATACATGTTTGTGCTGCTACAATGACTGAGGTTCCCATGGAACAATCTCAACTAAACAACCTTGTTCTCAGTGATGGGAGTGTGCGTATTTGCACTAGTCGTGCGTGCCTAGAATTTGTTTGTTTGTACACTAGCTGAGAAAGGACGACAGAGTGGAAATGACATGAATAACATCTATCTAGTTTAGTTGAAAACTATGTAGAGCAGATTTGAGTTACTACTGAACTCCACCATCGCTGGCACCTTCAGAGCAGCAGATTTTAGTTACTACTCCCTTCGTCCTATAAAACTTGTCACTGCGACATTTTTTCAAAAAAAAACCTTCACGTTTGCCCGACCAAACCCGCACTCCCCCTCCATCTTCCTCCGACACCAGCCAACTCCGACGCTACACAGCTCCTCGTGCCACCGCACCGAGCAGTTCCTCTATGCCACCGCGCCAAGTCGCCTCGCAGCTCCACCACGCGGCGCAGCCAGGCAGCTCCCCCGAACCATCGTTCGGCGCTCCCTCGCAGCTCCCCCGTGCCGCACAACTCCTAAAAATCCCCCTTTTCCTCGCAGTGACGACGGCCAGCATTCCGGGCGACCAACCCTAGCCGAGTGAGCAGCCACGGTGTGCCGCTTCCATGCACAGCTTCTCCCCGAGAGCCATCTACAGCCAAGGCAAATATGCGTCGTGCGCAGCTTATCACTACTTGTCGACTCCGCCCCATCCCGAATGGCTCGAGCTTGACTCCTCCACGTCGGACGCCGCGTCGCCCACACCTCCAGACGCCGCCTCGACACCTCCATGCTGGATGCCGCCTCGCCCACACCGTCGGACGCCGCCTCGCCCTTACCACCGGATGCCACCTCGCCCTCTCCGCCGGTGAGTTCCTCGGCTCTCTCTTCTTTTCTCGCTGCCGGTCAATTGTGGCTACAATCAAAGAGTATTGTTAATTCTCTGTGGAGTACTGTCAATTCTCGGTGCAAACTTCAATTTCTAGCTACAATCAAGTGTATCCTGGTGCCTGTGTTGTGTCCTAGGTCGCTTTGGGCATCCTGTTCGTGTTTGGGAAGGCGAGAACCTGAACCTTCCCACCGTATATAGTGGTAAACTTCAACTTCAGTTCAGATCTTTGCTATGTTCTGGTTCAGTTTCAAGTTCTCACCGTGTCCAATACTAACAGTATATAGTGGTAAACTTGAATTCTAGTGTATCATGTTCGTGTAGATCTTTGCTATGGAAGCTGAAGTTTTGCCAGACAGCTATCCGGTTTTATCAGACAACTAACTGAAGTTTAGCTTCAACTTCAATTCTAGTGTACCATTGTGGCTATTGAACATCTAACTGATTTTTAACACAACTAACTGAATTTTTTCATCAAGGACGACGGATCCTCCACCTCCAAGTCTATGATTTGTGCTGAAGATTTTACTGAAGATGCATAAGTTACAGTAATTTGTGTTGTTTTAGGAGTACGCCTACATCCTACTCTCCTCCTCGTGCCCAAGTTAGATGTTAGGTAGCAGAAATTTCAGCAATTTGACACAAGGCCATTGATATGTTGTCTGTACCTAGTAGGCTAGTACTCCTTGATTTTGCTATTTAAATGAGGGGTAAAGTTCAGAGATGTCTTCATATTGTCTGTACCTAGACCAGCTGTAGTTTCCACCAAGTAGTACTACTAATAAATCTATAAAGATCTGGAGTCAAAAAAAATCTATAAAGATCACAGACTTTTATAACCAGCAACAATTTTTTTTACACATTTATACTCCAGTGACTCCCATTATACTCCAGCAGTTTTATAATGTTGCCACATTGAAAATGGCTTAGTGATATTCAAAGATCAGATAAAGACTTGCCTGCCATTATCTGCATCTAAAAAATTCTCAATATATGTCCCCTATGTACATGTAAATGCTCTAGTACGGGCTCTTCACGGCGGCGCAGAAGGGCATCGTATCCCTCGAAGACAAAGCAAGGTGAGAATCCCTGTCCTCAAATTGCCAATACTGAAGTTTACTCCGTCTGTCCCCAAACTGTAAAAACTGAATTTTGCTCACTGAAAATTTGACAGTAAAGTATTGTCAAAACTGTATTCAAGGTCTAAATTTCATTGCAGTCAAATTTTGCAAGCACCTAAAACATTTGGTCATAATCACATCCATGAAGTTTCAGAATTTTTTGGAATGTTTTGCTATGTTTTTGATCATGGGTGCACCGGGGGTGTAACATGCATGGGTGCATAAAAACCACACTCTTTTGGCAAAGTGATAATCCTGATGTGGTAGTGCTACTATACTAAGAGGTGTTGCTGCCAGATGATGAATTAGCTTTGAGGTGCTATATGAAGTTGGGAGCTTGATAGATGTAATGGTTCCATTTTTGTATTCTGATGCTTTATCATGCTCAGATTGTTGGATCCTGAATTCCTGATGATTTATAAAAGCAAAGTAGATGCTCAAATTTTTGTATCCTAATACTCAATTTATGTAACCTGTAGATGGCATCTCATTTTGTGTCATGTTGCTGCTGTGGGCTTCTACGACGCCGCCACATCCGCCTCCCTGAGAGCCGCTGCCTCCACCTCCTCCTCCCTGATGCTTTACAAAATGTGTAAGATTAGCTTTCTTGCTACTTTCAGTCTTTGCTGTTATCAAAGAAAATCTTTGCTCCGAGCACAGTTAGAAATCACTGTTAGCTGACAAATGTTCAGTAAATGGCTGCTGTCAAAGATTTCAGCATTTATAAACGTGTAGATAAATGTGTAGTAAAAGAAAGCTTGTTCTCATTTTTTGCTACTTCCATTTTTGCTCTGCTCCCATTCCTTATTACTCTGCTCCCATTATTGCTCGCAATGATTCAGATAAGAACTACTCCTAGTGATAACATGAAGAAGAAGAATTTTATACATTTTCAGTATTTGCTTTGCTTCATTATGCATGAATATTTTTTTCACTGAATTTTGTTCACTAATGAGCATTTTTGTTCACTGAATTATCACAAGCTACAATAGTTCACTGAATTATCACAAGTTGTGTTCTCAGCAAATTTCCAGTACTAACTGAATGTAGCTCAAGTAATTTCAGTACAGAGTAAATTCGTAATCCAACTGGATTTTCCGGCGGTGCTCTAACTCACATCAAATTCACATCAATCTGATCTACAATGATGCTGCCATGATGCTACCCAAACAATTTCGCACCAATATGTCCATAAGACATATATTTTAGGGTGGGGGCGCTGGTACCTTCAACAGCAGCACAGCCGGGGTCACCTGCACGAGGAAGTCGAAAATTGGGGTCACCTGGTCAAAGATCGGGGGCTGCAATACCACTAGCAGAAGAAAAAGAGGCGGAGGAGGACGACAACAGTAGAAGAGGCCGAGGTGGCGGAAGATAACGCACCGGCGGCCGAAGCGGACGACGCAGGTAGGCGGCTGTGGTCACCTCTCTGGCAGCTACGCATGTAGGCGGCGGCGCTGGGGACGCGAGAAGGACGACCAGGAGGTGCCACCCCTCAGCCGTGGAGCCATCGGTCGTCGAGTTGTCGCCGCAGAGGAGCAGGTTGGCGGCGGCGAATGCTCGCCTCCGTGCGCGCAGGTAAGCAGGGGCGCACGTTGGCAGCTGTGGCGTATGTTGGCGGCGCCGCACGAGTGGCGCAGGATGAGCCCAACGGTGGCTGGGGCGCGCGATGCCCGCCGGCAACGGGGAAGACGGTGGCTTGGGTGCGGACGACGGGGGGTGGAAGACGGGTCGATTAGCAAGAGATTTAGAAAGAATAATGCCTGGTTCGATGAAAGAGACATGTATTTCCGTTATTCTTATATAATGGAAAGGGGAGCCCGGTTCGAAAAAAAAGAAAGAGATTTAGAAGAATAAGGTTTTTTTTTGCAAAATGTAAAATAAACTAAGCTGAGGACAATTTTTTTTCAGACGGAGGGAGTACATAGCAGCAAATTTTGCACATCAGGCATTAACTTGAGCACGCACAAACACCTTCATTGATAGATATTGTTCAGAAAGAAACAAAGAGACTGACCGACGCTAAATTCAAAGGCGACAACGACATTGAGGATGGCCAAACGGAGCTACAAGCGGCATTGTCACCTTGGCAGCGTACACTGGATTCCTGGTGTCACTGTGCGTGCCACTGCCGTCGCCTGCCACACGGGCTAATCATCCGACGCCTCGTTGTCACCGATGCCGGGGACATTGGAGATGACACAGTCAAGTGACACAGCTAACCTAGCCCTTGCTGTTCCAGCGTCAAGCTTCTCCGGTAAAGACGACATCTACCATAACGGCAAGGCAACGATCCATTAGGCCCCGCCCTCCCTTGCGACACGCGGTTGGTGCAACAGTGGTCCTTGGTACCCACCGCCATTCTGATGGCTGATAACCCATAAGTATAGGGGATTGCAACAGTTTTCGAGGGTAGAGTATTCAATCCAAATTTATTGATTCGACACAAGGAGAGGCAAAGAATATTTTCGAGTATTAGTAGCTGAGTTGTCAATTCAACTACACCTGAAAGACTTAATATCCGCAGCAAAGTATTCAGTAGCAAAGTAGTATGGAAGTAACGATAATGGTGGCAAAAGTGATAGTAGCAGTTTTGTAGTGTTTGTAACAATAGCAACGGAAAAGTAACTTAGCAAAGATCAATATATGAAAAGCTCGTAGGCAATGGATCAGTGATGGATAATTATGTTGGATGGCAATAATCATGCAACAGTTATAACATAGGATGACACAGAACTAGCTCCAATTCATCAATGTAATGTAGGCATGTATTCATATATAGTCATACGTGCTTATGGAAAAGAACTTGCATGACCTCTTTTGTCCTATCCTCTCGTGGCAGCGGGGTCCTATTGGAAACTAAGGGATATTAAGGCTTCCTTTTAATAGTGAACCGAACCAAAGCATTGACACTTAGTGAATACATAAACTCCTCAAACTACGGTAATCACCGGAAAGAATCACAGTTATTGTCACCCTAGGGGATGCGGATCATAACTCGTAATAGGTGTCTACAACTTGCAAGATAGGATCAAGAATACATATATATTCATAAAAACATAATAGGTTCAGATCTGAAATCATGGCACTCGGGCCCTAGTGACAAGCATTAAGCATAGCAAAGTCATAGCAACATCAATCTCAGAACATAGTGGATACTAGGGATCAAACCCTAACAAAACTAACTCGATTACATGATAAATCTCATCCAACCCATCACCGTCCAGCAAGCCTACAATGAGATTACTCACGAACGGTGGAGAGCATCATGGAATTGGTGATGAAGGATGGTTGGTGATGACGAAGGCGTCGATTTCCCCTATCCGGAGCCCAAAACGGACTCTAGATCTGGTCTCCCGAGGAAGAACAGGAGATGGCGGCGGCTTCGTATCGTGAAACGCGATGAACTCTTCTCCTTGATTTTTTTCTCGCCGAATATGAATATATAGGAGTGAAAACAAGGTCGGAGGAGCAACAGGGGGCCCACAAGCCTGCTCGGCGCGCCCTAGGGGGGTGGCCGCACCCACCAGGCTTGTGGCCAGGTGGTGGCCCCTTGCAGTTGATTCTTTCGCCAATATTTTTTTTATTAATTCCAAAAATTTTCTTCGTAAATTTTCAGGTCAATCCGAGAACTTTTATTTCTGCACAAAAATAACACCAAGGCAATTCTGCTGAAACAGCGTCAGCCCGAGTTAGTTCCATTCAAATCATACAAATTAGAGTCCAAAACAAGGGCAAAAGAGTTTGGAAAAGTAGATATGTTGGAGACGTATCAGTGGCCTGCCGTCGCAACTGAGGGATGGTTTGGCCAGATCCGTGCGTGGACAGGAAGGATTTGACCAGATCGAGGCTACAATAGGAGGGAAAGGAGGGGATCGTGAGGAGGGTGTGGGAGGATGTGTGAGGGAGGGGGCGGCGGCGCTGGAGGGTATTTAGAAAGAGCTAGGGTTTCAAACGTTTTATATTACACAGGCTGCTCTGGTTTGGGCCGAGGAGGTCGCGCGCGGGTGATCGATTTGCAAAAAAAAACTGGCGGGGGCATATGGCGCGGGCTGAAAAAGTGGCGGACATATGTGCGAGGGAATGTGTTTTTATCTGTAGCTCCAAGTTGAGAATGGGGTTTTGTCTTGCCTTCATGTACACGGATTTTTTTAAAAAAAAATCACATTTTCAAAATTTTGACTTCAAAAAATCTGAAAAACATCCGTACAACTAAATAAGGATGTGACGCATATGTGTGTACAATTTCAGAATAAAATACATTGAAATCCTCCATGTAAAAAAAGACAAATTCATGTTCTAAGAGGATGAATTCTACCATGTGTTAAAAAACCTTAGATTTTTCTATCTTGCACAACCCCATTTCAACGTATTTCGTCTTGAAAGATTACACACTCGTGCATTATGCCTCCATTTATCTCCATATTTTTTTAGAACTTTTTGAAATGAAATAATGTGAATTTTCACGAATTTTAAAATTGATGAGGTGTCTGTCCATTCACACATACTCAAGCCAATGACCATATTAATTTGGTCGTGGTGGACCCAAGACAAGGTCATGGATAGTGTTATATGTTTTATGACCAGTTAGCGTGATGAGATTATGACCTTCCTCACATAAATGGTCAAGATGGTTGGGAGTTTGAACCCCCTTCGACACCCCATGTCCATTTTCTAAATTTTAGTCATAAATCCATGACCAATAGACCATGGTCATTATATTTTTGTCATAAATGACCATATTTCCTGTAGTGTTCTTTCAAGCGCGATTGCAGGCAAGATGATCATTACCCTAGATACAACTACTATCATTGCTATGCTAGTTTTCTCGATTCTATCGCTATGTATCGCTACCTACTTCTTCTTTGTCAAGCCTTCCAAAATTCCATGATAATCCTCTAACTCTCCACGTCCTAGCAAACCTTTGTTTGGTTAAGTTATCGCTTTGCTTATCCCCTCTTACAGCGTTTCTAGTTGCAGGTGGAGATTGTTTAATGTGGAAAAGGATAACTTGGGATATCACAATATTCTTGCTATTTAATTAATGCATCTATACACTTGGTAAAGGATGGAAGGTTTGTCCTTTTGCCTGGTGTTTTGTTCCACTCTTGCCGCCCTAGTTCTGATTACCGGTGTTATGTTCCATATTGAGTTCTCCTGGCATGCTTGGGGATGTTATGGGGACACCCTTGATTTTCGTTTTGGGATAAAAATATTCCGGCAAGGCCCAAAATTGGTACTAAAATTTTCCCAACATAATAAGACCGAACACCTTTATTAATGCATAGGGATTTAGTGCTACCCGTTGATCTAATCTACATAATAAAGGGTGGGCAAGTGCTGATCGTGCCGGTCCAAAATAGAGCACTGTGCGGGGCCACCCTGGGATAACTTGGGTGTTTAATTTGGCCCCTGTATGGATAGCTCATCCACCGTGTCCTAAGAACGAGATAAGTGGCTCCTATCAGGATCGTCGACACATCGGGAGGTCTTGCTGGATTTGTTTTACCTTTGACGAATGTCTTGTGCACATGGATTCTGAGGATACTACGGGTTATCCCACAGTTGACGGTTTCCACCGCATCTTGTGATTAGTATGTGATGGATGAGTTGGAGCACCCCTATAGGTTAAATATTTCCGAAAGCCGTGCTCATGGTTATGTGGCAGCTTGGAAATTTTATAACACCCGGTTATAGAAAACTTGAAGTAAACCCAATTAAAATACACCAACCGTGTGCGTAACTGTGACCATCTCTTTTCAACAGAGTTCGTGAAGAGAACACAATGGGGTTATGATTGACTCGTAAATAGGTGTTCAGGATCACTTCTTAATCACTGCTAGTTCATGTTCGTTTATGCGTATATCACTCTTCTTATTCTTGTACTCGTAAGTTAGCTAGATAAAATTGCTTAGTGCTACTGCAACCTCACCATTTAACCATACCTCACCCATTAAGTTTTGCTAGTCTTGATACACTTGGTAATGAGATTGTTGAGTCCCCGTGGCTTAGAAATTCCTACAACAATAGATGCAGGTATAGGTAATACGATGAATTGATGTGAGCATGATGCTTGTTCTATTTGGAGTTCCTCTTCTTCTCCTTTGATCATAGGATGGGTTCCAAGTCGGAAGGCTGGGATTAGCAGGGTGGACGTCATCTTCTTTTTTGCTTGATTACTTCCATAGTCGGATCCTGCTCTTCTGTGTGATGATTGTATGTATTGATGTATTGTGATATTTATGCTGTAGCATGTGGCGAATTTCAACCAACTCCATATACTCATATCTTCTTTACATGTATTATGGCGATTTCCATTCTGGCGAAGAGACCCAAATGCACTTCTATCCTTATTAAGACCCTAAAGACGACCCGAAATGCGCTTCTATCCTAATGTGCGCATTTTCGGCATGAAAAATTGGTATCAAAGCAGTACCAACCTTGGAGCCCCCTTGGTTGATCGAACTTGGCCATTGTTGAGTGTAGAAAGAAAAACATATCGGACATTAGGGATTGTTTTACTCCTCTTCCCTTCGTCGCTCTAGTGAGGATTCGTGACGTAGGAATTTTAATTCTATTCCTCTTCAGACTCAATTTTTTTAGTATCACGCAGATATTTTGGAACTTCTATGATGTTGGTGTGACAGGAATTCTGTTCTTGATGCCTCCTATCTATGGGTGGTGTTCGGGATAGTTGAGCTTCAAGGGATTATTGTCACACACGCTATCGTTCAGTTTCCTTAATATCTTAGGACGAATATGTAGGAAATCGCTTCAATACTATTCATGACGAGAGGTGTTTGGCATCACCCAGTACTGGGAAGAGCGTCCAGATGTGTTGGATTTCGGGCTCTACAAAACACTCATGGTTCGAACGCAGGGGCGTGTGTGAAGATCCCTTGTAGCCTCGCCCTACTCAGCTCGCTACTCGATGGTTACTACAGCGAAGTCGCACAGTGACGAGGAAGAAGATGAACACGATGGTTTACCCAGGTTTGGGATGCTGGAAAGCGTAATACCCTACTCCTGCTTTGGTGGATTGCCTCTCGGGGAGGTGTGTGGATGAACTAGTACAAAGGTTTCGAGCCTCGCGAGGGGGAGCTCTAGTGTTGTTCTTGGCTCCCTGCCTTGTCTTGTGGTTCGTGGAGTGATTCTATTTTTTTACATCCCCTCTACGGTGCGGCCTAGCATCTATATATAGCAGCGGTCCGGGTCTTCTTCCTTTATCACAACGGCGAGAGGGAACCCACAACGGCCAAATTTGAAGGGGGACAAGAGTACATCTGCGCCCTGTCCAAAGGTGGTCTTCACCTGCAAAGTGGCTATCGATGATGCAGAGGTGGGCTTGGCGACGACATCCGCCCTGCGGGGCTCGTGGTCGTCGTATTGTTGCATTGGAATGGAAACCTTTGGGAGGTTCTTCAGGGACCCGCGTACGTCCTTGCTCCCTTTGCACCAAAGGGAAAACTACACCGCCTGGCATGTTGGCGCCCACCTGTCCTTTGCCGCGTCATCTTTGACTTCTGAGGCCGAGTTCTGCATAGAGATCTTCGCTGCTCCTGAGGGGGCCTGAGGAGGCCCATCCTTGCTGGTCTTAGTGTCGTTCATTCTCGTGAGCCCGAGGTCCTTGCGAGGGCCTTGTCTTGAGTGGAGCCGCGCCAGGCCGTGCCTGGCTAATGAGGTGGGCCATGTCTTGGGCCGCAGACAGGCAGGTCTGGGTACCCCCATTCCCAAAACGTCGACAGTAGCCCCCAGGCCCAAGGCGCGCTCGAGCCGGCTTCTAGGTGAAGCCGTCGAACGTGCCTCGAAGTGCCGCGGGGCCCCGACGCCTACGTGCCAGGCTTTACATGCGTCGAACGCCTGGGCGCCGACGCCTCACTCTCCGAAGGAGTCAGGAACTGCCCCAAGTCAAAGTAATGCGACGCCCGTGTGCAGTACCAACCATGATTGCCCTTCCTTGAATGTTGCTGCTGCCTCGGTCTTCCCTCCTTGGGCCACGTGGATGTGACCCTTCAGAGGCTGCACGCCTCCCGGAGTGCGAGGGGCGCTGGTTGGCCCCTAGTCATACATAAGCAGGCGAGGGCGAGAAAACCCTTAACACACCTTCGTCTTCTTTGCCTCACAACTTCCAAACCACTGCTCTCCCAATCATGGCTTTAGTGAGGAAGTTCTCCGCCATCGATAAGGGGAAGGCCTCCGAGGAGAACCCTGACTCATCGCCGCCCAGGAGGGGCCGCAGTCGTCCCCGAAAGCACGGCGCAACGCCGACAGTGATTCCCCGTGGGCGCGGTCACGCTCCAACGCAGCCCGGGGTTACCATCGGCGACCGTGGTCGGGCTCCGACCAGCGTGGGCAGCCGTAGTAGTCCAGGAGGGGGCGACTGTCGGTGTCAAAACCGGCGGATCTCGGGTAGGGGGTCCCGAGCTGTGAGACTGGAATCAATGGTAACAGGAGACAAGGGAGACGATGTTTACCCAGGTTCGGGCCCTCCTATGGAGGTAATACCCTACGACCTACTTGATTATATTGATGATGTATCGGTTGCAGAGTTGATCTACCTCCAGATCAAACAACCAAAACCCTAGATGAGTTGTCCTCTCTACATTCTAAAACCCTCCGGCTTATATAGACGCCGAGGGTATCTAGGGTTTACACATGGTCGGTTATACGCCAAAGGGATAAACATGCCTATTCATTACATCAAACATGGAGGACAAGCCACAATTCCTGAAGCTTCCTTCCTGGAGACAGGGCCTTCGATCGATCCAATGTTCGACAGACGACCCATAGAGTCCAGCCCATAAGGGATAGGTCGGCCACCCGAGGACCCCTTAATCCAGGACTCCCTCAGTAGCCCCCAAACTTGCCTCCAAGGCCGAGGCTCTTAGCTTCAGCTGCTTCGTATAATCAGAGTCTTCGGCTTGCGAGGTGAGTTCTTCCCGCCGAGTTGAGTTCGGCCTCCGATGACATGTAGTTTTCCGATTAGAGGCACGTCTGAACACTATGAATACGTTGTCCCTAAAGGCCATGCATCAAGGAGTAAACATTGTCTCCTGACGACCTTTCTGACGAAAGGTCATGGCCCACCATGACCGCCAAACCGGCTGTAAAAAGCTCGGTTCGTGGCTCAAGGCCGTTATCAGCACGATCCATCAAGGAACAGATCGTGCCCTGTTTTATACGGGATATGTTTAATCATGCGCATGCAACTGTACGCATGTCTCAGGAAGTGGAGGGATTCATGGCACAACAAGGGGAGGCCAAACAGCGATAAGCCTCATAAAGGGGAAAGAAAAACTCAAGGCTTAACCTCGCTCCCCATTCACACCCTTTGCTCCCCCATCCTTCCGAGCTCCCATAGTGCAGATCTAGGTCTTCCACCACACCTCCTCTAAGCCAATCCATGGCGGGTTCCGGCTCCAATGGCAAGTGGGAGGCATCCACGATCACCGACCAAGACATCCGGGACCTTAAGACCACCAGCTACCTCCCCGCCAACATCTTCCACCGTGCGCTGGAGAAGGGCCAGGTGATGCCCACCCCCAAGCCAGGCGAAAGGGTGGTATTTATTCCCCACTTCATTCGGGCACTAAGCTTCCCGCTCCACCCCTTCGTCAGGGGCTCATGTTCTTTTACGACCTTGATTTTCACGACCTCCCGCCGAACTCCTTCATGCATGTATCGGCCTTCATCCTCGTCTGTGAGGCCTTCTTGCGAGTCAAACCACACTTCGGTCTTTGGTTCAAGATATTTAATGTCAAGCCGAAGTGTGTCGCGGGCAAACACGTAGACTGCAGCAGGGCTATCATTGGCAAACTCTCCCGTGTCGGATGGCCATCCGACACCTTCATCAACACTATGAAACTATGACAGAAAGAGTGGTTTTACATTACCGAGCCAAGGGAGGAAGGCCGAGCTGCACCGGCCGAATTCCGATCCGCCCCTACCAGATTGATCTCGTGGCTCCGAAAGGGCCTCGTTTGGGGGTCGAACAAGGAGGTGGACAACCTGCGGAAGCGCATCGCCTCCATGGTCAGGAACGACATCGCGCTGACCAATGTGGTCCAGGTTATGCTCCTACTGTGCATCCTTCCCTGCCAGCGCCGGGATACTCCCCTATGGGCTCGTCGGCTCGACGATGAGCCCATGATTCTTCACCTCTTTCACACTACTCGGGAGAAGTTGTGGAAGGCGCTCTTGAAGGCGTAGAAAGTTTGACCGACCGAGGAGGAGGATCGGGGTCTGCACGCCGATTAGCCTCCAACCCAGGTACAACATAGACTTGTTTGGTCGGCTCTATCTTCCCTGAAGAAGATCTAAAATGTCCTTCCAATCACTTTTTGTAGAAATGGCTGAGCAAAGCCACGGGCATCGACTACCCGGCACCTCAGCTCGAAGACGTCAGTTTTGGGCTGTTGGCAGAGAGCAGGAATGCGTCGCATCCCATTCCTATGGGCGCCGCGAAGGATTCCGTAGAGGTGTCGTCCCAGCATGCTCCTATGGAGCCGGGCACCAGCGATGTGGGCGGGATCCCACCCGGATACTGAGGAGATCGGACGAGTAGACGTACAGTCTCCTCCGAGGACCTCTCCGGAGTGCACAATGCCTTCGGAGGCACCAGTTCAATCCCCGGTCGGTGATCGGGTTGTCCGATCACCACCGGCACCACCGACCAGTGGGTGGCCGATCATGGGGGAGGCTCTAACGAGCGCCTCCATCTCCGAGGAGCACTGCACCCTTATGGGTGCGGTGTTGCAGAGCATTCATTCCGTCAACAACGGACTGAAGGAGGCCTACAAGGGTCTCCTTACGGGCTTTTAGGTGAGCCACACGACGCTCTGTTTGTAAAATATTAATTACTTTGTGTTATCATTATGTACATGGCAGCCCCCGATCCCTAGGTGAGTTTGAAAAAACTCGCCTAGGGGTCAATCATGGATCATTGTCCAAACTATATACTAAATTATATGTTCGAAACGTTCTAACCAGCCATTAAAAGGACCGGACGTAGAGTCAGATTGACGTCAGTTTGGTAATTTTGAACCTATGTAACCTGATAAGGATTTGCTTTTTAGAAGCTTCGTTATCGCCGGTGGCTATGGATGCCGCCGAGCTAGATGAGCTGAATCGGAAGCTCAAAAGCTCCGAAGACGAGCTTGATGCTCTTAACAAGAGATTCGACAAGGCGCAAGGTAAGCCTTACTTAGTGTCCAAAAATTTTTGGTCATCCTACTGTCGATGCAGTATTCTTATTCTTGATGCTTACATAGCTTTGGCGAAGGAAATGGAGAAGCTAACGACCGAGCTACAAAATGCGAAGCTTGAGGCTTCAGTTCAGAGGGCGGCGGCCGAACAAGCGGTTGCCGCGCTTTCAGCCTTAAGAGCTACGAGTGATAAGCACGAGGCCCGAGTGGAGGAGATCCAACATGAGCTGAAGGACGCCGGTTGCAAGTGCAAGGTCCTTGAGCTGAAAGGCAAGGAGCAGGCCGCCGAACTATCCACCCTGACAATCGAACTAAAAAAAGGAGCGGGTGGATAGGAGGTTCTTTGAGGAGCAAGTGTGCCATGTGAAGGTCATAACGGATGGTAAGCCGTACTTATTGCAGTGTGTCTTTGAGGATAGCAAGTTTGAGTTGCTTACCTAGGCGTGGCGTTTGTTAGGCGCCTGCTTCGACCTCCAGAAGAGCATAGCGGACGCGAATCAGCTTTATGCTTCGTGGGGAGAAGAAGATGAAGCTCGTCTATTCTGGGTACAGTTTGAAGCTCCCGAGCGCTCTCTTCTCCTTACTGAGCAGCTGAAGCAGCTGATGGAGCTACACCGGATGGCAGAGCCGGACATAAAGGATCTCTGTATCCGGCTATGGCTCAACGAGCCATTGCCGGGCAGTTACTTTGGACTAGTGCAAAAGCTGGTCGACGCCTCGCCCCGGATAAAGCGCTCCTCCTGCATTGAAGGATCTCGGATGGTTTCGCGAAGGCCAAGGTGCATTGGCCGGGGCTTCACCCAATGAAGATAGCCACCACCCCGCCGACTCCTGGGAAGGAGCATAGGCGCCCCGAGCTATACTTCTCCGGAGTGATGGAGGGTGCTCAGGCGATAGAATTGCAATGTGCAAAAGAGGACATGCATGATTGAATATGTTGTGATGTGTCCGAAGACTTTTGAACACTCGTATATTTGTTATGCATGGTTTATCATGTTTTTAATGTTTTGCATTCCTTTATAACTCCTGTGTGGCCGTTGAAACTAAAAGCTGCAAGTTGTCGGCTTTAGCCCCCATGTAGATACTACGTGGGGTGTCTCTACTTATGCACTATAACCCTTAGTCGAACTATCGGTACCCGAAGGCAGTAGTGTGCGACAGACCAGGCAATCAGACCATAGTGCTTTATTGCTTTCACTTAGCCGTAGGGACATGAAAAGGACTGCAAGAGGATGGTGACTAGCTCCTGGTGACTTGTGATATTCAGATAAACCGCGGCTATAGCCGTTATCACATGGTTTGTATGAAGAACAACCCCTCGTATGACACAGAATATCCTCTGACGAGGATTTGAGTATAACACTTTAAGCTCGGATTCACAGACTGGTTCTCGCATACTATGACAGTCAATTTTCGGCTTTCTTCCCTGAGGTGCTTGAACAGACTAGCCGGAAACACAATTGCAAGGGTTATCCCTTTGCCCTTTTAGCCGAATGAGCGAAACGTAAAGGGGCAAGCACAGGAGCCGGACAACCCAACTATTGACCCAAGACATAGTTCGGAACCGATGCATATAAAGCGATTTCCAAGACGCCAAACACGTAATCAATTGAACGCAAGGCGATCTTTTTTATACTCGAGCCCCCGGTCTATTAGCTGGTTGCATCATCATATACCGAATAGTTTTGCGAGAAGAGGGAGAAAATAAAATATGTGCCGAAAACAACAACTAGACAAATACGTATAGTGATGTCGTATGTTTCTCAACAACTCTTATGGCTCGGATTGCCGAAGCAATGTTTACAAGTATTTGAAAAAGAAATTTTACAGGAGTGGTTGTACCAGGGGTCTTTGATTGGTGACCTTAAGTCCTCGATGTGCCCCGTCGCTTGTCTACTCCTGTGCCTCCTAGGGAGTGGTGTACCTCAAAGGGTGGTACTGTTCGGCGAACGGACCTTGCGAACAAGGTCTTGAGAAGTCACCGAATTGTGGATGAGCTTTACGCCTTTGGCAGGCCCTTTGATGGTACCTACATTGCATCCAAAGACATTTTGATGGTAGTGGTTCGGTTGAGACGAACTCTTACCCTTTTTCCCCACCGTCGCCCATGGAATTTTAAGTGCAAAGTTGTGCTTCCTTGGCACGTACTTCGCTGGTACCAGGGTTGTGCGACGGGGGAGGAGTCCCTATTTAAAGGAAGAGTAGGGTTCTGAGAGCTCGGGTTGAAGCCGTGCTTGCTTCCCAACCTTGCGTGCCTTTACGGCTGATGTCGGCGTTTGCCGATCATCGTTGTATTTGAATTCGGCCGCCAGGGGAAACACGTGTTCCTCAGTTCGGAGAGAGCACTCTGTATTGCCGTTGACAGTAATGACCCCCTTGGGGCTGGGCATCTTGAGCTTGAAGTATACGTAGTGCAGGATATCATTAAAACGAGTGAACACTATTCGGCCGAGCAGGGCATGACAGCCACCGCGGAAGGGTACAATGTTGAAGATCAAGTCTTCGCTTTGAAAGTTGTCGGGAAAGCCGGACACAATTCCAGGCTTACGGAGCCTATGCATCGGGCCTCGACGCATGGAATCACTCCTTTAAAGGTAGTGTTGCTGGGTTTGATCCTTGATGGATCTATACCCATCTTTTTCACCATGTCCGGGTAAATCAGGTTAAGGCTACTTCCTCTGTCCATTCGGATTGTGCACCCGCGGCCCAAACATGAGCACAATGCATCCGGCGCAGCCATAAAGGTGTTTTTTCGATGAAGCCGCCTCGCGAAGTGTCTGGGCGCTGGCCAGGCATTGCCTCGAGGGCCTCGTGAGGCCCAGACTCCTAAGGTCGCGCTGGCGTTCCAGTTGCCGTAGATGGCCCGCGTTACCTGTGTCTTGCTGCCCCCAGGCCTTCACTCTTGAAGCCCTAGGGCTTGGCTCGGTGTTGCTTGCTCGCGAGGGTGACAACTTGCGCCATGCCCCGCGGGCCCCAGGACGTCCTCCCTCTTTCTCCTGCTCGTGTCATCTAGACTTGGTGCTTCGTCAGGGGAAGCCCCCAAGACCGGCTCGGGAGGACGCCCGGGGCTTCCCCTATTCTTGGGGGGCGTTGGCGCCTGCGGTAGGTGCCAGATCCGGGCTGGTGTCCCTAGGCATAATGTAGCATGGTACATAGTGTTGGGGAACGTCGCATGGGAAACAAAAAATTTCCTACGCACACGCAAACCTATCCATGGTGATGAGCATCTACGAGAGGGAGAGTGGATCTACGTACCCTTGTAGATCGCTAAGCGGGAAGCGTTAAGAAACGCGGTTGGTGTAGTCGTACTTCTTCGCGATCGAAATCGCCGAGCGTCCCTCGATCTAATCACGAACCGTCCCGCGAACCAATCACGAACCGTCCCGCGATCTCGTCACGATCCATCCCGCGATCCGATCACGAACGTACCGTGGCCTTGGTCACGATCCTTCCAATCTAGTACCGAACGGACGGCACCTCCGCGTTCAGCACACGTGCAGCTTGATGACGATCTCCACCGTCTTGATCCAGCAAGAGGAGGTGGAGAGGAGAGAGAGTTCGCCGGCAGCGTGACGACGCTCCGGCGATGGTGGTGGAGTAATTCCGGCAGGGCTTCGCCTAAGCACTGCGGAACTACGATCTAGAGGAGAAACTATGCACCGGTGGATTGGGTAGCACGTGGCGGAAATTCTGTCCAAAAACCACCCACCCCACCTGTATATAAAGGAGGAAGGAGGAGGCAGCCTTGACGCAAGGCCAAGGCCTCTAGGAGTCGGCCTAAGTGGAGGGGAGCAATCCTACTCCACCTCCAATCCTAGTTGGAGTAGGATTGCTTCCTATTGGCTGATTTTTCCTCTTTTCCTTTAGGAATTTCTTCCCCTGCGCCATGGGACTTTGTGGCTGTTTCCCCAGCCCACTAAGGGCTGGTAATTATTGTCCCACAGCCCATGGACCTCTTGGGGTCGAAATACCTCTCCCGGAGGCCTCTCGGTACACTCCCGGCACTCCCGGTACACTACCGATGAGCCCGAAACTTTTCCGGCGACCAAACTGGGACTTCCTATATATGAATCTTTACCTCTGGACCATTTCGGAGGTCCTCGTGACGTCTGGGATCTCATCCGGGACTCCGAACAACCTTCGTTTACCACCATACATAACTCTACACTACCGAAACGTCACCGAACCTTAAGTGTGCAGGCCCTGCGGGTTCGAGAACTATGTAGACATGACTGAGACACCTCTACGGTCAATAACCAATGGAGGGACCTGGATGTCCACATTGGTTCCTACATATTCTACGAAGATCTTCATCGGTCGAACCTCTATGTCAAGGATTCAGTTAATCCCGTACAACGTTCCCTTTGTTCTTCGGTATGTTACTTGCCCGAGATTCGATCGTCGGTATCTCCATACTTAGTTCAACCTCGTTACCAGCAAGTCTCTTTACTCGTTCTGTAATACAAGATCCCACAACTAAAAATTAGTCACATTGCTTGCAAGGCTCATTGTGATGTTGCATTACCGAGTGGGCCCCGAGATACCTCTTCGTCACACGGAGTAACAAATCTCAGTATCGATCCATGCCAACTCAACAGACACCATCGGAGATACCTGTAGAGCACCTTTATAGTCACCCAGTTACGTTGCAACGTTTGATACACACAAGGCACTCCTCCGATATTCGTGAGTTGCATGATCTCATGGTCAAAGGAACATATACTTGACATGCGGAAAACAGTAGCAATAAACTGACACGATCATATGCTACGTTTGTAGTTTTGGGTCTTGTCCATCACATCATTCTCCTAATGATGTGATCCCGTTATCAAATGACATCACATGTCAGTGGCTAGGAAACCCTGACCATCTTTGATTAACGAGCTAGTTCACTAGAGGCATACTAGGGACACAATGTTGTCTATTTACCCACACATGCAATGTGTTTCCAATCAATGCAATTATAGTATGGATAATAAACGATTATCATGAACAAGGAAATATAATAATAAACACTTTATATATTGCCTCTAGGGCATATTTCCAACAGTCTCCCACTTGCACTAGAGTCAATAATCTAGTTCACATCACCATGTGATTTACATGGTAATGAATCGAACACCCATACAGTTCTGGTGTTGATCATGTTTAGCCCTTGGAAGAGGTTTAGTCAACGGGTCTGCAACATTCAGATCCGTGTGCACTTTGCAAATATTTATGTCCTTCTCCTCGATGTAGAACCGGATGGAGTTGAAGCGTCGCTTTACGTGTCTGGTCCTCTTGTGAAACCTTAGTTCCTTGGCTAGAGCAATGGCACCAGTGTTGTCACAGAATAGGTTTATTGGATTCAATGCACTGGGCACTACTCCAAGATCTATCATGAACTGCTTCATCTAGACACCTTCCTTCACTGCCTCCAAGGCTGCGATGTACTCCGCTTCGCACGTAGAATCAGCTACCACGCTTTGCTTGGAACTACACCAGCTAACCGCTCCCCCGTTAAGAATAAATACATATCCGGTTTGCGACTTAGAGTCGTCCGGATCAGTGTCAAAGCTTGCATTGACGTAACCCTTTACGACGAGCTCTTCATCACCTCCATAAACGAGAAACATGTCCTTAGTCCTGTTAAGGTACTTAAGGATATTCTTGACCGCTTGCCAGTGTTCCACTCCAGGATCACTTTGAAACCTTCCGGCCATACTTATGGCAAGGCTGACATCGGGTCTTGTGCACAGCATTGCATACATGATAGAGCCTATGGCCGAAGCATAGGGGATGACGCTCATCTTTTCTTTATCTTCTGCAGTTACTGGGCATTGAGTCTTACTCAACTTCACACCTTGTAACATAGGCAAGAACCCCTTCTTGGCCTGTTCCATTTTGAACTTCTTCAAAACTTTATCAAGGTATGTGCTCTGTGAAAGTGCTATTAAGCGTCTCGATCTATCTCTATAGATCTTAATGCCTAATATGAAAGCAGCTTCTCCTAGGTCCTTCATTGAAAAACTCTTATTCAAATATTCCTTCACGCTTTCCAGCATTTCTATATTGTTTCCAATCAGCAATATGTCATCCACATATAACACTAGAAACGCTATAGAGCTCCCACTCACTTTCTTGTAAATACAAGCTTCTCCATAAACTTGTATAAACCCAAACGCTTTGATCACCTCATCAAAGCGCTTATTCCAACTTCGAGATGCTTGCACCAGTCCATAAATGGATCGCTGGAGTTTGCAAACTTTGTCAGCATTCTCTGGATCGACAAAACCTTCGGGTTGCATCATATACAACTCTTCCTCAAGGAAACCGTTGAGGAACGCCGTTTTGACATCCATCTGCCAAATTTCATAGTCGAAATAAGCAGCTATTGCCAACATGATTCTGACAGACTTAAGCATCGCTATGGGAGAGAAAGTCTCATCGTAGTCAACTCCTTGAACTTGTGAAAAACCCTTTGCCACAAGTCGAGCTTTATAGACGGTGACATTACCGTTCGCGTCCGTCTTCTTCTTATAGATCCATTTGTTCTGAATGGCCTTTCTCCCTTCAGGTAGTACTTCCAAAGTCCATACTTTGTTTTCGTACATGGATCCCATCTCGGATTTCATGGCCTCTAACCATTTCTCGGAATCCGGGCCCATCACTGCTCCTCCATAGCTCGTAGGTTCATTGTTGTCTAACAACATGACCTCTAAGACAGGGTTGCCGTACCACTCGGGAGTAGTACGCGTCCTTGTCGACCTATGAGGTTCAATAGCAGCTTGATCCGAAGCTTCATGATCATCATCATTAACTTCCTCTTCTACCGTCGTAGGTTCCACAGAAACATCTTTCTGCGCTGCGCTACTTTCCGGTTGAAGTAAAGGTTCAATTACCTCATCAAGCTCTATTTTCCTCCCACTCAATTCTTTCGACTGAAACTCTTTCTCAAGAAATGTTCCGTTCTTAGCGACAAACACTTTGCCTTCGGATCTGAGATAGAAGGTATACCCGACTGTCTCTTTCGAGTATCCTATGAAGACGCATTTCTCCGCTTTGGGTTCCAGCTTTTCAGGCTGAAGCTTTTTGACATAAGCATCACATCCCCAAACTTTAAGAAACGACAACTTTGGCCTTTTGCCAAAGCACAGTTCATATGGCGTCGTCTCAACGGATTTCGATCGTGCCCTATTTAAAGTGAATGCAACCGTCTCTAATGCATAACCCCAAAACGATAGTGGCAAATCGGCAAGAGACATCATAGAACGCACCATATCTAATAAGGTTCGATTACGACGTTCAGACACACCATTACGCTGTGGTGTTCCGGGCGGTGTCAACTGTGAAACAATTCCACATTGTCTTAAGTGACTGCCAAACTCATAACTCAGATATTCACCTCCTCGATCAAATCGCGGAAATTTAATCTTCTTGTTACGATGATTCTCAACTTCACTCTGAAATTGCTTGAACTTTTCAAAAGTTTTAGACTTGTGTTTCATCAAGTAAATATACCCATATCTACTCAAGTCATCAGTGAAGGTGAGAAAGTAACGATATCCACCACGTGTTGCAACATTCATTGGACCGCACACATCAGTATGTATGATTTCCATCAAGTCACTTGCCCGTTCCATTGTTCCAGAGAATAGCGTTTTAGTCATCTTGCCCATCAGGCATGGTTCACATGTGTCAAGTGATTCAAAATCAAGTGACTCCAAAAGTCCATCAGCATGGAGCTTCCTCATGCGTTTTACACCAATATGACCTAAACGGTAGTGCCACAAGAAAGTGGTACTATCATTAACAACTCTACATCTTTTGGCATCAATGTTATGAACATGTGTGTCATCACTATCAAGATTCAATATGAATAAACCCCTAACATTGGGTGCATGACCATAAAAGATATTACTCATATAAATAGAACAACCTTTATTCTCTGACTTAAATGAGTAACTGTCTCGCAATAAACAAGATCCAGATATAATGTTCATGCTTAACGCAGGCACTAAATAACAATTATTCAGGTTCATCACTAATCCCGATGGTAATAGAAGAGAAAGCGTGCCGATGGCGATCACATCAACCTTGGAACCATTTCCCACGCGCATCGTCACTTCATCCTTTGCCAGCCTTCGTTTATTCCGTAGTTCCTGCTTTGAGTTGCAAATGTGAGCAACCGAACCGGTATCAAATACCGAGGCACTACTATGAGAGCTAGTAAGGTACACATCAATAACATGTATATCATATACACCTTGTTTGTCGTTGGCCGCCTTCTTGTCAGCCAGGTACTTGGAGCAGTTCCGCTTCCAGTGACCAGTTCACTTGCAATGAAAGCACTCAGTTTCTGGCTTAGGTCCATGCTTAGGCTTCTTTGTAGGAGTAGCAACTGCTTTGCCACCCTTCTTGGTTTTACCCTTCTTGCCTTTGACTTTGCCATTTTTCTTGAAACTAGTGGTTTTATTGACCATCAACACTTGATGTTCTTTCTGGATTTCAGACTCAGCGACTTTCAGCATCGCAAACAGCTCGACGACTGACTTGTTCATCCCGTGCATGTTATAGTTCATCACAAAGCTCTTGTAACTAGCTGGCAGCGATTGAAGAACTCTATCAGTGATTGCCTCCGGCGGAAGGGTAATTCCCAACTCAGCTAGACGGTTTGAGTACCCAGACATTCTGAGTATGTGCTCACTAATAGACCCGTTCTCCACCATCTTGCAAGCATAGAATTTATCGGAGGTCTCGTACCTCTCGATCCGGGCATTCTTCTGAAAGATAAACTTCAACTCCTGGAACATCTCATATGCTCCATGACGTTCAAAACGTTTTTGAAGTCCCGGTTCTAAGCCATACAAGATTGCACACTGAACTATTGAATAGTCTCCAACACGAGCCTCCCAAGCGTTCTTAACGTCTTCGGAGGTCATGTCTTCTGGTTGGTCACCAAGCGGTGCATCAAGGAGATATGACTTCTGGAAAGCCGTGAGGATAATCCTCAGATTACGGGCCCAGTCAACAAAGTTACTTCCATCATCTTTCAATTTAGCTTTCTCTAGGAACACATTAAAATTCAGGGGTGCTACTGCGCGAGCCATTGATCTACAACATAAATATGCAAAGGTTACATAGACTATTGTTCAAGATAATGAGTTTAGTTAATCAAATTACTAAAGCTCCCACTCAAATTGACATCCCTCAGGTCATCTGAGTGTCACATGATTCAAATTCACCAACTCAAGTCCGATCGTCACGTGAGTCAAGGTGGCTTCAATGGTGAACATCATCATGTTGATCATATCTACTATATGACTCATGCTCGACCTTTCGGTCTCTTGTGTTCCGAGGCTATGTCTGTACATGCTAGGCTCGTCAAGTTTAACCCGAGTGTTCTGCGCGTGCAAATCTGGCTTGCACCCGTTGTATGTGAACGTAGAGTCTATCACACCCGATCATCACGTGGTGTCTCAACACGACGAACTTTCGCAACGGTGCACACTTGGGGAGAACACAATTTTATATTGAAATTTAAGTGAGGGATCACCTTATAAAGCTACCGTCGTACTAAGCAAAACAAGGTGCATAAAAGGATTAACATCACATGCAATTCATAAGTGACATGATATGGCCATGAACTTGTGTTTAAGATCTCCATCTTCGAAACACCGGCATGATCTCCATCGTCACGGGCACAACACCATGATCTCCATCATCTTGATCTCCATCAATGTGCTGCCATTGGGGTTGTGGCGCCAGCCCTGCTACTACTTCTATTGCTACCGCTTAGCGATAAAGTAAAGCATTACATAGCACTTAATGATTGACACGCAGGTCATACAATAATTAAAGACAACCCTATGGCTCCTGCCGGTTGCCGTATTCAGCGACATGCAAGTCGTGAAAATCTATACATTACATGATCATCTCATACAACACATATATCTCATCATGTAATTGGCCATATCACATCACAACATACCCTGCAAAAACAAGTTAGACGTCCTCTAATTGTTGTTGCATGTTTTACGTGGCTGCTATGGGTATCTAGCAAGAACGATTCTCACCTATGCATAAATCACAACGGTGATACATAGATTGCTTTTCAACCTTCTCAAGGACCGTCTTTGTCGGATCCGATCCAACTAAAGTGAGATAAACTGTCACCCGCAAGCCATCTAAGCAACACGTTGCGTCGAGGGAACCGGTCTCTCGTAAGCGTATGAGTAATGTTGGTCCGGGCCGCTTCATCTCACAATCCCGCTGAACCAAAATCCGACCAAGGGAGGAAGCAATCTAAGCATCAACGCCCACAAACCTTTTGTGTTCTACTCGAGATCTCATCGAACCATCAACCTAGCTCATGATGCCACTGTTGGGGAACATCACATGGGAAACAAAAATTTTCCTACACACACGCAAACCTATCCATGGTGATGAGCATCTACGAGAGGGAGAGTGGATCTACGTACCCTTGTAGATCGCTAAGCGGGAAGCGTTAAGAAACGCGGTTGGTGTAGTCGTACTTCTTCGCGATCCAAATCGCCGAGCGTCCCGCGATCTAATCATGAACCGTCCCGCGAACCAATCACGAACCGTCCCGCGATCTCGTCACGATCCGTCCCGCGATCCGATCACGAACGTACCGTGGCCTTGGTCACGATCCTGCCGATCTAGTACCGAACGGACGGCACCTCCGCGTTCAGCACACGTGCAGCTTGATGACGATCTCCACCATCTTGATCCAGCAAGAGGAGGTGGAGAGGAGAGAGAGTTCGCCGGCAGCGTGACGGTGCTCCGGCGATGGTGGTGGAGTAATTCCGGCAGGGCTTCGCCTAAGCACTGCGGAACTACGATCTAGAGGACAAACTATGCACCGGTGGATTGGGTAGCACGTGGCGGAAATTCTGTCCAAAAATCACCCATCCCACCTGTATATAAAGGAGCAAGGAGGAGGCAGCCTTGGCGCAAGGCCAAGGCCTCTAGGAGTCGGCCGAAGTGGAGGGGAGCAATCCTACTCCACCTCCAATCCTAGTTGGAGTAGGATTGCTTCCTATTGGCTGATTTTCCCCCTGCGCCATGGGCCTTTGTGGCTGTTTCCTCAGCCCACTAAGGGCTTCTTATTATTCTCCCACAGCCCATGGACCTCTTGGGGTCGAAATACCTCTCCCGGAGGCCTCCCGGTACACTACCGGCACTCCCGGTACACTACCGATCAGCCCGAAACTTTTCCAGCGACCAAACTGGGACTTCCTATATATGAATCTTTACCTCCGAACCATTCCGGAGCTCCTCGTGACGTCCGAGATCTCATCCGGGACTCCGAACAACCTTCGTTCACCACCATACATAACTCTACACTACCGAAAAGTCACCAAACCTTAAGTGTGCAGATCCTGCGGGTTCGAGAACTATGTAGACATGACCGAGACACCTCTACGGTCAATAACCAATGGCGGGACCTGGATGTCCACATTGGTTCCTACATATTCTACGAAGATCTTCATCGGTTGAACCTCTATGTCAAGGATTCAGTTAATCCCGTACAACGTTCCCTTTGTTCTTCGGTATGTTACTTGCCCGAGATTCGATCGTCGGTATCTCCATACCTAGTTCAACCTCGTTACCGGCAAGTCTCTTTACTCGTTCCGTAATACAAGATCCTGCAACTAACAATTAGTCACATTGCTTGCAAGGCTCATTGTGATGTTGCATTACCGAGTGGGCCCCGAGATACCTCTCCGTCACACGGAGTAACAAATCCCAATCTCGATCCATGCCAACTCAACAGACACCATCAAAGATACCTGTAGAGCACCTTTATAGTCACCCAGTTACGTTGCGACGTTTGATACACACAAGGAACTCCTCCGATATTCGTGAGTTGCATGATCTCATGGTCAAAGGAACATATACTTGACATGCGGAAAACAGTAGCAATAAACTGACACGATCATATGCTACGTTTGTAGTTTTGGGTCTTGTCCATCACATCATTGGCCTAATGATGTGATCCCGTTATCAAATGACATCACATGTCAATGGCTAGGAAACCTTGACCATCTTTGATTAAGGAGCTAGTTCACTAGAGGCATACTAGGGACACAATGTTGTCTATTTACCCACACATGCAATGTTTTTCCAATCAATGCAATTATAGCATGGATAATAAACGATTATCATGAACAAGGAAATATAATAATAAACACTTTATATATTGCCTCTAGGGCATATTTCCAACACATAGGGCTCCACATAGGGGCTTGGTTCTCCTCGTGAACCGTCCAGCGGGACAGCGGGGATAGTCCCTCCAGGTGGCGGCGGGGTGCCACCCTGCACGTGCAACCCGCTAACCCTCCTGCGTCGAGCCTCGGAGTGACGTTTCTTACCTCTGCCACCTCCGTTGGGTGGGCCGAGCGCCTCCTGACATGGATGGCTTCCTCGGTGATCCGACGCGCCTCACCGTTCTTGCTTGTTCATCCAGGCGCCTGCGCCGCTTGCCTCCGGCGCAGGATGGCGCGCTCCCGCCTGGTGAAGGTCCACTAGGTCACGGAGGCGCGCGCTGGTGCGTGCGTAGGGTGTCTCGTTGTTTCCTTCACGCGCTCGGTCGTCATGGCCGGGCTGTGCCCCAAAATCTGTCATCGGAATTTGTAGGAGGAGGAACATGGCGTGCGGTGGGCCGCGCTCGGGCTCGCCCAGGGATCGAGGGGGTGCACCGCCTGCGGACTAGGGAATAGGCGTAGCGAAAGGTCCCCCAGCACCTAAAAAGGGTGAGGAGCCAGGGCCCTACGGCGACGGCTATCTTCTCCGCGGCATGGTCGGTGCATCGGGCGGTGGCGGAGCATCTCGCTTAGCAGTAGGAGTGCATCGTGCGCGTCGAGGTCCTCCACGTAGGTGCGGTGCGACGCTGATGTTGAAGGCGCCGCCCGCCCGCTGTGTGTTTGGGTGGTGCGTGGGGCGGCGACGGCAGAGGCGATACTGGAGACTTGACACTGTTCGCCCAACGCTATGCCGCTGGGGCGTGGGTCCCCGGCGGCAGCGGTGGGATCGATGGAAGCTAATCCACTACGGCCAAGGGAAGCTTGTTAGGTGCCGACCATCAGAGCGGTGGAGCGGAGGAGAGCGAGGCTTGAAGAAGACTCCGACATGCCCCTACCTGGCACGCCAAATATCAGATTTCGGGCTCCGCAAAACCCTCAAGGTTGGAACATAGGGGCGTGTGTGAAGATCCCCTGTAGCCAAGCCCTACTCAGCTTGCTACTGGATGGTTACTACGACAAACTCGCACATTGACGAGGAACAAGATGAACACGGTGGTTTACCCAGGTCCGGGCTGCTGGAAAGCGTAATACCCTACTCCTGCTTTGGTGGATTGCCTCTCGGGGAGGTGTGTGGATGAACAAGTACGAAGGTTTCGAGCCTCGCGAGGGGGAGCTACGGTGGTGTTCAAGGCTCCCTGCCTTGTCTTGTGGTTCATGGAGTGATTCTGTTTTTTATATCCCCTCTACGGTGCAGCCTAGCCTCTCTATATAGGAGCGGCCCGGGTCCTCTTCCCTTATCACAATGGCGGGAAGGGATCCCACAACGGCCAAATTTTAAGTGGGACAGGAGTACATCCGCGTCCTGTGCAAAGGTGGTCTTTGTCTGCAAAGTAGTTGTCGATGATGCAGAGGTGGGCTCGGCGATGACATCCGCCCTGCATGGCTCGTGGTCATGGTCTTGTTGCCCTGGAATGGAAACCTTTGGGAGGTTCTTTGGGAACCCGCGTACATCCTTGCTCCCTTTGCACCAAAGGGGAAACTTAACCGCCTGGCATGCTGGTGCCCGCCTGTCCTTCCCTGTGTCATCTTTGACTCCTGAGGCCGAGTTCTGCATAGAGATCTCCGCCGCTCCGGAGGGGGCCTGAGGAGGCCCATCCTTGATGGTCTTGGTGTCGTTCATCCTCGCGAGCCCGGGGTCCTTGCGAGGGCCTTGTCTTGAGTGGAGCCGCGCCAGGCCGTGCCTGGCTGACGAGGTGGGCCATGTCCTGGGCCGCAAGTAGGCAGGTCTGGGTACACCCATTCCCAGAACACCGACAAGATGTTACTGCCATGTTGTAGGATCGAAAGTAGTGCTTGAGGGTGGTGATTAGACTACTTGACCAAATAAAAATCTACTTTTTCCCAATTTTAATTCTTGGCAGATTTTATCATTCATAGTATGTCAAGTACACCCTACACCTGCATGTCTAAGAGTATAGTAGCGGAAAGTAAAGACAAGCATGTAAATAAATAAAAGGTAGGAAGATCAAATGCAATTGGTGACACGATGATTTTCCCATGGTTTCGATAGGTGGCGCTATCGTACATCCACGTTCATGGAGTATTCAACCCACGGAGGGTCATGGTCGCGGGAGTCCACGGAGGTCTCTACCCACGGAGGGTTCCACGAAGAAGCAACCTTGACTATACCATGACGGCCTACTCCCACGGAGGACTAGCCTAACTCTGGGTAGATCTTCACGAAGTAGGCGATCTCCTTGCCCTTACAAACTTCTTGGTTCACTCCACAACACAAAGTAGGAGGCTCCCAAGCGACACCTAACCATTCTAGGAGGCACCACCCTCCAAAAGGTAATAGGCTCGATAATGTCAATGAACTCCGTGCTCTTGTGCTTCAAGATGATAGTCTCCTCAACACACAATCACTCTCTCATAGGTTTTGCTATGGTGGAAGAGATTGATTGGGTGGAAAGAAATTTGGGGAGGCTAGATATCAAGATTCATATGGTAGGAATGGAATGGCATGATCTCAAAACATGAGTAGGTGGCTCTCTCTCAGAAAATCAGTAGGTATGAGTGGGGGACTGTTCTGAGTGCTTCTCTCTCGAGTAGGTGGTGGTGGAGGGGTATATATAGGCATCTCCAACAATCCAACCGTTACACCTAAAGTGACTAACTCGGTGACACCGATGTGATAATCTCGGTGGTACCGAGTTGCTCCAAAGGTAGCAACTTTTGAATCTCGGTGAGACTGATACATACAACTCGGTTGAACCGAAATGGTGGCCAACGGTCAGAATTACATAACTCGGTGACATCGAAGAAAAAACTCAGAATTTCCGAGTTTGTGCAACATGCACCCATAGGTTTGCTACCCTATCTCGATTGCACCGAACCAAAATCGATCGTACCGAATTTCTAGGGTTTGGATGAGTCTGTCTAGGTATTGGAATCAGTGGCACCGAATGGGAAAAGTTGGTTGCATCGAATTTGAATATTTGGCTTTGGATAGACTTTTGTGGAGGATCTCGTGGATCTTTTTGGTGACTATCACTTGTGCATGTATGAGCATTTTGTTCACCAACAAAACCTTACCCCCTTTTAATAGTATTGGCTTTCCTAAGACTCAAGGTGATTTCTCACAGAAGATAAATGTAGAGTCCTTTGCTTGAAGCTTTGCCAATGTATTTCCTTGCATCTTGGGGTATTCCACAATCCTTTTGCCAACCCATCATTGAACCTTTCCTAAAATGTACTTAGTGGAAACATTAGTTCAATGGCATATATGTTGTTATTAATTACCAAAACTACCAAGGGAGCAAATGTGCTTTCACATGTTTAGTATCATTGTGATCACGAGGGTCTGGGTAGATGAATTTGGATGCCTCTAGTTATGTGTTCACGGATGTGATACATTGGAGAGTAGTATCATGCTAGGAGTTGAGGGATGAATTTTGCTCCTTGTATACATGGTACCTATTGCATAACCAAACGATTTTGGGAGGTCTTAGGTGGGAATTTAAGTAGTTACATTGGTTTATCTTCTAACAAGTGCATGACGATTTGAGGTTGGGGTTAAATATCAAGTGGTTCATTTGTTGACGGTCTTTCTTATGGCGGTTCTCATTGTGTCTGAAAGATTCCTTGTAGCTTGCTATGATTCGGGGATGCTTCGTATGTCGTGTGCACTACCTTGTACATGATGACTATTGTAAGATCGAGCCCGTGCGAGCCTTACCATGAAAATATCGAGAGAAATCTCTATCATGAATTTTTTGTGTCTTAATTTGCAAGCCTCATCCTTTGTCTTGTTGGAGTATGGTAATTCTATTTGCTTCGATGGCAAATGTTTATTTTATATCTTTCCTAAGCGGTGTTCTCATGTTTTCTATGGAAGTGCCAATCCTTTTGATCAGCGAAATTGCCATGTCAAATTCCTTCCCATTCGGATTGCTTCTCTTCAAATGATTTCAATCGTTCTCAATATGTGCAAGATGGATCTTTGTGTTCTCGTCGAAGTTCTTTTCATCGATCCTAAGTTGTCTTCTCCTTTTGCCCACCTTCCCACCCTTTTTCTTCTAGAGCTAGAGATCTCAAATCAAGTGTCCTTTTATTAAGGTTAAGTCTCTTAATTATTTTTCTTTCATATTGTATCCGGTAATTCATTGTGAAGATGCCTAGGTGCTAAGTTCATCATTTGTCGTTCTTTCTTTCTTCCCCGGTGGATTTGATTCAATCTCTCGGTGTTGATTACATCCTTTCGTTCGTTAAATCTTTTACCATGTTGGAAATTCTTAGTCAAGCCTTTCTTGTTTTTTTTTTCTCTCTCTCTCTATTCTATCCATAGTGGCAAAGATATCTAAAAAAATCATGTTTTCATACAAAATCCTTTCAAAATTTTAAGGCTCTCAACCTCATCAAGTTTTCAATTGTACCGGTGCAATCTCCCTTACTAAGCAATCGATTCAATGGCGTTCCATTTGAATGAGCCCATAACCCACAAGTCTTTTCTAGGATCTTGCCTGGCCTTTCTAATCTTTTCCTGGATATATTCTCAAATTAAGAATGGATTTCATCGGTCATTTGCCTTCTCCAAGATCACTTTCAAATCATTTTCATCATTGGCCCAACCTTTCCTTTCTTTATTGTTCCGGAGTACCTCAGTAATTGATGATGGTGTTCCTTGTCATCATTCTCAGCTTTGAAGACCGGAGGAGAGTTTCTCTCAAATCGGTATACGTTCTCATGAAGATTCATGGTTCAAGCTTGATGCTATCATCTTAAATTATTTCCAACTGAGAGAAATTATTTCATATTAGTTTATCCGGAGATCCATCATTTTAGAAGCTTTCTTCATTCTCAGCTTTCAGCTTCTTTCTCAAATTCTTCTTAATTGATGTCTCATGATTGATTTGATGTTTTCCTCATTCTTCTCAACTCCTACCGGTGAATCATGATCTCTTCGTTCTCATGTGTTCCAATTCATTCGAAGTATCCTCATTCTTACCGGTGTTTCGTTGAAGACTTTTTCAAGTCTGTGCAATTCTCTCTCCTATCCTTTTCAACAAGGAATAAGTCGTATGTCAAATCCATTGCTTGTCATCAATTTAAATTGATGAAGGATAAGAATAACATAATTATTATTCTTATTTCATCGACATGATTTCAGTCCATCTTCCGGAGTTGTTCATGATATCAAATTATTGGTTCTTTGTTATTCATCTTCTCTTTTTCGAAATTCCAAGAGTTATGAATTATCTCGCGTTGAAGCTCTATCTAAATCTTTGCAATGCGTCTATCGTGTTTATTTCAAACAAAAATTCTTTTTATCATCATTTGTTTCCAGATTTTTCCCAAGATATTCTTCATTATGGTTCGCTATGGATCTATTTTTTCTCGAAGTGTCCTTCAAGATTCTTGTTGGAGGATCTCAAGTATTATTTCTCTTGCATTTAAAAGTGTTATTCATTCCCCCTTATCTTTTGAGATGGTATTACAACATTCATGAGTCATAAGGAGTCTTAAAGAGAATTTTCACAAATGAAATATTTAAATCCATCATTTCTTTCTCGGAGCTATCTTGGATTAGATTTCACCTTAAGTTATTCCTAAGGATTGTTTCTATTACGGTCTTGATCAATGGTCAAAGTATTCTTTTATCCTCTCAGTGAAAGATGTTTTTCATCTCTTTGTTAATCTCAAGCAGTCATTTGTTTCCATTGGTGGTAGGTTTTCACGTCATAATTTTGGGATGTTTTGCATCAGACCATGAGAATCATATTATTTCGTTGTTGATTCTTTCAAAAGATCCATTCAAGCATTCTTCGTAAGCTTGTTCATTCCGGTTCCTTGGTGGTAGAAGATGTTGCTTTTCTTTGTTTTTTTCATTCCATTCTTTCAGGTCTTTCAGATGCATTTTGATGTTGCTCTCCTTGACCTATCATCTCGTTTTGTCAAGATGATGTTCTTTCCTTGCTTATGCATATAACTGAAGTGTTGCATCCTCTTTTAAGTCATTCGACCACATGAAACTTTGCCCCTCTTTTCAACCGGAGTGATGTACGAATTCTTTATTTCTCGCTTCCATGTCTATCTCATTTCAGCCAGAGTGGTTTCGAATTCCTGTTCGTATGTTGTGTTGTTCTTTATCTCTTTGCAACCTCTAAGGTTCCCATGGTGTTCCTCATTCATATTTCCTAATAGAGTGTTCTCAACTTTGTTTTTCTCTATTATGTTTATCCTTTCAAGCTTCTCAACCTCTCAAGGTTTGTTGGTTTGACTCGTTTGTCAAATAAGCAAGTTAGTTTTACCTATTCCATCTTATATTCCTCTTCTCATTTTAAGATCTCAGGTCGAGATCTCTTTGTAGTGGGGCGAATTGTAACGCCCGGGACCGAGGCCTAGAGGATTCCTGTTTTTTTTGTTATCATTGTGTTATTTAATTGTTTGTTGCCCTCATCATTGCATCATTCTCATTGCATCGACACTCTGTTGCCATCATTTTACAAAACTTGCATCCGTTAGTAGTTGCTGGTTCTCCCCATTCTTGTCATTGTCTATTTTGAGACCAGACACACTTGCACGCGCCCACGGCACCGTGAAACTATTGTTTTAATAAGTGGCAATAAAATGTTCTCAGAATGGGTTCAAAGTTGACGTGTAGTCTTAATTTATTATAAGTAGACTGCTTGCCAAATTTCATCGCTTTCGGAGGTCATTTGATATCTGAACCTTTAAACTTATCGCGGCACTGCAGCTAGTCAAACCATAGAAGTTTTTTCGTATATTAAACATGTTGTCGGATTGCTCGTTTTCTCTCTCTTCTAAATGCTTAGCGTCTGTGCACCGTGCACAAACCCCTCGTGCGTGCCCGATAACTTCCCCGAACCCGAACCGCCGAGTCATGATCGATGGATCCAATTCAACCCTAAAATACCACACACATCTTTGATTTCTTCAATAGATCACCCTAACCCAAAAATCTGGATCGTCCGATCTAAATGGGAGAGCCCAAATCCTCAGTTTTCCCTTTTTAAGGACCACCCAGCTATCAAATCTGTAACCGTACCCACTCTATATGTTACCCTAACCTCTGCACCGCCACTCTCTTCCTCGCTTAGTTTCCGTGCCTGCCCAACCATCGCAGTCCTCCAGATCCACCAACTGTAGCCGTGGTTCTCCACCTGTCCATTCCAATGATCCAACCTCCTCTCCTTTAGTCCTGGTCATCCGATCGTGAGATCGATGGTCACCATGCGCATCCCCATCTCCTCCCGCAAACTGCTCGATGTCGATCTAGATCAACAAAACAAGAGCTCGCTTGCCTCTAGTGCCTCTCGTCCCGAGGCCTTCCCCGCGCGCCTGCCTCCTGCCTCGTCTCTCACCGTCATTCGCTACTCTAGCATGCCACCGAAGCCAGCTCAGGTCACCTTTCCCTCCTCTCCTTCTTTTCGAGTTCTCTTCCTATCTCTCTCATACCTCTCTCTCTCTCTTCAACAGGAGCAACTCCATGGACGGACGCTCGGAGCTCCAACCCCCGACAACCCTCACGCGTGCCTCCAGCCATCGGATGGGCCTCGCTTCTCACCCATCACCACCTCTCCATGTATCCGTTGGGTCCCGTCCAGCCTGGTCATCTGCCGGCTTCCCCTGCACCTCCCGTGTAGACCAAGGTCCTGTCCCTGCTCGGGATCGAGCACGGATCGCTCGCAATCTCGCCCACATCGCGACCTCGCCAGCTACCACAGTCCCACCAGTGCCCCTATAGACCAAGGCCCTGTCCCTGCTCGGGATCGAGCAAGGATCGCTCGCAACCTTGCCCACATGTTGCCACGACTCAACATCGCTCACAACCAAGTCAACCCAATCAATACGTGCCTCTAGTTAACGTGCTTCCCACAAGCCCAAGGTTACACATGACCCCCCTATACATCGCCCCAATGACTTATTACTATTATGTGCACTATTTGGCCAGATAGGTCCGGCCCATGCATGTTTTTTGTGCTGTGAATTAACAATTAATCTAGGGCATGCATATTTATAGGAATGCCATTGTTTTAAAATGTTACTAATTAAATAACCGTGCATCATAATAAAACATGTCATATGTGTATTTGAGTAGAATTTCATGTAGTTTCACAATATCCAACTTTTATCCATGATAAAAATGGTTTAAAGTGCTGTTTGCATTAATTTGCATAATTTCCATGCTAAAAAATGGTTTATTTTATAGCTAAATAACCATAGCTCTGAATAGATGAACTATATATGTAACTTGACTAGAAAGATGTGTAGAATAACTTCGTGCACTTACTTTTCCTGTTTAAGACCATTAAAATTTTGTTTGAGGCAGAACAATACCAAATTCGAAAGTAAATGTGGGGATTTTCTGGAATTGTTATTTGTTGTTTTCCGGCCACATTTAAACTAGCCTAGATGTGTACTCTACTTGTGCTTCATCTCTTGCCTTGTTTAACAAAATTTAATCTTGTCATGTAAATAAATGAGAGTGAACTAAATGAGCGAATGTGGAGTTTCATCAATATGCAACTCGTTGCATATTGAGCTTCACTTAATGTGTAGTTTTTATTGTTGTGTTTGCCATGCCATGCAAAATTAAAGGGACATGCATCATACTTGATCGTGCATCATATCATAGCTAGGTTGTGGTGTTTATAGTGCCATTTGTTTTTTCAGAGATGTTCTTCTCGGTGGTCTTCTGAAACCGATTAGGAGTGTGAGGATTCGTTAGACTACGCCCATTCATCTACTTCACGGATCTGATCTTCTTTAAAGCGGGATTTCAAGCAAGACTATCATTGCCCTAGACATCACTACTATTATTGCTATGCTAGTTGTCTCGATTCTATCGCTATGTCTCGCTAACTTCCACTTCTTTGTCAAGCCTCTTGAAATGCCATGAGCCTCTAACTGTCCACATCCTAGAAAACCGTTGTTTGGCTAAGTTATCACTTTCTCATCCCCTCTTATAGTGTTGCTCGTTTCAGGTGTAGGTTGTTTCATGTGGATAACTTGGAATAACACATTATTCTTTCTATTTAATAAATGCGTCTGTACATTTGGTAAAGAGTGGAAGGCTCGACCTTTTGCCTGGTGTTTTGTTCCACTCTTGTCGCCCTACTTCCGATTACCGGTGTTATGTTCCATATTGAGCGCTCCTAACATGCTTGGGGTTGTTATGGGGCCCCTTAATTTTAGTTTTGGGATAAAACTCTTCCAGAAAGGCTCAACATTGGTACTAAAATTTATCCAACATAATAATACTGAGCACCTTTATTAATGCATAGGAAGTTGATATTTGTGATCTGCTTTGGGTTTTCCGTGAAGAGGAACGGGTAATTGCAGCACAATATGGATAAGTATTTTTACCAGTTAAGAAACCAAGGTTTATCAAACCAATAGGAATGTCAATCCACAACCGTCTTTAGCGTTTGCACACAAAAGACCAATAACTTGAAACCAGCATGGGCAAGAGGGTTGTCAATCTCCTTGATCTCGTTATTTGCGAGCAAGTAAAGTATGTATATAATAGTAGATAATTGTAAAATGCTAAATAAAATAAAAGACAAATAATGGAAGCAAGGTAAAGATAAGTTTTGTAAATATATAAGTGAATAGACCTGGGGGCATAGTTTTCCCTAGCGGCATCTCTCATGAAAGTAAGTATATGGTGGGTAAACAAATTACTTTTGGGCAATTGATAGAAAAACACATATTATATCATATTCACAGTAATGATCATGTGTATATAGGCATCACGCCCATAAAAAAATAGGCCAACTCCTGCCTGCACCTATTACTATTACTCCACTTCAAGAGCGCATGTATGCTTGCCTCTCTACGTATTAAGTTCATGACAAACATAGTAATGCTTGGAGAACAATGACATCATGTAGACAAAGTGAACTCAATCAATATGACTAAACCCCATAATTTTGTCCTTTGTGGCAACAACACAAAGACGCATATTGTCTCCTATTTTGTCACTGGGATATAGAAACTCTCCTGGTTGAACCCACAACAACACACCCCTCTCACTGAAGAAATATCAATCTAGTTGACCTAACTATTTAAATAGACCGGAGAGATTTACGAAGCTATAACCAAAATTGCAAATAAGAATCATAATATTGAGAGGTTACTCAAATACTTTTCATGAATAATCTGAAACATAAACCCACAATTCATTGGATCTTAACAAACACACAATATAAAAGAATTACATCGGATAGATCAAAGCAAAGATGTGATGATCATTGTATTGAAGATCAAAAGAGAGAGAGAGACATCTAGACACTACTACGAACTCGTAGGTCTGTGGTGAACTACTCACACATCATCATGAGGGTATGTGTGATTGATCCCCGCTCCGGTAGGTTGCCAGAATGGAACTCTAGATGGGATCGCGATGGAATAGAGACTTGTTGTGGCGGAAAAAGATTTTCGGGATGCCCCCTAGGGTTTTTGGAATATATGTGAATTTATAGGCTAGAGAACGGGGGTATGAGGGCCACTAGGGAGGGAACAACCATCAGGGTGCGCCCTGTTGGCTTGTGCCTCCCTCGTGCGGCCTCCAATCTTCTCCCGAGGCTTCCGGGTCTTCTTTTGGTCTAGAAAAAGCATAAAAAAGTTTTGGGGCAATTGGACTTCATTTGGTACTGAACCTGAAAAGTAAAAAACATGCAGAAAACAATAACTGGGACTGGGAACTGGGTCAATAGGTTAGTGCTCAAAAGTAATATAAATTTGTAAATTCTTACTAAAAAATTATCCTAGAAGGATAATATAATAGCATGGAATAATCAAAAATTACAAATACATTGGAGATGTATCAGCATCCCCAAGCTTAATTACTGCTCGTCCTCGAGTAGGTAAATGATAAAAACAAATTTTTTGATGTGACATGCTACCCAATATGTAATATTTTGCATGTATGCTCATTGAGAAATGAAGAATCAACAAACATCAACATAGTAATATTTATACTCACAACCAACAAAATCGTTAATCTTTCAAAGTTAGCAAGGCATGGCTCCGTCTTCACCACATTAATACAAATGTCAAGCACCATGGTGTCCAAGTCAGGCAATTGGATCGTACTTTTTCAATATGCATCAACTTTTTATTCTTCACGCAATGCATGAGCATGGACCATGGACATGGCCTAAGTATGGAATAGAATATGGTGGTACATATCAAAGGGGTAAAAGGTAGAGAAAATTGTCTCACATCAATTAGGCGTAGCGACGGGATATGGAGATGCCCATCAATAGATGTCAATGCAAGGAGTAGGGATTGCCATGTAAATGATGCACTAGACCTATAGGTGTATGAAAGCTCAACTAAAGCTAAGTGCGGTGTGCATCCAACTTGCTTTCTCATGAAGACCTCGGGCATATTAATGAAAAATTAATTTCCACTAGCATATGAAAATGACATAACATGAGACTCTCTATATGAAGAACAAGGTGCCACTTTGAGTCACAAGTATGGTAAATGATAGTAGCAAAGTCCCTTCTCTCTTTTTCTCTCATTTTTTGTTATTATGGTGGGATCATTTGGACTCCCCCATTTTTATTTCCTCACTGGGACAATGCTCTAATAATGGTAATCATCACACTTTTATTTACTTACAACTCAATATGGAAACTCGATATGAAAAACTATGAAATGATATGACTCAATACGAATGCTTCTGGGAGTGTGCCGGGATGTGCTATGATCTAGAGTGACATGTATCAAAAATATGATGAATGGTGGCTTTTCCACAAATACTATGTTAGGCCTATATGATCAGCCAAAGCAATATGATGATGAATGAACTAGTCATATGACGTAACAGTGGAATTTGCATGGAAATTTATCTAGGAATGGCTAGCGAAATGCCATAATAGGTAGCTATGGTGGCTCTTTTTTAGGAAGATATAATGATTCTTATCTGTGACAGAGCGTATCATGTCACTCAGTTTGGATGCATCGGCGAAGTTTTCACCTATCCTCGAGGTGAGAATTGGCAAAGCACGGTACTGAAGAGGCTAGCAAAATATGAGGTGGTGAGGTAGCGTATGTCCACGGGTTCACATTAGTCATGAAGAACTTATATACTTATTGCAAGTTTTATTTGTTTTATCAAAAATCAAAGCACTATTCTCATGCCCAGGGGGAGGAGGTTGGGAGGAGTTAACCATCGCGCGCCTCTGACCCGAAACAACACTACGAATTTAACGAGGAATAGAAATGCTCACACACCCCCACCATGTTTTTTAAATATTTAGATAAACACAAAATTAAGACCTATTAATACCAACACTTCAAAAAAATCAACAATGATGCACTCACACCTTTTTCATATTACCACATCAATATCATTAACCCACAATTTCTCTTTTATGTGCTACATGATGGTTTTGATTATCACTCATTCAATACCTATTATTTCGGACTAGTATTATGGTCCATGCAAATTACCGTCACTATTTCTTAACTCTCAAACAAATATAAGTGAAGAATGAGAGTGCAATTATTTCTACAAAATCTATACACCACCATGCTCAAAAGGATATAAGTGAAGCACTAGAGCAACTGCTAAGCTTAAAAGATATAAGTGAAGCACATAGAATATTATAACAAATTATGATGAAGGTGTGTCTCTCTCAAAAAGGTGTGTCAAACAAATTATGATTGTGGAAAAATAAAAACAAAATAAAACAAAAGCAGACAACACTGCAAGAAAAACTCATATCATGTGAGGAATAAAATTATAGCTCCAAGTGACATACCAATGGATTGAGCGGAAAGAGGCGATGCGTTCCGGGGCATCCCCAAGCTTAGACGCTTGAGTATTCCAATAATATTACCTTGGGGTGCCCTGGGCATTCCCAAGCTTAGGCTCTTGCCGCTCCTTATTCCTTTGTCCATCGTGATAACACCCAAAACTTGAAAACTTCAACCACACAAAACTCAACAAAGCTCCGTGATATCCGTTAGTATAAGCAACATATCAAATACTTTAGTTACTATTATAAATTGATTAATATTTCATTATTGCATAATAGTTACTGTATTCTAACTTCTCCATGGCTTATACCCCCCGATACAATCCATATCATATTCAAAACAAGGAAACTATCCAAGCAAAAACATAATCTGTCTAAAATTGAATAGTTTGTAATTATCTGTAAAGAACCTATACTTATGTAACTCCAAAAATTATGAAACTTAAGTAAATACTGAATAATATGTATAGAAATACCGTGTAAAAATTTCAGATCAAAAAGACGTTCCAGTAAAATCGGAGAATGTCAGCACTGGGCGTCAAAGTTTATGTTTTTCTACCGTATCAGTTCTACTCATCTTGTGAGTCATCCCAAAGGCTTTACTTGGAATAAAAACTAATTAACATAGAAAAATTAAATCATTATAGAGGCAATAATCATGTTATCACACCAAAACAGAAAGTAAAAAGTAAAAATGAAGATAACTATTGGGTTGCCTCCCAACAAGCGCTATCGTTTTATGCCCCTAGCTAGGCATAATTCATAGTTTCAATTACTATCATATTTGACACTCCACCCATAGGTAGCTCTCATGATTGATTCATAAGGTGGTTTAATTCTCTTCAAAGGAAAGTGTTCCACACCTTTCTTTAATGGGAACTCGAACCTTATGTTTCCCTCTTTCATATCAACAATTGCACCTATAGTTCGTAAGAAGGGTCTTCCAAGTATTATTCGACAAGTAGGATTGCAATCAATATCAAACACAATGAAATCTACAGGCACATAATTATTATTTTCAATAATAAGAACATCATTAATTCTACCTAAATGGTTCTTAATGGTAGAATCAGAAAGATGCAAGTTTAGGGAACACTCTTGAATATTAGTGAGACCAAGCACATCTCAAAGAGATTTAAGTATAGTTGAAACACTAGAACCAAGGTCAAACAAAGCATTGCATTCATATTTATTTATGTTTATTTTCGTAGTAGGTTCCCACTCATCATGCAATTTTCTAGGAATAGAAACTCCCAGTTAAGGTTTCTCATCATAAGCTTTTATCATCGCTTCCACTATATGATTAGTGAAATTCTTGTTTTGTTCATAAGCATTGAGTGAGTTAATAATGGTTTGCAAAAAGGAAATATATTATACTAAAGATAAATTTAATAATTAAAGTCGTCGTAATCCAAGATAGTGGGCACATCACTAGTTAAAGTTTTAACCTCTCCAAACCCATTTTTTCCAGCTTTAGCATTAGAATCGTCACCCTCCAAGCAAACGGGACAATCTCTAGATAGAGTTGAATCATCTTAAGTACCTTTATCATTTATATTTAGAGAAATAAAGAACGATTCAATAGGAGAAATACCAATCATTTTAATATCCTCATCATGATTCCGGCAAAAACCGGGTGGGAGAGCTTTTTCTAAGAATTCCCGCTTAGCTTTCAACTTAACAGTCTTCTACTTATTTCCATTAATATATATTTGTATAGGTTTAATAGTCTAATTAAAATTGGACTTTGATAACTACCAAACATTCAGATTTTAGCAATATGCAAGAACGATGCTTAAATCTAATTATATACATGCATGCATTAAAATGATTAATTTTTCATTCACGTGTACTCATTCCTCTAATTACATGCATATATGCACTAGAGGACAAATAGTTGATGTCATCGTAGATTCTTTTTTTTAAACTTCGAAATGTTTTGTAGCTCAAACCGTCGCTCCGATTGAGAAACCGTCTTCACGAAAAGAATCCATCTCGACGAGATCTTCAAAAATAGATCCCATGTTGATATGTTTTATAACATTTTTCAGGTCAAAAAGTTACCACATTTAGGGTACGTAAGTTATCATGTATGTCATACATATGTCACCATGTCATTTACACCGAAGTTATCGGGGCATGTTCAAACTTTTATCCTGAGGTCAAAAAATGATTAGGATGCTTACGGTGAGTTATCAGCTTTGTTGTTTATATTACCATGTTGCATAATATTTATCTGGGTGTGTTTTTTAATAATTTTTATTTCCTCGGCCACAAAATTACCGTGATATTTGTATATGAGTTATCAGCTCTCCTGTGCGTGTATTATCATGTTGTTTACACACGAGTTATTGGGAGGTATTTTTAACAACGTTTTTCCCTGGTAGAAAAGTACCACGTCAGGATTGAGTAAGTTATCAGCTCTATTATATGTATATTACCATGTTATTTACACACAAAGTTATCGGGGTGTATTTTGTTAACAAACTAAGTTACTGTGGGATTTCTAGTGAGTTATTAACTTTATTGTGTGTATAATACCGTGTTATTTGCACATAAAGTACCGGGAATATGTTTTTCACCAACTCTCTGGGGTGTTTGTACGTGAGTTATTATCTCTATTATGCATTTATTACCATAATATTTACATAGAAGTTATCGAAATACAAAGGTGAACATGGGTGCGCACGCACCCAGGTGAATAGTAAATTCATAAAAAAATACTAGAAAAATTAAAAAATTCTAAAATTTCACGGTACGACACTTAGTTGACCATTCTAATCACGTGGGAAGTTTCATGATGTATTGACACTCATGGTATTCTTAGTGGAGAAAATATAATTGTGGCCATACTATTCATCAAATAGTGTATTTTAATATAGCTTCGATTTTGTCATTTTTGCCCAGATTACCATGGATGTGATTTCTTTGTGAAACTTTATACGTGAGTATACTGATTGACTATGTCTATTACAAAATAAATTAAGTTTTTTTTGTTTTTTCTAGAATTTTTTTGAATTTATTTTTCATAAAGGGTGCGCGCGCACCCATGTTCACCAAATCCGCATCGAGAAGTTATCGAGTATGTTTTTCAAAAGAATTACCCTAGGGTGAAAAGTTATTGTGGTATTTGTACATGAGTTTTTTCAGGGGAATATTCGTACATGAGTTTTCAGCTTTGATGTGCATATATAGCCATGCTATTTACACCAAGTTACCGATGATATCTTTTTTTTTCTAGCATGAGTTATCGTGGTGTTTATACGTGAGTTATTAGTTTTGATGTGTGTATATTGCCATGCTTGCTATATATAACAAAATTTTCAAGGTATGTTTTTCAACTATCATTGGCACTTGATGAGTGAATCAAAAGATCAAATTGAATAAAAAACATTTGGCATTAAGTGGGATGGTTGCACGGACAATCAAGCGGAAGAAGATAATGCCTTAAAAGTAATATCGTGAATCAACACATGGAATTTGACAAAAAATGATGTTGTGATTGTCTTGGCGTGGCTCAATAGGGTCAAGTACGATAACTTTATCTTACAAAACGGAAGACTAGTACTACTGTTGTGGTTGCCTCCCATATGTCTACTCCAAGAGACCGGAGTTCGACTCTTGGTTGAGACAATTGAATTTTTTAGCTCGTGATTGCAGTATTGAAGCGGAAGAAATAAAAAGAAGTCCAGGTCGTTCGGATCTATTACTAAAATCCAAACGTTTCGAAAATATAATTTTTGATTTTTTATATGTATGCCTACTTCCGCAAATTATAATGTGTACGAAATTATAGATTAGAGAAGGCCAACAGAACAAGAAAATAGCTTTATTACAGGGTAAAAATTTTCTTTACTTTTGCTGGCATGGGTTCTAAAAAGGTCACATAGGTATTTTCCATTCATAGAATAGTAAAAGTTGTTTGGTGAGTTGGTTGTTGTTGTTGGAAATATGCCCTAGAGGCAATAAATAAAGTATTTATTATTATATTTTCTTGTTCATGATAACCGTTTATTGTCCATGCTATAATTGTGTTGATTGGAAACTAAATACATGTTTGCGCATACTGACAACACTATGTTCCTAGTATGCCTCTAGCAGACTAGCTCGTTGATCAAAGATGGTTAAGGTTTCTTAGCCATGGATGTGAGATGTCATTTGATGACGAGATCACATCATTGGGAGAATGATGTGATGGACAAGACCCAAACTACAAATGTAGCATATGATCGTGCCAGTTTATTGCTATGGTTTTTTGCATGTCCGGCATCTGTTCCTATGACCATGAGATCGTGCAACTCACTGACACCGGAGGAGTACTTTGTGTGTATCAAACATCGCAACGTAACCGGTTGACTATAAAGATGCTATACATGTATCTTCGAGGGTGTCTGTTGAGTTGGCATGGATCAACACTAGGATTTGTTGCTCCGGGTGACGGAGAGGTATCTCAGGGCCACTCGGTAATACAACATCACAATGAGCCTTGCAAGGAATGTGACTAATTGTTAGCCACGGGATCTTGTATTACGGAACGAGTAAAGGAGACTTGACAGTAATGAGACTGAACTAGGTATGAAGATACCGATGATCGAGTCTCGCGCAAGTAACATACCGAAGAACAAAGGGAACAACATACGAGATTGTCTCAATCCTTGACATAGATTGTCTAAATCTTTGACATAGAGGTTCGACCGATAAAGATCTTCGTAGAACATGTGGGAACCAATATGAGCATCCAGGTCTCGCTATTGGTATTGACTGTAGAGGTGTCTTAGTCATGTCTACATGGTTCTCGAGCCCGCAGGGTCTGCACACTTAAGTTTCGATGACGTTTCGATATAGGTGAGTTATGTATGCTGGTGACTGAAGGTTGTTTGGAGTCCTGGATGAGATCCCGTACGTGACAAGGAGCTCCGGAATGGTCCGAAGGTAAAGATTCATATATAGGAAGTTCCGTGATGGTCACCGAAAAAAGTTTGGGCGTCACCGGTAGCGTATCGGGGGTGTCGCAAGTGTTCAGGGGGTCCACCGGAAGGGCCCCCCAGACCCAGAGGGGCCACATGGGCTGAGAGGAGTGAACACCATCCCCTGGTGGGTTGGGCGTAGCTCCCACCTAGGCCCATGTGGCCGGGGGTTGGTGGGAGGGCCAACCCTAGGGTTGGCGCCACCTTGCCTTGGGTGGCAAGCTACCTTAGGGCGCCTTCACCCTTGGCCGCCGCCCCAAGGGGGAAACCCTAAGGGTTGGGTGCCCCATCCCTGCCCCTATATATACGTGTGAGGGAGGAGGGAAGCTTCACCTTAAGCAATGGCGCAACCCTTCCTCCCTCTTTGATAGCCTCTCCCCTAGTAGACTGATTCGGTGACGCTTAGCGAAGCTCTGCCGGATCAGCTCCACCACCACCGCCCCCACACCGTCGTGCTGCCGGCGAGCCCATCTACCTCTCCGCTCCCTCTTGATGGATCAAGAAGGCGGAGACCGTCATTGAGCTGCACATGTGCTGAACATGGAGGTGCCGTCCGTTCGGCACTTGATCGGGAGTTCATGGGATGGCTTGCGATTTGGATCACGGAGGCGTACTACTACATCAACTGCGTTCTTTAATGCTTCCGCTTAGCGATCTACAAGGGTATGTGGATCCAATCTATCCTCTCGTAGATGCTCATCTCCTAGATTGATCTTGGTGAAGCGTAGGAAATTTTCTGTTTCCCATGCAACGTTCCCCAACAGTGGTATCAGAGCTAGGTCTATGTGTAGATGAGATCACGAGTAGAACACAAAAGAGTTTGTGGGCGTTGATGCTTATATTGCTTCCTCCCTTAGTCGTGTTTGGGTTCAGCGGTATTGTGGGATGAAGCGTCCCAGACCAACCTTACTCGTACGCTTACGAGAGACCGGTTCCATCGATTGATATGTAACTTCGTTGCACAAAGATGGCTGTCAGGTGTATGTCTCTCCTACTTTAGTTGGATCGAATTCGACAAAGGCAGTCCTTGAGAAGGTTGAAAAGCAATTTGAGTATCACCATTTTGGTTTATCCATAGGTGAGAATTGTTCTTGTTAGATACCCATAGCAGCCACCTAAAACATGCAACAACAATTAGAGGACGTCTAAGTTGTTTTTGCAGGGTATGTTGTGTTATGATATGTCCAAACACATGATGAGATATATGTGATCTATGAGATGATCATGTTTTGTATAGAATATCATGACTCACATGTCGATGAGTACGGCAACCGGCAGGAGCCATAGGGTTGTCTGTAATTATTGCATGACCTACGTGTCAATCATTAAGAGCTATGTAATGCTTTACTTTATCGCTAAGCGGTAGAAATAGTAGTATAAGCATGGTGGGCACGACAACCCCGATGGAGACACAATGATGGAGATCATGGTGTTATATCGTTGATGATGGAGATCATGCCGGTGCTTTGAGATGGAGATCAAAAGCACAAGTTCATGGCCATATCATGTCACTTATGATTTGCATGTGATGTTAATCCTTTTATGCACCTTGTTTTGCTTAGGACGACGGTAGCATTATAAGGTTATCCCTCACTTAAATTTCAAGATAAATTGTGTTCTCCCCGAGTGTGCACCGTTGCGAAAGTTCGTCGGGTCAAGACACCACATGATGATTGTGTGTGATAGACTCTACGTTCGCATACAAAGGGTGCAAGCCAATGTTGCACATGTGGAACACTCGGGTTAAACTTGACGAGCCTAGCATGTATAGACATGGCCTCGGAACACAAGAGACCGAAAGGTCGAACATGAGTCACATAGTAGATATGATCAACATGATGATGTTCACCACTGAAACCACCTTAACTCACGTGATGATCGGACTTGAGTTGGTGAATTTGGATCGTGTATCACTCAGATGACCTGAGGGATGTCAATTTGAGTGGGAGCTTTAGTAATTTGATTAACTAAACTCATTATCTTGAACAATGGTCTTAGTAAGCTTTGCTTATTTATGTTATAGATCAATGTCTTGCGCAGTAGCACCCCTAAATTTTAATGCGTTCCTAGAGAAAGCTAAGTTGAAAGATGATGGAAGTAACATTGTGGACTGGGCCCGTAATGTGAGAATTATTCTCACGGCTTCCCAGAAGGCTTATGTCCTTGATGCACCGCTTGGTGACCCAGCCGTTGCCATGTCATCCGAAGATGTTAAGAACACTTGGGAGGCACGTTCTGGAGATTACTCAATAGTTTAGTGTGCAATGTTGTATGGCTTAGAACCGGGACTTCCAAGACGTTTTGAATGTCATGGAGCATATGAGATGTTCCAGGAGTTGGAGTTTATCTTTAAGAAGAATGCCCAGATCGAGAGGTATGAGACCTCCGATAGGTTTTATGCTTGCAAGATGGAGGAGAACGGGTGTATCAGTGAACATATACTCAGAATGTCTGGGTATTCGACCATCTGGAGTTAGGGATGCCCCTTCTGCTGGAGGCGATCACTGACAGAGTTCTTCAACCATTGCCACCTAGCTACAAGATCTTCGTGCTGAACTATAACATGCATGGGATGAACAAGTCAGTCGCCGAGCTGTTTGCGATGCTGAAAGTCGCTGAGTCTGAAATCCAGAAAGAACATCAAGTGTTGATGGTCAATAAAACCCCTAGTTTCAAGAAGAATGGCAAGGGCAAGAAGGGTGACTCCAAGAAGGGTGGCAAAGCAGTTGAACCTCCCGTGAAGAAACCCAAGGCTGGACCCAAGCCAGAAACTGAGTGCTTTCATTGCAAGGGGACTGGTCACTGGAAGCGGAACTGCCCCAAGTATCTGGCCAACAAGAAGGCAGCCAACACCAAACAAGGTTATTGATGTGTACCTTACCAACTCTCGTTGTACTACCTGGGTATTTGATACCGGTTAGGTTGCTCACATTTGCAACTCAAAACAGGAGCGATGGAATAGACAGAGGCTGTCAAAGGACGAAGTGACGATGTGCGTGGGAAATGGTTCCAAGGTTCGTGTGATCGCCGTCGGCTTGCTCGCTCTTCGATTACCATCGGGATTAGTGATGAACCTGAATAATTGTTATTTAGTGAATACGTTAAGCATGAACATTATATCTGGATCTTGTTTATTGTGAGACGGTTACTCATTTAAATCAGAGAATAATGGTTGTTCTATTTATATGAGTAATATCTTTTATGGTCAAGCACCCAATGTGAGGCGTTTATTCATATTGAATCTCGATAGTGATAACACGCATGTTCATAACATTGATGCCAAAAGATGTAGAGTTGATAATGATAGTACCACTTTCTTGTGGCACTGCCGTTTAGGTCATACTAGTGTAAAACACATGAAGAAGCTCCATGCTGATGGACTTCTGGAGTCACTTGATTTTTAATCACTTGACACATGTGAACCATGCCTTTTGGGCAAGATGACTAAAACCCCGTTCTCTGGAGCAATGGAATGGGCAAGTGACTTGTTGGAAATCATACATACTGATGTGTGCGGTCCGTTGAGCATTGAGGCGCGTAGTGGATATCGTTATTTTCACACCTTCACTGATGACTTAAGTAGATATGGGTATATTTACTCAATGAAACACAAGTCTGAAACGTTTGAAAAGTTCAAGCAATTTCAGAGTGAAGTTGAGAATCATCGTAACAAGAAAATTAAATTCCTACAATCTAATCGAGGAGGAGAATATCTGAGTTATGAGTTTGGCAGTCACTTAAGACAACGTGGAATTGTTTCACAATTGACATCGCCTGGAACACCACAACATAATGGTGTGTCCGAACGTTGTAATCGAACCTTATTACATATGGTACATTCTATGATGTCTGTTCCCGATTTGCAACTATCGTTTTGGGGTTATGCATTAGAGACGGCTGCATTCACTTTAAATAGGGCACCATCAAAATCTATTGAGATGACGTCGTATGAACTGTGGTTTGGCAAGAAGCCAAAGTTGTCGTTTCTGAAAGTTTGGAGATGTGATGCTTATGTCAAAAAGCTTCAGCCTGAAAAGCTGGAACCCAAAGCGGAAAAGTGCGTCTTCATAGGATACCCAAAAGAGACAGTTTGGTATACCTTCGATCTCAGGACCAAAGTCAAAGTGTTTGTTGCTAAAAATAGAACATTTCTTGAGAAAGAGTTTCTCTCAAAATAATTGAGTGGGAGGAAGATAGAACTTGATGAGGTTGTTGAACCTTTGATTGAACCAGAGAGTAGCGCAGCACAGAAAGATGTTTCTATGGAGCCTATGGCAGTTGAAGAGGAAGTAAATGATGATGATCATGAAGTTTCAGATCAAGTTGCTATTGAACCTCGTAGGTCGACAACAGCACGTGCTGCTCCTGAGTGGTATGACAACCCTGTCTTGTAGGTCATGTTGTTAGACAATGATGAACCTACGAGCCATGGACAAGCGATGATGGGCCCGGATTCCGAGAAATGGTTAGAGGCCATGAAATTCGGGATGGGATTTGTTGGGGATATAACCCCGTGGTGAGACCTGCCCAGGAGGTTCCGGTTCACACCTGGCGGCTCATAGACCAGCCCAAGGATGGGCCTTGACGACTCAGGCCCAAGACGTTTTGGTGGCTTGCCAGGATGGGCTAAGGTGAGGCCCAGACGGGGAAGGTATGAAAACCCGAGCAGATAAGCCGCCCAGAGACAGCTTGCTTAGGAAGGAAAGACAATGTAGAGATAGACTCGGACATATTGTGAGAGTCGGCTACGACTTGTATGACCCGTGGTCTTGACCTCCTATATAAAGGCGAGACCTGGGGAGACTTAGGCAGAGACGATCTAATTGAGAACTAGGTCAAGCAATCCGCTCCCTTTTAATCGATACCCAAGCAATACAAGCACAAGCAGGACGTAGGCTTTCACCTCTACTTGAGGGGCCGAACCTGGGTAAACCCGTGTCCTTCGTCCCGATCAACCCCTTTGAGTCCATCACCTTAGCGATGGCCTCGAATCTAAGTCCTCGTACATCTACCGTGACAAAACCATGACAGTTGGCGCCCACCGTGAGGCAAGCACTCGGTGGTGTTGAATTCTCAAAGGGCTCTCTCCCAGGGTTCGAGGGATACGTGGTCAGAAGGATGAGCAAGAGTCGCCGCAGCCGGCTCTACATCGACGAGCCGGCTGGGGCCCTAAAGCCGACTCTGTCGAATACGGATTCCGGGTTCCCTTCGGCCGAATCCACGTCTTCATCGGCAAGGTTGACGGATCTACACCCGGGCCGGACGTTTGCACCAACATCGTCGAGCTGGCCTGACGCGCGCAACCCACCCAACATGCGTGACCCACCTATGCTAACCCGGGCCGGAAGCGTGTCTTCGTGGGCTTCACTCAAGGTATGGATCTTGAGGCTTCTATGTTGAAGGAGACTCTCGTCTATTTGGAGGATGGGTCTTCGAGCGGAGAGGCGGAATCAATCTACCAGCTCCACAATGGTGGGCTTGGGGGCTATGACGAGTGTTACCCGGAGTCAGATAGTTCTGAGCCGGACGATCACGAGCAACCGATTCATGCGGCCATATTCATGGCGGGGTCAGCGCGGGGCATGAGCAACACAGCCGTTGGAGCAGCAGACACGAGGGCTGACCCACCGCCGCCGGCTCAGGTTCTTCTGGATCTAATGAACGAGCTCGCAACCCTGATGGCCACTGAAGTCACACCAGATAATCAAGCCGCACGGAACTTGGAGATCACAAGACTTAAGGACCGGATGGTGGAAGTCCAACAGGGGATTGCCAAGTTAAAGGCTCAGATGGATGCGGAGGCAGAGCGCCATAGGACAGATGCTTTCCACCTTGAGCTAGAGCAGCAGTCAGCAGCTGTGGTGCAGTAGATGAGACATCAGTCTTGCTTACCAGAACAGTATGAGGCCAGGAATCTCTTTAACACTCCAGGAACGGGACGGACAGCGGACGCGCCTGGAGGTCGGCCAGCGGCTCGACAATAGCTTAACCCGCCCTGACGAAACCAGGCCTCACCAGTGGTATTTCCAACGCCGGCAGGTCATTATTCCAATAGGGCAAAGAACATGGTGGTGGCAGCAACCCGACTTGAAACGATCCCTATTCCTGATGAGGCGCCCTTTGCAGAAGAGGTGCGAAACGCCATCGGATACCTTCAAACGGCGATGGCCCAGCAAGAGAAATATGCCTACAGTCAGAGCTATGTCCATTCAACCCCCTCCCCAGCCATAGCTTTAGCCGGCGCTATGAGTCGCTGGCGGTTTCTAGCAGCGATCGGCACCGGGGTGCTCCAGGGGATGATCAGGCGGCTCTCGGTGCACATGCGCTTGTAGACCGGGTGAGAGGGTAGGGAGAGGCGGGGGCTCTGGCAGCGACAGCTCACCAAGAGCCTGCGCCTTCCGTCTCAGTTGGAGCGGGAGTGACCACTCGGGCCGTGGGCGGTCGTGTTTGGTGCCGGATCTGCGAAATGAATGGCTGCCGAAGGATTTCAAAGGCCCTCCCAAGGTCTCGAATTACACCGCCGACTTACCTCCGGAGGCCTGGATCGAAAGCTATTAGCTGGCTATCGAGATGTTGGACGTCAATGACGCAGTATGTGCCAAATATTTTATCATGATGCTAGAAGGGCCGGCTCGCACGTGGTTGAAGGGTTTGCCACCCAACACCATCAACTCCTGGGCCGAGTTAAAGGAGAAGTTCATCAAAAACTTTCAAGGATCGTGCAAGCAGCCCATGATGATCGTGGATTTAGATCACTGTGTGCAACAGGAAAATGAGTCGGCTCATCATTGGGTCCAGCGAGTTTCAACGATCATCCACTCATCTGAGCAGATCACGGTGGCTCAAGCAGTTCTGATCCTGGAAAAGAATTGCCACTTTATACCTTTGAAGCAGAAGCCTGGCCGGCTCAAGCGCACGTGTGAAGACATGGGGGAGCTCATCGCGGCTCTCACCAAATAAGCCGACTCGGATAATACGAAGGATCTAGGCTCTGATGAGGAGAAAACTGTCCAGGGTTAAAAGAATAACCATGGCAAGGGTGCGGCGGGCAATGGTAACCAAAGCAAGAGGAAGAACCCGGATGGCGGGTCAGAATTGGTGGTCAACGCCAGCACCGGCAACAATCGTCTTAAGGGCAATGGGAAATTTAGACCACCTTTTAATAAGGGTAAGACTCCTTTCAACTTGGAGGAAATGTTCAACAAGCCTTGTCCGGAGCACAGCCGGCCTAACAGACCGACGGGTCACACATGGGGCAACTGCCACATCATGCAGAAGTTCAAGGACTTTAGCATGTTACAACATAACAACGATGGTGGTGGCCCGCTCGGCGGTTCAGGACGAGGCGGGTTAGGAGGCGGGTTTGGGTCCGGCGGCTCAGGATCCGGTCATCATGGCCAGGGCAACCAAGGAGGACATCATCAGCACTCTGGTGGCAATAATGAGCAGCATCATAATCAGCCTGGGTATCAGAGTAACCCAAAGCAGCTGAGTTCGGGCCAGTACCATGTTTTTACGACTAGCCTTAACAAGCAGGATCAGAAGTTGCGCAAGCGGGCGGTTAATGCAATCACGCTGACTCTACCACAATACTTGAAGTGGTCTGAGTATGACATAACATGGAGCCGGGAGGATCACCCGTCGCGTGTTGATGACCCGGGGCGGCTATCCTTGGTAGTTGCCCCCAAGTGGGAGGATATATGTTAAATAAGGTACTTATGGATGGTGGCAGTAGCATCAACATCCTGTACTATCACACCTTTCGGTGGATGAAGCTGGTTGACACAGACCTTAGGCCTTCCTCGACAGTATTTCATGGTGTGGTGCCTGGCAAGTCAGCTTACCCTGTGGGTAGGATCTCTTTGGAAGTTGCCTTTGGTGACGAGCACAACTACAGGGTGGAATCCTTGTCTTTTGAAGTTGTCAAAATAAAGATCCCCTATCATGCTTTGTTTGGGTGGCCGGCTTACCCCAAGTTCATGGTTGGGCCTTGCTATGTTTATTTCCAGCTCAAGATGCCCGGGTTAAAAGGAACGGTTATTGTTCATGGTAATAACAATACGACTATTGAGTGCGAGGAAGGAGACATAGCTTACGCGGAATCAAGTTGTGCTGAGGCAGAACTCAAGTTTTATAAGGAAAATGTTGACCCGGAGGACATGACCCCACTGAAAAAGCCTACCACAGAGGTTGAGCCGCCCCTCAAATTTTCTAGGGATGATACCAAGTTGGTGGATTTCAATCCGGGCGACTCATCTCAATAGTTCACTATTGGGGCCAATATGGATCCCAAATAGGAAAGCGCGCTCATCGAATTCATCCGTGAGAATCGGGACATCTTTGCATGGAAACCTTCTGACATGCCGGGTGTACCGAGAGAGTTCGCTGAGCACAACCTTAATGTGGATCCTAAATTTAAACCTGTCAAGCAATTTCTACAGCGGTTCAATGAGTAGAGACGCAAGGCCATCGGGGAGGAGGTCACCCGACTCCTGGCGGCGGGTTTCATCGTTGAGGTCTTTCACCCGGAGTGGCTTGCTAACCCAGTGCTCGTGCTCAAGAAGAATGGCACGTGGCGTATGTGCGTGGATTACATAGATCTCAACAAGGCCTGTCTGGATGATCCCTTTGCTCTCCCTCGTATCGATCAGATCATCGATGCCACGACGGGTTGTGAGAGTTTATGCTTCCTGGATGCTTATTCAGGATATCATCAGATCAAGATGGCAGTCAAGGACCAAGAGAAGACGACTTTCATCATGCCTTTTGGTGCCTTCTACTACGTGTCTATGCCTTTCGAGCTTAAGAGTGCCCAGGCGACTTATCAGCGCCGTGTGCAGAATTGTCTTCACAGCCAAATTGGGCGCAACATTCATGCCTGTGTAGATGACATTGTGATCAAGTCAAGGAAGAAGGAGACTCTGCTTGATGACCTGAAGGAGACCTTTGACAATCTTTGGGTCTATAAGATGATGCATAACCCGGCGAAGTGTGTCTTTGGTGTTCCGGCAGGCAAGCTCTTGGGATTTCTGGTCTTGGAGCGTGGCATTGAAGCTAATGCGGACAAGATCAAGGATATCACCTCCCTGGCTGAGCCAGCGTGCATCAATGATGTTCAATGCCTGGATGGACGGATTGCCGTGTTGAGCTGGTTTATAAGCCGCCTTGGTGAGAAGGCCATCCCTTTATATCAAATGATGAAAAAGACAGACAACTTTGTCTGGAGTGCGGCGGCAGATGAAGCGTTTGAGGCGCTCAAGAAGCAGCTTACTGAGGCGCCGGTCTTAGCCGCTCCGGTTGAGAAAGAACCCTTGATCTTGTACGTGGTGACTAACAATAGGGCTGTCAGCGCGGCAATCGTGGTCGAGCGCAAGGAGGCAGGGAAGGAATATCCGGTTCAGAGGCCGGTTTATTATATCAGTGAGGTCTTGACAGAGTCCAAGTATAGGTATCCACATTGGCAGAAGCTAGTATATGGTGTGTTCATGGCCAACCGCAAGCTGAAGCACTATTTCTTACGACACCAGATCACCATGGTTAGCTCTGCCCCGTTGGGAGACATAATTCAAAACAGAGAAGCCACTGGCAGGATTGCTAAGTGCGCGTTGGAGCTTGGACCTCTCAATCTGAAATACGTACCTCGTACGGCTGTCAAGTCCCAAGCACTAGTGGATTTCATAAATGACTGGACAGAGTGTTAGACGCCCGAAGAAAAGCCGAATAACACATACTAGACAATACACTTTGATGGATCTAGGCAGCTGGAAGGATCAGGGGCAGGAGTTGTCTTAACCTCCCCCAAAGGTGACAAGTTCTGTTATGTGCCGTGGCTGATGTTCCCTTGTACTAACAATGTAGCTGAGTACAAAGCCCTGCTCCATGGCCTCAGGGTGGCTAAGGAGATGAACTTAAGCCGAGTTAGGTGCTTCAGCGACTCAGATCTTATGGCTCAGCAAGTTTCAGGCACTTGGGACTCCAAGGATCCGTGGATAGCGGGTTATCGTCAGGCAATGGATATCATTGTTGGTCACTTCAAGGGCTATCAGGTGGATCATGTTGATCGTCACAGGAATGAGGCGGCTGACGCCCTATCAAGGTTAGGCTCTCAATGAAAGCCGGTGCCGCCAAACGTCTTTTTTGATGTCTTACATCACCCGTCAATTAAGTTACCTTCAGAGGAAGACTTAGCTATTCCTGACCCGGAGGGACAGCTGGTGGCGGCTCTACATGCTATTCTGGATTGGATGGTGCCTTACTTGGCGTACTTGACTCGTGGCGAGTTACCCGATGATGAAAATCTGGCCAGACAGATCACCAGACAGTCCAAGTCTATGACAATAATCAATGGCGAGTTGCATAAATGTAGTGTCACCGACGTGTTTCAACGTTGTGTCTCACCTGAGGAGGGCAAGGAAATCTTGAATGAAATTCATGCTGGTGACTTTGGACATCATGCCGGCTCAAAGTCTCTGGTGGGCAAGGCTTTTAGGCATGGTTTCTTCTGGCTAACGGCTCACAAGGATGCAGAGGATCTGGTTTGCAAGTGTGATGGTTGTCAAAAGTTTGGCCGGCGTGATCATGTTCCGGCTCAAGAGTTGCGCATGATTCCAATTACTTGGCCATTTACAGTCTGGGGGCTGGATATGGTCGGGCCTTTCAAGTTGTCTAAGGACAAGAAGACCCACCTCCTGGTGGCGATTGACAAGTTTACCAAGTGGGTAGAAGCTGAGCCGATGAGCAAGTGTGACGCAGCTATGGCGGTTCAGTTCATCAAGAAGCTGATCTACCATTTTGGTTACCCTCACAGTATCATCCCAGATAATGGTACGAATTTATCTAAGGGGGATATGCGAGCATTCTGTGACAGTGAACACATCCGGCTTGATGTTTCTGCGGTTGCTCACCCACAGTCAAACGGTCAGGCGGAGCGTGCTAATCAAGAAATCTTGAGAGGTATCAAGCCCCGGCTCATGGTTCCTTTACAATGTACGCCGGGTTGTTGGGTGGAGGAGTTACCGTCCGTTTTATGGAGCATCGGAACCACTCTGAACAGGTCAACGAGTTATACACCTTTCTTCATGGTTTACGGTGCAGAAGCCGTATTACCGAGTGACATCCATCATGAATCGCCATGAGTGGCGGCTTACGTTGAGGCAGAGAATGAAACGGCCTGTCAAGACGCGTTGGATGCCCTGGAAGAGGAATGTGATCTGGCGGCGGCTTGTTCGGCGATTTACCAGCAAAACCTGCGCCGCTACCACAGCCGCAGAGTCAAGACCCGGACGTTTCAAGAAGGCGACTTAGTGCTGCGATTGATTCCAGATCAGACAGATGTACACAAGTTATTCCCTCCATGGGAAGGACCTTTTGTGGTCAGCAAAAATCTCAACAACGGGTCATATTACCTCATTGACATCCGAGACGACTAAAATACCTCGGGGCAGGAGACCTGCCGGTCGTGGAACATAGCGCATCTACGGCCTTATTATACCTAAGTTGTTGAGACTCGACATTGTACACTATCATTGTACATATCATATTTATATATGAATAAAGTTGGCATCCCTGCAAGCCGGGGCCTCTGCCGTTTCACATATCTCAATCTATGCAGAAAAGACTCAACATGATCGTCCAGGGGGCTTCCCACCCACCGGGTGTAGCTTATCAAATCCTATCGGTCGGCTCTCAAGCCAAAAAGTTGACTCCATCAACATGATCATCCAGGGGGCTTCCCACCCACTGGGTGTAGCTTATCGAACCCTATCGGTTCACTCTCAAGCCAAAAAGTTGACTCCATCAACATGATTCTCCAGGGGGCTTCCCACCCACTAGGTGTAGCTTATCAAACCCTATTGGTCGGCTCTTAAGCCAAATAGTTGACTCCATCAACATGATCATCCAGGGGGCTTCCCACCCACCGGGTGTAGCTTATCAAACCCTATCGGTCGGCTCTTAAGCCAAACAGTTGATTCCATCAACAAAGGTCACTTGGGGGCTTCCCACCCACTGGGTGTAGCTTACACACCCTCTTGATCGGCTCTTAAGCCAAACAGGGTTAAACCTGCGTGTAAGCTGATGCTACTCTGCTAGGTGACCTGCCGAACTCTTACCAGTTAATCTCGCCTAGAGACCTTGAGCCGGCTCAAAAGAAATTGACGGCCAATCTCCATAGAGACCTTGTACTAGTTAATGTTAAAACGGCGGTTCTTGTCACGAGAGGGCTGGCTTACGGAAAGCAAGGACAAACTCTCCCATCTTCTTCCGACTCTCCGCTATGTGGCCTGTTCGTACTCTTAGACAGTTAATCCTTAAGGACCCTATACTGTTTAAGGTTAAAACGACAGATTTATGTCACGTGAGAGGCAGTTTGCGGGCTATAAGGGTGCTGATGCCCTGTCGTGTCTCTCCTGTGACGTCACACTTCCTTTCAATTAATCTTGCTTAGAGACCCTAAGACGGCTCAAAGAAATTGACGACCAATCTCCACAGAGACCCTGTACTGCTAAGGAGTTTTAAGTGGCGAGTCAACCCAGTAGACCTGGCACATGAGCTATTATGAAAAAACAAGTTAGGAAAGATACAACATCTTTGGGTTACGCTATTCTAAGCCACCCTCCTAACAATGTGGAGATACATCTATTCTTGCAGGTTGATTAAGCCACCAAGAGTCGGCACAACATCCAATATGAAAGTGCAATAAAGATGTCATATATTACAGCCGGACTATTTAACATGTGCATGATGCCATAGTTCAGGCAAAGGCAAAGTTTGATGACAACACTATTACAGCCGCTCTTTCTAGAGCCCAAAAGTTCTTCAATGTTTTTACACCGCTCATGGAGGGTCACAGAAGCCGACTTATCCACGACGTTTAACAAATCCATCAGTTGGCTGGAGGGTCACCCTGCTCCGGGTCTTCGACCTCCTTGATCTGAAGATTGTCCAAGTCCCAGTTGTAGTGGGTTAAAGCTGCAAAGTTTCCTTCTTCAAAGAAGGGGGACGGGTCAAGTTCAGAAGCAAAGAGGTGCTTACTACGGGAGGGTGTCAAGTCCTTGGCTTCAAAGAGGGGGCCGCTGATTCTTTTCTGATGGACATCATAAGCCGCTTGATAATTTGATATGTTCACCTCATCTGCTAACACGGAGGAGAGAACCTTGGAAGCCTTCATGCACTCAGCATAATCAGCGTCAGTGAAATATGAGCCGTCATCCTTTTTGGATGGAAACCCATCCATCATATCTTCAGGAGTTAACTCTGGAGCAAACGCCAATGCCCGGCTTATGGCTGCGATGGCTCCCTGTCGGGCAGCTAATCTCTTAAGCTCTATGATCTGTTTCGGTAGTGTGGGCAGTAATTCTAAGACCCCTTTCATAGTTGAATGGGTGGTATCCTTGTAGAGCACAACCTTGATTGTGCAGACAACTCCACAATATAGCTGTTCCGTCAGAGTATAAATAGCCTTTAGGGGCAGCAAGCTGTCGGAAGCGAGTTGACGGCTCCTTGGACTTGCGTAAGACGGACTCTCCGTCATAAGTCACCAGTACAAATATTCATGCAATGGTTTGGGCTAACTATTTTAGGGCTTACCGAATATGGCGGCTGACATCTTCTTGATATGCCGCTTCAAAGATTGCAGCCCCTCTGAAACGATCACGAGTCGTTGGTCAGCATCATCTGCTCGTTGAGCCAGGGCGGCTTGTTCCATCTCAGCCGATTTGTTGAAGGCATCAAATTCAGCTTTTGTTTTTGTCAGCTCTTCAGAGAGGAGCCGACACTTCTCATCGGCTTCACTTCGGGCAGTTTGTTGAGTGGCTAGCTGGCTTTTCAAACAGGTTAATTTAGAGCCGGCTTCGTTTAAGGCTTCCCATGACATATCAAGACATGGAATAAATCGTCCGGAGGGCATTTTATTAGATAATGAAGATTAAGCAAGTCTCAAGTAGATTGCAAGCAATATGTTTGACACTTGGGGGCTAATGTCTATTCGATCTCCAAGATGAAAACGCAGTTCCGGGTCATCTTCGTCAACTTAACCCGGAACTTGGGGGCTATAGGCTGACTTTTCATGTTATTTACAACAAAAGTTTCGACTCAACTCCAACGACGTTGAGCTGGCCCTTAGGGGCTACCAAGGGTGTTCAAATTATAATACAATGAAGCTCCAACTCAACTTTATCAAAGTTGTGCGGACCCTTGGGGGCTACAGTTAGCTCTTTACATTATCCACAATGAAGCTCCGATTCAACTTTATCAAAGTTGATCCGGCCCTTGGGGTCTACGAACCATGATTTTCACTTACTTCTAATAGTTGAGGCCTACAGGTTAAACATGTCTACTTCTAGCACGTGTTGAAGACCCGGATTACCATCAGGTAATGATAACCCGACTCTTGGGGGCTACGTAAGGGTATAAGGAGAGTGAGCATACCTCATACTTCTTCTTCATCAGGTTGACAAGCTTGAGCTCTAGGTCCCGGCTTGTAGACAGGCGGTTTAGTTAACTAGCGTGAAGTTCATCGGTTGTTAGTTTCTCTAGCGCAGGGAGCTCAAACTCCAGCTTCTTGGAAGATTCAGTTGCTTCACTATGCTTTGTCAACACACGAGGTTGAGGAGAGTGGAAGCCGGCGCAAGTAATGAAGACGTCCGGAGTAGTGGTTTCATCAGCAGCCTTTGCAGGGCTTGGCGGCTTGAAATAGTTCCTCGGAGGACTCTTAGGAATTATATCGTCGGCCACCGGCTCTGCAGAAGTACAAGCCTCTTCAGGTGCCTCTTTGGAAGCCGCCGAGGGATCAACATCCGGCATGGGAGAATCTGGCTTCAGGCTCCAGGTCTTGAGCATTAGGGCCAGGGGAGGACTTGTTGATTTTCCTTCGCTGGGCTTGAGCCCTAAAGAGCACAGAGGGTGAGAACCCAAAGTTTACAACTGCAAAAGTCTCGGATATAAAACCTGAAAAACACATACAACGGATTAATCTTTGGAGGCAGCAGAGCAGTCGCCGTAGAGTCGCCAGACAAAGGAGGTGATTCCTGAAAAAGCAGTTCAACCAATATAAGGCAATTTTGAATTACAAAGGCAAGATTGGTAAAGTAAAGTAAAGAGTGAATGGATACCTCAGCCGGACGCTTCTTCTGAGCCGGAGAGTTAGATAACCCGGCCATGAGAACGGTAGAGCCGACGCTCCGGGTCTGGTGTCGGGAGATTTACTGTTGCTTTTTCAGAAGAAATTGGGGGTCTAAGTAAGCAGGAGGATGAGAAAGTGGGAATTTTCGAACGCCGTGCCTTCCGGGGTACAAAATAGTCTGAGTCGGACGAAACATAAGTTACGTCAGGAGCGTTAGCGTTGATTGTCTCTGTCTTGTCTTGTGAATAGTTGTTGTCAATAAGGTGAATAAGGAGACAACAAAGAGAGTTAAGTTATACCTCTGAGTCGTCAGATTCCGTCTGTTCTTCCGGTTCTTTTGAGGATCGGTTTTCTTCTTCCGGCCTGCGGTTTTCTTCTTTGACTTCTTCGTGGGAGGAATGTACTTCTTCTTCCAGAAGTCGGACTTGACCTGAGAATATAAGCTGGTGAAAGGTGAAAAGATTGCTAAGTATAGCTAATACAGAGATAAGGATACCAAGAGTCGCCCTTATGTCTAGGGCCAGGTTTGCGGCACAGAAAGGTGCTAACCCAATGGCACCGCAAGCTTCTGAAGACTCATGGACAAGGCTCTTGATGGCAGCCATGATGTTATCCTTTGATAACATTGCCGAGTTAAAGCAGAGGGGGTCGTTAGATTGGTTTGTATATTCATACATGAGCCGACTTCGCCGGCTCAGGGGCATGACCCTCCAAGAAATGCAGCAGTGAGTTAAGTCCAGGCCTGTCAGTCCATTGTCCATAAGAGCTTTGATCTTCGCGTGAGCCGGAGCGTACTTTGCCCTCTTAGAAGTTGACAGCCGGCCAGGGAGCTCAAATGTTGTCTTGAGCCGGGATGGACGATAACCCGACAGGGGATGCTCTCCTTCAGGGGAGGTATCTTTGCAGTAAAACCAAGTTTTGGTCCAATCTTTAGGATGGCTTGGCAGTTGAAGAGCCGGGAAGGTTATGTCCCGTCGCCTCTGAATGGAAATTCCACCAAGCTCTAATCTTGGGCCAGCCTTCACTTCTGTCTGGCGGTTCGCATAAAAGAATTCATGGAATAAATCCACCGACATCTCTTCTTGCAAATAGACCTCACTGAGTATTTGGAAGTTGCATATGTTGGAGACGGAATTGGGGGCTAGGTCTTGAGGGTGCAGTTTGAAAAAGTGAAGGACATCGTGGAAGAATTTTGAGCGAGGTGGGCTAAACCCGCACGCGAGGTGATCGGTAAATACGACTACCTCACCCTCCAAAGGACGGGGCTTCAATTCATTGCCTCAAACCCGCCAATGTACAACCTCTTTGGCTGGAAGGGTCCCCGTGTCTACAAAATCTGTCAAATACTCCTCCGTAATAGCAAAGTCGACCCAGTTGCATGAGTTGGATGCACGAGACATGGTGGTGGTTTAAAAGTGCACAAAGTGATAAATACACGGCGAGTTAGGAGAGGCCAGACGACAAAGGGCGACTAAAAGTATAAGTTCTATCAAGCTAAGTCGCCAGAATGGTTCGATGAGAGTCGGAATTTCACTGCCGGGTCAAGTTTGCTGGACGACGAGGAAAATTTTACTAAGTGTGGAAAACAAGTTTCACAGACTATATATGCAGTTATGGATCTACAAAATAGGAAAAAAATTGAGTTATTTCTAGACCTAAATGATGAACCGTCAAACCAGTGATGTTGGAAGGCAGTGCGAGGAGCGACTACAGATCTGTTGTTGTGCCATTATAAACTTCCTATAATCTGCCGCAATGGAAAGGAGGGTGTTCTCGAATCTAATGATCTACATACTGCCTAGCATTACGAGCAGCTCGTCTTCTAGCGGCAGAAGAACTCCATGAAACCCTACCGAGAGCTACAGATCTAAAGGGGGGAGACGAATTCACCGGAGAGGACACGATGGACGCGGGCGAAGCTCTGGAACATTCAGGTTGATGCAGCAGCCTGGCGTGACAACAGTGAGGAAGCTTCACCGGAGCAAGAGGTGCTGGAGCGGTGGTGTTGAGAGGAAGAAGAAGAGCGAGTGGGGAAGGAAACAAATGACACCCTTCGCGGTCCTATTTAATGAGTCAAAAGTGGAAACTGGCGCGAGAATCCAGGCGACAGGTGATTAATTGGCTGAGATGGACACCTCGGCTTTTGGGCTATCGGTTTAATAGAGAAAGATCCGTTGTGGTCGTTAGGGAATACTTTGGTATTTCCGATATGACGTCACGGCGGGTCATTTTATTTTTTCAGGTGGTGATAAGGGAGACTTGCCGCCAAGGAAGATGGAAGGTTGAAATGAGCAAGCTCAAATCAACCTGGGGCCTAATGTTGGGGATATAACCCCATGGTGAGACCCGCCCAGGAGGTTACGGGTCACACCTGGCGGCTCATAGACCAGCCCAAGGATGGGCCTTGACGACTTAGGCCCAAGACGTTTTGGTGGCTTGCCAGGATGGGCTAAGGTGAGGCCCAGACGGGGAAGGTATGAAGACCCGGGCGGATAAGCCGCCCGGAGACAACTTTCTCAGGAAGGAAAGACAATGTAGAGATAGACTCGGACATATTGTGAGAGTCGGCTACGACTTGTATGACCTATGGTCTTGACCTCCTATATAAAGGCGAGACCCGGGGCGACTTAGGTAGAGACGATCTAATCGAGAACTAGGTCAAGCAATTCGCTCCCTTATAATCGATACCCAAGCAATGCAAGCACAAGCAGGACGTAGGCTTTTACCTCTACTTGAGGGGCCGAACCTGGGTAAACATGTGTCCTTTGTCCCGATCAACCCCTTTGAGTCCATCACCTTAGCGATGGCCTCGAATCTAAGTCCTCGGACATCTGCCGTGACAAAACCACGACAGGATCCATGTATGAAAACAAAGTATGGACTTTGGAAGTATTACTTGAAGGGTGAATGGCCATTCAGAATAAATGGATCTTTAAGAGAAAGACGAACGCGGACGGTAATGTCACCATCTATAAAGCTTGACTTATGGCAAAGGGGTTTTCACAAGTTGAAGGAGTTGACTATGATGAGACCTTCTCACCCGTAGTGATGCTTAAGTCTGTCAGAATCATGTTAGCAATAGCTGCATATTTTGACTATGAAATTTGGCAGATGGATGTCAAAACAACGTTCCTTAATGGTTTCCTTAAGGAAGAGTTGTATATGATACAACTGGAAGGTTTTGGTGATCCAGAGAATGCTGACAAAGTTTGCAAACTCCAGCAATCCATTTATGGACTGGTGCAAGCATCTCGGAGTTGGAATCTGCGCTTTGATGAGGTGATCAAAGCATTCGGGTTTATACAGGTTTACGGAGAAGTTTGTATTTACAAGAAAGTGAGTGGGAGCTCTGTAGCGTTTCTAATATTATATGTGGATGACATATTGCTGATTGGAAACAATATAGAAATGCTAGAAAGCGTAAAGGAATATTTGAACAAGAGTTTTTCAATGAAGGACCTAGGAGAAGCTGCTTTCATATTAGGCATTAAGATCTATAGAGATAGATCGAGACGCTTGATAGGAGTTTCACAGAGCACATACCTTGATAAAGTTTTAAAGAAGTTCAAAATGGATCAGTCCAAGAAGGGGTTCTTGCCTGTGTTACAAGGTGTGAAGTTGAGTAAGACTCAATGCCCAGTAACTGCAGAAGATAGAGAAAAGATGAGTGTCATCCCCTATGCTTCGGCCATAGGCTCTATCATGTATGCAATGCTGTGCACAAGACCCAATGTCGGCCTTGCCATAAGTATGGCCGGAAGGTTTCAAAGTGATCTAGGAATGGAGCACTGGACGACGGTCAAGAATATCCATAAGTACCTGAAAAGGACTAAGGAATTGTTTCTCATTTATGGAGGTGATAAAGAGCTTGTCGTAAAGGGTTACGTCAATGCAAGCTTTGACACTGATCCGGATGACTCTAAGTCGCAAACCGAATACGTATTGACTCTCAATGGGGGAGCGGTAAGCTGGTGCAGTTCCAAGCAAAGCATGGTAGCCGATTCTACATGCGAAGTGGAGTATATCGCAGCCTCGGAGGCAGCAAAGGAAGGTGTCTGGATGAAGGAGTACATGACATATCTTGGAGTAGGGCCCAGTGCACTCAATCCAATGGCTATGTTCTGTGACAACACTGGTGTCATTGCTCTGGCCAAGGAACTAAGGTTTCACAAGAGGACCAGACACATAAATCAACGCTTCAATTCCATCCGCGATCACATAAGGGAGGAGGACATAAATACTTGCAAAGTGCACACGGATCTGAATATTGCATACCTATTGACTAAACCTTTTCCAAGGGCTAAACATGATCAACACCAGAACTGTATGGGTGTTTGATTCATTACAATGTAAATCACATAGTGACGTGAGCTAGATTAATGACTCTAGTGCAAGTGGGAGACTGTTGGAAATATGCCCTAGAGGCAATAGATAAAGTGTTTATTATTATATTTACTTGTTCATGATAATCGTTTATTATCCATGCTATAATTGTGTTGATTGGAAACTAAATACATGTGTGCACATATAGACAACACTATGTCCCTAGTATGCCTCTAGCAGACTAGCTCGTTGATCAAAGATGGTTAAGGTTTCCTAGCCATGGACATGAGATGTCATTTGATGATGGGATCACATCATTGGGAGGATGATGTGATGGACAAGACTCAAACTACAAATGTAGCATATGATCGTTTCAGTTTACTGCTATGGTTTTCTGCATGTCAAGTATTTGTTCCTATGGCCATGCGATCATGCAACTCACTAACACTGGAGGAGTACTTTGTGTGTATCAAACATCACAATGTAACTGGGTGACTATAAAAATGCTCTACAGGTATCTTCGAGGGTGTCTGTTGAGTTGGCATGGATCAACACTGGGATTTGTTGCTCCGTGTGACGGAGAGGTGTCTTAGGGCCCACTCGGTAATACAACATCACAATGAGCCTTGCAAGCAATACGACTAAGTGTTAGCCACGAGATCTTGTTTTACGGAACGAGTAAAGGAGACTTGCCGGTAACAAAACTAAAGTAGGTATGAAGATACCATGATCGAGTCTCGGGCAAGTAACATAGCGAAGAACAAAGGGAACAACATACGTGATTGTTTGAATCCTTGACATAGAGGTTCGACCGATAAAGATCTTGGTAGAACATGTAGGAACCAACTTGGGCATCCAGGTCCCGCTATTGGTTATTGATTGTAGAGGTGTCTCGGTCATGTCTACATGGTTCTCAAGCCCGCAGGGTCTGCACACTTAAGGTTCAGTGACGTTTCTGTATAGATGAGTTATGTATGCTGGTGACTGAAGGTTGTTCAGAGTCCCAGATGAGATCCCAGACATGACGAGGAGATCTAGAATGGTCTGGAGGTACAGATTCATATATAGGAAGTTCCGTGATGGTCATCAGAAAAAATTCGGGCATCACCGATAGCATACCAGTGGTGTCGGAAGTGTTCCGGAGGTCCACCGGAAGGACATGGGCTGAGAAGAGTGCGCACCAGCCCCTGGTGGGCTGGGCGCAGCTCCCACCTAGGCCCATATGGCTGGGGGTTGGTAGGAGGGCTAACCCTAGGGTTGGTGCCACCTTGCCTTGGGTGGCAAGCCACCCTAGGGTGCCTTCACCCTTGTCACCACCCCAAGGGGGAAACCCTAAGGGTTAGGTGCCCACCCCTCACCCTATATATATGTGAGAGGGAGGAGGGCAACCGCACCTTAAGACATGGCGCAGCCCTTCCTCCCTCTTCGATAGCCTCTCCCCTAGTAGATTGATTTGGTGACGCTTAGCAAAGATCTGTCGGATCAGCTCCACAACCACCGCTGCCACGCCGTCGTGCTACCGGCGAACCCATCTACCTCTCCCCTCCCTCTTGTTGGATCAATAAGGCGGAGACCGTCATCGAGCTGCATGTGTGCTAAACACGGAGGTGCCGTCCGTTCGGCACTTGATCTGGAGTTCGTGGGACAGCTTGCGATTTGGATCGAGGAGACGTACAACTACATCAATCGCGTTCTTTAATGCTTCCCCTTAGCGATCTACAAGGGTATGTGGATCCATCTCTCCTCTAGTAGATGCTCATCTCCTAGATTGATCTTGGTGAAGCGTAGGAATTTTTTTGTTTCCCATGAAACATGCCCCAACAGTTGGCGCATAACGAATCCCATATAACCTGGGTTCGATTCCCACCACACATTTTCTTTTTTACTCCTGTATCGTGAGAAACCATCAATGTTCAGGAAAAAAGGCAGACTGGAGGCGAGTTGGAGAATTGAAGGAAAAAACAGCAGGCCCGAGCAACATGTTCGGACCTATTAGCAAAAACCGAATGTTCGGTCGTTAGATTTCTCGATTAAAATTATGCTTGGGTGGAAAAGTTTTACTTTTAAGAGTTTCTATATCAAAAGCAATTATATCCATGTTTTTAGCCAAAGTATCAATCATATGAAACTTTTCTTCTACCATAGTATTAAAAATCTTTTGGGAACCAACAAAATCTTTAATTGTGTTCTCTATATCAGTTGGTATCCTATTAGCATTTGTAGAAGAATTTCCATAAGAATTACCATAAGAATTTCCATAGTTGTTATGGGAATTACCAGGGTACGTCCCAACAATGAAATTTCCTCTATAAGCATTGTTGTTGAATTTTTTTTGCAAGATAAATTTCACCTCAATAGGATCATTATTTTTCTCACTCAAAGTACACAAAGTTCTATCATTTGTATCAACATGAGTATTTTTGCTAGCAACCATATTCATAAGAGCATCCACTTTTTAACTCAAAGTAGCGATTTCCTTGACATAATTTACCTTCTTACCAGTTGGAGATCTCTCAGTATGCCATTGGGAATAATTTTTCATGATGTTGTACTTCAGTTTTGTGGCCTCTCCTAAGGTCACATCCATAAAGGTACTAGCTAAAGCAGAATCTAGAAGACTTCTAGATACGAAATTTAGTGTGGCATATAAGTTTTGGATAATCATCCACAAATTTAACCCATGAGTAGGACAATTTATAATCATCAATTTCATTCTCTCCCAAGCTTGTGCAACATGTTTTTTATTGTGTTATTTAAAATTCATTATTTGATTTCTAAGGGAGGTGAACTTAGTAGGAGGAAAATACGTGGCAACAAAAGCATCTTTACACTTATCCCATGTTCTAATACTATTATGTGGTAAAGATGAAAACCAAGCCTTAGCTCTATCTCTTAGTGAAAAAGGAAATAATTTTAGTTTCACAATATCATAATCCATGTCCTTTTTCTTTTGCATATCGCAAAGTTCAACGAACGTATTAAGATGAGCCGCGAGAACCTCATTAGGACTTCCCAAATTTTTTTCTTTCATGACAAGATTCAACAATGCAGCATTAATATCAAAAGCCTCCACACTAGTGGAGGGTGGTATAGGGGTACTAATAAATAATTGTTATTAGTATTTGAGAAGTCACACAACTTAGTAGTATCTTGAAACATGGTGACCGAGCAATCAAAGTAACAAGCAGGACAAGTAAATTAGCAAGTAAAGAGAGCAAAGAAGTAAACTAGTAACAAGCAAAGGTATTTTTTTTGTTTGTTTGCTTTTTTGTGAACCAAAATAAATATAAAATCAAATAAAAATAATAACAAGTGAATGAAAATTTATGTGAAGTTACTTGATAGTTGGTAACGATATTCCCCGGCAACGGCACCAGAAATCCTTTATGATACTTGTGATTTGCGTTGGGTTTTCCGTGAAGAGGAACGAGTAATTGAAGCACAATACGCATAAGTATTTCCCTTAGTTAAGAAACCAAGTTTTATCAAGCCAATTGGAATATCAATCCTCAACCGTATTCAGCGGCTGCACACAGAAGAGTAGACAACTTGCACCGAACGCGGGCAAGAGGGTTGTCAATCCCCTTGATCTCGTTATTTGCAAGAAAGTGAAGTGTGTAGCTAATAGTAGATAATTGTAAAAGGCTAAACAAAATAAAATAAAAATAATGGCATAAAGGTAAAGATACATTTTGTAAATATATAAGTGACTAGACCCGGGGGCCATAGTTTTCCCTAGCGACATAGTAATGAAAGTAAGCATACAGTGGGTAAACAAATTAATGTTGGTCAATTGATAGAAAAGTGCATAGTTATGTGATGTTCACGGCAATGATCATGTGTATATATGCATCATGTACATACACAAACAGGCCGACTCCTAACTGCACCTATTACTATTACTCCACTTCAAGAGCACTTCTATGCTTGCCTCTCTACCTATTAAGTTCATCACAAATAGAGTAATGCTTGGAGAACGATGACATGATGCAGACAAAGTAAATTCAATCAATATGAATAAAACCCATAAGTTTATCCTTAGTGGCAACAACACAAAGACGTGTCTTGTCCCCTACTTTGTCACTGGGATATATTAACTCGTCAGGTTCACCCCACTACAAACGCACCCCTCTCATTGAAGAAAGATCAATCTAGTTGGCCAAACTATTTCAATAGTTCGGAGAGATTTATGAAGCTATAATAATCATAAAAATAAGAATCATAATATTCAGAGGTGACTTAAACACTTTTCATGAATAATCTGAAACATAAACCGACAATTCATCGGATCCCAACAAACACACCATACAAAGGAATTACATCGGATAGATCAAAGCAAAGATGTGATGATCATTGTATTGAAGATCAGAAGAGAGAGATAGCCATCTAGGTAGTAACTACGGACTCGTAGGTTTGTGGTGAACTACTCACACATCATCATGAGGGTAGCAAGGTTGATGAGGTCCTCCATGATTGACGCCCCTCCGGCAGGGTGCCGAAACGGAGTTCCAGATGTGATCCCGGTGGAACAGAGACTTGCGGTGGCGGAAAAAGTTTTTTGAGATTCCCCATAGGTTTTTTGGAATATAAGTGAATTTATAGCATAGAGAACGAGGTAGGAGGGCCACCAGGGAAGGACAAGCCATCAGGGGGCATCGACCCCCCCTGGGCGCGCCTATTGGCCTATGCCTCCCTTGTGTGACCTTTGGTCTTTTCTCGAAGCTTCCAGGTCTTTCTTTGGTCCATAAAAAATCATAAAAAAGTTTCCAAGCAATTAGACTTTGATTGGTACCGTAAACCTGAAAAGTAAAAAAACACGCAGTAAACAACAACTGGCACTGGGCACTAGGTCCATAGGTTAGTGCTAAAAAATATAAATTGGTAAATTATTACTCCAAAAGTATCCTAGAATTATAATATAATAGCATGGAACAATAAAAAAATATAGATACGTTGGAGACGTATGAGGAGTTAGCGCTACCTGCTACCTCTTGAGCATGCGTTGGTTTTTCCTTGAAGAGGAAAGAGTGATGCAGCGAAGTAGATAAGTATTTCCCTTAGTTTTTTAGAACCAAGGTATCAATCTAGTAGGAGGAACAAGCAAGTCACAAATGGATGCACCTACACAAATAATCAAACTCTTGCACCCAATGCTATAAGGGGGTTGTCATTCCCTTCACGGTTATTTGCAAGGATTACGTCCGATAGACATAGATATAACGAGTGCAGAAAGTAAAAGGTAAATAAATTGCAGCAAGTATAGATATGAAAATATATGATGGAAAATAGACCCGGGGGCCATAGGTTTCACTAGAGGCTTCTCTCTTGAAGAAAAATATCATGGTGGGTAAACAAATTACTGTCAAGCAATTGATAGAAAAGCAAATATTCATGTAGTTATCCAAGGCAGTGATCATGCATATAGGCATCATGTTCATGACAAGTAGAACGAAACGATTCTACATCTAGTACTATTGCTCCACACATCGATCGACTCCTGCCTACATCTAGAGTATTAAGTTCATGAAGAACAAAGTAACACATTAAGAAAGATGACATGATGTAGAGGGATAAACTCAAGCAATGTGATGAAAACCCCATCTTGTTACCCTTGATGGCAACAATACAATACGTGCCTCCCTACCCCTACTTTGTCACTGGGTGAGGACACCACAAGATTGATCCCAAAACCAAGCAGTTCTCTCACTGCAAGAATTACCAATCTAGTTGGCCAAACCAAACCAATAACTCGAAGAGACTTGCAAGGATATGAAATCATGCATATAATAAATTAGAGGAGATTCAAATAAGATTCATGGATAATCTGAACATAAACTCACAATTCATCGGATCTTGACAAACACACCACAAAAGAGGATTACATTGGGTAGATCTCAATGAAGATAATGAAGAACATGGTATTGAAGATCAAAGAGAGAGAATAAGCCATCTAGCTACTAGCTATGGACCCGTAGGTCTGTGGTGGACTACTCACGCATCATCGGAGGGGTAATGGAGTTGATGTAGATGCCCTCCATGATTGATTCCCCCTCCGGCAGATTACCGGAGAAGGCCCCAAGATGAGATCTCTCGGGAACAGAGTCTTCAGGCAGCGGAAAAGTATTTTCCTGGATTGTTCTGATCTTGGGGAATATTTGGGTATTTATAGGCCAAGTCCTAGGGTTAGGAGACCTGCCAGGAGGCGACAAGCCTGCTAGGCGCGGTCAGGGGGGCCGCGCCTAGCAGGCTTGTGGTACCCTGGCACCTCCCCTGACATGCACTCCAAGCTTGGATGACTTGTTTCCTTCTAGAAAAATTCCTTCCGAAGGTTTTATTCCATTTGGACGCCATTTAATGTTCCATATCTGCAAAACTCAAAAACAAGGAAAAAACAAAAACTGACACTTGACTCTAGATTAATACGTTAGTCCCAAAAATAATATAAAATAGAATATTAATGCATATAAAACATCCAAAACAGATAATCTAATAGCATGCCATCATGAAAAATTAAAGGTACGGTGGATACGTATTAGCATCCACAAGCTTAATTCCTGCTCGTCCTCGAGTAGGTAACTGATAAAAACAGAATTTTTGATGTGGAGTGCTGCCAAACATATTTATCCAAGTAATATTCTTTATTGTGGCATGAATATTCAGATCCATAAGACTCAAAACAAAAGCTCAATATTGACATCGAAACAATAACATTTTAAGCATACTAGCAAAGCAATTGTATCTCTTCAAAATATAATGGCAAAAGAAAGTTAACTCGACAATATCATATGGTCTGGCTTTGCTCCATCTTCCCCACACAAAGTATTTACATCATGCACAACCCCGATGAAAAGTCAAGCAATTTTCTTCACACCTTTATTTTCTCAAACTTTTTCAACTCTCACGCAATACATGAGCGCGAGCCATGGATATAGCACTATAGGTGGAATATAATATGGTGGAGGTTGTCCAGGAAAAGGGAGAAGATAGTCTCACATCAACTAGGCGTATCAACGGGCTATGGAGATGCCCATCAATAGATATCAATGTGAGTGAGTAGGGATTGCCATGCAACGGATGCACTAGAGCTATAAGTGTATGAAAGCTCAAAAAGAAACTAAGTGGGGGTGCATCCAACTTGCTTGCTCATGAAGACCTAGGGAAATTTGAGGAAGCCCATCATCAGAATATAAAATCCAAGTTCTATAAAGAAAAATTCCCACTAGTATATGAAAGTGACAAAATAGGAGACAATCGTGTGCCCCCGGCCCTCACACAAAGGGCGACAATCTATAAACAAGTCATGCTCCGACTTCCTTACATAGCGGTTCACCCTACGTGCATGCTACGGGGATCACAAACCTTTACACAAGTATTTTTACCAAATCACAATTTACTTCCTAACATGTCTCTTAACATTACCATCTATATATCTCAAAACTTTATGCAAGGAATAAAATTTCTCATAAATACTCAATACACTTAATATGGAAGTTTTTATTATGTCCCTTTTGGATTCCTATCATATTAGGACTAAATTCATAACTTCGAACAATTACCATGATGTTTTTAGAAACTCTCAAAATAATATAAGTGAGGTACGAGAGTTCAAGTATTTCTATAAAACGAAAATACCACCGTGCTCTAAAAGATATAAGTGAAGCATATAGAGGAAAATTGCCCAACTCAAAAGATATGAGTGAAGCACATAGAGTATTCTAATAAATTCCCGATTTAGCGTGTCTCTCTCAAAAGATGTGTGCAGAAAGGATGATTGCGGAAAACTAACAAACAAAGACTCATATCATACAAGACGCTCCAAGCAAAACACATATCATGTGGTGAATAAAAATATAGCCTCAAGTAAATTTACGGATGGATTAAAGACGAAAGAGGGGATGCCTTCTGGGGCATACCCAAGCTTAGGCTCTCTGGCATCCTTTAATATGACTTGGGGTGCCTTGGGCATCCCCAATCTTAGGCTCTTGCCACTCCATATTCCATAGTCCATCAAATCTTTACCCAAAACTTGAAAACTTCACAACACAAAACTTAATAGAAAACTCGTGAGATCCGTTAGTATAAGAAAATAAATCACCACTTTAGGTACTGTCGTGAACTCATTATTTATTTATATTGGTGTTATACCTACTATAATCTAACTTCTCCATGGCTCATACCACATGATACAAACGATAGACTCATCGAAATAGGCAAACAACTCAAAGAAAACAGAATCTGTCAAAAATAGAGTAGTATGTAGCAAATTGAAAACTTTGTATACTTCTGTAACTCAAAACATTATGAACAATTAGTACAACATGTGCAATTTATATATAAATATTTTTAAAAATTTTTAGATCAATTCAATGCTCTGAAAATATTAGAAAATTCCTGGACTGAGCGCAAAAGTTTCTATTTTTCAGCAAGATCAAATCAACAACTACCATAGATCACCCTAAATGTTTTACTTGGCTCAAACACTAATTAAAACACCAATTTTTTTACTACGGAAGTAATAATGTGGGGAACACTAAAAACAGAAGCAAAAACAGAACACAAAAATAAAATTGGGTTGCCTCCCAACAAGCGCTATTGTTTAACGTCCCTAGCTAGGCAAAACGCAGTAGATCTAGGTATTGTCATCTTTGGTATGCAATCCAAAAGTATCTCTCATAATAGATTCATAACACAATCTTATTTTGTTTCTAGGAAAGTGTTCCATGCCTTTCCTTAATGGAAATTGGAATCTAATGTTTCCTTCTATCATGTCAATAATTGCACCAATCGTTCTAAGGAAAGGTCTACAAAGAATAATAGGACATATAGGATTGCAATCTATATCAAAACAATGAAATCTACGGGAACATAATTCCTCTTTTCAACAATGAGAACATCATTAATCCTTCCCATGGGTTTCTTAATAGTGGAATCCGCAAGATGCAAATTTAGAGAGCAATCATCAAGATCATGGTAACCTAGCACATCACATAAAGTTTTCGGAATCCTGGAAACACTAGCACCCAAATCACACAAAGCATGGCACTCATAATATTTTATTTTGATCTTAATAGTAGGTTCCCACTCATCATGAAGCTTTATAGGGATAGAAACTTCTAACTCAAGTTTTTCTTCAAAAGATTTCATCATAGCATCACCTATATGCTTAGTAAAAGCCTTATTTTGACTATAAGCATGAGGAGAATTCAACACGGATTCAAGCAAGGGAATACAATCAATCAAAGAGACACTATCATAATTAAAGTCCTTGAAATCCAATAGAGTGGTTTCATTGCTATTTAAAGTTTTGACCTCTTCAATCCCACTTTTATCAATCTTAGCATTAAGATCTATAGACTCCAAATCATTGGGAGGCCTTTTAGCTAAAGTTGACTTATATCCAGTCCCATCATTATCAAGATTTATATTGGAAAACAAATATTCAATGGGAGTCACATCAATCACTTTGAGATCTTCATCATTATTATCGCGAGAAAACACCTTTTCAAGCCATTCACGCTTAGCACGGATTCTAGCGGTTCTTTCCTTACTTTCATCAATAGAAATTCTCATAGATTTTAAAGACTCATTGATATCATGCTTGTGAGGAGTATATCCAACTTTTAAAGAATCAATCTCAATAGAAATTCTATCAACGTTCCTAGCCAAATCATCAATCTTGAGCACTTTTTCTTCAATAGAAGCGTTGAAAACTTTTTGCGAACCAATAAAATATTTAAAAATATTCTCAAGATCAGAGGGCATATTATTATAATTTCCATAAGAATTTTTGTAGTAATTACCATATTTATTAGAGGAACTACTAGGAAACGACCTAGGGTTGAAATTACCTCTATACGCATTATTACCAAAATTGTTCCTACCAACAAAATTCACATCCATAGATCCATTATTATTTCCAATCAAAGAAGACAAATGCATATATTTAGGATCAATAGGATCACTCTTACTAGAAAAAAAATTCATCAATTTATCCATCTTTTCACTCAAAGTATTTATTTTTTCAATAGCATGCATTTTTTTACTAGTAGGAGATCTTTCGGTATGCCACTGAGAGTAGTTTGTGATGATATTATCTAGGAGTTTAGTAGCTTCTCCTAATGTGACTTCCATAAAAGTACCACCAGCGGTAGAATCAAAAAGATTTCTAGATGCAAAATTCAATCCCGCATAATTTTTTTTTATAATCATCCATAAACTCAAACCATGTGCGGGACAATTCCTAATCATTAATTTCATCCTTTCCCAAGATTGTGCAACATGCTCATGATCAAGTTGCTTAAAATTCATTATATTGTTCCTAAGGAAGATGATCTTAGCAGGCGGAAAGTACTTGGAGATAAAAGCATCTTTACACTTATTCCATGAATAAATACTTTTTTTAGGCAAAGATGAAAACCAAGTTTTAGCATAATCTCGTAGCGAGAACGGAAATAGCTTCAATTTAAAAATATCATTATCTAGATCTTTCTTATTTTGCACATCACACAACTCAATGAAAGTATTTAGATGGGATGCGACATCTTCATTAGGAAGACCAAAAAATTGTTCTTTCATAACAAGATTAAGTAAGGCAGCATTGATTTCATAAGATTCTGCACTAGTGGCGGGAGCAATTGGAGTACTAATAAAATCATCATTATTAGTATTGGAAAAGTCACACAATTTGGAATTCTCTGACATCTTGACAAAGATAGCAATCAAGCACACAAGCAAAAGAAAGGCAAACGAAAGAAGGGCGAATAAAAAGGCAAATATTTTTGATATTTTCTGAAAATCGTTTTAGAAGCGGCGGAGAGGAAAACGAGAGGCAAATGGCAAATAAAGTAAATGCAAGAGATGAGTTTGTGATGGGTACTTGGTAGGCTTGATGTGTATCCTCCTTGGCAACGGCGCCAGAAATCCTTCTTGCTAACTCTTGAGCATGCGTTGGTTTTCGCTTGAAAAGGAAAGGGTGATGCAGCAAAGTAGATAAGTATTTCCTGAGTTTTTGAGAACCAAGGTATCAATCTAGTAGGAGGAACAAGCAAGTCACCAATGGATGCACCTACACAAATAATCAAACTCCTACACCCAACGCTATAAAGGGGTTGTCAATTCGTTCACATTTTTTCGCAAGGATTAGATCCGATAGAGATAGATGTAACGAGTGCAGAAAGTAAAAGGTAAATAAATTGCAACAAGTATAGATCTACAAATATATGATGGAAAATAGACCCGGGGGCGATAGGCTTCACGAGAGGCTTCTCTCTTGAAGGCAAATATCATGGTGGGTAACCAAATTACTATCAAGCAATTGATAGAAAAGCAAATAATCATGTAGTTATCCAAGACAATGATCATGCATATAGGCACCACGTCCATGACAAGTAGACCGAAACAATTCTACATCTACTACTGTTACTCCACACATCGACCGACTCCTGCCTGCATCTAGAGTATTAAATTCATGAAGAATAGAGTAATGCATTAAGAAAGATGACATGATGTAGAGGGATAAACTCAAGCAATATGATGGAAACCCCATCTTGTTACCCTTGATGCAAACAATACAATACGTGCCTCGCTACCCCTACTTTGTCACTGGGTTAGGACACCGCAAGATTGAACCCAAAACCAAGCACTTCTCCCATTGCAAGAATTACCAATCTATTTGGCCAAACCAAACCAATAACTCGAAGAGACTTGCAAGGATACGAAATCATGCATATAAGAAATCAGAGGAGATTCAAATAAGATTCATGAATAATCTGAACATAAACTCACAATTCATCGGATCTTGACAAACACACCACAAAAGAGGATTACATCGGATAGATCTCCATGAAGATCATGAAGAACATGGTATTGAAGATCAAAGAGAGAGAAGAAGCCATCTAGCTACTAGGTATGGACCCGTAGGTCTGTGGTGGACTACTCACTCATCATCGGAGGGGCTATGGAGTTGATGTAGATGCCCTCCGTGATCGATTCCCCCTTCGGCAGATTACCGGAGAAGTCACCAAGATGAGATCTCTTTGGAACAGAGGCTTCCGGCGGCGTAAAAGTATTTTCGTGGCTAGTTCTGATGTTGGGGGAATATGTGGGTATTTATAGGCCAAGTCCTAGGGTAAGGAGACCTGCCAGGAGGCGACAAGCCTGCTAGGAGTGGCTAGGGGGCCCGGGCCTAGCAGGCTTGTGACGCCCTGGCACCTCCCCTGACGTGCATTCTAAGCTTGGATGACTTGTTTACTTCTAGAAAAATTCCTTCCGAAGGATTTATTCCGTTTGGACTCCGTTTAATATTCCATATCTACAAAACTCAAAAACAAGGAAAAACAGAAACTGGCACATGGCTGTAGATTAATAGGTTAGTCCCAAAAATAATATAAAATAGCATATTAATGCATATAAAACATCCAAAATATATAATATAATAGCATGCCATCATCAAAAATTATAGATACGTTGGAGACGTATCACTACTCGTTGTTTTAATCTACATAATACAAGGTGGGCCAATGCTGATAGTGTTGGTCCAAAATATAGCACCGTGTAGGGACAAACCGGGGAAACTTGGGTGTTTAATTTGGCCATTATACGTGTAGCTGACCCGCTGTGTGTTGATAACGAGATAAGTGGCTCCTATCTGGATCATCGACACGTCGGGAGGTCTTGCCGAATTTCTTTTTACCTGTAACGAACGTCTTGTGCACCGGGATTCCGAGGATACTACGGGTTATCCCGCAGTTGAGGTTTTCCATAGCAACTTTTGGTTAGTTTTTGATGCATGAGTTGGAGCACCCCTAGAGGGTTAAATCTTTCTGAAAGCCGTGCCTGCGGTTATGTTGTAACTTGGAAATTTAATAGTACCCAGTTATAGAAAACTTAAAGTAAACACAATTAAAATACACCAACCATGTGCGTAACCATGACCTTCTCTTTTTGAGGGAGTTTGTGAAGAGAACAAAGTGGGGTTATAATTGACTCATAAGTAGGTGTAGGTGTTCAGGACCACTTCTTGATCATTGCTAGTTCATGTCTGTTTATGTGTATACCACTCTTCTTATTCTTGTGTTCATAAGTTAGCCCGATAAAAATTCTTAGTGCTGCTGCAACCTCACCACTAACCATACCTCACCCATTAAGCTTTCCTAGTCATGATTCCCTTGGTAATGAGATAGTTGAGTCTCCATGGCTCATAGATTCCTACAATAACAGATGTAGGTATAGGTAATGCGATGACTTGACGTGAGCACGATGATTGTTCAATTTGGAGTTATTCTTCTTCTTCTTATTTGATCATAGGATGGGTTCCATGTCGGCAGCCTAGGATTAGCAGGGTGGATGTCATCTTATTTTTTGTTTGATTACATCCGTAGTCAGATCCTACTCTTATGTATGATGATCGTATGTATTGATGTATGGAGATATTTATGTTGTAGCATGTGGCAAGTGTAAGCCAACTCCATATAATCATCTCTTCTTTACATTTATTGTGATGATTTCCATTCTTGCGAAGAAATGCGAAATGCGCTTCTATCCTTATCGAGGACCTCGAGCCGTCGCGAGGACAGTACCGCATTTTCGGCATGACAACCTTGTCGCCATGCTTGAAGCAGAGTTTTACGGCATAGCAGAGCTTGTCTCTTGTTGGCGAGGTGAGCACAATGCCAGCCCCCGTGCCCTGCCAGGAGTATGCACCATCAAAGTGCATGGTCCAGCCTCCTGAGACGTCCTTGCCTGATAGGAGGGATTTGTTGGGGAACGTCGCATGGGAAACAAATTTTTTCCTATGTTCACGCAAGACCTATCCATGGTGATGAGCATCTACGAGAGGGAGAGTGGATCTACATACCCTTGTAGATCGCTAAGCGGGAAGCGTTAAGAAACGCGGCTGGTGTAGTCGAACGTCTTCGTGATCCAAATCGCCGAGCGTCTCGCGATCCAATCACGATCTGTCCCGATCAAGCACCGAACGGACGGCGCCTCCGCGTTCAGCACACATACATCTTGATGACGATCTCCGCCTTCTTGATCCAGCAAGAGGGAGCGGAGAGGTATAAGAGTTCTCCGGCAGCATGACGACGCTCCAGCGATTGTGGTGGAGCTATTCCGGCAGGGCTTCATCTAAGCACTGCAGAAATCCGATCTAGAGGAGAAACTATGCACTGGAGGAACGGGTAGCACGTGGCTGAAAATTCTGTGCAAAAACCCTAAAACCTCCAGTATATATAAGAGGGAGGGATGAGAGGCCTTGGCGCAAGGGCCAAGTCCTTGTTGGTTCGGCCGAAGTGGGAGGAGAGGAGGATTCCTCCTCCAATCCTAGTAGGACTAGGATTCCTCCTTTTTTGGCCTTTTTCCACCTTTTTCCCTTTGGGCTTTTCTTCCCTAGCCGCATGGGCCTTGTGTGGGATTTCCACCAGCCCACAAAAGGCTGGTATTCACTCTCCCACAGCCCATGAAGCCTCTTGGGTCGAAATACCCCTCTCGGTGGTCTCCTGGTACACTACCGGCACTCCCGGTACATTACCGATTAGCCTGAAACTTTTTCGGCGACCAAAACATGACTTCCTATATATGAATCTTTACCTCTGGACCATTCTGGAGCTCCTCGTGACGTCCGGGATCTCATCTGTGACTCTGAACAACCTTAGGTCACCACCATACATAACTCTATACTACCGAAACATCACCAAACCTTAAGTGTGCAGACCCTGCGGATTCGAGAACTATGTAGACATGACCGAGACACCTCTACGGTCAATAACCAATAGCGGGACCTGGATGCCCATATTGGTTCCTACATATTCTATGAAGATCTTTATCGGTCGAACCTCTATGTCAAGGATTCAGTTAATCCCGTATGATGTTCCCTTTGTTCTTCGGTATGTTACTTGACGGGGATAAGATGTGACTACCTTGACGGGGTGGACCTGGAAGTAGTGGCACAACTTCCTGTAGGCGATGAGGAGTAAGAGGAGGACCTTCTCCTTCATGGGGTACTACTCACGCGCATCCCGCAACACTGAGCTGACGAAGTAGACTGGATGCTTGACATGGCACACTTTCGAAGAATCCGCAGTTTGTTTTGCGGGAGGCTCGTCAGGTGGCTCGCCAGGTACCTCCGGAGGTAAGGCCTCAATAGGTGCTGGTACAGCCTTGACCGGCTCGGATGTGGCCTCAGTAGGTTTAGATGTGGCCTTGGTAGGTGCTACTTGTAAACTGCTTTGGGGTTTTCCCCGAAGAGGAGAGGAGATGCATCATAGTAGAGATAAGTATTTCTCTCAATGAGAACCAAGGTTATTGAACCAATAGGAGAAATACGCAAGTTCCCATCGTAAGCACCTACACACACATAATCAAACACATGCACCCAACACGGGTAAGAGGGTTGTTAAGCCCCTTGAACTCGTTATTTGAAAGGAATAAACACGTATAATTGGATAGATACAAATAGGAAATAAAATGACAACAAATAAAAGGCAGCAATATTTTTAGGGTTTTAGTAATAATATTTGTTAGGGCCATAGTTTTTGCTAGGGGCTTCTCTCTCGAAGATAGCATACGGTGGGTAGACAAATTACCATTGGGCAATTGATAAAAAAGCAAATAATTATGACATATTTATTAACATGATCATGTACATAGGCATCGCATACATAAGAAAGTAGACCGACTCCTGCCTGCATCTATTGCTATTACTCCACCCATCAACCTCTATCCAGCATGCATAAAGAGTATTAAGTATGAAGCAGAGTAACGCCTTGACCAAGATGACATGATGCAGAAAATTAACTAAACAGATATGAATAAACCCCAGTGTTTTATCCTTGATGGTAGTAATACAATATGTGGCATGTTGCCTTCACTCACTAGGATTGAGAACCACAATATTAAACCCATCACAGTGCACCACTCCAACTGAACATAAATCAAGCTTGTTGGCAAAACCAAACCGATAGATTGGAGGAAATACAAAGCTATAAAAATCATGCATAAAAGAATTCATCGATGACTCAACTAAGATTCATGAATAATCTGATCGTAAACCCACAATTCACTGGATCCCAACAAACACACCATAAAGAAGATTATATCGAATAGATCACCACGGGAATCGCGATGAACTTTGTAGTAAAGACGAAAGAGAGAGAGAGAGAGAAAGCCATCTAGGTACTATATATGGACCCGTAGGTATGTGTTGAACTACTCACACATCACCATGGCATTAGCAAGGTTGATGTAGAGGTCCTCCCTGATCGACCCCCCTTTGACAGGGCCCCGAAATAGGGCTCCAAATGGGCACACTACAAAACAAAGGCTTGCGGTGGCAGAAAAAGTATTTTGGCTGGCTCTCTTTTTGTTTCCTAATTTTCCAGAATTTATAGAAGTGGAGTTAGGTCCCAAGGCAAGGGGGCGCGCCTACCCCCTGGTCGTGCCCTCTTGCCTTGGCACCGCCTCGTGTGGCCTTCGGACTCCCTCAGAAGCTTCCATGTCTTATTTTTGTCCAGAAAAAATCACCAAAAAGTTTCGCGGCATTTGGACTTTGTTTGGTACAGATTTCCAGAAAGGGTAAAAACAAGCAGAAAATATCAACTGGTACTGGGCACTGGGTTAATAGGTTTGTTCTCAAAAATGATATAAAACATCATATAAATGCATATAAAGTATCCTAGAATGATAATATAATATCATGGAACAATAATAAATTATCAATATGTTGCAGACGTATCAACATCTCCAAGCTTAATTCCTTCTCGTCCTCTAGTAGGTAAATGATAAAAACAGAATTTTTGATGCAACACGCTACCCAACATGTAATCACTATTAGGTATGATCTTTGTAAAGTGATGAACTAATAAACATCAACATAATAATATGCATAAATATAAGTAACATAATCATTAACCTTCAAAATATGCAATTCTTAAAGAATATTACTCCCTATTCATTTTATCATATTAGCATGGAATGACTCCGTCTTCACCACATAAGTACAAATCATGAGCACTACAGTGTCAAACGAGGCAATTGGATCATACTTCTAACGAGCTTCAACATTTTCACCTTCACGCAATACATGAGCTTGAACCATGGATATAGTATATGGGTGGAATATAATATGGTGGTAGATATCAAATGAGTGAAGTGAAAAAGAAAGTATCACAACAACTAGGCATATCAATGGGTTATGTAAATGCCCATCAATAGATATTAACGCAAGGATTTGGGATTTCCATGCAACAGATGCACTGGAGCTACAAGTGTATGAAACCTCAACGGAAGCTAAATGGGTATGCATCCAACTTTCTTGCTCATGAAGACCTCAGACATTTGAGGAAGCCGATCATTGGAATATACAAACTAAGTTCTATAATCAAAAATTCCCACAGGATATGAAAGTGACGACTCAAGAGACTCTCTATATGAATAACATGGTGCCACTTTGAGGCACAAGCATGGTAAAGGATAGTAAAACCCCCATTCTCTCTTTTTATCTCATTTATTTATTTATATTTTTCTTTTTTCCTTTTTTCATTATTTTTTCTCTTTTTTTTGTGGTGGGCTAATTTGGCCTACCCCATTTTTTAATTTTTCGTTCCGAGTCTCATCCCGACTTGTCGGGGAATCATTGTCTCCATTATCCTTTCCTCACTAGGACAATTCTCTAATAATGATGATCATCACACTTTTATTTACTTGCAACTCGATATAACAACTCAATAATAATGTAGAACAAATGATTCAATATGATTACCTCTAGCAGTGTACCAGGATGTGCAATAATCTAGCATAACATGTAGACATGATGAATAGTGGCTTTGCCACAATACTATGTCAGCTATAATATCACGCAAAGCAATATCATGATGAACACACAAGTCATGTGATGTAACGGTGGAAGTTGCATGGCAATATATCTTGAAATGGCTATGGAAATGACATGATAGGTAGGTATGGTGGTTGTTTTGAGAAAGATATAAGGAGGCTTATGTGTGATAGAGCGTATCATATCACAGTATTTCGATGCACCAACGAATGCTGCAACAATCCTTGAGGTGAGAATTGGCAATGCACGATACCGAAGAGGCTAACAACTACGAAAAAGTGGGAGTGCGTATATCCATGGATTCACATTAGTCGTAAAGAACTCACATACTTATTACAAAGCTTATTAGGTCTCTCGAAGCAAAATACTACCGCATGCCCGTAGGGAGGAGGTAAGTAGGAGTTAACCATCGTGTGCCCCCGATTGGAACAACACTAGGATTTCAAAGAGGAATACTGATGCTCACACATCATCATCATCATGCTGTAACCAATATTTAGATGAGAAACAAGTAATAGGCTTATACTACCGATATTTCTACTAACCAACAATCATGTACTCATTCCCTTTCTCATTACTACATCAATATCATTAACCCATAACTTATGTTATATGGTGAGCTACATGAAGGTTTTGTTTATAAACTCCTTGAATACCAATCCTTTTTGGACTAGTCTTATAACCCATGCAAATTACCTTTACTATGTATTAGACTCTCAAAAAAAATTAAGTGAAGCGTGAGAGTCCAATTATTACTACAAAATCTACACGCGACCGTGCTGTAAAATATATAAGTGAAGCACTAGAGAAACTCCTTAGCTCAAAAGATATAAGTGATGCACATAGAGTATTCTAACAAATCATGATGAACCAGCATCTCTATCCAATAGGTGTGTATAGCAAACAATTATTGTATAAAACTATAAATAAAGAAACTATAATACACAATTCTCCTAGCAAAACACATATCATGTGATGAATAAAAATATAGCTCCAAGTGACGTACCGGTGGAATGGAGACGAAAGAGGGGATGCCTTCCCGGGGCATCCCCAAGCTTAGACACTTGAGTATTCCTAGGATTTTATCTTGGTGTATCTTGGGAATCCCCAAGCTTAGGTTCTTTCCATCCTTATTCATTCATCCATCGTTCTCTCACCCAAAACTTGAAAACTTCAATACACAAAACTCAACAAAATCTCGTGATATCCATCAGAATAATCAACATATCAAACACTTTAGGTACTATTATAAATTGATTCACATTTCATTATTTCACAATAGGTACTGTATTCTAACTTCTACATAGCTTATACCCCCTGATACAATCCATAGCATCATTAAAACTAGCAAACTATGCAAGCAGAAACAGAATCAGTCTAAAAGGAATAGTCCGTAAAGATCTGTAGATAAACTATACTTATATAACTCCAATTTTTTTGTAAAATGTAAGATCGCAAATTTTGAATGTTATATTAAATAATTGAATGATTTTTTGTTTGATATATTTATTGAATTGATTGAAATTTAAAACTACAAAAACTTTTGAATAAGAGGGACTAACGGGACTTTCCCAAAACTTTCACTTTGTAATTATTCCATTATATTCAAATCCATTCAAAATAACAAACCCTAGAGAGAATATGAAATGATTCCTTCCATTTTGAAAAGGGATTTGAAAATATTTTAATTCCATTTTTGGAAACATTTCAAATTTAAGAAAACTTTATGCAACTCAAGGAATTTCAAGCGAGGACCGAGGATGATTTCTTGAAATCAAAAGATAGAGAGTTGGAAGTTTTAAAGAAGGAATTTTGGAAGACCTTTCAAAGTTTTATGAAACCCAAGGTTTCCATTCAAAGTTATTTGAAATTTTAAAATATCAAAACCTCTGGAAGTTATTCAAAATGAGAGGAGGAATATGACCCTCCATTTCAGGGGTATTTTTGATAGGCATTTCACCATCTGAACGAGTGGGGGTATTTTGAAAATATTTTAAATATGATTCAAAATCATTTTGGGCATCTTTTGAAAAATCTTTTTTTAAAAATTATTTTGGTCGTGGTTTTTTAAAACAGATTCCGCTATTTTTCTAATAATGTTAATATATAAATCTTCTATATTTGGAGTTATATTCCTTATCCTTTTCAGTTCTTAGTTTCTAGTTTTTAAATAAAAGGAAAAAGGTTTTAAAATAGGAAAAATGGTGCGTATTAGAAACGAGCCAATTTGGCCCACATAGCAAATCTGGCCCATATCCCCTTTGATGTCTACTATGCAACTTTATTGGTGTAGACTTTGTTGGGCCTCCAAGCGTAGAGTTTTGTAGGACAGTAGCAATTTTCCCTCAAGTGGATGACCTAAGGTTTATCAATCCGTGAGAGGTGTAGGATGAAGATGGTCTCTCTCTAACAACCCTGCAATCATATACAAGAAATCCCTTGTGTCCCCAACACACCCAATACAATGGAAAATTGTATAGGTGCACTAGTTCGGCGAAGAGATGGTGATACAAGTGCAATATGGATGGTAGGTATAAGTTTTTGTAATCTGAAAATATGAAAACAACAAGGTAGCAAGTAACAAAAGTGAGCACAAACGGTATTGCAATGCTTGAAAACAAGGCCTAGGGTTTATACTTTCACTAGTGCAAGTTCTCTCAACAATACTGACATAGTTGAATCATATCTAAATCCCTCACGTGCGACAAAGAGTTCACTCCAAAGTCACAAATAGCAGAGAACAAACGAAGAAATTATTATAGGGTACGAAACCACCTCAACGTTATCTTTTCTAATAAATCGTATGAGCTATCCCTATAAGTGTCACGAACAACCCTAGATTTCGTACTTAAATAGCACCTTAAGATACACATCAACCAAAACCCTAATGTCACCTAGATATGCCAATGTCACCACAAGTACCCATGGGCTTATTAGACGATATGCATCACACAATTTCAGATTCATCATGTTCAATCCAACACAAAGAACTTCAAAGAGTGCCCCAAAGTTTCTACCGAAGAGTCAAGACAAAAACGTGTGCCAAACCCTATGCATAGATTCCCAAGGTCACGGAACCCGCAAGTTGATCACCAAAACATACATCAAGTGCATCAATAGAACATGCCATTGTCACCACGGATATACCATCACAAGACATTCATCAAGGATTCTGAAATCCTTTAAAGACTCAATCTGATAAGAAAACTTCAAAGGGAAAAACTCAATTCATCACAAGAAGATAGAGAGGGGAAAACTCCATATGATTCACACATATTAATAAAGCTCGTGATACATCAAGATCGTGTCATCTCAAGAACACGAGAGATAGAGAGAGAGATCAACCACATAGCTACTGGTACATACCCTCAGCCCCGAGGGTGAACTACTCCCTCCTCATCATGAAGACAGACGGGATGGTGAAGATGGCCTCCGGTGATGGTTTCCCCCTCCGACAGGGTGCCGGAATGGGCTCCCGATTGGTTTTTCGTGGCTATAGGGGCTTGCGGCACTAGAACTCCCGATCTCTGTTTCTTTTTGGAGGTTTTTGGATATATAGGGGTACTTAGCGTTTGAATCAAGTCAAGGGGGGCCACGAGGCGACAACAAGCCAGCCTCCCGTAGGGAATGCCCTGGCGGCTTGTCGTTTGCTGCCAGGTCTTCCGACCTCCTCTCCAGATCTTCTAGATGTCTTCTGGTCCAAGAAAAATCATCGCGAAAGTTTTATTCCGTTTGATATTCCTTTTCTATAAAACTCAAAAATAGGGAAAAACAAAAACTGGCACTGGGCTCTAGGTTAATAGGTTAGTCCCAAAAGTAATATAAAATAGCACATTAATTCATATAAAACAACCAAAACAGATAGTATAATAAAATGGAACAATCAAAAATTATAGATATGTTGGAGACATATCAAGCATCCCCAAGCTTAATTCCTGCTCGTCCTCGAGTAGATAGATGATGAAAACAGAATTTTTGATGTGGAATGCTACCTAACATTTTTATTAGTGTAATCTTTTTTCGTTGTGGCAGGAATATTCAGATCCATAAGATTTAATACAAGAGTTTAATATTGACATAAAAACAATAAAACTTCAAGCATACTAATAAAGCAATCATGTCTTCTCAAAATAACATGGCCAAACAAAATTATACCTATGAAATCATATAGTCTGGCTATGCTCCATCTTCATTACACAAAGTATTAAGTCATGCACAACCCCGGTTTTAGCCAAGCGATTGTTTCATACTTTATTTTTCTCAAAAAATTTCAACTCTCACGCAATACGTGAGCGTGAGCCATGGATATAGCACTATAGGTGGAAGAGAATATGGTAGTTGTGGAGAAGACAAAAAAAGGAGATAGTATCACATCAACTAGACGTATCATTGGGCTATGGAGATGCCCATCAATATATATCAGTGTGAGTGAGTAGGGATTGACATGCAAAGGCTGCACTAGAGCTATAAGTGTATGAAAGCTCATAAAAAGAAACTAAGTGGGTGTGCATCCAACTCGCTTGCTCATGAAGACCTAGGGCAATTTGAGGAAGCCCATCATTGGAATATACAAGCCAAGTTCTATAATGAAAAATTCCCACTAGTATATGAAAGTGTCAATATAGGAGACTCTCTATCATGAAGATCATGGTGCTACTTTGAAGCACAAGTGTGGAAAAATGATAGTAGCATTGCCACTTCTCTCTTTTGTCTCATTTTTTCTCTTTTTTCTTCTTTTGGTGGGCTTCTTTGGCCTCTTTTTTTACGAAGTCTGGAGATTCATCCCAACTTGTGAGGGAATCATAGCTTCCATCATCCTTTCCTCACATGGGACAATGCTCTAATAATGATGACCATCACACTTTTATTTACTTACAACTCAAGAATTACAAATCGATACTAAGAAAAAAATATAACTCTATATGAATGCCTCCTGCGGTGTACCAGGATGTGCAATGACTCAAGACTGACATGTACAAAAAAATGAACGGTGGCCTTGCCACAAATACGATGTTAACTACATGATCATGCAAAGCAATATGACAATGATGATGCGTGTCATAAATGGAATGGGTGAAGTTGCATGAAAATATATCTCGGAATGGCTATGGAAATGCCATAATAGGTAAGTATGGTGGCTGTTTTGAGGAAGGTATATTGTGGGTTTAATGCACCGACGAAAGTTGCATGATACTAGAGAGGCTAGCAAGGGTGGAAGGGTGAGAGTGCGTATAATCCATGGACACAACATTTTGTCATAAATAATTCACATGCTTATTACAAAAGTCTATTAGTTATCAAAACAAAGTACTACACGCATGCTCCTAGGGGAAGGGTTAGTAGGAGTTAACCATCGTGCGATCCCGACCTCCACACAAAGGAGGGCAATCAATAAATAAATCATGCTCTGACTTTGTTACATAACGGTTCACCATACGTGCATGCTACATGAATCACAACCTTTAACACAAGTATTTATACCAATCCACAATTACTCACTAGCATGTCTCTAATATTACCATCTTTAAATCTCAAAACAATCATAAGGAATCAAACTTCTCATAGTATTCAATGCACTTTATATGAAAGTTTTTATTACATCCCTCTTGGATGCCCATTATATTAGGATTAGATTCATAACCTAAGAAAATTACCATACTGTTTAGAGAGTCTCAAAATAATATGAGTGGAGCATGAGAGTTCATCAATTTCTATAAAAATGAAACCACCGCCATGCTCTACAAAGATATAAGTGAAGCACTAGAGCAAAAGACAAACTACTCCAAAAAGATGTAAGTGAAGATCAATGAGTAGACAACAATTAAATAAATATGTGAAGACTCTCTCATATAAGAATTTCAGATACTAATTATTTTATTCAAACAGAAAAAATGACATTCCAGGGATAGCACATATCATGTGAAGAAGCGAAAACATAGGTTCAACCGATACTAACCAATAATTGTTGAAGAAGAAAGGTGGCATGCCAACTGGGGCATCCCCAAGATTAGATGATTGAAACTTCTTTAAATATTAATTGGGGACGACTTGGGCATCCCCAAGCTTGAGCTCTTGTATCTCCTTAATTCCTCTCATATCATAGTTTCCCTAGATACTAAAAACATCATCCACACAAAACTCAAGAAGAACTCGTGAGATAAGTTAGTATAAATCAATGCAAAACTTTATCATTCTTTACAGTAGAAAATCACGAAAATTATAATTTTACATTGCATACTAAACTCCACTGCATATTTAATACTCCTATCATTAAACAAACAAGCATATGCAAACAATGCAATCATAACAACAATCTGCCTAAACAAAACAGTCTGTAAAGAATGCAGCAAGATCCATACTTGATTAACTCCAAAAATTCTAAAAATTTACCACACTATAGTGAATTTATAATATCATGCTATGTAAAAAAATCCAGATTTTATGACATACTGACTATTCTGGGGGATTTTTGCACTAACAACAAACTTTCTATAGAAACAACAACTCATATAATTGCAAATTGAGCATGACGAAGGCTACCCTTGACACGTTTATTGAAATAAAATATGAAAAACATTAAAATAAATAACATAAATAGAATCCTAAAAAAATAAAATGACACTCCAAGCAAAACACATACCATGTGGTGAATAAAAATATACCTCAAGTAAATTTACCGATGGATTGAAGACAAAAGAGGGGGTGCCTTCCGGGGCATCCCCAAGCTAAGGCTCTTGGTTTTCCTTGAATATTAACTTGGGGTGCCTTGGGAATCCCAAATATTAGTATCTTGCCACTCCTTGTTCCATAGTCCATCAAATATTTACCCAAAACTTGAAAACTTCACAACACAAAACTTAAAGGAACTCCATGAGATGGGTTAGGATGATAAAGAGAAAATCATTCACTTGGGTTATGTTAAGGATAAGATTCATAATTGTTCTCACACAATGCCTACTGTAAATTATAAATTACACAATTTATATCACTTAATATAATCTATGGAAACTCTAAAACAAGCAAACTATGCAAACAAGGCAGATTCTGTCAAAAAACGAACAGTCTGTAATGATCTGAACAATCACCGTACTTATGCTACTCCAAAAATTCTGAATAATTAGTAAAACGTAGGAAATTTGTACATGAAGAATGCGTAAAATTTTTAGAAGCTTTTGACACTCCAGTAAAATCATATAATTCATATACTGTACACAAAACTTTCTGTTTTTGCACAGAATAAAACAAACAAGTTTCCACACTATCCCAAAGGCCTTACTTGGCACTTTATTGAAATAAAAGACACAAAACATGATTACTACAGTAGATTAATCATGTTAACACACAAAAACATGAAGTAAAATTGTTGGGTTTTCTCCCAACAAACGCTTTTGTTTAATGCCTTTTAGCTAGGCATGATGATTTCAATGATGCTCGTATAGGAATAATAGTTGAAACATGCAAGAGAGCATGATGAATCACATGAAAAGCACATTTAAGTCTAACCCACATCCTATGCATATGGATTTTGTGAGAAAAAAATTTATGTGAGCAAGAATCAACTTGCATGGCAAGGCAAAACAAGCATAACTTAAAAACTTTCAACACATAGAGAGGGAACTTGCTATTATTGCAATTCCTAGAAGCATATATTACTCCCTCATAATAATCTTCAGTAGCATCATGAATGAATTAAACAATATAACCATCACATAAAGCATTGTTTTCATGATCCACAAGCATAGAAGTTTCGCTACTCCCCATATAAGCAAATATCTTCTCATTCAGAATAATGGGAGTATCATATGAAACTCGAATACTATAAATTGTTTCCACATTAAAATATTAATGTTAAGTAAAAGGATATTAAAAATTATGAACATAATTATCACTACTTTTTATAACATAAGTATCATGACAATAATCATCATAAGTAGCAACTTTGTTCTCATCATAGTCAATTGAAACCTCTTCCGAAATAGTGGAATCATTACTAAATAAAGTCATGACCTCTCCAAATCCACTTTTATCATTATTGCAATCATCATAAATAGGAGGCATGCTATCATCATAATAGATTTGCACATCAAAACTTGCGGGACTAAGAATACCACCTTCATTAAACATAGCATCCCCAAGCTTGTGGCTTTGCATAACATAAACATAATCACTCTCATCATTAATAGTATGAATAGAATCAATAGTATAACAATTATTATCATCACAATTTTCCAAGTTGGTGCCAATGTTTTTTTCAAGATTATAAGAGGTATCATTATTTGGGAGATACCTTTTTACCTCGACTTTTTCTTCTTTTCTTCTTCTTCACCACATCATCTTTGGGTTTAATCAATTTTTTCGAGCTTCTTATTAATGAGATTGGTAGAATAGGAAGCTCCACCTTGTCACCCGATTCATCATAAGAAAAAATAGGAGCATATTGGGAAGTCTCTTCCCCTCCATTAGTATTCTCTTCCTCTTATATTTGTTTTCTTATCTTTAAATAATTGGCAATTGTTGGTGTACTAAAGTTTGGGTCCTTTTAGTACCCCTTACTTGTGCACGGGTAGTTGTAGCTGCACCAGTGGCAAGGCCCACCAGGCGACTGCTGGATGCAAGAACAACGAAGTCAAGGAAGAACTCAAACCAACAATCAAGACCGAATGCTGGGACGCCGGCAAGATCTTGCCGGGATGGCCTACGAAGCCCTGGCAAGAAGTGCGCCCGCCAAGGCCTCGCCATCCTGCCAGCGCAGAGACCAGGTGTCATCCCACCTGGGTATGTCTTGAGGAGCCGAGGTTGGAGGAGGCTAAGCGGTGCCGATGGGACGGCTCCTGTCCCGTCCTGTAGAAGGTCAGGGACGCCTGACAGAGCATTAAATGCGTTTATATCACACCGTCAGTGTTAGGTACGATAACATTGTAGCACTTTACACCTCATGTATGCGCTGTACGCCACTGTTGGTGACCCCATCGAGAGTATAAAAGGAGGCCCAAGGCAGAGCTACAGGGGGATCTTCTCTGCCCGATTCTGCATGAGTAGCATCTGTGTACTGTAGCACTCCCAGAACCTGAGCTAGAACTCATCCAATACGACCAAGGAGTATTAGGGTTTTACGCATCCTTGCGACCTGAACCTGGGTAAAATACCGCATACTAATCATCAGATCTACTCTCTATGCGAGCCTTCTTCCCTGCCGAATCATAAAGGGATCCTTCTGATCCCATAGGTGTCGTTTCCCCGACATCTTTGGTGCGCCAGGTAGGGCAACAGGTTGGGCAGACCTGATCTGGTGACTAGTGCACCAGTTCCTTCATAATCATCGCCATGGCCCCCAAGAGGAAGGGTTTGATGGCGGTTGGTCCATCCACGTCCGTTGTCCCTGTGGCTACACAGATAGGCGACGGTGTAGACACGGGTGGAGGAGGCGGAGGTTCAGGGCTTCCGTGACGTTCTGGTGATCATAGCCAGGCGAGCGGCATCGTTCGCGCCGCTAGATCTAAGGACTGTGATGTACTGCAAGCAGCCGATGCAGCAAACTCCAGAGATGGAAGGGCGCCTTCCAAGATGTCACCTCCCTAGCTAGCTTACTTAGGTCAGCATGTGTGTGCATCATGTTTCATTTTTTTGCATCAAGTTGAAATGGGGATTAACAGAAACCCCAAACACCCCTCTTGAATCAAACCAATTCAACGATTGTGAAAAACCAACAAATCCAAAATGCCCATAAAAATGTCCCCTATGTCTGATAAATGTGGACATGAATATACCAGGGGTCATTCTAAATATTTGAATCTATGTAGTATTTTAAAAATAAATATTAAAGCTACTGAAAATGCCAAATAAAGCATTATAATTATCTCAGCTTTCAAAATATTCTGAAACTTTTTATAGAAGTTTGATATATTCAAACTAAGTTCTATAAAATGTTTGGGATATTTTATGCCTAGAATTTGTACCTAAAAACAAATAAAACAAATGTCAGAAAAATAAGACAGAAACTGGAAAAGTAAAAAAGAAGAAGGAAGAAGCCCACCTAGGCCAGCCCATCAGGCCCAGCCGCGTCATCGTCTTTCTGGCGTCCAGGAGGACGAGCGCGTGCTCGCCGTGCGCTCGCGCCGGAGCTGGCACACAACTCTCTGCGTGCTTGCTTCCCCCATCGCGCTGGTGAGCGGATGAGGATGAGCTGCCATCCCCATCGCTCTCTCTCTTGCCCATTTCCCCCCTGCTTCCTCCCTCGCCTCTGCTCCGCCATGGCCGCTGCCTTCTCGCCGCCGTACCAGCCGCTCCAGTCGCTCCCCCTCGCTCCCGAGCCCCCCATTAGCTCCGCATCGACGTGCTGGTTCTCTGTGTCGAAGGAATTGAGCCAAGAGGCCTTCTAGCGATGACCTCAACGCATTCTTACTCCTCGGTCGCCGGAGACCGCCGCCATCCATTCGCCGCAAGTGAAGCCTCCCCAAGCCCGCTCTCAACGCCGTCGCATTTGCTTTGAGCTCATTCTCTTTCTCCCCCCTTTTTCCCCATCGCTAGCGCGTTCTAGCACCGGATCCCCTCGGGTCTCCGAGCTCCTCGCCACCGGCGAGGTCGTGGCCATCGCTGCGACGGCCCAAGCTCGCACCTGGGTACGTAGTCGTTCTTAGGACGATCCTAGGTAGCCTTAGGAGCCCTTTGCTGGCTCATTAGAGCTCCGGCCCGATGAGCCCGTGCTCGCCCGAGCTCCGGCAGCCGCCGTGCTCATCGCCGGTGTCGACTCCGGCCATCCCAGCCCTTGGAAGGTGTCGGGTTCGATGCGCGCGAGCGCGCAGAGCCGATCGGTGCCCTCCGCCGTCCTTTTGGTCGCCCGAGGAGGGTTTCCGATCCCCTCCGTCGTCCCTAACGTCGCCCGCGGCTCAACGCCGGCGAGTCAACCGGTGTTGACCATGGGTGTTTGACCCCCTGGGTCACTAGCAATTGGGGCCGGACTCTGTTAGATTAGGATTAATTAAAATAATTAATTAACAAATTTAATTAAGTTAATGACCCACTAACGAGTGGGCCCTACCTAATCTAATTAGTAATTAGTGTTTTAATTAACTTTGTTTGTAGGTGGGTCACTGACTAGTGGACCCCACTGGTCAGGTTTGACATGTCAACGGTCTGTTGACCAGCTAACGTCATGATGATGTCATGCTGATGCAATAAAGAATTTCTTGAATTAAATTAATTCCAGAAACTATTTAAAACTTAGAAAATTCATAGAAATTAATCTACAACTCAGATTGAAATAATTTATATATGAAAATGTATCAAAAAAATCCAATGAATCCAATGGTGATATTATCATGCATGTTAGAGCAACCAATGTTGGTGAACATTGACATTTAGTAATAGGTTAATATATGGAATATGAAATGAAGAATGATTTTGAACCTATATTCAAAATTACTTCATTTAACTTGGATAGTTGTTGCATTAGCTCATCCATACATGCTGCCATGTCATGATCATGCATCATATTGTTGCACTTGCCGTGTATTGATTGTCACATATCTGCATTGCGGTAGGTCCTGTTTCTGAGGATACCTCCGAGTATTCCAACGAAGGAGAATACCTTCCCACTTCCTAGCAAGGCAAGCAACCCCATTGATCATTCCGATAACATCCTATTCTATCGCTCCTGCTCTTGTTTATTGCATTAGGACAAACGTTTAATTGTTGTCAAGCACGGTAGATGAACCCATTCCTTTGCATGACCTGCCATTGTCACAGTAAATAGCTAAACCTTGCAACCTAGCATGCCTGGTAGATGCTTGTGACATGATGTGCTTTGCTTACCTTGCCTATTATGCTTGCTATGCTTAGAGTTGTGTCAGGTCTGATTCATCTGGGTGTTGAACTGGAGTGAAACAATATTGCACAAATGTACTCACCTGGTGGGTTATATCTAGATGTCGATGATGCCGAATAGCTGGTGTCCCATCTACGACCTTATGCCCTGTGGCAGGCTGTAGATAGTCAGACCATGTCCCTTTTGACCCTTGCAACTGTCTGTACTCAGACAGCTTTATGCTTTCTCTTGGTTTGTATGAACTTGTTTGTATGACTTGAGTGTCGGGTCATGTGACCCCTATCTTTAAGAACATATTATGCAAGGCTCCTCGAAGCCTCTTAAATAAAAGTTGTGTTAATGTATGGTTGTGTTGTGATGCCATAGTTGTATATATGCATATCGGGCATGTCGTGCATACGTGTGACGTGTAACGGTATGTATGGGATCCGACACCTAGTCATGTGCCTTTAGTAGTACTCTTTACGGGAAACTGCCTCTTTGTGCTTCCACCGAGCCTTGGTAGCTTGCTACTGCTCTAGACACATTGATTGACCAACATGTATACTTCTTTGCTGCTGTGTCTGTCCCTTCGGGGAAATGTCTCGCAGTGTAATGGAGTCCCTAAAGCTTGCTACGACTCGTCTACGTGTAGTGATGACATTTATGTCCCACGACGTAATGGAGTCCTTGTAGCTTGCTATGCCTCGTCTACACACGCTTGAGGCCAACACCTGCATTGTTGGGTTACGTATGCTTGTTTCGGTACAGATGTGCCACTTGGGTTCTATGACTACTTATGTCGGCCTGGGTTCTCTATCGTTTGATTGCTAGCGACATATTCACATACGTGAGCCAAAAGGCGCAAACGGTCCCGACTAAGGTAGGGCTGCAGCCGTGGAGTTTACCGTGCGTGAGGCCACAAAGTGACGTGATGTGTTATAGTCTGCATTCATATGAGTTAGGATCGGGGTCCCGACAAGGTTGGTATCAGAGCCTGACTGACTGTAGGACTACGAAGCCAAACCGGTCGAAGTTGAGTCTAGAAACACTATAGAAAAGTAGGGGAATTGATTGTGGAAGGGAACGTAAGACTCTTTTTACTCCTCTTCCCAAGTTATTCTATTCTGAGTCACTCTCATCTCTTCTATGGGGTTAAGAGCTAGGCTTCTCATCTATTTCTTAGGATGACGAGTTACTAACCATGGACTATTAGCTAGCTTGTTCGCAGGTGAACTTCGGTACTCGAGTATGGTTGGTGTGACAAACAGATGGAGAAGAGATTTGAGTCTAGATGGTCGAGTGGTTATGCTATCCAATCTTTTGCAGTTGCCTCAAAATCCTTTTTGAGCAATTACAGCCGTTATGCTGTCCAATTTCTGCTAGAATCTCTAATGTCTTTGCATCATTCTCTGTTTCAGATGCCCCCTCGTCCCTCCCGTCAGGTGGTCCGTCTGACCAGGTGCATCGATGTACCGGGTCACATGGCCATGTTGGTTAGAGTTATGATGGAGGCTGATTACCGTTGGCACCCAGAGTATTCAGTGGAGGAGCAGTATCGAGACTTCAACCAGAGTCAGTATTTATGTACTGTTAGGATATATCCATCATATCCTAGAGTTGCAAAGCCGCTGCATTGGTCTTATGGATTAGGTGTCACCATAGACATGGCAGTTCAGGAGGCCGCCTATACCATGCTGACTATCACGAGGTTTCACCATGGTCTGCTTCAGAACACAGAGTTCTGTTATGTTCATGCTTCACTAGGAGGAGAGGAAGGTTATCTTAGTGTATCTTACTATGATCATTCTCATGAGGACCTTAGGCTGTAGGTGACCGCTCAGATGTTGAAGAATAGGCATCGTGATGCACGTGCCCTTCGCATGGAGCTATATGCTACCCGTGCACGTCTTTGGACAACCCTGACGCTGCTAGCACCTGTCGTGCAGACATGCTATGGAGATTTGGAGATGCTGAATCCATCACGGACTCATCTGCCAGCACACGTAGATTGGCCCGATGTTGGAGGCATCACCCCTCTTTGAGGACCGCTGTTGCCGCCAACAAGGGGATCGAGGCCACATCATTGTCCTTACAGTTTCCAGGGACCGCAGGCTAGGGTGTTTCCAGATCCTCAGGTTCAGCTCCCTATATGAGGCGTTCTATGGTGATGCTTGAGTACGTGGATGTTAGTTCTAGTATGGTAGTAGTTGTATTGCCACAGTCCTGTGTGTCTTGTGGGATATGACTCAGGTTGAGAGTTGAGTTCCGGAGGTGTAGATAGATAATGTATAGGAAGCTTCTAATACCTCCGATGAGTTGTATCATCCTTCCGTAGATTGTATTTCAGCTTGGGCTTGTACTGAACTATGTCATGGTGTGTATGAATCATGGTGTTCATATGGTAGTTTGTTATTACCATGTTGATTGGGTGTTTACCCTTGCATGCCATGTTGTCTAGTACATTCCTTATCTCATGTCTTAGAGTTGTTGTCCTCTTTGTCTAAGCTATGGGTTGTTTTCCCAGGATGGTGGCAACTAGGAATAATCCCATGCCTGCCCACGAGCAGGGCGAGGGAAGCCAGCCAAGACAGGAGAACCTCCCGCGGGTGCCCTCTCTGGCAGAAGTGATGCTCGAGGCTGAAAGGAATAAGAGGGAGACCAACCGGCTGTTTGAACGTATTGAGTAGAATATAACGCGTCCTTCCCGCAATGATCACAATGATGGTGTGTCCCTCAATGACTTCGTCAAGTTGTGCCCACACAAGTTTCATCATTCGGTCGACCCGCTCGACGCGGATGACTGGCTGACCAGCATGTCCTGTAAAATCCGAGCTGCCAATGTGTCTGAGGCTAACAAGGTGACTTTTGCTGCATAATTTCTAAAAGGACCCACCAACCTGTGGTGGGAAAATTATGAAGCTTTGCGTCTGGCAGGCCCCGCAGCACCTTGGGAAAATTTCAGTGAGGCATTCCGTAACCATCACATCCCGGAAGGGCTGATGGATTGCAAGAGAGAGGTGTTTTGTTCTTTCACCCAAGGCAGACTGGCAGTGGATGCTTATAGCCGTGAGTTCAGCAATCTTGCTCGTTATGCTCCAAAGGAGGTGTCAACCGATGCGAAGAAACATGCTAGGTTCCGCAAGGGACTTAATCCTGAGCTTCGTCGAGATTTGCGTCTGCATGAGTATACAACCTTCCAGGCCCTCGTTAACAAGGCTATAATTGCCAAAACAGGACAGACTGACTACGAGGCAACTAAGAAGCACACCCGTGACTTCAGCTCCGCATCTGGCTCGGGCTCCAACAAACGCCGGGTGTGGGTGCCCAACGCAGCTCTACCGCCAAGGTACACCGCAAGGCCATCCTTCCAGGCGCCTCGTCCAGCTCCGTCCAACCCTCCATTTAGGGCATTTGGAGGTCCCCCTGCTAATGTTGCTCCCCGTGCCACCATTAAATGCTATAAATGTGGAGAACCAGGACACTACACCCGTGAGTGTCCCCAGAACAATGCCAAGCCGGCTGGACGTGGGAAGCCGGGAAAAGCTTCCTTCGTGAAGCCAGTTCCTGCTCGTGGTGGAGTGAATTATGTTTTCGCCGAAGAAGCCCTTGAGGATCCTGATGTTATCCTAGGTACGCTCCTTGTCAATAGTCATCCAACATCTGTTCTATTTGATACTGGAGCATCTCATTCATTCATCTCAAAAAGTTATGCACGGTTGCATAACATGTCTTTTTGTGATATGCCTACTCCTTTACTAGTTCAGACTCCTGGTTCAAAATGGCAAACTTCTAGAGTGAACCATGACAATGATATTCTTGTGGATAGGCTAGTCTTCCTAGCATCTTTGATAGCCCTCAAGTATTCGGATATCAATATCATCTTAGGCATGGACTCGATGAAAGCCCACTATGCTAAGATTGATACTCATTCTAGGAATGTTCAGCTTACACATCCATCGGGTGAGATAGTTATTGTCTCCAGTCGAGCAGCCAAGCACCAAATCTATTCTCTCAATGCTAGTCCTCTTCCAGAATTAGAAGATATTCTGGTAGTCCGTGATTTTCCGGATGTCTTTCCAGAAGAACTGCCAGGAATTCCACCTGTCAAAGATGTAGAGTTTGTGATAGAGTTCTTCCCAGGGACTGTCCCAATAGCTAGAAGACCCTATAAGATGGCACCCTTAGAACTAGCTGAACTTAAGAAACAACTTGATGAGGCTATGAATAAAGGCTTCATCCGCCCTAGTTCATCTCCTTGGGCTTGCCCCATTCTCTTCGTCAAGAAGAAGGATGGATCGGATCGGATGGTTGCGGATTATCGACCAATGAATCTGGTCACCATAAAGAACGAGTATCCGCTCCCCAGGATCAACGATTTGTATGATCAACTCGTTGGATCCTCTGTCTTTTCCAAGATGGATTTGAGGTTGGGGTACCATCAAATCAGAATTGGACACGGGGACATTCCAAGAATGGCTTTTGTTACTCGTTATGGCCAATACGAGTACACCGTCATGTCCTTTGGTTTAACTAATGCCCCAGCCACCTTCTCTCGCTTGATGAATTCGATCTTCATGGAGTATTTGGATAAATTCGTCGTGGTTTACCTCGATGATATACTCATCTACTCGAAGAACGAACAAGAACATGTTGAGCATCTAAGGATGGTATTGATGAAACTTCGAGAGCATTGTGTGTACACCAAATTCTCCAAGTGTGATTTTTGGTTACCAGAAGTGACCTACATAGGCCACATGTTCTCTCGTAAAGGTATTGCTGTCAATCCCGAGAGAGTTTAGGCCATCCTTCATTGGACTCAACCTGAATCGGTTAAGCAAGTTCAGTCTTACAAGCGTGTAGGACCTACTATAGGCAAGCCAGCGCCGGGGTATCCTGTCGATCTACCTAACGAGGTGGGGTTTCCAGCGTTTACCCGTGAGCTGTGGCGAGTCCGGTGGCCCAATTCCCGCACGTTCAAGCTGGAGGTCCCGGAGAAATATGACGTCAAGACTCATCCGTCAGAGTTCTTGAGCATCTACACCATTGCGGTGCAGGCTGCTAGGGCTCGCGACGACAAGATACTCACCAACTACTTCCCGGTGGTGCTTAATCCCAACATGAGGTCATGGTTGATGCACTTGCGGGAAAGATCCATTTCTTCCTGGGCAGATCTATGCCATGAGTTTATTGGCGCCTTTACCGGAGGTCATCATGCTCCTGGACAGGAAAGTGATTTACATCTCATCCCTAGAAGGAGGGCGAGACTTTGCGCCAGTACATCCAGAGGTTCAGCCGCATACACCACAACATACCAGACATTCATCCTGCCGTTGTTATCAGCGCGTTCCATCAGAACGTGCGTGACCACAGGATGCGAGAAGAGCTGGCGATGAACAAGGTCAGGGATGTTGCCGAGCTCTATGCTCTAGCAGATAAACGTGCTCGGGCTGAGGAAGCGAGGAGGCTCCCTGGCAAGGACGCTGGCGCAGGGGTCGACTCTAAGGGTGAGGACACCGCCGCCTCTACAAAGAAAGGTCGGCGGCATAACAGGAAGTGGAAGGGCAAGTGCGTGCTTGGCGTCGAGGGATCCGGCAACCCCGACACCGCCAAGAAGGCCAAGGTTGAAGACCCTGGCAAGGATGTTTCCGGGTGCGCCTCCTGTCTGGCTTTGGCGGCTGCCGACAAGATGGAAGGCTTCATCAAGCAGTATTGCAAGATCCATCGCACCAAGCGCCACGATCTCCAGGATTGCCAGCAAGTTGAGCAGCTTGCTGAGAAGCAAAAAGCCGAGTACCAGAGGCGAGACAAGGAGAAGGGCCAAGATGGTGCAGAGGGGTCCTGCAAGAAGCGCGGTGGCTGAGGAGGTCGCCGTTGCAAGGCCAAGCAACAGAAGGACCGGCCCACTCGTGGCCACGACAAGCAAGAGGGGGGTGATGATGATGTTGAAGAGGACGACGAATCCAGTGAGCAAGAATTCCGAAGAGCTACACACACCATGTGCATCGACAGAGGTGCCTCGTTGCATTCTTCCCATTGCCAACTTAAACAGTGGGTGCGTGAGGTTAATGCGACTGAGCCATCTGTCGGTGCCCGGAAGCCTTTGAAATGGTCCAACACGCCTATCATTTTCGACGTTGAGGATCACCTGATCGTGTAACTGTGGTTGGGTGTTTTCCATTGTTGGTCTCACCAACAATTCACAACCTCAAAGTGACGAAAATGTTAGGTGATGTGGGGCCGACTTGAACTTGATCTCACCCGAGGTAATCAAGAGATTGCAAATTCCTGATGGAGATCTCAAGGAAACGGGCTCGTTTCAGGGGGTCAATCCAGGAAGGAGCCAACCCAAGGGAAAGATCACGCTTCCGGTAACATTTGGTAGCGATTTGAACTTCAAGACGGAGAAGGTTGTTTTTTATGTCGCCAAAATTCCGTTGCCATACAATGGGATCCTTGGCCGTCCAGCGTTAGCCGAGTTCATGGCGGCGTCACAGTATGCCTACAATGTATTGAAGATGCCCGGGCCGATGAGCGTCATCACTGTCAAGTCCGACAAGAAGGACGCGCTTATCTACGCTGATCAACTCTACCGGGAGGCAATTGTAGCATCTGCCGCCGAGGCACTTGCTCCTGCCGCTGAAACTCTCGGGAGGAAGTAGCCCGACAAGACCTCTCGCACAGACTCCGGCAAGCGCACTTCCTCGGAGTGCTGCGCTCCTGTTGGGGACGTGCCGGAGAGTTCCACCGGCAAGAGCAAGAAGTCCAAGGCAGATCCACTAGAGACTAAGAAGGTGCCCACCAAGGAGGATGGTACGGGAGGAACTTTCACCATACGTTACACCCTTGACAACAAATAGTAAAACACGCTCATTGCCTTCCTACGGGCGAATGTTGATGTGTTTGCGTGGAAACCATCTGATATCCCCGGTGTTCCCAGGAAGGTGATTGAGCACCACCTTGCCGTCTGTCCACACGCGCGGCCCGTCAAGCATAAGGTCAGGAAGCAGGCTTTGGAACGGCAACAATTTATTCCCGACAAATTCAAGAAATTAGAAGCGGTTGGCTTGGTTAGAGGAGTACTTCATCCAACATGGTTGGCCAATCCAGTTATAGTGCACAAGGCGAATGGGAAATGGAGGCTATGTATTGACTACACAGATATCAATAAAGCCTTCCCCAAAGATCCTTTTTCCTTGCTACGCATCGACCAGATTGTGGACTCCACTGCTGCTGCAACTTGTTGTCTTTCCTTGACGCCTATTCAGGTTATCATCAGATTTTCATGGCCAAGGAAGGTGAAGAGAAGACCGCATTTATCACCCCATGTGGTACGTATTGCTTTTTGTGTATGCTTTTTGGGTTGAAAAGTGTTGGTTTTACATTTGCAAGAGTGGTCCAGATTGGTTTTGAGCCCCAGCTACATAGAAATATGGAAGCTTATATGGATGACATAGTGGTCAAAACCAAGGACAAGGCTACGCTCATATCAGACCTAGAAGAAACATTTGCAAATCTAGGCAAGATCAACTTGAAGCTCAACCCTGAGAAGTGTGTGTTTGGCGTCCCATCCGGCAAGCTTCTCGGGTTCTTTGTATCTCAACGTGGAATTGAAGCAAATCCCGACAAGATCAAAGCAATTGAGCAAATTGAAGCGCCAAGATGTGTCAAGGATGTGCGCTGTCTTGCCGGCTATGTTGCCGTCGTGAGTAGGTTTATTTCAAAATCTGCTGAGCACGCCATGCCCTTTTTCAAAATCTTGAAGAAAGCAGGTCCGAAAGAATCTCTCCTCTCCACCAGTCCTAGTCGTTCCAAAACCACAAGAGTCGTTGCTTCTATATCTAGCCGCAACAAATCAAGTGGTGAGTGTTGTGTTAGTGGCCGAAAGAGAAGTTGATGAAAAAGCAGTGGCAGGATCGCCAAGCGACAAGCTAGGATATTCCCCGACAGGGCCTGGTGCCGACAAAGCAGGATCTGCGCAATCAAATGATATAATTTAGAAGAAGAAGATGGTGCAGCGCCTAGTCTATTTTGTCAGATCCCTTTTGTAGGGGACTAGTTCAAGATATTCTGTCGTCCAGAAGTTGCTCTTTGGCCTCCTTATGGCCTCGAGGAAGCTACGCCATACTTCCAGGCACATGAGATCACCGTCATCACTCGCTTCCTGTTGCAGCCGATTTTGTGGAACCCAGATGCTACTGGTAGGATTGTGGGGTGGGCTTTGAAACTTTCGAGCTTTGGTCTCAAGTTTGAAAGTACTTTGACTATCTAGAGAAGAGCCTTGACAGAGTTCATTGTGGAATGGACCCCAACGCCAGATGAAGAAGTTCTAGAGTCAACTCTCCTCGGTAAGGAAACAAATCAAGAGTGGATCATGTATTTTGATGGGGCTTTCTCGCTGCAAGGAGCCGGTGCTGGAGTGCTGCTTGTTGCTTCCACCGGAGAGCACCTCAAATATGTGATTCAGATGCACTTTCCCAGGGAGAGGTCAACGGAGAATACGAAGGGCTGCTTGCTGGTCTCAGGATTGCGGCGGACCTTGGGATTAAGAAACTTATTGTGAGGGATGATTCTCAGCTTGTCGTCAAGAAGGTCAATAAGGATTATCAGAGTCCATTGATGGAAGCTTATGTAGATGAAGTGAGAAAGTTGGAAGAACATTTTGACGGTCTACAAATGGAGCACGTTTCGCGTGTAGAGAACAATGTTGTTGATGGCATGTCAAAGTGTGTTGCCCTTAAGTTGCCCATGGAACCAGGAACTTTTGTGCTCCGACTAACTCAACCATCCATGACACCATAAATTGGACAAGAGAAAAGAAGAAAGTTGAGTGTCGGCAAGTATTTCCCAGTAGAGCTCCCAGAAGCCGCCGGCGAGGAAATTGCCGGGAACGATGCTAGGCTTGCAAGTGAGCGTCACACTCCGGCAGGGCCTCAAGCTCTTGCAGTGTAAGCACACACTCCCACCAAGATTGCCAGGGGGCAACGGGCTCTGGCAGGGCCTCGAGGCCTTGCTGTTGAGACAAATGCTTCCTCGGCAGAGGATATGACTTTAGTCCTTGTTGTCGAGCCCAAGGCTCCAGCATGGGCACATCACATCATGCATTTCCTTCAAACAAAAGAACTCTCTGAGGAACAAGAAGAAGCGGAGAAAGTATCCCACCGGTCTAATATGTACCAGTTCGTGGACAATGTCCTGTATAGAAAGAGGCCGAATGGTGTGAAACTCAAGTGCATTTCTCGGGAAGATGGACTGGAGCTGTTGGTGGAGATACAAGTAGGCATATGTGTCTCCCATATAGGATCAAGAGCGCTTGCCGGTAAGGCATTCCGGCAAGGTTTCTTTTGGCCCACAGCCCTCAGGGATGCAACTGCGCTAGTAACCAAGTGTGAAGCATGCCAGTTTCATTCAAAGAAAATGCATCAACAAGCTCAAGCTCTTCAGACAATCCCTCTTTCCTAGCCATTTTCGGCCTGGGGGCTTGACATCTTGGGTCCTTTTCCCCGTGCTACCGGGGGCTTTGAGTACTTGTACGTCGCAATCGACAAGTTCACAAAGTGGCCAGAAGTGGAAGCAGTGAGAAAGGTGATAGCACAACCAACCGTCAAGTTCTTTAAAGGAATAGTTTGCTGCTTTGGTGTACCAAACAGGATCATCACCGATAACAACACACAGTTCACGAGCCGCACCTCCATGAAGTATGTCCAAGACCTTGGCGGCAAGATCTATTTTGCTTCTGTTGCCCACCCAAGGAGCAATAACCAGGCAGAAAGGGCTAATGCTGAAGTTTTGCGAGGCCTCAAGACAAGAACTTTTGACAAGCTACAAAAGTGCGAAAGGCACTAGATTGATGAGTTGCCGATGGTTCTTTGGTCAATCAAGACGACTCCAAATCGAGCTACTGGTCAATCAGACACCCTTCTCCCTAGTATATGGGGTAGAAGCAGTTCTCCCCACGGAACTCACATACGGGTCGCCTCGAGTGCTTGCTTATGATGAGGTTGAGCAAGAGCAGTTGCGGCAAGATGATGCTACGCTCCTTGAGGAAGATCATCTTCAGGCTGCTGTGCAAGCTGCACGCTAACAGCAAGCTTTGCGCCGCTATCATAGCCGCAAGGTTCATGCCCGAAGTCTTGAGGAAGGCGACCTTGTTCTTCGGCGCATTCAGTCCGCCAAGATTTCCAACAAGTTGATGCCGAAGTGGGAAGGCCCTTATCGGGTAGTGTGAGTCACCAGTCTTGGCGCAGTCCGCCTGGAGATCGAGGATGGCATCCCAGTGAGAAACTCCTGGAATATCGAACATCTTCGTAAGTTCTACCCATGAGGCGCGGTTGCCGGGTCTCCCAGCAACCACCTTCTGTACAAGTATTGCCACCGAAGCACATAATCATTTGTACAAAGCCAGGCGCAAACCCTGTGCATAGTTTGAATAAAGCTAAGTGTTCTGCAAATCTTATTTATTCTCATGTTTTTTTATGTACATATTTGTCCAAGATATTGTATTGCGCTTACTCCCGGCGAGAGCTATCGGACCTCCAAGGTTCCATATCCCTCTTTTCTCTTCTTTCTTTTTCTCAAAGGACAGAAGGTTACCTCACGTGCAGCTTTGTCGGGGGGGGGGGGGATGGTGGTATGGATACTGACGAGCGACGTTCAAGGAAAAAATCTTGCCGCGACGTTCAACGAAAAGTTAAGTTGCAGAAACTTTAAAACATAATTTTGTTTTGTTATTCTCCTTGAATGGTTTCTAATTTTTGTATGGAAACCTGCACACAAAGGAACCTTGTTGCGATTGGTTGTGCCCTTACTCTGTTTCGAGTTGGCACAACAGTCTAGATGGCTGCACCGAAAACACCAGGGTCTTTTGCCGGTAGCGGCCCCTCCAACAGGCTGCTAAAGTCCCGTACCTAGCGCTCGCTACACTAGTGTGCGCACCGTCAAGTCTCCAATCAAGCGTAGGGTGAATGCATACAGAAAGAAATTAAGAAAGGGGGATAGCATAACATTTATTCAAAGCATAGGAAGTTATATTACATCAATCTTGCCACGATTCTAACATAAGATAAACTATTCTTGGCATGGATGGCGGCGAGAAGTAAGGCAGCTAATCACAGCGATCGCCTTCAACCCGCTTGACTTGGCTTACCCTGTTGACGATGGGCGCGACAAGTTCCTCAAGCGCCTTGACGTCCACATCCCTCGGCAAGTGGTCGAAGCCATTGGAGAGGTTGATGCCAGGGATCTTGTGCGCCACCTTGACAAGAACCTTGCAGAGAACGGCCTGGTAGATTTTGCGTGGTTCGCTGGGAAGATAGGATGTTCGGTCAGAGTGAAGCTGCTCCAAGGCTTCTAGTGTGCGGTCGAAGAACATGGTCAGCTTGGCGCTCGTGGACACTCTGTCTTTAGAAGAGTACCTGAAGCCTTCCAGGCCCAAGGTGGATAGTTGTGTGGCAAGCTTTTCCACGACATCGACGAGCTTCTCTGTCCAGACTTGTATTCCCTGCACATAGTTGTTGTGGCCGGGAGCGGCACTCTTGACCAGCTCCTCCTCATCTCGGAGATCCTTGACCAGAGCCTTCTCGCGGGTCCTGGCAGTCTCAAGAGTCTTGGTCAGCATAGCCAGCTTCATTTTCAGATCATCAATGGATTCACCGGCTGAAGAGAGTTGTTTGGTATTGTCGGATATGGTGACCTACATCTCCATTAGGCTGTGGAGGGCTTTGTCTCTTTTAGTCTTGAGTGACGAGATCTTCTTGCCGTGATCCTCAAGATCTGCCTCCAGCTTTTTCACCCTCTCCTCTAGCAAGTTCTTGGCGGCCTCTGCCGCTCCGGCATCATCAACGGCCTCCTTCAACTTGCCGGTGTGACCTGCAGTTAGAGCTTCAAGCGTCTCCTTGTGTTTCTGCTCCAGCTCCTGGGTCCGCCACGCGACAAGCCATTCGATATCCACTTCCTTGTCGTGAAGCTTATCGGCAAGCGCCTTATCGCGAACGACAAGGTCGTCCTCATGGGCATCAAGCGCGCTACGGCGCTCCATCAAGCGAGATTCTTCTGCAGCAGCATGTTGCTTAGCCTCCTCATGTGCCTGCTCGACGTCGTACTACTTCAAGAAGAGTTTTCTCTAGCTTTGGCTTAGTCGCTCTTGACCAGACTTCAACTCCTGGAAAGCTTGGGAGAACCAGGCTTGCATTTCTAGGATGTGCTTCTGAAGTCTGCCTCAGTCGCTCCCATAACTGCTGCCCTGGAGTCCAGTTTCTCCTATCAGGCGCGGTAAAGCGCTTGAAGCTTTCAGAAGTTGTCGCCCATTGTTTGGAGGACTTGCTCTTCTTGGGATTTGGTAGTACTGACACTTGGTTCGTCAACAATCTCGAGCCCGACAGAATTAATGCTCTCCTCGTCAAAAACTTCCCCTTCAGATAGCACCCCAGTGCTTCCCACGCCGGGGATGCTAATGAACACATTATCGCCAACCCTGAGGTACCTGCTTGACGAAGGGGCTTCAAATTTAGACGGCTGGTCATAGACGGCCACCTCCCCGGCAGCTACAGGCTCCGTGGCCGGCGTAGCGCCTGGCGCTCCTGCGGCAGGAATGCCATCAATACAGTCATTGTCCTCCTCGCCGGCCTTCTCGGCAGACTTCTTAGCGGCCTCCTCCTACGCAGCCTTGGCGGCCTCGGCGCTGGCAGCCTCGGCGGCAGCATTCTTGGCGGCTTCGGCGGTGACACTCTTGGCAGCTTCCTCAACAGCGATCCTGTCGGCCATGGCAGTAGTATCCCTGGCGGTTTCCTCGATGACGGTTTCAACATCCATGCGCTCTGTCGAGGGAATGTCTAAATGCCAAGAAAACGAAGCAAACAAGATTGAGGTGGAAGTTCAAGAAAACAAAAAAGAAGAACGTAATAACAATTACCTGCATTAACATCGGTTGCCAGCGTAGACCTGTCGGTGCCCGTGCTTGCCGGCTCTTCCTTGTCACGATAAAGCACACTAGAGGAAGTCCTTGCCGGAGATCCATCTCTAGGGGGCATAGATGATGGAGGCGGTAGATCAGGGACAACCTCTGATGGTTCTCCTTGTCGCTGCTCTTCTTCTGCATGTCTGGTGATGTCAGCAGCAAAGATGCACACCCAGACACTTGCCAGCGGGAGTGAGTAATGGACTCATGCTGGGGGCTGCGTCGGGCGCTAAGTCGAGGGCTGCCTCACGGGCTAGCCTCCAGGTTGACGGTGGTCGCCTCTAGCTAAGGGTACCGCATCCTTGTGGAGACAAGCCAAAGCAAAGCAAATGAGTTAAGTAAAACAAAAAATTTGAAAGGCAAAAGATGCGACAAGATCCTTATTCCTGATCTTCTTCTCCCGAGCTAAGGGCAGAGAGGTTGAATGCGACTTCCGCCATGGTGCCCGTGGGCGGAGGTGGAGGGGTGCTCCTAGGTCGCTTGGCCACGGTAGGCGCATGTTGCTGATTAGCTTCTTGCCACTGCATGGCCTTGCCGGCCGCCCCCTTACCGGGGGCTGCACTACTCGAAGAAGCTTGGTGGACCGGAATCCCAGAAGCAGCGCTCCGAAGGATGCTCCTATTCCTTGGCTCAAGAGTCGGGGCCTCCTTGAGCACTTCTTCCTTGCTGTGTCTTCAGCAGGAGGACCCCCGGTAGATGTGCCGCAATGCTCCTCAGCGGTCCCGCCCTACCCGGCAAGATTTTCGTCCGACAGCGTTTCCCTCCGCTAGTTTCCTCTTCCAAGAAGCTGGCGCTGCCGTCCTCCACGGCAAGATTTGCTTCCTCCACCGTGCTGGCAATGTATGCCATTTCTTCCTTAGTGGTGGCGCGGACGAGGCCCTCTTCTTTGTAGAGGGCCCTATATGTCAGGTTATCAAAGAATTGTTGCGCCTGCTCTTCAGGTGGTTCGATCTAGGTCACGTCAAGGCTATGAGCATCCAACACCGACATCATGGCGATGATTGGACCTAGAGTAGAGTTGTTGCACAGAGGGATCATGCTTGCTGGCAGCCCACATACCACATCACCCCTGAACATTTTATGGCAGAGAGTTGCATGCTACATAAATGTCAGATTGTTTTTCAGCCCAGGGCGCCACCTCATGATGTCTTCCACGTTCCAGATTTCCCAAGCTGGCCTCCCCTTGTTCTGTAGAGGGGCAATGCGCCGACGAAGGAAATCGGCGCCTATCATCTCTACTGTGAGACCGGCAGTTCAGAGGTGGTGAGTCCTGGTAGTCAAAACTATGAGCTTCCCATCCTCAGGGTCGAGGGAAGTCCAGTTGTTGCCGCGCACCATCTTGGTTTGCCGCGGCGAGCAGAAAGGCCGAAAGTTCTCTTTCCAAATCCAGCACCATTTTCCTCGCCACTCTTCCCACTTCTCGCGGCAGGCCCCGTCTGCGTAAACCTCCTTGGTTCCTGGCCGTGGAATCCAAGCGATGGAACCAGAAAGAGCTTCGCCTTTTTGGATGTGGGGAATGAAGTAATGGCGCAAAAGGACGGTGCTAGGAACCACTCCAGCAAAGTTTTCGCAAAGGTGAGTGAAAACGGACATGCATGTCACGACATTCGGTTTAAAATCCAAGAGTTGGAAGACATAGGTGAGCATGATGTCGTTGAAGAAATTCGAGAAAGGGGGGAAGAGCCCGCAGTAAAAATAATCGGCAAAGAAGTGATATTTATCTGGGCTGCCCCTGGAAGAACCTGGACTCACGCGGGTGGCATGACGCATTTTCGTCTCCGTCGACCACATGTTCTGGTATCGCCCCCTCAAAGCGCCCGCGTCAAGCACCGGCGGAAAGACGGCGTGCTCCTTCCGCATCCTCGCCGACTTGTTCTCCAAGGCGGCGGTTTCCACATCCTTTCCCTTGCTTGCCTTGTGCGGCATGGTGGCTATGGAGGCGGAGGCTGAGGACGGAGAGGGCGTGAAGGCGTGGATGAATAGGATGAGCTATGTTTCGGGCTTGAGGAGGAAGACGACGGCGGTTCTCAGATTGGAAAAGACAAGAGGTAAATGTGTGGTGCCTCTATGATTTCCTTTTTATGGGGAAGGCGCGGGGCAACCTCTTTACTATATTAATATATAAATGCTTCGCGGGTGTGCTGCTGTAACGGATGTGCCGCGCACGTCTCCCACGTTGCGCACTTAACGTGCGTCGTGGGGAGGCATAGTAAGCGGAATGATTACAACCGCAGACTCTTGGCAAGCATGCCCGTGCACTGTTTGGGCCTAGCCCAACAACGCCTCGCGCCTGTGTGTGGCCCAGGCCCGGGGATACTGTCGGTGTACTAAAGTTTGGGTCCTTTAGTACCCCTTACTTGTGCACGGGCAGGTGTAGCCACACCAGCGGCAAGGCCCGCCATGCAACTGCTGGATGAAAGCACAAGGAAGTCAAGGAAGCATTCAAACAACCAATCAAGACCGAAGGCTGAGACCCCGACAAGATCTTGTTGGAAATATGCCCTAGAGGCAATAATAAATTAGTTATTATCATATTTCCTTGTTCATGATAATCGTTTATTATCCATGCTATAATTGTATTGATCGGAGACTTAAATGCATGTGTGGATACATAGACAAAAACCATGTCCCTAGTATGCCTCTAATGGACTAGCTCGTTGATCAAAGGATGGTTAAGGTTTCCTAGCCATGGACATGATATGTCATTTGATAACGGGATCACATCATTAGGAGAATGATGTGATGGATAAGACCCAAACTACAAACATAGCATATGATCGTGTCAGTTTATTGCTACTGTTTTCTGCATGTTAAGTATATGTTCCTATGACCATGAAATCATGCAACTCACGGATATCGGAGGAGTGCCTTGTGTGTATCAAACGTTGCAACGTAACTAGGTGACTATAAAGGTGCTCTACAGGTATCTCCGATGGTGTCTGTTGAGTTGGCATGGATCGAGACTGGGATTTGTTACTCCGTGTGACGGAGAGGTATCTTAGGGCCCACTCGGTAATACAACATCACAATGAGCCTTGCAAGAAATGTGAATAATTGTTAGTTGCGGGATCTTGTATTATGGAACGAGTAAAGAGACTTGCCGGTAACGAGGTTGAACTAGGTATGGAGATACCGACGATCGAATCTCGGGCAAGTAACATACCGAAGAACAAAGGGAACGTTATACGGGATTAACTGAATCCTTGACATAGAGGTTCGACCAATAAAGATCTTCGTAGAATATGTAGGAACCAATGTGGATGTCCAGGTCCCGCCATTGGTTATTGACTGTAGAGCTGTCTCGGTCATGTCTGCATAGTTCTCGAACCCGCAGGGTCTGCACACTTAAGGTTCAGTGACGTTTCGGTAGTGTAGAGTTATGTATGGTGGTGACCGAAGGTTGTTTGGAGTCCTGGATGAGATCCCGGACGTCACGAGGAGCTCCGGAATGGTCCGGAGGTAAAGGTTCATATATAGGAAGTCCCAGTTTGGTTTCCGGAAAAGTTTCGGGCTCATCGGTAGTGTACCGGGAGTATCGGTAGTGTACCGGGAGTGCCGGTAGTGTACCGGGAGACCTCCGGGAGGGGTACTTCGACCCCAAGAGGTCCATGGGCTGTGGGAGAGTAATAACCAGCCCTTAGTGGGCTGGGAAAACAGCCACAAAGGCCCATGGCGCAGGAGAGAAAGTCCTAAAGCAAAAAGTGGAAAATCAGCCAATAGGAGGCAATCCTACTCCAACTAGGATTGGAGGTGAAGTAGGATTGCTCCCACCTCCTATTTCGGCCGACCCAAAGGCCTTGGCTGCCTCTCCTCTCCTCTCCTCCTATATATACTAGTGGACTGGGTGGTTTTTGGACAGAATTTCCGGCCACGTGCTACCCGTTCCACCGGTGCATAGTTTCTCCTCTAGATCGGTTTTCTGCAGCGCTTAGGCGAAGCCCTGCCGGAATTGCTCCACCACCATCACCGGAGCGCCGTCACCCTGCCGGTGAACTCTCTCTCCTCTCCACCTCCTCTTGCTGGATGAAGACGGTGGAGAGCGTCATCAAGCTGCACGTGTGCTGAACGCGGAGGTGCCGTCCGTTCGGCGCTAGATCGGAAGGACCGTGATCGAGATCACGAGACGGGTCGTGATGAGATCGCAAAACGGATCGTGATGAGTTCGCGAGACAGATCGTGATCAAGATCGTGAGACGGATTGTGATGAGATCGCGGGACGGATCATGATGAGTTCACGGGACGGATCGTGATTGGATCGCGGGACGGATTGTGATGAGATCGCGGGACGCTCGGCGATTTGGATCGCGAAGATGTTCGACTACACCAACCGCGTTTCTTAACGCTTCCCGCTTAGCGATCTACAAGGGTACGTAGATCCACTCTCCCTCTCGTAGATGCTCATCACCATGGATAGGTTTGCGTGTGCGTAGGAAAATTTTTGTTTCCCATGCGACGTTCCCCAACAGTGGCATCATGAGCTAGGTTGATGGTTCGATGAGATCTTGAGTAGAACACAAAAGGTTTCTGGGCGTTGATGCTTAGATTGCTTCCTCCCTTGGTCGTATTTTGGTTCAGCGGGATTGTGAGATGAAGCGGCCCGGACCAACATTACTCGTACGCTTACGAGAGACCGGTTCCCTCGACGCAACTTGTTGCCTAGATGGCTCGCGGGTGACAGTTTCTCTCACTTTAGTTGGATCGGATTCGACAAAGGCGGTCCTTGAGAAGGTTGAAAAGCAAACTAGTGTATCACCGTTGTGGTTTATGCGTAGGTGAGAATCGTTCTTGCTAGATACCCATAGCAGCCACGTAAAATATGCAACAACAATTAGAGGACGTCTAACTTGTTTTTGCAGGGTATGTTGTGATGTGATATGGCCAATTACATGATGAGATATAAGTGATGTATGAGATGATCATGTGATGTATAGATTATCACGACTTGCATGTCGATGAGTACGGCAACCGGCAGGAGCCATAGGGTTGTCTTTAATTATTGTATGACCTGCGTGTCAATCATTAAGAGCTATATAATGCTTTACTTTATCGCTACGGTAGCAATAGTAGTAGAAGCATGCAGGGCGTGACAATCCCGATGGCGACACGTTGATGGAGATCATGGTGTCATGCCGGTGACGATGGAGATCATGCCGGTGCTTTCTAGATGGAGATCAAAAGCACAAGTTCATGGCCATATCATGTCACTTATGATTTGCATGTGATGTTAATCCTTTTTATGCACCTTGTTTTGCTTAGGACGACGGTAGCATTATAAGGTGATCCCTCACTTAATTTCAAGATAAATTGTGTTCTCCCCGAGTGTGCACCGTTGCGAAAGTTCGTCGTGTTGAGACACCACGTGATGATCGGGTGTGATAGACTCTACGTTCACATACAACGGGTGCAAGCCAGATTTGCACGCGCAGAACACTCGGGTTAAACTTGACGAGCCTAGCATGTACAGATATGGCCTCGGAACACGAGAGACCGAAAGGTCGAACATGAGTCATATAGTAGATATGATCAACATAATGATGTTCACCATTGCAGCCACCTCAACTCACGTGATGATCGGACTTGAGTTGGTGAATTTGGATCATGTATCACTCGAATGATCGGAGGGATGTCAATTTGAGTGGAAGTTTTTAGGTAATATGATTAATTGAACTCATTATCATGAACATAGTCAAAGTGTCTTTGCAAATTATGTTGTAGATTACTAGCTCGTGCTGTAGCTCCCTTGTATTTTTATATGTTCCTAGAGAAATAGAATTGAAAGATGTTGGTAGCAAAATTGCGGACTGGGTCCGTGATCTGAGGATTGTCCTCATTGCTGCACAGAAGGCTTATGTCCTTAATGCACCGCTCGGTGCACCACCCCCTCTAGCGTCGTCTATAGATGTTGTGAACATCTAACAGACACGTTTCGATGACTACTTGATAGTTTAGTGTGTCATGCATTACGGCTTAGAATTGAGGCTCCAAAACGTTTTGAACGTCACGGAACATATGAGATGTTCTAGGAGCAGAGATTGTGATCTCAGGCTCGTGCCTTTGTTGCGAGATATGAGATCTCCAACAAGATTCTTTGCTTGTAAGATGAAGGAGAATAGCTCAATCGTTGAGCATGTACTCAGATTGTCTGGGTACTACAATCGCTTGAATCAAGTGGGAGTTGATCTTCCATATAAGATAGTGATTGATATAGTTCTCCAAGTCACTGTCACTAAAGCTACTAGAACTTAGTGATGAACTATAATACACCAGGGATAGAAGTATTGATCCCTGAGCTGTTCGCGATGTTTGACACCGCGAAGGTAGAAATCAAGAAGGAGCGTCAAGTGTTGATGGTTAATCAAACCACTAGTTTCGAAAAGGGCAAGAGCAAGGAGGGAAACTTCATGGATAGCAAGTCAGTTGCTGCTCCAGTGAAGCAACCCAAAGTTCAACTCAAACCCGAGACTAAGTGCTTCTATTATGAGGTGAGAGGTCGCTGAAGCGGAACAACCCTAGATACTTGGTAGATAAGAAGGCTGGCAACATCGACAGAAGTATATTTGATATACGAGTTATTGATGTGTACCTTGCTAGTACTCCTAGTAGCACCTGGGTATTGGATACCGGTTCGGTTGCTAAATGTTAGTAACTCGAAATAAAAGCTACGTAATAAACGGAGAACTAGCTAAGGGTGAGGTGACGATGTGTGTTGGAAATGTTTCCAAGGTTGATGTGATCAACATCGCACGCTCTCTCTACCTTCAGGATTAGTGACGAACCTAAATAAATGTTATTTGGTGTTTTGCGTTGAGCATGAACATGATTAGATCATGTTTGTTGCAATACGATTATTCATTTAAGTCAGAGAATTATAGTTATTCTGGTTACATGAATAATACCTTCAATGGTCATGCACCCAGTGAGAATGGTTTGTTGAAATCTTGATCGTAGTAGTGCACATGTTCATAACATTGATGTCAAAAGATACAAAGTTAATAATGATTGTACCACATACTTGTGGCACTGCCGCTAAATGTCATATTGGTATAAAGAGCATGTAGAAACTCCATGCTGATGGATATTTGGACTCATCGATTTCGAATCGGTTGAGACATGCGAACCATGCCTCTTGGGCAAGATGACTAAAGGACCCCGTTGGATGGAGCGGGCAAGTGATTCGTTGGAAATGATACATGTTGATGTATGCAATCTAGTGAGTCTTGTAGCATGCAGTGGATATCGTTATTTTCTTACCTTCACTAATGATTTGAGTAGATATAGTGTATATTTACTTAATGAAACACAAGTATGAATCGTTTGAAAGGTTCAAGCAAATTCAGAGTGAAGTTTAAAGATCATCGTGACAAGAAGATAAAAATGACCGCGATATGATCGTGGAGGTGAATATCCGAGTTACGAGTTTGGCATACAACTTAAGACAACGTGAAATTTGTTTCACAACTAACGCCACCTGGAACACCATGGTGTGATGGTGTGTCCGAACATCATAGTCATGCTCTATTGATATAGTGCATACTGTGATGTCTCTTATCGTTTTACTACTATAATTTTTGGGGTTATGCATTAGAGACAACTACATTCAATTTAAATAGGGCATCATCTAAATCCGTTGAGATGACACCGTGTGAATTATGGTTTGATAGAAACCTAAGCTTTCATTTCTTAATGTTTGGGGCTGCGATGCTTGTGTGGAAAATGTTTTCACATAATAAGCTAGAACCCAAAGCGGACAAATGTATCTTCATAGAATACCCTAAGAACAGATGGGTATGCCTTCTATCTCAGATCCGAGTGCAAAGTGTTTGTTGCTAGAACTGGGTCCTTTCTCGAGAAAAAGTTTCTCTCGAAAGAATTGAGTGGGAGGAAGATAGAACTTGATGAGGTTGTTAAACCTTTGTTCAACCAGAGAGTAGCGCAGCGCAGAAAGATGTTTCTGTGAAGCCTACGTTAGTTGAAGAGGAAGTTAATGATGATGATCATGAAGCTTCAGGATCAAGTTACTATCGAACTTCGTAGGTCGACAAGGATGTGTACTGCTCCTGAGCGGTATGACAACTCTGTCTTGGAGGTCATGTTGTTGGACAACGATGAACCTACGAGCTATGGAGAAGCGATGATGGGCCCGGATTCCGACAAATGGTTGGAGGCCATGAAATCCGAGATAGGATCCATGTATTAAAACCAAGTGTAGACTTTGGTAGACTTGCTCGTTGGACGGCAGGTCGTTGAGTACAAATGGATCTTTAAAATGAAGACAGACACTGATGGTGAATGTCACTATTTGTAAAGCTCGACTTGTTGCAAAGATGTTTGTGACAAGTTAAGAGTTGACTATGATGAGACTTTCTCACTCGTAGCAATGCTAAAAGTCTGTTGGAATTATGTTAGCAGTAGCTGTGTTTTCAATTATGAAATCTGGCAGATGGATGTCAAAACATCGTTTCCTTAATGGTTTACTTGAGGAAAGGTTGTATGTGATACAACCAGAAGGTTTTGTCAGGCCTAAGGATGCTCAAAGGTGTGCAAGCTTCGGTGATCCTTCCATGGACTGAAGCAAGCATCTCGGAGTTGGAATATACGCTTTGATGAGGTGATCAAAGTTTTGATGTTTATACAAAGTTTATGAGAAACTTGTATTTCAAATAAAGTGAGTGGGAGCACTATAGAATTTCTGATAAGTATATGTGGATGACATATTGTTGTTTAGAAATAATGTAGAGTTTCTGGAAAGCATAAAACGGTTATTTGGAAAGTGATTTTCAAGGGAAGAATGGATAAAGCTACCTAATTGTTGAGCATCAAACTCTATAGAGATAGATCAAGATGCTTGATGAGACTTTCAATGAGTGCATACCTTGACAAGATTTTGAAAGAGTTCAAAATGGATCAGCCAGAGAAATAGTTCTCGTCTGATTTGTAAGGTGTGAAGTTGAGTGAGACTCAAAGCTCGACAACGGCAGAAGAAAGAGAAAGGACGAATGTCGTCCCCTATGCCTTAGCCATAGGCTCTATATTATGCCATGCTGTGTACCGCACCTATGTGTGCCTTGCCATGAGTCTGTCAAGGGGTACAAGGGTGGTCCAGGAGTGGATCACTGGACAGCGGTCGGAATTATCCTCAGTAACCAAAGGACTAAGGAAATGTTTCTTGATTATGGAGGTGATAAAGAGTTCGTCGTAAAGAGTTACGTCGATGCAAGCTTTAACACCTATCCGGATGACTAGTAGTAGCAATCTGGATACGTATAGTGCAGCAGCCATTTGGAAATAGTACCAAGTGGAGTGTGGTAGCAGTGTTTACGGTTTGACATAGAGATTTTCAAAGTACACACGGATCTGAATATCGCAGACCCGTTGACTATAAGACCTCTCTCACATGCAAAGCATGATCGAGCCCCAGAACTCATTGGGTGTTAGATTCATAACAATGCGAATCACATGGTGATGTGAACTAGATTATTGACTCTAGTGCAAGTGGGAGACTGTTGGAAATATGCCCTAGAGGCAATAATAAATTAGTTATTATCATATTTCCTTGTTCATGATAATCTTTTATTATCCATGCTATAATTGTATTGATCGGAGACTTAAATGCATGTGTGGATACATAGACAAAAACCATGTCCCTAGTATGCCTCTAATGGAGTAGCTCGTTGATCAAAGGATGGTTAAGGTTTCCTAGCCATGGACATGAGATGTCATTTGATAACGGGATCACATCATTAGGAGAATGATGTGATGGATAAGACCCAAACTACAAACATAGCATATGATCGTGTTAGTTTATTGCTACTGTTTTCTGCATGTCAAGTATATGTTCCTATGACCATGAGATCATGCAACTCATGGATATTGGAGGAGTGCCTTGTGTGTATCAAACGTCGCAACGTAACTGGGTGACTATAAAGGTGCTCTACAGGTATCTCCGATGGTGTCTGTTGAGTTGGCACGGATCGAGACTGGGATTTGTTACTCCGTGTGACGGAGAGGTATCTCAGGGCCCACTCGGTAATACAACATCACAATGAGACTTGCAAGCAATGTGACTAATTGTTAGTTGCGGGATCTTGTATTATGGAACGAGTAAAGAGACTTGCCGGTAACGAGGTTGAACTAGGTATGGAGATACCGACGATCGAATCTCGGGCAAGTAACATACCGAAGAACAAAGGGAACGTTATACGGGATTAACTGAATCCTTGACATAGAGGTTCGACCGATAAAGATCTTCGTAGAATATGTAGGAAAGAATGTGGACCCCCAGGTCCCGCCATTGGTTATTGACTGTAGAGGTGTCTCGGTCATGTCTGCATAGTTCTCGAACCCGCAGGGTCTGCACACTTAAGGTTCGGTGACGTTTCGGTAGTGTAGAGTTATGTATGGTGGTGACCGAAGGTTGTTCGGAGTCCCGGATGAGATCCTGGACGTCACGAGGAGCTCCGGAATGGTCCGGAGGTAAAGATTCATATATAGGAAGTCCCAGTTTGGTTTCCGGAAAAGTTTCGGGCTCATCGGTAGTGTACCGGGAGTATCGGTAGTGTACCGGGAGTGCCGGTAGTGTACCGGGAGACCTCCGGGAGGGGTACTTCGACCCCAAGAGGTCCATGGGCTGTGGGAGAATAATAACCAGCCCTTAGTGGGCTGGGAAAACAGCCACAAAGGCCCATGGCATAGGAGAGAAAGTCCTATAGCAAAAAGTGGAAAATCAGCCAATAGGAGGCAATCCTACTCCAACTAGGATTGGAGGTGAAGTAGGATTGCTCCCACCTCCTATTTCGGCCAACCCAAAGGCCTTGGCTGCCTCTCCTCTCCTCTCCTCCTATATATACTAGTGGATTGGGTGGTTTTTGGACAGAATTTCCGGCCACGTGCTACCCGTTCCACCGGTGCATAGTTTCTCCTCTAGATCGGTTTTCTGTAGCGCTTAGACGAAGCCCTGCCGGAATTGCTCCACCACCATCACCGGAGCGCCTTCACGCTTCCGGTGAACTCTCTCTCCTCTCCACCTCCTCTTGCTGGATCAAGACGGTGGAGATCGTCATCAAGCTGCACGTGTGCTAAACGCGGAGGTGCCGTCCGTTCGGCGCTAGATCGGAAGGACCGTGATCGAGATCACGAGACGGGTCGTGATGAGATCGCGGAACGGATCGTGATGAGTTCGCGGGACAGATCGTGATCAAGATCATGAGACGGATTGTGATGAGATCGCGGGACGGATCGTGATGAGTTCACAGGACGGATCGTGATTGGATCGCGGGACGGATCGTGATGAGATCGCGGGACGCTCGGCGATTTGGATCGCGAAGATGTTCGACTACACCAACCGCGTTTCTTAACGCTTCCCGCTTAGCGATCTACAAGAGTACATAGATCCACTCTCCCTCTCGTAGATGCTCATCACCATGGATAGGTTTGCGTGTGCGTAGGAAAATTTTTGTTTCCCATGCGACGTTCCCCAACAGTTTCCACATCGTTTCCCTTGCTCGCCTTGTGCGGCATGGTGGCTATGGAGGCGGAGGCTAAGGACGGAGAGGGCGTGAAGGCGTGGATGAATAGGATGAGCTATGTTTCGGGCTTGAGGAGGAAGACGACGACGGTTCTCAGATTGGAAAAGACAAGAGGTAAATGTGTGGTGCCTCTATGATTTCCTTTTTATGGGGAATGCACGGGGCAACCTCTTTACTATATTAATATAGAAATGCTTCGCGGGCGCGCTGCTGTAATGGACGTGCCGCGCACGTCTCCCACGTTGCGCACTTAACGTGCATCGTGGGGAGGCATAGTAAGCGGAATGATTACAACCGCAGACTCTTGGCAAGCATGCCCGTGCACTGTTTGGGCCTAGCCCAACAACGTCTCGCGCCTGTGTGTGGCCCAGGCCTGGGGATACTGTCGGTGTACTAAAGTTTGGGTCCTTTAGTACCCCTTACTTGTGCACGGGCAGGTGTAGCCGCACCAGCGGCAAGGCCCACCATGCAACTGCTGGATGAAAGCACAAGGAAGTCAAGGAAGCATTCAAACAACCAATCAAGACCGAAGGCTGAGACCCCGACAAGATCTTGTCGGGATGGCCTACGGAGCCCCGGCAAGGCCTCGCCATCCTGCCAGAGCAGAGACCAGGTGTCATCCCACCTGGGTACATGTCGAGGCATGGAGGTTGGAGGAGGCTAAGAGGTGCTGATGGGATGGGCTCATGTCCCGCCCCGTAGAAGGTCAGGGACGACTGACGGAGCATTAAATGCGTTTGTCTCACACCGTCAGTGTTAGGTACGATAACACTGTAGCACTTTACACCTCATGTATGCACTGTACGCCACTGTTGGTTACCCCTTCGAGAGTATAAAAGGAGGCCCAAGGCACAACTACAGGGGGATCCTCTCTGGCCAATTCTGCATGAGTAGCAGCGGTGTACTGTAGCACTCCTAGAACCTGAGCTAGAACTCATCCAATACAACGAACCATTAATAGGGTTTTCCGCACCCTTGCGGCCCGAACCTGGGTAAAATCCCGCGTGTTAATCATCAGATCTGCTCTCTGTGCGAGCCTTCTTCCCCGCCGAATTGTAAAGGGATCCTTCCAATCCCATAGGTGTCGTTTCCCCAACAGCGATATAAGGATTCTCAATGCAATTTACCATGCAATACATATAGATTTCACTTAGATCAAATTCAATCATTTTTACGAGAACCCAATCCGTAACCTGGTTAGTTTTATGTTTCATTTCTTCATATCCGAAAAATAGACTAAGTTCATTGTAATGATCAATGGTAATGAGGTTATCACAATTTTTGGACACAATTCGATCATGAAATAATTCACATTGGAAATTAAAATGACCACTTTCATTGCAAAGTTCTCAAATAATGCGAAGAAGAAGAGGATATAACTTTTTAGCACAAATATCTTACATCTTAAGTAACCGCTTGGTTTCTAAATATTTATGCCTCTTACAAAATCTATTTTCCCTTTTCTTCGGTGAGTATTCGCACTCCCAATTCACTCCACAAAAATTGACATCCTTACAGGAGACATAATTATCATGACTAGTGCAATCATCATTTGTATTATGGATATTCAATGAATTTATACTAATAACATTGCAATCATGCTCATCATTCAAAGATTTAGTGCCAAACGTTTTATTGACTTCTTCATCTAACACTTTGGCACAATTTTTATTTCCATCATTTTCACGAAAGACATTATAAAGACGAGACAATTGACGCAACCTAAACACCATTTTTTTGTAGTTTTGTATATAAGACAAACCTGTGATAAACAAGAAACTAAAAGATTTAATTGCTAGATTTAAAGATATAACTTCAAGCACTCACTTCCCCGGCAACGGCGCCAGAAAAGAGCTTGATGTCTACTATGCAACTTTATTCGTGTAGACTTGGTTGGCATGCCAAGCGCAGAGTTTCGTAGGACAATATAAATTTTCGTTCAAGTGGATGACCTAAGGTTTATCAATCCATGGTAGGTGTAGGACAACCCTGCAATCAAATAAAAGAAATCTCTTGTGTCCCCAACACACCCAATACAATGGCTAATTGTATAGGTGCACTAGTTCAGCGAAGAGATGGTGATACAAGTGCAATATGGATGGTAGATATAAACTTTTGTAATCTGAAACTATAAAAACAGCAAGGTAGGAAGTAACAAAAGTGACCAGAAATGGTATTGCAATGCTTAAAAAAAAGGCCTAGGATTCATACTTTCACTAGTGCAAGTTCTCTCAACAATACTGACATAGATGAATCATATGAAAATCCCTCACGTGCGGCAAAGAGTTCACTCCAAAGTCACAAATAGAGGAGAACAAACAAAGAAATTATTGTAGGGTACGAAACCACGTCAATGTTATATTTTCCGATCAATCGTATGAGCTATCCCTATATGTGTCACGAACAGCCCTAGAGTTTGTACTAAAATAACACCTTAAGATACAAATCAACCAAAACCCTAATGTCACCTAGATATGCCAATGTTACCATGAGTACCCATGGGTTTGATTATAGGATATGAATCACACAATTTCAGATTCATCAGGTTCAATCCAACACAATGAACTTCAAAGGGTGCCCCAAAGTTTCTACCGGAGAGTCAAGACGAAAACGTGTGCCAACCCCTATGCATAGATTCCCAAGGTCACGGAACCCGCAAGTTGATCCCCAAAACATACATCAAGTGGATCAATAGAACATCCCATTGTCACCACGGATATCCCATCGCAAGACATACATCAAGTGTTCTCAAATACATTAAAGACTCAATCCGATAAGAAAACTTCAAAGGAAAAAACTCAATTCATCACAAGAAGATAGAGAGGGGAAAACTCCAGATGGTTCATCTATATTAATAAGGCTTGTAGTACATCAAGATCGTGTCATATCAAGAACACAAGAGAGAGAGAGATTAAACACATAGCTACTAGTACATACCCTCAGCCCCGAGGGTGAACTACCCCCTCATCATCATGGAGACCACCGGGATGATGAAGATGGCCTCCGGTGATGGTTTCCCCCTCCGATAGGGTGCCGGAAAAGGCTCCCAATTGGTTTTCATGTCTACAGGAGCTTGTGGCGGCGGAACTCCCGATATCCATTCTTTGTGGAGGTGTCTAGATATATAGGGGTACTTGGCGTTGGAATCAAGTCAAGGGGGGCCACGAGGCGATGACAAGCCAAGGGGGCCCCCCATAGGGAGCGCCCTCATGGGTTGTCATCTGCTACCAGGTCTTCTGACCTCCTCTCCAGATCTTCTAGATGTCTTCTGGTCCAAGAGAAATCATCGCGATAGTTTTATTCCGTTTGGACTCCGTTTGATACTCCTTTTCTGTATAACTCAAAACAGGGAAAAAACAGAAACTGACACTAGGCTTTAGGTTAATAAGTTAGTCCCAAAAGTAATATGAAATAGCATATTAATGCATATAAAACATCCAAAACAGATAATATAATATCATGGAACAATCAAAAATTATAGATACATTGGAGATGTATCACCCTTCGCCGGATCCGAAATGATTCGGATTGGCCACCCATCAACCCCGCCGCTCCCTCTCTTCGTGTTCCACCAAGACCACATCCGGTGATACTGATCCCGCTCGGTCATCTCCTTCCTAACCCCACGCCGTCCCATCCTTTAGCCGAGGATCCATCCCGTATCGAATCCTCCCACCGTTCCCCCTCCTTTCCAATGCTCCAACCCTATGGCTATTTAACCCGCCCCTCCTCACCTCATTTTCCCCTCAGAGCCCCCTCCTATGCCCTGCCCGAGCTCGCCCCGCTCAACCCCGTCGCTCCGAGCTCCACGTCCGCCACAAATCAACGTCGAAACGTCTCCTGCATCGTCTAGTCATCTCTGCCGCCGTCGAGGACCACTAGAAGCCCTCCTACGTCACCACTGCCGCTCCTCCCTCACGAGAACCCACCATCACCGGAGATCTCCACCACTACGAGTCCCTCCCTGTTAGATCTCGATCCAACGGTCGAGATTAGAACGTTATTATAACGAACCGTTTTCTTTTAATTTGTGAGCACTCGCTCATTAACACCCGCAGCGCACACTCGTAGCCCAATAGGATTCTGCCACATAGCCCATGTTCGTTAGTTTAGATTTTTATTTTTTCTATTTTAATTTCTAAATACAATTGAATCTACTTTTGTTTTTGCTTTAACTTTTAACATTTAATTAGTTTTTGAGTGAATCTCTTTGCATTAGGTCAAAAAAATTATGAACTTTATGTTACTTCCATAAGTTTTAAAATTTGAGTAGTTTAAATTTGAATTCTTTAAAAAAATTGAATCACTAGATTATGGATAACTTTCGATTAAAAATAGATTTTTGAGTGATTATTTTTCCCATTGTTAAATATTAATGTGTTTTATCAGTAGGTGAAATTTGGAAATTTGTATAATATTTAAATAGGTGTTTTTAAGCAAAACAGATTATGTTTAGTTCTTTTAGTTTTATGCATTTTCCTTTGTTTTACTTGTTTTAGTTTCTGTTCTCTTGTTATTATTTTTCCAAATTATATTATGTTTCTATTAGTCAACAAGAGGAGTTTTATTTTCTGTTAATAAAAACAATTTTCTTATTTTTCTTGTTATTTGATTAGTAGGAAACCTTGTTTTCTTCATATGTAGAGTTTTATAATAGATTTTTACTGAATTCATTTTGTGTAGAAAACTTTATGTGAAATACTTTGTGTTAATTTAGTTGTTTTAGAATTTGTTTTCTGTTATTTAATTATTTTCTTGTTTTCTTGTTGTTAAATTATTAGGGCAGAAACTTAGGTTGTTTAGGGTGTTGTTATTTATAGTTTTTGTTGTTCTTCAAAAGTAATTCTTTTCCTAGTAAAAGATATACTAAAATACATTATGATAAGTTTTCTTTTGATTGTTTTGTTCCTGCTGATAATAGGTTATTTATAGGGAAAACTATTCTTGGTTGCTTTGATGAAGTTTATGTTGTTTTAACTTTTGTCGTGAGTATTTCCTTCATCACAACACTATTTTGTTTAGTAATTGTTTTGCTTTTTGATTGATAGTATTGATTGCTAGAATTCTTTTCTTATATGAGTGCAATGTTTGTTCACAGATTTTCATCGGAGAGTGACGAATAGTTCTACCAAGTTATTTTTCTGAGAGCGATATTATCTTCATCAACTTACCAGACAAGTTCACTTTGGCCATTTATTTCATAGATATGTTTTATTGCGTTTAGGTACATCAACCAACAAATCCCTCCGGTCGTGATATTGAATTCTTGTAGTTGATTAGAATCCATGAGGTAGGAACCCACCCCTTGCTACTAAAGCCCCAGGAAAGTTATTTGTTTTTTATGCTACGCTAAAGTCGACGGTTTTGGTATGAGTGTTCATGAATGATGTGAGAAGGAGGACTCTAGTTCAATGACGACAACTTCATGATGGCATGTTCAAGGCCTGCATCTTCACGACCTCATGATGTCAAGACTCGTCACAACATTTCAATACACACTAGTGGGTGGAGAATGGTTGTGCGTCACCCTGAGAACCCAATGGATGCGTTGTGAGCTTGATTAGGTCGGTACTCATGCAGAAAGCTCCACCCAGATTCAAAGAGATGGAAGAATACTTCATGCCCGGAAGATTAACTATGCAGCCATAGGTCTTTATGGGTTCTGGCTTGGTTGATCATAGTAGTGACTCTGACTGGGCCAGTGCTACGAGAAGTAGAACTAGGGTAGGATGGATGGGCATTGGCAGTAGTTAGGGAAGATTTTTAAATACCATGTTTCCTTCGTCATGTTTTGAAACACCCGAAAATGCGAGGACTTACAAGGAGGGAACTATTCCTATGGGTAAACTGCACAACACTCTGCAGAGTTTAAATCTAATCGATTAGTCGTTTCCCAGGTTATGGACAATTTGAGCCTCTACACTTGGATCTATCTCTAAACTCTCAACACTAGACTGATAAATAATTTTGGGGAACTTATGGCATACTTGATAACTCCGTGGTAAAGACTCCTGTTATTCCTTTGTTATAGAAAAAATAAAATAAAACCAGCTTTTATGCAAACTTAGACACAGAGCCACAAAGCCCTATTGTATATAGAATAGTTTTATCATCTACCTTCTCTTATTGTGATCTTGCTGATGCATTTAATGTACTGACCTATACGGCTACAACGTATCATGTTGCATGTATTTTTCTATGACGAGTAAGAGTACGATTTAGGGTTACGGTCTATACTCAACCTGCCATTGGTGTTGATGGGATTTCACTCCCGTTTGACTATTTCCACTGAGACTCATGAGCTATATATCAGTTTACGTTATTTACAAGTGATTCGAATTTGATATATTCATTGATGTACTGTGTGTGTGCTAGCATACTGATCTAGGGATGGCACAGACACACAAAGGCTTGACTTGTTTTGAGTCGGTCGCTATAGATATGGTATCAGAGCACATGTTGACCGTAGGACGTGACCCTAGGAAATGGCTTAGCAATAAGAAGACCTTGATAGGAACAACTTTTGTTTTTCACTACTCTCTTCACTTCTTAATTCTTTTATTGAACCTTCCTTATTTCAAACTTGAGATGTAGAGCTACATTCTGAAAAAAAATTACAAGGATGTTCTTGGAGGCCCATTCCTCATGGAGCTGGTCCAGAGGATAAAGCTGCATATACCTGAGATCAAGGTGTGTAAAAGGAAGTCTGGATCATGGGGCATCGAGACCCAAGTGTTTGGACGTAAAGAAGACCCCAAGACTGAAGACATCTATTATGGGACACTAAACCATGAATGTGATACGAGCATAAGCACTTCCGTCCATGTTCATATTTATTGAGTTCTATTTGTCTACATCATGTCATTGTTCTCCAAGCATAACTTTGTTTTACTTAATACTCTAGATGCATGCTATATTGCGGTCGATGGGTGGAGTAATAGTAATAGGCGCAAGCAGGAGTCGACTGATACTCATGATATGCGTTGAGTTTGCCGTGAAGAGGAACGGGTTATCGCATCACAAAGTGGGTAATTATTTCCCTCAGTTATGAAACCAGGGTTTATCGAACCAATAGGAATACCAATTCTCAACCATCTACGGCGGCTGCACACAAAAGAACATACAACTTGCACCCAACGCCGGCAAGAGGGTTGTTAATTCCCTTGATCTCGTTATTTGCAAGCAAGTGGGGTGTGTAGATAATTTTAAATTGCAAAATAATATAAAAATTAAATAAGAACAGCAAGGTAATGAAAGCGTTTGTAGATATATAAGTGAGTATACCCAGAGGACGTAGAGTTCTCTAGGGGCATCTCTCATGAAAGTAGCATATAGTGGGTAGACAAATTACTGTTGGGCAATTGATAGAAAAGAAAATAGCTATGCGATTTTCATGGTAATGATCATGTGTATATAGGCATCACTTCCATAAGAAAATAGGTTGACTCATGTCTGCACCTATTACTATTACTCTACACATCGACCGGTATCCAACATGCTTCTACAGTATTAAGTAAAACAGAGTAAGGCTTGGAGAACATTGTCATGATGTAGACAAAGTAAAATCAATCAATATGAATAAACCCATCGTTTTATCCTTAGTAGCATCAACACAAAGACACAACCTGTCCCCTTCTATCACTGGGATATAGAAACTCGCCAGGTTGAACCTACTACAATGCAGCACTCCCACAGAAGAAATATCAATCTAGTTGGACAAACTGTATCGACAGATCGGAGAGCATTACAAAGCTATGATGATCATGCACATAACTATCATAATATTTCAGAAGTGACTCAAATACTTTTCATGAATAATCTGAAGATAAACTCACAATTCATCGGATCCCAACAAACGCACCATACAAAGGGATTACATCGGATAGATCAAGAAAAAGATGCGATGAACATTGCGTTGAAGATTGAGATAGAGAGAGAGAGAGAGCTTGCCATCTAGGTACTACCTACGGCCCCATGATCGATTCCCCCTCCGACAGGGTGCCGGAATGGATGTGTATATGGCCTCCCATAGGAACAGAGACTTGCGGCGGCGGAAAATTTGTTTCCGGAGCGCTCTTAGTGTTTTTAGGGTATTTGTGAATTTATTGGCCAGCGCAGCCCCATGGTGGCGCATCGTGTTGTGTGGTGGTCCCCTCGTGCACCTCCATGGCTATTGCACTTTGTTTGGTATTGTAACTCTAAAAAGGCAAAAACATGCAGAAAATAGCAACTAGCACTGATCAATATGTTATTGCTAAAAATATTATAAATTGGTAAATAAATACCCAAAAAGTATCCTAGAATGATAATATATTAGCATGGAACAATCAAAAATTATAGATACGTTGGAGATGTATGAGCATCACCAAGCTTAATTCCTAATCGTCCTCGAGTAGGTAAATGATAAAAAAATATTTGACATGCTACCCATTATGTAATCTTTTGTATGTATGCTCATTGAGAAATGATGCATTAACAAACAGCAACATAGTAATATTTATAAGTATAAGAAACATAATCATTGATTTTGCAAAGTATACAATGCTAAAAGAATTCTTTACCCCCTACTCATCTTATTATATTAGCAGGGCATGACTCCTTCTTCACCACATGGATAAAAATGTTAAGCACCACACTGTCCAAGTTGGGCAATTGGATCATACTTTTTCAATATGCATCAACTTTGTTTTCTTCACACAATACATGAGAGTGAACCATTGGACATAGCATATAGGTGGAACAGAATATGATGGTATATATCAAAGGGGTAAAAAGTGGAGAAGATAGTCTCACATCAACTAGGCGTACGAACGAGCTATGGAGATTCTCATCGATAGTTGTCAATGCAAGGAGTAGGGATTGCCATGCAAATAATGCACTAGAGGTATAAGTGTATGAAAGCCCAACTGGAGCTAAGTGGGGTGTGCTTCCAACTTGCTTGCTCATGAAGACCTCGGGCATTTGAGGAAGCCTGTCATTGGAATATACAAGCCAAGTTTATTATATGGAAAGGTAATTCCCACTAGCATATGGAAGTGTCAACATAGGAGACTCTCTATATGAAGAACATGGTGCCACTTTGAGGAATAAGTGTGGTAAAGGATAGTAGCAAAGTCCCTTTTCTCTTTTTCTCTCATTTTTTTTATTTTTTTATAGTGGGCTTTTCTCCTTTTTTTTATTTTTGCCCCCCCCCCGTTCATTTTTTATATGGCGGCTCATTTGGCCTCCCCCATTTTTATTTTATTTTTCGTCTGGAGTCTCATACCGAATTGTGGGGGAATCATAGTCTCCATCATTCTTTCCTCACTGCGACAATGCACTAATAATGATGATATCACACTTTTATTTACTTACAACTAATTATGAAGAACTGATAGGAAGATATGACTCTATATGAATGCCTTCGGTAGTGTACCTGGATGTGAAATGATCTAGCATGACATGTATCAAAAACATGATGAAGAGTGGCTTTGGATATGGTGGCTTTTCTATGTCAGCTATATATGATCAAGCAAACCAATATGACGATGAACGAACTAGTCATGTGAAGTGACGATGGACTTTGCATGGCAATATATCTCGGAATGGGTAGGGAAATGCCATAATAGGTAGATATGGTGGCTTTTTTGAGGAAGTTATAGTGAGGCTTATGTGCAACATAGTGTATCATGTCACGGGGTTTGGATGCACCGGCGAAAGTTGCACCAATCCTCGAGGTGAGAATGGGCTATGCACGGTACCGAAGAGGCTAGAAAAATATGAGAATTTGAAGATGCGTATGTCCATGGTGTCACATTAGTCATAAGAACTCACATAATTATTGCAAAGTTTTATTAGTTTTATGAAAAATCAAAGTACTCCTCGCATGCCCCGAGGGAGGAGGTTGGTAAGGGTTAACCATCGTGCGCCCCCAACTTGAAACAACACTAGGATTTCAACAAGGAATAAAAATGCTCACACATCATCACCATGCCTCTTTAATATTTAGATGAATAAAAATTTAAAACCTATTAATCTCCACACATCTAAAAATCAACAATTATGGACCCACACCTTTTTCATATTACCACATCAATGTCATTGATGCATAACTTCTCTATATGTGCTACACAATGGTTTTGATTATCATTCAATGAAAACCTAATATTCTTGGACTAGTTTTATGACCCATGAAATTACCATCACTATTTATTTAGCTCTCAAACAAATATAACTAAAGAACAAAAGCATATTATTCCTATAAAATCTACACGTCATCGTGCTCAAAAAGATATAAGTGAAGTAGTAGAGCAACTACCAAGCTCAAAAGATATAAGTGAAGCACATAGAGTATTCTAGAAAATTATCATGAAGTTGTGTCTCTCTCAAATAGGTGTGTACATCAAATGATGATTGTTACAAACTTAATGTAAAAGCAAACAAAAGCAAATGACGCTCCAAGCAAAACACATATCATGTGATGCATAAAAATATAGCTCCAAGTGACATACCGATGGATTGAGACGAAAGAGGGGATGCCTTTCGGGGCATACCCAAGCTTAGATGTTTGAGTCTCCTTATAATTATACATGTCTTGCCTTGGGCATACCCATTATTAGTCTCTTACTACTCCTTATTCCGTCTTTCCTCGTAATCACACCCAAAACTTCAAAATTTCAATCACACAAAAGTCAACAAAACTTCGTGAGATTCGTTGGTATAAGAAACATATTGCATACTTGGGATACTGTGATAAATTGATTCTTAATTCATTGTTGAATAATAGGTACTATATTCTAACTTATCCATGGCTTATACCCCCCCCCCAATACAACCCATAGCATAGTCAAAACAAGCAAACTATGCAAGCAAAACAGAATTTGTTTAAAACAGAACAGTCTGTAGCAATCTGTTGAAGACCCATACTTTTGGAACTCTAAAAATTCTCAAATATTAGGAAAATGTAGATAATTTGTATATAAATGCTGTGTAAAATTTTTCAGATTATTATCACTCTCCAGTAAAAAATGAAAATTCCTGTGCTGGAGTCAAAGTTTCTATTTTGTTTGAGCATCATTTCTACTCATCTTGTCAGTCATCCCAAGGGCTTTAATTGGCACAAACACTAATTAAAACATAAAAAAATAATCATTATATAGAAAACAATCATGCTATCACTAAATAACAGAAGGTAAAAAACTAACTACTGGGTTGTCTCCCAACAAGCTCTTTCTGTATAGCCATCTAGATAGGCTTGGGATTTCTACAGTGCTCAGATAAAGGATAATAATTGAAGCACAAAGAGAGCATCATATAGCATGTTAAATACACATCTAAGTCTAACATAATTTCTATGCATAGGCGTTTTATATGAAACAAATTCTCAAGACAAGTGAAATCTAGCATATGCAAATAGGAAGAGTAGAATATTGATAATTTCAACACAACGAGAGATAATTGAGTAACATGCAAATTCCTATAACCATATTTGCCTCTCTCATAATAGTTACTTGTAGGATCATAATCAAACTCAACAATGTAGCTATCATGTAAAACATTCTCTTTATTCTCCATATGCATACAAGTCTTATAACCTTCCAAGGTAGTGGGATCATTATTACCTAAAGTTGACGCTCTTCTAAGCCCAATTTTAGTCGTGTTGCAAATATGATAATAAATAATAGATTCATCATGAAGAATAGAATTATCAAGATTACAAAAAACATCATTATTATCACCCCAATCATGAACGTTAGCATAATTAACATTCATAGAATTTATAGTAATAACATGGCAATCATGCTTTTCATTCAAGGAACTATCATGAATCACTTTATAACTTTCACAATTTTTAGATTAATGAATTTCAAGAAAGACCTCATAAATATAATCTAGTGCACCCTCACTAGCAATTGTTTCAACATAATCGAGTCTTTTGAAAGATTAGCCAGTGGATGAGGATCCATTTATCTTCAATTTTGCATTTAATTTCTATTTTGGTGTGACAAAGATAAGGATAAATAACTAGGCAAGCGAGAAAACAGAAATATTTTTGTATTTTTGATTTCTATGAGACAAACTAAATATAAGAGAAAATAAAAATAAGAAGAAGTGAACGGAATTTTGTGCGAAGTAACTTGATAGTTGATCATGGTATTCCCTGGCAACGACACGAGAAATCCTTCCTAATACTCGTGATCTGCGTTGGGTTTTCCGTGAAGAAGGATGGCTTATCGGAGAATAAAATGGGTAATTATTTCCCTTTGTTAAGAAACCAAGGTTTATCGAACAAATAGGAATACCAATCCTTAACCGTCTTCAGCAGCTGCACACAAAAGAACAAACAACTTTTACCCAACGCCGACAAGAGGGTTGTCAATCTCCTTGATCTCATTATTTGCAAGAAAGTGAGGTGTGTAGATAATTGTAAATTGAAAAATAAAATCAAAATTAAATTATAACAGCAAGGTAATTAAATCGTTTGTAAATATATAAGTGAATAGACCCGGGGGCGTAGAGTTCTCTGGTGGCATTTCTCATGAAAGTAGCATATGGTGGGTGGACAAATTACTGTTGGGCAATTGATACAAAAGCAAATAGTCATGCGATTTTCACGGAAATGATCATGTGTATATAGGCATCATGTCCATAAGAAAATAGGTCGACTCCTACGTGCACCTATTATTATTACTCCACCCATCGACTGCTATGTATCATACATCTAGAGTATTAAGTGAAACAGAGTAATGCTTGGAGAACATTGACATGATGTAGACAAAGCAAACTCAATCAATATGAATAAACCCCACCGTTCTATCTGTAACATCCCAAATTTTGGAATGTTATGATAAACATTAGAATGATTATTTGATTGAGTGAGTGATTGAAAACTGAGTGCAATTTGAAACTTTCTGAAACTTTTGAATGAGAGCACTTTCCCGATTTGTTTTAAATTCAAATTTCATCCAATGTAATAAGATGAGACAATATGACATGACTTCTTCAAATATAGGATCTTAAGTTTGAATTGAAAACCACTGGAGAGTTTCTATTTTTGGAATTTCACTTCATATGTTGGTTTCATTTTAAAATTTGAGTGAATTCAAATTCACTTACCCAAAATTCAAACAAGTATGAGAGGAGGAACATGACACTCCACACCAAGGTTATTTTTGTGAAGTATTTGAACCATAAAACCCATGGGGTTATTTGAAAATTATTTGCAAAAGGAATTAAAAGCCATTTAGGCATTTTCTGAAAATAATTTTTTTAGAGTATTTATTTTGGCCGTGGAAAAATGTTCATCTTATTGCATTTATTTCCCTGATCATTTTGCTATGTAAAACTTTATTTTTTGGAAATGTTTTGATTGCCCAACATAAAGTTTCCATCTCTGTTATTTGATAACAAGAAAAATGTTTATTATTAGGAAAGTCCACCACGGCCCACCTACCAAATCAGGCCCGAATCAGATCCGAAATTTATTCGGATCGGCCACCGACGGCGCACCCCCTCTCCCCCTCTCTCTGACACATGGGCGCCACCGCCCGACCTTATCCCACGTCGGACGTCACCTTCCTTTTCTCCTCCCTCCTTCCTTCCCTCGCCGGCGAGATTGGGTCCGCCGTGATCTCCTCTCCCCTTGCCTATTTCGCACCCCGGCCACCTGGCTATAAAGCCTAAGGCCTCCTCGACCCGTTTCCCTCCGAAACCCCATCCCCCGTGCCCTCTCGCCACCGCAATCGCTCGCCGAAGTTCCCAGCCACCGCCGCGCCATTGTTGAGCTGCCGCTCGCCCCTGACCACCTTGAGCTCTCCCACCGCCCCAACAGCTCCCCTACTCTCGTGCGCACCTCCCCATCCATTCGCCCGAGCCCCGCACCCACTGGACCCCTTCCCTGTCGACACCAGAGCGCCGCCGCCACCTTCGAGCTCGCTGCCGACGCTTACGACCACCTCCGTCGACGCCAAGACCATCCGCGTGATCGCCCCACTCGCCTGGATTGACTAGACCCCTTCCCCGACGTTGAACACCACCGGAGCACCGCCACCGTTAACGCCCGACGAGCTCTCCGCCGTCCACCACCTCGATGAGCTCCCCTCCGTTTGATCTTCGTCGACGGCTAGGATTAGATCCCCATCGTACCGGTTCATTAGATCTGGATTAGCTCCAATAAACCGGCCGGTTTTACTCATTTTTAAGTAGACTGAATCGTTTTGTTTAGTTGACGGCCGTTTGCTCATTAGCCGCCGAAGCGCACACCCCATAGCCAATGAGAAAGCGCCACGTAGCAACCCCGTTCGTTAATTTAGGTTTTCTTTTTCTGTTTTCTGTTTTAAAAACAGAATAGTTCTGTTTTTATTTTCCTTATAACTTTTATGTTTTTAATTGTTTTAACATGATTCTTTTTGCACTGTGTCAAAACTTTTATATAGTTTTTGCTGATATCAAGTTTGCCTATATTTGAATAATTTAAATTTGAATTCAAACAGATTTACTTTAAACACTAATTTGCTTATAACTTGAGTTTAAAAATAGGTTTTGAGTTGATTATTTTTGCTACTTGTCACTAGTGATCTTAGATATCAGTAGGCAGAATTTGAGAATTTTTATCATACTTTAAATTAGGGTTTCAAGAAAACATATTCTGTTTTAGTTTTTTTAGGTTTATTTCTAATTCTTTTGTTAAATTGTGTTAATTTATTTTCTTTTATATTAGTTGACAAGTTTTAAATTGTTTTCTGTTAGTTAGAATTAATATTTCAACCAAGTTATTTCTATGTTACTTATTAGTTTTGCTTGCATGGAATCAAATCTAGTTCAATTATAACTTGTAATTGATTTCCATTGGTAGTTTGATTTTGCTATTGGAAAATACCTTTAATAATTTTTTTTATAAAATATACTTTCTGTTAACTTAGTTGTTATATATTTTGTTTTCTGTTATTTTAATATTTTATTGTTTTACTTGTTGTTAGGTTTATTAGTGAAAAACTTCTGTTGTTTAGAGTATTGTTTTTCTTAGTTCTTACTTGTTCTTCAAAAGTAATTCTTTTACTAAGTAAAATATTTACTAAAATTCTTTTGTTCTATTTTACTTTGTTTTTGTTTTGTTACTTTTGAAAATAGGATTATTTGTAGGGAAAACAAACCCTTGGTTGTGTTGATGAAGTTTTGTTGTTTTGAGTCTTGTCTTAAGTATTTCCTTCATCACAACCTTGTTGCTTTTACTTTTGTGTTGCTTATTGATTGTTAGTATTGATTTCTAGAAGTGTTTGCTTATGAATGCAATGTTTGATTATATAGATTTTCATCGGAGAGTGACGAATAGTTGTATCAAGTTATTTCTGAGAGCGATATTATTCTTCATCAACAGTGCAGGCAAGTTCACTTTGACCATCTATTTCATACCTATGTTTTATTTTATGTAGTGATATAATTCAACTAATCCCTCCAGTAGTGTTATTGAAAATTCTTGTAGTCAAGTAGAATGCATGAGGTAGGAACCCACCACTTGTTACTAAAGCCCCGAGAACGTTAGTTATTTTAATGCTATGCTAAAGTAGACGGGGTCTGGTACGAGTGTTCATGAGTGGTGTGAGAAGGAGGACTCCACGTCAAGACGACAACTTCATGAAGGCATCTTCAAGTCCCGCATCTTGAAGACCTCAAGACTTCGAGACTCGAGAAACAAGTTTTCAATACACACTACTGGGTGAAGGATGGAAATGATGGGCATCCCTGGAGTAACCAGTGGATGGCCGAGATGCATGGAGAAGCGCCATGACATCTTGCGGAAAGCTTCACCCAGACTCCAAGAAACGGATGAATACTTCATGCCCAGAAGCTTACCTGTGTAGCCACAAGTCATTATGGGCTCTGGCTTGGTTGATCTTAGTTGTGACTCTAGCTGGGTAGTGCTACGAGATGTAGTCCACATTAGGATTGGATGGGCACTAACAGTAGTCAGGGAAACACTCTGAAAGACCATGTTTCGTTTGTCCTGTTCTCAAACACCATGCAGTGCGAGGACTTACCAGGAGGGAACGAATCTTGTGGGTAAAGTACACAACACTCTGTAGAGTTAAGACATAGTCGATTAGCCGTGTCCACGGTTACGGACAATTTGAGTCTCTGGACTTAGATCTATCTCTGAACTCTCAACACTGGACTGATAATTAATTGTGGGCAACTTATGATACTGGGGGGCATTAAGGCATAGGTTGGCGGAACCATGTCATGCTAGGTAACTCTATAGTGAAAACTCTTGATATTCCTTTGTTGTAGGAAAATAAAATAAAAGCAGCTTTTCTGCAAAAACTCAGACACAGAGCCACAAAGCCGTACTGCGTATAGAATAGTCTTTATCTTCTATTCTACTATGGTGAGCTTGCCGGTACATTCAATATACTGACCTACACGGCTGCAACGCCTTATGTTGCAGATAAGCTCTTCAACGGGTAAGGGTACGATTCAGGGTTACGGTCTGCACTCAACCTGTCGTTGGTGTTATTGGGACTCCACTCCGGTTGACTGTTTCCGCTGAGATTTTAAGGTATATATCAGTTTTATGTTAATTACATGTGATTGCACTTTGATATATACATTGATGTACTGTGTGTGCCAGCATACTGATCCAGGGATGGCACAGAACACACAGAGGCTTAACTCGTTTTGAGTCGGGTCGCTACAGAAATGGTATCAGAGCACATGTTGACTGTAGGACACGACCCTAGGAAATGGATTAGAGATGAATACCTTGATAGGAACAACTTTTGTTTTCACTACTCTTATAACTTCTAAATTCTTTTATTGAACCCTCCCTGTTTCAAACTATAGATGGAGAACTACACCCTGAACAAAAGAAAGGACTACGAAGATGTCCTCGGAGGCTCATTCCTCATGGAGTTGGTGCAGATGATGAAGCTGCCGATACCTGAGATCAAGGTGACTAAGAGGAATTCTGGATTCTGGGGCATCAAAACTAAAGTTGTTAGACGTGAAGAAGACCCCAAGACTGAAGACATCAACTATGGCACATTGAGCCATGAATGTGAGATGGGCATGAACACCACCTTCCATGATGCTATCGCACGTTTGAGCTATCGTCATCGTGCTGAGTTGTGCAACCACTACTTTGGAAGGCTTGGATGGCAGAAGCCTGATGGAGCACTCATCGACCTGACTGACGAACAGAAGATGAAGTTTTCACCCGTACTTGTGTACAATCAAGAACTGGAGCACTACATCAAGAACCTTCAAATGGACCTTCTCTCAGAGTTATTTGAGAATGAAGCACTTCGTGAGAACCTCAAGGCTGAGAAGCTGAAGGTAGCCAATCTGAAGAAACACGATCCCGAGATTCAGAAGCTTCATCAAGACTTGAAGAACAGTCAGGCCATGGCACATGCTAGAGACATTGAAATTCAGAAGCTCAAGAACCAACTCCTGGAACTACAGGGACGACACCGGAAACTCCGCATCAACAGGGAAAATCTGGTAGAAGAAATTGAGAATATCAAGCATGACCAGAAGAAGCGCACTGAAGACGAAGACATGATATAGACTAGCTTAGTAGTAGCCCCACCTGAGAGAATAAAGGATAAACGTTTTTACAATTTCAGTGATCGACCATACCAACCTTATGTGGGTGGCGATACTATAGTTTGTTTGAACTTTATGAATGTGTGGACTTGAGTTTAATGTTGTGTGTCTTTGAGTTATTTGTATCCCTTCCCTCTCCCTGTCTCTCTCTCCTATGCATCTCATCCCAAAACCTTAGACCCAATAGATGGTGAATGAAGCTGGACTTGAATTCTCTGGACCAATGACCCAACTAGAGGTAGAAGTATGGATTCAAAACATGGATGAAAATGAGTTGTTGATGCACAAACTAGGATTTTGCTAAAGTACAAGGATATAATAGAATATGGTAAATGGGTTAGAAGCTTGGTTTGGATGATATGGATGCTTACCCAAGAAGAAACATATGTTAATTTTGAGTACCCTTTTCTGACACCTGCAGATGACCACCCTTTATGAGTCTTTCCTCAAGGGCTCTGAGACGACCATGACTCTGACTAGTGATAATGATTACCCAAGGATCTTGAAGGATATGATGAAGCACATCCATCTTGAAGGAGATGCAGTCTACAAAGGCTACCCATTCATGGAAAATGGAGTGGAACTCTGGTATGTGGAGGTACACCTCCATCTGTGAAAGGAGTTTGCCCAAATACCATGGGACAATACTTTTTCATATCTCGTGTACCATGAGAAACTTTCTTTGATGCTGTTCGTGAAGCTACCATGGAAGCCAGATGTTAGATTGGAGAAATACTTGAAGCAAGACTCTGTCATACTCAGGAATACCTGCATGAGGTGCATACGGAGATAATGGAGATGAAGCTCATGTCCACCCTGATCAAGCAAAAGATGGATGATTTCAAGGAGCACATCACAAAGTTCAGTGGTACTAAAATATCTCCAAGGGGGGATAAATGAATAAAGTTGGGAGTGATGCTGGACCATACCAAACTATGTGGATGGCAGCATTTGTAATAAAGTACTTTTGGGGGTTTTAAGAAGTGATTGAGGATGTAACAAAGGATTGAATACGAGAAGAAAGCTAGAATGGAGTAGTTAAGAGGCAATAACTGTATCATGAAGCACTCTTGTTTTCATGAGATTATTTTGTAACGGAAGTCTCAGAGTTTGTAGTAAATTCATGAGATCAATGGAAATTATGGTGTCATGATTCTCGTATGTTGAATTATATGAACTATTACTCTATGAACACAGATCACTGACCATTTTCCAGGATATGAGAAAATATGGTCTATGCAGGCATGTGTACATTTCATTTTAAGTGAGGTAGTAACCACAGGGACAAATGAATGAAGAAAATAACATTCATGTTAAGGAGTTTGGATAACTGAATACAGGTGAAGAGAATGTGGAAACATATCCAACTGTGTGGATGACACCACGTGAAATAGTATACCTTGGATTTGAATATGATGAACCAAAACCTCTATTGGTAAACACACCGATGGAAAGGAAAACATATCCAAGCGATAGAACCTGTATCAAGGATGGATCTCATGGTTTCATGAAGGTTGCCCAAAGATCATGAAACAAGAAGTTGTGATTGGATCAACAAACATTTTCTTAGGAGTATACGATAACCTGAGAATTGTGAAGGAACGCTAGATCTTTTGTTCAGCTTGCAGAATCAATGGATTTGTCCGAACTTCGTTCGTTGATAAGAGAAATTTCTGCAATGCTTGTGAGGAAGCCCAAGTGTTAGAATACGAGATTCACTAAACCTTATACAAGGTAATGATTTTAGTGCGACATGGCTTGGCCACCATGACGACTTACTGTTATCATTCTCTTGCTATTCGGGACGATAAATCTGAGTGACTTACCCATAGTAAAGAGAGACGTTCTTTGGAGCTTTTGTTTAAGCCTTAGAATGGTATGATAAAAAACCCTTGTACATGACAGTTGCCGTCACCTGTAGGAATTTTATGGTGAGGAATGAAGCCAAGACCCATTTCACTACAGGATAACCACAAATGATAGACCACCATGAGATCTTTGATAAGTTATTTAGAAGGATCACGAGACTTATCACCTAAGAAGACCTAGTATCAGAGGAAATACATGTTGTTACGAGAACACGAGATTCTAATTTAATGGAAGAGCATCACCGAAGGAGCTATCGTGAAAAATGTGAATAGACAGATGCACCCACAGGATTGCCATGATTTTGAAGGACCAGTAACTCTCATTTTAAGTGTGGTAGATACCACACCTTCCAGGTCAATGGATTCTTGCTAGAAGTCCCCAAACCCTAACCTATTATTTCTAGCCTCTTCGAATCTTGAGGACGAGATAAATTTTAAGTGTGCTAGGTTTGTAACATCCCAAAGTTTGGAATGTTATGATGAACATTAGAATGATTGTTTGATTGAGTGATTGAAAACTGAGTGCAATTTGAAACTTTCTGAAACTTTTGAATGAGAGCACTTTCCCCATTTGTTTTAAATTCAAATTTCACCCAATGTAATATGATGAGAGAAGAGACATGACTTCTTCAAATATAGGATCTGAAGTTTGAATTGAAAACCACTGGAGAGTTTCTATTTTTGGAATTTCACTTCATATGTTGGTTTCATTTTAAAATTTGAGTGAATTCAAATTCACTTACACAAAATTCAAACAAGTATGAGAGGAGGAACATGACACTCCACACCAGGGTTATTTTTGTGAAGTATTTGAACCGTAAAACCCAAGGGGTTATTTGAAATTATTTGCAAAAGGAATTAAAAGCCATTTAGGCATTTTCTGAAAATAATTTTTTTAGAGTATTTATTTTGGCGGTGGAAAAATGTTCATATTGTTGCATTTATTTCCCTGATCATTTCGGTATATAAAACTTTATTTTTTGGAAAAGTTTTGGTTGCCCAAAATAAAGTTTCCATCTCTGTTATTTGATAAAAGGAAAAATGTTTATTATTAGGAAAGTCCACCGCGGCCCACCTACCAAATCAGGCCCGAATCAGATCCGAAATTTATTCGGACTGGCCACCGACGGCGCACCCCCTCTCCCCCTGTCTCTGACGCACGGGCCCCACCGCCCAACCGTATCCCACGTCGGACGTCACCTTCCTTTTCTCCTCCCTCCTTCCTTCCCTCGTCGGCGAGATTGGGTCCGCCGTGATCTCCTCTCCCCTTGCTTATTTCGCTCCCCGACCACCTGGCTATAAAGCCCGAGGCCTCCTCGACCCGTTTCCCTCCGAAACCCCATCCCCCGTGCCCTCTCGCCGCCGCAATCGCTCGCCGGAGTTCCCGGCCATCGCCGCACCATTGTTGAGCTGCCGCTCACACCTGACCACCCTGAGCTCTCCTACCGCACCCAATAGCTTCCCCACTCTCGTGCGCACCTCCCCATCCATTCACCCGAGCCCTGCACCCACTAGACCCCTTCCCCGCCGCCTCCGAGCTTGCCGCCAACGCTTACGACCACCTCCATCAACGCGAAGACCATCCGCGTGATCGTCCTGCTCGCCTGGATCGACTGGACCCCTTCCCCAATGCCGAAGACGATCGGAGCACCGCCACCGTCGACGCCCGACAAGCTCGCCACCGTCGACCACCTCGGTGAGCTCCCCTCCGTTCGATCTCCGTCGACGGCTAGGATTAGATCCCCATCGTACCAGTTCGTTAGATCCAGTTTAGCTCCAATAAACCGGCCGATTTTACTCATTTTTAAGTAGGCCGATTCGTTTTGTTTAGTTGACAGCCGTTTGCTCGTTAGCTGCCGCAGCGCACACCCCGTAGCCAATGAGAAAGCGCCACGTAGCAACCCCGTTCGTTAGTTTAGGTTTTCTTTTTGTGTTTTCTGTTTTAAAAACAGAATAGTTCTGTTTTTAGTTTCCTTATAAATTTTATGTTTTCAATTATTTTAACATGATTCTTTTTGCATTGTGTCACAAATTTTATCTAGTTTCTGTTGATATCAAGTTTTCCTATATCTGAATAATTAAAATTTGAATTCAAAAAGAAAGAAAATAAAGTTTTAAACACTAATTTGCTTATAACTTGAGTTTAAAAATAGGTTTTGAGTTGATTATTTTTGCTACTTGTCACTAGTGATCTTAGATATCTATAGGTAGAATTTGAGAATTTTTATAGTAATTTAAATTAGGGTTTCAAGAAAAACAGATTCTGTTTTAGTTTTTTTAGGTTTATTTCTAATTCTTTTGTTAAATTGTGTTAATTTATTTTCTTTTATATTAGTTGACAAGTTTTACATTGTTTTCTGTTAGTTAGAATTAATATTTCAACCAAATTATTTCTATGTTACTTATTACTTTTTCTTGCATGGAATCAATTGTAGTTCAATTATAACTTGTAATTGATTTCCATTGATAGTTTGATTTTCCTATTGGAAAATACCTTTCATAAAATTGTTTTATGAAATATACTTTCTGTTAACTTAGTTGTCATATATTTTGTTTTTTGTTATTTTAATATTTATTGTTTTACTTGTTGTTAAATTTATTAGGCAAAAACTTATGTTGTTTAGAGTATTGTTTTTCTTAGTTCTTACTTGTTCTTCAAAAGTAATTCTTTTACTAAGTGAATATTTGCTAAAATAATTTTGTTATATTTTACTTTGTTTTTGTTTTGTTACTTTTGAAAATAGGATTATTTGCAGAGAAAACCAACCCTTGGTTGTGTTGATGAAGTTTTGTTGTTTTGAGTTTTGTCTTAAGTATTTCCTTCATCACAACCTTGTTGCTTTTAGTGTTGTGTTGCTTATTGATTGTTAGTATTGATTGCTAGAAGTGTTTTCTTATGAATGCAATGTTTGATTCTACAGAGTTTGATCAGAGAGTGACGAATAGTTCTATCAAGTTATTTCTGAGAGCGATATTATTCTTCATCAACAGTACAGGCAAGTTGACTTTGGCCATCTATTTCATACCTATGTTTTATTGTATGTAGTGATATTATTCAACTAATCCCTCCAGTAGTGTTATTGAAAATTCTTGTAGTCAAGTAGAATGCATGAGGTAGGAACCCACCACTTGTTACTAAAGCCCCGGGAACGTTAGTTATTTTAATGCAATGCTAAAGTAGATGGGGTCTGGTATGAGTGTTCGTGAGTGGTGTGAGATAGAGGACTCCACGTCAAGACAACAACTTCATGAAGGCATCTTCAAGTCCCGCATCTTCAAGACCTCAAGACTTCGAGACTCGAGAAACAAGTTTTCAATACACACTACTGGGTGAAGGATGGAATTGATGGGCATCCCTGGAGTAACCAGTGGATGGCCGAGATACATGGAGAAGCACCATGACATCTTGCGGAAAGCTTCACCCAGACTCCAAGAGACGGATGAATACTTCATGCCCAGAAGCTTACCTGTGTAGCCACAAGTCATTATGGGCTTTGGCTTGGTTGATCTTTGTTGTGACTCTAGCTGGGTAGTGCTACGAGATGTAGTCCACATTAGGATTGGATGGGCACTAATAGTAGTCAGGGAAACACTCTGAAAGACCATGTTTCGTTTGTCCTGTTCTCAAACACCATGCAGTGCGAGGACTTACCAGGAGGGAACGAATCTTGTGGGTAAAGTACACAACACTCTGTAGAGTTAAGACATAATCGATTAGCCGTGTCCACGGTTACGGACAATTTGAGTCTCTGGACTTAGATCTATCTCTGAACTCTCAACACTGGACTGATAATTAATTGTGGGCAACTTATGATACTGGGGGGCATTAAGGCATCGGTTGGCGGAACCATGTCATGCTAGGTAACTCTATAGTGAAAACTCTTGATATTCCTTTGTTGTAGGAAAATAAAGTAAAAGCAGCTTTTCTGCAAAAACTCAGACACAGAGCCACAAAGCCGTACTGCGTATAGAATAGTCTTTATCTTCTATGTTCAGACACAGCGCCTTATGTTGCAGATAAGCTCTACGACGGGTAAGAGTATGATTCAGGGTTACGGTCTGCGCTCAACCTGCCGTTGGTGTTATTGGGACTCCACTCCCGTTGACTGTTTCCGTTGAGATTTTAAGGTATATATCAGTTTTACGTTAATTACATGTGAATGCACTTTGATATATACATTGATGTACTGTGTGTGCCAGCATACTGATCCTGGGATGGCACAGAACACACAGAGGGTTGACTCGTTTTGAGTCGGGTCGCTACATTATCTATATTAGCAGCAACACAAAGACGCAACTTGTCCCCTTGTGTCACTGGGTTATATAAACTCGCCAGGTTGAACCTACTACAACGCACCACTCCCAGCGAAGAAATATCAATCTAGTTGGCCAAACTTTCTCAATAGATCGGAGAGCATTAGGAAGCTATGATGATCATGCACATAAGAATCATGATATTTCATAAGTGCCATAAACTCACAATTCATCGGATCCCAACAAATGCACCATACAAAGGGATTACATCGGATAGATCAAGGCAAAGATGCGATGAACATTGTATTGAAGATCGAGAGAGGGAGAGAGAGATTGCCATCTAGGTACTACCTATGGACCCGTAGGTCTATGTTAAACTACTCACACATCATGGTGAGGGCAGCAAGGTTGATGAAGAAGCCCTTTGTGATCGGTTCCCCCTTCTGCAGGGTGGCAGAATGGAGGTGTTGATGGCCTCCTATCGGAACAAAGCTTGCGGCGGTGGAAAAATTGTTTCAGGAGTGCACTCAGAGTTTTTAGGGTATTTGTGAATTTATGGGCCAGAGAGGGACATCGGGAGGCAGCCAAGGGGGCTACCACATATCAGGGCACGACTCCCTGGTGGCGTGCCCAGTTGTGTGGTGGGCCCCTTGTGCACTTGCTGGACTCCTTCCGAAGCTTCAAGGTCTTCATATGTTCTAGAAAAAATCATCAAAAAGTTTCGTGACTATTCGACTTTTTTTGGTACAATAACTCGGAAAAGGAAGTAACATGCATAAAACAACAATTGGCACTGGGCACTTGGTCAATAGTTTAGTGCTCAAAAATATTATAAATTGGTAAGTAAATACCCAAAAACTATCTTGGAATGATAATCTATTAGCATGGAACAATCAAAAATTAGAGATACATTGGAGATGTATCATCGGCCTTTTTACTTATGGACGTGATGCTTATATACACATGATCATTGCCATGAATATCACATAACAATGCGCTTTTCTATCAATTCCCCAACAGTAATTTTTTTACCACTGTATGCATATTTTCATGAGAGATGCCACTGGGGAAAACTATCGCCCCCGTGTCTATTAACTTATATATTTACTAAATTTGTCAATACCATGCTGCCATTATTTTATTTTTATTTTATTTTCCAATTTATAATTATCTACTACCAACCACACTACTTATAAGCTTGCAAATGATGAGTCCAAGGGGATTGATAACCCTCTTGCGTGCGTTGGGCGCAAGTGTTTGCTTCTTTGTGTGCAGTCACTGAAGATGGTGGTTGCATGTTATTTCTATTGCTTCAATGAACCTTGGTTCTTAACTAAAGGAAACACTTATCCGTATTGTGTTGTATCACCCATTCCTGTTCATGGAAAACCCGACGCGGATCGCAAGTATCAGGAAGGATTTTTGGCACTATTACCGGTTAGTATCACTGATACATCCATTTTGCATCATGCTTTTATATTGATATTTATTGCATTATAGGCTGTTATTACACGTTATGGTACAATTATGCCTTTTCTCTCCTATTTTACAAGCTTTACATGAAGAGGGAGAACGCTGGCAGCTAGAATTCTGGACTGGAAAAGGAGCAAATATGAGAGACCTATTCTGCACAACTCCAAAAGTCTTAGAAAGCTACGGGAATTATTTTGGAATATTCAAAAAATATTGGGTGAAACAAATACCAGAGGGGACCCACTAGGAGGTCACAAGCCTGCCAGGAGCGGCCTACCCCCCTAGCCCTACCTAGGTGGCTTGTGGGTCCCATGGCAGGCCTCCGGTGCCCATCTTCTGCTATATGAAGGGTTTTGACTTGGAAAAAATAAAGAAAGATCTTTTGGGACGAAGCGTCGCCGTCTCGAGGTGGAACTTGGACATAACCAATCTAGATCTCCAGCGGAGCTGTTCTGCCGAGGAAACTTCCCTCACGGAGGGGGAAATCGAAGCCATCGTCATCACCAAGGATCCTCTCATCGAGAGGCGGTCAATCTCCATCAACATATTCATTATCACTATCTACTCTCCAAACCCTAGTTCATCTCTTATATCCGATCTTTGTCTCAAACCTCAGATTCGTACCTGTGGGTTGCTAGTAGTGTTGATTACTCCTTGTAGTTGATGCTAGTTGGTTTACTTGGTGGAAGTTCATATTTTTAGATCCTTAATGATAATTAATACTCCTATGATCATGAACATGAACATGTTTTGTGAGTAGTTACGTTTGTTCCTGAGGACATGGGATAAGTCTTGTTATAAGTAATCATGTGAATTTGGTATTCATTCGATGTTTTGATGAGATGTATGTTGTCTCTCCTCTAGTGGTGTTATGTGAACATTGACTACATAACACATCACCATTATTTGGGCCTAGGGGAAGGCATTGGTAAGTAATAAGTAGATGATGGTTTGCTAGAGTGAAAGAAGCTTAAATCCTAGTTTATGCATTGCTTTGTAAGGGGCTGATTTGGATCCACTTGTTTCATCCTATGGTTAGATTTATCTTAATTCTTCTTTCATAGTTGCAGATGCTTGCGAGAGAGTTTAATCATAAGTGGGAGGTTTTGCCAAGTAAGGGCAGCACCCAAGAACCGGTCCACCCACATAGCAAATTACCAAAGTAACGAATGCGAATCAAATGAGCATGATGAAAACTAGCCTGATAGAAATTCCCATGTGTCCTTGGGAGCGCTTTACTTTATATAAGAGTTTGTCCAGGCTTGTCCTTTGCTACCAAAAATATTGGGCCACCTTGCTGCACCTTTGCTACATTTATTACTTGCTACCTGTTACAAATTACCTCATCACAAAACTATGTGTTACTAATAATTTCAGTGCTTGCAAAGAATACCTTACTGAAAACCGCTTGTCATTTCCTTTTGCTCCTCATTGGGTTCGGCATTGTTACTTATCGAAAGGATTACGATAGATACCTTATACTTGTGGCTCATCAAGACTCTTTTTTGGCACCGTTGCCGAGGAGTGCAGCGCCTTTGGTAAGTGGAATCTAGTAAGGAAAAATAATTATATAGTGTGCTGAAATTTACTGTCACTTGTTACTATGGAAAATAATCCTTTGAGGGGCTTTTTCAGGGTATCTTCACCTCAACCGGAAGCACAAGGAGTTGCTTCTCAACCTACTGAACCTACTAAAAATATTTATTATGAAATTCCTTTGGGTATGATAGAGAAACTGATGGCTAATCCTTCTGGAGGAGATGGAACACTACATCCTCATTTGCATCTAATCAATGTAGATGAAGTGTGTGGATTATTTAAGCTTGCATGTCTGCCCGAGGATCGTGTCAAGAACAAGGTCCTTCCTTTATCTTTGAAGGATAAGGCATTGACATGGTATAGGCTGTGTGATGATATTGGATCATGGAGCTACAACCGATTGAAAATGGAATTTCATCAGAAGTTTTATCCTATGCATCTAGTTCATCGTGATCAGAATTATATTTATAATTTTTGGCCTCGTGAAGGAGAAAGTATCGCTCAAGCTTGGGGGAGGCTTAATTCAATGTTATATTCATGCCCCAATCATGATCTCTTGAGATAAATTATTATTTGGAATTTTTATGCTCCACTTTCTCGTAATGGTCAATCCATGCTCGATACTTCTTATACTGGTTCCTATATGAAGAAAGACATTGAGTTCAAATGGGATTTATTGGAAACAATTAAGATCAACTCTAAAGATTGGGAACTCGACAAAGGTAAGGAGTCAGGTATAAACCTTAAGTTTGATTGTGTTAAGTCCTTTGTTGACACCGATACTTTTCGTGAATTTAGCACTAAATATGGACTTAACTCTGAGATAGTAGCTTCTTTTTGTGAATCTTTTGCTGCTCATGTTGATCTCCCTAAGGAGAAGTGGTTTAAATATCATCCTCGCATTGAAGTAAAAGTAGTTGAACCTATGAAAGTTGAAGAAGAAACTATTACTTATAATGTTGATCCTGTTATTCCTGCTGCTTATATTGAGAAACCAGCTTTCCCTGTTAGAATAAAGAAACATGCTAAAGCTTCAACTGTGGTTCGTAAGAGCTATGTTAGAACACCTACACGTCATGAAACTATTAAAGTTGAACCTAGTATATTTATGGTTAAAGATCTCTTGGTTGATAATATTGATGGGCATGTTATTCATTTCTATGATGAAGCTGCTAGAATTGCTAGACCTGATGCTAAAGATAAACATACACCTATTGTTTGCATGCCAGTTGTTTATGTTAAAATAGGAGATCATTGTTATCGTGGCTTATGTGATGTGGGTGCTAGTGTGAGTGCAATTCCCTTTACCTTATATCAAGAAATTATGACTGATATTGCACCAGCTGAGTTAGAGGAAATTGATGTTACCATTAAGCTTGCTAATGGAGATACTATAGCACAAGTCGGGATTGTTAGAGGTGTTGAAGTCTTGTGTGGGAAAATAAGATATCCTACTGATTTTCCTATCCTTGCTTCCCCACAAGATGATTTTGTCCCATTATATTTGGTAGACCTTTCTTGAATATTGTTAATGCCGAGATATATTGTGAGAAAGAAACTGTTACTGTAAGTTTTTGGGATGTGTCCCGTGAGTTTAATTTCTCTAAATTTCATAGAAAACCCCATGATAAAGAATTGCCTAGTAAGGATGAAATTGTTGGTCTTGCTTCTATTGTTGTGCCTTCTACTGATCCTTTAGAACAATATTTGCTAGACCATGAAAACGATATGCATATGAATGAAAGGAATGAAATAGATAAGATTTTCTTTGATCAGCATCCTGTTTTGAAATAGAAATTGCCTGTTGAAATACTTGGGGATCCTCCTCCACCCAAGGGTGATCCAGTGTTTGAGCTTAAACAATTACCGGATACTCTGAAATATGCTTACCTTGATGAAAAGAAGATATAGCCTATTATTATTAGTGCCACTCTTTCAGAGCATGAGGAAAATAGATTATTGAAAACTCTGAGAAGCATTGTGCCACTATTGTATATACTCTTGATGATCTTAAGGGCATTAGTCCTACTCTATGTCAGCAAAAAATTAATATGGATCTCGATGCTAAACCAGTTGTTGATTACCAATGACAGTTAAATCCTAAAATGAAAGAAGCGGTAAGAAATGAAATATTAAAGCTTCTGGAGGCAGGTATAATTTAGCCTATTGCAGATAGTAGATGGGTTAGTCCCATTCATTGTGTCCCTAAGAAAGGAGGTATTACCCTAGTTCCTAATGATAAAAATGAATTGATCCCATAAAGAATTGTTACAGGATATAGAATGGTAATTGATTTTAGGAAATTAAATAAATCTACTAGGAAAGATCATTACCCTCTACCTTTTATTGATCAAATTCTAGCGAAAGCACAATGTGCTCCCTTGGTGGTTTTCATAATTCATGACAACATACATTGGCTCTTGGACTAATACTTTCATCTAGTGTACTTCATATATATTCCATAGAGAGATGGGTTGGCAAAAGGAGTGTGGAGAGTATCCCCATGAAGAAGAAGGAGAAGGAATAGCGTTGGCCAAGCTTCAAGCAAAGGACTCTACATTTTTCATTTGTGAGAAATCACTTTGAGTCCATAGGAAAGCCAATAATATTAAAAGGGGTTAAGGTGATAGTCACCACATACATGCATTTTTCATTTGGTGAACAAAATGCTCATACGTGCACAGGTGATAGTCACCACATACACCCACAAGCTCTTCCACAAAAGTTTTTCCAACGCCAAATATTCAAATTAGGTGCAACCAACACTTCCCATTTGGTGCCACCAAGTCCAATAGCCAGACAGACTCAGCCAAACCCTAGAAATTCAGTACAACCGATTCTAGATCGGTGCAACCAAGTTGGGGTGGCAAACCTACTGGTGTCTGTTGCACAAACTTGGAAATTCCGAGTTGTTCCTTCGGTGTCACCGATTTTTTTCATTCTGACCGTTGGCCACCATTTCGGTGCAACCGAGTTTCCTATATCGGTTGTCGTCGTTTTCTCATGGGGGGTCGCGCGAGACGGCAGATGCCATGGGGTGGCTTATCTAAGTGAGAGCAAGGCTGTTGTGGATGATCTAGGACAGGTATGTGAATAGCATGCAATGGTTTACCCAGGTTCGGGGCTCTCCGGACAGATAATACCCCTACTCCTGCATGTCTATATATATGTGGTACATCTGGTATAGAGTTGCTCCTGGAGCTGTATTGAACGAAGAGCAGTGGTCGAGTGCTCACTGTCTCCTACATGTCTTGTATGTGTGAGAGCTAGTGCGTGTGTGAGAGCTAGCTAGTAAGTGGGCATGAGAGAGCTCCACCGTGAGTGCCTTGGTGAAATGAGTGGGCATGGTGCCCTTTTATAGTGTGGAGTAGGCATTGTGGGTGGTGGTCCAACCACTAACTATACTATTCTAGATGTCAAGTGAGATGACAAGTGAGGTAGACACTAGTACACCACTATTGGAGGTAACACGCTACAGTGTTTGCTTTCTCAGCAATAGTGTCCATGGTACGGCCGTCTTGTCGGTGTCGCGTCGGACGTGATGTCGTGGTTGACTCCGAGCAGCTGGCTAATTGGCACGGTCGGCAGCCGGTCGGGAGGAGCACCCCGTCGGGGAGCCGGCTGGAGCAGTCGGGCGGCGAGCCGGCCAGGCAGCCGGATAGAGGGGCATTGGCCGCCCCGATGTTTTCAAGCGTCGACTTGCCATCTTTGGGGCACCGGGCGTTATCCCCCCGACAGTAGCCTCCGAGCCTTCGGGCAACTCGCAGAGTCAGGCGGAGGGTTTTCATAGTCGTTGTCGTTGTTGCAAGAGTTGTGGATGATGGTCGATTGCGGGTTAGGGATGACACGGTTTGCTTCCAGCGGGGGTGCGCCAGCGCACTCGCTAGGTGCAACCTCCGAGCCTCCTGGCGACTCAAACAGTCGGGCGGAGGGTCTTCACTATTGCTGAAGTAGACGGTGGGGTTGAGGATGCCGGGCGCGGATGCAGAGTCCACAGGCTGAAGGGCGCGAGGCGATGCCGGGAGCGAATGCGGAGTTCGCCGGCTGGCGGTTTCCAGTGGGGGCGCGCCACCCGCTGGGTGTAGCCATCAAGCCTTCGGGCGACTTGAGGAGTCGGGCGGAGGGTCTTTGTTGTTGCTGAAGCGAGTGGTGGCGTCGAAGACGTCGGGCGCTGACGCGGGGTCTGCCAACTGATGGGCACGAGGCGCTGCCGAGCGCAAACACGAGGTTCGCCGGTTGATGGGAGCGGAGCCCTGTCGAAGGTGGAAGCGAGCTCCGCCAGCTGTGGAGCACGAGGCGCTGCCGGGCACGGACGGAGGGTCCGTCGGCTGATGGGCGTGGAGACCTGCCGAAGGCGGAAGCGAGGTCTGCCGGTTGTCGAGGCGCTGCCAGGCACGGACGGAGGGTCTGCCGGCTAATGGGCGCGAAGCCCTGCCGAAGGCAGAAGCAAGGTCTGCAGGCTGTCGAGTGCGAGGCACTGCCGGACGCGGATGGAGGGTCCGCCGGCTGATGGGCGCGGAACCCTGCCAAAGGCGGAAGCGAGGTCTGCCGGCTATCAAGCGCGAGGTGTTGCCGGCCACGGATAGAGAGTCCGTCGGCTGATGGGCGCGGAGCCCTGCCAAAGGTGGAAGCGAGGTCCGACGGCTGTCGAGCACGAGGCGCTACCGGGCGCGAACGGAGAGTCCACCGGCTGATGGGCGCGAGGTGCCACCGAGGGCGGACACGGGGTCCGCCGGCTGATGGGCGCGGAGCCCTGCCAGGAGTAGTCTCTGAGCCTTCGAGCGAGGAGGTTCCTCGTGGGAATGATCATGCAGAAAACAAGGTTAAGTCGGTGCAGATACGTCAAATATTTGATTTTGGTAGCGAATGTTTATGCAGAGGGGGCCGACTCGGTTTCATCCAAGCCCCCTTCAATTTTTTTCATATGCCCTCCGCCCTTTGGCATTTGCTCTTGCTAGCCAGACAGCCGGGAGCCGGTCTGTAGCTGAGACGAAGAGTGGGCCACGGAATGGAACGTACAGTAATCGGACTGTGGGAGTGGACTCGACTTAGTAGATACTCATAAATGAAATGGCCGGGTTGCCCAAGCCGTTTTTCTTTCGGGACGCTTTTCGCGTGAGGTGTCCTCCAGCCTGTGCTCTCGCTAGCCGGACAGTCGCAGTGTGATCTGTAGCTGAGACAAAGAGTGGGCCTTTGGTACCATGCATGCTACTAGGGCGTCTCTTGGGAACGACGTATCGAGCCAAGCGGCCAGCCCCGGGCGAGACTAGCTGGCGCCGGGGCGAACAATAAAGAAGCATAATAAATGTGGAGATGCTCCCCGAGGGTCGCTCGGGGTTATTTATTTCATGAGTAGGGTGCAAGGGTATGCACGTGGAGATCTCACATTGCTTTTGGGTGCCGGCGAGGCGGTTTAGTCGATGTCGGCCAACGAGGTTTGTAGCCGACGTGGTCCTGCTTCCGCGCGCGAGGCACTGCCGGGCACGGACTTGGGGTACGCCTACTAATGGGCGCGGAGCCGTGCCGAAGGCGGAGTGGGGTCTGCCGGCTAGTGTGCTCGAGGCGGTGCCGAGGGCAGACGCGGGGTCCACCGTCTGGTTTGCGTGAGGCGCTGTCAAGGGCAGACACGGGGTCCGCCGGCTAATGAGCGCGAGGGCGTTGCCAAAGGCGGATGCGGAGTCCGTCGGCTGATGAGCGCGAGGGCGCTGCCGAAGGCGGACGTGGGGTCCACCGGCTAATGTGCGCGAGGCACTGCCGAGGGCGGACGTAGGGTCCACTAGGTGATGAGCGCGAGGGCACTGCCAAAGGCGAACGCGGAGTCCACCGGCAGATGAGCACGGGGTGCTGCCGAGGGTGGACGCGGGGTCCGTCGGCTGATGTGCACGGGGTGCTACCGAGGGCGGACGCGGGGTCCGTCGGCTGGTGTGCGCGGGGTGCTGCTGAGGGTGGACGCGGGGTCCGCCAGCTACTGAGCGCGAGGGCGCTACCAAAGGCGGACGCGGGGTCCGCCGGATGGTGAGCGGGAGGGCGCCGCCGAAGGCGTACGCGAGGTCCGCCGGCTAGTGTGCGCGAGGCGCTGTCGAAGGCGGACGCGGGGTCCGCCGACTGGTGTGCGCGAAGCACTACCGAGGGCAGACGCGGAGTCCGCCAGCTGATGAGCATGAGGCGCTATCGAGGGTAGCCTCCGAGCCTCCAGGCAAGGAGGTTTATTGGTGTTGTCGAAGGTAACCGGCTGTCGGCCTTCAGCCGGCGCTGCTTTTTACCGGCTGGGTGCACCAGCCGCACCTGCTGGGTTTCGCCCACTAGGTATAGCATTGCATTTGGTATAGTCGAGTCAGATGCGCCTTCCGGCAGGGGGCATGGGCTTCCGGGCGCTCGAGGGACACCCCAGCCGATCGGCCCGAACTGGCCAAGCGACCCAGCAGGAGGCGACAAGCCGACTCCCCAGCCGTCCGGGCATCACAAGGAGACAGACGAAGCTAGAAATTGTCAGGCGGAGTCGGACGTGGCCGTGCATGCAGCGTGTAGCCAGCCATGCATGCAAGTACGTAACCATGCATGTACGTACTCTTCTTCCTTTTTTTGCACAGCCGGTTCGTAACTGTGTTTTACTTCCAATCAACACCTCCTCCTCTTTTCCTCCCCTTGGCTGGGCGGCCAGCCCACGAGGGTGAGAGCCAAAGGCGAAGCGGCGAGAGCCGGCCGAGGCGCCAGTAGGTGGATCCGGGCACGGAAAGGCGGGAGCCGGCAGCGCCGCGTAGGGGCAAGCCGGCCCGGGGCATCAGGGGGCGGGGCCGATCACAGGGGCGCACGACAGGCGGTGGCCGGAGGGCCGAGCCGGCCTGCGGGGAGGCTGAGCCGTTGAGGGGGCGCGTGGCAGGCGGCGGCCGCCCTGGTCGGAATGTCAAGGCTGCACGGAGCCTGCATGGGCATCCGGCCTGGGCGGCAAGCCGACGCATGGAGGCTGGCGTGGCTGGTGGCAGAGCCCAACCCGGCCAGAACACGGGAGGCGGAGGTGGTCATTGGAGCCATCACCCGGGCTAGAGTTGGAGCCGGCCAGTGCCACCGTGGCAGAGCCGGCGCCCGGGCTGGTGCCGGAGCTTGCCAGCGCCCGAGGGGGCGGCCGTGGGGACGCGGGTGGAGCCGGCGCGGTGCCAGCCATGGGCTCGGACGGAGGCCAAGAGGCAGAGCAGGCGCAACCGACACGAGGAGGACGCGGCATAGGCGGAGCTGGCGGGCAGGCGCGCAGCTCGGCCGGCTGCTGTCTCAGGAGGAGGAGGCGTCCAGGGGCGGGCACTGGCGGCTGCGGAGGCAGGAGCTGGCAAAAGCGCGAGCCGGCGGGTGTTGTATGGAGCAGCAAGAGGCGACGACGTGGGTGAATAATGCCCGTGCCTCACGGGAGCGAGCACGGCGAGGCCAAACATGGGCGCACAGCCGTCCGTACGTTGCCCATGCCGCACAGGAACAAGCATGGGGTGCCTGGCCGGGACAAAGCCAGTACGCGGGTGTGCAGCAGTCAGCCACGCAATGGCATGGACACGGGCGGATGGGCGGTCGGTGTCAGCAGTGCCCCCGTGCGTCTTGCCACTCTACCAACAATACCCGACCACTGTATGGGAAGTGTACGAGTAGCGTTGTGGCTGCGAACGGCGAGCGAGGGATGGGCACGGACGGCGTTGGACAAGGCCGAGGCCAAGTCAGGGAGGCGGAACAGCTGCTGCCGACGCAGCGGATGGTGGCAGGCGAAGCAGAGGTGCGAGCGACGGGGTCACGCGGGAGGCCGGGACGCGTGGCCCCGATGGTGAACGTGGGTGAAGGGATGTTGGCGAAGCTGCGGATCAAAAGCGAAGGAGGGGCTGGCCGCGGGCGTGCGACCGGAATGACCGTGGAGATGCGTGGCCTCCCAAGCCGACAATGATGCGAACCGACCACGAACAGGCAGAGTGGTGGTGCTGGCACACGAGCAAGCCAGGACAGTCGGCTAGGCCACCGGCCAAGGTAGCTAGACCGAACACCGCTCAGTGCAGCCAGCCAAAGTTGGCTAAGCAGCCGGCAGACATGACGTGGGAGTGCACGAGCAGTCCGACTGGTGCGGCAGACCGGCACGGCGTTGCGCAGCCGGCCCACACAGACGTGCGGGCACCCGAGCGGTCGGGCCAACCGCAACAAGGTGGGGGAGGTCGAGTCGACGCCCAGGCCATGGAGGAGCCAACGCGGACGCACGACGATGGGGCGGACCGGGGTGGCCCGCAGTGGTGAGGAAGGCCAGACATGGTTCGCAGCTGCCCAATGACGTAGTGGTGAGTAAGGCCTCATGTGTGCATACGAGCTAAGCTAGCTAGCTAGTCCAGCACACACGTAGATGAATCCAGCAACCCTGCTAGCTAGCTAGCTAGGCATAGAAGAGTGCTTTCGACGGGAGAATCCCTCGCCTCCAGACCTCCCGCGCACTAACGAAGGTGCGGTCAGGGCTAGGGAACAGCCAGGATGACAATGGGTCGAGCGGCAGCCACGGCGGGTCAAGCGGCGGCCACGACAGCTGCCGGGATACGGCGGGAGCTAGCAGGAGGTTGATGGCCGGGAGTGGCGCCAGCGCGAGGAGGACGGGAGAGATAGCTTGAGCTTGATTTTGCGAGAGCGAAGAGCAGGGCGGACGTTGCCGAGGCCGTCAGCGAGGATGCGCCGCTCCATGCGTGCGCTCCGGGGGCGTGTTGGTGTCGAGCCCTCGAGCGTCGCCGGAGAGACGACAGCATCGCCGCGCTGGTGAAGACCAGGCCGACAGCAAGGGCACGACATCACACGCACTTGTGCTGGGGGCGTGTTGATGTCGAGCCCCCGAGCGGCGATGGCGGCGACGCCGCGCTAGTGATGATGAAGAGGGTCCGCCCCGACCGCGATTCTAGCGGCAGCGAGCACCATGGTGGGCACCAACTGGCGTTGTTTTCTCACGGGGGGTCGCGCGAGACGGCATATGCCATGGGTGGCTTATCGAGGTGAGAGCAATGCTGCCGTGGATGATCCGGGACGGGTATGCGAATAGCATGCAATGGTTTACCTAGGTTTGGGGCTCTCCGGAGAGATAATATCCCTACTCCTGCATGTCTGTATATATGTGGTACATCTGGTATAGAGTTGCTCCTGGAGCTGTATTGAACTGAGTGCAGTGGTTGAGAGCTCATTGTCTCCTACATGTCTCGTATGTGTGAGAGCTAGAGTGTGTGTGAGAGCTAGCTAGTAAGTGGGCATGAGAGAGCTCCACCGTGAGTGGCCTTGGTGGAATGAGTGGGCATGGTGCCCTTTTATAGTGTGGTGTAGGCATGGTGAGTGGTGGCCCACCCACCAACTATACTATTCTAGATGTCAAGTGAGATGACAAGTGAGGTAGAAACTATTACACCACTATTGGAGGTGACACACTATAGTGTTTGCTTTATCAGCAATAGTGTCCATGGTATTACCGTCTTGTCGGTGTCGCATCGGACATGATGTCGTGGTTGACTCCGAGCAGCTGGCTGATTGGCATGGTCGGCACCCGCCAGGGAGGAGCAGCCGACTGGGGAGCCGGCTGGAGCAGCTGGGCGGTGAGCCGGCCAGGCAGCCGGACAGAGGTGTGTTGGCCCCCCGATGTTTTCAAGCGTCGACTCGCCATCTTTTGGGTACCCGGGGGTCACCCCCACGACATCGGTCTCACCAAGATTCAAAAGTTGCTACCTTTGGAGCAACTCAGTACCACTCCACCACCATCGAGTTGGGCACTTTAGGTGTAACGGTTGGAATTTTGGAGATGCCTACATATACCCCTCCACCACCACCTACTCGAGAGAGAAGCACTTAGAACAGTTCCCCACTCATACCTACTGATTTTCTGAGGGAGAACGACCTACCCTTGTATTGAGGTCAAGATCTTCCACTCCAACCATATGGATCTTGATTTCTGGCCTCCCCAACTTGCTTTCCAGCCAATCAATCTCTTCTACCAAGCCATGTCTGTGAGAGAGTGATTGTGTTGAGGAGTCTATCATCCTAAAGCACAAGAGCAAGGAGTTCATCGACATTACCGAGCCTATTACCTTTTGGAGTGTAGTGCCTTCTATATTGGTTAGGTGTCGCTTGGGAGCCTCCTACTTCGTGTTGTGGAGTGAACCAAGAGGTTTGTAAGGGCAAGGAGATCGCCTACTTCGTGAAGATCTACCCCGACTAAGGCTAGTCCTCCGTGGATGTAGGCCGTCATGGCATAGTCAAGGTTGCTTCTCTGTGGAACCCTCCGTGGGTAGAGCCCTCCATGGAATCTTGCGACCGTTACCCTCCGTGGGTTGAAGACTCCATGAACATGGATGTACGATAGCGCCACCTATCGGAACCACGGGAAAATCTTGTATCCATCATGCGTTTGATCTCTCTATCTCTACTCCTTACTTCCATATGCAATGTCTTTACTTTCCGCTGCTATACTTGATGACTTGCATGTGTTGGGTTTCATAGACTAATTATGTATGCTAAAACTGCCAACATCTTGTCTTATGCTTGAGGTAGTTTTAAATTTCTGCTTGTAGTCTATTCACCCCATCTAGACATACACTTCTAGTGATCCTACAAGTTGTATCGAAGCCAGATTTCCATTGCTTCGGTTTCATCACGGTGGAGGAAGATGGATGTGTCTAGTGTGGAGAGTTTGTATTGTAGAGTGTCCATTCTTGATGGAGAGTACTATAGTCAATGGAAGAATGCCATGATTGATCTATTTGATAATTCCATTTGAGAAAACATATTGAAACCCCCTATGTGCTCCCCATTGATGATTTGCATCCCACACACGAAGAGGAAATTAACATGCTTGGTAACCTTAGGACTGTCAATCTATTGTTAGAGGCTTACCAAGATTCGTGCTTTCTAAATTAAAGAACTTTGAATGTGCTTACACTTTGTGGACTGATTTGGTGAAACGATATCCAAATATTTCTTTAGGAAATCTTGATGAAGTTCTTCATAAAACCATTTCTCTTCACAAAATGAAACCTAGTGATCCGAACTTTGATAAATGCCTATTTGAGCTCTGTGATCTTATGCGTGCCAAAGGAGATGTCACAACTGTCAACAACATTGTTATTGAAGCCATTCGCATTTAGAAACTTCAACATTATCATGATCACAATTCTAACGAATCTCTTGTTCTTTATGACGAGGATTTCCCACTTGACGATGACAATGTGCAACATGGCTACTATGATGAAGATGAGTTGTTCGACATTGAGCATGAAAAGATCATGAGGAATCTAAGTCTAATGACAAACTTCAAGGATTACATGGCCAGCGAAAAAGAGTGGATTCTTGACAGTGGATGCACGGATCACATGACTGGTGATAAATACATGTTCCAAGAGATCACGCCTAATCAAGCTCCTCGGAGGTACGTCACCTTTGGAGACAACTCTAAAGGTAAGGTACTTGGCCTTGGTAAGGTGGCCATATCTCATGATAGCTCAATTCAAAATGTGATGCTTGTTGAATCCCTTGGCTATAATCTTCTCTCCGTATCTAGACTAGCAGACTTTGGTTTCAACGTGTTATTTACTAAAGTAGATTGCCAAGTGTTTCGATTTGATAACCATAAAATTTTCTTTACCGGTATTCGTAGAGGTGATCTATACATTGTTGATTTCACTAAGAAGGCCCAATCTCGTACTTGTCTCATTGCAAAATCATCTAAACGTTGGCTATGGCATAGAAGGCTTGGACATGTAGGCATGCACAATCTAGATAAGCTTATCAAGGGCGATCACTTTCTTCATGTTAAAGATGTTATCTTTGACAAAGATAAACTTTGTAGCGCTTGTCAAGCAGGAAAGCAAGTAGGTGGAAGTCATCCCGTTAAGAATATCATGACTACTAGGAGACCACTCGAGTTACTTCACATGGATCTGTTTGGTTCCAATGCTTACAACAGTCTCGGTGGAAATTCCTATGGTCTAGTTATAGTTGATGATTTTCCTAGATTTACGTGGGTATTCTTTCTTGATGATAAGTCGTGGGTACAAAAGATCTTCAAGAACTTCGCACGGAAAGTGCAAAATCAGTTTGAAGTGAAGATCAAGAAAGTTCGAAGCGATAATGGATCGGAGTTCAAGTACACCCATGTGGATACCTTTCTTGATGAAGAAGGTATTTCACATGAGTTCTCGGCTATGTACACGCCTCAACACAATGGAGTTGTTGAGATAAAGAACTGAGCTCTCATTGAGATGGCAAGAATGATGCTTGACGAATACACGACGCCAAAACACTTTTGGCTAGAAGTCGTGGAAACAACATGTCATGCCACAAACTGACTCTACTTGCACAAGCTTCTCGGTAAAACGACATACGAGCTTCTCACCGGTAATAAACCCCAAGTTGGATACTTTCGACTATTCGGCTCCAAGTGTTACATTCTCGATAAGCATCGCTGTCCTAAATTTGCTCCTAAATCTCATGAAGGTTTCCTGCCTTGTTATGGATCGAACTCTCACACTTACCGTGTCTACAACAACTTCACTCGAAAAGTTGAAGAGATGGTAGATGTGAAGTTCGATGAGTCTAATGGTTCGCAAGTCGAACAATTGCCAAATGATGTAGGTGATAAAGATCCTTCGAAAGCTATCCAAGTCTTGCCCATCGGCAAGATTCGTCCCAAAGAGGTGAAGGAAAGTACTTCATCAACCCAAGTGGAAGATCCTACTTCGAACCAAGGCTACCGACAACATGACATGGAAGCATCCACAAGTGGTACACGATGAGATGAAGAGGAGGAGGAAGTTCATCGTGAAGTTCCACCACAACCTCCTTCTCCGCCACCTCAAGAGAACGACACCTTCAACAACAACGAAGACAAAGGAGATAATGATGAAGAAGAAGATTCACCATCCAACAATCGGAAGTTGACCCGAGTTCAAGCTCAAGTGACCAAGAACCATCCCCTAAACCAAATCTTTGGTGATATACAAACCAGGAGGATCACTCGCTCTAAAACTCGCTTGGATAACTTTTGTGAGCATTATTCTTTCATCTCTAGCATTGAACTTTTCAAGGTAGAACAACCTCTTGAAGACGCGGATTGGGTGAACGCTATGCATGAAGAGCTCCACAACTTCGAACGGAACGAAGTGTGGACACTCGAGGAGAAACCCAAGGACGAGAAAAATGTCATCGGCATGAAATGGTTTTTTTGCAACAAGCAAGATGAAGACGGTCAAGTCATGCGCAACAAGGCTTGTATCGTAGCTCAAGGATATACGCAAGTCAAAGGTATGGACTACGGTGAGACCTATGTCCCTGTTGCTAGACTAGAAGCCATTCAAATTCGCCTTGCTTATGCTAATCACCATGATATCACGCTTTACCAAATGGATATTAAAAGTGCTTTCTTAAATGGTGAAATTGAAGAAGAGGTCTATGTTAAGCAACCACCTTGTTTTGTAAATCCTAAGAAACCTGACCATGTTTACAAACTTCGGAAACTTTATAAGGTCTTAAGCAAGCTCCTCGTGCTTGGTATAAATGCCTAACGAAGTTTCTTATTGAAAAATGATTTGAAATTGGTAAAACCGACACAACCTTATTCACAAAGAGATTTAATGGTGAATTATTTGTGTGCCAAGTTTATGTGGATGATATTATCTTTGGATCCACTAACCCACAGTTAGTGAGAAATTTGGAAGGTTTATGTTAGAGAAATATGAGATGTCTATGATGTGTGAGCTGAAATTCTTTCTTTGTCTACAAATCAAGAAAACGAGAGAAGGTACATTTATCTATCAACCAAAATACACCAAGGACTTAACCAAGAAGTTCAACATGCAAAATGGCAAATTTATGAAAACTCACATGCCCACTAGCAGACACGATGATCTCACTAAGGAGGGTGAACCGGTTGATCAAACGGTTATCGATCAATGATTGGTTCATTTCTTTATCTATGTGCCTTCCATCCCGATATTATGCTTAGTGTTTGCATGTGTGCTAGATATCAAGCTGCTCCTAAAGAATGTCATCTTAAGGCTGTGAAACGTATTGTGAGATACTTAATTCATACACTAAACTTTGGCATTTGGTATCCCAAGGGATCTTCCTTTAATCTTGTTGGCTACTCCGACTTGGACTATGCCGGTGACAAGGTTGATAGAAAATCCACCTCGGGTACATGTCAATTTCTTGGTAGATCTCTTGTGTCTTGGTCCTCCAAGAAACAAAACTCGGTATCTCTATCTACCACTGAAGCTGAATATATTGCTGCTGGTGAGGGAGTCCTGTATTAGGGGGTCCTCGGATAGCTGACATGTGGTGTACGAACTATACTGTATGAGCCACTTGCCGAACACTGGATGATCTGAAGGCCCAGCTACCAGGATGGAAGCTTCAAGGAGCACGGCTTGCGCTCCACGTTTGATGTAGTAAATAGGCATGTTTATCTCTTCAGCACGTAACCGACCATGTGTAAACCCTAGGCCTCCTCGGAATCTATATAAGCCGGGTTTTTTAGGGTATAGGGAGGACGACTCATCTAGGGTTAGACATACGATCTCGAGGTAGATCAACTCTGTAACCTCTTACACCATCAATACAATCAAGCAAGACGTAGGGCATTACCTCCATAGGAGGGCCCAAACCTGGGTAAACTCGTGTCCCCTTCGTCTCTTGTTACCGTCGATCCTAGTCTCATAGTTTGGGACCCCCTTCCTGAGATCCGCCAATTTTGACACCGACATTGGTGCTTTCATTGAGAGTTCCTCTATGAGTGAGATGGGATCAACGCCTCGCCTTTTCATCAACGAAGAGGTCCGTAACATGGACATTTTTGTCCCCGGCAGATCTTCGCCTTCGGCAGCGTTGTGCTGGATGCTGGTTCCACCGGCCATCTAGGTCGCATTGAGAACCTCGCCCCTGATCAGGAAGTTAGATTTGGAAACCTAGAGTTTTCTGTCGACTCTCGAGGTGACTTGTCACTAATCGGGCTCACGGCTTACCCCGTGGCCCCTAAGGACTTTGAGGCCTTAACCTCGAGCCCCTCCGTCGGACACGCCAATGGGGTCACCCATGATGGCAGTCCGATCTCTAATCTCGGCCTGGCCATCAAGCCATATGACCCGACATGTGTTCCTACCAAACACTCCCCATGGGTGGGCTTCATGGGGGTTGACTCCACGAGTTCTGAACAGCTGGATCCAATCGAGCCCTCAACGGTCGATGAGGCCTTGGAGAAATTCTCATCGTTGAAAATCACCGACGATCCAACCCTGATCTATGTCCGGCCCGGTTACAGTTCGGACAGGGACGGATCTTTTGACCCACCCACCACCCACTTGATAGCCATTGTCGAAGACTTAACCAATGTGCTAGACTATGCCTTCGAGGAGGCAGAATACATGGATGAAGAGGACCGTGCTCCCACCCCCGTTAACACAGGGAGTTAGACATCCACTTCTACGTACGAAGTTTACATGGTGGATACTCCGACCACCAACGGTGACAGCACTCCTCACAACGACGGTGACAAATCGCGCGACACGCCATCAAGGCGCCGGAAATCTCATAAGCGGTCCAAAAGCAAAAAGGGAAGACGAACTATTATCAGCAGTAGGGATGGTAACGCCCCTCCAGATCATGATCATCCTGATATGCCCGAGCACCCATTCGAGGGTACGAACGAACCTACGGACCAAAACAACCCCGATACCATCAAGGACCTACCAGAAGCCGATGACTTGTACATCCCTAATAACCTCGAGGATCAGGAAAAAATCAGGAAATGGCTCATAGCAACGACTCGCAGCCTGAAGGCCAAAGGGCGGCAACTAAAGGCTGAACAGGCCGACCTTACTAACCAATGGACAAAAGTCCTCTCAGCCGAGGAGATATTCGGCACTGGTTTGTTAAACAAGCCCAAAAGCTATCCTTGGAGAAGGCTGCTGCCACAATTTGACGATGAGCTCCTAACACTCCGTCTCCGCATCATACCCCATATGACAAGCCGGACCACCCTCCTTGTGGGCGTGACAAAGCGACTAAAGACACCGGTTATATACCAGCGATGCCTCGAAGACAAGGTAAGGAGCCATTCGAGCCCAACGACCAGTACGACTTGCGCGACGACTTAAATCACAGAGCAGGCCATATGAGATCCATCTACGGATCCAGAGATTACTTCTCGGACAGAAAGGGAGAATATAGACCATGGTTCGACCAAAATCATAGAGGCCGGGATCGCAACCGGTCCCACACAAATGCCGAATACAGGCGGGACATAGCTCGGGTCAGAGGTGCTGCTCACCCATTGTGCTTCACAGAAGAAGTAATGCAGCATCAGTTCCCCGAAGGGTTTAAACCCTTCAATATAGAACAGTATGACAGAACCATTGACCCAACCATATGGATCGAGGACTTCCTCCTCCATATCCATATGGCATGTGGAGATGATCTCCATGCCATCAAATACCTACCTCTTAAGCTTAAGGGGCCAGCTTGGCACTGGTTAAACAGCCTCCCCGAAAACTCCATAGGATGCTAGGAAGACTTGGAATATGCATTTCGCTCTAACTTCCAGGGGACCTATGTCCGTCTGTCGAACTCTTTCGACCTTAGCAACGTCGTCCAGAAGCTCGGCGAGTCTGCCCGACAATTCTGGAATCAGTTCTTGACTAAGAAGAACCAAATTGTCGACTGCCCAGACGCCGAGGCTATTGGCTCTTTCCGGAACAATATTCGGGACGAATGGCTGGCCCGCCAGCTAGGCCAGGACAAACCTTGGACTATGTCTGCCCTTACATCCCTCATGAGCCACTTTTGTGTGGGCGAAGATAACTGGCTGGCAAGACGCAGCCTCAATTCCAAAGACCATGTGGCACCTGAAGCCCAGGATGGCAATTCAAAGCCGAAGCACAATAAGAACAAACACCGACACAATAGTAACGACACCGATGACACGGCGGTCAATGCCGGATTCCGCAACTCTCGACCCGGGTAGCGGAAGAAGCCCCCTAAAAGCAATCATGACGGACCCTCTCAGCTCGAGAAGATCATGGATAGGACTTGCCAAATACATGCAACTTCGGAGAAGCCATCCAATCACACACACCGCAGCTACTGGGTGTTTAACTAGGCCGGCAAGATACAACCCGAAGACCAGGGAAAAGTTCGCGCAGCGAGGACGAAGATGAGCCTCGGGGTCCAATGGGCGATGGTCAGATGAAATTCCCTCCTGAAGTCAAAACGGTGAATATGATATACACCACCCACATACCTAAGAAAGAGAGGAAGCGGGCCCTTCGGGAGGTCTATGCTATGGAGCTCGTAGCTCCGAAGTATAACCCCTAGTCAACATATCCGATCACCTTTGACTCGTGCGACCATCCGACCAGTATCCGTCATGGGGGCTCGGCTGCCCTCGTCCTAGATCCCATTATAGATGGGTATCACCTCACCAAAGTCATAATGGAGGAAGGAAGTAGCCTCAATCTGATTTACTCGCACATGGTGAAAAAGATAGGTATAGATCCATCACGGGTCAAACCTAGTAGCACTACCTTCAAAGGGGTGATCCCATGTGTTGAGGCCCGATGTATAGGCTCCGTAACCTTGGAGGTTGTGTTTGGCTCTCCCGATAACTTCCCAGCGAGGACTTGATCTTCGACATCATGCCCTTCCGCAGCGGCTATCATGCGTTGCTCGGTCAAACAGTGTTTGCTTGGTTCAACACAGTCCCGCATTACGCATACCTCAAGCGTCCCCAAGGGGGTTATTACTATAAATGGCAATACTGAGCAATCCCCTCGAACAGAGGAACATGCATTGGCACTGGCATCCGAATTCAGCTACTTAGACGATTGACAAGCTTCAGCATTCGCTGTAAAGGCACCAAAGGCCAGGAAGCGAGTTCAGATTCAGACCGAACACTCCGACCCTCAATGCACAACCTCAGGATCGGCAAAGTATGTGTCGCGCATGCACAACTTTGCACTTAAGATTCCATGCGTAGCGGTGGGGAACTTATGATAGGCGTTTGGTTGTTCCGAACTGTCACCATCAACATGTCTTAGGACAAACTGCAGGCGCTCCAGCCTGGCCATGGCGTAAAGCTCACCTTTAACACAACGGCCTTTCAAGATTTTGTTCGCAAAATCCGCCTGCACCAACACCCATCAAGGTACATCCAAAGCAGGAGTCAACTAGCAACAGGGCATGTCGAAGGCGGCTGGTCACAAATTGAAGACCCCTGGTACAACAGCTACTGCAGGATTTTATTTCTTATCACATACTTGTAAACAGCTGCTTCGGCTATCCGAGTTATAAGAGTTGTTGAGGAAATGCAGAATTGCTTGGCGCATGTACGCCTTATTTGTCCTGTTTTCTGCATATACTTTTCCCCTCCCTCATCTCGTGAACCTATTCGGTATGGCTCAAGGTAACCGGCTAATAGACCCGGAGCTCGATTTCAAACACAAATCGCCTTAACCATTGTGTGTTTGGTGTCTTGGCATTTGCTTTATATGCATCAGTTCCGAACTATGTCTTTGGTCATTAAGTTGGCTTGCCCGGCTGTGCTTGCCTAGCTCCTGTGCTTGCCCCTTTATGTTCCGCTCGTTCGGCTAAAAGGGCAGAGGGAGCACCCCTGCAATTGTGCTTTTGGATAGTCCGGTCAAGCACCTTACGGGAGAAAGCCAAAAACGGATTGTCATAGTATGCGTGACCCGATTTGTGAACCCCAAGTTAGAAGTATTACACTTCAAACTTCGTAAGCGGTTATTCCATGTTATACAAGGAATTTGACCTTTGAGAAAACACTATGATGTCAGCTTCGGCCTTGGCTCGTCCGAACATCACAAAAATCCCGGTGGCTAATCGTACGCTTCCCGCAGTCCTTTTCGCGCCCCTTTGGTTAAGTGAAAGAAATAAAACATAATAGTCTGATTGCCTAGTCTGCTACACTAAATCGCCTTCGGGTTCCTATAATTTGGCTAAGGAATGTAGTGCATTGGCATAGACACCCCATGTAGTATCTACGTGGGGGCTGAAGCCGACGAGTCGAATCTTTCAGTATCAAACAACCATACAAGAGTTATAAAAGAAGGCAAAAACAACATAAGTGCGGATACTAATATCATTGAAAAAAATAAACAAGTCTTTGGACATATTACAATCTCATTCAAATATTTTTTCGCCCGAACATTGCGAAGCCATCACCCGCGCACTATCCATTACTCCATCGAAGTAGAGCTCGGGGCGTCAGTGCTCCTTTCCGGGCAACGGTGGATTGGTGGCGACCTTCATCGGAAGGAGCCCGGCCAATGCACTTTGGCCTTGGTAAGGGCCATTCAGACTCCTTCGATGCAGGAGGAGCGCTTGAAAACGTCGAGGCAGGGTGCAGCATCAAGCAGCTGTTGCACCAGGCCAAAGTAGTTGTCGGGGTGTAGCGACCCGACCTAGAAAAGGTCAAGCCTCCGTGTGTTCTGTGCCATCCCTGGATCAGTATGCTGGCACACACACTACATCAATGTATATATCAAAGTGCAATCACATATAATTAACATAAAACTGATATATACCTTAAAATCTCAGCGGAAACAGTCAACGGGAGTGGAGTCCCAATAAACACAAAGGGCAGGTTGAGTGTAGACCGTAACCCTGAATCATACTCTTACCCGTCATAGAAGAGTATCTGCAACATGAGACGTTGCAGCCGTGTAGGTCAGCATTTTGAATATGCCAGCAAGTCACACAAGAGGGGGTGAAAAATAATCATCTATACTGTATGCATATATGGCACGTCGGGCTATAAGTTTAAGTTTTGCGTAAAGCAATTTTTTCCTACAACAAGAGAGGGGGCAGAAACAAAAATTATTACTACAAAGTTGGTTGTTTAATGAGATGGTTCCACCAACCAATTCTCATACCCAAGTTAACAATAATACCCTCATCATTATAATTATTTGTGTTGAGACTTCCTAATAGTTTCAGTTCCTTTGGCTCAAGTTGTCCATGACCATGGACATGGCTAATCAATTAGGTTTGAGTACTCTGCAGAGTTTTGCACACGTTCCCCACAAGATTTGATTGCCTCTGTTGAATTCCTCGCACTTCAGGGTGTTTGAGAAACGGATGACCAAAACATGATCTTTCAAGGGATTCCTCTGAGACTCTGTCGGTGCCCATCCATTCCCACCGTCCTTCTACATCTCGTAGCACCAGCTGTCCAGAGTCACCACAATATCCAACCAAGCCAGAGCCCATAATGGCTTGTGGTTGTGCAGGTAAGCCTCGGGTCTCGAAGTATCCATCCATCCCTTTGTGCCTGGGTGTACCTTTCCGACAGAATACTGGCACTTCTCTAGCAACACCTAGGCTAACCACTGGTTTCTCCAGGGCGCTGTTCAACCATCATCCACCCAGAGGTATATTGCATCATGAGGTCTTGAAAATAATTCTTGGAGTCTTGAGGTCTTTATCATCAATTAAGTATCACAACTCTCATGGTATACACACAACCAAAACCTCGTCTACTAAAAGCATATAAAAATAAAATAATGTCTCAACCAAAGTAACAAGGGTATTAGGGTGGCCTACCACATGACACTACTGAAGTAACCAAGTTTCCAAGTACCTACTTTGCATCCAATGGGTGGAAAGGTTGAACTAATGCAAATTGAAAACATAGGTAATAAGATGGTCAATGTGAACTTTCCTGGTAAGGTTGATGAAGATAGAATCGCTCTCAGAAAATAACTCGATAGAACTATTCATCACTCTCCGATGAAATCTATATATCCAAGCATCGCATTCATAAGCAAACACTTCTAGCAATCAATACTATCAATCAATAAGCAACATAAAACTAAAAGCAACAAGGTTGTGATGAAGGAAATACTTAAGACAAAAGTTAAAACAACAAAACTTCATCAACACAACCCAGGGTTGGTTTTCCCTACAAATAATCCTATTTTAAAATAGTAAGACAACAACAAAGTAAATCCTAACAAAAGTATTCTAGCAAATACTTTACTAGCTAAAGGAATTACTTTTGAAGAACAACTAAGAACTATGAAAAATAATACACTAAACATCATAAGTTTACTAGTTAATAAACTTAACAACAAGTAAAACAAATAAAATAATAAAATAATAGAAAACAAAGTATAAAACTACTAAGTTAACACAAAGTAAAACTTATAAAACAATTTATAAAAATATTTTCAAATAGGAAATCTAACTAGCAATGAAATCAATTTGCAAGTTATTATGAAACTAGAATTGATTTCATGCTATAAAAATAATAATTGACATAACAATAACTTGGTTGTAATACTACTGTTAACTAACAGAAAAAACAAAATAATACTTGTCAACTACATAAAATAAAATAAAAACAATTAAGACTAAAGAAATAGAAATAAACCTAAAAGAATCAAATCAGTATAGTTTTGTTCAAAAACCTAATTTAAATTTTTATAAAAATACTCAAATTCTACATACTGATAACCAAGATCACTAGTGACCAGTAGCACAAAGAATCAATTCAAAATCTATTTTTAAACTCAAGTTATTCAAATTCTAGTGGTTTGCATAAATTCAATAGAATTCAAATTTAATACTTTTAAATATGGCCAAACTTTATATCTACAGAAACTAGACTAAATTTGTGACTCAATGCAAAACAAATCAAATTAAAACAATTAGAAACATAAAATATATAAAGAAAACAAAAACAGAACTATTCTGTTCTTAAAACAAAAAACAGAAAAAGGAAAATCTAAACTAACGAGCAGGGGGTCCTACGTGGCGCTTTCTGGTTGGTTGAGGCTGTGCGCGGTTTAGCCTAACTGGCAGATGGCCAGAAACTAAAGAAAAACGCTTCGGTTAATAAAATAAAAACCGCATTCTAATCCTAACCATTCACCATAGATCTAACGGTGGGGAAAGAAGGGGATCTCACCGCGGTTGAGATGGCCGACGATGGTTGTCTTCGGCAATGGTGGCGTCTCAGTCGTGAGCGGGGGCACCGCTTCGTGGGGGTCCCCGGCATTGGCGATGGCACCGGTCGACACAGGCGAGGATGGCGAGCATGATGGTGGTCTTGGCGTCGGCGCAGGTGGTTGGAGGCATTGACAGCGAGTTCCGAGGTGGCGGTGGCATCGGATGGTCGTCAGGGAGAGCGCTCCGGTGGGTGTGGGGCTTGGGCGAGGGAACGGGGAGATGCGGGAGAGGGCGGTGAGATTGTAGGTGTCTTCGGATGGTGGCGAGGTGGTCAGGGTGGTGCGGTAGGACGGCAATGGTGTGGCGGCACGGCTCTACTCTACGAGCGATTGCACGGGTACGGGGGCACGGGTGTTGGGGTTTTGGACGGGAATGGGTCGAGGGGCCTCGGGCTTATATGGCCTGGGGGTCTAGGGTGCTCAAACAGGCAAGGGATTGGGAGATCCGTCGCGGATCCGAGCGAGTCCGGTGATCTTCCAACGAAGGAAAAAATCAGGAGGGGAAGAAGGAAGGTGACCGCATGGGTGATCCTATCGGCCAATGGGGGCCACTAGCCAGCAAGAGTGAGAGGGTGGGCGAGGCGTCATTGGTCGATCCGACTCTTTTTCGGATCTGGCGTGAAGTAGTGCGAGCTGAAACCTTCCTAGTTGGGATTCGGGGGTTTCCTATTAAAGGATTTTTCCTTTTTTTATAACAAAACAGAAAAGGAAAGATAAATAAATGAAAATCTAAAATAGTTTTATATAGACATATTATATATCAAAATGACCAGAAAAATAAACTCTAAAACATGAATATATTTTGAGAGCAAATAAAGTTCTTACAAAATCATAAAAATCAAACAGTGCTACTGTTTTGAATAAAAGTTAAATGAAACATCTTAAAAATACCCAAATGGCTTCAAATTCATTTACCTCCATTTTTACACTCAAGGAAATCATTTTACCCTATTTTCCATATATTTAATTTTTTGAGAAAAATAATTTTTTAAACCAATTTCAAAAATGGCTTTGAAACCTAATACGAAATATTTGAGAAATTGTTTTCTAAATTTTATAAATTCAAATAAGATTCAAATGGCCCCTGGTTTGGAGTGTCATGTTACTCCTCTCAAAATTTAATCAAGGGAATTTGAATTCTTTCAATCTTTAAAATGGAACCAAATATGAAATGAACTCCTTAACAGAAATATTTCAAATAGTTTTCAAATTCACTTTTCAAATGTTTTATTATGAAGAAGTCATGTCATCTTCTCTCACTGATTTGGAATTGGATGAATTTGAATTCAAAAACAAAGGGGAAAGTCATTTTATTCACTCTCATTCAAAAGTTTCAAAAAAATTCAAGTTTTCACTCAAATTCAATCACTCAATCAAACAATCTATAATTCATCTATTTATTATAACATTCCAAAATTTGGGATGTTACAATCCTACCACATTTAAAATAAATCTCGTCCTCAAGATTCAAAGAGGCTAGCAGGAAAAGTTAGGGTTTGGGGTCCTCTAGCAAATCCATTGACCTAGAAGTGTGGGGCTACCACACTTAAAATGAGAGTTACTAGTCCCTCAAAATCATGGCAATTCTTTAGGGTCCATGGCAATAGTTGCCTCCTCACATTCTCCACGGTAACTCTGTTGGTGATGATCTTCCGTTAAAACCATAACGTTTCCTTCAGAATCCAGTGTTTCCTTGGTGAATGCAAAGTTCTTTTGTTACTAGATCTCCTTAACTGCCAATTCTCATGATAATTCTAAATAACTTATCGAAGATCTCATGGTGGCCTACCATTAGTGGTTTTCCTGCAGTGAAATAGGTCTTGGCTACATTCCTCACCATGAAATTCCTATGTGTGGCAACAACTGCCATGTACAAGGTGTTTTCATCATACCATTCTAAGGCTTAAACAAAAAGCTTCAAATAACATCGTCTCTTTACTATGGGGAAGTCACTCAGATTTACCATTCCGAATAGAAAGAGAATGATAAGAGTAAGTCGTCATGGTGTCCAAGCCATGTCGCACTGAAATCATTACCTTGTATAAGGTTTAGTGAATCTCGTATTCTAACACTTGGGCTTCCTCACAAGCGTGGCAGAAAATTTCTCTTGTAAAGAAACGAAGTTTGGAAAAATCCATTGATTCTACAAGCTGAACAAAAATACCTATCGTTTCTTCACAACTCTCAGGTTTTCGTATGCCCCTAAGAATAACGTGTGCTTGATATGTCATAGCTTCTTCCAAGCTTCTTCCTTCATAAGGGGTAGTGCTTGATCCTTGTCAATCTCGAGGTCTGTGAGTATTGGGTTCTCTTGAATACTTGAACAGCTTTAACTCACCCTTGGGGTTACTATCGTTTCATACTCCAACATTACCTTCAATTCACTCCATCATACACTTGACGTAATAAATCATAGACTTATTCTTGTCTGGATTCCACTCTATGGAATTATTTTTCCTTTCCATTGGTCTGTTTAACCTTGGGTATTGTTTTATCGCAATCATTCCTTTTCTCCAGATTTCATCTTCAAAAGTACTTTATTACAAATGTTGTCATCCACATACTTTGATATGGTACAACTTTACCTTCATTTGTATTCATCCGCTCCATACTCCTTGGCAATATGGTCCTTTCTCATTCCTTGGATCCTGTGGTTTTACCGGTAACTACCACACTTAAAATGAAATGTACATATGCCTTCATAGACCATATTTTCTCATATCCTCGAAAATGGTCAGAGATCTTTGTTCATGGAGAAACAACTCGTATATATATTAATATAGGAAAATCATGACACAATAAATTCTATTGATTCATGATCTTATTACAATCTTAGAGACTTTCGTTACAAAATTTAACTCCAAAATTCTCATGAAAACACGAGTGTTTCATGTTACACTTATTGCCATCTTCAAAACTTAGCTACTCCATTCTAGCTTTCTTCACCTTTGGACATTCACTAGCATAATGCCTTGCTCCCTTGTAGCGAAAACAGATGACTTCTAACAAGTCTCGGGGCTTCTTGATGTTGGTGTTTGCTCCTTGGGTTCCTGGTTCCTTTCCTGGGCACATATTGGCATAGTGACCCATATCCTTACACTTGAAACATCTGATATGACTCAGGTCCCTCTGTTCAGGGGCTTGTCTCATGCTGATATGTTTTCTCTTCTTTCTAGACCCTTGCATACAGATCATAGCTTCTATTTCCTGAGGATCATACCCAAACTTTTTTATCGGGAATTCTTCTAGATATTCCTTTGGACAATCTTGTGAGATATGTCCTTCTTCTCCACATGAATAACATGACTTGGTGTAGTTCTTTATTGAGGTATCTCCAAATGGTACATCTTTTGTCGCCATTGGCACGGGCATACTCATCAGAGGTTCCTGTATTTTTCCCTAAGGGCCTCTTTTTGTTGCTTGACAACTTGTCATACCTTAGGATAAATGTGGTGCTTAGCTGGGTAGTGGGTGGTTTCTTCACACAAGAAACAAGTCACCTGACTAGTTGGGCACTCCTTAGCTGGGTGATTTTCTTCACAATGATGGCATCCATCCTTGTGTTCTTCCTGGGTGTGTCCTATCTCTTGACAGATCTTGCATGCACAAGTCTTCTTCACCCAGTTAACATAGTGATTCTAAATGAGACGGGATCTTAACAGAGTCTTCTTGAATTCTTCCCAAGTTTCTGCTCCATTAAATCCTTGTATGGCATGATGCATTCTCCACCAAATCGTAGCACTTTGGGTAAGGTACTGAAGAGCGTGTGCAACTTCATACTTCTTTGTAATCAAGTACCTCCCGAAGTGGTCCTCCATGTTCTGAATCCATATCTCAGCCTCTAGCTGGGTCATTGGTCCAGAGAATACAAGTCCAGCTTCATATGCCATCTATTTGGTCCAAGGTTTTGGGGATGAGATGTGTAAGAGAGAGAGAAAACATACAAACAACATAAAGACACAAAACATCAAAATTTCTAGTCCACACATTCATAAATTTCAATCAATACTATAGTATCACCACCCACATAAGGTTGGTATGCTCGATCACACAATTCGCAAAACGTTTATCTTATTTCTCTCATGGTGGGGCTACTTCTAGGCTACTTTATATAATGTCTTTATCTTCATTGGGCTTCTTTTGGTCCTTCTTCATATTCTCAAGTTCTTCTGCCAAATTGTCCCTATTGACTTGGAGTTTCCGATGTCGTCCCTGTAGTTCTAGGAGTTGGTTCTTCAGCTTCTGAATTTCAACATCAACACCATGGGCTATGGCCCGAGTATTCTTCAAGTCTTGACAAAGCTTCTGAATCTCGGGATCATGTTTCTTAAGATTGGCTACCTTCATCTTCTCGTTCTTGAGGATCTCACGAAGTGTTTTGTTCTCAAATAACTCTGAGAGGAGGTCCATTTGAAGGTTCTTGATCTAGTGCTCCAGTTATAGATTATACACAGGTGTAGGTGAGAACTTCATCTTCTGTTCGTTTGTCAGGAGGATGTGTGCTCCATCAGGCTCCTACCATCCAAGCCTTCCAAAGTAGTGGGCACTTAACTCAACACAGTGATGATAGCTCAAACGTGCGATAGCATCATGGACGGTGGTGTTCATGCCCATCTCACATTCATGGTTCAGTGTGCCATAGTTGATGTCTTTAGTCTTGGGTTCTTCTTTACGTCCAAATATTTTAGTTTGGACACTCCAAAATCCAGACTTCCTCTTAGCCACCTTGATCTCAGGTATCGGCAGCTTCACCATCTGCACCAGCAACATGAGGAATGAGCCCCCGAGAACATCTTCATAGTCCTCTCTTTTGTTCAGAGTGTAGAGCTCCATCTATAGTTTGAAACATGGAAGATTCAGTAAAAGATTTTAGAAGTTACGAGAGTAGTGAAAACAAAAAGTTGTTCCTATCAAGGTCTTCCTATTTCTAAGCCATTTCCTAGGGTCACGTGCTACAGTCAACATGTGCTCTGATACCATTTTTGTAGCGACCCGACCTGGAAAAGGTCAAGCCTCTGCATGTTCTGTGCCATCCCTGGATCAGTATGCTGGCACACATAGTAGATCTCTGTATATATCAAAGTGCAATCACATGTAATTAACGTAAAACTGATATATACCTTAAAATCTCAGCGAAACAGTCAACAGGAGAGGAGTCCCAATACACACCAACGGCAGCTTGAGTGTAGACCGTAACCCTAAATCGTACTCTTACCCGTCGTATAAGAGTATCCGCAACATGAGACATTGCAGCCGTGTAGGTAAGCATGTTGAATATGCCGGCAAGTCACAAAAGAGGGGGTGAAAATAATCATCTATACTATATGCATATATGGCAGGTGGGGTTATAAGTTTAAGTTTTGCGTGAAGCAATTTCTTCCTACAACAAGAGAGGGGGCAGAAACAAAAATTATTACTACAAAGTTGGTTGTTTAATGAGATGGTTCCACCAACCAATTCTCATACCCAAGTTAACAATAATACCCTCATCATTATAATTATTTGTGTTGAGACTTCCTGATAGTTTCAGTTCCTTTGGCTCAAGTTGTCCATGACCGTGGACACGACTAATATTTAGGTTTGAGTACTCTGCAGAGTTTTGCACATGTTCCCCACAAGATTTGATCGCCTCTGTTGAATTCCTTGCACTTCAGGGTGTTTGAGAAACGGATGAACAAAACATGGTCTTTCAAGGGGTTCCTCTGAGACTCTATCGGTGCCCATCCATTCGTACTGTTCTTCTACATCTCGTAGCACCGGCTGTCCAGAGTTACCACAATGTCCAACCAAGCCAAAGCCCATAATGGCTTGTGGCTTTGCAGGTAATCCTCGCGTCTTGAAGTATCCATCCATCTCTTTGTGCCCTGGGTGGACCTTTCCGCGTGAATACTAGCACTTCTCCAAAAACTCCTAGGCTAACCACTGGTTTCTCCAGGGCGCCGTTCAACCATCATCCACCCAGAGGTATATTGCATCATGAGGTATTGAAAATAATTCTTGGAGTCTTGAGGTCTTCATTATCAATTAAGTCTCACAACTCTCATGGTAGACACTCAACCAAAACCCTGTCTACTAAAAGCATAGCTAAATAAAATAACGTCCCGGCCAAAGTAACAAGGGTATTAGGGTGGCCTAACACATGATACTACTCAAGAAACCAAGTTTCCAAGTACCTACTTTGCATGCAATGGGTGGAAAGGTTGAACTAATGCAAATTGAAAACATACGTAATAACATGGTCAATGTGAACTTGCTTGGTAAGGTTGATGAAGATTGAATCTCTCTCAGAAAATAACTCGATAGAACTATTTGTCACTCTCCGATGAAATCTATATAGCCAAGCATTGCATTCATAAGCAAACACTTCTAGCAATCAATATTATCGAACAATAAGGAACACGAAACTAAAAGAAACAAGGTTGTGATGAAGAAAATACTTAAGACAAAAGTTAAAACAACAAAACTTCATCAACACAACCCAGGGTTGGTTTTCCCTACAAATAATCCTATTTTCAAATAGTAAGACAACAACAAAGTAAAACCTAACAAAAGTATTCTAGCAAATACTTTACTAGCAAAAGGAATTACCTTTGAAGAAAAACTAAGAACTATGAAAAATAACACACTAAACATCATAAGTTTCTAGTTAATAAACTTAACAACAAGTAAAACAAATAAAATAATTAAATAATAGAAAACAAAGTATAAAACAACTAAGTTAATCGAAAGTAAAACTTATAAAACAATTTATAAAATGTTTTAAAATAGGAAATCAAACTAGCAATGAAATCAATTTGCAAGTTATTATGAAACTAGAATTGATTTCATGCTATAGAAATAATAATTGACATAAAAATAACTTGGTTGGAATACTACTACAAACTAACAGGAAAAAAACTTGTCAACTAAATAAAATAAAATAAAAACAACTAAGACTAAAGAAATAGAAATAAACCTAAAAGAATCAAGTCAGTACTGTTTTGCTTGAAACCCTAATTGAAATTATTATTAAAATTCTCAAATTGTACCTACTGATAACTTAGATCCCTTGTGACCAGTAGCAAAAACAATCAACTCAAAATCTATTTTTAAACTCAAGTTATTCAAATTCTCATGGTTTGAGTAAATTCAACGGAATTCAAATTTAAAACTTTCAAATATGGTCAAACTTTATATCTATAGAAACTAGACTAAATTTTTGACTCAATGCAAAAAGAATAAAATTAAAACAATTAAAAACATAAAATATATAAAGAAAACAAAAACAGAACTGTTCTGTTTTTAAAACAGAAAACAGAAAATGGAAAATCTAAACTAACGAACAGGGGGTGCTACGTGGCGCTTTCTGGTTGGTTTAGGTTGTGCGCGGTTTAGCCAAACTGGCGGACGGCCAGAAATTAAAGGAAAATGTTTCGGTTAACAAAATAAAAACCGTGTTCTAATCGTAACCGTTCACCGTAGATCTGACGGTGGGGAAAGAAGGGGAGCTCACCATGGTTGAGATGGCCGGCGATGGTGGTATCCGGCGACGGTGGCGTCTCAGTCATGAGCGGGGGCATTGCTTCGAGGGGGTCCCCGGTGTTGGCGATGGCACCGGTCGGCACAGGTGAGGATGATGAGCAGGATGGTGGTCCTGGCATCGGCGCATGTGGTTGGAGGCATCGACGGCGAGCTCCGAGGCGACAATGGCATCGGGTGGTCATGAGGGAGAGCGCTCTGGTGGGTGTGGGGCTTGGGAGAGGGAACGGGGAGATGCAGGAGAGGGCGATGGGCTTGTAGGTGGCTTCGGATGGTGGCGAGGTGGTCGGGGTGGTGAGGTAGGACGACAATGGTGCAGCGTCGGGGCTCTACTCCGACGAGCGATTGCGCCGGTACGGGGGCACGGGCGTTGGGGTTTTGGAGGGGAACGGGTTGAGGGCCCTAGGGTTTATATAGCCAGGGGGTCTAGGTCATGGGTCCAAGCGGGTCCGGTGATCCTCCGACGAAGGAAAGAAATAAAGAGGGGAAGAAGGAAGGTAACCGCATGGGTGATCCTATCGGCCAGTGGGGGCCACCAGCCACCGAGAGTGAGAGGGTGGGTGAGGCGTCGGTGGGCGGTCCGAATCTTTTTCGGATCTGAGTGCGGGCCAAAACCTTCCTAGTTTGGCTTCGGGGGTTTCCTATTAAAGTATTTTTCCTTTTATAAAAACAAAACCGAAAAGGAAACATAAATAAATGAAAATCTAAAATAGTTTTATATAGACATATTATATTTCAAAATGATGAAAAAACTAATCCCTAAAACATGAACAAATTTTCAGAGTCAAATAAAGTTCTTACAAAATCATAAAAATCAAACAGTGCTACTATTTTAAATAAAAGGCAAATGAAACATCTTAAAAATACCAAAATGGCTTCAAATTCATTTATCTCCATTTTTACACTCAAGGAAATCATTTTACCCTATTTTCCATATATTTTATTTTTGGAGAAAAATAAATTTTTAAAACCAATTTCAAAAATGGCTTTGAAACCTAATATGAAATATTTCATAAATAGTTATTTGAGCTTTATAAATTCAAATAAGATTCAAATGGCCCCTCGTTTGGAGTGTCATATTACTCCACTCAAAATTTTGTCAAGGGAATTTGAATTCTTTCAATGTTAAAATGGAACCAAATATGAAATGAACTCCATAACAGAAAGATTTCAAATAGTTTTCAAATTCACTTTTCAAATGTTTTATTATGAAGAAGTCATGTCATCTTCTCTCACTGATTTGGAATTGGATAAATTTGAATTCAAAAACAAAGGGGAAAGTCATTTTATTCCCTCTCATTCAAAAGTTTCAAAAAGTTTCAAATTTTCACTCAAATTTAATCACTCAATCAAACAATCAATCATTCATCTATTTATTATAACATTCCAAAAAATTTGATGTTACACGGGGAGCGGCTCGCTGGGCCATAAGTGGACGCAAAAGCCCTTGAAGGCCGGCTCCGCCATCCGGTGCATCTCCATCAGCTGTTTCAGCTACTGCACCAGAAGAGGAGGACGCTCGGGGGCTCCAAATTATGCCTAGAAGATCCGAGCTTGGTCTTCCTCTCCCCGCAAGGCAAGCAGCTGATTGGCGTCTGCCACGCTCTTCTAGAGATCCGCGGCCGCGCCTGAGGATCGGCACACCCGGGTCAGCAATTCGAATTTGCTATTCCCGAATATGCACTTTAGGTCATACGGCATACCATCGGCTATCTCCTTGGCTTGGCAAACTTTTCCTCAAAGAATCGTCTGCCCACCCGCTCCTTATGGCGATCGGATTTCATGGTGGATAGCTCGGCTGAGAGCTCCTTGTCCTTTTGCTCCTAGGTATCGCACTTGTTGCTGGCGTCCTTGAGCTCATCTTGTATCTCCACCACACGAGCCTGGTGTTTATCACTGGTGGCTCGTAGGGCAGAGAGTGCGGTGGCCACCACATTTTCCATGGCTGCTTCATCTTTGGCATGTTGAAGCTCAGCCTTGAGGTTTTCAATCTCTTTCGACGAGGCTGCAGCACGATAAAAACTTGATTAAAAGGACTGTGCATTAACAGAATTCGGGGAGAATATTAAGATTTGATTCAAACTTACCCTGTGCCTCGTCGAACCTCTTGTTGAGGGCTTCCACCTCATCCTCGGAGCGCTTGAGCGTTTTATGTATCTCGTCTAGCTCAGTGCCGTTTTTGGTCACCACCGATGACGAGGCCTACAAATACAATACATGTAACACATCAGCACTTACTTTCCGAACTATAGAGATGACCCCTAGGCAAGTTTGTCCAACTCACCTAGGGCTCGGGGGCTTCCATGTATACAATACAATTAAATAAAATCTTAGCAAAAATGACGGGCAACTAACTTGAAAGCCTGCAACCAGACCTTTGAAGGCCTCCTTCAGTCCATTATCAACGGACTGGACGCTTTGTAATACTGCACCCATAAGGGTGCAGTGCTCCTTGGGGACAGAGGCGCTTGATAGAGCCTCCCCCATGGCCGACCACTCGTTGGTCGGTGGTGCCGGGAATGATCGGATTTCCCGATCACCCACCGGGGATTGGACCGATGCCTCCGGAGGCACCATGCGCTTTGGAGACGTTCTTGGAGGGGACTGATTGCCTGCCCGTCCCGTCTTGTCGGTGTCGGGGAAGGGGTCATCCCCTATTCTTCAGTGGCCGAATCATTAGCCTCAGCCACGGGGGTATCCTTCGCGCCCCCTGTGTCCGCCTCCATTGGAGTGTGATGGGACGACACCTCCACGGCATCCTTCGTAGCACCTGGAGTGGGGGGTGCGAGGCGTCCCTGCTTTCCGCCGTCTCGGCAGGTGGGGTCTCCCCATCTGATATGACCTTAGTGGGGATGACCCACGGAGGGCTGTTGGACCAACAACCTTCGTGTTAGCAAACTCTAAGCCTACTGGCAACAGAAAGAAGGGTCTTCATATCCTAACCTAGATGGAGGGGGCTTGACCCTGAGGCTCCTTTGTGGAACCTCTTCGGCATCTTCGGATGCGGAGCTCGAGTCTGAGCTGTCGGATAGGACCATCTGGGCTTGCCGTGCCTTCTTAGGGGCAGGAGAAGCTGCCTGCCTCGGGGCATCCGAAGACGTCATTCTCTTCTTGGTGTGTGTGGGGGGGGGGTCGCCTCCCCCTTGCTCTCGATGTCCTCCTCCTCCTCATCTTCTTCTTGTTAGGCCTCCTCATGATTCAGGAGGTGGGCGTGTTTTCAGAAGCAGCATCAGGCTGATCCATGATGCGAAGACCAGCCTAACCTAGTTTCTTCTTCTTCTCCTTCGTGGGAGCCTCGTAGGGCTTCTCCACGACCATCTTGGCTAGCAGCCCGATCCTCTCATCTTCGGGCTGAGGAGCCGGACTGTAGATGTTGATGGCTTTCTTCAGCCATCTATGCATAAACATATCAGGCATAGGGTTATGGACCTTCTATATATAAGAGCTAATCAGGCTAGGATGAGTCGTACCTCGGAGTCCGGCTTGTCGGCGTGTAGGCCCTTGTCCTCCTCTTTGGCTCGCCAGCTCTTCATTGATTTGAAGAACGCCTTCCACAGCTTCTCCCGCGTAGTGCGGAAGAGTATTCGAACTGTGGGCTCGGCGTCGAGTTTCCGATCCCACAGGGGAGTGTCCCGGCGTTGGTAGGGGAGGATGCGTCTTCGGAACATTACCTGGACCACATCGACCAGTTTGGTGCCATTCTCGACCAAGGATCAGACCCGCTATTTTAGATCAGCCACCTCCTTGCTCGGCCCCTAGACGACACCCTTTTTGATCCATGAAGCTAGTCTGGTCGGAGGACCGGATCTGAATGCGGTGGCAGGGTGCAGACTTTGTTCCTGTGGTTCGGTGATGTAGAGACACTCCTTCTGCCACCCCTTGATGGTGTCGATGAGGGTGCCCACCGGCCAGTCGATGCGCATGAGTTTGCCGATGATGGCACCACCGCAGTTGGCGTGCTTACCCCCGAAACACTTTGGCTTGATGTTAAAAACCTGCATCCAGAGCCCGAAGTGCGGCTCGACATGCAGGAATGCCTCGCAGAGGAGGATGAAGGCAGAGAGGTGCATGATGGAGTTCGGCGGAAGGTCGTGGAAGTCGAGGTCGTAGAAGAACATTAAACCCCTGACGATGGGGTGGAGCGGAAATCTCAACCCCTGATGAAGTGGGGGATAAACACCACCCTCTTGCCTGGCCTGGGGGTGGGGACTACTTGTCCCTTCTCCTTCGCATGATGAGGAATATCGGTAGGGAGGTAGCCGGCCTTCTTCAGGTCGAGGATGTCTTGCTTGCTGACCATGGAAACGTCCCACTGGCCGTTGGATCCCTCCATTGTTGAGCTTGGAAGCGGGGGTGGAAGAAACCAAGATCTGTGCTCTGGAGGCATAGGGGAATAGGAGGCGGAGACGTCGGATGGAGAGCGTAATGGGCCTCTGGGGTTTTTCTTTCTCCTTTTATGAGATGTGTTGATTTGGGCTCCCCTTGCTGCGTCGTGATTCCCTCCACTTCCCGAGATGCGCGAGCCATTGTGGGCATATGATTAACTACATACCATATAAAATGGGGCACAACCTACGTGTGCATAGATCGCGTGGATGGGACGGCCTCAAACCACGCATCGAGTGCCTGTGACTGGCCTATCAGTCATGGTGGGCTGTGACCTTTCATCAGAAAGGTCGTTAGGAAACATTACCTTTTTCCCGATGCTTGGACTTCAAAAGCCAACTTATCTCGCAGAATTCGGACGTGCCACAGTGCGGAAAACTATTTGTCATCGGAGGACGAACTATGGTTCAACAGAAGGAACTCACATCGCAAGCCGAACACTCTGTTCGCAAAGCAATTGGAGCTGAAGACTCTTGGCATTGGAGGCAAGTTCGGGGGCTACTGAGGGAGTCCTGTATTAGGGGGTCCTCAGATAGTTGACATGTGGTGTACGAACGGGACTGTACGAGCCACTTACCGAAAGCTGGATGATCTGAAGGCCCAGCTGCGAGGATGGAAGCTTCGAGGAGCACGGCTTGCGCTCCACGTTTGATGTAGTAAATAGGCATGTTTATCTCTTTGGCATGTAACCAACCATGTGTAAACCCTAGGCCACCTCGGCATCTATATAAGCTGGGGGGTTTTAGGGTATAGGGAGGACGACTCATCTAGGGTTAGACATACAATCTCGAGGTAGATCAACTCTGTAACCTCTTACACCATCAATACAATCAAGCAGGACGTAGGGTATTACCTCCATAGGAGGGCCCGAACCTGGGTAAACTCGTGGCCCCTTCCTCTCTTATTACCTTTGATCCTAGTCTCACAGTTCGGGACCCCCTACCCGAGATCCGCCGGTTTTGACACCGACAACTGGATCATGTTGTGCGCAATTTAGTATGGATGACACAAACTCTTAAAGATTATGGAATTCATGTTAAAAATGTGCCGTTACTTTGTGACAATGAAAGTGCTATTTAGGATTGGACATAATCCTGTGCAACCTTCTCGAACCTAGCATATTCAACTTTGACATCATTTCATTCGTGATCATGTTGCCAAAGGAGATATTAATCTTAAACACGTTCGTACTAAGAAGCAATTGGCCGATATCTTTACTAAGCCACTTGATGAAAAATTATTTTGTCATTTGAGGAGTGAGTTGAACATCATAGATGCTTCAAACTTGAACAAAGCTCTCTTGGATGCATGCAAGGGAATGAGCTTCATTGATTATTCCATGCTATTACCTTGAATATCATATCTTGGAATTCTTTTCTCCCTTGTCTTGCATCTAACCCTTTTGTAGGTACTTGGAAGAACTACAGTCCACAAGATTGCCCTCGACTCTTATCTTGAGCAATATTATCATGACCAAGTATCCAAAACCTCGCTTTGATGATGGAAGAAACAAGACAACAAAACATATCCTTGACATATATCCCTTATTTTCTAAAACACAAATTGATATCATGTCATTTGGATATATCATGTTTTCCTTTTGTGCCTATATCATGTAGGTGAAACATGAACGAAAACAACAAGGATTGCTCTCAACTCAAGATGATCTTCATCAACTTTGAGCATCCTCATCAATTCACCTACAAGCCACGCCATCAACATCACTCAAAGGTATGTATTCATATCCTTGAAAAAGGCTTTACTCCAAGTCATGAGCAAAAGCAACTCAAGTGATGTGAAGACATTAAAATGCCTAATAGAAAAATGGAATCCCCTTTTTGAGCTTAACAATGAGTATGACCTATGATCAAGCAATCTTGCTTGGCTCCTAAGTCAATATGCTCTAATATAGGTGACCTAGTCACCGCCCATCATCTACTTAAGTTTTAGTTGGTTCACTCTCAAATCGCAAAATTTGTTGGAACCACTCAACTCTTTCCTAGTTGATACTTATTTGTAAATACTTGCAATTGGTACAAATCTGTTGATTTTCTTCCTTGTTTGATTTTCATTTGCAGTTTTTTCTTCGCTCAAATTTTCAAATTCATCCCAGTTTCCGAGTTACACCTCGGAGTCTCCAATACAAAGAACTCGGTTCTACCGATTTAGCAGATGAGTTGCATAACATTACCTCGGTATCACTAATAAATCTATATCGGAGTCACTAACTTTCTTTCATATGTCTATTTGTGCTTGTAGTTGTAAATATTCTTGTGTTCCTTTACGTATTTTCTCCATCCTTCGATGATCCCTTTTATTCAAAAAAGGGGGGAGCAATACATTCAAGAATCCCTAACTTAAAGGAGGAGAAGTTCTGCAAGTTCTCAGTTTATCCAGAGAGGGAGAATTAATTCCAATGATTCCCTCAACTTTTCTCCCGTGTTTGTTATATGACTCCTACATTCAATGAACCTTGTTCTCAAGGATCCCATTTTATTCAATCATCCCTGTATATGACCCTATCTCTAACCTTCTTGGAAATTAATGCCAATGGAGGAGAGGTATACAAAGCGTCAAAGCTAAAAAGGGAGATACATGCTTATGCAAAGGGGGAGATATAATTTAGGGGGAGAGGATAATATCAAGTTTACACTAACATTTACAAGGGGAGAATACCAAAGTAGGGGAGAAGAATTATCTGAACCTATCCAATCCCAATATCTACATGCTAAGATTCAGGGGGGGAGGATGATCTATCATTTTTATATCCTAAGGGGAGAAACTTCTAAATGTTCTTGGAGACATATCAATTCTAAAATAATACTATCTTCTATATGTTCTCTATATCTTGGTATCTTTGAGTTCTATTGCCTTTGTCTAGTAAAATAATCTTGTGTTTCCCTACATTGTTTTCTCAAGTGTGTTTGTACTACTAGAATGTTGAAGAACTCAAGGTAAGTATATGCATCATATCTTCGATCAAGGTGATCTCTTGCTTCTTGCACATATTGTTTGCAAGAGTGAAGTCTTGAACGAGGATACGTCTCATTCACATATATTTGATGCATATAGCCAAGATACACATGAATTATCTTATCCCTTCTACTACATGTGTGTCCATGCATTCCAAAGCAACTATCCTTTAAAGGATCACACACATGTAGGGGGAGCAAGTCTAAGCCATGTGTCTCTCAAAGTCTTCATTTTATACATACATATCTTTATTTGAAGCTTTGATTGTATGTTGTCATCAATTACCAAAAAGGCGGAGATTGAAAGCACAATGTGCTCCCTTGGTGGTCTTGATAATTCATGACAACATACATTGTCTCTTGGACTAATACTTTCATCTAGTGTACTTTAGATAAAGTCCATAGAGAGATTGGTTGGCAAACAGAGTGTGGAGAGTATCCTGTTGAAGAATAAGGAGAAGGAATAGTATTGGACAAGCTTCAAGCAAAGGACACTACATTTTACATTTTTCAGAAATCACTTTGAGTCCATAGGAAAGCCAATACTATTAAAAGGGGGTAAGGTTTTCTTGGTGAACAAAATGCTCATGTGTGCACAAGTGATAGTCACCACATACACCCACGAGATCTTCCACAAAAGTCTGTCCAAAGCCAAATATTCAAATTCGGTGCAACCAACACTTCCCATTCGGTGCCACCGAGTCCAATACCCAGAGAGACTCAGCCGAACCCTAGAAATTCGGTACAACTAATTCTGGATCGGTGCAACCGAGTTGGGGTGGCAAACCTACTTGTGTCTATTGCACAAACTCGGAAATTCCGTGTTGTTGCTTTGTTGTCATCGAGTTTTGTCATTCTGGCCGTTGGCCACCAGTTCGGTGCAAGTGAGTTTCCTATATCGGTCTCACCGAGATTCAAAAGTTGCTACCTTTGGAGCAACTCGGTACCACCGAGATTAACACATCGATGTGACCGAGTTGGTCACCTTAGGTGTAACGCTTGGATTTTTGGATATGCCTATATATACCCCTCCACCACCACCTACTTGAGAGAGAAGCACTCAGAACAGCTCCCCACTCATACCTACTGATTTTCTGAGAGAGAACCACCTACCCTTGTGTTGAGGTCAAGATCTTCCACTCCAACCATATGGATCTTGATTTCTAGCCTCCCCAACTTGCTTTCCACCCAATCAATCTCTTCTATCAAGCCATATCTGTGAGAGAGTGATTGTGTGTTGAGGAGTCTATCATCTTGAAGCACAAGAGTAGGGAGTTCATCGACATTACCGAGCCTATTACCGTTTGGAGGGTGGTGCCTCCTAGATTGGTTAGGTGTCGCTTGGGAGCCTCCTACTTCATGTTGTGGAGTGAACCAAGAAGTTTGTAAGGGCAAGGAGATCGCCTACTTCGTGAAGATCTACCCCAAGTAAGGCTAGTCCTCCATGGACGTAGGACTTCATGGTATCGTCAAGGCTGCTTGTTCATGGAACCCTCCGTGGGTAGAGCCCTCCGTGGACTCTTGCGACCGTTACCGTTCGTGGGTTGAAGACTACATGAATGTGGATGTATGATAGCGCCACCTATCGGAACCATGGGAAAAATCTTGTATCCCTCATGCGTTTGATCTCTCTATCTCTACACCTTACTTACATATGCAATGTCTTTACTTTTCGTTGCTATACTTGATGACTTGCATGTGTTGGGTGTCATAGACTAATTATGTATGCTAAAACTGCCAACATCTTGTCTTATGCTTGAGGTAGTTTTAAATTTCTGCTTGTAGTCTATTAACCCCCCTCTAGACATACACTTCTAGTGACCGTACAGCTAGAAAGACTATCCAAACACACACATTTTTGCTTTCTAGATGGTTATTCTGGCTTCTCTCAAATACCTGTGTCAAAAGAGGACCAAGAGAAGACCACTTTTACTGGCCCTTTCGATACATTTGCTTACAGACGCATGCCTTTTGGTTTATGCAATGCACCTGCTACCTTTCAATGATGTATGACTGCTATATTCTTTGATTTTTGTGAAAAGATTGTTGAGGTTTTCATGGATGATTTTTTCCGTTTACGGAATTTCTTTTGATGATTGCTTGAGAAACCTTGATCGAGTTTTGCAGAGATGCAAAGAAACTAATCTTGTCTTGAATTGGGAGAAGTGCCACTTTATGGTTAATGAAGTTATTTTCTTGGGACACAAAATCTCCGAAAGAGGTATTGAAGTTGATAAAGCTAAAGTTGATGCTATTGAAAAAATGTCGTGTCCTACGGATATCAGAGGTATAAGAAGTTTCTTTGGTCATGCTGGTTTCTATAGGAGGTTTATTAAAGACTTCTCTAAGATTTCTAGGCCTCTCACTAATCTTTTGCAAAAATATGTTCCATTCATTTTTGATGATGATTGTGTAGAAGCATTTGAAATTCTAAAGAAAGCCTTGATCACTACACCTGTTATTCAACCACCTGATTGGAACCTACCCTTTGAGATTATGTCTGATGCTAGTGATTATGCCATTGGCGATGTTCTAGGACAAAGAGTCGATAAGAAATTAAATGTTATCCATTATTCTAGTAAAACTCTAGACTGTGCTCAAAGAAACTATGCTACCACTGAAAAAGAATTTTTACCAGTTGTGTTTGCTTGTGATAAGTTCAGACCTTATATTGTTGATTCCAAAGTAACTGTTCACACCGTCATGCTGCTATTAAATATCTTATGGAAAAGAAAGATGCTAAACCTAGACTTATTAGATGGGTTCTTCTGCTACAAGAATTCGATTTGCATATTATTGATAGAAAGGGTGCTGAGAACCCCGTAGCAGACAACTTGTCTAGGTTAGAAAATTTTCTTAATGACCCACTACCTATTGATGATACCTTTCCTGATGAACAATTAGCTGTCGTAAATGCTTCGCGTAATGCTCCATGGTATGCTGATTATGCTAATTACATTGTTGCTAAATTTATACCGCCTAGTTTCACATACCAACAAAAGAAAAAGTTCTTCTATGATTTAAGACATTACTTTTGGGATGATCCACGCCTTTATAAAGAAGGAGTAGATGGTGTTATTAGACGTTGTGTACCTGAGCATGAACAGGAATATATCCTACACAAGTGTCATTCCGAGGCCTACAAAGGACACCACGCTGGAGATAGAACTGCACACAAGGTATTACAATATGGTTCTTATTGTCCTACTCTCTTTAAGGATGCTCGTAAGTATGTGTTGTCTTGTGATGAATGTCAAAGAATTGGCAATATTAGTAGATGTCAGGAAATGCCTATGAATTACTCTCTTGTTATTGAACCATTTGATGTTTGGGGTTTTGATTATATGTGACCTTTTCCAAAGTCCAACAGGTATACTCATGTTCTAGTTGCTGTTGACTATGTTACGAAGTGGGTAAAAGCTATTCCAACTAGTAGGGCTGATCATAACACTTCTATTAAAATGTTGAAGGAAGTTATTTTCCCTAGATATTTAATGACTCATTGTGGTTCACACTTTATTCATGGTGCTTTCCGTAGATTGCTTGCTAAGTATGACGTTAATCATATAATTGCATCTCCTTATCACCCAGACTCTAGTGGTCAAGTAGAATTAAGCAATAGAGAAATTAAATTGATATTGCAAAAGACTGTTAATAGATCTAGAAAGAATTGGTCTAAGAAACTTGATAATGCATATGGGCTTATAGAACCGCTTACAAAAACCCTATGGGTATGTCTCCATATAAAATGGTTTATGGTAAAGCATGTCGGGCAATCAAAGAGGTCAATTATAATTTTAAACTTGTTGGTGAGAAGAGGTTATTTGACATTAGCTCACTTGATGAATGGAGAACCCAGGACTATGAGAATGCCAAGTTGCTTAAAGAAAAAGTTAAGAGATGGCATGATAAAAGGATGCAAAAGCATGAATTCAATGTAGGTGACCATGTCTTGCTATACAATTCTCATTTATGATTTTTTGCAGGAAAACTTCTCTCTAAATGGGAAGGGCCTTACATTATCGAGGAAGTATATCGTTCCAGTGCCATCAAGATCAACAACACCGAAGGCACAAATCCGAAGGTGGTAAATGGGCAAAGAATCAAACATTATATCTCAAGTACTCCCATAAATCTTGAAACCAATATTATCAATACCATAACTCCGAAGGAGTACATTAGGGAGACCTACCAGAACGTTTGAGACTCCGAAAAGGAATAGGTATGTGGTACGGTAAGCAAACCAACTCCAAAACATTACCAATGGCAATTTTTCTCAGTTTTGAATTATTTAATAAATTAGGAAAATTTAAAGTAGTACGAAAGGTGCACGAGGAGGCGACAAGCCTGCAGGGCGCAACCTACCCCCTGGTCGCGCCCTTGTGGCTTGTGGCCACCCCGTGCACCCTCCGGACTCCGTTTTCTTGTGGTATACTCCTGTTGGTCTGTAAAAATTCATTATATAATCTCCCGTATGTTTGGACTTTTGTATCATGACAATACCTCCTATTTTCATTGTGAGCTGTTTCTGCAGCAGATTTAGAGTAAGATGTCTTTGCAAGAATCGATCGGGGAGAGTCGTGTCTCTGACCCAACACCGAGGCCCGAAGCATACACCGAAGCCAATCACTTTGGGATGGCCATGGAGGAAGATATGGAGGCCGACTTGAAAAGGGTGCATGCCATGGAGGAATACCAAGAACTTACCTCTCGTCTACATCCTGGAGTCATGTTGGAGGAACTTCAGAGCTCAGCAATTCTGAATTCGGTCATCCCTCCCAATGCTAGATTTCTTACTTATGAAAATATGAAAAAGAGTGTTCTTTCTTCTCTCGCAGTAGTGAAACATCCATTGGTGATGGGATCCCTAAACGTCACCAGAAAGCTTCACAAGGAGATAATGGATCTTAGATGGCAAAATAACAAGCTTGAGGAGGAGAATTGCATTCTGAGGGGCATCATTGCCAAGAATATAACATCACCACCTCCGAAGAAGGACATCTAAACACATGGGTATGGGCACCCCCTTGGCTTGTGCCAAGCTTGGGGGATGAACCCCAGTATCGTATCACCATCACATCTTTTACTTTTCATGTTTTTCCTAGTTCGATCCTTTTGGTTATATCTTGATCTAGTAGAATAAAGGTTTTAGTGTGGTCTAGCCTTGAGTTTTGCTTTATGTTCCCCTTATGTAAGCGAGTCCGAGAGTTATTCAATAAAAAGTAGTTTTCATGTGAGGGCTTTTCTTGTTGCTATGATCTTGAGAAAAAAAGGAGTAATAAAAGGAGAATAGAATAAAAGCAAAGAGTATATATGATGATCTTATGGGGAGTGATGACTTCACATATAAGAAGTATGTCGATTGAAATTTGGTGGGAGTTGACAAACATAGCGATTGGTCATTGGTGCACGTAATAGTAAGTAATAAAAAAAGAGAGGTTCACATATAAATATATTATCTTGGACATCTTTTATGATTGTGAGCACTCATTAAAATATTATATGCTAAGAAGTTGATGTTGGACAAGGAAGACAACATAATGCGTTATGATTTCTTATCTCTGAATAGAAGTTATATGGTTATAGATCCTCCAACATGTAGTGCTTGCTTCCACCTCATACTAGCCAAAACTTCTGCACCAAGTAGAGATACTACTTCTTCATCCAACCACCCTCAACCCAGTTTTGCCATGAGAGTCCACCATGCCTACCTATGGATTGAGTAAGATCCTTCAAGTAATTTGTCATCGATGCAAAAAGCAATAAGAATTGCTCCTAAATATGTATGATATTTTATTGTAAGGGAAAATAAGTGTGGTACGAACTTGTGATAGTAAAGAAATAAAATCGATGGACTGCATAATAAAGGTTGCTATCACAAAGGGCAATACATCGCGGTGTTCCTTTGCATTAAGGGTTCACACATCCAAAAACATAAAGCACATGAGAACATGTTCTTCCCTCTACGAAGGGCCTATCTATTACTTTTACTTTGTAAGTACTTACCTTTATGCAAGAGTCATGGTGATCTTCACCACTTCCTATATTTTGCCTTTTTCGCTTGGCAAGCATTATGTGTTTGGGAATGATCTAGACACATATATCCACTCGGATGTGGGTGATCATGAGTTATTTCTGTTGCCATTACCCTGGAGGTAAATAATTGGGAGGCAAAACTATAAGCCCCTACCTTTCTCTATGTCTAATCGAAGCTTTGACCTCATGAGTATCGCATGAGTGTTAGCAATTATGAAAGACTAAAAGATGATTTATTATGTGGATTTGCTTTACAAGATCTTATATTGACTCTTTTCGATGTTGTGATAAATTGCAAATTGCTTCAATGAGTGAGAGCATAGTTTGTTGATTCTCAATAGAGTTCTTGGTTCATACCTTTTCCCGTGAATGAATTGTTACTCTAGTATAAGAAATTATATAGTAATAAGTATTGGTGTTATAAATATGATCATGATGCCCTCATGTTCGTATTTCATTTTATCGACACCTCTATCTCTAAACTTGAGGACATATTTATCGATCTCGGCTTTCGCTTGAGGACAAGCGAGGTCTAAGCTTGGGGGAGTTGATACATCCATTCTTCATCATGCTTTTATATTGATATTTGTTGCATTATGGGCTTTTATAACACGTTATGGTACAATACTTATGCCTTTTCTCTCCTATTTTACAAGGTTTACATGAAGAGGGAGAACACCGGCAGCTGGAATTCTAGACTAGAAAAGGAGCAAATACGAGAGACCTATTATGCACAACTACAAATTCTCGAAAAGTTACGGAGAATTATTTTGGAATATGTAAAAAATATTCGGCGAAACAAATACCAGAGGGGACCCACCAGGAGGTCACAAGCCTGTCAGGCGTGGCCTACCTCCCTGGTTGCGCCTAGGTGGCTTGTGAGCCCCCTGACAGGCCTCTGGTGCCCATCTTCTGCTATATGAAGGGTTTGGACCTGGAAAAAATCAAGAGAGAGCTTTCGAGATGAAGCGCCGCCGTCACGAGGCGGAACTTGGACAGAACCAATCTAGAGCTCTGGCAGAGCTATTCTGCCGGTAAAACTACCCTCCCAAAGGGGGGAATCAAAGCCATCATCATCACCAACGATCCTCTCATCAAGAGGGGGTCAATCTCCATCAACATCTTCATCACCACCATCTCCTCTCCAAACCCTAGTTCATCTCTTGTATCCGATCTTTGGCTCAAACCTTAGATTGGTACTTGTGGGTTGCTAGTAGTGTTGATTACTCCTTGTAGTTGATGCTAGTTGGTTTAGTTCATGGAAGATCATTTGTTCAGATCCTTAATTATGATTAATACTCCTATGATCATGAACATGAACATATTTTGTGAGTAGTTACGTTTGTTCCTGAGGACATGGGATAAGTCTCGTTATAAGTAATCATGTGAATTTGGTATTCGTTCGATATTTTGATGAGATGTATGTTGTCTCTCCTCTAGTGGTGTTATGTGAACATCGACTACATAACACTTCACCATTATTTGGGCCTAGGGGAAGGCATTGGGAAGCAATAAGT